>OY728134.1:1007150252-1008584353 GCA_963277665.1 Viscum album
TCCCCCCATTTCGGGGAGGAATTTTTCCAGAAACTCAGATTTGAGATCCCGGCGCCCTAGTCTCTTCTCAAATATTCAGA
Source organism: Viscum album (assembly GCA_963277665.1). Taxonomy (NCBI): domain Eukaryota; kingdom Viridiplantae; phylum Streptophyta; class Magnoliopsida; order Santalales; family Viscaceae; genus Viscum; species Viscum album. The sequence goes on from OY728134.1 coordinate 1,007,150,333, forward strand.
AACTCTTCTAAGGTAATTTCTTACCTAGAACGGAAGATCCAAAGTGGATGAGGAAGGCCTATGTGTTGAAACTCATCAACACATGCACGCCCGAGTGGCCAGACCTTATGGGAAATGACCACACTTGCGCGCCGCCATACTCCTTCAATAGAACTTGCTCGCCACTCTTCTGGAAGAACCTCAAGATGATTCTAAAGGCTTTAACCAAGAGTCGCTCAAGTATTACCATACTGGTTAACCGTCGCGCAAGTACCCATGTGTCGCGCAGGTATACCTGCGCGACCAGGACTTGCGCGCACACGCAGTACCTGCGCACCTTCCAGGACATGCGCACCCCTGCCTTTTTGGGGGCCCTTCTTGCCCATTTCACCCCACTTAATCCATTCCACCTCTACTATTAAAGATTTAATCATCAAGACACTCTTCAAATCCATTTATGGCATGATTTCTTGATTTGTATTCCTTATCTGAAAGGAATTATGTGGAATATCTCTCAAAACCTAGTGATTTATATATCTTTATGTAACTAAAGATTGAGATTTCCTTCATTCAACCTCATCCTTTAAGATTCGAGAAATAATTAGCTTGGGCCTCCTTTTCAGGAATAATCCCCAGTCATAATCATTTACCTAGGCCTCCTCTTCAAGAATAATCCCCGGTCAAAATTTCCAATTATGGGCATCCTCCTTAGGAGTACACCGAAAGTCCTCATTAATTTGGGAATCCTCCTCAGAAGTAATCCTCAACCATAATTATCTTATCCTGGGCCTCCTTTTAATGAGTAAGCCCCAGTCCCGTAATTTTGGCATCATCCTCAACAGTAAGCCCCAACCATAATTCTATTAACCTGGTCCTCCTTTTCAGGAATAAGCCCCAGTGGTAATCATTAACCTGGGCCTCCTTTTCAACAATAATCCCCATTCATAATCATTATCATGTGCCACCTTTTCAGGTGTAACCCCCAGTCATAATCATTAACATGGGCCTCATTTTCAGGAATAAGCCCCAGTCATAAATATAGGCATCCTTTTCAGGAGTAATCCCCAAGTCCCTTAATTTTTCAAGTCTCTTAACCTGGGTCTCCTTTTCAAGAGTAAGCCCCAGTCTTAATTCCTCTTAACCAGTCCTAATTTACCTTTGATCTGGGATTCCTTCTCAAGAGTAAAAACCCAATAATAAATCCTCTCTAAATTTGGGCCTCCTTTTCAAGAGTAAGCCCTAGGTTAGAGTATTAAAATCTCCATAGAGCACATATACCTTTATGGACCATGTTCCTGGATTTCTTCCCTGAAGTAAATCCTAATCTTCATTTATCTATGTAGTCATACATACATAAGTCCCACATTATTTCTTATGATTGCATATTTCATGGAACAATTTTCTGATTTTTACCAATACCTCTTCTTTCTCACACCGAGCATGATTCACTTGAGCTTAGAGTGTAAAATTAATTATGACATCCTTCTTTGAGCCATCAATCATAAACATCATACTCCCTTACTTGAACTACGTGGGTACTGATTCCTTTTCTAAACAAAGGATACGTAGTTAGCCCATCTGCGGGTTCGATCCCAACTCTGAAATAATTCATGTCCTTCTGAATGACAATAAACTTCAAGTTCCCCACTGAGTGGCTATAAAACCAGTATGGTCATTATAATGACTAAGAGACCTTTACGTATCAAAGGATACCATTGACTAAGAATCTCTAACAAATACAGATGATCCAATATCAACGAATAACCTCGAATACATATAAAAGATTCTCTAAATTTCCTACATATCGATCATTGATTGTGAGATCTAAAGGAAATATCATTATATACTTGGTAATGTAATAAGGATTCACGAACATAACTTATATCTATAAAGAGAGTCCCGGAGTAGACAATAATTCCCTCAAAAAGGTGTGATGAGTCCGACCTCCCATCCTCTCGACCAATGAAAATTATTAAGCCTCATCAGTCCACAACTAATGAGCGCCTACCTTTGTAAAGTAGGTCCAAATGGATGTGGAATCATTGGAGGTTTCCAGTTCAATGAACAAACCCGTTAGAAACCGATTGGAATCATTGAACCTTCAATCAAGGAGGTCATCCCCAAATTCAGAGGGAAACAATCATGGTAATTTAGTTTTCATCTTCAGGGAATTAATAATTACCCTAAATAATATCATAATGTTGATAAATTATTTATTCAAAAAAAAAATACAATAAATGATTTTGAAATAATAAAATCAATGAAATTTGTGATTTTTATTGTGTCGAAAAATAAATTAGATATATATGAATTATTTGGTTTTTATGAATGGTTTATATTAAAATTATATTTATGACTTGATGTATTTAAATTTCAAATTAAATTAATAGTGTCCAAAAATACATTAATGATATTTAATGAAAATAATATTTTATTAAATTATTTATAATTCATAAAAACAATTTTCATCAGTAAAGTGAATGGGATATAATTGATCATGTCAAAAACGATTTATTTTTGGGTCAAATATCCTTTTATGATAAAATTCATGGCCTTTAAGTATGATGAGATGTTATCATGGTTAAGGATAAAATTAGATAACTAAGGGTTTAAACCAAAAATAATAATGTTTAAAACACCACATAAACCTTTATAAATTTAATTGTTTGATGATGTTTCAACCACATACTATCTTACCATAAACTATATATCCATTTTGAAACATTTTAATTTATAATGTATATTTTATATTTTAATGTTTTATAAAATTCCAAGAGTGCCCCTCCCCTCATATATAAAAGGGAGGGAATCCTCTATTATTTATACCACATTAAGCACTATATCTCCACAAATATCTATTAACCAACCATCCATGAAATCATAATCATAGGATAGTTCTTTTTTCTTTTCCAATATACCATCCCTTTAAGGATTAATGTGTAATCAAAATGTGGATTCCTTGTGTAGAGGTATGAGTCTTAACAAAACAAATTCAATTTAATTTCAACATATAACTCCTATAAATTCATGATATTCACTGTAAAATAATGAATCTAGTATCTCAAATAATTTTAATTGTTGTTATGAGAATGAAATAATCCTAATCAACCTTCTTCCCTTCTATTGGAAAATGATAATTTTTCTTATGAAAACGTGTGGTCTATAACCTCTACAAAGAGATGCAATTATTTTTTCATTTCCTATTTACATGGATGGTAATAAAAAAATAATTAATATATTTTTATATGTTTAATTTATAAAATTATAATTATATGAGAAATGAAATTTTTTATAAACCATTATTTCATTTCATCCATTGAAAAGTGATGATAACATTCATGCAGATGTACGACCTACTATCTCTATGAACTGTGTAATTAACTCTCCTATCTCAATCATTTATATTTGAATATATATACATATATAATGAATATATTTTATAGTTTTTTAATTCTAAAAATTTTAGATATAATTTAACTATGATAATTGTAATAGTACTGGAACCACCAAACTCAAATTATCATGAAAAAGATGAAACAGTTAACACATGGAATAGAAAATTTTAATAAAGGATTAATTATAAACTGGTGTCAAAATTTAATAACTGGATAAAATATGATATTATAATAATATAAATAATTATATTATCGATTTATAATAAATTTAAAATGATTATACATGATGTTTAAGCACATTTTATGAAAGTTGAACTTCAGGTAAGAGACTATTTTACAATCTCATTGTTTATCTGAATTATTTATGATTATTTTTTAATGATAATATTTCAGGAACTATCAGTAAATAATATCTTGAGGTTTACATTCCTCTAGTTAAAACATTACCATATATGTTTTCCTTTAATTTTCCCCACATAAAGTACTCAGACGTCATGAAGAATATTTTTTTTTGGAAAACAATCATAAATTAGAAAATAATTTTTCTTCCATATCCATTTTTTATAAAAAAAATTCATAATTTTTTTACTATTTTTATATGATGATTTAAAAAAATTATTAAACATTTTTTCCAAATTTTTAAAAGGAATCTTATTTTTATTTTCAAAGTGAGTTACTTTGGCCTTTTTACCATGTACAAGGAATCATTATTTTAAGGTACACAAATGAAATAAAATTCCCACCATAATATACTCTTAATGGTATAAATAATCCCATATATATTTCTAAGGTTAATTTTGAATAAGAAATTAAAAATATTTAGTGATTTTTTATTAATTAAAAGGAAACTTGAAATTTTAATGGTTTTTTTCCACATGTTTTTTTACAGAAATTTTAATGGAATATCTATTTATGGAATGAAAAAAAATTCAATTTCTTTAGAATTATGGGGGATATGATCCAATGATACCCTATTTACAGATTATAAGTATTTATTGTAGTTGATAATGAGGTAGTGATGAAACTAATCTTAATATCAATGGGTTAATTTATGATTAAAATTTAATTATATTTGGGAATACATGTGAATGGATTTATGAATATGTTATTAAAGAGAACATAATTATAGGTACCTCCAATACATTAGGTAATGATTAATATTTATAAACACAAATTAAAATAATGTGGTTATCCTAGGCCCATCAAATTAGGTATATTTGAGGTAATCCTAATCCGTAAAAATACGGCACATAGGAGGTTATCCCCATCCTGAAATAGGTACTTATCTTATTAGCAGCCTAGCATATGACAAATGTCTAGGAAGAAATCCTTGAAATAAGTTTACTATGACTATGATTATGCGATATTTTTTCATACTCATTTTTTGTAATATCTTGTGATAATGTTATTCTCTCATGTAATATGTTCTTTAATTACTCTATGACTCATGTATTATTTACAACAAATATGTATGTCATGACTAATGATTATGATCAATGAATTTTTAAGAATTATTTTCATTGTCGATATTCATGTTCTCATACTCATTATTATTATGTTATTTTTAAATTATCATTGATACACTCTTTTTTACCCATAGTGAGCATATACATTACACCTTGATTTTATTCATTACACTAGGTTATGAAAATTAATTTAAGTATTATATCTATAATTTGGGATTATGTTATGTAATTCCCCAAACTGATAATCCTATAGCTGGTGAATTATTTTATTACTTTGGAATGATTACACAGAATTAAATCCTTAAAGTTGAACCAGTTTAGTAGTTTTGGAAGACATATTACATTACTAATACCCATAGTACTTTGGGAATGATAAATAATACAAACATGATACATAATAAAATTAAATGAACAACATACTTTGAACAGTTTCAAATGATTCCTCTTTATGGCCTAAGGAAAAACATAATATGGGTGAAATAAAATGATCAATAAATGTTATATGGAATAATAGAATTAAATCTAATAAGGTATGGACATCATGGTAGGGTAAATAATATAAAAAACACATATTAATAATACACTAAGATTTAAAATGCATCCATATATTTTCTTATAGTGAAAATACTCTAGTTAATAATAATAGACTATAGAATGGTGTAAATGATTTATTATTAGAAATCATGTATCTGAAACAAGAAATATTATAATATCCTGATGGTTTAATTTTGTTTGTATAAACCTATCTCATTCTGTTTATAAATAAACACAAAGGGTTTGTCACAAACAATTTCGTCTAATGAGACCTTTCGATGCATCAAGGGGTTATAGCAGACCCAACCCATCACTACAATTCCAAATCATTCTTCATAAATAGATTAAATTCATCAAATATGTTAATTTTAAAAAGATATGTATTGAGTTGAAGATTCAATATAGATGATGTTACTTTTAAATGATACTATTAAAAAAAATTTGAGGAAAATAATATTTAAATATTCTAAAGTATACCATACCACTTTGAAACATTTAAATCATAATCCCTATGAAGGAATAACATTACAAGAAATTGAAACTTTAATGATAATAATAATACTCATGATATGATATATCATGGAATGTACATATACCACAAATAATAAATATTTGGTGAAAAGGCATGAAACACTTAGAAGTAAAAATGAGATAGAAAATCCATTTTTACATTGAATAAGAGTTATTTTGTAAAATAATTTGTATTTTTCAAAAAATTATATTGTAATAATGTAAACCTCAAAAAGGAAAAGATAAGAACTATTAAATTACATTTTAGTAAAAAATTATATCTATATAGAGTGAAAAACAGTTAAAAAGTATTTTAAAGAAACATGAGAAATGAAAACATAAGTGTAGTCTAAGGGAAAATATTAAAGTGTTTTTGGAATAGAAAAAGTATTTATTGAGTGAATAAAACCAGAAATAATAAAAGAAATAATATTTCGTGATAAATTTTTTGATTTTAAAAAATAATTTCTATTTTAAAATAGTTTATGAATATTATATTAAAATTGGAAATAAATTGGGAAGTTTCCATAAATTGGGTTTGATTTTCATGAGGAATTGAAAATGTAATAATTATAAAACATGTATATCCAATAAAATAAATGTCAGTTGATTTAGGTAAATATAATTTTAAAATACAGACATAATTGTGGAAGTGTACATAATAAAAATTACATTACGGTAAGGAGATAGAGAGATATAGATAGATTAACCCGAATGAAAAATGGAGATTTAGTGAGAATCTCTTACCACTTTATAATCTATGAAATCATATGCCAAAACATTAATATGCACAAAATTAAGCACATAATTCAAGAATATAAATATATTCTTGATATTATATATCTAATTTATGTATACATGCAAAACATAAAAACAATAAGTGGTGAATAAGGGAGATCTAATAGAAATAAAACTGAGATGAGTAACTCCTTGCCTTATGTATGAATGTGTTCTGTACATGATCTTAAAGTCCAGGATAATCAGATTAAATTATTTAATAAATAAATCAGAACCTTTTATACATGATTTTGATTTATTATAATTTTTCTTGTTCATTTATATACATTATGAGGAGATATAGTATACAATTTTATCATTTGGAAGAATTTGCATCCTTTGATTTCATGATCTTCTTACTTATATACATATATAGAAAATCCTGAAAAAATAGAGTAGTTTTCCAAAATTTATTTTATATATAATTAATTAACTTCTATTAGATTAAATGGTTATAATAGTCTATTTGTTATTTTCGGTGAGGATGAATCATTAGATAAAACATTATTGATAAACGCTTAAATTAAATTTTCAGTTTCATGATCATCACGAACTAGTTTGATTATATTATTTAATAGGATGTATATATTATAGTTATTGAACATTAAAAAGGTTATATTATGTATATTATAATATGGTTTAACTCTAAATATATTTATTTGACCAACCTTTATGGTTTTAATTTAAAATGAAAAATGAATCACCAATAATGTCGATAAATTGACAGATTACGGGCGATGTTTTCAATTATAGAATAAAAGAGGGAAAGAATGGAGTTTTATGATGTATATACCATTAAAATTATTGCAATAAAATATATAAATTATAATTTAGTTATCATTCCACTTTTTTAAAGTAATTTTAGGGTAGAATATTAAAATAAAATAAATTGAAAAGTAATTAAAAAGAATTGAAAGTGTATTTTACCGTTTGAATTCTTCCCCTTGAGAATCTCCTTGGGGGATATGTTTTTTGTATTTTATTTAAACCAAAATGATCACGTACATGGGGGGGGGACTTGGGGTGGATATTTGGAAAAATATCGATAAGGACCATGTAACACCCTGAATTTCTAAATTAATAACCCTTATATTTGATGGCGTGCATAACACGCGGCACCATGCACATAAGGGGATATAACACCCTAATAAATTAAAATATATTTAAAATTTAAAATATATTTTATATATTTTATATTTCTAAATTCATACAACACTGATTTAGCATGCGTTACACACACCGAGGACATTCTTTGATATATTCGGTTATAGGCAAAACCAAGTTTTAACAGAAAATAATATATTAGTAAAATATTTTTTTTAATATAATAATACATAAACTATCCATTAAATTATTTTATAAGAATATTATAAACTAACTTATGAAAATATATGGTTTACAGGAATATAAAATGAGTAAATAGGTCACCAAAAATTATAAATGAAAAAATAAAGAAATTGAATATAAAGGAAGTATTATTACGTCCACAAGGTGTTTTGTCTTAAAAAATAATATTAATTGAAACAAATAAATTTTATTAATGAAATATATATGGTATATATTCAATAAAATATATTTTACATTCATCTAATAGATTTGATAGACATAAGATAATAATAAACACAATATTACACATAAAAACCTGTATTTTTTTATGTACTTTTATGGTCATTTAAAGGAAAACCCATTTTAAATATAATTTTTAACCTCATTATAAATATTATATGTAAAAAATAAAAATTAAATTTGAAAATGGTATATTAAATTTTGGTTAGGGAGAATTTTTTGTTTTTTTCTGTGAAGTTTAATTTTTTAATGATTAATTAAAAATACTGATTTTTTGTTCAAAACTACGTTTTCATATAATTTAATTATAAGGTTAAATTATGTTCTATAATGGGTTTAAAGTTTAATTAGATAATATTTTTATCAATTAACAATATTCAGGTCATAGTAATCAATTTCACATTGAAATTGACTATAAAATCATGGAAAACATGAGGAAACGTTTACGCTAAAAACCTTCATTGTAGTATCATCTACGAGATTTAATTTAAATTAATTTTTGCCACTTCATTGATTTTCAATTTAAAAAATAGATTCCGTATTTTTAATCAGAGTAATTTAAATTTTCTAACAATTTTAACATAGTTTTTTAGAAAAAAAATTGTGAATGTAATTAAAATTAATTACAAGGATTAAGGTTAAATTGGGCTTTATATGGGTCTAAACCGATACCATAAGGAACAAGTAACCCTATAAAGTTATCCAATGTATATATATTGGAATTATTTTGAGCCTATAAAATATTTTTTCGACTATGTACCATTATTTATCCAGTTTCAATAAACAATTCAGGGGTCGTGTTCCTTTCTTTTGAAATATTACTTGAGATTCCACCCCTCCACCATTATAAAAGGCCTCCTTCACTAACACTTACCCACACCTTTCAAGACATATTTTCTTAGAAAAACTATATAAAAATGTCTTCCAAACATCCATCCTTCCTCTTTGAATCCAGGTTTGGTTATAAATCCATCCAAGGAAACTCTTTTGGTCCAATCCAAAATACGTTTCTCGATTTAGAGGTAACACCCTCTCTCAAACACCTCAGTTTTATTTCCATTATCCTCTCCCTCAAATATTACTATTACATATATATATATATATATTATTATTATAAATATAATAGGATATTTTTATTCTGTTATTTCATTCTGAACTTACACACACCTCCATCTAATGAGTAATGAACATAATGTTTACATCTAGCATGACAACTCCCTCTTTAAACGATGAATGTTCAATTTTTCATTCCCACCTCTAATTGTGGACATTATGATAGAAACTTTTGTTATTATGATATATATTATATTTTTAATATCTTTATCACTTATTAATTCCTTTATAACACATACCTCTCCCCATTCAATTTTACATAAAAATTAATCATTGTTTGTGGAAGTGTGGACTACCACCCCATCATAGCGATGTGATTCATTCATGATACACACGGAATATATTAAAGATATTTTTAATAAAACTATGTTATATAAATGAAAAATATATGATTCCTTAATTATTATATACATACATTTCATTTACACTTCATCCTATTAATACTACAAAGAAATGAAAGTATCATTTATGTGTATGTACGGACTACAATCTCCATGAATGGTGCATTTCATTTTTTATGTCCAAAACATTATATATATTTCTTGATTCATATATACTAGATATATGTGATAATAAAATCATGGTTTAAATTTTTTAAATGATTAAATCATGATAAGAACAAAAAATTACAAGTTAAAACATTCTCGACGAACTTGGAAATTAACACCTGGTATAGTTAAATTAATGAATTTTTATTAAAAAACAGGAAATGAGACATTATAAAGAGTTAATATATCATTTTATAAACATTAGTATGGTTATTATTTTAGTTATTAACATATTACAAACTAATATATATGAGTTTAAATACCACACAACAAAAGGATGGTTAACGTAATGTAATTTCGTCTGAATTTTTTTTCATTGAGGCATATTGTATGATTATGCACCTAGTTTCTTTTATAGGGTGTATATACATTAAGTTTACATGATATATCATGAATCTACTTACTATAATGATATTATAACCTTAATTTAATCTTATTTCAATTAAAATGTTTTAATGTGGTATGGGACACTTTTGATTGTTTATAGATTATTTTCCTAAAAAATAATTCTAATAACATTTCAGCAGTATTTACACTTGAGGAATTTAAATAAATAATTTTAAATAAATAATTTTGTTCTACTGTAGTTAATAATCACCATTTTTTATTTTTAGTACCATTTTCAACTCTTTGGTAATCAAAGTGTATTAGAAAATGTTTATAAGAATACCTGTCTTCATTTCTCTCTTTAGCCAGTAAACCTATTTTCTTCTAAAACCCATATTTTACTAAAATGTTCTAAAAATTGATTTAACATTTAAAAAATTATTTTATAAATACATTTTGACCCTTTTTTTCTTTGACCCATTTATTTAAAGAAATATTCTTGTGACATTCATGATAAGGCATTTTTCAAACCTTGTTACCGCATAGCAGGAATATATTTTTACCTCATATGCCATGTATGGATTTATCCACCATCAATTCTTTGAAATCACTATTTTCAAATTTTAAATGTTTATTTTTAAATGAATAGTTTTTAAAATATATTTTCAATGATAAATATTTTCAAAAGTGATTTTCAAAAGAAAAAATATATTTTCCTCAAGAAAATTTTTAAACGTTATTTTGTTGTATAATAAATGAAATAACCCTCTATTTTTACTCCACATGGAATTTTTTTATTGATATAATACTTATTCTTCATCTGGATGGTTTAATATTGAGATATGAATATTTTCAAATTATCCATATCATTTATGAAGGATATTACTATATATTGAACTCTATACCTTTTTACACATGATATTTACTTTTATGGTTATTTTTTAAAATTAGGAATTGTTGATGAATACATATTTCTCATTAAATATAGTTATATTATAAAGAATATTATTTATTTTGATTATGAATAATGTCTTGGACTAGAAATAAATGGTGGAGCCTAGACTATATATTGCTTAGCGATGTATCGTTCGGTTTTCATAAGATAAATAATTGTGCAAATTGGATTCGACCCTTAGTTTTAAATCACCTTGTGAAAGGTATTTATTGTAATATGTTGACATATCTATGGAATTAGTTCATTATGAACTATTGATTTATGGCTTGTGTTTCAATTTCTTACTTTCAATTTGATTTATTCCTTATCAAGTTTTATAAATGGAAAGTGAACAGAATTATTTATCTTTACATATAGACTGGTTTATTATTGATTTAATTGTTTTAAAAATTATTGAGGATATTAACACACCATTGTTATGTCTCTTTCCCCAGGTTATAAAGAATATAACATTGAACAAACCTTCATGGATGCAATTTATTTCAGTTTATTGTGTCACTTGTTTTCTTTTTTCCTTCCCCATGTATTATAGTTATCATGTATTTAACATGGATTTCAAAGACTGATAAACAAATTGGTACTTTGCGAATTATTTCCTTGTATTAATGCCAATATAATAAAATAATGCACCAACACCAAGATTCTGGGATTGGGGCATTACATATGGTATCAAGGGGAGGGTTAGAAGCAGCCTTGGAAACTGGATTATGAAAACATAGAGCACAACAATAAGATAAACATTAAGGATAATTATAGAACAACATCATGAAATTTTGGTGATGAAGATATTATTTGGGAATTCATAGAAATTCATCCCTCTTTAGATACTACAAGTGGATGTGGTTTTGGGACACATATACCTAGGAGTAAAAACTCTAAAAAGGTATTATGGTCCGGACTTGGGGTAACCATGTATATTAAAATGGGTGTTACTGAACACCTAGTTTGACACTCTCAGAGTATATTCTTTGGATAAATCACATTATATTTACCCGCCATTATGGAGGATTTATTCCCCTAATATAACCAAATTATATGTTTCTAGTATTTATAATGCATAATTTCACATTATGTTCTATAAAATGTTTATAATTATATAATGTCCATAATTTTATAATCTTTTCTTGTATATCAAATTGTTTATAAATTGTTCTTATCATACGGAATGATAACTCCACCCATGCATGTGAAGGACAGAGTAATCAGGATCATATCATTCATGGTATTATGCCGTCATTTCAAAGGGAGATAGTATCTCATGTACTCCCATCATATGAGGAAATAGTACCATATGATAACACGATAAGTAATTAATTCTATGAGTCTTATGGATTTGAAGGGTAGAAAGATAACAATAGGGTGGTAGAGAAAATGGTGGATAAATGGAATTAGGGAATGAAGGGTTTTCACACATGTGATAATTTTGTAAAGAATCACCTTTGTAAACCCTTGAAGGTAATCTGAGTTTTTTATAAATATAGAGGAAATGGAAGATATTTTGGTGATTACAAGGGTATGAAAAAAGGTTACCCATTTACAATACATTAATTTTAATTAAATGGGGCACTATCGGAATCAACGTCCCAATCGTCAAAGGAATATTACCCAAATTATAGTAATAGTTAATAATCATGTTACGATACTTTCATATATAAAGATTAATGATTAATATTCCTATTCATTAGTTATTTTATTTGAATATTTTATTAATAATATACTTGTTTTAATAATTATGTAATATATGAGGATTGAACTATAGTATGTTTTCATTAAGGATTTGAGACAATATTTTGAATTGTACCTAGAAAATATATTCTGTGAAAATTTAAACTTTTTGGAAAACACATGATTAAGGGAAATACAACAGTAAATATATTCTTAATGTTGATATAATAATAGAGAAATGATTATTTGGATAAGTACTGACTATCTAGGGACTGATTAATGTATTTTTGACATGTGGCTTTCGTTGTCATTGATAGAGTATATATCTATTATGATATAAGGAATATATACAATAACATGAGTCTTACTTATGGAATAATGAAGAATGCATATTTCTATTGTGGTTTTTTTGTTATTAAATTTATTACCATATTTCAAGAGGATACATGATGAACTTATACACATGTTTGGAATGTGAAATTTTAGAGGTTCTTCATGTTTATTAAAGGATAATGATAATTTCATTTTGGAAATTCAGTGAGTTTCATTTAAAAGTTATTGGATCCTAATTGGTTGTAAAAGATAACCATTTATAAGATAGTTTAAAATAATCATTGGATGAGATTTTAGAGGGTAATGTAATACATTACCATATGATGCATCATGTGCTCTGAAAATTGTTATAAATAGTTCAAGGATTAATCAAATGAATAGATTATATTTATAGAAATTTATATTTATTGAGTGTAAAATAATTCCTCAACACAAATAAAAAATATCTTGAAACCAATTTTTTTTCTTGTACCGTCCTTTCCAATAAATAAAATAATCCCTTAGATTATCATGGATTTATGGCATTTTTATTTCTATCTTTATCTTTACCGTGATCTCTGTAACTCTCCATCAAAACATGATTGTTATATTTTTTTCGGTATCTGTGATTCCATTTTCCACCTATGTTCTCTTACTAACAAACCCAATTACATGCCAATTTTACATTCCTTATCTCCTATTAAGAAGATGTGATAGTAACCCTTTTTACAATGTGGGTATTTCTAAAATATTTTATTTTCAATCCTTATATTCCTTAGATCGTGTTTATATTTCTAGGACATAACTTATTTAAGGTGTGGACAATGTAACCCTGAAATTATAAAGTAATAACTTTATATTTGATAGCATGCATAACATGCTATACTAAGCATGTAAGAGGATATAATACCCTCATAAATAAAAATATATTTGTTCTTTTAAATAGATTAGATATATTTTATATTATTAAATTTATGAAACACCATGTTAGTGTATGTCACATGAAACAATGACCTTCTTCGATAGCTTGCGTTATACGCGAAACCGAGTTTTAAAGAAAAATTATATATTATTAAAATAATATTTTTCTAATATAATAATAATTAACATATATATTAAATTATCGGTTATGAATAGTATTAACTAACAAATGAATATATATTTATTACACCAATATATAATTAATTAATTGGTAACTAATTAATAAGAAAAAGAAATATAAACCAATTGAATATAAAGGAATTATTATTATTCCCACAATGTTTTTTTCCTTAAAAATAAAATTAATTAAAATTAATAAATTATATTAATAAAATATATAAGTTAAATATTCAATAAATTATTTTTGACAATCAATCAATATATATGATAGTCATAAGGTAAGAATAAACTAAATATTAAACATAAAATCATATATTTTTATTTAGGTACTTTTACCATATTTTAATCAAGAACCCATTTTAGATCTAATTTTTATGATTTATAAATATAATATATCAAAATAAACTGAATCATTTGAATCATAAAATAAAAATTAGGTTTGGGTGATTTTTTTTATTTTTATGTTAAGTTTTATTTTTTATGAATAATTAAAAATATGGTTTTTTAGTTCCTTACAGATTTTTCATCTAATTTAATTATAAGGATAAATTATGTTTTATATTAGTTTTAAAGATTAATTAAATAATGTTTTTATCCAATAATGTAATTTAGTTCAATGTAATCAATTTCACCTTGAAATTGAATATGAAAACATAGGAAACTGTATGAAATATTTACTTTAAAACCTCGCATAGTCATCTCATCTATAGGATTAACATTAAATTAATTTATACCACTACAATGATTGGAATTTTAAAAAATATATTCTATATTTAGAATAAAATTAATTCTTAATGTCTAATATGGTCAACTTAGTTTTGACCAAAAATATTAGTGAATGTAATTAAAATTAATTACGAGGATTAAGGATAAATTAAGCTTCATGTGGGACTAAACCATAACCTTAATGCCCAAATAGACCTATAAACATATCCAAAAGCTATTGGTTAGAAATATATAGACCCTTTAATCTTTTATATCGCATTATGTCCATTATTGATCCAATTTTATTAAACAATACATTGGTGGGGTTCCTATCTTTTAAAATATTACTAGAGATCCCACCCCTCCTCCACTATAAATGGAAGCCTTCACATCCACTTCCCTATAACACTCATTCCATGTTGGCACTAACAAAATCTATCACAATGGATCCCAAACATCCATAATTCCTCCTTGAATCATATTTTGGTCTGGAATCCCTCAGAAGAATTTCTCTTGGTGTAAATGAAAAGAAGTTACCTGATTAACAGGTGACACCCAACCTCAAACTCCTCCTTTTTTTTCTTTAACCAATCCATAAAATATTATTATTCCATATCTATATAACAAATAATATATCATAAATATACTAGTTTGTTTTTATACTATAATTTTGACATAAAATTACATGCACAATCATTAAATGGGTAATGAGCATAACATTTATGTGGAGGTGGACTGCTACCTCGCTAAACGATGATTTCTCAATTTTCTTTTACTACCTCTCACTATGGAAATTTTGATGGAAAATATTCTTATATATGATATATATGATATTTTTAATATATTTATTGTTATTTAATTTTTTTATAACACATAACTGTCTACATTTCATTTTGCATAAAATGATAACATCGTTTGTGGAAGTGCGAATTACCACCCGCTCAAAGCGATATGATTCGTTGACAATATACATGGAATGTATTAAAGATAATTTTAATAAAAATATGTAATGTATATTAAATATATATTATTATGGAAGTAAAATATACATACTTATAATTTAATCATCATCCTCTTAATACAAAAAAGAAATGAAATTAGTTTTTTTCTGTACGTAAGGACTACCGTCCCCATAAAGAGTGCATTTCATTTCTTATCTCCAAAAAAAATATATTTTTCTTGATACATTTAAAATAGATATATGTAATATAAAAATCATGGTTTAAATTCTTGATATTATTAATCTATGATATGAACAAAAAATGACAATATTAATCAAACTTGACGTACTAGGCAATTAACACCTGATAGAGTTAAATAAATGAAAGTTTATTTTAAAAGTGGTAATAAGACATTATATGAAGTTAATATATGATATTATAAACATATTTATGGTTCTATTATTATATAGTAACATATTTTAAACCACTATAAAGAATGATAAATACCACACAACAAAAATAAGATTAAGGTAAGGGAATTGCGTCTAAATTTTATTTTATTGAGCCATATTGTATTATTATGCAGATAGTTTATTTGATATGATTTATATACATCCCTTTTACATGATGTATCATGAATATCTTTACTATCATTATTTAATATCTTTTAATTAATTTTATTCCTTCATGAGGTTATGATTTAAAATTTTCAATATTGTTTGGAATACTTTGGAATGTTTATAGATTATTTTCCTCAAAAATAATGCTGACAAGATTGCATTGGTATTTCCATTTGAAGAAATTAAATAATAATTATTATATAGATAATTCTATTATTATATGGTTATTCATGACCTTTTCCAAGTATTATTAATATTTTTCTACCCTTTGGTACTCAAAATGTCAATGATTTTTTTTAGGAAAACCCGATTTCATTTTACTCTTTAGTCGGAGAACCTATTTTATTCTAAAAAATATGTTTTATTAAAATGTTTTATAAAATGTTTTAACTTTTGAAAAATTATTTTGTAAATAAACTTTTTACATTTTTGTCTTATACCAATGTTTTTAAAGGAATTCTTTATCTCTTTCCCAACAAGGCATTTTTCAATCCTCTTTACCCTACAAAAGGAATACTCATTTTTACCTCATAAAACATGTACAGATTTATCTCTTTTAATTCCATTTAAATCCTTATTTTCAATATTAAAATGATTATTTTTAATGGAAATGTTTTTAAAAGGTATTTTCAATTAAAAATATTTTCAAATGATTTTTTTCAAAAGAAAATGATATTTTCCTCAATAATATTTTCAAATGTTATTCTGTTTCTTTATCAATGACAACAACCCTCTATTTTTTGCCCACATGGGATTTTTGTTATTGATATCATCCTTATTCTTCTTCTAGATGGTTTAAGATTTATCACATAATTTCTCATACTTACCCATATTATTTATTAGGGATATTAGTATTTTCTAAACAATATACCAGTTTACATATAATATTTGCTTTGATGGTTATTTTCTTAAATAGGGAATTATTGATGAATATGTATCCCTCATTCAATATTGTTTATTTATTTTGGAATATTATTTATTATTATTTTGAGTAATGCTTTGTCCTGGAAATGATGGATGGATCCTGGACGTTATACATATGCTCGATGGATCAACAGATTCTCATGGAAAAAATAATTGTGCAAATGGGTTTCTATCCTTAGTTTTTAACCATATTGTGAATGTATTTTATGGTAATAGGTCCTAATGTCCCTTATACATGTCATCCACTAAGAATCAATTTCCATATTATAGTTTCAGTTTTAATTTATCCATGAGATTCTTCATTAATATATCTCGGGATGTAGTTTATTCCAAGTTATTGATTTATAGACTGTGTTTTAATTTCATACATTCCATACTATTTATGCCGTATTTAATTATGTAAATGAAAAGTGTTCTCATTTATTTATCTTTCCAAATTGATTGATTCATTATTTCTTCTGTTATATTTACCCTTATTGAAAATTTGTTCTCCCCTTGTTATGTTTCTTTTCCGAGGTTATGAAGAGGATAACATTGAAGAAGAATTTAAGGATGACGTTTATTTCAGTTTATAGTGTATCTTGTTTCATTTTGTCATCCTCATGTATTATGGGTATCATTTATGTAATCTTTCATTCAAATCCTGCTAAACTAAATGGACCTTTACGGTATATTTCCATGTATTATATCCAATGTAATAAAATAATGCATTGGAACGATGATTCTAGGTTGGGGTGTTACAAATAAAGGGTTGGAAGGTGTGAGGAGACGAGGAGGTGAGGGGTGGTATTTATTGCGGAGGAGAGGGGTGTTTTTATATTATTATAATCATTAATTTATTATTTTGGATCAAGATAAGCAATATTGTTGATTAAATGAATACATTTTGTAAATAGATCATGTGAGTTCATACCAATGGTTCTTACATCATCTATGACTCATGGAATGGTGTAATTTACTTATTAACTATATATAATGTAAATTACCTTGTTCCCATATTCATAAAAAATTCAATTATTTTAGAACGATAAAATTTATTCACCCAACCATTAAAATTAGAAAATGAACTCCATTTAATTAAAATAATTTTCTAAATATGATAAATTTATTTTTTATATAAAAATCTTTTTTACTTATAAAATAAAAATTTCAAAATTATAAATGATTTTATAACACTTAAAATTTAATTATGGTAACATAAAATAATGTTAAAATCATCCGAAAATGAGATATGAATTTAGTAATACATTTTAAGAAAATAAATTTTCCACTAAATCATTTTTTAATTATAAAAGTTTAATTAAAAATTTATGACATACAAAAATAACAACACATAATTAATAATTTCTAAAATATTTATTTACTTATTCTATGATATAATTATATAATATTACCAATAATAATATTTATTTATTATTTATTATTTAAAATATGATTTTACTATTCTATTTGTCATATTTCGATTCCTAATGGTCACCCCTACTATTATAAGAGTCACATTACTATTTATCCTATAATGTAACTTATTAGAAAATTACCAAAAAATTGACCAAATTTAATATTGATTTTAAAATTTCAAAAATAATTTTTTTTTTTAAATTTAATTATAAAAGTTTCAAATTTTATATTTAAAATATGTTATCTATTAAAAGGCGGTAAAACTATGTTTAGAAAAATATTGCCTATTAATGTGTAAAAATGGATCCATTCTTATCTTATGACTATTAAATAACTTTAATAAATGTAAAACATTTATTTAATATATAATTTATATATTTCATTAATATATTTCTCTAATTATAGATTAATTTATTTTATAAATATAAAATTTAATTGTGGGCATGAAAATGGATTTTATAAAAAAATATGTTATGTTCAATTGGCCTTCATTGATAATTAATCGTAACCAATGAATTATTTTTATAAACATGAGTAATCTATATTTTCATAATTTACATATTCTTATTCATTATCTCTATTCACAACATCCAGGAGAAAACTATACTATTTAATTAATAATATTTCAATCATTTGTTAAGTTGGAAATCTATTGAATAATTTAAATATAAAAAGAGGCATACTGTAAATATATGGGGAGTTACATGCTACCATACATCAATAAAATGTTTCCTCACAATTTTAAATTGATATAAATAATTATATGTTGATAAATGATAATTATTTTATCAGAAACACATATCAAAAATATGGTTAATAAAATATGCTCTTAATAATAGCAAATGGGAAATCGAAAGGTTACAAATATTTGAGGTTTTCAGATCGGATAGCATTGATGAAAATTGAAAATATAGATATGGAAAAATAATCTGACCATCTTTTTCTAGTGTGAGTGATAGATAACATGGTCACTAAAAGGTTCTTTATCACAATGCTCTAAATTTGGGATTAGTTAAAAGACCATTATTTTCTCAAGAAGAAAATTAAACAGATAACATTTTTGATCCAAAATTATATTCCAACAATTGATGTATTATTTTAATATTCAGATAATAACATGAGAAAATAAACATAATTTATTAAATTCCATTTCATAATCATACTCTCATCCTTTTTTTACTTATATGTATTTTACATTATCCTTTAAACCTAAAAATTAAAGATCGAGATGAAGTTTTTACACATAAAGAAATTTTAAAGCATCATATAGTCTAATAATCATTCCTTAAAAATTTAAATGTTTACCGAAACCAATAAGGTTATCATATGTTATCAATGAACAACAATTTAAAATTTTTAACTTTACCTATTTAAAAGTAGTTAATCATAAGACTTGTTTAAAACATATCTTTCCACATTCAATGACCAAAAATATAAAAGGAAGGCCACCAAACATCCAAAATCCACATAACATAATATTTCACAAAATAATGTGGCTCTTATTTTCATATACCAAATATATTAATACCTTCATCTCCTTTAATTTTTTAGGAATCATACGTACTTCCCTGGCCAAAATCTCATTTTGTTCCTTAAATCATCATATCGGTAACCACTTTCATGGTAACCAACACTATCCCATAATCACCTATTTTTTAATATCCCATCATTAAGAACATATTTAGGGGTATCTTTCCCATTACATGTTTTTTAACTATATCAACCTATAATGTAATCAATTATCTTGATCACGTGTCATATTCATCCCATTCATCCAGTTCTTTAGAGAAGAAGTACTATAGAAAATCTATATATATCTCATGAATCTAATAACCAAAACATTCAAGATAAATACCGAAATAACATAATTCATGAAATGATAAAAAAGAATATCAATCATTCATCTTCTTCTATAGTAGTTTCATATTCTTGACCGTGATCTATTTTCCTCTTTTGGGGTATATTCCGTTGATGCTTGAGACATTAATTTGTGTAGTTTCCCTTAACATGGAAGTTAATTAATTGTATAATGGAAAACTTTTTCTTAACCTTTTAATCAAAATCATGATGGCCTTTATATCCACACATGTATCAATATCCCATTGTTTTTAAGCAATCATTGCGGTACTTCATTCCAAAATTTTCACATGTGGGGAAATACTCTTTCTCTTCTTTCATTTATCCAAATTTTTCCTAGTTTTACTCATGTTATCATGACTCCAAATGAATCCATAATACATATAAAACTCATACTCTTTAAGGTTAGATTATGATACTATCTCCTCCTATTATGATTAAATTGAGAGACTAGATCCATTTGAAAGACTAGAAATAAACCCCTTGAAGAAACGATAATTTTTACTATTTATATAATGTGCATTGATGCAGTTCCCATTTAATCTACTAGGTTCCATTTATAAACAATTTAATACACTTTATTTGACCATAAAATTTTGAATCATAATTTATAATCCCAAAAGAAGTGAAATACATGACAAATATTATAAAAATTATGTGTAGATAATCTCATACTCATATTAATGGTTAGGCCTCTGATCTTTCTTTACGTACCTTAGGAATCATCCCTCCCTTTAACTGGTCTCCAAACACTTCCTTTCACTTGTGCATAAATCAGTTAGCGTAGAAAAGGGAGTGTTCCATAATGAACCTCACACAGAGGGTGAGGGATCCTCAACCCTTAAAGGGAAAAGAGTGGTTCCCCTTTTTGGAATTGCATATGATGGTGGGAAAGAATCAATCATGGAAGCACCTTCTACAGAGGTGGTAGCCACTGGGGAAATATCATTTATGGGGGAATTATAACCAAACCTACTGGATATATTCACTGGATTTTCTTCCTCATGTAAGTCTCTTATTCCATTAAAAATTGGTCTCATCTACTTTTTTCAACCATGTTTGAAAGGCTCATATTTAAATAAAAATTCATGATATGTTCGGGGCATTGACATCAATGCTGACATTTCTTTCAACAGTGATATCCAAAGTTAAGAGGTCTTAATATGGAATATATCATCTAGTAGAGATGGAAAGGTGGGTTTTGGAGTCATGTAAACCATAGAGATACTACCAGAAGTGGTCATCGAGTCCATTCCCTCAGTGGACGGGGTCAATTCAATGTCTATGACATGGATAGATGAAGGATCTAAAATAGTGGAGCCTATCAAAGAGGATACTTTAGAGGTGGCTATTAGAGCTGAATCCATGATCGAGGAGGTAATGATTGTGTCAATAGTTGAGATGCCTAGGGAGTGAGCCTTGGAAGTGCCTACTTTGGAATTACATTTAGTGCTGTCTATAGTATCTAAGATAAAAATTGTTCCACCATAAGTGGAATATGAGGATTCTAGGATAGTATCAACCACCTTAGGTGTTCCATATGTGTAAGTAGAGGCTTCTACTACAATTGAGGAAGCTCATGCGGATATATTCTCCGGAATAGACCTCCATATTCTCATCCCCAAGGACCTTTATAAAAAATATACAACTATGCAGGTATGGGATATCATCACTCCATACAAGACTCCACCACATGATGAATTTGAGGATTCTAGCATATATACCACCAAGGAGAATTAGGTTATGTGCTGCAAGGCATAGAGGAATGTGTTGAACATCATCACCCATGTCCAGATAGGTGACCTACCAAACGGGTGGGATTTCGTCAACACTGGCTAGTCAGCCTATGGTCCAATGGGGTGGACACCAGCACCGTTTATTCACTGGCTCGGAATATCCTAGTTGATAGGGAACATACCAAATGGAATTTTCATGACATTTAATGGAATAATCAGAAGACAAAGGAAACCAAGTAACTTGACATGGATAAATGGGGTATTTTACTCATAGGAGGGAAGGTACAAGAGAATGATGTTATCACTACTTCACAGGATAATATTTTCAATTTTTTAAGGCCCACATGGTGGCAGCTGAATCCAAGGTGGTAATGGTGACATCCCTGGTGGATGATTGTCCGGCCAAATAGAACCAGAAAATAATTGATGTTGAGGAAGTTCATCATAATTATGATGAAGAGAATATTGAAATGGAGGAGCAACAACATACCCTAGAATCCACTCAATATATGTTGGAAGATATTAAGCACTCGATCACTTGGGTCAATATTTATGGGATTTTTTGAAATTAGAGATTCAAATATGTGTATGAACCAGTAAAAAATGGTTGGTTTTCATTAAACCCTTATATGCAGGTACATGTTTCTTATTTATTTAAAATCAAACATTGGTCATATTTATGAGATGATCGAATAACAATTCCTTCAGTCACATGAGTCAATATTTAGGTTAGAAACAGGGGATGACCATTTGAAAACTCATTTATATTATAGTTTCATACAATTGTTGAAAACTGTAGTTCTACTATTGTTGACTGACCCCCAAAAGTGGTCTGGCTAAGAGGGTCTATAGCTAGAGAATGGATCTCCTCAAAAAACTGAGTTTCGTTTACAATGTGCACTAGTGAATGAATGGGATAATATTGGGTCCATTGGATTTTACTAAAAAAATAGTACTCAAGAGTGTGAATCACAACACCCAAAATCAGGAATAAAAGGGGAGTGGTGTGGCAACACAAGATAACTACTAACCAGGTTAAAAATACATAATTTTTACCCATTACCTAGAAATAAAGACACACAAATGAGGTTCAGAAACTATACATACTTGAAACAAGGGATGAGTCATAGAATTTCATCAATATTAATCTCAGGCATTGTCCCAGGACAATATGTGAGCCAATTTTGGATAGACACCATCCCATTAAGGGGACCCTTAAAACATGGAGGAGCATGGGTATTAGAATAAGGGGGACCTGATGTGTGGATAATAAGTGATTGGATTTTTCAAATATATTCTAACGTGACCATAATTACATAAGTACAACTTAGAACACATTGGTTTGGGTGTATCGTTCTGATTAATGGTCGAAAACATCTTCTAGGAAGAGCATCGTCTCTAATGTTGAGTGATGGTCGAGGGACATGAAGGATGTGGTAGGTCAATAATTTTCAAGGAAAGGAATTCTCTAAAAATGGTCTTATATTTAACATAGTTTTACATCATGAAATTGAAAAAATATATGTAATTTAACATCATATAGTGAGGAAGGTAGATCTATAGTTTAATTTCATTAGGTGAGGATAATGTACCACATAGTTTAACATCATGTGATTGGGGTGTGGTGTGTGTGGGGATTATGTATTGAATCTCCCAAAAATTATTCTGCAATTCAAGTCAAGAGGGAATCCCATGTTCATAGAATAGGGTAGGGTTACAATTTCATGTCATGTTAAAAGGGCATAGTGAGCTGATGTGAGTGGTACCCACCTAGCCACATGAATTGAGGGTGTAGGTGGGTACCATGATGATAGTTCTCCCTAAAAAGATATGAGAAGGCCTATATGTAAAGGAATGCATGAGATATCCTACACAAAGAAACAGAACTAGGGGATAGTCACACATCGTCTAAGGTCATGACGCTTGGATCAAGGGAAGATAGATTATGGTCATAATGAATGGATCGTGTGATGGTGTATCTAAAAGGAATGTGTGTGAAATCGATGAAATGTTACCTGATTTGAATTAAGGGGGCTATAAAGACACTTGATTATTCACAAAACATCCCAAATACAACCCATACACATATGATGGTTATAAAGCTCGGAACATTAAACTTATTTTAGGTTTATATAGTTTGGACCATATGGTGAGTGTCCTAAGAGGTTATGTGTAGCTTGGAAGAAAAACAATCCGATGTGAAAGGATAAAACGTGGACCTGGCACCACATAATAAATTCCTATGAATACTCACACACAATTTCAATCCATCATTCTTGGACTCGATACATGATCCTAGTTTATGTTCATATAGTGTATACCATGACCCCAAAGAGTGTTTTTTATGAAATGAAAGGGAACTTACTTGACATTTAAGGAGGGTCCATGGAGAGGCCCCATGTCACAGAAAACTGGAGGGGTTGGGTGAACATAGTTTATGTTCATGATGCTTGAACCAGTTGGTGAATTCACATGGACATGTGTATCATGGAAGAGTTTCAACCTATTATGAATTGAGGTATAAGGAGTCTGATGCTATTCAACACACCCATGGGGTCATGGTTAATAGTTTATGCTCATAGAGTTTGGACCATAAGCACCTGGTTTATGTTCATAGAGATTAGATAATGTGATTCATCTTATATATGTTAATTGAGGCATCATGATTTCAAAAGGTGTATATTTCCATCTCATTCTTATCATATGAGGCATAATGAGTTCATCATATATGCTAAGGCTAATATTTAATGTCATTCGTAGAGGTTGTTAGGCCTAGTTTGTTAAAGTCATACAACTTGAAATATAGATGCTATTAGTTCTCCCTTATAGAGCATAGACTATGTGGGAGAATATGTGTCCCAAGGTGGCTTGTGTGGAATGGAATAGTGATAACTCCATGTGAATGGAGCTCTGAGTGGTCCATATTCCATTAAAATATTGAAAAGCAATACTCCTAGTGATTAGACACTACATTAGGATAATATGAATTGTTAATAAACATAATATTCGTGTTCTTTATAATTCATAAACACCATTTTAGTTCATTTTACACATTTAACATCATTTCACATTTATGATTGTAATACCTTCTTAAAATGCACTATTTTGTGGTACATTTTTTAACATCATTTGAAGTACCCACTGATTCATATAATTTTATGGAATCTAATTATAAATTTTTTAATTTTATAATCTTTTTAAATAGATATTCACTTCAATATGATCATTTTTCATTAAAGGATCAATGAAAGATTCATAAAGGCTGATGGAGATATTTAGCCATGAAAGGAAGAAATTCTGGAGAAGGGAGATTGGACACCAGCCCACTGATGAGAACGTGGGGCCCATCATACAGGCCCAATGAATCCCAAATTTCTTGGGATTCTAGAATACATGTATAGGAACAAATCCCTCGTCAGGATCCAATGCTAATTCTTCCTCCATGGTGTCCATATAGGCGGCCCAGGTTAGAGATAAAAATATGGGCCAGATTCTGTGGCCCATAAAAACAGCCCACGGATATGATCATATCTGGGAATACACAACACCAAATGGGCCCAAATATTACAGGAGGTTATAAGACATCCTGGGATCCATTTTCTTCAGCTATGGCCCACTCTGATTCGTCCATCTAGAAGGTCTTTCAAATGCCTCTATTTGGTGAAGGAAAGATAGATGCCACCTCGGGTCAAGGGTGGAAAAATCAACTCTCCCATACTTTCCACCCACCTATAGCCTATCACAATTAACTGAGGAGACTTGGACTATTGGAGGCTCGACCGAAGGGTTCAAAAATTCCTATTTAAGGCATTGGTGTTGGAGGATTGAATCATCTTGAATGCTTTGTTCAATTGTAATGTTATGCTGCGATTTTGTTGACTCAAGTATGTCTTTCACATGTAAGTTGTTCATTTAAGTTTAGTTTCCTAATAAATGTTCTTCTTCTCCACTTATTCTTTTTTTATTCATATAAATTTGATACCTTTATATCATGGTGTGAATTTATTCACACCAAACCTTGTGAAATTATTACACAACGGTGGAGTGATCGTTATTTCATTTTTTTTACTTCTCCATTTCCTCCCTCATGAACCTACTTTCCGCTTCCATTGAAACCATAGATTCAATGGGGGGATAACCCACTTATGGGTTGATACAAGGGACTATAAAGTGTCTGTATTGGATGTTATTTATCACCCCATTAATGTATAATCACTTCTTTAATTTAGATTTTTATTTGATGATTTTTAAACTCCATCTTCCTTGTTGAATTTAAGGCCACACAATTCAAGTGCTAATATGAACTTTTAATATGAAGTGCTCAAAACATTGATCCTTAAAGTGTATTTGTGATTAGTATTTTGGTGTGATGGTATTAAATTAGTAAGTGATGAATTTTTTTGATCTCCTTAAATAAACTCAACTCAAATATAAGAAATTGAAATAATTGAAAAGGGAATACTTCTATCCACCCCAAGTGATAACCTTGGATCAAATCATTCTTTTAAATCGAATTCATTTAAGTCTCTTATAGTTCTTTTAAACCCATATAAAACCAACCCATTTTGGCCTCTTCGTAGCCAAAAATAGTCCTTAGAATGTTCGTTTCTATAGGTTACTTCTTAGGTCTCTGTGGATTCGACAAACCAGGCTAGATTAAAGGACTGTTCTACCTTCATATCTATGGTAAATTTGTGCAAGAATCAAATTTTGGCGCCATTTCTGGGGACCCATGTAAGTTATCTTAGACACTAGAATCATTTTTTTCATCCCCCTTCTCTGTTCTCACCCCCATCTCTCTTATCTTTTCCACCTTTCTGTTGATTGTATCCTGAGAATCTAGAATCCAACTTTTTGTCTTCTCCAATGGAGTATCTACAGAATCACCATGTCAGAAAAACAAGCTGGAATAAAATGGAAATTCAATATTGGGAAGCCCCTAAATTAGAAAATTTCTTTGATCAACCATTGAATGATTACCCCGCACCTGATGAGACGTACAATCGATGGGATAATGGATGTTTAAATGATCAGTTTCCTTCCCTCTCAAGGATGATTGAAGAGTCCAATATTAGTGAAGTACATAATGTTCAACATCCCAGCCTATCTATTCCTCAATCATTTCTTGAAAAATTGTGTAATCAAATAGATATAATGAGTTCTGAGTTATCATCTTTGAGATTAGAACTACAACGCATTAATACTTCTAAGGAACTCATCCCTACACCAATTGTACATTTAAAAACCTTATGTGGAGTGTCTAGTTTCCCACAAAACCTCTCATGAATTAATTAATGAAACGACCTTTGGATTTGGGGTAGGGGAAGTGAATCAAGAAATTGTTGAAGGGTCTTTAAATCAGGAAGAAATTAATTTCATGTATTCACATGAGGGGAATTTGATATTGTGGATTGAGTCTCCTAAGTGTAACTTGGTTGATGATTTTTCAAAAACACCAATCACATAACCACTGAGAAAAATCAAAAACATTGAGTCCATGCCCATTCCTAACACTATTCTTTCCAATATTTTGGTTGAATCTTCTATTCAAAATGAAACAATTTTGTTAAGAAATTTGGAAAATGAAACTGAGTGGGATTCAAATTCTCAACCTGTGTCTAAATATCCTATCCAAACCAACCTCCAAATAATTTTCCTTCCTTCCCCACTTGAGTACCCTATCATTTGTGTTAAGCAAGAGCTTGGGGGTTTCAATCATTAATTTCATGAAACCCAAAGGGGGGGGTTGATCTTTGATTTATTAGGAATGACTACAGAAGAAAAAAGATCAACCATTTCTGATATTCCTTGGATTTTCCCATTCATTTAAGAAAATAGGATTTTTCATGAATCAAATTACAAATATTATTAACAACCACAAGGGATACTCATTCATAATCATGTTGATGTGGAGAAAGATGATGTCATTAAAAATTTTAATGTTGGAATTGGCTATGTTGGGTGGGGGGTTCAAGTCGAGCTAAAGATGTTAAACAAAGCGCCGCATGGGAGGAAACCCATGGTTTTCAGGTTTCCTATAATTTTTTTGTTTTAATCAACTTTATATTTTAAATAGGATTATTTAATCATATTTATATTTAATAAAAAAATTAGACTATTGAACTTTTTTTCTTTTTTGAGTATGGATTGGTATGAAAGGGGAGCATAGTATTCATCCGTGTCACCCGGTGTGATCCCTAAGTAATACCTTACCCAGAAATTTAAAAGAAGTCAATGTATCATTATTTTGATTAAAAATATATATATATATATAAAACCATAAAATTTATGATACATAGAATTAAATAAGTCGATGTGTTGTTTGTTTCTCCGGGTTTGTTCTTCTTTGTATGGTTGAGGTACTATTTTGGGTGATACATGTTCAATCAATGAGGTGCCTACATCCCCCAAGAGATCAAAGGACTAATTTGGAGCAGCAAGAATTTCAACATCAACAACCGGGTGACTTCATTCTATGATCCTCATTTTCAATTACCTTTTTGAACTTTCATTCTCTACCTCTACCCCCTTATAAATTTTCTTTTATTTAAACACCGGGGATAGTGTTATTTTATGTTGGGGGAAAGATAAAATAAAAAATTCTTTTGTGTCAAAAAAATGAATGATTTGAAAAAAAAATTGTGTCAATGGAAGGAAAAATTCCTTTAACTTTGAAAATGGTAATACACATTGCACACTTTGAAACTGAATATCAAATAATTTAGCATGCCATAATTCTTATTTTAATCCTTGTATAATTTCATAAGCATAGATTTGGGAATGTGTGGCTGTCCAATGTGATATTTCATCGTTTATATTTTCATCCAAAAAAATGATCACAATGCATGTCCTTCAGATAGTGGGGTATTAGTTTAAGTTCATGGGGTCCCCCAAATAAATATCACAGGTTTGGTGATCATTTTAGTTTTAATATTAGTATTCAATAAAAAAATAAAAAAAATAAAAAAACAATAAATTTGCACGTAGAGCAATAAAATGACCTAATGAGTGGCTTTCGGCACATGTGGATCGTGACACCATAGTTGTCTGGCCCAGAGTTAGTAATTTTATCTATATTTTTGGTAATTAGAATTTGTTTTTGATTGAGTTAACTCGAGATGATGCCTGTGTATGTGGGCTTCACGTGGTTCCCTAAGGCCTTTGAGCCTGGGAGTCATCGGCAACATCTCGCTACAGGGGTTGACTCTTTTGTGTGAAATTTCAATTACCATGGAAAATATTCAAAAAAAATACAAAACAAATTCAAACAAAATTGAATACTAATCATACTATTGAAATGTTATTCGACCTAGCGCTTCCATAATTTCCCCCCTTAAATAAAGATGAACCCCCATGTCTATTGTGATTCACAACACATCCTCATACTTAATTGATATTGGATGAAATATGGAAATGAATTTGAACAAAGGAATGGGCTTGAGATTGGGATCTTCATATGAAACTATATTGTATTAACATATTTTTTTTGGGTTTCATGATTTGTTGTTATAAGGTTTTCAGGTGATCATTGTGTATTAAAATGTTTTGGTAAAAGGGAATTCGAATTTCATATTGTTGAGATATATTTTTCTCAGGACTAGAAAAACTCAAGTTGGGGGGTGTGATTAGACACTACATGAGTCCAATATTCATTGTTAATATATATAATATTCATGTTCTTTATTTTTCATAAACCCCATTTTAGTGCATTTTACACTTTGAACATCATTTCACATTATGATTGTAATACATTCTTAAAATGCACTATTACATGGTACATTTTTTAACATCATTTGAAGTACCCAATGATTCATCTAATTTTAGGTAATATAATTATACATATTTAAATTTTATATTCTTTTTAACTTGATATTAACTTCAATATGAACATTTTTCATTATAGGATCAATGAATGATTCATAACGGATGATGGAGATATTTGGAAATGAAAGGAAGCAATTCCGGAGAAGGTAGATTGGACACCAGCCCACTGATGAGAATGTGGGGCCCAACATACAAGCACAATGAATCCCAACATTCGTGGGATTCTGGAACACAAGTATAGGAAAAAATAACTCTTCAGGATCCAATGTTAATTCCGCCTCCATGGTGTCCATTTAGGCGGCCCAGGTTAGAGATAAAATTCTGGGCCAGATTTTGTGGCCAAGAAAAACATCCCACTAATATGATCATATATCAGACTGCACAAATCCAAATGGGACCCACTTTTATAGCATGTTATAAGACATCAGGGGATCTATTTTCTTATTCTATGTCCCACTCATATTAGGCCATCTAGAAGTACTTCCAAGCGCGTCTATTCGGTGAAGGAAAGTCGGATGCCACCTCGTGTCATGGGTGGAAACGGAAACTCTCCCTTACTTTCCACCCACATATGGCCTACCAAAATTAATTCAGGAGACTTGGAATGTTTGAGGATTGACCAAGGGGCTCAAAATTCCTATTTAAGACAGGGGTGTTGGAGGATTGAATCATCTTGGATGCTTTTCTCAATTGTAATGTTATGCTACGATTTTGTTGTCTCAAGTTTTTCTTTCACATGTAAGTTGTTCAATTCACTTTAGTTTCTTAATAAAAGTTCATATCCTCCTATTATTCTATTTTTATTCATATCACTTTGATACTGTTGGATCAAGGTGTGAATTTATCCACACAAAACCTTGTGAAATTATCACTCAACTGTGGAGTGATCGTTATTTCATTGTTTTTTTACTTCTCCATTTCCTCCCTCATGAGCCTACTTTCCACTTCCATTGAAACCATAGAATCAATAGAGGGATAACACACTTATGGGATGATCCAAGGGATTTGAAAGGGGATGTATTGGATGTTATTTATCACCCCGTTAACGTCTAATCACTTCTTTAATTGATATTTTTATTTGATGATTTTAAAACACCATCGTCCTTGTTGAATTTAAGGCCAAACAATTCAAGTGCTAATATGAACTTTTACCTTGAAGTTCTCAAAACATTGATCATTCAAGTGTATAGGTGATTAGTATTATGGTGTGTTGGTATTAAATCAGTGAGTGATGAATTTGTTTGATCTCCTTCAATAAAAACAACTCAAATATAAGAGATTGAAATAATTGAAAAGGGAATACATCCATCCACCCCAAGTGATAACCCAAGATCAACTCATTCTTTTAAATTGAATTCACTTAAGTATCATAGAGATCCTTTAAACCCATCTAAAACCAACCCATGTTGGCCACTTCATATACAAAAATAGTCTTTAGAATGTGCGTGTCTATAGGTTACTTCATAGGTCTCTATGGATTCGACTACCCAAGCTAGACTACAAGGTCCGTTATACCTTCATATCTTGGGTAAATTTGAGCAGGAATCACCTAGCCAACATCATGCCACTGGGGAAGAGAGGATACCAAAAAATTTAGACAAATGGGATTGTCCGAGGATGAAATATATGGGCATCACTACATATCCCATAAGGATGGGAATCAATCCAAATTAAATTTTGGTGCACAACATGGAAGTAGACTGAAGTCAGATGGGGGATAATATCTTAAATGATGATATTGATGCTTCTGATATTATGGTATGAGGCATCCCAAATATATAAAGGGTAGAGATATAGTCTAATTTCATGTTATGAGTTCATTCTTCCCATATTTTTCATATGGGGAATCATAGATTGATTTGTGGTATGATAATCGCTTCTTTAAGAGGCATCCTGGATTCATATGGGGAGATAACTAATTTTAAAATCACGCGCTGAGGATGTTGGTGGGATTTCACTTTCAGTTTCCCATTTATTCATTCCTCATATTGGGAAATGAGGGAATATTCTCTCGATGGTGGGTCGAGGTAAATGAATGGTTAATATACTTAAAAAGTGGTTCACCTTTCATTTCAGGCTGATAGAACCAGAGGTAACATGTGGTTTTGTGGTGAATCTATATCTAGGTGTGAGGACAAAAAATCTTGTTGTCACTATGTATACAATGATGATGGGAATCAATCCACAAGTAATTTTTGAGATTTTTGGTACGATATTTCTAGGAAGAATACAATGTGGATGAGGGGTGAATAGACACAGTTGTAGAGTCATCATTATTGGTCCAAGGCTTCTAGTAATAAATTTTAGAGATTAGACCGACAAAAAAATGTTTAAATTCAGGTTTCTTAAACAATGTGATATCCGTTGAATTCCATGATACCTATATTATTACATGGCATTTTATTACAAGGTTATATGTTTAGTGTGAACGAGGTAAAACACGATGTGAATGGAGCCAAGGGAGGCTTGCATTCCAGAAATGTTCATGAAAGAAAATAGAACATATTTTATGGTTGAAATGATTCAACCATGGAATTCTTATCCATGATATCAATTTAAATTCATGATATATGGGATGAAATGATTTGAGTATCAAGGTTATATCTTTTGAACCAAATTCATAAAACCCAATATGAGAGGAGCCATGGAGGTGCATATACCATGAGCATACCTTGAGAGAAAAAACACACAGTTTTGGGTCATGATGTTGGGATCGTAAATGGGGTCCAAGGTGATAAAGAGTTGATGATTTTGTGACAAGGCCTGAAGATATTAATCTGGGCATCACTCCATATCCCATAAGGGTTAGAATCAAGCGATGCCTTTTTTCTAAGCCATTTCATGGTATGAGACCAACACCCATTGGGGATATCCTCTCTAGAAAGAAAATTTGGTTGTTCCATGGTTTTTGTGAGGCATACCATGTTTAGGGAATGGGTATGGTTTGTTTTTTGTATGACCATAGTTTGACATTGTGCATTGAGGATGTTAGGATTTTTTGTTTTAATTCATACAACTCAGACTATATGGGCTACAAATATTTTAAGGTATTAATTCTTGGACCTATTCAAAATAGTTTAATGTATGGTTACATGTACCATATGTGGATATTAGATTACAGAAATAAATATTAGACCATGATCTATTATATTAACATCATAGATTTGTTTCCATTTTTGGGTAACTCAAACGAATATGTGTTGTGTAATGGAGTGAAAAACCTGACGTGAATGAGGTAAATAATGTTCAATGTCACACAACCCATTCCTGAGAAATCTGACCAATTATATGATGGATGGACTTGGGATCCTTGTTTATGGTGATGGATTTCACACCTTGGGTGATCCTCCAGTGAATTAATTCTTTATAAACTTTTCATTAGTTGGAGGTGTTATTCACTCACCTTCCATGGTGAAAAAAATTGTACATTCCAGTAGAATAGACTGTATGAATGTTATATGGACCTTCCCACATGGTCTCTAACATTGGGGGATTTTCTCTAGGTTTTTTTGGAATCATGAGAACCATTACTATGTCACTGTGGGGAAAAGAGCATAGGTGACCATTCTTGTTGAATACTTTCACTATCCTATTCTGGTGCCTTTCTAGATTGTGTAAGGTTGGGAGCATATTTTCATCGATGTTTTCAAACTAATATTGATTAAACTCCACAAATTTTCTATTGTCTTTTGGTTTTAGATAGGTGTTCATAGTAAGGGAATTATTACATCGATGGGAACCACTTCCTATGTTCCATACACCAAGTAGTATGGGGTCACTTGGGTGGAATTTCGAGTCATCGTCTGATAGTCCCATATGGAATTGGGGAGCTTTTCTGACCAAATTTTTTTTATTAAACTCTATAATCTACAAAATATTAGAGATGGTATTCTTTAACTCTTCAATATCTCCATTTTTCTACGCATGGTAGCAGGAAGTATGGTTTGACCAAATATAGTATATGGAGTACAACTTATTTAGCTTGGAATCCCAAAAGATGGTGTAAGTTTTATTAGGAATAATGTGAGGTAATCTTAATCGATGGAAGATTTCAATTCTCACAAACTCAATCACATAACATGATTTTAATTTCATAAGGGGGAATCCCATTATCCCATATGGTGAAGAAACCAAATGTGGTTTGAATGAACATGCACTGGTGAGATGTTTATACTGGGTAAGGCCTCACAACATCTTGTCCCCAAACTAAAAAGGGACAAGAGTACCTGGTGGTGCAGAGGAGGTCTGGAAATCGATTCACATAGATGGAATGAATTTTTCATGCATGACACATCTAGCTGAACCCAATACAATAGTGGATCATGGTGGGACAGAAGTATCCCAACCTTTATATATGGTGGGCCAGTTTCAGTCCCATATGGTGGGGTCCACATGAACAATCATGGACTTCTTGCATGACTTAGGGAATATCATCCCCTTGTATGAAATGAAGGGTAACCCCATCAATCCCATGTATTTAGATAGTTAATTCATGGACAAAAACACTTTGAATGGTTAACTATGTTGCACATTGATGGATTCACCCACACCTGGGATGGTCTAGTGAGAAAAATCCATGATGAAGATACTCAAGAAAATGAGTTATACAATCAGTTGTTTCTTCTACAATGAGGGAATCTGAGGTTACTGAAGTAAAATCACTAGAATCCCACTATTTTACTTGTTTAATGACATCATAATATTAAATAACAGGATATATGACCCTCTAATGTTCCTCATGGATGATTTGGTAATCCTGGATAGGTTCTAAATGAGATAAAAATATGATTTCCAAGGCAATGGCTCAACCATTCTGAAATCGAGGGAAATGAGTCACTTCTATATGAGAAGGGAACTTATACATTAATAGGAGGGTGCACCCCTGTTTGGGTACAAGATCTGACTTTCTAATGACATAATCACCATTGATACTCTTTATGTCTAGATTAAAGTATCATATAACATGAAAATGGGGGAAATCAACCTTGTGAACTAGCTCGAGAATACTAATGATGGCTTGATAATCTGCCTCATTGTTGGTGGAGCATTCTAAAAATAGGAATGAATATTGAAAGATGTCCTATGATGGGGTGATGAAGAAAACACATAGGCGTAATCTCCTAATTTTTGGATTATTGATCCTTCTGCTGGTCAGGATCCAGGAGCAACCATCAAAATGAATCTTCCAACATGGAATAGCCTTATCTGCATAAAGTATATACGTATCTGAGAAATAAATATCCATGGGTTGTTTTTAAGGTGTTGGATGAGATACTAAGAAGTCTTCTAATGCCTGACCCTTCACATATTTATATGAAATTAACATGATGTCAAACTACTGGATCATCATGTCCCATCATGCTAATCATCTGGTTAGTATGGGTTGAT
This sequence comes from Viscum album, assembly GCA_963277665.1. NCBI lineage: Eukaryota > Viridiplantae > Streptophyta > Magnoliopsida > Santalales > Viscaceae > Viscum > Viscum album. The sequence continues at coordinate 1,007,185,974 of OY728134.1, forward strand.
TGATAATGTACTTCAATATGTACACATGGTACACCAGCTATATCACATGATGTTGCAGATTGTACTGCAATTTATGCACTATGAAAACATTTGTGAGGTAACTCTTCTATATAGTGGAGTATCTTGTATACATGTCTAGGATCATGGGCCAAATATAGTATAAACCGTTTTCTCTTCCATCATTGTTCTTATGGGATATAAGGTTTCCAAGGGACCATTCCAAGGATGTCATGTAGAGGTCCAGAGGCTTCCTTGATATATATGGCATTAGAATCGATGGTTGTAGAAGATACTGCAGGATTTCCTTATAGGTGGTATGACACTCCTCATCTCACGGGTAAGTGGTTCCATTCTTCTTGATCCCTAAAAGGGCCTTCAATTTCTAGCTATAATTGTGATAAATAATCATATATAGTATAAGTGGCCTTGGAGGACTCCCAACTCCCAAAGGTTTATCAAGGGAGGTATTTCAATTATGGAATTGATCTTCTCCTATTAAATTTTAATGCCTCTATATCATATGAAAATCCTATAAACTTTCCATTAGTTACCTAGAATGCACACTACAAGGGGTTCATCTTCAAATTTTGGGATTATTAGAATCCAAGTACTTCTCATGTAACCTAAGATGTTCATGACGCTAGTGGGATTTTACCACCACGCAATCTATATATAATTAAACTAACATATTTATAATTTGTTTAAAGATATGGTTTCTGAAACACTGATATGTGGCTCCTACATTCTTTAAGAAAAAGGGCCTCACCTAAGAGAAGAAAGTCCCATGGGGATCCCTAAAGGCTATGGAAATATCAATCTCTATATCATTCTTGATCTAGTTATACCGAAAGTATAATTCCATGAATGATAGTTCTTGGAACCCGGTTGTAGCACCGGTCGGCAACTGAGTCACTATAATTGGAAAATAATTTTTTAGATAATGGAAGATCAGTACCTAGATATTGATAAATACACTGATATTTTCGATTTTCGTCCTGATTAGGATGACATTAATAGTCCATCTAGGGTACTATACTTCCCTGATGATGTTGGATTTGATATGCTGGTCAACCTCTTACTCAACCATAATACCATGAGAGGGGTTCATCTTCATGGGAGGCTACATGAACCTGCAATGACTCACTAGGAGGCCAAGACTATAGATGGTGACCTAATGTTCTAGTCCTGGCATCTTTTCCATGCTCTAGGTAAAAATATCATTGTATTCTTTTGGGAAGGCCACAAACTATTTTTTCTCTACTGGAGACATGTACGCACTAATCAGTGTTGGTCATAGACCCTCCAATAAACCATGGGTCGCCTGAATAAACTCATGAATAGTTGGGGAGAGACCCTCTTCAAATGTATGAGGGGTGTCATGAAAATCATCTTTATCATCTGAGGTTCGGGAATTGATGGTATGTAGTTCTCCATGGCCTTCTGACATAGAGAGAGCAAAGTCACCTCTATGATAAAACAAAATATCCTCATTGAGGGGTTCCTTCTCTACTGAGATTGTGGAGATGAATGTTGTTGGTCCAACTCTATCTGGCCTCCAAAGGTAGTTTTCATGATATTTTTGAAATAAAGGGCACTGATTCGGATTTTTTTGATTCAACCCTACTTTGTAGTTCATGTTGGAATGTAATGAAATGTTGTACATAGGGTGAACCTCTTCGTACCTCACTTGAGTATGGGATTATGGTACTACTCTGGAATAGACTATGTAAGAGTATGATGTATTCTACAGACATTCCATCTTTTTAGGTATGCCAAATCCCTTTTACTTGGTGAAAATAACGAAACTTCATTGGTTAGTGTCATTGGATCTAGTTGATGAATCATGAAAATGAAATCATTGTCCTTGTCTATCGGTGGATTAGACACAGTGGCCATCAGATCATTGGTGCATTCAAACCTATTTGTCTAAACCTACTTACTGTCACTCGGGTAGTAGCTGACATTAATATAGTGGGCTTCGTTAGAGTTTAAGGGAGAAACATCATCCTTGATTACCCCTACTCTACCACTGTGGGAAGACATAAAGCACTCATGATATGAAGAGTGGGTGTTATTTGAAAATGATGTCAGGCCTACCTATTAACACATTATATGTGGTATCCAATGAGGATACCAAGAATTTGGTGATTGATATAAAGCCTCCAAACTTTTTTTCCACTAGATCATTCCATATGGTTTCTTATCGGTTTTTTATTAACACTATATTTTTAGGTTAGATAGATTTAGATCTAATTCATTCATTCCCAACCTACAGATCATCCATGTTAGGATGCTGTTTATCTAATTACCTATTTCCATAAAATAGTAGTAGATTTACATGCTATTTAACTAGCATGTTATGTATAGTTGGTGTATGTTACCATGTATGAGGTAAAACACATCTTATATGGAATATGAGATATTTTATTTGAATTCTCCTCACTCAACATCCTCTTTATAAAAGTGATCGGTGAAATCTACCTCTATAACAAACTACAAGGGTATTTTCAATGATTTTATGAGGGCTGCTTGGGTTTATTTCAAAAAATAGAGGTCCTTGAAGATTGAGAGAGTTGTGGGTATGACAGTGATGTTCTTCAACATGTTTTACTACCTTGTTGATGGAATATATTTCCCATAGGGCGTTTATAATTGGAAAGCGTAAAAAAAGATACTGCTAGCTATACCTCTAGGTTATAGATGGTACTGGAAATATCCTATTGTTGAAAAGTGGGTCTGCTCTGAACTGCTACTAGAAAAATGTTATTTAGTTAAGGCTTGGCTCTGGATGGATGTAGTTGATCACTACACATTCTTGGATGATCTTATTGGTCAAAAAACAACATTGAATATTGAGGCAAACAAGAGAGATCATGTCAGGAGGAATATCCATGATTAGATTTGGGAAAAACCTACTACCTGTTCTCAATGGCATGAATGTCTTGGTTTGAATCCCAATCTAGAACACTCTGATGGCTCACAATACCTTGAATTTTCTTGTTATGGTATCAACCAAAGGAATTTAGGGGATACATAGGGAACTACTCATTGTTAGGAATCAAGAAGTGTCCTACCAACTTGATGGAATTCATGAAGGCATACTCATACTCATCCTTAGTGGATTCATCCCGCACCGAGAAGAGCCTAGGTGTAATTCCCGACAGAGGAGGTATGAATTAACAAAGGGTTCAAGATGGATTCATCACTAGTAGGGGGAATCTGGTTTACCTTATGTCTCTTGTTCATTTACTTCCTAGATTTGGATGAATATGACATGGATGAAGAAGTACTGGTCAGAGGAGGCGTAGTGACCACATGAGATTTTATCCTACCTAAATGGACATGGATGACATCATTGGTATGGTTGACTACCCCTTGATCCAAACAATTGTAATATTTTGGAATCTCATGGCTAAAATCATATTTCTATTCATATGAGCCATCACTGTCACTACTAGGGTCAGTATAAATATGTATCAATTGTGTTGAAACTTCACCCAACTTGACCAATACATGATCTACATAATATTGGTTACAATGTTTAAACACGTTGAATTCCATACTGGCATGTCCAAGAATCCTATGGAAATGGAAAAGGGTGGGGAGGAGGGTGAATCCATCCATATTTGAACTTTTTCACTCTAGAGACATCAGAAATCCATTATCCATAGCACAAGTAAAATATCCCAACACCTAGGCATATTTGAAAGAATATTTCATGTTCCATCTATCTAGAAAGGGTACTCTGGGAGCCTAGACTTAATAAGGGGCTACATAAAATATTTCTCATTTAGGGGGATGAAAATGGCGATGTGGTTCAGGAAGGTTCTTTATTGGGTGATGTTACACCAGGTAGGGATCTTCACAATGATAATCCTCTAAGAAAGGATCCAAAACACTACTAGGTTGGGGGCCTAAGAATGCACAACTATTTTAGTACTAGACATTTCATATGATACAAGGGATGAAATGGGAATTACAATCTATCCTACTACAAGGCTTCCCCAAGATGCTAGTCATAATCAAAAAAACTCTTTGAATACACCTAGAATATTGTAGGTGATGAAGTTAGGGACCATCTTAGTCTTGAAATTTCCCACACACAATCTTATATTCTCTACTTGAGTTAGTGACATGTTTATTGAGAATGTGAGACCCTTCCATTTGTCAAGAAAACATACGACATGTTCATAAAGAAGTTTATTACAATTGATGAGTTCAAAAACACTTGTCCTTTTCATGGTGGAGATGAACTAGTAAAATAAATATTTGTGTATGTATTTCAAACCCGCACTGCACCATATGAGATTCTGGTTGTACCAAATAGATGTAGGTCCTTCTAAATTTTGATGAAAACTATAGAGCTAGGTGCCCTCCTGCGTCTCTGGGGTCCACAACATAGGTCCAAATCTTGATATGAAGTGGGATAGAAGTTTTTTTGATTCTCCCATCTAATTTAATGGTTCAAATCTAGGATTTCAAAATTCCGGTAGTGCTTAGATGTTTTCTCTCCATGATGGGTACGTATTTCCTTCAGGAGGTATTTCCACATGTCATGTCTCCATGGCCTCAAGTTGAGCATCGAGATCAACTATCATATCATCTTGGTGAGGGAAGCTATTTTGATGATGGTCCCAGAACCCCAATGCATTGAAATTATCATCAACTAATAAAGTGGGTTCATCATATTCAAGATCATCATGATCCAGATACCAATGTGGATAATTACATGTCTCAGGACGGTTCGATGACTCATACCTCAGTCACTAGACACATTCTCTTACCTATGATATTCTTGGATATAACAGGTTACAGAGATCCACTGGGGGAATCTAGACATGGAGGACTTATGACCCCATGGGGTATAAATGAAATCTCTAGGGGTAGTTCCATAATTTAGGCACCAATCAAAAATGTGACCAGCGATGAGCCTCTTATGCTCTTCGATCTATTGGACCAATGTGGCCAATATAGGTTCCATCAATATTTTTTGCATAACCTTGGAAGGATCAACATGCTTTATTCCCACAAGGAGGTGTTGAGGGGTTATAAACAATGCTTCATTATAGAAATCTTTATGTCCACCCACCAATCTCTGCTAATGAGTTACGAGACCTATCAGAGGATAAACCTGGTACTATAATGCATCTTGTGGAGGATCTTCCTTATCAAGCCATGTATTGATTCCCTTTCCCCTCTTACCCTATGGAATATTATGGATGACCATGTCTACCATAATGGTACATGGAGGGGATCCATTACTTTCGGTATGAAGGCTAGGATACCCCAAGATAGAGAAGAAGTTCATAGAATCATAATATCCCAAATCCATAATTTGTACATGATAATATGATTATTCCATAACTTGATAGATAATTGTTAGGATATTAATGTATGAGTGTTTAAGAATCTTGATATATTTCTATGAATTTGGGAACTGATTCACTGGGAGTTTCATGATCTCAACGATTTAGTAGTGTTATTCGATGGTTTCAAGGTTCAGTTGACTACCTGCATTGGAAACTCACGATTTCAAAGGTGGTAAAACACCACCATGATGATCTGGTGGAAAGTTGTGACTTGAACCTTGATAAGGGGATCTATAATATCAATATTCAATATTTTATGTGGCCAAAACACAATAGAAAACATGTTGTGAACAAATACATCTAACAGTCCCTCTTGCTCATAGCTAGGGTAATACTCTTGGTCGACCCATATTTTGATCGATGCTGACCAAGTGATATCTACAGGGCCAATAACGATTGGTTCTATGATAGGATAATTAATAGAGGAGTCATATAATGAGTTAATTTTTCAATACAATATGTTATATCCCTCGATCTAGTAACAACCACATTATCGCATCCCTATAGGATGAGGTGTTAGCCACTACCTCAGATGCAAGGGAAGTAGTATTCATCTTCAGCTCAGAATAATGTCAAAAAAATAATGATTTCAGCCCATACTCTAGCATCTTTACCATGTCTTGTGTAGTGGTATATAAGAGCTAAACTGGCGGGGATGGGGATGGAATCATTTTGAACCCCTAAAAAGGGGACTCAACTTCTTCCACCTGCAAGTACCTATAGAGGGATCTCAGGATCATTTGGACCTCAGCCTCTGGTATGTATAACATCAGTAGTATGGATCCTATCATAGATGAAATAATTTGTGGTGGAGGATTGATTATTGATTCATCCTTCACCTTAGATTCTGAAAGATTAATATGATGAAAAATAATTTCATGTTTTCTAGTATTTTGTCTTCAACGGTGAGCGTTTTCCTTTCTTCCCCAAGACGGTTCATTAGGGTAGGATATCTCTTCGCCACAAGGAAGAACTCCAGACAAGTTAGTTGTAATGTGGGGAGAACCTATTATTTGGATTATATTGAATTGGGGAAAATTTCACTGTGGTTGGTAGGAACATGGGATTTCCAACCATTCTAGTTAGTAGAGACATAGTTAGGACCTTCTTATTGGGAAGCGGGAGTACGTGGCAGTGCCATGTACTGGTTTTCAAAATAGTGGGGAGGACCTTCAATAGAGTTAGTGGTGTTATGGGGAAGATCTATATTCCATTTCATGGAATAGTGTGGAGGAATACTTCTTGGATTAATAACGGTGAGGGGAGTACCTCTTCATTGAGTCTCATCATCACAGGTTGGCCTGTAATAGAAATCAGTGATCGAAGTGATTGATAGAGTCAACCCAAAAATCCTATATGGTAGATGGGGTCCTAATCCTAATTAGGAGAAGATAGATCCTTATATTCCTACTACAAGGATCTGGATGGATGTACTAGTAGTGTAACTATCCATTGGATTCATAGAATTCATTGCCTATTGGGAAATGTTCTTGGCATTTCTCGGATGTTGGCATCATGTGCTTTGAACTGGGGCCCAAAGAGAAGGGGTGAAATCCACCTCTTCATCAGCCTGATGGACCGATGATCATTCCCACCTCCTCAAGATAGGGGATAGAGTTGTTAGAACCCTCATAGGAGACAATATTGAAGTTTTTCATCATTGGATCAGGTGGTGGTTTCCCCTATGCATCCCTTGGGGGTGGTTGTGTTGATAAGGCTATAATGCCTCTAGGCAATTGTGGCCATATCTATTTTGGTAATGACCCAATCCTACTCATACTGACATACGATGGTTCCAATCACCCTCTCTGGATGATCTCCATGGCGAGATAGGTTGCGGGTGTCCAGAAGTTGAAAACATGGAGGACATTTTGGGGGAGGTAGAGTTTTGTGTGAATTCTTCAAGAATATCTATCATGCCCTAAAACCTAAAAACACAAGGAAAATAATTACATTTAGTAGGATTAATGTAATTATTATGAATTCATCTATCAGTAAATGTACAAGAAAATTGATTCCCAAAGACCTAACATCATCTAATATTCTTAAGATGATGTGGGATCGATGCTGAAAATGTTTTAGACCTAGGATTCCAAAGGCTAACATCCCCAATACACTAGAGATTTCCATGTTGGGAACATCATTATCATTGTGGGACCTGGAATAGGATGAATATATCCTATTACATGCAACATCTATTGGAACCCTAACTCTACTAGTCCTCATGTGGTAGAGAAGTGACTTCACGTTAGGTTCACCATTTCTATTTCTAACACATATTTTCGGGCCATACCTGGACATCAGAATTTCACACAATGGATGATGTATCCCCACATTAAAAAATTCCAATGGTTGGTGGAATTCATCACATTCATCAGATATTTCATCTCCTTAATCAAAACAAGATGATCAAATGTTGATTCCTCTTTCCATGGATTCTTCATTGGATCTTGTTTCCTAGTTTTTGTCTCCCTTATAGATTATATGAAGTTTGTGGAACACATTCTTATGGTTATATATTTTTTTAATCTAGTTAATTACACAACTTCTATCTTGGTAGGGTGGTAACCTTCTTTTAGGGGAGTAGTCACATTGGGAACCACTGTGCAAGTCAAAACCTTGGAAAAATTGGTCACCTATACATCTCTGTATTTGGAGGGAATCTCATATGATTCATTATAGGAATGGACCCCAAACAACCCCATGTTGATCATGACATAATTTATTCTAGTGGTGGAAAATGTTTCAAATGTTTCCTAACCTCATGAAATCTACGTTTATTTCATGGGATAGGTGTTCTGGATCAACTCACAAGTTCTATATCTTGTGGAGATGGATCAAAATGTATGGTCGAGATGGAATAGGGAACGAATTTAACTTCTTATCGAGATGGATCATGGCGGAGCATCCCTTGGAGGTAACACCTGAATAGTTTACCAATTGTAGATCGAATGCCTTTTGAGGTGAATGAGGAATTGTTTCCCTAAGAGGGAATATGCCACGCCTAATTTTACCTTTATGGATCAAACTCATTGTGAGGTAGATCCAAATGTGCATCCCTCTGGGTGAAAACAAGGGTTTTTTAATATTTTGGATTGATTTCATTATGAGGTAGATTTAGATATTATCATTGATTATCAAATTCCTTATTATGTGGATCCGGAGGTGGAACCCTATGAGGGAATGTTTCATAACTAAGTGAACCTTTGTAGATTGAACTCTGTGTGAGGTGGATCTGAAGGTGAATCGCTAGGAGTGAACTCTTGAATAGTATAATAGTTTGGATTTCATGTCTTGTGAGGTGGATTTGGAGTTTACAATTGTGGATTTCACACCTTATGATGTAGATCCATAGGTGTGTCATTGTAAGGGACTATGTCCATCCTGAGTTTACCTTTGTGGATTGAATACCTTCTGAGGTAGATCTGAATGTGCATCCCAGATAGGGAACACCTGGATAGTTTACTTGTTTTTATTATTTTTATATTGAGGTATATTTGGAGGTGTGATCCTAAGAGGTAAGATGTCACACCAAATTTTACCATTGGTTAGTATTGAACCACATAGAGGTGTCCTATGTACCATGTTTACAAGACATGGACCAAAACCCACATATTTCAATACCACGGTTTATGTTCATGTGATAGGAATGATCCATGTAGTTTAAGATCGTGATGTACGGAATCTAATACCACATAAAGAGAATTTAAGAGGGATGGATTGGTGCTTCTTCATTGAAACTTCACTAGGTGGGGATCAAAACCGGTGATTGGTGATGACTGTGTGGGGAATACACATGGAAGCTACACTATGTGAGTGATTCATTTCCCATGGAGGGGGAGAGAGTGGAATCTAATGATGATTGTACATGAGGCATCATATGATCATAACATAAGGTATGAGGTGTGGGTTCATCCCAAGTCAATCATAAATGAGGCATCCCTTGTTCAACACATAGGGTAAGGATACATTTTTATATATTTTTTGGGGTCAATTTAGTGCAATTTAATGTTAAATAACAAGGATTTGGAACTAAATAGTTTCACATAAATCATATTGGACATGGTGGGGCTCAATACTCCCCCATTGGGATTATTTAACCACTACTCGAGTGCCTTTGGGTGGGAAATGGTTTTGGAACTTCATTGGAGGAGTGGTCAACGATGAGGTCCATTTTAGAGACCCTTTGTTTAGAAGAAAATGAGGTCAGAGTGCCTATTTGTAGTATAGATTTATAGATTTGAGGAAAAATACACATGTTGTTTGAGGTGGGAAGACACAAAAATGGGTGGAAGTAGCCACATGGGGACTCGTGGTGTAGTTAAATCGGTCCTCGATTTGTATAGGGACCCCAATCTCTCGGCCTTCAGGAAGGGGTGTCACTAGAAGGGATGCACTATAGAGAGGCTCAAGAGAGTGGTTTAGTGAAGCACAGAGCCTCTAAAAGAGGTCCTTCAAAAGGATCAAGTTCTTTATAGAGGTTCGGAGCTTCAAAAAAAGTTATATATCTTGAAATAGGGTGCCCATATCTCATAGTAATGTTCTGATTCATGGGGGAGTGCTTCACAAAGGTTGAATTCTTCATGAAACCTCATGTGCCTTAGAGAGACGTGTCCCTATATAAAGGGAATGGGCCCACACAAATGAATCATTACATTGGTTGGAGGTTCCCAAGAACACATGGGAAGTGGTTTTTAGATTATTGGATACATTGGGTGATTAATTTTCACTTCCATTCATTAAGCTTAAGATATTTGTGAACATGGAGTGATTTTGGAAGTTGAAAGGTTTCCTAAAACTCTGTAAAAATTTAGACACACGTGGGTATTTATAAGGAATTATTTTTACATAGATTTTAGGCCTTCATAAAAGATAATGATCTTCATGAGTGGATAGTCTTCATATTTTGAAATGTCTCTTCCTGTAGATTACCGTTAGGACTCTAAATGGCCAAAAAGAGCATTGCGACTAGGAATTTTTGTGGCATAGAGACCAACATCAGGCCTTCATTCCCTCACAGAGGATCTTTTTACCCAATAGAATTAAAAAATATTGATTTTCAAAGAGCTAATGATATATGAAAAATATTCATATTGTGGGTTTTTTGGGACATCTTGGCATGGATTCACTTTGAAATGGTTAGGCTCTCCTCAATGATTCCTATTACGCATGTACTTCAGCATCAATAATATCTTTTCCTTACATCTCTTAGAATCATGTATCTAATACATGGGGGATATATCAATTCCATTTTAGGTAAATCATGAATAAATACACTTTTTTACTAAATAGAACTATATCTAATATTGGACCTATAATTTCTATGTCGGGTTTTTCATGTTGTCTTATCGTTCTTCGATTTCATCAACAATTGTGAAGTAGGTGGCTTCCCTGTTAACTCTAATTAATTTAAATTGAATTCTTTATTTAAAATTGAATTAATTTCATGAATTTATTATGGTATTCTTGGTATGATTTTATGAATAATATTATTTTGATTATGGTTTTAAAAATCATTGGATTTAGATGGATTTTTAGAATCTCTTATGAAATTGAATTATAAAATATTGAGATTAAAATTGTGGTTTATTTTTTACATTTGGAATGTATTTTTTGAAATGATTTATGGAAATATATTTTTTATGTGGAATTTCATTACATGGTAATTGGAATTCATTATTTTTATACTACATTTGTGTTAGGAATCACCTTGTGGATGGGAAACAATCCGGGAAACATGGCATTTTTTGCCATTTTATGACATGGTAGACTATCGAGAAACTGTTCATTATTATCAAATAGCCACATAGGATTTCTTGGTGTCTATGTGTGGGTGTAGGGAAATCGATATGGGTATGATGAATAATGGAAATAATGGATGTTTATTTATGTATGGTTGGCCTTATAAATTATTTAATGGATTTTATATAAACTATTTTATATATTAACAATAGTTTTATATAAATTTTCTAACCTGTTTTATCCTAGTGGTGTGAGTAGGTAAATCATTGGGGAAATCCTTCTATGTTTAGACTCACCCCCTCCTTGGGAACTGTTCTGTGTTTTAGTTTTCATCTATTGAGACACAGGTAAAGTAAATTTATCATAGTTCATTAATAATTCTTCTTGATGGAATGGGAATAGATTGTGAAGTTGGAGCGTGATATTTTTTGGGTGTTTCTTTGGATGATTTGTTTTAGGAGGTTGGTATCATGGTGTATATTTTTCATTTCTAATTTTTTGGTTTCTGTTTTAATCTAATATAGTTTCTCGTTTTATTATTTCTTTAGTTATATTTGAAAAAATGCATCATATAGGTTTTTCATTAGATTTAGTTTATGTTTTTGTGTGGTTTATTCATAAAATTTGTTAAATATTCACCACAATTATTCTATTAGACCATCGTATTTATTGCATGTATTTAGTTTCATAGAAATTTTAACTAAGTCCAAGTAATTTTCTAACCAATTCCCAATCGAATGAGTGAGGGGATGGATGTTAAAAATGGAATTAGTTTTGTTTTGTACTTCAATCTATTTCATATTAAAATAAAGTGTATCATCATGTATCAAAAATTGTATTATGGAGATAGGGTCATTGAAACATGAAATGAAGATCATAAATATGAATAGCTAACTGAATTATATTGAAATTTAATTTACCACGGTGGTTGGGTACACGAGTGTTCTCAGACACTTATAGGAGTTTTCACGTCATTATATTGGGTTTAGCTGATTAATGTTTCATAGAATGCATTGATAGTAATGAAATATCACTAGGATTTATGTTTTCATTTTGATTAAAAATATATATATAGTGAAAAAGTCATGTATTTTTTGAAAATAGAAGAAAATTGTTTTTTTTAAGAATGGTCACTATATTTTCAAAATGATTTGAAAGATTAAATGGTTAGGTTTTGGAAAGAAATGTTAATATATGTGTTGATGGGGTTAATTGTAATTGATAGGAATTCAGTTGATAATGAGTAAGATTGAATAGTGGATTCTTCTTAATATATAAATGGCCCTGACTAGGGGTGATGGAAATTAATTAAAAGAGGCTATTAAGAATGTGGTTGCACTTGATACATAGGTGACCTAAAAGTTTTTACAAATAATTGTCCAAGATTTTCATGAAATGAATAAGAGAAATAATCAAGAAAACCCATGGAAAATGGCTCATTCTAGTCAATTCCAAAATACGAATCCACCAATATTTGTGGGGGTTTTGAGATGGAAAATTCAGAATTCTGAATGAATTAAATGAACAAAATATTCAGTTTCCCTGGAACACTAGAAAAGTTGACGTTGAAGTTGGAAACAAATATGAATGAATATATTGCATAATAATGATGTGATTTATTGGTCCAAGCTAATATAGACCAAGGAATCACGTGAGAGGATTTTGAAGAGTTTATCAACAAAAAATTCTCTCCTCACACATTCAATATTTCTAGAAGAATTTTGTTATTCAATTTGAAGCAAGAGAACCATATTGTTACATAATATATTGATACATTTATTAATGTAGTCTATTTCAACCTCGAATTTTATTTATGTGAATCCTTAATGGAACACATTTTTAAATTGGCTTCAGGCCATATATTCATTAAAATATTTTCATTCTTCACATAACGAATTATATAGAGATGGTTAATAGAGAGATGGTGGAAGAATGGGTCATATATGGAAATATTTTAGCAGGGAGTATGTTTATACCTATAAGAACTAGTGGGAACTCTAATACTAAGAACCAGTGTAAGAGGTACACCAATAAACATGGAGGTGGTATCTCTCATAATTTGTTGTTTCAATTACTAAATATTCCTCCTTGACTGAAAAAGAAAGTCAGGTAGTTTCTAATTTGGTTATTTTGATCACATAATTAGATATTTTATTGAACCACTAAGAGAATGTTACAATTGTAACCCAATAAGAAATATTTATTACTATTGTCACAGTTCATCAAGGATAATTTATAGGGACACTTATCATGATTAATTTCCATCATATGATTTGAAAAAATGGGGGAAGTAGTGTAATTCTACAAAACAGAACGTAATGATCCCTGATGATTATTGAAACACCATGACTCCTCAACCACTGAAATCTCCACATGGTAAAAAAGGCCAATGTTCTATGAGTAAGAAATTATATGGAGATGAAAAATTAATTGTGGATGATCAATTTGGTCCTTCAATGGTGAGATGTATGATTCTTATGAATTCTACCCTAATGTAGTATTTTTTTGATATGGGTGTGTGCCACTCATTTATTGATTTTTTTTTATTTTTGAAGATATGGGTCTTGATGAAGATGTGATGCATTCTATTTTGGAACATCAAAATCCTCTTTGTTAAAGAGAATGTTGAACCTTTATGTGTGATGATTTTTCTATAATGGTTGATGTTCTTGATATGGTTTAGGATTTATTAATTATGGATATGGATTTCTGTGACATAATCTCGGGTACTGATTTTATTGACAACAATTACATCTGAAATTAACTTATATTCTCAAAATGTTAGTTTCAACTCTTGGGATGGTGTCAATTATTTCATTACAGGAGGCTAGCATGTAAAAGAAAGTAGAGAATGACTTTTCTCACCAATGTTTTGAAATATCACTTTTTATTTGGAAGGTCTTACCAAGGCATATGTGTATGAGATTGGGAATAATGATTTTCTAACTACTTTTTTCCAATTTCATGAAGTATGTTTTGAGAATTTGTTCGGGTTTCTACCGAAAAGAGAAGTAGTGTTTATAGTTGATCTCTAATTCAGGACCACTCCTATATCACTGTTTTCCCTTAGTATAGAACCAATGTAATTAAGGGAATTGAATGTTTGATTCGAAGAACTATAAATGAATGGGTTTATTCATCGTAGAAAGTCTTTGTGGAAATCACCAATACTATTTATAAATATGTCGAATGGGAATATTAGGATTGGTGTGGATTATTTTAGGATTAAAAAATCTATAATAAATAATCTTTATCCTCTCCCATTTGTTTATGAACAATTTTTTCAATTTAGTGGTTTCTAGTGGTTCTCCATAATTGTCTTACTTTTTAGGTATAACCAACTACATCCCTATAAAGAGGATAATATAAAGGATTCCTTACAAAGAAGATATGAACATTGTGATTATTTGGTTTTTCCATTTGGTATTATCAATGCACCAACTGTATTTATGGAATTAGTGAATCAATTATTTCCATGGTGTCTAGATTACTTTTCAATTTTAATTGTGAGTGATATGATTGTGTATTATTGGATAAAGGTGTATCATGAGAAACACTTGAATATAGTGTTGGGTATCTTGAAGGAGAATTGATTGTATTATATTGTATAAACTATGATTTTTGGACATAAGAGATCATTTATTTGGTCCATGTGATTTTTTATAAAGCCCTTTCCATGGATCCTGAAATAACAGAAGTTGTAATCTCTTTAAAGAACTGAATATTCTGTTTAAAATACATAGTTTTCTTGGTATATAAAGTTATTTTTGATACATTGTCTATGATTCTTTATAATTATCATTAACAATGAAATCTTGTATAGGGAAATGTGTTCCATTATAATTTAATGAGAAATGATTAATGTATTTTTAAGATATTAATGTATGAATTACATAAACACCAATCATGATATTTTCCAAAAAATTACATAGATATTTGTTGTTTGGTGATTCTTCATGATATGGGTTATGATGTGTTTATATGTAGGGATATCATGCCATATATTATGGATCATAATATTTATGTATTAATTAGAAGGAATACCCAACATATGATTTAGGGTTAGCTATTTTAGTCCCTACTTTAAAAACCGTGCATCATTATCGGTTTTGCGAGAATTTAATGGTTTTTCATTTCATAAGAACTTAGAAGGGTTTTTCTCACTAAGAGATGAATATAAGACCACATATTTGGATGTATTATCTTAAATATTTTGAAATAAACATAATGTATACACTATGTAATGGAAAAAAAGTGGTAGATACATTAATCTAGAAGTCATATGCTACATTATAATAATAGGATTCCTATCAATATCAGTTATTATTAGTGATAGTTGAGAATAACATAGATTTTTAAGAGAAAAGTAAATATGAAGATTTAATTTCAGTCTCTATTATTCCATATTTGGATGATAATGTTAAATATTCACAGTCATTTTATTCTATGTTATTAGAAATGAGGTCAAAACTAAATGACAGGGAGACCATTTAGGGATTGAAACGTGATTTTATATATGTGTTGTGTTTAAAATATCTTGTTTTTGACCCAATAATGTATCATGAAAATCTTATTAATGCTAACCACATATCAAAATAGTCTATTTATTCTAGAATAAAAAATATTTTTAGTGAACAAAAATAACTTTTTTGGGGGTTTGGAATGAATTAATATTCATGTAGTTTGTCTTGAGATACCTCAACTATTAGAAGGTCATGAAAGAAAGTCAATAGCTATCTGATATATAGTATTATTTACATATTCCATTGTTGAAATTAGGGAATATAACCATGTAATTTTTCATAATTCTACCATCAATTGTTGGTAAAAAATATTCCATATGGGAGATTGTGGATTGACTCACAATGCCGACCCATTTAATCCATTTTTCTTAATCCAATGATGTACATGGTTTTTGAAAACACTATATCCAAGAAGTGGTAAAGAGGCATGGTGTTCCAATTTCTATAATATCATATAGATACCCATGTTATATGAATAATTTATATAAATCCTTACCAAAAACCCATATAACACAGTTGACTAGGAGTAAGGCTTATCATACTCAAACAGATTGATAATCTGAATGGTCAATGAAAACATTGGATGATATGCTTAGGGATTTTGTAATGGATTTTGGTGGATCTTTGGAAGATTATATTCTATTATTAGAGCTATCATAAAACTAAATATATTATAATTTAATACATATTTCTCATTATGATACATTTTATGGGAATCATTATTGTTCTATGCTTTATTGGTTTGAAACATGTGAGACATTACTCTTTAGACTAATCCTTATGCAAGAAAAAATAGAAATTATTCAGGTGAGAAAGAAGTGAATGGAAATGGATTATAATAACCTTAAATATTATGTGGATCATTTAATACAACTATTATCTTTCGAGGTGAGTGATCATGTGTTCTTGTGAATCACTCAAAGGATTGGGCATTGTCATTTTTTCATGTAGGGAAATTTAAATTTATGGTAAAAAGGAAATTTTGAGATACTTGAATGGGTTAGTAATGTGTCTTACTAGTTAAAATTACAAACATGGATTAGTTTAGTACATAAGTTTTTTCATATATCTCAATTGAAAAAGTACATTCCTAATCCTGAACATGTGATTTGTTGGGATCACGTTTCTTGGACCCAGATGCTACATCCATTGTTGTGTTGATATAGATTGTGGATAAGAAATAGAAGATATTTCATGGAAACATCATTTTTCTAGATTCGTTATTATATCAACATCATCAGTTCTAGTTTGAAACGTTGGGGAAATAAAAGGAAATTCTAGAATAATGGCCTGAAATCTATCATTAAAATAGTGGGGTTCTTCTTTTTGTGGACAGAAATGATAATGATGGGGAGAATATAGAACCCCCTATTTATTAAAATGGTCATTTATTTTTGTATTGTGAGTGTACATATATAATGGGTTAAATTTTTTGGAATTAAATAGTTTTTGGAACTTCATGGAGGCTTTTCTAGAGGTGCACAGTTAGTAGAAACTGTGCAAAATCTCCAAGAAACTATACAAAAGAAAATGTTGAAATTGGGAAGGTGCATTGTTAATAAAAACCATGTGGATATCTAGGAGAAACCATGAATAACCTGGAAGAGTGTAAAGTCCTAGTTTGAGTATGGGTTTTATAATTGTGTGAGAAAATATTACAGTGTGTTTTCATAAGACAATAGAAACCACATACTTGGAGTAGGATTTTCCAAACTGTGTGGTCTACCCATGGGCCATAGAGGTGGCCTATCGAATGTATTGGTTCTGATTTGACATAATCCATTTAAGATTTACTTTTCCCATAATTCCCACTTAACATGAATTCTTTTTCCTCTCAAGGATTTAGAGGTTATCCCCTTTGATTTGGGAGGATGTTTTTTGCAATTCAAATCCCATTAGAGATCTAGATTCACTAGTAAGATCCCATTATTTATTTTTCTGCTTATATATATTATTATTACTCTTGTAGAATCAATTATATAAGATATGGTGGATAGATCTACGTTGTGTGATTTCAATCATTTGGAGATGTGATTTTTTTGATTTAAGGTAATAAGATCGAAGGTCGGATTTTGAATATAAAAGTCATGTTTTTGAAGTAGAAATTTTGTTCTTAGTTTTCATCCACAGTTGAGAGGTAGGTGGATTCTATATCAAGAATAATTTATTAGAACATTAAGGGTTTGTTTCAAAGTTATTAAGTTGCATTAAAGTATTGCTGTAATTATGGTAATATTTAATGAAAACCCTTATTTCAACTATTTTTTAGAAATCATGAGATTTGGATGAATTTCTGGGAATCCCTCATGAATGTGTGTTATAAAATTTTGATTTTGAAATTGTTGGTCGATTTTGTTGTATGGGAAATTTTTTTGAAATTATTTATATAAAATGATGTTTTTTGTGACATGCCTTGGCATGATTTTTGGGATACATGGATGATGTGAGATTATTTTTATTAGGTGTTACCCTATGGAAGGGGTGCATGCCATTGGGGTGCATGGTATTGGTTACCTTGTAATGACTAGGTAGATTGATGAGGAACTAATAACGTGTATGGAAATATATCCTGACCATGTATGGTGTGTGTCTGTTTGTGTGTGGATACATGGATATGAGTTTCAAAATAATGGAAATAATGGTTGAAACTTTGTGAATGCTTTACCTTAGAAATTGTTTAAAGGGTTTTATATAATTTTATTCAAATTTTTTCAACTATTTTATATAAATGGGATAACTAGGTTTATCCTTATAGAATGAGTTGGGATGCCATTAGGTGATATTCTATGATGTTTAGACTCACCACCAATATTGGCAAATTTTATGTTTTTAAGATTTCGTCCTCTAATATATAGGTCATTTAAATATATCATAGCTATTAATTTATGCTTTTTGATGTTGTGGGAATGAATTTTGGAGTTGAAGGATGGAAAATTATTTGATGTTTTTTGGGATGATGTCTTATTGGAGTATTTGATCATGGGGTATCTTGAACATTTTTTGTTTTCATCTTCTAATTTCCATTGTACACTGATATTGTTATTGGTATTATTATATCTATAGTTATACTATTACACATAAATATTATAGAGGTTTTCTTCACTAGATTATGTGGTTTGTTAGTTTATTCTTGTAAAAGAAAAATCACCCCAAGTGTTTTGGATTCCCTTGGTATTTATTTTATACCTTTTTTATCTAGGATTTTTCACATAAGCCTTATAAACTCTCTTTCATATTCCCAATCCAATGGGTAGGGTTGGGATATTACAAATGGTATCAATTATTGATGACCCATTAACCTATTCCAAAATAGAATAAATGGTATCGGTCTATATTAGTAATGGTAAAAAATGGACAGGGCATTTGAAACATGAATTGAAGATCATAAATAGGTGTAGCTATCATATTATTTCTAAAATTAACATTACCAGGGAGTTTGGGTACATTGGTGTTTTGAGATGCTTCTAGTAGTTTTCACCTCATCATCTTGGGTATAGCTGATAAGGATTACCAGGAAATTATTAATAGTAATAACTTCCCACAAGGATTGCATTGTTCATTTCGAGTGATGAATTTGATATGGTGAAAAGTGTATTGATTTTTTTGAAAACATTTCAAATTGATTTGGTTTTGAAAATCATGGTTTTAATATTTTCAAATTTTTTGAAAGGAAAAATGGTTTTATTTTGGAAATTAAATGATGTTAAGTGTATTACTAGATTTAGTTGAAATTGATAATTCTTTTTTTGCTAATGAGTGAGGAAAAATAGAGTTTTCTTCTCGTTATAGAAATGGAAGCTGGTAGGTTTTATAGAAACCCTCCTGAAGATTCTACTAATAATGGTCATGAACAGGATCCATTGGTGACCAATTATTTGTTCCAATGTATTTTTCATTGTTTTTTAATATGTGAACAGGTAAAATCGGCATGATGAACCTAGGAAAGTTGACCATTCAGGTCAGTTACAACAATTGAATCCACCCATCATTCGTTGGGATGTGGAGTTGGAAAAAGAATATGTCTAATTGAATAGGATGAATCAAATATTCAATTTACATGGGACACCAGGAAAGTTAAATGTGAAGTTAATATTGTATATGCTCGATGATATTGCATTCCATTGGTGGGATTTGGTGGTATAAAATAAATTAGGCTGATATATCACATGGGAGGATTTTGAATATCTATTGAAAAAATAATTCTATCATCACACCTTACATATTTCTATAATAATGGGCTTATTTAGTTTGAATCAATAGAACCATATGGTGATAGATTATGTGGCTATGTTTATGGTATTTTCAGGTTTCAACCAAGAAGATGTTGTAATTACACCCTGGAAAGAAATACTTTTTTAATCATTTTGTCTGAATTATATTCACTCAATGATTATTATTCATTGAATAATATATTATACAAAGAATATCAATAGATATATGGTGGATGAAATGGAAATATAGGGAAATACTGTTGTGGGGAGTATGTCAATACCTATGGGAATAGTTGTGAACTCTATCATTGGGAATAAGTAGAGGAGGGCAACCTATTCCCAAGGGGCTGGTATCTCTTTGAATTAGATGATGGGATCAATTATTCATAATCCTATGTTGAAAATTATGTTGTAATATTTTAAATGTGATTTTCTTGATCACATGAAGATTGATTGAAAAACACCACATAGATCATGTCAGAATTATAACCTGATGGTCGATATTTAGTGTTATTATTGCAATTAATCAATTTTAAGGGGTAGGGAAATGTTCCATATTTTTCAAGAATAATATGTTTTGATAGGAAAAGGTTAGTAGATTAATTTCCATCTATTTAATAGGGAAATACATGATGATTCTAGAAACATCATAACTCCTCAATCAGTTCAATGTAAATAGGGTAAAAAATACCAATGTGTAGCGAGTAAAAAATTATATGAAGTTGATAAAATGATTGGGGATGATCAATTTTTTCCATAGAAGGCAAGTAGTATGATTCTTTTGAATTTACCCATACATATGATTTATTTGATATGGGCTTGTTCTACTCGTTCGTTTCTTCTTTTATTGTTGATGATATGGGTTTTCATGATGATACTATGACTTATTTTTTGAAACATAAAACTACTCTTGGTCGAAGATAATGTTGATCCTTTATGTGTAAATATCATTCCATAACAATCTATGTGGTTGAGATTATTTGGGATTTCTAAGATCATGCGATGGATATCTATGAACTGGTCATAGATATGGACTAGTTGACATCGTTTAATGCCAACATCGACTGTTATTCTATAAATTTTAGATTTATATATTGGTATTGCACTGATCATTTCTTAAAAGGATATTGGAATGAAAAATAAATCAGAGTAGGTATTTTTTATAGGTTAGTGGAACTATTTTCTTTAATTTTTCATTAATTTCCTTGGCATCTATGGATGAGATTAGGAATAGAGATTTTCCAACTATTATTGACCAATTTCGTGAAGTGGTTCCTGAAACATTCTTGGGGGATTCCACTAAAAAAAGATTTGGGGTTTACCATTAATCTCCTATCAAGTACCACTTCTATCTTACAACTATATTATATGATGTTACCAATGGAATTCATTGAATTTAATGTTTTGTTGGATGAACATGTAATCAAAGGGTTTGATGTGCGTAGGACATCTCTGTGTGTAGCACCATTTTTATTTGTAAAAAGGGAGGATGGAACTCTTATACTTTTTTTGGATTGTTTTAATCTTAAAAACGATAAAATAAATAATTGTTATCCTATCCCACGTAGTGATGTCTAGTTTCATCAATTAATTGGAGCCTAATAGTTCTATGAAATTGAATGAAATTTAGGGTTTCACCAACAGAGGATTCAAAAGGAAGATATTATAAAGATAGAGTTAAGATATATATATATGGCCATTAGATGTTTGTGGTTTTTCCATTCAGTGTCTCTAATTCACCAACCATCTATATAGAAATGATTAATAGGATATTTCATAGCTCTTTGGTTTCCATCATCATGGTATTTGTGGTTGATATACTTGTTTATTCTATGGAAAAGTTGGAACATCAGAAACACATATATATAGTGTTGGGTATCATAAAGAAGCATATATTGTATGAATATTTATCAAATTTTTATTTTTGGATAGGGGATATATGTTTTTTAGGCCTTGTTATTTATGGGAATAGTTTTTCTATGATACAGAAAATATAGAAGCTTATTTTCTATTGGAAATCACTGAAGAAT
This sequence comes from Viscum album, assembly GCA_963277665.1. Lineage (NCBI taxonomy): Eukaryota > Viridiplantae > Streptophyta > Magnoliopsida > Santalales > Viscaceae > Viscum > Viscum album. The sequence goes on from OY728134.1 coordinate 1,007,207,849, forward strand.
GTGTTTGATATATATATTTTCCTTAGTTAATCTAGTTATTTCCAAATTTTTTCCATGATATATTATAACAATATTTTCAAAATTAAACATTGAAAATTAAAATTTCTAAATTCTAATGGAATGAGGAATTTTATAAGTCTTTTGAAGACCCGAAAGTTTGAAATACATTAGAACCAATCTTAATATTGCTGGATGTAGGAAAAGGATATTTTGTGCATTATAATGATTCAGGATCAATATTAGTTTATTTTATTATACAAGGAGATAATTTCATAACATATGGGTTAGGATAGTTTTGGTTTCATGGGAAGAACAACCCAACATAATATTTTGAGTTGGCTGATGATGATTGTGAATTAAAAACCTGGCATAACTATTTTATTGGTGAGAAATTAATAGTGATTACATATCATAAGCGAATAAAAAATATTTTCACATGAATAAATATGAATCTAATACAATGATAGTGGAAGGAGTACCTTCAAATGTTTGAATTATACCTAATGAATACCCCCGATAAAGGAAACTATGTGGAAGATGCATTGAGATTAAAGTCATTTGTTTTGTTAGAAAAATTGGTTTTAGATCAATGGGAGTTAATGATAGTGATAACCATAATGCACATGGAATGTGTAGAGAGAAGTAAAGTCATTTTCAGATTGTTTTATTCCTGATTTGGTTTATATGCTTAAAGATGCACAGTCATGGAATTCTAATTGTTTAGAAAAGTGGTTTAAACATAATGGTGGGGAGGCCATTGCGGGATGAAAGCTTGATGGTATATATTTTCGGTTTTTTTATGCTTGGATTATGGTACCTTTTACATAACAAGAAAAACAACTTAATTATTACCACAATTCAAAATGTGATATTCATTCTGGTATAAAAAATGTATATGGAACTGAAAGAGATGTTTTTTTGGGATTGCATGAAATGAATGGTGGTGGAGTTCAACTCAAGATGCCTCACGTGTCAGAAAATCAAGAAGGGGCTTCATTTCTAGTTGGAATGCTACATTCATTACATATTCTAGTATGGATATGTGAGTAGATAGCCATGTAATTTCTCATGGATCTTTCTTTTATTGTTTGGAAATAATATTCCATATGTGTGATTTTGGATTGACTCAGAATGTCATCCCATTTTACCCATATTTATGAATCCAATATGGTGGGTCATTTTTCCAAAATCTATATCCATGAATTGGTTGAGAGGCATCGTGTACCGGTTTTTATCATATTATAAAGTGATCCAAATTTTATGTCTCATTTTTATAAATCATTACAAAAATCCAGTGGAACATAATTCATTATGAGTATTGTTTATCATCCTCAATCAAATGGATAGTCTGAACAGACAATCAAAATGTTTTAGTATAACCTTATGGTTGGTGTAATGGATTTTATTGGCCCTTGGTGATATCATATACCATTAATGGAGTTCTTGTACTAAAAAAACTATTATTCTTATGTGGATCCTTTTGAAGCATTGTATGTGAATCCTTGTCATTCTCCACTTTGTTGACTTGAAACAGGTGAGACATCACTCATTTGACCAAGCCTCCAAAAAATGTCAATGGAGAATATTTAATTGATTATGAATAGAATGTAGATGTCTCATAGTCATTATAAATCATAGGCATATCATCATCGATGGACATTATAGTTCAAGGTGAGTGATCATGTGTTCTTATGAATATATCCCAGTTGTGGGAATTATTGTATTAGAATGTAATGAATATTGTATCTATGACACATACACCCTATAAAGACACATTTAGGGGTTCATAATGTGTCTTATCAATAATCATTAACAACATGGATCGGTTTAGTAGATAATGTGTTTAATTTATCTCAAATGAAAATTTAACATCCTAATCATGACCATGTGATTCGATGGGATCATGTTGACCTAGATACGTTTCTATGATGACTCTTATTCCAGTATAGATTATGGATAGTTAAGAGAAGATATTATAGAGAATAAATAAACAATCTTTGTGGGTTTTATGGAATCATTCTCAGGTCTAGGAATAAACATTGCAGTGAGAAAAGGAAATGCTAAAATAATAGCCCGAACTATTTCAAGGAAACAATGGGTTTCTAATTTCCAAGTATGTAATGGCTAATGGTGGGTAGAATATGGAACCCACTCCCCATTTTGTTAAATATCCCATTATTTATTTATTTTTATCTTAAATATTTTTTGGTTTAATTTTTAGGAATTTTTGGTGGTTTTGGAACATTTTTTTGGATTTTCTGGAGGTGCAAGTTTAGTAGTAACCATGTAGAATTTCCAAGAAAACATGAATGAGAAGTAGTGGGCACTAGAATGTTGATATTTTAGGTGAATGGTTAATCCATGCAGTTTGGGTGCCCAAGATAATTCTTATATACCTAGGAATATGGGAAAATCTTCATCGGTGCATGGTTTTTCTATCCTTGCAAGGAAACCATGTGAAGGTTTGTCTTGAGATAGTAGCAACTACATGGTTTTCATATGGCTTTCCAAACTATGTGGACTAATAGTTTATTTCATAGGCGGACCTCTTAAATTATTGGATCTAATTTTAATTAATATCATTAAGCTTATGTTTTCCCCTAATTCTCCCTTAACATGAATTCATTTTCCTCCAAAGTCTTGAGAGACGATCCCCATTGATCGGGGAGCTAGTTATAGGTGATTAAAATCTCATTGGGGATCCAAATTCTCTAGTAATCTCCCATTATTGGTATTCCCTCATAGATATATTCTTCTTCCCTCCTTAGGAATCATAGATCTAATCTCTAGGATGTGTGTGTCTGTGTGTGTGTTTTATGATGTTAATCATGATGAGATGGGATTGTTTTAATTGATTTGATCAAAATATAATATCAAAACTAGAATACCTATGATAGGTTCTAGGAGTTTTCATGTTATTCTATGTTTTAGTTAATGTTTGTGAGGTAGGTGGATTCTCTCTCAGCTCTACATGATTAGAACATGAAAGCATGGTTTTAAATTTATTATATTTCCTGAAATTATTGTGGTAATAGTGGTATGATTTGTTGGAAAAAAATAATTTGACTATTGTTTTCTAAATAATGATAATATGATTAAATATTAAGAAACCCACATGAATATGAATCTTAATATGTAGATTTTAATATTTTTGTACAGTTTTCATGTATAAAATTATTTTTTGAAGTGATTTATGGAAGGAGACGTTTTGTGTTACATGCCATGCTAAGGTGTTTAGAAAAAATGGTCTGTATGAGTTCATCTTTATTAGATGTGACCATCTGTTTTGGATCCTACCATTGGAAACAGGTTCTAGGATACCTTATGATGACATGGTAGATCAATGAAAAACATCTCATGAGTATGGAATTATCATCTAGGAATTCATGGTGTGTTTTTGTGGATACATGGATATGGGTATCCCAAATAATGGAAATAACATTTGATGATTTATAAAATATTTACTTTGTAAATTTCTTAATTTTTTTTATAAAATATTTTAAATATTTTCAACTATATTATATAAATTTGAATACAAGTTTGGTCCTAGCGTTGTGACTTGGAAACTCATCGGGTAAATACTACTGTGTTGAGACTCAACCCCTTTTTGGGAACTTTTGTGTGTTCTTAGTTCTCATCTATCAAAAAAAAGGTAACTAGAAGGTATCACTATTCTTTATTGTTTCTTCTTCATGTCATATGAATATATATTATAGAGTTGGTTAATAGATATTTATTTAGAAGTGATTTGGATGTTGTCATCTGATATTTTTGGATATTTTAACAAACCTGATCTTTATTAAACATATATACATGATTTATTACATTATATAACACTTAATACAACCCCAAAAGATTGATAAGTATAGTGAGATTAGTAATTAGGTACAATACATAACATCTTAAAACATGAAATAAAATATCTTTATTGAAAACCTCCTTAACATGTTCATAATATTTCTTCATACATAAAACTGTGTGGGATTACATGAGGATGTACATAAGAAAGAGGTGAGATATAAATCCCAATAAGGGAGTTAACAGGGAATAAAATGGATAATGCAATACATGTTATGCAATAGGAATATCAATTGAGTATAAAATGAACATGAATATAAGGGCATGATAAAGGAGGATCATCATAACATGGGAATGTGGCAACAACTTGAAACATTACATCATAAACATAATGGAATTAGGTAAACCCCTATCCCAACATAGAGGGAAAAAGTCCTATAAAGGAATCAGGTAAAACCCTATCCCAACATGATGAATCATGATACAAATCATTACACAATTCATTGGAGCTCTATTAGTGTGCACCCTTCATGAATATTTAAATCTTATGCTCAAGTGTGCCTTATAGATCATATAAAATGGATTAATTCAGTATAATTTATTAAATGATAAATGAATGTGAAATACATACATTTATGTCCCCAATCAATAATTATATGTTTATAAAGTTTAATACACTTGATTGAGAAATGGGTATGGTATTCACTACATGATAATTGTTACATGGAAAGTCATAGTGCAATTTCGAAAACATAATGGCGTGATATGGAGATTCATAAAAACGGTGGATGAGAGAGAAAGTGGTATATCAATAATTATACACAAAATGGTCAGTAACGAGATCATTTAAGATAATATCCAAAAATATGAAATGGAATTTTAGATGCCTAATATAGAAGGAGTTCATGGATGCAAATGAGAAGTGAGAAATCCCTTACAAAATTTCAGCATAGTAACAGGTGTACTTAAAGGATCATGGGGGAGGGTCTTAATGAGGGTTAAAATAATCTCTAGTAATTTATGAATCATATGGATAGTAAGGGGTTCATGAAACAATATATCCCAAAATGGGAAGAAAGAAAATAAAATGACATAACCTGAATGGAATGCTAGATAAAAGAGGAGGGTGGAAGATCCCTTACATGGATATGTGATCCCAATGGCTTGGAAGAGGCTTCTAGAGATCTTTGGGGATCCTTTATAAGAATCTAGGGAGTATATGGAAGACTGTGGATGTGCTTCATGGAGTTTTAGTTAAGAGTAATGGCTTCTTGGGTGGGTTTATATAGGAAAGGATAGAGAATTCTTTATTATTTTGGTTTGGGAAACATCACAATAAAATATTGAAAACCACAAACCAAACCATGGATCATTCCCTTGGTTTCTAGAAAAAGGCAGTGTAAGAAATTACTTTATAAGACCTTTGGCCGATGAAATTGAAATATTTCCTCTTCTTATGTGGAGGTGATCCACACTCTCAATGAAATTATTTTAAAATCAGAAATTATTTTATAAGTCTTGGTGGATTCACTATTGATTTATAAATTAAATCAAAAAATTCTTCAATAAAATTATTATAAATTTAAAACATTTATTTGGATGAATATCCCTTTATAGTATTTTAGTACATCACTTTTGGGTTATTATGATGTCATGAAATGCGAAATACATTTATATGGAATTTAATTTTTACCTAGAAAATTGACTGTGTCAGAAAATTATGAAAAATTATCCATTGGAAAATTTTGACACCATAATTCAAAAATATTATTCATTTTGTCTAAAAAATATAAATATGTGCATTTTCACTTTTAAAATAGAAACCAATATTTATTGAAAATTGAGTAGTTTTGACAAAAAATAGTATTAAAACCTTATTAAAAATTTTATTTTACTTCATAAAAAATATATGACCATTTATATTTAATAAAATTAATTTAATAGTAATATTTTACTAAAATATTATGTATTTCAATAATTAATTAATTCATTAGAATTCTTTTCTTAATTAACCAAAAATAATATTTTTTCATTAAAAATTATTTATAATTTAATTATAATATGATAAAAATATATTCATTATTCTATAAAACATGTACATAAAAATATTACTAGATTCTTGATACATATCATGTTTTTACACCATTATAAGTCCTATGAGAAATGTGTGCAATGGTGGGGCTTTCAATGGATCATTTCGTGACCACGGTTTGGGTCGTGATATCATTGTGCTTGAAATTCTCTCGTAAAAAGTTTCAACCATGTTTAAGTTGTTGGATATGTACTTTGCATTGGTCTAGGGAAAATCCTAGGAATTCTATCTCCCTTCCCGAGCTCTAAAAATGGTCTTTGTAGTAACAATTCTACTAGTATATTCCATCAACTATTCTTTATAAATTAATTTTTCATTTGTCATTTATATTTATAAAAAATAATTACAATTTTAAATTAATTATTATTTCAAATGGTCATATTGATCATCGGTCATAATTGACTAATGGTCACATAATGGTTGAAAAATGACATTTAAATTTCAATTTATACTAATATATTTTAATGAATGTGACACTCTAGAACAAACATTTTCAAGAAACAAAATAATATTCAATATTTTTAGTCATTTAATTCTCCTCCCCTTAAAAATATTCTTCCCCAAAATTAGATTTTACATAATAAGGATAAACCAGTTGAGGGTAACTCTCCTTCATCTTTTAAACAAGGTCTTGAGTGTTTTCTATTCACATATAATTTAAGTAGATAGGGTTCATGTGTCACAATGTTATCTTTCAATATTTTCAAAATCATCTACTTCCTTTACCCAAAAATACCTCAAGGGTCTTGGATTATATCAATGGAGGCAGTGATAAGTCATGAAAATGGCATTTCTAAAATAAAACTTGGAAATATATTCTTGTACTTGACTATAATAAAAAATAATACTAATTCATCATTAAATTTTTCAAAATACGGTTTTGGTATATCAGTTTTTCTATTTCCCGAAAGAATAAAAATGAATAATTTGATAAATATAGGCTGCTTGGTGGTCTCCCTCTTTTGAATCATCTAGAATATCATTTAGTGATTCATAATATTAAAATAAAGAGAAGAATTTAAAATGATCTTGATGGTATTCTCCACGCTTATCATCATACGAAATTTGAGAGTGAAAGATTATCTAATAGACGGTACATGATCATAGAAAGAATCAAGAAATTATAGAGGTATTGGATGAATCATAAAGTTTTTATCACGAAACTTGAATATTTGAAAAAGTTTTAATATCATCTGAGCTTGAGTTTGGGATAATCATTTCAAGTATCTCTTCAAGAAGAGACAGAAGAGTTGTTTGTGATCTTCCTCCTTCCATATATTAACTAAGAAAAATAAAATTCAATTAGGGGGTTTTAATACATAGATAATAAAAATGTAAAAAATAAAACCTTGATAATATAATGATAAACTAGTATATGAATATTATATCCTAACTTCTGATACATATGATTGAATCTAGGTTATCCATGATCTATTTCATCAAATATATTCTTATGGGTATTTTATTTGGTTCCATTAATAATGGTTTGTAAAGTGATTATGTATTTAAAAATTCATATCCCCTAGGAGTTCCAAATCAGAATTGCATTAAGGCCCATTGTGGTGCACCTGATCCTGTTCCAATCTAGCTCAAAGCAGTGTTTTCGGGTTTTACCCCTAGATACATATGTTTTTCAAGCCATATCCACTTATTCTTATCCTAAATAGGATTTATTTTCATGAAATACCACTTACTATATACTAACCAAAATTTAGGTATGTTTTTCTTATACATAGTCTTATTCCTATGGGTTTTCACTTGGGATTTATAATCCTAATCGCAAAAATAACTATACCTTGCACAGATAACAACTATAAGAACACTGATCTTTAGTACACATTAATAATTTATTTGTTACATTATATAACTATTAATACAACCCCAAATGATCTATAAGTATTTTGTATTTGGTAATTTGGTACATTACATAACATCTTAAAACATGAAATATAACATCTTTATTGAAAACCTCCCTAACATGTTCATAATAATTTTTCGTACACAAAATTGAATTGGATAACCTGAGTATGTACATTAGAAAGGTCTGATCTATAAAGCCTAGTAAAGGTCTAAACAAAGAATAAAATTAAGAATAAAATACATGTTAATAAATAGGAATATCAATGGATCATAAACAGAACTTGAATATAAATGCATGAAAAATCATGATAATCATATCATGGGAGTCTTGAAAAAACATAAAACACTTCATCATAAACATAAAGGAATCAGGTAAACCCCTATCCCAACATGGTGAAAAATTTCTATAATTTAATTAGGTAAAACCATATCCCATCAAGACATATCGTGAAACTAAAAACTACCATATGCATTGGAGCACTATCAAGGAGCACCCTTCTTGAACATTTAAATCTCATTCTTAAGTGTGCCACATAGATCTTAGAACATGGATTCATTCAAAATCATCATTTATTCCATGATAAGGGAATGTGTAATTCAAATATGTATTTCCCCAATTAATAAGTATATTTTTATAAATGTGAATACCCTTAATAGAGGAATGGGTATGGTATTCACTACACGATGATGTTGGCATGGAAAATCATCGAGCAATTTCGGCTGCATAACGACCTCATATGGAGATTCATAAAATTGGTTGATGAGAAAAAAGTGTATCTATTAATTAATACATGAAATGGGTAGTAAGGGGATCATGTAACATAATATTCCAACATATGAAATGTACTTTGAGATGCATAATACATAAAGAGTTCTTGGATGAAAATTAGAAGAGAGAAATCTCGTACAGAATTCCAATAGAGTAACGGCTGTACTTAAAGGATCATTGGGGGTTAATGAGAGTGAAATGAATGTATGATCATTTATGAATCCAATGTATAGTAAGGTGTAAGGTAACATTATTTTTCAATATAGTGAAAAGGAAATTAAAAGACATAACATGAAATGAATTCTTGATAAAAGAGAAGTATGGAGGATCCCTTACATGGATGTGTGATCCAAAATGTTTAGAAGAGGCTTCCGAGGAGCTTTGGGTGCCTCGGGAGGACCCTAGGGAGTATAGAGAAGTGTTTGGAGAAAAACATTTTTCAAAAATTAATACAAATTAAATTTTAATTCATAAAAATTATATGATCATTTATATTAAATAAAAAAATTAATAACAAGATTTTATTAAAATATTTTTGATTTATAAAAACATTAATTCATTATAATTGATTTCTTAATTATCTAAAAATACTATTTGTGCTTTAAATATCATTTACAAAGAAACAATAATTGGATAAATATATATTAATTATTCAATACAAAAATAATGTAAATAACCTAATTACTAGGGTCTCGATAGATATCCCTTTATTACAACATCATAATCCCAAAGAGTAAGGTATGTAATGTGGGGCTTTCATTGGGATTTTTTCTGAAAATGTTTTGGGATGTGATCTCGATGAGGTTGAACTTCTCCCGTAAACAGTTTCTCTCATACATAAGTTGTTGGATATCAGCTTGGGCTTAGTCTAAGCCAAAGTCCAGAAATGATATCCCCCTTCATATGATCTGAAAAATGGGCTTCATATGGAATAATTTTAATGGTATAGTCCATTAACTCTTCGTCCTAAATTAATTTTTCATTATCATTTTTATTTATAAAAAATCATTATAACATTAAATTTATTATTGTTTCTAATAGTCATATTGATCATCGGTAAAATTTACTAATGCTCATATAATTTTCAAAAACTGGTATTTAAATTTCAATTTATACTTATATAGTTTTAAAAAAATGACCCAGTAACACAAACAATTTCAAGAAATGAAATTTTATTCAATATTTTGGGTCTTTAAATATATTAGGGTATCTAGTAAATTACTAGTGTTTACTTTTTATAGTTTTACTCTAATATGGTTATTTTATTTATTATATCTCATGTAGTAATTTTTCTAATTCCTCATATAGGGGTTTTTTCTTTATTTTTTTTGGTATTTTTGTTTCTTCATAAATATGGAAAATCAACCCCAACAGTTTTGGAGGCCCTAGGAATTTATTTACAGCCATTGGTGTCATGAGGATGTCACCTAGGGCCAAATAAATCTCTTTATTCTTCCCAATAAAATGGGTGAGGGATGGGATGTAATAAATGATATCAGATTTGTTTCATCCATATATATGTATTCCATACAGCAATAAATAGAATCAGCCTCACTTGGTAATGTTATAAAATAGATAGGATCATAGATACATGGAATATAGAGAACAAAAAGGCATTTCTAACCACTTTATATGGAACAAATATTTTCCTAGGTTTTTGGGTAAATGGGTGTTTTGAGACACTTATATGAGTTTTCACCTCAACATCATGGGATTAATAAATGAGAGTTACATGGAATTCGTTGATTGTAATTTTATTCCTCTTGAATTTCATTGTTCATTTAGATTAATGAATTGTGATATAGTGAAAATGTTATGGATTATTTTTATATAGGTGAAAATGGTTTTGTTTTGAAAAGAATGGTTTCAATATTTTTTAAATGATTTGAAATCTAAATTAGTTGGATTTTGGAATGAAATGTTGTTATATGTGTTGATGGGGTTAATTGAAATTTTTATAACTTCAGTTGCTAATGAGTGGGGTTTAATGGAGTTTAAATTTCACCGGGTAGGTATTATAGAAACCCACTAGATGAGGATGATTATTCTATGGTTTCACCTGATCCACTAGTGAACTAGTACTTGGTCTAAATAATTATAGTATGATTTTCAAACTGTGAACAAGGGAAATTTGTAGGATGAACCATAGTAAGTGGAACATTTAGATTAGTTCAAAAAGTATAATCCACATATCTTTTAGGGGGGTTCTAATATAGAAAAACCTATTGATTGGTTGAATTGGATCAATAAAATATTTTATAACCTTGGGACACTAATAGAGTCGAAGGTGAATTTGGAAACAAATATGTTTGAGGATCATGTACACTAGTGGTAAGATTTAGTATTTCATGATAAATTTGAAAAAGGAATCAAATCAGAGGATTTTGAAAACTTTTTCAACAAAAAAACACTATCCTCACACATTTCATTTTTCTCGAACAATATACTTCTTCAATTTGATGAAATTGAACCTTATGGTGATAGAATCTATAGATATGTTTATGACATTAGTAAATTTTTCCAAGATGTTTTTGAATGTTCATATCCTTGATGTCACACATTTTTAAATTGGGATTGATTCCATATATTCACTAAAATATTGTCATCATTTTTATAATTGATTATACAGATATGGATAATAGAGAAAAGGTGTAAAAAGGGATATCTCAAGAAATTCGGTTGTGGGGAGTATGTTTATACCTATGGGAACTAGTGGGAACACTAATGATGGGAACAAGTGGAGGAGGGAAACCTATTACCAAGGGTTTGTATCTCTTATAATATGATAATGGGATTATTAAGTATTCATCCTAGGCTGAATATTAAGATGATTTGTTTTTAATGAAGATATATTTATCACATGAAGACTGATTGAATGGCATCACTGAGAGCATCTTACAATTGTAAATAGATAATACATATTCAGCGCTATCATCATAGTTCTCCAAGGTTAGATTCTAGGGAAACATCCCATGATTTATATGAATTGTATAATTCAACAAGATGAGTTCATTAGAGTAATGTTTTTATCACAACAGAGAGAGCCATTGTAATTCTAGAAAAACCATGACTTCTTAACTAGAGAAATATCAATAGGGAAATAAAAACCATAGTGTAGTGAGTAAGAAATTTTATGCAGTAGAGAAATTAAGTCAATATTATCAATTCGGTTCTTTAATGGTGATATGTAAAAAAAAATCATTCTACCCAGATATAAAACAAATGATGAGTTCATCACAATTTTTTATTTCCTCTCGTATTTTTGATGATATGGGTTTTCGTGTTGAGATGACGAATTCTATTTTGAAATATAATACTCTTCCTGTATGAAGAGAATTTTGATCCTTTATATGTAATTCATATTCTATAACATTATATAGACTTGAGATTCTTTGGGATTTATCATTTTTGGAGATGGATGATAATGACCATATCGTGGGTATGGACTAGTTGACATCGTTTAAGGCTAACATCAAATTTTATGACAGAATGGATACTTTCTCATATTAGGATGGTAGTTAGAATTTATTATTACGATAACAAGATCTAAAAGAAATCTGAGAAGAAATGATTTCACCTATGGATTGAATTATATCATATAATTTGGAAACCATTGCCTTGGAATCAATGGATCTGATTGGGAATAGTTATTTTCTAAATATTGTTTTCCAGTTTCATGAAGTGTTTCCAAGAAATTCCACTGGGATTCCACCCAATGAAGAAGTGGATATTTTGAGTGATATATTACGAGGGTAAAATCCTATCACACTTAATTATTATAGAATAAATCCAATGGAATTTATGGAATTTAATGTTCAGTTGGAAGAACTAGAAAGAAAAGGGTTCATTTGGGCTAGCACGTCTCCTTGTGAAGCACCAATTCTATTTGTAAAGAAGGGTGATGAAACTCTATGGAATTGTCTGGATTTTTATAATATAAACAGAGATTTGATAAATAATATTTATCCTCTCCCATGAATTTGTTACCCATTTGATAAAAATTATGGCAACCCACTGGGTCTCTAAAATTGAGTTATATTCCAAGTATCATGAACTGTGGGTTCGAAGGAGGATATTACAAAGAGAACCTTTAATAGAAGATTGGGCCATTGTGAGTTTATAGTTATTAATTTTGGTGATACAAATGAACTATCAATATTTATTTCATTAATGAATTGATATTTCAGAGGTATCTAGATTCCTTCATCATGATATTTTTGGATGACATACTGGTGTATTCTAGGAAAAAGGTGGATCATGTGTTTCACTTGGCTTTATTGTTGGGTATCTTAGGAGAGAATCGATTGTCTAAACTTTTATTAAAGATTTTTTTTAAGAGGTGAAATTTTTGGATCATTTAATTTCTAATAAAGGTGTTTTTATGGATCCTGAAAAGATAGAATATGTTATCTCATAGAAACAGCTGAATAATGTGTTTTATATAAAATGTTTTCTTGGAGTATCTAGTTAGTAAATATTCTTCATAAATAATTTTTCATGTTTATATTCTCCAATTATATCACTGAAAAGGAAAAGTGACCCATTCCAGTGGAATAAATAATTTCAATATTCATTTAAAGATCATATTGTTTCACTTACATCAGTATCAATCTAGACATTATCTAAACTAATAAATGAATATTTGGTTTATTGTGATGATTTGGGAGATAGGTTGGGATGTAATCTTATGTAGGTAGATCATGTCATAAATTAAGGATCATGATTGATATGATTGATTTATAAAAATTACCCATCAAATTATTTTTTATTGATGATGTAGTTCATTCTTTAAAAAACTTCCATCATTATCTCTTTGGAGAAAATTTTTGGTGTTTAACGAATTTAATATCTTTAAACATATTTTATCACAAATATATTTTAATCTAGGACAATTACTATTGGTGAAGTATATTATAATTTATTTTACATTGAGTTAATGTATAAATTGGGTAAAGGGAAAAATGTTTCAGATTAATTGAGGTAGAAGTCATATGCTAAATTGGAAAAAAGTGGTCTGAGATCATTTGTAGTAAATGTTAGTCATTGCCAAAATCTACTTAGATTATGTTTAGAAAATTAATGTTTTATTTTTATTTTCGTTCATTAATATTCTGAATTGGTTGAGAAGGTTAATAGGGACAATCATATAATTCTTAATGTTTAAAAAATTGGTCTAAAATCAATGGTGGGGAGATCATTGAGGGATGAAAGTTTGATGCTAATTATGTGTTGTGTTTTAATGATGTGATTGTGGTACCTCAAACATATCAAGATCAACTTATTAATGTGTACTACCATTTTAAATGGTTTGTTAATCCTATAATATAAACGATGTATAGGGAACTAAAATAACTTTTTTGGTGTGTTAGTATGGAATGAAAAGGGTAGAGTTTTTCTCAAGATGCCTCATCTCTCAGTATGTCAAGGAAGAGAATTAATGAATTTTTGGTATTTTTTAGTCATTACATATTTTAGTATGGATTTGGGAGTAGATATCCATGGAAGTTTTCATTGGTCTACCAAACATAGTTAGGAAACACGATTCTCTTTGGGTGACTTTGGATCAACACACAATGTCGACCCATCACATCCCTATTTTTGAATCTAATTTGATGGAAAACTCTTCATAACTCTATATCTAATACATGTTATAGAGGAATGGTGTACCTATTTGAATATATCATATAGAGATAAATGTTTTACTTCTTGTTTTGGAAATCCTAACAAATTTCCCTTAGAAAATAGTTGATTACATGTATGGATTATTATCCTCAAACAGAATGGTAGTTTGAATAAAAAATCCAAACATTAGAGGATATCATTAGGTCTTCAATATTGTATTTTAGTGGATCTTGGGATGTTCATTTACCATTAGTGGATTTTTAACACAACAACAGTTATCATTCCTCGATACATATGGATCCTTTTGAAGCATTTTATGGGTATCATTATTATTCTCCACTTTGGTTGGTGGAATCATTTGAGACTTCACTCGTTGGCCCAAGCCATGTCATGAGACAATGAAGAAGATTCATTTGATTAAGAGGAGAATGGAAACAACTCAAGTTCATCAATTATTTTGTCTATCATCATTGATTTCTATTATTGTTTGACGTGAGTGGTTAGGTGTTCTTTATAATCTCTCCGATGCTTGAAAATTGACATTTTGGGATGTATGGAAATTTGTATCCAGGGTACATATGTGATTTTGAGATAAATGAATGGTTTGGTACTATGTCTTATCATATCTCTTTACAAAAAAGTATTAGTTTAGTTCATAATTTGTTTCTTATATCTCAAATGTAAACATACATGCCTGATCCTGACCAAGTGATTTTATGGGATCATGTTGACCTAGATCTAGATGTTATGCTGATTAATTTTCTGGTATTGATTATGGATAGGCATGAGAAGATCATTAATGGAAAAATAATTTCCCTAGATAAGGTTTAATGGAATAATTGTTTGATCCAAAAAGAAATGTGGGAGTCAAAAAATTAAATGATGGAACAATGGCCCAAACTCTTTCATGGTAACTGTGGAACCCCCAGTTTCAAGTAATTAACTACGTTTTTATATATTATTAATATATAAAATGTTCTGGTAAATTTTTTAGGATTTGAGTAATTTTAAATATTTTTGGGGCATTTAGGTAGGTGAAAGTTTTGAGCATGGTTAGAAAAAACTATGCAACACCTCTAGGAAACTATAAAAAGTGAAACAGTGGGATCTGGGTAGGCTCATGGTTAGGCCTGTGGTTTGGATAAACCATAAAACTACCCAATACAAACCATTCCTTTTGGATAGAGTGATTCTACACGGTTGGAACACATTTTTTCTATCTATGTGATTCAATCATATCATTTTCTTCTTAAGGAAGAGGGATGCGCACGATTAGCGCACAATTTCGTTAACTATGTTCCCTAACCATTCACAAAAAAATTAAGATATGAAAATTTCATATCTGACTCAGTTTATCATCCTAATCCTTTTTACTCTATTATGAATCTAAATATATTTCTTCTCTTCCTAAAGGTTATGGATACCCATAACTTCTATATTGGAGTGATCCAATGGAAAATAGTTGTGTATTGAAGACATAATTCTTTGGTATATCATTGTTCTTGGTGATTTTTCATAGATATTATATTATTACTTCTATTATATTCATATATATAATTCTATAGGGATTGATAAATGTTATTTTATTCCAATTATTATGATATTTTGTTTTGTTGATGATAGGGAATGAGATCTAAGGCACGTTTTTGGAGTTTCAACACCATTCTGTTGAAGAATTTATAATGTTCTTAATTTCCACCATAGTTTCTCACCTAGATTGATTCACTATTGACTCCTATTATTATAAAAAAATTAAAGGTTTCAAATTGTTTGAATTGATTTTAATTGATAATGAACTTGTTGTGAAATTCTTGAAAGAAACCTTCTTTAGTAATGGTCTGTGAAATTGTGTAATTGTTTTGAAATCTTCTTTGTTGAATGATTTTTAAATGAGGATTTAAAATTTTTTGTTTGATTAGATTCATGGGTAAGGGTTCGATGGAATGGTTTTCAATAAAAATATTTTTTTATTGAAATGGATTACCAAAATTGGTTTTGGAGTGGTTTTGGAGTAATTGGTTGGCATGCGATCATTTTCATTGACATGACCCTCTATAAATGGTGTGTTCAATTGTCTTACTGGTATATGGTTACCATGTGATGAGTTCATATATCATATAGTGTTAGCTCATGAGTATATAACTATCACCTAGTCATGAATATGGGGATTAGTGAATTGGAATGGGAGATTACAAATGGATTTTTAAATGGTTTAGAAGACATTTTTGTTGTTTCTAGGGAACATTTGTTTTTATAAAATTCTTGTCTTTTATATAAACTACAAAAAAAATATTTAATGTGTTTTATATTAATAGTTTTATTAAAATGTGATAACATGTTTTATGTTAGTGGAATGAGTAGAGAAGTTATTTGGGGAAAAACTATTGAGTTTCTTCACTCTCCACCTTTTATGGAACTTTGGTTCTTTTGACGATATTTTTATCGAGAAATATATAAAGGAAAAGTATCTCATTTTTTAGTGACTAGTTATGATAGTTTTAGAATGGATTTGGGAGTTGGAGATTCAAGCATGCTGTGATTTGTGGATCTATTTTCATGGAATCATTTACTTTTATTGGTTTTTTCATCTTTATTGTACTTTGATATGGCCTATTGTATAGTTTTTTATTATTTCTATTTTATGTATCAGGCTAGTTCATGAATCATTATGAAGGATGTTTGGTTATGGTATTTTAGTTGTGGTTGTTGTTTTTTTCAAAGGAAAAATCATTCCCCAATTTTATTAAAGTCCTTGGAATATATTGATATCCTTTAGTATCTTGGGGGTGTCGCATAAGGCCAAGTTTCCATTATTCATCGAATCAAGACAATGAAGACGGGATGGTTTTTACAAGTTGTATCAGATTTTTTGAAAATAGTGTTTTAGTTGTCTTGGTCTTGGATTTGATAAATTATTCTTTATTAGTCATTGAGTGGGGATAGTATAAAGGATTAGGATTGTAATAACATGAAATATAGAGCACAAAAACATGTAGCTTACCTATTATGCTAAAACTCATGTTACCAAGTAGTTGGGTACATGAGGGTTTTGAGACACTTATAGGAGAAATAATGTCATTTCCATGGGTTTAAACAAAGAGTGGAGAATGACATACATTGTCATAAATGACATAACACTTGGTGGGAATATTTCAAAGTCTTTAATTATTTATGAGGGGGTGAAAAAGTGTTTATTTTAGAAAAAATTTAAATCATTTTTAAATTTGGTATTTTGAATAAGCATGATTTTTGTATTTTGAAAATGGTTTGATTTTCAAAAGAAGGGTGGAATTTTTAAAAAATGTTTTTGAAAATAAAAAGTGTTGAATTTTGGATTCCATATTTTGATATGTGTGAGGTGGTATAATTTGAAATTTTTATGCCTTTAATTTCTAGAGAGTGATACTTATGGAGTTTTTATTTGTATAAAAATGGCAATATATAGGCGTAGAAGAAACTAAACAAAGGAAGTTGATGAGAATGTGGTTTCACCTAAGCCATAAGTAAACCAACATCAAGATCAGATTATTTTCCATCATTTTCATAATGTAGATAGTGGGAAACCATGGTATGAACCAACACAAGTGGATCATTTGATTCAGTTCCAGAAGCCAAATCCACCAATCTTGTAGGGTGATTTAGAATAGGATAAGGAAGAGGTGTTACTGAATATGAGGAATCAAATCATCAATTTACTTGGAACACTATATGAGCTAAAATTCATGTTCGTAAGGTATATACTAAAGGATCTAGAATGCCAATGATGGGGTTTTCCAGTTCAAGAAAAATTAGAAAAATGTATTTAATGGGATGATTTTGAAGAATTGTTTTAAAAAAATTCAATCCTCACACATTCAAGACTGATAGAACGACAAATATTTTCAGACTAAAAAGGGAGAATCTCTCAGTGACATAATATTTGGATAAATATAAAATTATAGTCTATTTTTCAACCAAGGTTGAAACTAGTGCATCCTTGAGGGAACACATTTTTGAATCTTTGATGAGAAAAGAAATTAATTCAATGATTCTTGTGCTCTGTATAAAGGATTATAATGAAGTGGAAATTAGAGATATGGATATAGAAATGGATATCTTAGGAACTACGAGTGAGGAATCAAATTTACACCAAAGAGAAATGGTGGGAACTCTTTTCTTGGGAACAAGAGGAAGAGGAAATCTATTCTCTAGGTATTGGAATGGCTCATAATCAAAAACCTAGATCCATAAATGTTTCTTCAAAAACCATGAGTAAAGAATGATGCTTCCATTTTGAATCTTTTTATCACATCAAGTGAGACTATTCGACACCACATAGAGCATTCCAATACCACAACCAGATAAGACATCTTCACCACTATTATTGTAGTGCTCCACATTCGGGTGTTCGAGACACATCTCATGGTTTCTAGACATTGTATATTTTGATGGGATGAGTGGAGTAGAATAATTATCATTAGAATAAATTAGTTATCCATGATGATTCAATGAATTTCATAACTCATCATAATCGAAATATTAGTAGGGAAATATAGAATAATTTTTTGTGAGTAAGACGTCGTATAGACCTAAGCAAGTTGTTGTGCATGACCAATCTGGAACATAAATGGTGAGAGGTTAGATTATTTTTAATTATACCCATATGAATACTTTTTTTGTTCTGTATATATCCCATTCATTTATTTCATTCCATGATGTTGATCTTCTGGCTTTAAGTGTTGAGATCATTCCTTCTATTTTGAATAATCAAACTCCTCTTTGTCCAAGAGAATGTCGATACATAATGTGAAAATCAAGTCATATAACTATTCATGGATCATAATTAATTTGGGAATTATCTATGAATTATATGGATGTATATGATATAATCTTCTTTATGGATTGGTAATCTATGTTCAAAGCTCACATCAATTTTTATACCCAAATAGTTAGTTTTATGGTAGATGATGGCATTGAGCTTCTCATTAGTGGGGAGGGGAATGTAAAGGCAGGTACGACAAGCTTGTTGGGACCCACTATTGGAACTATCACATGTCATTTGTTATAGTTTATAATAGTACTAGTGGATGGGATTGAGATTAGTAGTTTTCTAGAAATTTTTTAATATTTTTTGGATATTTTTCTTGAAAATTTACCATGGGTTACACCCGCAAGAGAAGTAATGTTTATGATCATTCTCTATCTGAGGGATAGTCTTACTTACCTTCCTTTTAATAGGATGAAAATGGCACAAATAATGGAAATAAATGTCCTATTTGATGAACTAGAATGCAACGGGTTCATTTGACCTAGTACATCTCTATTGGAAGCACCGATCTTGTTTGTCAACAAGGTGGATGGAACTATTCTGATCTATGTGCATTACCATAAACTTAATGGGGTTATGATAAATAATTTGTATATATTTCCATGCATTGATGATATATTTGATCGAATGAGAGTATCCCATTGGTAATCTAAAATTGACCCGTGATTGGGATATGACCAATTCCATGTTAAGAAGGAGGATATTCCGAAAGCATATTTTAGTAGCAGATATGGCCATTATGAGTATGTGGTTATTCATATAGGTTATATGATTTCACTAGAGGAATTTATTGATATTATAAATCATATATTTTTAATGTATCTGGATTATTTTTTTGGTGTTTGTGGATGACATATTGGTGTATTCAAGGACAAGGGTTGAGCATTATAAACACTTGGAAATAGTGTTGGGAATTTTGAGGGATCATCATCTGTATTCAAAATTATAAAAAACTGATTTTATGATAAAATTAGTATGATTCCTTATTTGTGTTTTCTATGAAAGATGTTTTGTATATATCTATAAAATATGGAACCTATAATCTCTTGGAAACTACCAAAGAATGTCTTTGAGATGCATAGTTTCATTGCTCCAGTTGGTTATTATTGATGTTTTATTCATTAATTTTGATGAATCTCCTCACCAATGATAGATTGGGTAAGTAAAATATCCCATTATAATGGAATTATGAAATCACGAAGTCTTTTAAGGAGCTTAATGTTCTCCTTACATCAAAAATGATCTTGGTTTTTTCAAAATTAGGAAAAGCATATGTGGTGTATTATGATACATTTGGATTTGGGTTGGGATGTGTTCTCATGATTGGAGATCATGTAATTTATTATGGGTCATGGTAGTTAGGGTTTTAGGATAATAATTTCCCAAAAAAAATTTGGAGTAGGCTGTTGTAGTCCATCCATTGAAAACATGACTTTATTACCTCTTTGGTGAGAAATTCAAGGTTTTTACGATCATAAGAGCATGAAACAAATTTTTTCACAAATGAATATGATTCTAAGACAAAACCTATGGTTAGGGTATCCTCAAGTTTTTGATTGTGGGTTGAAATATACATAGATTGAATATAATTCGCTGGAATATTTCTTATGTAGAAATTCCTATACATAGTTCGTAAAAGAGACATCAGAATAGTGGATGTTCATATTAGTAATAACATACATGTATAAGGATTCTGAATAATAATGTAGTGCTAACGTTTTCTTCCCAGATTATTTTGTTCCTAATTTGTTGAATATGGTTAAAGAGGCACATACATCAATTTCTATATGTACTTCGATGAGTTCAAAAATGATTGGTGTGGAGAACATTGGGGGATAGAATATGGAATTTAGTTCAGCTTTACGGTTTCATGGTTTGATGGTCATACCTTTGGTTTTTCAAGAACTACATATTTATTCCTACCACCATTTTATATGGGTTATTCATCATTGAATAATGAATATGTATAAGGAATTGGATTCTTTATTTTGGTGGGTTGGCATGAAAGGAAAGGTGGCTGAGTTGTTTTCAAGACGCCTCACCTATCAGCAGGTTAAGGAAGAGCACCACCAACCAGCATGTATGTTGTATTCATTACCTATTGCTTTTTTGTAAATGGGAGAAGATATCTATGTATTTTTTATAGGTCTCATAAGGAATGTTAAAAAATATGATGCTTTATGGGGGATAGTGGATCAACTAACAAAGTCATTCCAATTCATTAATCTCATATAGATTTGGACATGTCTGTAATCTATATATGATAAGTAGTTAATAGGAATGGAATACAGATTTCAAAAGTAATAGAGTGCGATATTAGGTTTACATATCATTTCATGAAATCCTTATAGAAATACCTTGGGACACAGTTGACTTTGAATACAACATATCACCCTTTAATGGATACAAAATCCTAAATAATCGTACAAACATTGGAATAAATGATACATGTTTGTTTAATGGTTTTTTGTTTCCTGTGAGGGAGGCACATACCACTAGTGATGTTCCAATATAAAAATAGTTATCAGGCCTCAATATATATGGATCCTACTGAATCATTTGTTCAGGTTTCCTTGTCACTCCACTTTTTTGTGGACATAGCTAAGACTTCACTTGTTTGGACACCTCTTGTGAAAGAGAAAATAGAGAAGATCCAGTTGAACAAAAAAAGTATAGAGATGGCTCAAATTTATTAGAATCATATGTGAATCATCATTGATGACCATTTAATTCTAATTGACTGATCATGTCATCTTGGGAATCTATTATAGGATTGGGAATTGTTATTTTGGGATTTAGGAAATGTTATCCCATAGATACATTTAATGAGCAAAGTATTGTTTTCAAAAATAAATAAAAATGTTATTTGAAGGGGGAGATTATTGAATATAATACTCTGTCTTTTTATGATAATTTTGATTCTCACAAATACCCTTAATTATTATCTAATGTTTTAATTTAGTATTTTGCTGGAATTTATTATTTTATTTTACTCTTGAAATAACGGGAATTAATTACTTAAGCACAGAATATGAATTAGCATGTTTTGGAATCACTGTTCATACCTTACGTGGATAAATATAGCGCAGAATCTGTTTTAGATCATTCTGGAATCACTTTTCATACCCTACATGGATAAACGTATTGTAAGGATGAAAAGCATGTATACTTTTTCAGATAAGATAAATGTATGATTAAACAACCATATGTTATCAACAAAGTATGAAAGGAGAATTGTATATAAGTATTAAACGTTACATTTGTTTCTCAAAATTATGGCTCATCTACCTTACTTTTGTGAACAACCATACGTTCTTGGAAAAGTATGGATCAAGTAAAAGTATGGTTCGTTTACCGTACGTTTGAGAGTTGAAGAAAAAGTATGGATGATCAACCCTACATTTCTGAACAAACTTACGTTTTGAGAAAGTTGCATCAACCCTACGTTTATGTTGAACCTTACATTGTCAACCCTACATTTGGAGGCCACATCATCAACCTTACGTTTGGCGTCGGAAATTTTGATAGACGATATTTTTATGCAGCGTTCAGCAAGCTGATTATTGGGCGTATTTCAAACCGGATTTAAAGTCATTTTTAAAATACGACCTTGACTAATTCAAAGCTGTTTTATTAAAGTATTTATGATTGAATTAAAAAGATATTTTTATGCCGAGTCTTAAGGGAAGTTACGACATCTCTGTAAATTCAAAATTTTGAATATCGTGAATAAAAAGGAAACTATTATGGATTTAAATGTGCAGGAGATATGATCAGCATTATTATATATGTTTTCTCTGAAACACCAGGTAAAAACATGTATGGTAATCAATCTATTATAAAAAAGGTGGAAAATAGAGAATGTAAAAAGAACCCAGTTCTGCTGATTCAATAGGAGCATCAAAGCATGGTTTGTTTAAGAAGAAAGAACTCGATAGAATATTCACTTGTTCTACATCGAATATGTATTGTGGATCTACTACTACTGATGTTGTGGAATATTTATCTATATCTATAGCAACCGGATCAACTCAGAACTGCTTCGACATGAAAATCAATATTTCTAGAGACTACGATCCATCTGCTGTGAATTGATTTCTGTTGCAAATGTGAAGATCAATTGGAAAAGTTTTTGTTAAAAATTCTTTTTTTCTTGAGTAACCAGCTTCTTGTACTAATCTGTATAGGTTCGTGTTTAAACCAGAAGGATTTGTTAGCCTGAATATTGTAAAGGTGTCAACTGCCTGTATTCAGTTGTGAACTGGTCTGTGGAAAATAGGACCAAATAGTGAAAATCACCAAGCTCGTAAAGTTGAGAATTGGTGGAGTGTACTACGGGCCTTCTATTCCTCGAACCATGATACATATTTGTGTTCTTGATTTTACTTATTCCGTTTAATGATCAAATCTGATAATGTATAGAGGACAGAACTCGTTCAATCAATGAGTTACCGAAAAATTAAAAAAGACACAATTCACCCCCCCTCTTGTGTATAATCTGTAGATTCAGATCCAACAATTCGTATCATAGGTGGAGCTTCTGATTGAGCCTTAGAAAGCTAGAAGAATTTAGAGATTATACAATAGAGCATCATGAATGATACAAGATAATGGATGTCAATGGTCAGAGAACCATATTTTAATAGAGACAACTATGGCAGCTGGAAATCACGCTTGATAATATATCTGAAAAACCTAGGATATAGTGTCTATTCAAAGATTCTAACTCCTTATGAAATTCTTGAAAATCCTGAGACATGGAGTGCTGCTATAGAGGTATATTACGATATGAATTCGAAGGATATGAATGAAATTATCTACGGTCTAGGAACAGATGAATTTAATAGAGTATCTCAGTGTCCCACCTCATATGAGATGTGGAAAACAATAGTCGTGGCATATGAAGGAACATATTATGTGAAACAAATGAGATATGAAACTGTAAAATTGAAATTTTATACTTTAAGAATGTTTGAATGTGAATGAATTACCCAAATTAATGGGAGATTGACAGAAATTTTCAATAATATAACAGCTCTTGGAGAACCTATCAAGAAGCTTGATCGAGCATTAAAACTTCTAAGGGTACTTCCTACTCGATTTAATTGTATCTCTGTTGCATTCAGACAATCAACACATGTCAACGATCTAACCATGAGAGAGTTGATTGGTAAACTGATGATGTATGAAGCTGAAATGGAAGATGTGGAAAATGAAAAAAATGTCTACATCAAAAGAGAAGATACTTCCTTGAAGGTAACTTCACAACAAAAGAATATTGAGATGAAGAACAGAGAAGTCAAAGCTAAATTAGAAAGCTCAGACTCATCTAACTCAGATGAAGAACTGGCTCAGCTAGCCAGAAAATTTAGAAAATTCTACAGTAAGAAAAGAGGCTTCAAAAAATCATTTAATGGATATAATAAGGATGTAAGATGTTATGAATGCATGAATATGGGGAGTATCAGACCAGATTTCACACAATTTAATGATTCAAAGAAGAATAAATTTTTCCAAAAAATGACTTTGAGAAGAAAGACAAGAAAGCTATGAAAGACACTTGGAGTGTATCTAAAGACTCCAGTAGCTCTCCTGAATCAAGCTCAGAAAAAGAAGAATTCAATCTAAAGGAAAACATGTGTTTCATTGAAGAAACTGATGAGGTACACTCGTATTACTCCTCTGACTCAAACAGTGAATCAAATTCTGAATCAAGATACCAAAATGAAAAACTTGCAGCCTATTGCAATATTCTTGAAGAAATATATGAATCACTATTTAAAATACATAAGTCACTAAAAAACATACAGAAAGCTATCTCAGATGAAAGAGATACACTACTGAAACACCCTAAGAAATTAATAGATAAATACAATTCTATTCACACAAACTATATTAATTTTGAATCAAGAATAAAAACACTGTAGAATAAGTAGAATCTTACAAATAGGCTGCATTGGTTTTTAAAAAAGGAGAGAATTCTTTAAATGAAATTCATGGAAAAACAGTCATTAAAAGGAATTATTTGGAATTGGGAGTAAAGGAGAAAAACCTAAATTATATAAAATATATTTTGTTCCTAGCTCTAAAGGGGTTAATTGTAACTTTTGTGGGAAAAAGGGACATATAGCTAAAAACTGTTTCTTAAGACAACCTCAAATTTATGCTACTAAGAAAGCCTGTGTTTCAGAAGACTTATATGATTTAGTTGATTTTAAAAGAACCAAGCAAATATGGATACCCAGATCATTGCAAGCAAACACCCCTGGACCCAACAGAATATGGGTACCAAAGCAATTTGTTTGAATGTATTTGCAGGTAGCAGGCCAGCAGAGTAGAAAAGATATATGGTACATGGATAGTGGCTTCTCAAGTCATATGAGTGGA
The DNA here is from genome assembly GCA_963277665.1 of Viscum album. Taxonomy (NCBI): domain Eukaryota; kingdom Viridiplantae; phylum Streptophyta; class Magnoliopsida; order Santalales; family Viscaceae; genus Viscum; species Viscum album. Next base: position 1,007,233,184 of record OY728134.1, read on the forward strand.
AACTCATTGAATTTTTCTTCACTCACTCAAAAGGAAGGAGGACATGTCTCATTTGGTGACAACGCCAAAGGAAAAATCATTGGCATTGGAACTGTTTGATATCCAAAAATAGTCTCAATCTACAAAGTACATTAGGTACAATGATTAAAACGCAACTTGATAAGTCTCTCTATACTCCATGATGGTTGATATACTGTTGATTTTAGTAACAATTGATGTACTGTTTCTAAAGATAAACTGTTTAAATTTAATGCACAAAGAACTGATAATGTTTATACTTTGGATTTGAATTCCACGTGTAAACAGCAAGTAAACAGCTTGACTGCTAAAGTAAGTGAATCCTGGATCTGGCATTGGAGACTTGGACATTGAAATTTAAATTTTTTACATAAATTATCTAAGAAACATTTAGTTTCTAATTTACCTAGTCTCAAATTTGAAAGTGACAGCTTTTGTGAAGCATGTCTACTTCGAAAGAAACACAAATCATCCTTCAAATATTTTAACAAAATTGCTACATCTATACCTCTAGAACTTATTCATATGGATTTATTTGGACCTTCCAGATTAGCAAGCTTGGTTGGTAAATTATATGTATATGTTTTAGTTGATGACTATTCTATATTTTCATGGATTTTCTTTTTGAAATTTAAAAGTGAAGCTTTTACCTTATTTTAAATTTTTTGTAAAGATATTCAAAATGAAAAGGGTTTTAAAATAATTTCATTTAGAAGTGATCATGGTGGGGAATTTGGGAATCATGAATTTAATTCCTTTTACTCAAATATGGGTATTAAACAGACCTTATCTGCACCAAGAAAACCTCAACAGAATGGGATTGTAGAAAGAAGAAATAGAACAATTCAAGAAATGGCTAGGACAATGTTAAATGAATATAGACTACCTATATATTTCTGGGTAAAAGATGTAAATACAGATTTCTATATAATTAATAGGGTTTTAATTAGACCTATTTTGAAAAAGAAACCCTATGAACTATGGAATAACAGAAAACATAAAGTTAACTACCTTAATGTTTTTGGATGCATGGTTTACATCTTAAACACCAGGGATAATCTTTGTAATTTCGATCCAAAATATAATGAAGTTATTTTTTTAGGATATTCTGCTACCTCCAAACCTTATAGAGTTTATAATAAGAAGTCAATGATTAATGAAGATTCAGTTCATGTGAAATTTTATGAATCTGATCCCTTTGAGAAAACGATAGATCAAATGGATGAACATGACTCTAATGATAACATGAGACTTGAGAACATAAAGAATGATTTTGAAAATGATATAAAAGAAATTCAGTATAGTTCATAGGAACATGATACAAAATATCCTTTAAATATATTACCTAGACAGTCTAGAACCCTGAAGAATAACCCTTTAGAAACTGTAATATGTGACCTAGAAACTTCTGTTCAAACTAGATGAAACTTAGGAAACCTAGTTGAATTCACTACCTTCCTATCTCAACAAGAACCCAAGACTATAGAAGAAGCTTTAGATGTTGAAAGGTGGGTAATAGCAATTCAAGATGAATTAAACTAGTTTAAAAGAAATGAAGTTTGGGAATTAGTGGAATGACCTAAGTATTATCCTGTAATCGGAACCAAATGGGTCTTTTGAAATAAAGAAGATGACCAAGGCACAATAACTATAAATAAAGCAAGATTAGTAGCTAGAGGATATAATCAAGAAAAATGAATAGATTATGATGAGAATTCTGTACCTGTAGCTAGGTTAGAAGCCATTATAATCCTTTTATCCTATGCATCTTATATGAATTTTAAATTATTTCAGATGGATGTTAAATCTGCCTTTTTAAATGGTTATTTAATGGAGGATGTTTATGTTGAGCAACCTCCTGGTTTTGAAAACTCTCAAAAACCTGATTCTATTTTTAAACATACTAAATCTCTTTATGGCCTTAAACAAGCACCTAGAACTTGGTATGAAATATTAAGTTCTTTTCTTTTGAAAAATGACTTTACTGTTGGATTGGAAGATCCAACACTCTTTACAAAACCTGTAAAAAATAATGTTTTATTGGTTCAAATTTATATTGATGATGTAATATTTGGATCAACTAATAAAACTCATTGTCATGAATTTTCAAAATTAATGCAAGATGAATTTGAAATGAGTATGATGGGAGAAATAAATTTCTTTTTGGGTCTTCAAATATTTCAAAAAGATGTTGGAAATGTATTAAATCAAAGAAGATACCTTACTGATTTACTTAAGAAATTTGGACTTGAAAACAGCAAGCCATTTACCACTCCTATGTGTACTAATAGAAAACATGATTTGAATGAAACTGGGAAATCAGTTGAAAACAAGTTATATAGAGGTATGATTGGTAGTTTTTTATATCTTACTACTAGCAAGCCAGATATAATGTATTCAGAATGTCTCTATGCTAGATTTCAATCACATCATAAAGAATCTCATCTAACTACTGTTAAAAGAATTTTTAGATACTTAAAAGGAACTGTTTTTTAATCTCTTATTTATCCTAAAACTTCTGATTTCAATTTGATTTCATATTCAAGTGCTGACTTTGGATGTTGTAGATTAGATAGAAAAAGTACATCAGGAACATGTCCCTTTTTAGGAAAGTCTTTAGTATCATGGTCTAGTAAGAAACAACATTCAGTTTCCCTATCAACAGCTGAGGAAGAATATGTTTCTACTGGCAGTTGTTGTGCACAAGTGTTGTGGATGAAAATCAATCTTATGGACATTAGATTGAATTTTAATAATACACCTATTTTTTGTGATAATACACGTGCAATTAATATTTCAAAAAATCCTATTAGTCATTCTTGAACTAAGCACATTGATATAAGGCATCACCTTTTTAAGAGATCATTTTATTAAAAAAGATATATTTTTAAAATTTATAAATACTGAAATTCAAATAGCAGATATTTTTATTAAACCACTTTCCACTGCAAGGTTTGATTTTATAAAGGGGGAGCTAGGTTTATTTAATTATAAATATTTTTTATTTTTATTTACTTTTATTTTTTTTGTAAATTTTATTTTATTTTTTTATTACTGTTTAAGATTTTTTTTCTTTCACCATATACAACTTTTATTTGTTTTAAATATATGTAATGATTAGTGATTACATAGGAATCAAGGCTGTCAGAGCCTTTTCAACTTCTAAATAGTTTCACTTCTATCGAATCCCTTTCAAAATCTGAAAATCATACTTCTGCTCCTAAAACCTAATCATCAAACCTCTGAAACCCTAACCTTCAAAATTTCAGATATTCTCACAGAGATGGTAAGAACAGAAAGAGCCAGTGAAGCCGAGCAAAGCAATGCCAGGAGACAATGCTCCGAGGGTAGAAAAATCTTACTGGGAAATGTAATCGATATCGACTGGTTATTTCAGACAAATATGTTGTTGAAGCAAGCGCTGTCATTTCAGAATCTTGAACAGATGTTTAGCAGTGAAAATATGGAATTTTTTTATGATGTAGAACTTAGATACTTCTTCAAATATGTACAATTTAGTCTGGGAGATACCGAGGACAATATGATGGATAAGATAGAAAATAGGGATTTCTCAATCTCATCAGTAGATATTGGTCGGATTCTCAACTGCTGTCATGAGGGAGTTTTTTATTTCGATTTGAAAAATATTGGATATTATGTGCATAAATCCAAGGACATCATGTCTTTTCTTTTTGGTACTAAGACTATAAGGAAAATTTTTATCAAGGACTTGGAGCCTGATCAGAAAATTTTGGTCAAATTTATTTAGACTGGAATAGCTCCAAGAATGGCAGAAATAGAAAATATTTTGTACCCTGATATGTACATAATGTTTCTTCTATTATGTGATATAAAGTTAAACATCCCATGGTAAATGATAAGGTATCTTAATTACATCTATCAATGTGATTCCCGGATAAACTTAGATCCTTTCAGTCGATTTATTTCTAAACTGCTGCTTAAGAATTACATGGTGAGATTAGTGGATGCCTGAGTAAACTGTCTTCACAGTAATGTGTTTAACGCAGGAAATTTAAGGAAGATTGGATATTTCTGGAGCATCGTCAAAGGAAAACATTTTCCAGTAGGAGCTGAGGAAGACTCAGAGAGTGCTCAGACTCAACCTGCTAAGTCCATGTAGGGACAAGATGAATCAAGAGTCGGGAATTCAGCACGAAGGATTCACTTTGATGTAGAAGATATTAAGGAAGACAGAAGTTAAGAGGGACTTCAGTCACAAAGAATGAGACCTGTTAATGAGGAAGTTACTTCCCCTGCATTGGAAACAACAACAGAAGCTTTATTTTATTGTTATTTTGTAAGAGACGTTGTTATTGATAAAACCATGGAAGTTGTTACTGAAAGGACAACACTAGTAGAGGGATCAGGATCTCAAGAATAAGCTCAAAGGGAGAATCAGGAACAGATTGTAGCTGATGTTGATGTTACACTTCAACAGAACCAAGATAAGGAGGTAGTTCCTGGTGGGGAAGTGGCCAGACCTCAAGAAACTCCTGAAAATGTTGTTCTCGAAAACCAAGTGGAAGGCCAAGATACTGATGCTTGTGGTGAGCATGCTTCAGATGCTCACACAGAAGTAATTCAAGTGGATTTTTCTTTGGAGGAGTCTACAGAATCTAAGGAAAAATTTGTGGACCAACCTACTCCAGACAAAGAAAAAGAGTAATCTAATGCTAGATCATTACCTTTGGTACAGCTGCATCATCAAGAGCCTGAGAATGAAAATAAAGCATAGGGTGCCTCTGATTCAAGGAAGAATGAAGTTGAATAAATTTACAAAAAAGGTGTCTCAGTTATAATATGAGAATGTCACTCTGAGAAATGCCTTAGACTTAGAACATTTGGAATTTCAAAAGCTGAAGGAGTTTACAGTATTAAGGCAAGAAGTTGAAATGTTTAGAGAGGATATGCTGACTACAGTTGCACAATTAAAATATGAAATGGTTATGAAGTCAGATTTTTCAGATCTGAAGTTGTTTATAGAGAACCAATTTGCATCAGATGCAAATAATGCTGTTAGTGGATCAGGTACTTCATATGTTTTAATCAAAAGGTTTCAAGCTATCACAGCTGCGATGAGAAACAAGAATTACAGGATACAAGATCTTCAATGTAAGAGTGCTTCTTTATCAGTGTTGCTGGACAATCAGAATTTTTTAGTGGATCAACTGACATCTAGTGAGCCATCGATCAGAATCCTGTTAAATTAGTTATCAGAGAAGTTGTCAGTGTTTGTCAAAAAAGAGGAAAGGATGCATGAGTTTTTCAGAGTCAATTTAATTGTGGATATTCATATGACTTAAGATTAAAGAGATCTCAGTATCAAACATGGAGATGGTATGATGAAGAGACTTCGGGAACAGTTTAAAGAAATCAAGTCTGCAATCCAAAGGAGATAGAACATGTTTCCTATCTTACCCAAACCTTTATTCCTTTGTATATCATTGTCATGTCTATACTGCTATTTTGGAATGAAAATTTCCTTCATTTTTTATTTGTTTCTATCTCTATTTGTTTATTACTTTTTTAAGTTAACATAAGCTAGAATATCAGATAAATTTACTATTGAACAGTTCATTATAGCATTTACTAACAGTTCAGTGCAATATTAAAAGTGCTAAAATCCATGATTTTTTATTCTTTTTTGATATCACAACAAATGAGGAGAATTTGGGTACATAAAACATCATATTTTTATTTAGGGGCGAATTAAATGAGAAATTTGGATTTTTTTGGTGGAGAAGTTAAAAATGGATAAATTAAAGGAATAATGAATTGTTCTTTTAAAAAAATATCAAAACTATATGTAATTAATTTTTTAAAGTTGATTTCTTTATTTATTTTATGGGTTTTGTGATCATCAAAAAGGGGGAGATTGTTGAGAAAATTATTATTTTCAAAAATACATAAAAATGTTATTTAAAGGGGGAGATTATTGAATATAACACTCTGTCTTTTTTATGATAATTTTGATGCTCACAAATACCCTTAATTATTTTCTAATGTTTTCATTAAGTATTTTTCACAAATTTATTAATTTATTTTACTCTTGAAATAATGAGAATTAATTAATTATGCACGGAATCTGATTTAGCGCATTCTGGAATAACTATTCATACCTTAAGTGGATAAATGTAGTGCGAAATCTGCTGTAGCGAGTTCTGGAATCACTGTTCATACCCTACGTGGATAAACGTAGCGTAAGGATGAAAAGCTTTTATACTTTTTGAGATAAGATAAATGTATGGTTAAACAACCATACGTTATCAACAATGTATGGATGGAGAATTTTACGTTAGTAGTAAAAATTACATTTGTTTATCAAAATTATGGTTCATCAACCTTACTTTTGTGAACAACCATACGTTCTTGGAAAATTATGGATCATGTAAAAGTATGGATCTTTTACCGTACGTTTGAGAGTTGTAGAAAAAGTATGGATGATCAACCCTACATTTATGATCAACCTTACGTTTTTAGAAAGTAGCATCAACCCTACATTTATGTTCAACTTTACATTGTCAAACCTATGTTTGTAGGCCACATCATCAACCTTATGTTTGTCGTCAGAAATTTTGAAAGATGATTTTTTATGAAGCGGTCAGAAAGCTGATTATTGGGCGGATTTCAAGACGGATTTAAAGTCATTTTTAAAATTGGACTTTGACTGATTAAAAGAAATTTTATCAATGGATTTAAGATCAAATTAAAAGGATATTTTTATGCTGAGTATTAAGGGAAGTTACGTCTTCTCTATAAATTCAAATTTTTGAATATTTCAAATAAAAAGGCGAATTTTATGGATCTAAATTTGCAGCAGATATTCTCAAATTTATTATATTTGTTTTCTCTGAAACTCCAGGTACAAGCGTGTATGGTAATCAATCTATTATAAAAAGGCGGAAAATAGAGACTGAAAAAAGCACCAGTTCTACTGATTCAATAAAAGCATCAGAGCTCTGTTTGTTTAAGAAGAAAGAACTCGATAGATGATTCACCTGTTCTAAATCGAATATCTACTGTGGATCCACAACTGCTGATGTTGTGAACTATATCTCCATATCTATTTCAACCGGATCAACTCAGAACTACTTCGACGTGAAAATCAATATTTCCAGAGACTACGATCCATCTGCTGTCAATTGCTTTATGTTGCAATTGTGAAGATCAACTGGAAATTTTTTTGTTAAAAATTCTTTTTATCTTGAGTAACCGGCGTCTTTTACTAAGAGGTGTAGGTTCGTGTTTGAACCATAAGGCTTTTTTTTCCTGAAGATTGTAAAGGAGTCAACTGCCTGTACTCAGTTGTGAACCAGTTTGTGGAAAATAGGACCAGATAGTGAAAATCACCCAGCTCGTGGAGTTGAGCATTGGTGGAGTGGACTAGGGGCCTTCTGTTCCCCGAACCGCTATACATCTTTGTGTTCTTGTTTTTACTTATTCCGTTGTACAATAAAATCTGATAAATTATAGAGGACATAACTCATTCAATCAAAGAGTTACCAAAAAATTGCAAAATATGCAATTCACCCCCCTCTTGTGTATAATCTATAGATTCAGATCCAACAACATAGGCCCTTTTGAGATACATGAATGGGTTGGTGTGGTGGAATATTGGATGGAATTTTCACCATGGTTTAGTTTAGTTCATATTGATTTTCATGTATATTAGTTAAAAATTTATCTTTCGAATCCAGAACATGTGATTTGATGGGATCATGTTTTAATAGAGCCAGATACTTCTTTGGATCATGTGCCATTGTGTATTATGGATAGGAAAGAGAGAATGTCTTGTGTGGGAAAAGAATCGATCTAGTACAGGTATTATGGATTCATGGTTTAATTCATGGCAAACATAGGATTGAGTATAAGAAATTGTCGAGAAATGGCCCAAACGTATTTAGGGGTTTGGTGGTTTTATACTTTCCATGTATGGAAATTCCAATGGTGGTGAGAATGTACCACCCTTAGTTTCATGTAACTACCCCATTATTTATTTATTTAATGTATTTATCGTGTTTGGGTGAATTTTGGGAGTGTTTGAGGACTTATAGAATGTTTTTTGGTCATTTTTGGATGTGCATAGTATGAAAATGGTTTGTAGAAACCATGAAACACCTCCAAGAAACTATATAAAGTGAAACAATGGGCTGTGTGTAGGTTCACGGTTTGGCACACAATTTTGAAAAACCATGTTTCAACCCAAGAGAATTAGTTCTTTTGGGATAAATAGATTATGTATGAATATTTTACTATTTTTCTAACTATGTGAGGTGCTTCTTAATATATATAGGCATGCACATGTTTAGTGCGTGGTTTTCCTAATAGTGGTCCCTAACCATCCAGAGAATAATGTTAAATCCTAAAATTGTGAATGTAATTCAGTTAAGTCCCTTAACACCTCTTTTTTCCTCTATTACAACCCTAACTCAATTTCCATTCTCTCCAAAGGCTTTTCAGACCCTTCCCTTTGATACAGGAGTGATATATTTTTAATTAATGGTGTGTTAAAGCCTATATTTCATGGTAAGTATCCTTTTGGGGATTTCTTCTTAGACATCATCTTCTCCCTTCTCATATATTTGTATCTCTAATCCACTGGGGATAGATCTATGTTATTTGATTCCAATCATGATGATATTTGGTTGTTTTTATTATAGGGATGGAGACATAAGGATTTTATTTGGGGTTTCATCCCTGCTTTGCTGAAGAATTTGGGTCATTCTTCATGTCCCCCATAGTTTTTTTGGTAGATGGATTCACTCATGACTCCTATTATTATAAGATGATGTATTAGTTTCAAATTGTTTTAATTTCATTGAATTGATTGTGAAATTTTTTTTAAGTCCTGTTAGAAACCAACTTTAGTTATGGTTTGTGAAATTGTGGAATTGTTGTGCTAAGTGATTTGTATAATGATTTAAAAATAATGATATTAAAAAAATATTTGTTTCATGGAAAAATCTTGTGTATAATGGTTTTCATTAAAAATATGGTTTTATTGAAATGGTCTGGTATAATTTTTAAAGAGTAGTTTTGGCATAGTTGGTTGGTGTGTGTTCATTCTCATTGACTTGACACTGTGGAAGGGGTGTGTTCTATTGGAGAACTAGTGTATGGTCTCCTTGGGAATATATTGTTGATTAATGATAAATAACTCATGAGTATAGTCACCTAGGAATATATGTGCGGATGTGTGTATTGGAATGGGTTATGAAAAATGGAATGTGAAATGGTTTAAAGGACTTTTTTGGTTGTTTCTAGGGAAAATGCTTTTTTTATGAAAATAATTGTCTTTGATATAAAATTTTAAAGTTGTTTTAAATTTTTTTATATAAATTTTTTTATTTAAATGTTCTATGATGTTCTATCTTTGTGGAATGAGTAGGTAATTCATTTTGATAAAACCTAAAAATTTTCATTACTCATCCATTTCTTGGGCACATTGGTTTCTTTGTAGATATTTTTTTATTGAGACATGGTAAAGTAAAAGTATCTCATTTCTTTAGTGATTCATCATGATACATTGAGCATGTCTTAGGGAGTTGGTTCTTATAGAATCATGGGAGATTTTGGGTTAGTTACTTCGAATATTTTATTTTTTTTGGTTTTTTCATCCTCATGATACTTTGATATTGGTTATGGTATAGTTCTGTATCACACTCATTTAATACATCATTTAGATGTTTGTTTGGTTATTGAATGTTAGTTGTGGTTGCTTTATTTTCAAATAGAAAATCATCCCACAATTTTATTGAATCCCTTATAATTGATTGCCAAACATTGGTTTCATGGGGTTCCACATAAGGAAAAGTATATGTTCCTTCTCATGTAAATCCAATAAGGGGGTGAGTTGTTACATTAATAGTGGTTTTATACATTTTAGGGATGCAAAGGTCTATGGTGGGGATAATGTTTCACCCTCATTGTGAGGTAAATAACCATTAATTTATGTTAAATGAGATGAAATATTTAATGGGTTATGTTTCAAGTAGTTCATGAGGTTTGGGATCTTTTTGGATTCTTTTCTAGAGGTGTGTGATCAGTACAAACCATGCAGAATCTCCAAAAAACATGGAAGAGAAATAGTGGTAACTAGGAAGAGGCATGGTTAGCTACATGATTAAGCTAAACTGTATGTATTTTTAAGGGAAACCATGAATACCTTCGATGAGGGGGAATCATTTGGTGCACAGTTTTTCTAACCATGCGAGATAACCATGTGAGGGGTTATCTTGAGATAGTAGAAAAAAAACCATTTTAGCATGGTTTTATAAACTGAGCAGAATACAAGTGGACCAATTAAATAAGTGGATATAATTTTATTTAATCACTTTAGGATTTTTTTCCCCTAACTATCTCCTTACATGAATTCCATTTCCTCCCATGTTTTGAGAGGTGATCACCTTTTACCTAGGATGATATTTTAGTTGATTCAACTCAAATTTGAGATCCAAATTCATTGTTATGTGCTTATTCTTAGTGATTCTTATTAGATCTCTTCTTCATCACTCTAATGGAATTAGAGATCTAATAGGTGGGTGATATATCTATGGTGTTTAATATCAATCATATTGAGATAGGATTTTTTGTTTGAAGGGAACCAGATTTAAGGCAGAATATAGAATATATAAATGGGGGGTTATGTTATCATGATGTTATTCATTTTCATCAATAGTTCTTATTTTGGGGGATTATATATTGAATATACCTAATTAGAAAATTAATTTTTGGTTTCAAAGTGGTTTAATATCATGAATGTTTTGTGGTAATCATGGTATAATTTTAATAAAAGCGTTTTGTTGACTATGGTTCTGGGAATCATCATATTTAGATGGATTTTTGGGAAACCCACATGAAATTGAGTTTTTAAATATTGATTTTAAAATTATGGTCTACTTTTGTCGTATGGTATGTTACTGGTGAAATTATTTATGGAAATTGATGTTTTATGTGACATTACATGTCCTGATATTTTGAATACAGGATTGTAATGAGTTCATTTTCATTAGGTGTAACCCTATGAAAGGGGTGTGTTCCATTAGTGAATATGGTATTTGTTACCATTTTATGACTTGGTAGATCATCGGTATATCAGTCATGAGTATGTAACTATCTCAATGAAATGAAATTTGTGTGTGTAGATACAAGAATATGGGTATAAAAATAATGGAAATAATCGTTGATGTTTTATGAATGTTTTCCCTTGAAAATATTGTAATGTCTTTGAGATATAGTATTTTATGTATTTTTAACTATTTTATATAATTGTGCTAAAAATATTTATCCTAGTGTCATGAGTTAAGTAGTAATTGTGAAAATGTTTTTGAGTTTAGACTCATCCCCTACTGGGGAACTCTTCTTAATTTGGAGATGTCATCTATCGAGACATAGGTAAAGGCAAGGTATCACAGTTTATTAGTGATGCATCTTGATATTGACGGAATGTCTTATGGATTTAGATCATTGGTATTATTGGGGTGTTTCTTGGTATGATGTCTTCTAAGAGTATGGGATCTTGGTGTCTCTTGTACTATTTTAATGGTTTCCTTTTTTTGTACTCTAATATGGGTTTTTATATTATATCTTGAGAAGTGTTTTTACACATGAATAATATAGTGTTTCTTAGAACATGTTTATGTTAATTGGTGGTATGGTCTTGGAAAGGGGAAATCATTGAAATTGGGAAGAATCAATAGGAATATGTGTAAGAGAAATAGTGGTTGTGGGGCATGCACATGATTAGGTTCACGGTTAATCCAAACCATGAAAATGCTGATGATAAAACATGAATATCATTGCAGAGTGAGAAGTCACAATTGTTGCATGTTTTGTATAACCATGTGATACAAATTTGTGAGGGGTTGGCTTGATACCGTAGCAAACCCATGGTTGGTGCATATTTTTTTCACACCATGTGGCCTAACCATGTAGCATACAGGTGGCCCTCTAAAATTAGTTAATCTCATTTGACTTAATCCTGTTAAATTTCATTTTTTACATTATTCTCCCCTAACATGAATTAATTTTCATGCGATGTAATGAGAGAAAATCCACATTGATCCGAGAGAATGTTATTGGCGATTCAATGCATATTAAAGATCCTGATTCACTGAAAATTACCCATTCTTAGTTATTATTCTTAGATCTCTTCTATTCCACCTCTCAGAATAATATATATAATTTGTTTTGTATATATATATGTCCATGTGTGTGTGTGTGCATATTGTGCAACACCCCAAGATTTCAATGTACGTTATTTCTTCAATATAATTCAATAACTTGCACTACACGCAACACTGAGTTCAAGCGCACCACGACATACCAAACTAGTCGTTCAAAAAAAGTTATGAATAGTAGTTAATGAATTTTTAACTTTATAAAATCCTTATAATTACAGAATCCATATTATGAGTTTCTTAGACCTAATGTAAGAACAAATTCATTTCTTCAGATAAAATATGTATTTTTCATAAAATGCCATTTTACTGCCTTTTAATAGGGAACCTTTTTTTTAATCCAATATTTGAAACTTTTATATATTCAATTTGACAAAATAAACTTCTTCTTTAGAATTAGGACATAAACATTTAGTTTTGATAAATTTTTGGTGTTTTCTGATAACTTTCTTATTTGGGGGAACAGTGAAAAATACTAAATTTTAACTAAAAACAACTTTTTTAATAAAAATAATTTATAGTGTTCAATTATAAATTTTAAGGGTTTTTAAGTATAAATAAATTTTATTTTTTTCCATTTAAACCAATGTTGGTCATTATATTTAATTTCACTTTGAAATTGGACATAAACAAGTGTCAATCTTTTGATAGTTATTATTTTATAAAAATAGGCTTTTTTCGTTTTGACATCATGAATTAATTTTATATTAATTTATGAAAATTATAAGTTTAAAAATTGGTAAAATGTAATTCATTTTTGGTTTTGGAATATCAAAATTATCTTAGGGTGAATTTTTGGTACTTTTCCGAAAACTTTTAATTTTTTATGAATAGTGAAAAACACTGTGTTATTGTTTCAAACTGAATTTTTATGTAAATAAATAATTAATTTAAATTTATTTTAAGTCAAAATAGATACATAATATCTATATATGTTCAATTTAATTCATTATAGTCATTTTATTATAATATTAGATATATAAAATTTTATTGAACTTTTTACCGTCTTTTACCCACCTTCTAAGAGCATTTGAAAATTTCCATAAAACATAATTTATCACTTCTATGAGTTGAATTTCAACAATCCCAGAGACACAGTTGATATCAGGAAGTAAATTGTGGTTCAAAAAGATGAAAATAATTTTTGGTGAATAGTATCTTTTGACTTATATTTACCACAATTAAAAGTTAATAGTTTAATTAAGGGTAAAAATAATATCAAAATTACCCTAACACATGTCCAAATTATATTGGATATGTTTAATTAGACTAAAAAAAATCTTAGGAATAACATATGACCCTTTAGGTCCACTTGGATTAGATTAAGACATTTATTATTATATTATTTAATGAAGAGTTAAAAGATTTAAAATCAATGTTTAATAACTAAACCATTTTTAATATAGGGTTATACATAAGATAAATTCAACTATAAATATTAATTATAATGCTAAAAATATTTCCTACATAATATTATTTTATTTATAATTTTTAGACATTAAATAATTAAATTTATTAATGACATAATGATGATGAAATAATTACCTTATTAATGAAAGAATCAAATGAATGGTATTATAAATATTAAAATAAATATAATTACAATGTTTTTATGACATCCACGAATTTTCTAGTATAATATGATATTTTATGTCTGATTCAATTTATCTTGATAGAATTAATCAAGTTGTTATGACTTTCAAAAAACAAAATACCAAATAGTGTCAAAGTTGGCAGAAATTAATATTTAAAACAAATACTATATTATTGGTTGATAAAATATTCCTATGGATGTAACGTTCTTTCAAAGGTCCTAAATAATAGTTTATATGTCATTAATGAGCCACATGAGGTTCTCTTGGATGTTTAGGGGTTTTTTATTTACCATATAGAGTAAGAATACAAGAAGACGCGATAAAAGTTAAACTATGTAACTAAGAGTTAAATCTAAAAGATAAGGTTACAATGGTAACCTAAAAATGTCTAAAACCTATTGGTTGAGCATATTTCGGTCCATAACCACTTAATTCGCGAAATAAATTTAATTGGAACCATTATATATTGAATATGAATGTATAATAAATTAATACTTTAATCTCTTCGTAATGTGACCCTCACCCCTCTTATAAAATGGCACTTCTTATTCTCTCAAAATCACACCTCCAAATCCATTTGGATCGGCAAACCCCTGACCAAATATCCTCCCAACTTCCATCAATTGATCATAGAGGCCTTATTTTGATCATAAATCTAACCTATGGATCCCTTTTGATCAAATCAAAAGGAAGCACCCGAAGAAGTGGTAAGTATTTCAACACCTTTTTCAAGTTCTTTTCTTCTACCACGTCCTCTTTCTTTGTTGTTTCCATTCTAAAACAATAACTCCAATATCTTCTATATACTTTGATGTTATTATAAATATGTTACAACCATATTCATTATTTTATCTATCCAATGAATGACATGTCACTATACGTGCGTAGGTACGGCTTACCATCTCCACGTCCTGGTGTAGTTGTTATTCAATACATTATTATTTGGATTGGTATAATAATGTTGTATAATTGATGTAAATAATAAATATAACATGTTAATGATTCTGTATTTATGATATACCATTTCATTACAAACAATTTTAAATCAAAATAATGGTATTGTCGCTCGTGTGTACGTACGGATTACCGTCTCCACGACGCGATGAGATTCATTTCCATGGTCACCATTCATCGACGAACATAAAAATATATATTACTAATAAGTGTGTAAAATATTACATAATAATTATACTCTAGATATATATATATAGACACATATATATATGTATATATTTATGTACTTACATATATCTTATTCACTTACTTCCGTTCAATACTATATGAAAATTGAAACAGTGTTTATGTGTACGTACGAACTACCATCTCCATAAATGGTGTTTTCCATTTAATAGATATGTATATTATGCATATTAATATTCTAAATATATATGATATAAAAATCATGGTTTATATTCGGGAAGCATTAAAATCATGATCTATGTGATGCAATCATGAGTAACAAGTTAAAACATGTACGATAAAGAATGTGATTGTTACTAGGAATATTTTTTTAACATGGAAATCAATATTAAATGGGTTTTATAAAGTCATATATGAATTATATATGATATAATAAATCTAAATATAGTTCTTATATAATTTAATAACATACTATGATCATTATATAGGAGGTTAAACATAACCTCGACCAAAGGAAAGTGCATGGTAAGGATTATTTCCTCAATTTCATTATTATCCGAGATTGTTCATGTATAAGAATTTTATGGGACATACATATCATAGATACCCATATTTCATAAAAAAAAAAAAATTGAATCTTTTATGGTTTTATGGGAGGGTCTATTTAACTAAATCATCAAGTTAAATGTTTTAGCGATTTATCTTTCTAAACCCTTTTAATTAATGTCCAAATTTTCAAAACGATTTTATGGATTTATTTATATAGAGATTAATGTTTGGAAATGATAACTCTTTTCAAAAGATTCAATGTGGTATGGGACACTTTGATTCAAAAATATTTTTTAAATTACTTTCTTTATAAATTGTTCTACTCAGAAATGATTTCATAAAAAAGGGGTATTTCTCTCAAAGAGTTTTACGAATAATTTTCATCTATGTCCACATCCTTTGATGGATTTTAAACATGTTTGAAGTTGATTTACTATGATACAAATATTCCATTTTGTATCGAAGTATTTTTGATATGTTTGACTGTGGATGTGTTATTTTTATACCATTCTTGGTTTATGGATAAGGTATTTACATTTCGTATGCCAATTTTAATACGAATGTTTATGTAATGTTTCAACCTTTTCATATGAGGAATGTATTGGACATATTAAGTGATCGGTGGAGCCCGATATATCTCCTCGATGCATCGGTAGGTCTAATGAGACAATTAGATGTGTAATTGGCCGAGGCCTTTCCCAATTTGGTATATGGTTTATCTGAGGCCTTAATCATTTTTAGACGTCTTGGTTGAGGCCTTGACAAAATGTTTCAAAATGTCTGGAATTATTCATTCCCTCATTATGAAATTAATATTTATGGTTCATGTGGTTATTCGAAAAGTAGAATACCCATTACTATGTTTTATTATGGTGTTATTTAGTAAGCTCATATTTCTGACTCAAATTGTTCATGTTTATTATTTGTAAAGGAATTTGTTTTCAATTATTCACCAGGAATATTTTTTACGTTATCTTTGGCTAAATTTTTTACCCTTACTGAGCATCTGAGCTCACCCATTTCTTATATTTTATTTTCGCAGGATCCCAAGATGTGTTTTAGGTTTGAGATTTAGGGTTAATCTAAAGAAAAAATGGCATTCTCAAAGGATTATTATTATTTTTTTTATGTTAGAAAGTGTAATGTAACGTTCATGTATGTATTCTATTTTCCAATACTGCTAAACTGCTCGGTATTTCGGGACATGATTCCTTATAATCAAGGCAATTTATTAAAATAATGCACTGACTCTAGGAATCTAGGGTCGGGGAGTTATAGTTGGAATCATTGTAAGTTTACGAACAACATTGGAAACTAGATATAGATAAAATCTTACTAGAGAACATAGCCCTAATATAGACTTTGATGACTAGTATAGAAGAAGATGTTCCAAGAATTTTTGTAATGTAGAGATTTTGTGAGTTTTTCTAGTAATACATCCATGTCTAGATACGAGCAGGTAGAGGTGGCTCTAGCACCGATGTACCTAGGGGTAAATCTCAAAAACACCACATTGAGCTAGACTCAAATAGGAACTGGTGCACGAAATCAGGCCTTGATGCACTCTCGGTTGTGACACTCCCAGGGGATATGATTAGGATAATCATCATTTTCATTACAAAATATTATGAAGGGTTTATGAGTATATACTTCCTAAATGAAATTTTTTTTATGATTATGGATTATATCCATAAACTGTTCAATTTACGTTAGGTATTTTACAAGTTTGGAATTATTTATTTGCAAATCATAAAATGGCCTAGTGTGTTCTATTGTATAGAAATGAGGCCCAGTAGAAGGAATGGGAACTCTAGTAATACGTATAATCCAAAGAGATAGAAGGACCATATCTTTCACAATATTAAGACAACATTTAGAAGGTAAATAGGCTACCATGTATTCTAAACATATGAAGAAATTGTATCATGTGTTAATATGATAAGTAAATAATTCTAGGAGTCCTATGGATTTGATGGGAAGCAATAGAATAAAAGGATGGAATAGATAAAGATGGATAAAGGGGAGAGGGAAAAGAAGGATTGTCCTATATGTTATAACTGTGGAAAGAATCACCATGGTAAATGCTTGAAGGGATTGGGAGTTTTTAATATGTATGGAGAAAAAGGGCACCAAGTATGTGATTTAAAGGGTAAGAAAAAAGTTTCAAATGATCAATGCTTCATCTGTAAGGAGTTGGGACACTATAGGAATCAATGTCTAAATCATCGGAGTATACCCCAAATACTGTTATTGGATAATAATAAAGTTATGATACTACCAATGATGAAGAGGAATGAATATATTTCATACATTCTTATTAAAGTATTATGTCATTTTAGTATTGTATTAATGATGTATATGTTATAAGAAATATATAGTATATAAGGATTGTACTGCAGTACTATTTCATTAAGGATTTGAGATTGTGCAGAACCAAGAAAAGTGACTCAATAACAGATTTAATTTTTTGAAATATACATGGTTGAAGGAAATATAATCCTTAATACGGTCCTGATAATGAGGTAGTGATTTTGGAATAAGTGATGGTTGATTTGGGTAAATTATATTGGATATTTTTTACTTTCTTGGAACTGATTAATAGTTTGTTTATTTCATCATTGTTGGAATATTAAATATTTTTTATATAAGGAATTTATCCGGTGTTATATAAAGTATAAGGGATCATAAATGTAATCAATAAGGTTTTATGGAAATTCAGGGTGTTACCATGTTTTAAAATAGTACATGATGAAGGTGTTCACTTGTTGTTACGTGGAAAAAAGAATCTTCATTGTGTTTTACTTCCTTATAAATTTTGGACTGTGAGTTTGGATAAAAGTATTTTGGATAAGTCCAATGGTTGGAATGAATTATTTTTTAAATTGGATACTATCTTTAATTTTATTTTTGGATTTTTATAAAAAGGACAACAGGCAGACCATGTGACAACTAGTCGCGTCAGACAAAGCTGCATGAATCGAACCCACAACCAAAGTGCGATTGGGATTAATCGCCTTCTACCAAACTTCGGGAAGTCCCTGGATTGTATTAAGTAGCTTTATTTTAAATATGTATAATAGGTGAATTATAAATTCATTTTTTTGGAACCCTATACGAATAGTATAAATAGAATATATTTTTAATGTTCTATTAACTTTTAGAGTGAATGATGAGTTTGTGTTAGAAATTAGTTGAAGGATGGAACATTATTTGTCAAGTATATATTTTTTCATCTTATCTTATTCTATGAAGAAATTAATTCATAAAATTTTGGTATGATATATTACAACTAAAAATGTGTTATCCTAATACCTTATGTTATGTTGAACTAATTATATTTTAAATCATTATAGATTGATGGCTTTGACACCCTCAATTCAACAATTGTTTTGTGACTAATGACCTCAATCTCTCCCTATAAATATTTAAATTTTTCCTATTATTATGTGTCTCTAATTTCTACCATTGTTCTCCTAATCGAGATCATAATATTTTGGTAATTATTGTTGTACATCTCGGTCCTCTCATTGTTTGATTTTCATGATCACAATCACCTTATTATTTATCTAATATTGTGTTTTAAGTGTTGTGGATGATAGGCAAGAGATTGCCAAAGGAATGGCCCAAGAAAGCATCTCAAGTGGACTGAAATCCAGACCACCGGCCAGCCGGTGGAACACCAGCGGCCAGCCGGTGGCACCTGCACTCAAGAGGTAGCCACTGCCTCCACACCGGCCAACCGGTGGCCAAGCACCGGCCAGCCGGTGGCACCCAGAATGAACAGGGTTTGCTACTGCCTCACCACCGGCCAGCCGGTGGCTCTGGCACCGGTCGACCGGTGGAGCCTGGACCAGAATTCTCCTCAACTTCCAAGGCACCGGCCAGCCGGTGGAGCTGTACCGGCCAGCCGGTAGCCCAGTCAAACTAGCCGTTGGGTTTGACCAGTCAACTCTCATTTGGCCTCCAACGGCTCCGAAGACCTCTCCAATGGCTCCGAAGCCTCCCCAAGGGTTCCTAGCCTATAAATAAAGGCCAAGGAAGCCCCGGACCCTAACCGGAACTATACGGAAGCCCACGGACACAATTCTCATCACTTGGCATACCTCCGGCGGACTTCCCTCAAGGAACCCACCTAGCTCCAACACTTCCACATCCAAGGAGCTCCACTCAAGAAGCTTGGGAGAAGCACTCTCATCACCTCCATCAACATTTGGCGCCCAAGTCTTCCGCAATTACGGTTTTATTGTCATATTTATTTTGAGCTTTAAAATTGGGTTTGTGCCTACAAACCCCAACTCTTTTCTATCCCTCCTTTCTTTTGGGTTTTCACACCACCACTAAGGTGTGAAGAGGTTTTTCAAGCCTTTCCTTTTAAAGGGCTTGAGTTGTCGGTGAGCTAGCCTTCACCCGTTAAAAAGGCTAGTGGGTTCTTACTAAACCATTAAAAGTAAGTGGGTTCTTGCTTAACCACTAAAAGCAAGCTGTAATAGGTCCTAGTGCGACCTTAAAGCCTAGTGGGTTTCTTGCTAAAACCATTGAAAAGCAAGCGGTAGGAATCTCTCAACGGTTGAGTTGGGAGCGGAGACGTAGGCCGGGTTTTGGCCGAACTCCGTTATCAATTTCTTGTGTCTTGCCTTCTTTATTTTCCGCTGCATCTTTCACTTTGATTTTAATTGTTAATCAATTTTTTAAAAGGCAATTCACCCCCCTCTTGCCATCATTTCCCATTCCCCTTGTCCTTGGGGTTGTTTTTCTCCGACCTATCATTTGGTATCAAAGGGAAATTTGAGTAATACCCTAACCCGGTTTCAAATTTAAGATCCATTAAGATGGCATCAACCTCTTTCGCCCCCGAGGGCCTCTCATTGGGTCGGGCTCCATTTTTTGATGGGTCCGACTATAATTATTGGAAAACCCGCATGACTACTTTTCTTAGAAGCATAGGATATCCCATATATAAAATAGTCATGCAAGGTTACACTTTGTCTACCCCCGACGAATCCAAATGGACCCAAGCCGACATTAGAAATTTTGAGCTTGATGGCAAAGCCATGAATGCTCTTCATTGCGGCCTTGACCGAAATGAGTTCAATCGAGTTTCCACATGCACCTCCGCACATGAAATCTGGAAACTTTTGGAGGTTACCCATGAGGGGACCAACAAAGTAAAGGACACTCGATTGGACATGTACCGTCAGGATTTTGAGTCATTTTCTATGTATCCAAATGAATCAATTTCTGAAATGTTTACTCGATTTACTGACGTGTGCAATGGTAGAAAGTCTCTTGGAGATAATATTTCTGCAGAAACAATGGTGAAAAAGATTCTATGGGTCCTTCCGAGCTCATGGGCACCAAAGGTGACGGCGATCCAAGAAGCTAAGGACGTCAAAAATATGCCGGTCGAGGAGCTCATCGGATCCCTCATGACATATGAGATCACGATGAGGAGGCAAGCACAAAAGGAGGGCACACCAATCAAGACACCAAAAAACATTGCCCTCAAGGTGCAAAAGGAAGTAAGCTCCTCCTCATCTTCTTCCTCATCTCCTTCCTCATCTTCCTCATCATCAAGCGGCGACTCGGAAATGGAGTATCTCGCCCGCCAAATGCAAAAATTCATGATGAAGCACAAGAAGAAGAAGAAATCCCGCAAGCACCGAAAGCAAGAACCCACCGCACGATCCGAGCCCAAGGTAAAATGCTACGGGTGCGGCGAAAAGGGCCATTACAAGCCCGATTGCCCACTCAACAAAAAACGGGTCACGCAAAATGAAAAAGGAAAGAAGAAAGTCCTCAAGGCGACATGGAGTGACACCTCCTCCTCCTCCTCCTCAAGCGACACCGGTAAAAAATGCCTAATGGCATTCCATGAGGTAACATCTTCCGACTCCTCCTCTTGTTCTTCAAATTCCAATTCTTTAAATCATCTATCTTATGAGGAACTCTCACATGCTAGAGACCAACTAGAAAAAGGTTTTCATGAGCTTTCTTCAAAATTTGTTGCTTTAAAAAAGTCTTTCAAAAAACTCTCCTCCGAAAAAGAACAACTTCTCAAAGAGAAGGAGGAGATGTCCCTCAAAATCCAAAATTTCCCAAATGTTGATTCCATGGAATCAACCATCAAAGACCTAAGGGAGACCCTAGCTAAGTTCACCCAAGGGGAACAGAATTTGAACAATTTACTTGGTTCCCAACGCGTTTCCCGGACCTCCCAAGGACTTGGCTACACCAACCGAGCTTCCTCCTCCCATGCACCCACTGTTTTTGTAAGGGGGAGCTCCGATTACAAATTTTGTAATTATTGTAAGAAAACCGGCCACCTCATTTATGAGTGTAATTGTAAAAATGCCCAGTATGGCCAACCCAAATCTATTTTCTTTAGCGATGAATTTTATAGGAGAAGACCCGCTATGAGACAAGTATGGATTGAAAAATCCCTTCTTGCGAGTCTCTCCGGGCCTAAGATTGTTTCTTTTCAAAATCCCTCTCCCCGGTGATTTATTGTTTTATTTAGGGGGAGTTAGGATCTTTTAAAGCTTTTTTGTATATTCAATGTTTTCATTTCAATTTCAATTTTTGGTTCAAAATTTTCATTTCATTTTTGATTCAAAACTCTCAATTTCCAAAATTTCATTTGGTTTCAATTTTCAAATTTCAATTGGTTTTTAATTCAAAACTTTCATTTTAAACTTTCAATTTCAACTCTTGGTATTAAATTTTCATTTCTAAATTTCCAACACTTGGTTTCAATTTCAAAACATTTCATTTGATTTTCAAATCTCAAATTTTGTTTTTCAAAGTTTTCCCTCAATCAAGTTTTATGCCCCACTCTATTTTGATAATCACAAAGGGGGAGAAATTTCTTGATTGATTGGGGGAGAATCCTTTTCATCATGCTTAGCATCTCCTTTCAATTTCATGTTTTTACTTTAATTGTTTTGGTGATTGTGATCATCAAAATAGGGGGAGATTGTTGTACATCTCGGTCCCCTCATTGTTTGATTTTCATGATCACAATCACCTTATTATTTATCTAATATTGTGTTTTAAGTGTTGTGGATGATAGGCAAGAGATTGCCAAAGGAATGGCCCAAGAAAGCATCTCAAGTGGACTGAAATCCAGACCACCGGCCAGCCGGTGGAACACCAGCGGCCAGCCGGTGGCACCTGCACTCAAGAGGTAGCCACTGCCTCCACACCGGCCAACCGGTGGCCAAGCACCGGCCAGCCGGTGGCACCCAGAATGAACAGGGTTTGCTACTGCCTCACCACCGGCCAGCCGGTGGCTCTGGCACCGGTCGACCGGTGGAGCCTGGACCAGAATTCTCCTCAACTTCCAAGGCACCGGCCAGCCGGTGGAGCAGTACCGGCCAGCCGGTACCCCAGTCAAACTAGCCGTTGGGTTTGACCAGTCAACTCTCATTTGGCCTCCAACGGCTCCGAAGACCTCTCCAACGGCTCCGAAGCCTCCCCAAGGGTTCCTAGCCTATAAATAAAGGCCAAGGAAGCCCCGGACCCTAACCGGAACTATACGGAAGCCCACGGACACAATTCTCATCACTTGGCATACCTCCGGCGGACTTCCCTCAAGGAACCCACCTAGCTCCAACACTTCCACATCCAAGGAGCTCCACTCAAGAAGCTTGGGAGAAGCACGCTCATCACCTCCATCAACATTTGGCGCCCAAGTCTTCCGCAATTACAGTTTTATTGTCATATTTATTTTGAGCTTTAAAATTGGGTTTGTGCCTACAAACCCCAACTCTTTTCTACCCCTCCTTTCTTTTGGGTTTTCACACCACCACTAAGGTGTGAAGAGGTTTTTCAAGCCTTTCCTTTTAAAGGGCTTGAGTTGTCGGTGAGCTAGCCTTCACCCGTTAAAAAGGCTAGTGGGTTCTTACTAAACCATTAAAAGTAAGTGGGTTCTTGCTTAACCACTAAAAGCAAGCTGTAATAGGTCCTAGTGCTACCTTAAAGCCTAGTGGGTTTCTTGCTAAAACCATTGAAAAGCAAGCGGTAGGAATCTCTCAACGGTTGAGTTGGGAGCGGAGACGTAGGCCGGGTTTTGGCCGAACTCCGTTATCAATTTCTTGTGTCTTGCCTTCTTTATTTTCCGCTGCATCTTTCACTTTGATTTTAATTGTTAATCAATTTTTTAAAAGGCAATTCACCCCCCTCTTGCCATCATTTCCCATTCCCCTTGTCCTTGGGGTTGTTTTTCTCCGACCTATCAATTATTTCATTTCCCTTTCCCTCTTATTAAGAAAAAATTTTATTTACCCAATTTCCGACGTGGGTTTTTCACAAAGGTATTTATTTATTTTTAACCTTTTATTTTCAAAAACACAATTTAAAATTGTGAGGACGAAATTTATAGATATAGGGAAGAATGAAGCACCCCAAGATTCTATCGTACGTTATTTCTTAAAAGTAATTCAATAACTAGCACTACACGCAACACCGAGTTCAAGTGTACCACGACTTACCAAACTAGTCGTTCAAAAGAAGTTATGAATAGTATTAAATGAATTTTGAACATTGTATAATCCTTGTAATTTTAGAATCCATATTATGATTTTCTTAGACCTAATGAAAGAAAAAAATCATTTTTTAAGACAAAATAAGTGTTTTTCAAAAACAATGCAATTTTAACGCCTTGTAATAGAGAACCATTTTTCAAATCCAATATCTGAAACTTTTATATATTAAATTTGACAAAATAAACATATTATTTTGAATCAAAACATAATATTTTAGTTTCAGGGAATTTTTTGTGTTTTTCTGATAACTTTCATATTTGGGTGAATAGTAAAAAATACTAAATTTTAACTGAAAAAAACTTTTTTAATCAAAATAATTTATAGTGTTGAATTATAAATTTGAATGGTTTGGAAGTATAATTATATTATATTTATACCATTTCATCCAATATTGGTCATTATAAGTAATTTCACTTTGAAATTGTACATAAACAAGTGTCAATCTTTTTATAGTTATTATTTCCTAAAAATACGCTTTTTGGTTATGACAACGGGAAGTGATTTTAAATTAATTAATACAACTTCAGGGTTTTGAAAATTTTAAAATGGTCTTCATTATTGATTTTGGAATATAAAAATTATCTTAGGTTGAATTTTTGGTACTTTTCTGAAAACTTTCAATTTTTGATGAATAGTGAAAACCATTGTGTTATTGTTTAAAACTGACTATTTTTTT
The DNA here is from genome assembly GCA_963277665.1 of Viscum album. Lineage (NCBI taxonomy): Eukaryota > Viridiplantae > Streptophyta > Magnoliopsida > Santalales > Viscaceae > Viscum > Viscum album. The sequence goes on from OY728134.1 coordinate 1,007,257,905, forward strand.
AAATAATTAATTTATTTAATTTTGTTAAAGATCAAAATAGAAACATAATATCTATATATGTTCAATTTAATTCATTATATTCATTTTATAATAAATTTAGATACATAAAATTTTATTTACCTTTTTACCATCTTTTTCCAACCTTCTAGGAGCATTTGAAAATTTACATGAAACATAATTTTATCACTTCTGTGAGTTGAATTAAAAACATCAGTGAGACATGGTTAATATCATGAAGTAAAGTGTGGTTCAATAAGATGAAAAAAATGGTGAATAGTAATATTTGACTTTTATTTACCATAGTTAAAATTAAATAGGTCAACTAAGGGTAAAAATAATATCAAAATTACCCTAAAACATGTCCTAATTATATTTGATAAGTGTAATTTGACCTAGAAAAACCTTATGAATAAAATATGATCCTTTAGGTTCACTTGGATTAGATTAATACATTTATTATTATTTTATATAAAGAAGAGTTAAAAGAGTTAAAATCAATGTTTAATAACTAAACCATTTTTAATACAGGTTTATACATAAGATACATTTGACTATAAATATTCATTATAAATATAAAAAATTTCCTACATAATGGTATTTTATTTATTATTTTTAGACATTAAATAATTAAATTTATTAATGACACAATGATGATGCAGTAATTACCTTATTAATGAAAGAATCAAATAAATGGTATTATAAATATTAAAATAAATATAATTTCAACTTTTTTATGAAATACACGAATTTTAAAGGTGAATATGACATGTTAGTTCTGATTAAATGTATCTTGTTAGAAGTAATCATGTTTTTATGACTTTCAAAAAAAATACCAATAGTTTCAAAATGGACATAAATTAATATTTAAAACAAATACTATATTATTGGTTGATATAATGTTCCTAAAACGTAAGGTTCATCCAAAGGTCTTAAATAATATTATGTATTTCATTAATGAGCCACATGAGGTTCTCTTATAAGTTAAGAGTATGTTTATTAACCATATTGAGTATGAATACAAGAAGACACAGTAAAAGATAAACTATTTAACTAGGAGTTAAATAAAAATGGCAAGGTTACAATGGTAACATAAACTTGTATAAAACCTATTGGATGAAAGTATTTCGACCCAAAACCACCTAAGGCTCAAACTAAATTCATTTGGAACCATTATAAACCGAATATGATTGTATAATAAATTAATACTTTAGTCTTTCCATAAAGTGCCCCTCACCCCTCTTATAAAAGGGAACTTCCACTTCTCTCAAAATCACACCTCCAAATCAATTTTCTCAGCCAAACCATGCCCAAATATCCTAAAAACATCCCTCAATTGATCCTAGAGGCCTTATTTTGATCATAAATCGAACCCAAGAAGCCCTTTTAATCAAATCAAAAGGAAGAACCCGAAGAAGAGGTAAATATTTCATCACCTCTTTCAAATTCTTTTCTTCTTCCACTTCCTCTCTCATTGTTGTTTCTATAATAAAACAATAAATACAGTATCTTATATATACACTAATGTTATTATAAATATGGTAAAACCATATTCATTATTTTATCCAACCTATTAATGACATGTCACCATACGTGTGTACGTACGGCTACCGTCCCCACGTCGTGGTGCACTTTTTATTCAAAAAAAAATATTGGATTGGGAAAATATTGATGTATAATTGATGTAAATAATAAATATAACATGTTAATTATTGTTTATTTATGATATAACAAATATTTACATACTATTTTAAATCAAAATAATGATATTGTCACTCGTGCGTACGTACAGATTACCGTCTCCACGACGTGATGCGATTCATTTCCACGTTCACCATTTATCGACGATTATAAAAATATATATTCCTAAAAAGTATGTAATATATGACATAATAATACTACTAGATATATATATATATATATATATGTATTTATGTACTTACAAATATCTTATTCACTTACTTCTGTTCAATACGATATGAAAACGGAAACAATGTTTATGCGTACGTACGGACTACCATCTCCATAAATGGTGTTTTCCATTCATATATATTTCTATTATACATATTAATATTCTAAATATATTGGATATAAAAAATGATTTTTTATATTCTGGAAGTAATTAAATCTTGATCTAATTGATATAATCAAGAGTAACAAGTTAAAACACGTACGATAAAGAAAGCGATTATTAACCAAAATGATAATTTAACATGGGAATAATTATTAAATGGATTGTATAAAGTCATAAATGAATCATGTATGATATAATAAATATGAATATGGTTCTGTTATAATTTAATAACATACTATGGCTATTATACATGAGGTTAAACGTAGCCTCGGCCAAAGGAAATTTCAAAGTGAGGGTTATTTCGTCAATTTCATTATTATCTGAGATTTTTCATGTGTAAGTATTTTCTGGGACATACTTATCATAGATAGCCATATTTCATAAAAATGTTTTCAAATGGAATATTTTAAGGTTTTATGGGAGGGTCTATTTAAATAGATCATCCTATTAAATGTTTTAAGGATTTATCTTTCTATACCCTTTTAATTAATGTCTATATTTTCAAAATGATTTTAAAGATTTATTTATATGGACATGAATGTTTTGAAATGATAACTCTTTTAATAAGTTTCAAAGTGGTATGAGACTCTTTTATTCAAAAATCTCTTTTAAATGGATTCCTTTAAAAATTGGGAGACTTACAAATGATTTCATGAAAAAAATGTATTTTCCTCAAAGAGTTTTACGAATCATTTTCATCTATGTCAACATCCATTGATGGATTTTAAACTTGTTTAAAGTTGATTTTTTATGATACAAATATTCTATATTGTATCGAAGGTTTTGTGATATTTTTTGACTTTGGATGTGTTATTTTTATACCATTCTTGGTTTATGAATAATTTATTGACATTTCATATGCTAGTTTTAATAAAAATGTTTATGTAATGTTTCGACCTTATCCTATGAGGAATGTATTGGACATAGTAAGTGAAGGGTGGAGCCTGCTATAGATCCTCGATGCATCGGTAGGTCTCATGAGACTATTAGATGTGGAATTGGTTGACACCTTTCCCAATTTGATATATGGTTTTGGCTGAGGCCTTAATCATTTTTAGACGTCTTGGCCGAGGCCTTGACAAAATGTTTTAGAATGACATGCATTATAAATTCCCTCATAATGAAAATAATATTGATGTTTCATGTGGTTATTCTACTAGTAGAATACCCATGACTATCTTTTATTATGGTGTTACATACTCAGCTCATATTTCTTCCATAAAGTGTTAATGTTTATTATTTGTAAAGGCATGTTTTTTCAATTATTCACCATGCATATTGTTTGTGTTATCTTTTGCTAAATTATTTACCCTTACTGAGCATCTGAGATCACCCCTTTCTTATGTTTTATTTTCCCTGGATCCCAAGAAGTGTTTTATGTTAGAGATATAGGTTTAGTCTAAGGGAACAATGGAATTCTCAAAGGATTATTTTTTTGTTGTATGTTAGAAACTGTAATGTAATGTTCATGTATGTCATCTGTTTTCCATGACTGCTAAACTGATCAGTCTTTCGGGACATGATTCCTTGTAATCATGCTAATGTATTAAAATAATGTACTAACTATAGGAATATAGGTTCAGGGCGTTACATATTGTTGTTTTGTTGATAATTGTATATTATTCTTTTCATTGAATAGAATGAGATCTAAGGTCATATCTTTAATATCTAAGCCGGGTTGTTAATGTTGTCATTCCATTCTTTGATTTTGTCAATAGGTTCTGAGGTAGGTGGATTCTATATCAATTATAAATGATAAAAACATGACGTATTGGATTCAAATTGATTGAGTTTCTATAAATGATTGTGGTAATCATGGTATTATTTGATGAAAAACATTTTTTTGACTATTGTTTTAGAAATCATGGTATTTGGATGGGTTTTTGGGAAAACATCCTAAAAATGAATTTGAAAATTTGGATTTCAAAATTATGGTTTCAATTTTATCTATGGAATGTAATTATTAAAATTAATAATGGAAATATACATTTTATATGAAATTTTTTGGAATGGTATTTGGAATATGTGGTTTTCGTGATTTCTTTTGCATTAGGAATGACCATATGGAAGGGTTGCATACCATTGCAGAACATGGAATTGGTAACATTGTTGTGGCTTGGTAGATTGTTGAGAATCCACTTAGTAGTATCTAAATATAACCATTATATGTATGGTGTGTATGTAGGTGGATATGTAGATATGGGTATTCCAAATAATAGAATGAATTTTTTACTCTTTTTTGTAAGGTTTACCCTGTAAATTTCTTAATGAAATTAATATCAAATATTTTAAATATTTTTAGTTGTTTTATATAATTATGCTAAAAATATTTATCCCTATGTAATGAGTTGGGAATTCATTTAATAAATCCTACTGAGTTTAGAATCAAAAACTATTTTTGGAACATTTTTGATTTGTAGATGTCATCTTTCGAGATGTAGTTAAAGGAAATCCAAAAACAAATTATTTAGGGATTCTTCTTCTTGTTATGGGAATGTATTTTCAAATTGGAGTATAAATCATTGTTGGGTGTCTCCTGGGATGATGTCTTTTTGCAGTTTTGGATATTGGTATCTCATATACTTTTCTGTTTGTTGTCTTTTGTTTCTTCTATAATCTGATGTGGTTGTTGGTTTTATTATATATTTAGTATTATTGTTACAAAGGCATCATATATATGTATTTTAATGGATTTAGATTATGTGTATTGTTTATTTATTCCTAAAATATAAAATTATCCCCCCAATTATTTTGGGGGCACTTGGTATTTATTTCAATCCTTTGGTGTCTTGGGGATGTCACCTTACTCCAAGTAACTCTCTCTCATATTCCCAAGCCAATGGTTGAGGGGAATGATGTTTCAAATGGTATCAATTTTTTTTATCTCTTCTGTCTATTTCTTCTAGGAATAAATGGTATTAGTCTGTCTTGAAAATGGTATAACTGAGGTAGGATCATAGGAACCTGAATTGTAGTGAATAAATAAATGTATCTAACGATATTCTATGGAACTTCATGTAACCATGGTTTTTGGGTAAATGAGTGTTTTGAAACACTTATAGGATATTTCACCTCATCATCAGGGGTTTAGAAAATGAGAGTTTCATGGAATGTATTTTTTCTAATTACATCCCACTATGATTTAATTTTTAATATTGATTAATGAATTTTGATATAGTGAATAATGTAGGGATTTTGTTAAGATAGTATAAAATGATTTTTTTTTTGAAAATCATGGTTGTAATATTCTCAAAATGATTTGTATGTTGAAATGGTTCGATTTGGGAATTCAATGTTATAATATTTATTTATGGGGATAATTCAAATTTATAAGACTTCAATTTATAATGAGTGATTTCGAAAAATGTTTTCTTCAGGTTATTAGAATGGAACCAGGTATGCATCAAAGAAAAAAACTGATGGAGAATACTAAGAACATAGTTGAACCAAATCCATAGTTGAATCATCAGTTTGTCCAAAGTATTGTTCATGATTTTCAAGCAGTGAACAGGGGAAATAAGAAGGATGAACCTAGGAAAGTGGACAATTCAGAACAGTTCAAAAATAATAATCCACCCATGTTATGGATGTATTTCAAGACAGAAGAAGAAGAAGCGTAGCTGAGTATAATGAATTGAATCCTTGATTTCCTTGGGATGCCATTAAATATAAAGTTAATGTTGGAAACATATATGATGAAAGATATAACACGTAGTTGGTGAACTTTAGTAGTTCAAGAAAAATTTAACCAAGGCATCATGTGGGAGGATTTTAAAGAGATGTTCAAAAAAAATGTGCCCTCATAATTTTCAAATTTCTAGAAAAAGGCAGTTTATTTGTCTAAAGAAATAGATCCTTACGGTGAAATAATAGGTAGCTATGTTTATGTATTTTTTTTGTAGCACCCAAGAAGATGTTGTAAGAGCATCCTTGAAGGAAAACATTTTTTAATCAGGTTTCAGTCTAGGTATTCATTCAAATAATATTTTTCTTGTAAAATTGATTATGTAGAGATTATCAATGTAGAGATGGTAGTAAAAATGAAAATATTGGGAATTATGGTTGTGCATAGTATGTATATACCAAAATAAATGGTGTTATCTCTACCACATGGAATAAGCAGAGGAGGAACTCTTATTCCCAAGGGGTGGTATATCTCATAATTAGATAATGGGAACAATAATTACTCCTCCTCGACTGAAAATTAATCTAGTTTGTTTCCAATTTAGTTCTTTTGTTCACATGAATTGAGCTTCGAGGACACCACGTAGAGCATGTCCAAAATTGTAACTAGATGGGACATCGTCAGTGCTATTGTCATAGGGATCCAAGGTTGGGTTATCTAGACACATATCATGCACCAATGAATCTAATTATTTGATTAATTATTATTAGCACAATAGAGGGAGATAAGGTGATTCTAAAAAACCATGTTTCCTCAACCAGTGAAATTCAATAGGGAAGTAAATACCCAATTGCATTGAGTATGAAATTATCTGGAGATGAGCAATTGATCGAGGGTGTTCAATCCAGTCCTTCGACAGTAAGAGGTATTATTCCTTTGAATTTTACAATTATGAAAGCTTTTCTTGATACATGTTCATCCCACAACAGTATATATTTTCATATTACTTATGGTTTAGTTTTTCATGCTGAGCTGATGTACTTTATTTTGAAACGTCGAACGTCTCTTGTATGAATAGAATGTTGATCCATTCTGTTTAAATAATCTTCCATAAAAATTTATAGGGTTTACATGGTTTGGGATTTCTATGTTCTTAATTATTATGTATATGACCTGGTCCTGGGTGTGAATTGGTTTTCACTGATTATGGACAACATTGATTGTCAAGAATAATTGTTAGTTTCACTTCTTCGGATAGCATAAAGCATTTCTTTGTATGAGACTCAAATTTAAAAGAAGGTAGTGTAGGAATTCTTTTCATTGGTGGTTGGAATTATCTTGTAAGAACTGGAAGTTCTTATTTTTGTTTTTGATGATGAAATTGGGAATATAGATTTTCCAGCTATTGTTGACAAATTTGATGAAGTGTTTCGTGAGTATTTCTCAGGGTTTCCACCCAAATGAGAAGTTGATTTTATGATTTATCTTCTACTAAGGACCAATACAATCTCACTTCCTTGTTACATGATGGATCTAACATAATTTAGTGAATTGAAATTTCAGTAGGAATAATTGGAATAAACATGTTTCATTATGAATATAATGTATCTCTATGAATCAAAAGTTTGTTTTGTAACGGAGGTGGATGGAACTCTTAGGCCTTATGTGGATTATCATATTCATGAACAAGTTATGATTAAGATTATGTATCATATCCCATGAATTGATGACATCTTTGATCAATTTAGGGGATTTTAGTGGTTATGTAAATGTAACATACATCCATGGTATCAAAAACATAATTCTTAAGGGAGAACATTATGAATAAAAAATTCATAAGTAGATATGGACACTGTGGGTATGTTTTTATGACTTTTGGTGTTACGAATGAACTAACTGTCATTATGGAATGGATGAATCAGATATTTCTGAGGTATCTAGATTCCTGCATTATGGTATTTTTGATTATATACTGGTTTAACATTGTACAATGGCAGATCATCAGAAATAGATAGATATGGTGTTGTGTAACATTCGAGAGCATAGATGGTATGATAGGATATAAATGTGTAATTTTTTTAAACAATAGGTACTTTTTCTGGACATTTTGTTTTCAGAGAATGTTTTCTCTATGGATCGTAAAAAGATCTACGTTTTTATCTATTGGTAGGTGCCGAATATTGTGTTTGGGATATGTGTTTTCCTTGGTTTAGATGATTATTTATGACTCTTTGTCCATGATTTTTTATAACATGATTTTCCAATGAAATATTTGATAAAGAAAATGTTCCATCCCAATGGAATGAGGAATTTCAATTTTCCATTCACGATGTTAATGTTTTACTTACATCAAAATTTATATGGATATTTTTGGATCTAGGAAAAGGCTATTTTGTGTATTGTGATTCTTTGTGGTCTAGGTTGGGATGTGTTCTTATGAAGGGAGAACATTTCTGAGCTTATGGATCACAACATTTATGCATACATGTGAAGATCTAATGAACACATGATTTGGACTTATCTACCACAGTCCATGCCTTAAAAACCAACATTCACTATCAGTTTGGGGAGAAATTTATAGTGTTTTCAAATCACATGAGCTTGAAACACATTTTCTCACAAAGTGATATGAATCTGAGAAAATAGAGATGGATGGATTGTCCTAAAATTTTGACTTCAACTTAATGTATACACCAGTTAAATGGAACTCTATGGTAGATGAATTGATCTAGTAGTCATATGCATAGTTGAAAAAATAGGCTTTATATCAATGGTCATCAATTTTGATGATATCTGAAATGAAAATGAAATATTTAGAGTAAAATAAAGATGAAGTTTTAGATTTTTTATATGTTACTCCTACTTTAATTGAGATGGTTAAAGAGGTATAATCATTCATTTCTAAATTTTTATAAATAAGTCTTAATCTCAAGGGTGGGGAGACCATTGAGGGATGGAATATTGATGGGATATCTATATTGTGTTTTAAATATCATACTTTCTTACCTCTAACTAATCAAGAACAACTTCTTAATGCTTAACACCATTCAGAATGAACAACTCATCCTGGAATAAAAAACATATAGGGTATTAAAAGTGTAGTTTTAGTGGGTTTTCATGAAAATAATAGTTGTGGAGATTGTTTTTAGATGACTCAAAAGTCAGCAGGTCAAGGTATGGAATGAATGACCAGATCGGATTTTGGATTCTTTACCTATTCTATTATGGAAATGGGAGTAGATAGAAATGGACGTTTTCTTTCTTCTACCAAAAATGGTTGGGAAACATGATTCTATTTGTGTGATTGAGTATCGACACAAAAAATTGTCCCATTTCATCCCTATTAATTATTTTAATATGCTGGAAAGAAGTGGTAAAAGTGAATTGTCTTGAAATTTTGATCATATCAGATATAAACCCGAAGTATACATATCATTTATAGAATTCCTTACAACAATCCCATGGAATATAGTTTACTATGAGTAGGAATTATCATCCACAAAAAATTTAGACCTTTTGAATAGAAAATTAAAATGTTTTAAGATAGGATTAGATCTTGTATAATGGGTTTTGGTGATTCTATGGAAGAGAATATACCATTAGTGGGGTTCTCATAAATTAATCGACATTAGGCCATGATACATATGTATCCTTTTGATGAATAGAATGGGTATCCTTGTCATTATCTACATGTTTTGGTGGAAACAAGTGAGACTTCACTCACTAGAACAAGCAATGTCTAAGAGATAGTAGAAAATCTTAAATTGATTAGGAAGAGAATAGGTATGTCTCAGAGTTTTAAAAAATCTTATGAATATCATAATCACCAACCGTTATCATTTGATGTGAGTGATCATGTGTTCTTGAAAATCTCTCTTTGGATTGGGAACCGACATTTTGGAAAGTAGGGAATGTTATCTCTATGGTACATATGACCTTTTGAGATACTTGAGTAAGTTGGTAATGTTGCCTATTAGTTGCCTTTTTAACCTTGGTTTCACTAAGTGTATAATGTGTTTCATGTATCACAAATTAAAATATAAAATCCTGATCCAAAAACCATGACTTTTTCAGGGATCACATTGACTTAAAACAAAATTTTACGATGATTACTATGACAGTACAGATTTTGGATAAACAATATGATATTATTCCTAGAAAATCATCTTCTTTAGCCAGGTTTTATGGAAACATGTTAAAATTGAGGATGAAAATGGGAGCATGTAAAGGAAATTATGGAACAAAGTCCTGGACACTTTTAATGAAATGGTCGGTTTCTAATTATAAGGATGGAAATTCCAATGTTGGGGAGAATTTTGCACCCATTGTTTTTGATAAATGACCCTTTATTTATATAGTTTGAGTTGACATATTTATTGGGTTATGTTTAGGGGAGTTCAGGGGTTTGGGCACTTTTTGGAGGGTTTTCAAGAGGTGCACAGTCAATAGAAACCTTTTATGTGAAACATTGTTCACTAGGTAGGAACATTCTTAGGTGCAATGTTAAGATAATCAAGATTGATTCCAAGGAGACATCATGTATACATTTTTTGAGGGTAATTTCATGCTTGGTGAATGATTTTTCTAACTATATAAGACCAATGTCTGAGGGTTTGGATTGATACAGTAGAATCCACATAATTAAAGTACATTTTTCCAAACCATTTGGAAATATTTTGTGGTGTACATGTGTCCCTCTAAAATTATTGGATATAATATGGATTAATCCATTTTTTATTTTGTTTTCCCCTAATTCTCCACTAACATGAATTTATTTTCCTCTAAGTCTTGATAGGTGATTTCCTTTGACCTGGGATAAAGTTTCTATAAATTCAATGATCATTACAGATCTAGATTCATTGGTAAGTTCCCATTTATGTCATTATAATTGGATAACTTCTTCATCTCTTTCATATAATCATATGTTTAATCCATTTTAGAATGATCTATTATTTTTATGTCAATCATGATGATATTTTTTTTATTGAAAGGAACAAGATCTATGTTTTGATCAAGAATATATAAGATTATATTTTTAATGTTTCGTTCTTTTCTTCATATTTGTCAATAGTTGGGAGGTTAGTGGATTCTCTATTAACTCTAAATTATTGGGACTTGAATTATTATTCTTAAATTGATTTAATTTCATGAAAGTATTTTTCTAATAATGAAATGATTTGATTAAAAAAAATTATTATGGTTTTGGAAATCAAGAGACTTGGATTTATTTTTGGGAATCCCTGATGAATGTTACTTTTAAAATTTTGACTGTTAAAATTTTGGTACGTTTTTAATGTATGAAAAATAATTTTTTAAATTCTTTATAGAAATATATTTTATCTATGACATTCATTAGAATGTTATTTGGTATTCATTCTTGGAGTGAGTTTATTTAAATTAGGCATAATCCTATAGAAGGGGTTCATACCATTGGGTAACACGGTATCTGTTACCTCGTGATGACTTTGTAGATCGATTAGAAACCACTCAGGAGTAATGAACTATCACATGAGCATGCATGGTGTGTGTTTGTGTGTGTGTTTGTGGAGACAAGGATATGGTTATGCCAAATAATTGAAATACTGGATTATTATTTATGAATGTTTTTCCTTGTAAATTGTTTAATGTACTTGATATAAAATACTTTAAATATTTTCTATTATTGTATATAAATATTATAATAAGTCTTATCATAGTGGAATGTGTTGGAAAATACTTGGTGAAATCCTACTAAGTTTAGACTCTTCCACTACTTGGGAACTGTTGTGATTTTATAGGTGACATCTATCAAGATATAGTTTATGGAAATATATCAAAGTTATTTAGTTATACTTCATGATGTCATGGGAATGTATTGTGGATTTGGATCATACATATATTTTTGGTGTTTCTTGGTATGATATATTATGGGAGTTTGGGATCTTGGTGTCACTTGTACATTTTTTTTGTTATATATTTTTTCCAATGTACTGTGATATGGTTGTTGGTTTTATCATATCTTGAGTTGTATTATTACATATTCATCATATAGAGACTTGTTTGGATTTATTTTATGTGTTTTGGTGGTTTATTATTAAGAAGGAAAAATCATCCCCAAACTATTATGGAGGCCCCTGGAATTTACTGCTATCCTAGGAGGGTATATGCATCATGCCTCTCTGAGTTCATTTCTAAATGGGGTAACCTTGTGGAATTAATTAAAATGAATGCAATGAATGTAAATAAATCCATTATTACTTGATATAGAGGTATCCTTTTCATTATAGGTATGTCAATTATTCTTAGCCTATATGCGGTTAGAGTAGAGAGGATAAATAGGACAATCCATCTAGTAATCGAAGGATCCATCCTTAGTTTTAGAATCTGAAGTTATAGAGGATGCTCGGTTCCTTCCAGTAGAAAATAATCTCTATGTTTGATTGTATCATCCCTTTTTTCAGAGATTGAGAACATGAAATATGAGAAAGATATTATTTATAGACTAATTCAATTTAGGGTAAGGTATTTGTTCCCCTAGTGTTTAGTCAGAATAAGGGAGAATGATGTTGGTGGAGGGTTTTATATCTCAATGAATTGAAAGAGATAGATGTTTCCTTAATAGATTTATATAATATTTTATTTGATTATTTTTTATTGATGATGATGGAGGAAGAATAGAGGAATGATATTTATTCTCTACATAAGGAGTGAAAGAGTAATTTCGAGAAAGAAAATAAGTTTTAAAATCCTCTATGTTTTTCCTTGGTGACTTCCTACATTTGGAGTCCTAATCACAATTCCATTAGTAGTTATTGAATCGAACACTTAATTCTAAAAGTTTTCTATTTATTTGAAATATGTATTTAGAGGTGTGGAAGAAGGCCTAAGTAATGGATATAGTGAATGATTGGGATGGAGTTCCCCAGTTGAGTGTTAGTAGGTTTTTCTATGGTTTATGGTGTCAAATTTCAACAACCCATGTCCATTAAAAAAAAATAAAACTATATTTGATAAAGTATACAATGTGAAACATAGACCTGAAACAAATCCTAAAATATTTTTACTTAAATTTGACCTTTATAACTTAGAATTTAAATCGATTGGGATTAATATGGTTAATAACATAGTGAAATAAATATAAATCACATACTCAATGAATGTTTCTTGATAAATTCTTTAAAAATATTCACACCATTTTTAGTAAAGCCCTTTTATTATTCAAGAAATATGACTTCAAAAAAATTATTTATATTACATTTTTTGGGAAATAATTTGTCTTTAAATAATTGAGAAACATAAAATTATAAAAATGATATAATTTTTGCAATTATCATATCATAATTAGTTTACATTGAATTTTTTATATTTTTATGGAATGTTTTATTTTCAAACAAATAGTGAAAAAAATAAATAAATTTTATTGAAAATTTTATTTGACATTAAATTATTTATTGAGTAAAATTCATTTTTTGAATAGATTTAATGTCTATTTTGTACCTTATGATTAAAAATTATACATTTATAGGCTTTGGAATTAAATTTATACATGAATAGAGTATAAAACAATTTTTATAATTAAAAAGGATTTTTGTTTTGAAAAAACTGTTTTTCATTGCATTTTTAATTTTAGTTTACAATAAATTTATAAGACTTATATGAATTGATTCTTAAAAATGTATTCTATATTTGGAATCATGAGGCCAAATTTTATTAAATAGGACGTTTTTTTATTAAAATTGAATTTTAATTGAAGTAATTTTTTGTTTCCAATGTAAAGTTTGAATGTGGATATTAATGCTAAAAATAATATTTTAAGGAAATAAATTTCACCCAAAAAAGAATTAATATTTTTTATGATTATAGTTCAAGAGAAACCATCAAAAATTTTAATTTCTTACCTTTTTATATTTTTATTTTATTTTGACAATTATAATATTTTATGTAATGGAAACATCAAAAAGGTCATTCTATTTTGTTATAAACTCTATATTTTTTGAAATAAGAGAAATACTATAAATTTATATTTCTAAATAGTTAATTCAAATATATATTATTATTTTTATTTTATTTTATTTCTAATTTTAAGTGTTGATATTATTACCTTAAATTCCTACGTAACACCAATATATTATTTATTCAATTAATAGAAAAATAATATAAATTATTTTTAAAGTATACAAGTGATATAATTTTATGGAGGTATTATATTGAATTATTTTAATAGATTAATATATCATATTCAGTTTATGTGGAAATATTATATGCAAATTCAACCTCTCTCTTCAATTCATTAGGGTTAAATTAAAAAAATAGTTCAAAAATTGATATTATTGATAATTTATAATAAATAATATTTTATTAAAAGATTTAAAATTAATAAAAATTTTATCATTTGAAAACTGATTTCTATATGGTTTAAAATATCACACACGAACTAATTATGGGTCATTTTCCCCTTTATTTTATATTCGATTAATAATAAATAGAAAAAAAATTCAAATCACAATAATTATCAAAAATGTAAAAATGGGTTAAAAAGATAAGGGAAAAACACGAATCTAAATATTTACAAATTTTATTTTTAAATATGATTTCAAACCATAATCATAATAATTTTTTATTTTATTAGTTTGTATCAATTTCTCTCAGAAAATAAATTCATATTAATTTATTATTTTATGTAATTTGAAGTGTACATCTCCCCTCACATACAAAAGAAAACCTCATCTCCTCCTTAATTAACATTTCAAATGCCTTTTAGTTAAAATATAACAAACCAAAATCCTTTCTTAAATCCTCTCCATGCCTTCTATAGGACACAATTTTCTCATAATACCAACCTTAGATGGTATAAGTTGTACAAAAATTTTATTTTTCTAAGGATGATGTATAGTTTGTTACCGAATGTTTTAATTTTATTTAATCATAAAACTCAATCAAATACTATTCAATTGTGGTTATATGATAACATCAATATTACCATTATACTAAGATTTTATTATTATAATGTTATAATATATATATATATATATCCTCTTCAATCAAATGGAAATGAAATTGTCATTTGTGTGTGTGGTGGACTACCACGTCATGAAACAATGTAATTTGATTTCCAATACCACCACTCATGGTTGGATATAATGATTTATTTAATGTATATATATTACAATCATGGACTATTTATCATTTTTTGAATGTAATATATCATATACTTTCTTACCTTACAATTCAATGAAAATGGATAGTGTCGTTTGTGTCTATGTCTAGATTATTACCTCCATAATGTGATTTGATACATTTTTCATTACCACATTAAATTAATTGTATATATAAGTGTACATACTAAAATAGTATGATATTTATGATGTAATTATTATTATAAAAAGATTTAAAACAACTTATATTATTTCAATAATGATCATTGAAAAATGAAAACATTACTCATGTGTACGTATGGCATATCACCTCAATGATTATAACATAGTTACTTTTTCATGACTATATTTCACAGCTAGATTTGAAATTAAAATTTATTTATAAAGTGATAATTATTTTATGACTGTTATTCTGAATATTATGGAATAAAAATATCTTTTACCATAGTCAACTTATGGATGTCATTTTGGACATATGATCTGAATATCATCAAAACATCTGAAATGAACATAATTGATTAATAATTAAATATAACATGGTAATAAGTGAAATAAAATGAAAATAAACCTGAAATTTTATAGAATAAATTAAATAATTAAAATGTATTTTTTATTCATAAAAATAAAGAATAGATGTGGTGATTTGGGTCTGAGGTATGGTATCTTTCTGAACAACCATTTTTCTTTGGGATTTGACCTATTAATCTAAAGCTGATTTTTTCTCCCACTATAATGTTTTATAATTATTCAAAAAATTATATATATCTATCTAAAAAATATACCATACTTATCCTAACTTCCATTAATGGGGTAATACATGCATTATGTTCATTTATGAACTTCCTTGTTTACAAGGATTCCTTCGATTATGATATAATGAAAGATTATGTAACCCATTTCATTACATATGAAATTATTATGATTATGAATTCTAATTAGTTTTATTTTACGATACACATAAACATGAATATTTTGTGACGGTTGATCCCTTATATGACTATAATGGATTGGGTAAAAAATCTCATGAGACATCAAGTATGGTATTATGGTGTAAGCCTAATCCACAATGGGACATGGCTAACCATGCCATGTTATCATGGAATATAGTTATGAGTTAGGTTTATGCCAGGATATGTGTTTCTTATAAATTTATATTTTTATGGAATTAAGATACCATGTTCTTTATGTTATGATCTGATGTAATAACTTATGATCCTTATCTTTTATTATATCATGTTTTACCTTTGACTCACACTTTATGCTTCATTTTCATTTTTATTTTCTTGTTAACATTTTTAGCTTTCTACTTTTTTATGTATTTCCAAGGTTATCCAAGTTATTTTAAATATGTCAATTGGATTTAGGATCTCGTTGTGGGGAATAAAATAAATATATTTTATTTTATTATCAGTTAACTATATTATGAACCTTTTCTCTTCAAGAAATTGGTCCTAAAGATATTTTGGTAATATTTTAATGGATATTTATGTTAAAATTATTTGAAAATATCTGTAAATGGATTGGGTCTCTAAATTTAGTATCATATAAAAGGTTAAATTGTTTTTTTTGTATTTTAATTGAATAGAAGGTAAGGTTAAAAATGTAACAGGAAAATTACCATGGATCAACTAGATTGGTGTGACAACACTCATGAGTTAGGATATTAATTTCTAATTTACTCTTTTACAGTTCTTAAGTGTCCCTTTTTTATGTTCATTAATCAAAGTATTCTCATACTATTTTTCTTTTTTCAGTGAATATTGTGAAGTTAGAAAACTCATTCAAATAATGAATGTGAACAATGATGTTGTGATTATCCTAATGATATGTATAACCTTATGGTATTATGATAATGGAACTTCATGGTGGTTAAATCTAAGATAGATAATTCTGTGACTAATGTATTTAATCATATATATTAACAGTTTTCTCCAAAGAGGCAGATAGTTGTAGTCGTGTCCTTCATATGAAAAAGCCTCATACCCTTAATGTAATTTCTAATCCACTAATTATGGAATATTGGATTAATTATATTAATAAGATAATACATTTCCTCCAATTCTTAGAAAAATAGAATGTTGTAAAGTCCATTTATCACTTGTAGGGGGGAGTCGATCCGTGGTGGACATTAATCAAGAACACGAATTCCAATGAGAGAATTCATTCCATGGGAGGATAAGATTTCAAGAAAAAAATTAATAAAATATTTACAGAATTCTCCTTCTTAAAATGGAGAATGTGGTCCTCAAACTAATGAAAAATTAATATGAGTCCATCAGATCTTATGAGATGAAAATCCAAAAGATGTCATGGTAGTCCTCCAGAATTTTCATTAATACCTTATATAAGGTGGTAAACTTTTGTGGGTTAAATCCAATCTATAGAAATATTTAGTGATTTGGGACATTGAAAACTATGAAAAAATTGTTTATTTTTCCTTAGAGTTTTTATGGAGATCAATGATTTTGACTGGTATCATGGGGTTGGAGATAAAAAAGGTAAAATAGATTTTTCATTGGGAGGATAAATAGGTGAATCCCATAAAGGAAATAAAAGATAACATCCCATGTCTCAAATTAGTGGGAATAATCACCCAATAAACAATATCAATGGAACCAAAAAATGCTTCAAACGTGAAAAAAGGGAATCGAGATAATCTGTGATGAAGAGAAATGAAAAAATCACACTAATGCGGAAGAATAAAAGAATATTAATATCAGCACATTACTTATGGTACAAAATTTTATCTATAAGTAACATGGTAATTATTTAGTCCAATTTAATAATATAAGTTATTTTGTAGAAAATCAATGATTCAAAATTAAACGGAAAAAAATTAAGAGAATATGATCACTACTGTTGAGGTGGATCATAAAATCTATGTGGTAACAAGTACTCTTGTGATTTATTACAGAATAGTGGATATAATTTTTTATTCTATATCTAAAAATTGTTTCATACCTTGTATGTTTACTAGATCTATTCAAACACCACCCCAATACATGGGGTTTGAGATATCTATGTCATACGAATATTGTCCAACTATTGCATTACAAGTATATAAATTGTTGACATTTAGTGTTTGTGAAGTGAATATTCTAGAAAAATATCATCCTATATCCTTTAGTGGAGTTTGATTCTATATTTTTCATGAATATAATATCCATATAAAAATACATCAAAAATTTTCAGTATAGGTAGATCACTCTTTACCTCCCTTTTTATCCATTAATTTTTTATAAGTGTTAAAAATAATGATGATTCTACCTTTGAATATTATACTCAAGAATGTATATTATTAGATCATGTGAAATAATATCTAGATCAAATGATTGAGTACAAGTAAAAACATCAAGTTTAAATACTTTCCTATTTTGAGGGATTTCACATATGTATTCCCTAAATAACTGACTATTTTTCCTCTCTAATGACAGGTTGTTTTATTAATTGAACATATACATTGATCCCAAAACATGTCCAAGACACCTTAATTAATTACCATCATGGAGTTGTAATAACTAATAAATATGTTAGAATATAATATGGATATATATTTTATACATTCAAGTACTTCACCATAGGTTATTAAAGTCCTATTCATCAAGAAGATGGATAGGTCAAAGCACCTATCTATTGGTTATATTTAACTCAAATTAATCACAGTAAAGAACAAATATCTAATACATTGAATAAAGAAAAAGTTTGATTAAATACACGGTTTCCAGTATTTGTCTAAAGTGGACCTTTTTTCAAGATATAATCAATTAAAGGTGAAAAAATAAGATATTCCCAAATCCACATTTCAAACAAGGAATGTAAAATATGAGTTCATTTTGATTACTGTAAAAAATTATAATGCTTCAAATATCATTATGGGCTAAATAAAAAATAACTTTTAGACATAAACAAAAAATGTGTTATTCTATATTTATGATATTTTGATATACTCTAAAATTGTGGAGAAATAAGGTCATCATTTCAATACTACACTGAATACATTGTAAAAAACCTATATGTAAAGTATATTAAATGTGTGTTTTGGATGAAAGATGTGTCATTATTATGGAACGTTATCATTAGCTTGGGGATATTGGTAAACCATTCTAAAATAATGGAAATTAAAGAGTGGCCTAGACTGCCATCATTAATGGAAAATCATAGTTTCAATGGCATAGTTAGGTATTATCAATTATTTTTATGAATCGTCTCAGGATTATCAAACCCACTAACTAAGATAACTTTGACGATTATGAAGCGTTTATTAAATTGTGAATTTAGAGAGAGCTTCAAATAGTTGAAAATAGGCTTATCAAAGTACCAATATATACACTACACACTGTTGGTTAAGGGTTTATGTTATATATTGATTCTTTTAGGAAAGGATAATTGTATACAGTAATGAAAAATGACAATGTTATATCCTATTACTCAATGAAGTTGAATGTTATCCTGAGTTGGCAGTTGTGGTATTTACATTGGACATATGGTAATGTTATCTTTAGGGGATAATTTTAAAATATATATGTATCAAAATGCACTAAAATATATATTAACATTTAAAGATCTTCATATGCGTTGTAAAAAATGGTTAGAGATCATCAAGTACTATGACTTCACAATATATTACTATCCTGCAAGAGAAAATAAAGTGAAATATTCTCTAAGTAGAACGGATCTAGAAACCATATCACTTAGGATAATTGAGAAATCTATAATATTATTATATTATCAACGGTAGGATATTAGAATCACAATGGAAGGAAAAAATTCATTCATTTCTGAAATTATTTTTAAACCATCCCATCTAGGGAAGATATAAAATTCTCAAAGAGAAGATATATAAATTCAGAAGAATGTGGGAGGAATAATAAATGATAAATCTATAGATTTCAAAATTGATGAAGTGGGAGTTATAATATTTGGTTTACAACACTATTTACTAGCATGTGCAGAGATAAATAATGATTTTTTGAATGATGTACATAGCCCGGCCTTCTCTATATTCCCCAGAATAGTGAACTTTTATCAATGTTATAGAGACAACTATTGATGGGACATTATGAAGAAGGATATCATTGAATATACATGAATTTGTTGGATATGTCATAAAGTATGGATTAAAGGTAAATTTATAAGGTAATGATGAACCCATTTCCCATACCTACATCGAAATGGGAAAAATAACATAAACATTGTCAATGGTATTCCACATATATCTCGAAGAAATAATTTTATATGGATTGTGGTGGATAATTTCACAAATAATACCAACATACTTGTAATTAGAGTGGATTTATTAATCGATTATCTTTAATGGTTATACATAATATAATTATTGAGACTATGTGGAACAAGACTATTGATTGTATCTAACCAAGACATATGGGTTACCTCTGAATTCTAGAAAAGTCCCTAGCATTCACTAAATACTCAGTAGAAATTATGTACGAATTATCAGCCCCAAACAATTTCCCAATATTAGAATACCATTCTGACAGTGGAAATTTTTTTTTATAGTATTCTAGATGAACATCAACAGAGGATGGGATGAATATCATCCTCTAGATGAGTTCTCCTACAACAATAGTTTCCAATCAAGCATCCAAATTGCTTCTTAATAAGACATTTATTGGAAGAGATTTAGAGAGTCAATGTATTTTGATGATATTAGTGAAGACATGTTGCTGGGACCTAAAATTGTTCAATAAATGGTGTAAATGGTCAAGACCATTTAACAACACATCAGGGATAATTAGAGTCTACCGAAGCGCTAGGTTGACAATCATCAGTGATTCATAGTGTTTTTTGTCAAAAATAAAGTGTTTATATATATGTATCAGTGGAATATATTCCAGATCTTTTGGAATAAGTGGATGCTAAGTCATAGGTACATCATCCCCTTTGATTTTCATGGTCACATCATAGTTTTGGATTACCTACCAACACTCCACTAACTCCATCTCAAGTACCCAACATATGCCATATATACCTATTAAAAAATTACACAGCTTATTATTAAAATATTCTAAATGGTATTGTTATAAAATTATATCTCTTATGAAGATAAATTTTTAATGATCTTGAAAAATCTATATAATGTTCTATTCTATAAGAAACTCACATAGTAAAAGTGTTATGGAAAAATAATAAATATGAAGTTAGAATAAGGTAAGGAGAGGAATCCATGAAGTAGAAGGACTATATCCTGTTTTCACCTTATTATGTTATAAGAAATTTTAAGGGTGTAATTTCTTAATGGGGGAGAATGTAACACCCTATTTTTTTAATGAAAAAATAAGAGTATGTTCAATAGAATATAAGACACGCAACACCAAGACTAAACAAACCATGAAAATTGTTTTTTTAAAATTTGTCTCTTATAAACTAGCTTTTAAATTGGATGTTTAAATATGATTAAATACATTATAATATATACACATAAGGGTTTTAAACAATGAGAATATCTTGATAAATTCCTTGAAAATAATCAACCAATTTTTAGTAAAGTCATTTTATTCCTAAAAAAATATGTTTTCTTTGAAAATGAAATTTCTACTTCTGGGAAAAAAATATTTTAATTTATGATAATTTTTAAATTTAATTTTTTTTAAAAAAAATTATCATTTTTTAAATAATTATATAAAATTTAACTTAGGATGAATTTTTTGTGATTTTTTATGAATGTTTGATCTTTAATTGAATAGTGAACTCATTTTGAATAAAACATTATTTTCCATTAATGTATTGAAAAAGTCACATTCATGTTTGGATTGGTATTAAAATATATTTAGTACATTTTCATTACTCATAATCCAATTATTTTCATTTTAATGAATTTTATATGTTAATTTGGTATAGAAAAATTATAATTAAAAAATTATTTTTGGGATACAATTTCATTGTGTCTTTCATTTTAATATTAAATTAGTTGGTGCAAGTTATGTTAATTGATTCTTAAAAAAATATTCTATATTTGGAATCTTGAGGAATAAATTTATTCATTTTGTCCCTTCTATTTTTAGTTATTATGAATGGAAATCATAGTAAATTTTTGTTACCACATTAAAGGTACAATGGGTAAATTATTGTTAATAATAACATAATATGGATAAAATAATAAAACAAAATTATTCCTAATTTTTATTGGTTGAGTATATTTAATCCAAAATAATATAATCTTTGAAATAAAGACATTTTTTCCATTTATCCATGATTGCAACCTTTATAATATTTTAGGTAAACAAATATATCAAAAATATCATTCTCTTTGTTTTATTAACTATATATTTTTTACACAATGATAGTAAGAGGATATGTTCATTTATAAATATTTATATAGAAGATAAATGATTTTTGTATCACCTAAATTTATTTATAAATTTAATTGATGAAATAATTACCTTAATTTTGTAAGTAACTCTGATATATTACTAACTGAACTAATATTAAAATAAACTAATTTATTTTAAATTTTTTTGAAGTGATATAATTTAAAGTAATTATCATGTCTATTGAATTTAATATTAGAATATATTATATTATGATTTTGTTAAGAGTTTATATGGAATCAATCATTCATCCTGATGTCCTTAATTTCAAATTAGATGAATACTTCCTAAATGGATATTAATAATATTTTATAAAAAATAATATTTTATTAAATGATTTAAAATTACTAAATAACTTATAATTTTAAAATTTATTAGGATATAGTTTAAACTATGATCCATGTCCCAATTATGGGTTATTTGTCCCAATATAGAATTATTCTTCACTCTTATAGTATAAAAATAATAATATTATAGTAATTTCCAAAAAGGTAAAATCTGTTAAAACAAATAGATAATGGTAAAAAACATAATATAAACTTCTCCAAATGTTATAGGAACATGTTATTTCAAACCCTAATCATACTACTTATAACTTATATCAGTTTTGAGATTTTTTTTCCAGGAAAATTAATTTATATTAATTTAATATTTAATATAATTCCAAGTGTGCCCCTCACCTCACATATAAAAGGGAACCCCCCTTCATTTATTCACACATAAAAAACATTTTATTTTATCATATTCCTATAAAAAATACCTTACAAACATCCCTGAACAGATTATATAGGAATTAAAGTTTTCATAATAACACCCTTAGGTTGATTAAGGTGTAAATGAATTGAAGTTGTCAGAAGTAGAGGTGTCCCTTTTAACCGAATGTTTATGTTTTATTTCTTCTTGTTCCTCCTTAAAATCTAAATCAACCATGATGATATAATAACATCAGTATCTACCATATATTAATATATTATTATGATAATGGAATACCGGATATCCATCTTTTCTTCAATCAAATGGGAAACCAAACCATTGTTCATGTGTATGGAGGACTACCGCCTTGTGAAACGATGTAAATTGTTTTCCATCAACACATATCACATAGTGATATAATGATAGATTTAATTCATATATATATATATATATGATAATATGGACATAATTAGATTTCTATAAAATTAACTTATCAAGTAATTTCTAGCATTTCCATCCACTGAAAAATGATGATGTTGTTTGTGCGTACAAGTGGATTTCAACCTCTGTAATGAAATGTCATTCATTTTTAATTAATTCTTACCATGAGAAATATATATGAGTTTATTAAAAAAATATTATGATATTTATGAAATAATGATAATTCTATAATGTTAAAATAATACATACGTTTTTCCATAATGATCGTTGAAAAATGAAAATGTGTAATGACCCTCAAATTATCATTGTCTTGAGAGTACACCAAGTCATTACATGGCCTTAAGTGACATAACCAAGATGCCAAAGGGTGGAAATAAATTACAAAGGGTTTCAAATGAAATAGTTGTATTATTTACCCTTAAAAATAAAACTATTATCTCAAAACACAATAACCAAATAGCTCACTATATGATGTATGAACAATGAAAGAAAACTCACCCACATAATCTATAACAAAATAAAATCAAAATATGAAATAGTGAGAGATGAAACAATAATCTAGGTAAATATACTAAATGACAATTCAATAATCCAATAATACTACAATACTCCATGCTCTAAAACCTCAATTCTCTAAAATCACCAAACTGCCCAAGTATCATGAAGTAGTGCTAAAATGTGTTATACATTACCTTTACTTGTATCCTTGAAGATAACATCTAAAAAATCACCAAAGTGAAAAAGAAGGGGTGAGTCTAAAACTCATTAGGATTTCTCCATTGACTTTCATACTCACTCCACTAGGATATAAGAGTTATCAACATTTATACAATATCTTTTATATAAAAAATTCAAAATAGTTTACAACTAAATAAATACAAGTTCCAAAACTGTTTGAAACCAAAAGTACACAAGTTCTATTTAAAACAATTCCCTATAAAGTTATAATTTGATAAAAAATACTATAAAAATTAAAACCATTTCATAATATCCTTTTTTTCATACCCCAACCATTCCACAAACCCATGTATCCAACCATACATGCTATATGATGACAGTTTCATACACATGTGTGGTTTCTCATCGATCTAACAAGTCGTCACAATGTAATGATATCCCATGTTCCATTAACCCTTTGGTAATGAGCATAATTTCATATTTCAACCAAGCCTCATATAAGAAATATGAACTCACACACCAATATTTCCAAGGATCATGATAAAAAACCCTTTTTCAACAAAATCACCTTTTTAATGAAAACTGTTTCCAATAAAACCATTCCAAAACCATGACATTTCAGTAAAATAAACATTTTATTGGGATGTTAATTCACAAAAAAAATTAATGTATTACATGAAATCCATAATTTAAAATCACGATTATAAATTCAATAAACTAAATCAATTTTCACAACAACTCATCATGATTTCACAATTACACAAAACATCATTAGTCGTCACTAAAGAGATTTATCCCATGCATTAAACAAATAATTCACAATCAATTTCATTAAATTTACTCAATTATAAAATAATACAATCAATTGAAGAAAGAGGAGATGATATTGAAGCCACATACCTTGATGGTTTTCACGAAAACTGACAACGGACAAAGAATGCTCAAGAATACGGGTAAATATTCCAAGAAACGAACATATATCTATTTTCCTAGAAATATCATGACCAAAACACAAATAAATTATTATCCCTAATCTATTATATAGCACTAATATGTGTATTTATTAAAAATAAAAAGGGCAGGAGAAGTATATCTAAGTAGATCTAAGAGTGCAAGAGAGGAACGACGAAGAATGAAGACAAAAAATAATAATTGGGATTGAAAATGCCAAGGGATGGATCCAGATTGATTCTAATTCTCTTAGTTGAGGTTTTCCAGGCTTCAATGGAGAGAAATATCATGTGAGAGGCGTTTTGAGGCCAAAACGAGCTAATTAGGGGGAAAATGAGTGATTTACTAAAAAATAGGATCTAGCATTTGACTCTACGCATGTTTTGACAATGTGGTTAGACGAATCATGCACCAACAGTGCGCTAGTTATTGCGTTTGGGAAACCCTCGCATGGCCTCCTCCCACGGTATCTCCAAAAATTCTCAAATCTTTCTGAAGACACATCCCCAATAATGTAAGTGCAAATGGTTTCTCCAAGGATTTTTTTAGGGTTTAGAAAGAACATCACTGACCTGAAATTTTAGCAAACTATCCCAACCATCACTGATCATGTAACTCTCCTTTATCCCAAAAAAATAATGTCATGTTTTCCAAACTCTCCCAAACTTCCCCCCTTACAATTTATAGGCATTAAAAGCACTAGGAAATGGTTACGTAACAAAAACGGGGGTAATACATTCCCCCCACCATTGGTTTTTCCATCCCCAGAATGTAGAAAACTATCACTGCCTTGAAATAGTTCTGGCCACTGCTCTATCATTTAATTCAAGTGTTCCCAAGTCTCTTCATGAATCTGACCATGTTTCCATAAAACACGCAATAATCCAATTCGTTTCCCATTCAATACATTCACTTGCCTATCCATAATATGCATCAGGATGTGTACCAACAAAGCATCCGGCTCTAGGTTAATGTGACCTCATATGATCACATGGTAAATATTAGGCTGATTTTTTTCAACTGATATACGTGGAACACATTATGCACTGAACAGAACTATAGTGGTAATTCCAACTGATATTCCACCTCTCTAACTTGTTCTAGTATCTCAAAAGGGACTATACATCGAGGATAATACTTGCCCGACTTCCCAAAATGACAATGTATAATCCTTGGAGACATCCTAATGAACACATGATCACTCACAAAAAATGAAAAAAATTCTTTGACGATGAGCATCATATGATTTATAACAACTCTAAGCCATCTCTATCTGATTTTTTATCAAATGCATCTTCTTCATTGTTTCATGGAAAAGAATGGGCCCAACTAGTGAGGTTTCCCCTATTTCCACCCAACAGAGTGGAGAATGACAAGGAATCCCATAAAACGCTTCAAACGGAGCCATACGTATCAAGGACTAATAGATATTATTATATGAGAACTCCGCTATGGGTATATGCCCTTCCCATAAGCCACCAAAATCCATTACACAAGCCTGCAACATGTCTTCCAACATTTGTATCATCTGCTCTGAGGTTGATATGTCATTCTCATAGTCAACTGAGTCCCAAGGGATTTTTTTATGGATTTCCAGAAATGAGATGTGAATCTCAGATCTCTATCTAATATGATCAAAACTGGTATTCCATGTCTATTTACTACTTCTTGGATATATGTTTCGGACATATCCTACACTGTATGAGTTTCATGAATATGGATGAAATGAGCCAACATGGTAATTCGATCCACTATCACCCATATGGAATCATGTTTCCAGAATATTCATGGGAAACCTGTAATGAAATCCTTCTCTATATTCTCCTATTTTCTCAATGGAATTGGTAAGGACAACAACATACCCACTGGTATCTGCTGCTCTTCTTTAACCTACTGAAATGTTAAACACTGTGAGACAAACTCAGACACCATCCTTTTCATATTTCTCCACCAAAACATTGCCTTCAATTCCTTATACATATTCTATGTGCCTGGATGTGCTTCCCATATAGAATGGTGGTAAGCATTAAAGATTTGTTCCTGAAAATAAATAGGTACAACCATCTGATCTCTAAAGCACAAAACTGAACTCCCATCAAGTCTACATCCCTCAATTTTCTGACAACCATTGTGATTTGAACTCATAACTAGGAATTATGCATCTGATTTTTGTGCCTCTTTGACCATCATTACCAAATTAGGAAGAAGCGTATCTGAAAAAAACCACAACATCGTATCAGTCTTCAAAAACTACATTTATTTTGTCTAGGAACGACATATACTACTATTCATCTGATGTTTCTTTCACCAACTGAGCATATGAATTTCTTCTCAATGTATCTACCACTGAATTCCCTTTTCCTAGTGTATACATCATGTAATATTCAAACATCTAGAGATACTCCATCTATCAACATTGCCTCAAAATTAAATCTCATTGTGAGAAAATGTGTTTCAAGTTTTTATGATCTGTAAACACATTGAATTTCTCACCATGTAGATAATTTCTCCATGTATTCAAAGCAAGGAAAACCATATCTAACTCCAAATTGTGTGTTGGGTAATTCTGCTCATCCACCCTCAACTTCCTTGAAACATAAGCCACCACATGGTTTCCATGAGAACACATGACAACCCCAATTCTAAAGCATCACGGTTTACCACATACCATTATCCTAGTTTTGGTTGAATAAAGATAGGATTAAATGTAAGATGAACATTAAGATCTTGGAAAGACTACTAGCATTCTTCAATCCATTTTAATGGAGAATTGTTCTTTTTCAAAAAATTTATTGGCGTGGCTAGTCATGAAAATCATGAAAAAATCACCAGTAGTATATAGATATACCAAGAAAAATTCATATCTCAAATAAATTCTTTAGTGATTTCCATGAGATAACAACTTCCATTTCTTAGGATCCACTAAAGCACCTTTTTTAGAAATCACATAGACATTAAAGTGTACCACTTTTATCCAAAAATAACACTTATATAATTTGGCATAAAAATTGTGATATCCCAATATTCCCAGCATTGTAGCCATGTTTTTATCATGTTCATACCCTGTGTTTGAAAACACCAAGATGTCATCCACAAACACCATTTCAAAATAATCCAGATATCGCTGAAATATATGATTCATCAAAGTCATAAAGACCATTGATGCATTCATGAGAAGGAAAGGCATGACTACACATTTGTAGTGTCCATATCTTCTTCTAATAGTTGTCTTCATAATATCTTCCATCCAAACATGCAATTGGTGAAATAATGATCACAAGTCAATTTTTGAGAACCAATTGGATACCCTCAAGTGATCGATCTTTTCATCAACGCATGGACATGGATACCTGTTTTTTATTGTAACATGGTTAAGCATATGATAATCAACACACGTAAGAATAGTTCCATCTGCTTTCTTCACAAAAAATACCAGTGTTGACCACATAGATCTACATGGATGAATGAATCATATTTTTTTTGAGATCCTCCAACCACACGTTCAATTACCTTAACTATTTTGGTTCCATCCTATAGCACGGAAGAGAAATAGGACTGGTCCTCAGAAGGAGATCAATCGTAAACTCTACTTCCCTTAGAGGTGGTAACCCTGAGACGTTCTTGGGAATGATATCTGAAAATTGATCCTCAACTTCTAGAAAATGATCTTCCTCGATCTCTTCCATTGATTCTAAATACAATGACTCCAACTGATAAGAGATCTCCCCCACCACGGGTTCCATCATGCCCCTTGCACCTTTCTTTGAAACCCTCTCTCCTATGAAGAGTTCCTTGAAGACATCCTCTGTCATGAAACTAAATATCCTCCTATATTAGTCAATTTGATCCTTGAACATTATCATCCAATCCATACCCATGATTAAATCATAGAAATCCATATCCAACATTGATAAGTCCCATTTCAACTCTGCTCCATCAATAGTTATAGAACATGATCTATACGATAATGTTTAACATTATCTTTCACTTAGAGTAGTTTACAGTTTTAACACAGAAGGCATCATTTCATGTTTTAAAAATAGAAGATAAATAGTGTGATAATAAATGAAGGAATGCAATGCACCGATATCAAATAATACTTGCATAATGGTACAATTTAAAATAATCGTACCTCTCACTCTAGATGGTCTAGCCAGATCATCAACCATAGTCTTCTCAACTCTATACAATTGCTTCATCTTCACACATTGATCTTTGGCACCCTACTAATATTTCCCTTGCTAAGGAGTCATGTTTTTCTTAAAATAACCATGGCTAGCTATGCTCTACTAACGAGTCTGATTTTACTATCCTCGTCCTCTCGAAGCATACAATACTTGTGATGTCTGAGAAGTTTCTCAAGCACCCGACCTTGGGTAAATGGGACAAAAGCGCTTGAGATGTACCATCTTATTGAAATTATGGAATGCTCTTGGGGGTGAAATGCATTATAACATCATGTGGTTAATGGAACCGCATTTGAAGCATCTTGATAGGATCTTTAGTCATCGAGGTAGATTTATTGCTCCAGTTTTCATATTCTGTTTCATGTTCCAAATTTGTAAATATGTGTCCCCCATCTGCTTTCTCCTAGAACTGGAGTTCCCACAATTCCTCATAAGAATCATCATACATTCTCTTCTCATATCTCCTAATATTTCAAGTTTATCTATTGTCTCTATGTTCACCATATCTCTATAATCTTTAATACAGAGCACAACAATCGTGAAGCATATCTACTACCTTAGATTGGATTTGAAAAGAATTACTTGAAGGACACACTCAGCGCAACTTTTAGTGAAATGTGAACTAAATTCATAAACTTAGGTGCATATTCTATGACAGAGATATTCTCCTGCTTCAGGATAAATAAGTAAGTCATCCTCAGGATCTTCAACGTATGAGGATGGAATGTTTTGTTAAAAAATTTCTCAAAATCCTCCCAAGTAAGGCCTTGATCTGCTTTAGCATGAAAAATCCTTTCCCACCACTAGTGTGCCAGATCCTCATTC
Organism: Viscum album; assembly: GCA_963277665.1. Taxonomy (NCBI): domain Eukaryota; kingdom Viridiplantae; phylum Streptophyta; class Magnoliopsida; order Santalales; family Viscaceae; genus Viscum; species Viscum album. The sequence goes on from OY728134.1 coordinate 1,007,287,838, forward strand.
ATGTATGTGGAAGGTAGGAATTTTAGCTCCATCAGTGTGCCGATGAATTAGAAGATACTATTCATGTCCTTTATCCACCCCTCCACCATTTTAGGTTCGGAACCACCCCTGGAGATCGGTGGATTCTGCTTCATGAACTGTATGGAATAATCCATGTGCCTTGGCTCATCGCTTCATTTCCTAGTTTCCATAGCATGGAATTATTGGATGATACTCTAAACCATGTCAAGGTTCACTTGTGGCTCAGGTGAAACCATGTTCTTCGTAACTTCATTCGGTATGTTCCAATGACGCTTATCAAGGGTCGTTTTTTAAACCAACAACAAAAATTTTAATCCTCACTCTCTAGAAACCGATGGCTTCTCATTTCAAAATATATCACATAAATTATCAAAACCTTGATTTCCTAAATCAATCTATTCATGTTCATCCATTTTTGAAACAAAAACCATTACATTCTTTTTAAATTCAAACCATTTTCAAAGTACATCAACCATTCTTTTCAAAGTCATTCATTTGAAAATTGATTTCAAACTTTTCAAAAATCAACACTTTTTCACAAACATGAACCATTAATCCATATTATATATGAAATCCTAGAAGGAATTCATTCCTCTAATTCATGGAAGGCTCATCTCATTGGATAAACCCATGACAATGAGATTCAAATATCCTAGATGTGTCTCTAAAACACTTCTGTACCCAACACCCTGGTAACATGATGTTCAGCATAAAAGGGTATGTTACATCCTTTTATGCTATACATTTCAAGTTTTAAAAATCATACTCCTATCTATGATTCCTACCCATGGAATAGGCAATAAGTAATTTCAACTCCAAAACCAAGAAAACTAATGACTACTTGTTAGGAAAGGACCGAACAAGCTGATACCATTTTTAATGACCCACTAATTCTCATTTTTTTGAGAGTGCAATGAGTCATTACTTGGACTTAAGAGACATCCCCCAAGACGACAAAGGCTATAAATAAATTCCAAGTGGATTAAAATAAAATAGGGGTGATTTAACCTTTAACAATAAAACCAATAACTCAAAAAACAACAAACAAACAGCTCACTATATGATGCATGAACAATTAAAGTCAATTAAACCAATTTATATATAATAAAACAACATCCAAATGTGAAACAGTAGAAGTAAAAAAAACTAACCATGTAAATAGTGGAAGGAAAACTAAACACTCCAATAATACTACAACACACTATTATCTTCTACATCCATGATCCAATATCACCAAACATCCCATGTATCATGATGTGGTATTAAAAACGTGTGACAAAATTTCTTTTCCCCTAACCCGGAAGATAACATCTTTAAATGAAAAAAATTGCCAAACTAGGGGTCAGTATAAAACTCAGTAGGATTTCCTTAATAAATTCCTGACTATCGCCTCTATGATAGAAGATTTGGAAACCTTTATATAAAATATTTTATATAAAAAAATTTCTCAAAATAGTTTATAACTAAATATAAACAATATCCAAAATAATTTGCAACCAAAATTACCCGAGTTCTATTAAAACAATTTTTCCAGAAAGTTGTCTATTCATAATAAAATAACCAGGAATTCCAACCATTTCAAAATATCCTTTATGGAATACCCCAACCATTCCACATACCCATGAAACCAACCTTACATGCTACGTGATGACAGTTCCATAATCATTATTGGTTTCTCATTGATCTACAAAGTCATCACAAGGTAATTATATCCCAAGATCCATTAACCATTTAGTAGTGGGAAAAAGGTCATATTTGAACTAAGCCTCGTATATGAACTAGGATCTCACACACTAATATGCCCAATGATCATGCCAAAAATCATTTTTAATAAAATCCCCTTTATATTAAAAATAGATTCCATCAAAACCATTCCAAAAAACAAGTCATTTAAAAATAAACACCCTTTTTATTAGAAACCCCATTCTAAAAACAATTTAGAGATTCAAAAAAATCCATAATTTGAAATCACCATTTTAAATTCATGAAACTAAAGCAATTTACAGAATAATTCATCAAAATTTCACAATTTCACCAAACATGATAAATCATCACGAAAAGGATTTATTCAATTAGTTAAACCAAGATTTAAAAATCAATTTCATTCATTTTACTCATTTAGATACTAAGAAAATAAATTATAGCATGAGGAGATGATTGTAAATACACCTACCTCAAAGGATTTGATGAAAACCGACGACGAACAGAGAACGCTCAATAATCCAGGTCAGGATCCCAAGAAAAGACATTATATCTCTTCTCTAAGAAATATCAAAACCAAACCACAACATAATCGGTGTCCCTAATCTTAGATATACCCCTAACAGGAATACATCTTATAAATAAAGGGGATATGAGAAGTAGATCTTTGAAAAAGTGAGAGGAACGAGGAGCAATGAAGACATGCCATAAAAATTAGGCATAAAAAGCCAAGGGAGGGCTCCAGATTGATTAAAAGTTTCTTGGGAGAGGTTATCCAGCATTCAATGGAGATGAATATAGATTTAGGGGAATTTTGAGTAAAAACAAGATAATTAGAGAAATAATGAGTAATATCTTAAAAATAGGATCTTGCTTTTGACATTACGTACAGTTTGACTGCATGTTTAGAAAAAATGTTCAAAAACTATCCATTATTTACTGCCTTTAGAAAAACCATGAATGGAATCCTTTTATAGTATCTCTAACTATGCTCAAACTATGTTGAAGCTACTACCTCAAAACTGCAAGTGCACACGGTTTCTCCTAGGATTTCCGCATGGTTGGGAAAATCATGCATAGACATGCACCAATCCTTTTTCCGCAAAACTTATTTAAATTTTTAGAAAAATCGCCCATCCTTCACCCTTAAACATTATCGACATTATACGAACCTGGAAAGGGTTACATAAAAAAATAAGAGGTACTAAAAAAAATTTACTCATGTGTGCGTACAACCCACCGTCTCTATGCATTTAAAATAAATCATTTTTCTTATTAGTATTTCCTGGTCAGATTTAAAGCTATAAATGATTTATATAAATTGTAATTATTACATGATTATTATTTTAAATATTATTGAATAATTACCACCTTGACCATATTCAATAACCATATTGAATTTTGGACCTATGATCTATATATCATCAAAACATCTAACATGGATTTAATTGATTAATATTTTCTATATAACATCATAATAAGGGAAATAAAAGTACTAATAAACATTGAAATATGTTCATATGAGATTAATAAGTGACATAATTCTATTATTCAGGAATATATGTAACTCACAACATGAGTAATACCCAAGGTAAGAGATCTTTCTATACCACTTTTTCTATTTGGATATGACATTTTTATCTCTACACATTTTATTTCTATATTTAATGTTATCAAATTCTTATAAAGTATTTATATATTTCTATCAAGTATATACCAAGCTTAATATACCATCCTTTTATTAGTTAATACATTCCATATTTTCATTTTGATAATTTTTTCTTTATGAAATTTCTATTGATTATAATATGAGGAATGATTATGAAACCCATTTATTTCCATTGGTAATTATTATGATTATTCCTTATGAATGATTTCGTTTTTTGGAACACATAATCATGAAAATTTTGTGATGGGTTCGCCATGAGAGTTCTAAAATTAATTGAAAAAACATTTTATCTCATTAGACATCATATATGGGCTTATGGACTAAACCTAATCCACTATGGGACTTTCTCCACTATGATATGTTTCCCTAGAAGTCTGCCTTGACTAATGTGTATATCATTTTTTGTATTGTTTACACATATCCATTATTTATATGATATTATGAAAACATGTTCATTAAAATTTTCTCTCATGGGGTTAATTATGACCCTTTTCTTTTATGGTATCATGTTTAAACTTTGACTCACACATTACATTTTCATATCATATTTATTCACCCAATAGGCTTTATATCTAACCCATTAATTTAAAATATTACCCAGGTTATCCTATGATATTTTATAATCTTAAAAGTATTTAGGAACTAATTATGGCTAATAAAATTAATATATATAAGTTTATATTCTTTTTGATGTAACATGAAACATGTCCCCGAATGATACTAGGCCTCACAATCGTTGGGAAGTATTTTAATGGTTATTTATGTTAACATCATCTATCAATATGTGTAAAAGGATTAAGTCACTATAAAAATAGAGGGACATATAAGTCGAGATATTTGATGTTCTGGCCTATAGAGATATCACTCCAGAAGTAAACTATATGTCCCTCAATGGAATAAAGCTTGCATGCATCTACTGAGATATATTATGTTTTGTGTTTTACATGATAAAGTCAACGTCATTAGGATAGGCAGTATCCTTCAGCACTTGGGATCTATTAAGTATATGGTGGTCCAGTTTCTTTTTACTCATACAATTAGTTGAGTTTTCTAATATTTGTTCAATATCTTATTCAGGTAGATTATGTTTCACTAGGAAGAGGTTGAGTTTGTAGAGGGCAGCCCCATTAAATCCCTCATAATTAGGAATATGGGCTATGGAATGGGCATGTGGGCCATTAGAAGCGGGGGTGAGGTTCCAATAGAGGTCAAATGCATTATATTGATGGATTTTGTCTTGTTTTAATTAATTAAAAAGGATATCATATGTGTATAATTCAAGTGTATTCCCTTTTGAATTTATGGAAGATCCTTTTGTGGATTTAAGGGAGCTATGGAGGAACAAGTACCTAGAGTAGTAGATGATTTTTTGGATGTTTTTTGTGAAGATATCAGGCCATTATTACCTCATCATGCTGTTAAATTTAGGATAAAGTTTCATCCAATTAATTCTCTACATTTTATGGCCCCTTATTGGTAGACAACTATTTTTATATGGGATACAATGATTCATATAAATTATTTGATACATGATGGTTTCATCTTGCCTAGTGTTTCAGCATATGGTTCTCTATTGTTGTTCTACAATGATGTGGACGGTAGTCAAAGGTTTATAAATGACTACTGAAGGTTGAATCATGTTACAATCATAAATCATCACCTTATACTAAGGATTATTGATATCATTGACTAGTTATAATGACATATCTATTTTCAAAAGATCAAATTATGGTCTAGATATCACCAGGTAAGCATGAACGATGAGGATATCTCATAGAATTTCTTGAGGTGTAGGTATGAGAACAATTTTTAGTTATGTTTTTCATTTCCAAAAACACACTAGAACTATTCATGGGACACATCTATATTTTAGGAGTTCATAGAACAATTCATATTTCTGATCATTGAAAATATTATCATATACTCATTGTCTTAGGAGGATCACAATGAGTACCCATGGATTATTTGAAAGACTCTCCAACAACACAATCTCAATGGGGAACCTTCTAAGTTCATGTTCTAGATATGGGAGGAGGATTTCCTTAGTCATGTGGTGTCTTAGAAGGGAGTAGTAATAGATCCATCAATGATAGAGGTAGTTGTTTCTTTTGCTTCACCCATGAACCTTGTGAAGGATATCAGATTTTATAGTCTCAGGATTTAATATCAGTGGTTTTCATATGAATTTTCTCTGATTTAGGCATAATTAATATCTCCAACCCTGAAAGGCCATGAATTTTTTGATGGATCAATGTCAGGTGAAATGTTATTACCCAAAGTGGTAGTTGGTTAGTGAAAAAATTCGTTACTTTTATGTGGAGGGAGTTATATTTGATGGGTCTTTGAGGATTATTGCTTAGTTATGGTATGTTTCAATATATATAAGTGGTAATTTCCTCCTATTGTTCCATAAAGTTATTCCTTAATAATATTAAATATGTTATACATGATCTGTAGTTAGTGGAAGTATTATTTCCCTAATTATTTGGATGTATTACCCCAATAAAAAATTCTTTATGGTCGCAATTGATAAAAAATAATTAAGGTATATTAGCACTTAGTGTGACTTAAATCCATGATTCTAGTTTTGGATATATTTTTATATAAACTATGACTGAGATATCCCTTAAACCATTGGGAATGTAAAAAATTGGTGTTTACATACTAATTAGGAAATTTCAAAGAGAAATCAGAGCCTATAAGGAATCATGGATAGAAATATAGGAATTTTAATCACAGAATCTTGGTTAAAAGAAGTTTTATGGATGGTGTATTTATTTTAGATGTATGTGTAGCCTACATTATTTTGGTATTTGTAATAGTATCATTGGGGGCACTCATAGATGAAGGTGATTTAAGATTTGATGGTTCACAATGATTCTCCTAAGGGATGGTTAGAGTACGACCATCATGGGTTGATATTTTAGATGAGGATGTTGTCCTTGTGGAAATGTGTGATAGGTTCCTTAATGATTTTAAAATATAAACTTTTTTTGTGAATCATGGGGTATCCAATATATATCATTTCTATATGAGTATGCTCTGGTGTATAGGTATAAAGAATTCATGGTATATTTTATGGAACTATGTCTGGTCCACTAATAGTAAAAAGAACATCACCATGTTCTAAGGGGTATGTTATAGCCATTATATTTCCATGAGTGGATTTCAGAAGATATCATGATGGATTTTGTTAATAGGTTACCATTTAATTCGGGGATACATGATATTATTTGTGTAATCATGGACTAATTGATGAATTCATCTCACATTCTAGTGATCCAACAGTCAAGTATAATAGAGTGCCTAAAAATGATACATATATGATTTAGTGAGGATTCATGGATTTCTAAAAACTATAATTTCATAACAGGACCCATGGTTTATGTTATGAGATAGGATATGTTTACAACATGGTTTTTGATATCAGTTATAACATATTACTTCTTCCACCATTGACATATGGGATGATGGATCCGACCTTCCAACATTGTAGTAATTGTTTTAGGATTGTGTCCTGGATTTTAGTGATTTGTGGCTAACATGTCTCCATATGTTTTAGTTTTATTTTAATAATATGTATAACTAATCCATTAGTTTTACATCCATTTTGGTTTTTTATATGAAAGTATGTTGATCCCTATTGTTTTATTCCATGATCCTGGAGGTATCATTTCTTAGCTATGATTTTGTGTAGATAATGATCAGGAAGATTTATATGGTTCATAGGAAGATAATGGTAGTGCATGACAATTAGAAGTATTTTATCAATTAGAGGATGTTCCTTTTGGAGTTAAAAATAAGAGACTTTGTATTATTGTAGTTTTTCCATTATCATGGTTAGTAGAGGTTTGGTTGGGTGATAAATATATTAACCCAGTATTTTATACCTTCTAATGTATTGGAGGATGTTGGTGGGGTGGCCTATCAGATTTAACTTCCTCCATAGTAGGTATGGAGTCTTGGAGTATTCCACATGTCCAAGCTTCATCGGGGTCTATATTATTATTCTCAAATCAATGAATTATGAGGGTTTTATATAGAAGAAGATGTAACATTTTATGAGTATTAATTATATATTTGGGACTATCATGGGAAGGTTTTTTATGGGGATGTTATAACCCTAGTTTTTTATCTATGAAGTAATGATGTCTTGAAGAATAGTACATGGGTGAAGGAGACATAGATGTTCACCTACTCCTCATATATTTTTCATTCATTATAAATTCAAAGATATATTTTGATATAATTGTTGAATGATTTTTTATTTAATTTTCTAATTCACCAATGTGATGATTTTTAAAATTATTGATAAATTATTTTGAATGATGGTTCTATTTGAGTTGAGAGCTATCTATTGGGAGATTCATGATGGTTTGGTAGTTTTTTTTGATATGTTTCCTTTCAATTATAATGTATTATAATAATTTGATATATTTATTTATATAATATAATGGTTTGGAAATTCCTTGACATTTATTTATTGTTTCTAGAAATATAGAGGTACGATATTGGAGTATTTAACATTTTCAGAGACACCCCATCATGTTGATGTGTGTGTTGGGGACCATTTTTAGATTTATATGGGGTTTTAGTTCATCATAGTGGTGTAGAGTTCATGGGTTTATGTTTTTATGGTCCTTATAATGTCATGGATGTTTTTATTTGGTTGTGTGGAACTTGGTGTTCCACAACTAGTGAAATGGCATGGACTTCTATTTTAGTGGATGTGTTTGATGGAGAGTTCCACTATAGGAAATATGTATGATGGATATTACTAAAGTGTACGTGCTACTCAGTGTGTCAATTCAAAGTATAAAAAATGTGAAATAGGGAATAAGGACTCACTAAGCCATATACATTGTCCTGGTGATGTGGAAAAGAAGTAGTATTTTTTACCACATCATAGTGGATAGACATGGTTGTGGTCAAGGTGATTTTTGAAATATATTTTTAAATCTTGAATAAATATTGGAACTGGAAAGGGAGATTTTTATATACCCCCTCGATTTCCTACAATGAGAGGAGGAAGATAATAAATCATTAACCCCACCTCCAATAGGTCACGAGTTTGGGAATGCATCAAGGGTATATCATATATACAAATAGGAGGCAGTACCATCCAAGAGGACATGGGGATTGAGAGATAAGATACACCCACCAAAAAACTCATTTTTAAGATAAAAAATATTCCAAATATATATACTTTCATAAAATCTAAAAACTAGTAGAGAAAATAATTTTATAAAAGTAAAACCTTAGTAGCGACCACAAATCCCGTACATACACTAAACAACCCACGAGCTACTATTTTCCATCCCAATCACCATCCAGTTTCTACAGACCTGACAATCCTATTATTAATACATAGGGTCATCAAAACATTTATACTCTATATGTTCCTCCAAAAATACTCTCATGTAAATGATAATGAAAGAACACTAAATTTGAGTTAACAAAGAAGTCAATTTAACTCCTCACTTAAACACTTTTTCTATGTTCCTAGACACACCGTTGCACCCTAACCATGTATCTCATATAGCTAATTATATAATATATAACATAACATAAATTTATGGTACCCAAATACTAGTTGTATACATTTTTTCATCTCATCCCCAACAATGAAGACCTAATCCATCTCTCTTATAAAGAACTCTGGCCACAGACACCAAGAAAATTAGATCATACCATGAACCACTAGCATCATATATTCACATATTCACATAAAAACATCATCAAATTAGCATCACCAGATCTACATATAGTAACCGAGTAGCTTCTAGGAGATAATGTGGCCCATATATATGATATTATACCTCTAACCATTAAAACCCATGAACAACATACATATAATAATACTTGGGATACAATATATAGAGATTCATTTGTGTGAAAATAACCATAATCCATTATAGACATCTACACACATATATGATAATGAAAAGTATTGTGCATACTATTATATAATAATACAATGGGAATAGAGAGGGGAAATAATGGGTAGTGATCCACCCAATCCTCACCAACCTGGATGTCGGGGAAATCACCATCCAGAAGTCCAATGGAAACTAATCACCTTACCAAAATTAGTGGGGTAGAATGTGATATCACATAAAAAATAAAAATATATAGTTCGTAACAATTATATGGAAAACTCAATAGCCATAATCACAACATTAACTATCACATCTCTGTCAACTGGTTGGACCAACAAATAACTAGATACCAAATAAGTACAATGGAATTTTAAGATACATTCAAATAATTCTTTCCTTTAAACCATTAATAGTTATATTAACGAATTCATCAGCCATTGATTAATATTATCCAGTTACCAATTCACATAAGAACCAAACTATTTCAATGCCTTTGAGGGATAGTCAAAATATTCCCATTGTTCCTCAAAATCCATTATCATTCAGTATTTGAAAATATAATCAAGACAATAAACCTTTATTAATCAATTATAATTCATTATCATTAAATTATTCTTGTTACTCTAAGACTCATCATAAGTTACTATACAATAGATACATAAAATATGTACAACTATATATGTATAGGAATGGTTAAATGATGAAATAGGGGACATAGCCATCCCAAAAATAAATTTAGTTTCATTGGTAATGAAAAATCCCATATTTCAAAACAAAAAAATCAGTAGGAAATCCTATATTCAATCCATTCCATCTGTATTAGTGAAATATTTTAACCAAAAAGCATAACACCAAACATCCCACCATCTGAGGTGAAAAGTGATACTACAACCCAATGTAATACCCAACATTACTAAGCATATCACCATACCTATCACCATTAATCTCTCTATCATAGGATCTATTCACTATAGAAAACCACCGATATCCCCATCGATTCTCATCAAACCGTCATCCATACTAGGCCCACATGAAATCACATAGAATGGATCCTCATCTAGAGAAATTACACAAGGAATCTAGAAAAAAATATGTTCGGAAGTTCATTATGACCCTAAAAACAAAGGATCAAGCCTTCATAATAAAACACACACAACTGGCCCCACATATTTATATTTTTTAAACAACCAAATTATTTTTATTTTAAATTAACCAATTCAGTTATCACAGGTTATAACCATGAGATACTAAAAACATCAAAAATATGTTCTTATGATGATAGTTAAAGTTTTTTTAATATTAACTTAATTTGTTCAAGATATTTATACATGAATTTAAGAATCTCTTATAGTTTCATAGAATAATAGAGAAGAAAAATAAATTTTTTCATTTTGCGTTATTATATTATCCCATAATAAATAAAAACATTACGTTCCCTAATCATTTCCATGAAAATGAACCAGTCTAACCAAAGAAAAAAATATTGCACACTATATATTAAATTAAGAGGAAAAAATTTATAATAGCCTAAATAAATATGATCAAAAATATATCAAACCAAAATCCAATCTTTAATTTATTTATATTTCATGTTTTAGTAAGGTTAATTATTATATTAAAAAATGAGATAAATAATAATAACACTATAATTTCATTTAAAATATATGAGAAGTAATGAATCATATACCTTAATGTTTTTACCATTTTCTCAATGGAAATTGAACTGTAACATAGATCTCTGGTCACCACAACCATAAAAAAACTAAAACCTTCTTAGGACATCATGAAAAAAAATCCATAAAAAGTAAATGGATAAGTATGAGATCAATATAAATATACTTCCATAGCATGGAAATGAAAAGGGAGAGGAAAATCATATAGGGAATAAACCAAAAGAAAAAGTGCGACAAAGAAACTCAAATTACAATGGATTTAATATGGGATGATGTGGATCAATCCCATTTGAAAGGAAATCAAAATTACTGGGAAGAACCCCTATGGATTCACAGAGTGTGGATAAATATGGAGGGTTTCTTGAAAAATACTAGGGTGAGAGAAAACATAAAGGCTCACTGCCAGACATCCATTTTTGGCGTGACTATGGAAATCATGTCATGAATGGTATTAATTTTATTATTGTTGGTACCCTTTTCCATTGGAGATTATAGAAGTGTGAAACCTATGATAATAAAATTCATATTTTTCATGAATTACATGGAGGTAGCATTGTTGAAGAGTAATGGTTGGGATTATGCAATAATTTTTAAAAGATTACATATTATTACCCGATTACTTATTTTTTATTATTAGTAATATAAGTATTTGGATTTCCAGACATCCATTTGTGGTGTGAATGTAAAAATCATGTCAGGAATGGTTTTAGTTTTACAACTATTGTCACCCTTTTCCAATTGAGATTTTAGAAGTGAAAAAACCAAGGAAAATACAATTCATATTTTGCATAAATGACATGGAAGCATAACTTTTGAAGATTAATGATTTGTATTATGATAGATTTTGATTAAAGTTTACTTGTTATGTTCCTATTATATATTTTTTATTCATAGTAATATAAGTATTTGGACATGCCATTATTTAAAAAAAATTATCCATCTAATTTAACAAGCATGACAGTTCAACCAGGGGTACATACGAGGTTTCCCCTCAACCGCGCCCAGGAGCCTATCCAGCCAGCCATCTAAGTAACAAGAGTGTGCATGAGCATAGTTCTCATAGTGGTTGGGATTATGATACAATTATCAAAAGTGTACAAATTATGCCTGTATTAGTTATTTTTTATTCTTAGTAATATAAGTATTCGTACATTCCCTTATCTAAAAAATATCTAACAATGTTAACAAGAATGAAAGCTCAATCAGGGGCACATACGAGGTTTCCCATCAACCATGCTCGGGAGCCAGTGTAGCCAGCAATCCAAGTAGTGAGGGTGTTCATTAACATCGTTCTCATAGTGGTAGGGATTATGATATAATTTTTTAATGTGTTCATATTATTCCCTTATTACTTATTTTGTATTATTACTAATATAAGTATTTGTACAAGCCCTTGGATGAAAACAATTATCCATAAAAGTTAACAATCATGACTACTCATCGAGGGGAATGTATGGGGTTTCCCCTCAATGGTGCTCGGGGCCCAGTACAGCCTGCCATTTCATTAGTGAGGGTGTGCATGAGAATAGTTCTCACAGTGGTTGGGATTATGCAATCATTTTTAAAAGTTTACGTATTATTACCCTGTTACGTATTTTTTATTCTTAGTAATATAAGTATTTGGACATTCCCTTAGCTAAAAAATATCCAGCAATGTTATCATGAATGAAAGCTCAACTAGGGGAACATATGGGGTGTTCCCTCAGCTGTTCCTCAGATTTAGTGCATCGATCCATCTGAGTAGTGATGGTGTGAATGATAATAGATTTAATAGTGGTTGAGATTATTCTATCATTTTAAAAATAATACATATTATTCCCCTATTACTTATTTTTTATTCTTAGTAATATAAGTACGTTGGCTTGACCTTAGATAAAAAACAATTCTACAACGTTAACAAGAATGACAGCCTAACCAGGGGCACATATAGGGTTTCCCCTCAACCGTGCCTAGGAGCCAGTGCAGCCAACCATCTGAGTAATGATGGTGTGCATGATCCTTGTTATCAAAGTGATTGGTATTATGCTATCATTTTCAAAGTGTATATAATATTCCCCTCTTAAATATTATTTATTATTAGTAATACAAGTATTTGTACAATCCCTTAGCAAAAAAAATATCCAGCAAAGTTAACAGCCATGAGAGCTCAACCAGGGACACATATGGGGTTTCCCCTCAACCTCTCTTGGGAGCCTGTGCAGCCAGCCATCTGAGTAGTGGGGTGTGCATGAGAATAGTTCTCACTGTGGTTCAGATTATGCTATCATTTTTAGAATTGTACATATTATTCCCCTATTAATTATTTTTTATTATTTATAATATAAGTATTTGGACATTCCATTAGCTAAAAAAATTATCCTGCAATGTTAAAAAGCATAACATCTTAGACATGGGCACATAAGGGGTTTCCCCTCAACTGCGCACGAGAGACTGTGTAACCAACGATATGTGTAGCCAGGGTGTGCATGAGCATAGTTCTCACAACGGTTGGGTTTATGCTATCATTTTTTAAAGTGTACATATATTCCCTTATTAGTTATTTTTTATTCTTATTAATATATGTATTTCGACATTCCCTTAACTAAACAAAAAATATCCAGCAATGTTAACAAGCATGAATGCTCAACCAGGGGAACATACAAGGTTTTCCCTCAACTGCACCCAAGATCCCGTGTATCCATCCATCTGAGTAGTGGGGGTGTTCTGGATTATAGTTCTCAGAGTGGTTGGGATTATGCTATAATTTTTAAAACTTTACATATTGTGGCCTTATATCTTATTTTTTATTCTTATTAATATATGTATTTAGACATTCCCTTTGCTAAAAAATTATCCAGTAATGTTAACAGGCATCACAACACAACCAAGGGAACATACAAGGTTTCCCCTCAATAGTGCATGGGAGCTAGTGGAGCCAACCATCTGAGTAGCAAGGGTGTCCATGAGCATGGTTCTCACAGGGTTTGGGATTATGCTATCATTTTGGAAAGTGTAAATATTAATCATTTATAAATTAAATTTAATTCTTAGTTATATTAGTATTTGGAAATTCCCTTATCTAAAAAAATTATCCAGCAATGTTAACAAGCAAGACAGCTCAACGAGGGGAACATATGAGGTTTCCACTCAACCGCACCTGAAAGCCAGTGCAGCCAGCCATCTGAGTAGTGAGGTTTTTCATGAGCATAGTCCTCACAATGGTTGGGATTATGCTGTCATTTATAAAAATGTAAATATTATGACCCTATTACTTACTTTTTATTCTTAGTAATATAATTTTTTCGACATTCTCATAGCTAAAAAACTTATCCGGCAAAGTTAACAAGCATGACAGCTCAACCAGGGGAACATATGGGGTATTCCCGTCAACCGTGATCGAGATCCAGTGCAACCGGCCATCAAAGTAGCATGGGTGTTCATGAGCATATTTCTCACATTGGTTGGAATTATGCTATCATTTTTAAAAGTGTACATATAAGGACCTTATTAATTATTTTTTATTTTTAGTAATATATGTATTTGGATATTACCTTAGAAAAAAAATATCCGGTAAAGTTAACAAGCATGACAGCTTAACCAAGGGGGTTTCCCCTCAACGATTATCGGGAGCTAGTGCAGCCATCCATCTGAGTAGAGAGGGTGTCCATGAGCATTGTTTTCACAGTGGTTGGGATTCCTCTATCATTTTTAAAAGTTTACATATTGTGCCCCTATTATTATTTTTCATTTATAGTAATATAATAATGTGTACATTCCCTTAACTAAAAAAAATTATCCAGCAAAGTCAACAAGAATGACTGGTCAACCCGCGGCACATATAGGGCTTCCCCTCAACCATGCCCATGATCTAGTGGATCCAGCCATATAAGTAGATAGGTTGTGCATGAGCATAGTTCTCACAGTGGCTGGGATTATGATATCCTTTTTAAAAGTGTACATATTAATCCCTGTTACTTATTTTTTATTCATAGTAATATAACTGTTTGGACATTCCCTTAACTAAAAAAACATTATCCAGTAAAGTAAACAAGAATGACAGCTCAAAAACATGCACATACAGGGTTTCCCCTCAGTTGTGCCCGGGAGCCAGTGCAGCCACCCATCTGAGTAGAGAGGGTGTACATGAACATTATTCTCAGAGTGGTTAGGATTATGCTATAATTTGAAAAATTGTACATATTATTCCCCTATTAGTTATTTTTTTTAATATAAGTATTTGGACATTCCCTTAGCTAAAAATATTATCCAGTAAAGTTAACAAGCATGGAATCTCAACCAGGGGCACATACAGGGTTTCCCCACAACTGTGCCAGGGAGCCAGTGCAGCCAGCCTTCTGAGAAGCGAGGGTCTCCATGAGCACTGTTCTCAAAGTGGTTGGGATTATGCTATAATTTTTATAATTGTACATATTATGACCCAATTAAAAATATTTTTTATTCATAGTAATATAAGTATTTTGACATTCCATTAGCTAAAAAATCAAGCAAAATTAAAAGCATGACAACTCAACCATGGGAACAAATAATGTTTCCCCTCAACTGTGCCTAAGATCCAGTGCATCCAGCCATCTGATTAGAGAGGGTGTGCAATAGAATAGTTCTCATAGTGGTTTGGATTATCATATATTTTTAAAAAGTGTACACATTATGACCCTATTAATTATTTTTTGTTCTTATTAATATAAGTATTTGTAGATTCCCTAAGCTAAAAAATATTATCTAGCAATGTTAACAAGCGTTACAGCTCGTCCAGGGTCAAATAAAGAGTTTCCGGTCAACCAGACCTGGGAACCAATGTAGCTAGACATCTGAGTAGTGAGGGTGTGCATGATCATAGTTCTCATATTGGTTGGGATTATGCTATCATTTTTAAAAGTGTACTTATTATTCCCCTATTAATTGTTTTTATTCTTAGAAATATAATTTTTTGTACATGCCCTTAGATAATAAAATTTTCTAGAAATGTTAACAAGCATGACAGCTCATCCACGGGCACATATGGGGTTTCCCCTCAACCATTCCTAGGAGCTGGTGCAACTAGCCATATGAATAGTGAGGTTATGCATGAGAATAGTTTTCATAGTGGTTTGTATT
Source organism: Viscum album (assembly GCA_963277665.1). NCBI lineage: Eukaryota > Viridiplantae > Streptophyta > Magnoliopsida > Santalales > Viscaceae > Viscum > Viscum album. The sequence goes on from OY728134.1 coordinate 1,007,303,875, forward strand.
AAGCTATCATTTTTAAAAAATTTCATATTATTCACCTATTAAATATTTTTTTATTATTATTAATATTAGTATTTGGACATTCCCTTAACTAAAATAAAGTATCCCTCAAAGATAACAAGCATGACAACACATTTAGGGGAACATATGGTGTTTCCCCTCAACAGCACCCTATAGCTAGTGTAGCTAGCCATCTGAGTAGTGAGGGTGCGCATGAGCATAGTTCTCATAGTGGTTGGGATTATTTTATCATTTTTAAAAGTGTATATATTATGGACCTATTACATAATTTTTATTCTTAGTAATATATGTATTTGGACATTCCCTTAGCTAAAAATATTATCCATCAAAGTTTACAAGCATGATCACTCAAACAGGGGCACATATGCAGTTTCCCCTCAACCGCGCCTAGGATCCAGTGTTTCCATCCATCTAAGTAGTGAGGGTGTGCATGAGAATTGTTCTCACAATGGGTGGGATTATGCTATCCATTTTAAAAGTGTACATATTATTCCACTATTACTTATTTTTTATTCTTAGTAATATAATTATTTGGACATGACCTTTGCTAAAAAATTATCCCGAAAAGTTAACAAGCATTGAAACTCAACTATGGAACATACGGGGTTTCCCCTCAACTATACCTAGGAGCAAGTGTAGACAGTCATCTGAGTAGCAAGGGTTTTCATGGGAATAGTTCTCACAGTGCATTAGAAACCCACAGAATAGTATAGTGTAACTGGTGAGCATGTTGGTGAAAGCGTTACAAGCATCCACCCCACTACCTGCTTGATAGATGAATGACACACTGTATATTATTAAGAAAGGCCCATACATCAAGATGTTCGATGTGGGATATGATTTATTTTGGGTAATTTTTATACATTATAGGACACCAACCTAAAAAATATACTCAATCAAATAAAAAAAAGTAATATGATAAATATTTAATAATATTCAACCTCCCGCATACGATGTATTCTTCGGATGCGTGATTTTCAGGTTAGAACCACATACAAATCATTATTTCCATGTGGGGTCATCTGAAACACTTCATAAGATTTAAAATTGACTATGTATGAATTAATGGAAAACATAGAAATGATTTTAAAAGATAGTTTTCATAGGTGAAATATTGTACATGAATGAAGTATTCTAAGAGGATGAGTGCTATGCAAACTATAAGAATAGATCTTGGAAGCACTAAATTAAAAAAATAATCCATGTGAATGAATAATTTCAAAAATTGTTTAATTTGTGGTGAATACCATTTTGTAATGAAAATGTGTGTGGATGAACATGCTATGAGAACATTCTTCAATGGCGGGGGGGGGGGGGTGGGGGGTAAACCTATACATGGGGAATGTCTAAAAATCATCCAAGTATGAGTTTCCAAAAAGAATAAAAAAATTATTTGTGAATTATTTTATTCATACTACCATGTTACGCATCTATGTATGCTATGATAATGGTGGGTATTGCTTGTGAATTAAAATAATCATTTTAGGATAGACATTCTACACGAGTTACAGTTTACAAGAGAAAATAATTGTTTGTGGCCATGCATGAATGGTTTGTGGGACTCTACATAGGTAAAAAACCATATTAAATGATTTTTTATAATGAATATGTTTGTTTAGTTTATAACGAAAATGTTTTGTGAGGATGAATACTTTTTATCTAGACAAATAATCATATGTGAATGATTAAGTATGTGGAAGAAATGTCTTTTTTCTGTCCTAGGCATCAATTTATGACCCATGTATAGGTAATAAATATATTTTTGAAGATATGATATGGTGATGATCTATTATGGAGGAAAATACAATATGTAATTACTGATTTTCATAGTGACCCTCCAAATGAATTAATCGCTTTTTTAGAAGACGGGGAGATATAATGCCCCCAAATGTGATTATTCATTTACAATGTGAGGTAGATTGATATCACACCACAAAAAAAGTTATTTATTTGCGATGTGAGGTAGTAGAATCCCTCACCCACTCCCTGTAAATGAAAATAACTTCACAAACTAGGGTGAATCGGTTTTATCTGATAGACTACTTTGGAAAATTGGTTATTTACCATTGTTTATTGTTGAGTTATTTATAGAAAACTACCATAGTCTTGGAGTGGTGGGTGACCACCTTTGTGACTAATTGCTGGATGAGACTTTTTGTAGCAGTTGGTGGTCACCTATGTTGAAAATCCCACAGGAGATGGATTCCACCTAGAGAAACCCTGTATTAATCATCTCTATTTATCCTCCGCGTATCTGGAAATAAATATGGGGTGGATATTCACATATGTGAGAAGATATGATTGTGTGAATTGTAATCTATTTCTCATTTCCATTAAATGAATCTTCTTCCTTCCCCGTAGACGTTGGTTTTCTGACCGAACCACATAAAATTCGAGTGTGTCCTTGGGTTTTGGCTTCTCAATTTTTTGTGATATTTTGAGGGTCATATCTTTCTCATGTAATTTCACACACCTATGATACCACATTGTAGTCAATGACTCTACAACCACTCACCCCTATGTTTTCATTGCTACAGATTCTTTGGAACTATTGTCTTTAAGATTGAGTTCCATAGTTTGATCCTTTTTTCCTCTTCTCATCAGCCTCTGTTTGTGTTGTCTGATATTCAGGTATTCTTAGATCTGGAAAACCAGGAGGTGCGTGTGTAAATGGAAGGGGGAGAGGTTTTGTGCAGTGCGTGGAGGACAAAAGGGTATTTTGTGCCTTTTTCTGAAGACAAAAAAGGGATTATGGGCATGTGGAGAATGGAAAGAAGAACGTCTTGTGTTTTTTTATATTTTTTCTTAATTTTTTTTTTGATTGTGTTTATTTGTGAGTCAAAAAGTAAAAATTTGTTCGAGGAAAACAAATTCACACATGGGATTGTTTTTTGGGTGGGAGTGCATGAATTGGGCACGCCCCAACAAAAATTAATAATAAGGAGATTAAAAAATATGGATTTTGTGTTTTTATTGAGAGTAAAAAGAATTGAATTTTTGTTTTGGATCCAATTCAACCAATAAAATAGTCAATTTAAAATTTTTCAACAATTATAGATTCATCGGTGGTGTTTTTTATGGAAATTATGATCATTTTTTGTGATGGAGGATCCCAAAACCAAAGATAATCTGGTACCTCCCCAGGATCCCCATGAGTCTATTCTAGCTACACAAGTTGTTACAACAAATACTTTTGTACATATAATCATGATGTCCAGTACCATGTTTGAGGTGGAGATATTCAATGGGATGAACAACTTTAGTATGTGGCAATGAGAAAATTTGGATATTCTAACTCAACAATAGTTAGATATCACCTTGAAATAAAATCACTCCAACATCTTTGGTGGTAATTCAAAGAGACTAAATAATCAATAATGTTGTATGATCCGGCTTTGTTTGGATAAAGATAAATAATATAGTGTGATGCGAGAAACATAAGCAAAACGTTTGTGGAGTATTTTGGAGAATAGGTATATGGAAAAAAGAATTGAAAATCAGTAGTACCTGAAAAAGGAATTGTTCAGATTTCAATACAAGAAAGGTATGTATATGATGGAGCACCTTGATTTTTTTAAATAAAATTTATCCCTATTTGAAAACTTTGGAGGTACAATTAGAGATGAAGATAAGGCATTGTTGTTGTTGAACTCTCTATCAGAGAGTTATGATCACCTTACTACGACATTGTTCTATGGTAAGGATGAGGTAACATCTGTTGAGGTATTAAATGCATAAGTTAATAATGAGTACAGGTTAAAGGAGAAGTATGTCCATTATAATTCCACATCCAAGGAATTGATGAAAATTAGAGGAAGTTCATCTGACAGGAAATATATAAGATTCATCAGAGATGAATCAAAATTGACGTCAAAAGGTGAGTCCATATTTTGATGTATAGAAAAATATGAGTGTTCCTACTCACATGAAAAGGGCACTGGGAAAAGTATAGTCCCAAAATTAGTAAACTGAAGGGAAATATGTTATAGAGAACCAATGATGTTGAAGATACTATCATCGTTTTCTCAACGGTCAATCATTCAGAAGGTTAGATTTTTGATTCAGCTTCATCATTCCATATGAGTTGGCATCGAGATTGGTTTTCAAACCACAATGAGTCAGAATATGGTTTGGTGTTTATGGTAAATAACCACCCTTCTATATGAGATGTATTAGAAAAATACAGTTGAAGATGCATGATGGTACAACTTGATGCCTTACAAATGTGAGATATGTACCCAAATTGGAGAAGAACCTCATTTCGCTTAATGTTTTTGATATTCTTGGTTACCAGATAACTATTGAAGATGGATTCATGAAAATTATATGTGGTGAACTACTTGCAATGAAAGTAATTCGAAAAGGTACTTTGTATTATTTGAATGTTGAGACTATTACAGGTGGAGAAGTGACATCAGATAATATTATCACCATTGGTAGAACAAGAAGGATTATACGAAGACCTTCTAGGTATGGAATATCGGTTAGTAATGATCATTCTATGGCTGGAGATGGTGTCCCATATTGTTATTGATATGTTTTGGATAACAAATAAATGATCCTGTTGAAATCTATTATAGAAGAAGATATGAATTCACTACATCAGAATATGACATGGGATAATGTTCCTCATATAAAGGACAATAAGGATTCTAGAGGGATCAAGTGGAGGCATTGTTTGGACTTTATCATTATGACTCAAAATTGAGATGCCTATAGGAATTGATAAGGCAACATCAAGTAGAAAGATTTATTTCATTAGTAGATAGAATGTGTTGTTTGCGTGAAAAAATGATGGAATTTTTCATCAAGGTGGAGATTTTTTAGTTTTTTAATGAAAAAATACCACAGTCTTGGTGTGGTGGGTTACCGCATTTGATGACCAACATTAGGAGGAGACTTCTTGTAGCAGTTTCTGGTCGCCTATGTTGGCAATCCCGTAGGAGATGGTTGCCACCTAGAGAAAACTTGCAGCAATCATATTTATTTTCTCTTCCGCATATTTGGCAATAAATATCTGATGGATATGCCCATCTATGAGAAGAGAGATATGTGTTACTTTAAATCTATGTTCCATTTGAATTATATGAATCTTCTACCTTCTCCATGGACATAGTTCAGCCAACCGAACCACATAAAACTTTTGTATGTCATTGTGTTTTTGTTTCCCTGTTTCGTGTGCAATTCTGAGAGAGTGGGGCTTTCATCCCAACATCTATAAAAACCAACATCCATTTAGAAAAAAATGGAGGGAGTTTTTGGATATAAGATATAGGATTGTAGAAATAACGATAATGGATTGAGAGGAACCAGCTTAGATATGACTCCCTCTCCCAGAATCATTCTGGTAAAATTCCTTAGTTTCAAAATGGGAGGGCCTTTGCGATTTAATTTCATGGATTTTCTTTGCATGGGTATCCCTTTAAAAGGTCGAACCTTTAAAATAAAATCTCCCCTAAAGTTATGTTATTTCAAATTCTATGTGTCTAGCCTCTATGAGAAGACACAATGTTGACCCCCGTCCATGAAGCACTATGAAGTCACTCCTAAGAGATTATTTAATTCTCCACAAACATCTATTTTGGGACTCCTACTACTATGTGTAAGACCCAACCATTATAATCTCCCTACCTCGTCCTAATTCCAGTATATGGTGGGGGATAAACATTTATAGGTGTTTTTATAGTTATAAACCTCATCTAAATCTTAAAAAAATCATTCGTATAGATACTCATCATGGTTAAACCGTTAGTTCACCTTGAGTTGGGATACTACTCATGGTTCATGAAATACAGGAATAATCCAAGGTATAAACCCCATAAAAATAATAATTAATCATTGAGTTGAGATACTTTTCGTGGTAAAACCACAAATTTACCATGAGTCAAGAAACTCATCATGGTTCTAGAAATAAGGGCATCCTCTAAGTAGTAAGCCACTACCCCAAAATTGGGTTTCCATAGTGCCTCCCTTTAACAATTCAGAAAAAAGTTTTGATAAAGGTACCCCCTTTATGAGTGCTTTTTTTAGCACTGTTAATGGGGGTCCCTTTATCAGCGCTTTTTTAGCACTGTTAATGGGGGGCCCTTTATCAGTGCTTTTTTTAATAGCAATAAAAAGGGGGTTCTTTATCAGTGCTTTTTTTACTAGAGTTGTTAAATGGTATATTTATAAAAATTAAAAATAATATTTTAATATATAAATATTTTAATATATTTATATTGATATAATTATAATATGTATTTTTTAAATTTGTTTTAGATAAATATAAATAGATATTTACATTTAATATTTTAAAAATGTAGGGAAAATGACATAAAGATATTCTAAAAAATATTATTAATCAATAGTTTTCTAATTATAATCAACAAATAATAATTCAATAAAAATTTGAAGTAACAAAAATTAAACAACTAATAAAATATATAAAATAAGTTGAAAACATAACTCGAACATGCAATGGCCTTCACTTTTGATTCGGGTCTATGTTTGTGCTCTCTATCTTATCAAATCAAAGTTTGTGATGACCTCTACGCACTAGAGACATAAAGGAACCTTTTTCACATTTTTTGGACAAATGGCCCAAAAGGCCTCCACAACTGAGTTTTCAATCGGGATAACAAAATGTTTTAACATTTGATGGAATGTAATCCTCATTTCAGGGGGACTTTTTCCATTTTTCAATGGAGACTGAATTTATTCTAAGGTATTGCATTCATATTGATATTATGGATTTGAAATTTTATTATTTTTAACAATATAATTAATTTTAAAATAATATATATTAAAATATATACATATTTATTTATATATTCACACAAAAAAATTTAATTTTATAAAAAAATAAATAAACATTTTTACATATAGTGTATATTTCTCTATATACAAGCCTTATAATATCCATTTTATTTAAAATAAAAAAATATGTATATGTATATACCTATGTACTGTCTATGTGTGTCTATATATATATATATATATATATATATATTTGTGTCTGTCTTTATTAACAAACTAATTTATATTATCTATATATTCTAACATACGAATATACGTATGAATATACATATGCATATATAATATATTTAAGTATATATAAATATGAATAATTATAGTTATAGATACATACATATATATAATATAGTCAAGTTTATGTATGTTTTATATATGAATGTATTTATTTAATTATAAACACACACAAAAAATATTTTATAAATGTATTTAAAACTAATATTATAAATATATATTAATATAAAAATATATATATATATTAATATAAATTTATATTAATATACGAATAAATATAGGTATATATATATATATATGTATCATTAAATGGATAACAAAGAAACATGGGGGTGTGGTAATGGTTCTAGGCATGCATGGGAGAGGTCTCGAGTTCAAATCTTGGGGGAGGCAGATGCGGGTGGGTGGGTACATGGGGGGATAGCGCAAGGGTATATGTAGGGTGGGGGTCTAGCACGGTTAATGGGGGTGGCTAGCGTAGTTAAAGGGGGGTGGTAGAGGTGTGGGTGGGTATAGGTGGGGGGAAATGTTGTTAATGGGGGGTCATGCACTGTTAAAATGTGGCTCTAATTCGAAGATTTTTTATTTTTATTTTTTTGATGTTTATCATCATTGATAAAAGGGGCCATTATGAGCACTTTTTTGAGCACTAATAAAACAGACCCCCTGCCTTCACTAAGATTAAAACGCTTTTTAGCGTTGTAAATGCTCTTTTGTAGCTCTTTTAAAGGTCATATTTTATATAGTGATCACAAACCAAACTTTTAATTACCATTGAGTAGAGATACACCTCATGATTATAATTTCACCGTATGTTTAGATACTCATATTGGTTTCTAATACACAGGAACCCTCCTATGTGTAGGCCCTAACCGGACAGTTAATTATCCATGGATTGAGATACTCTTCACCGTTATAGAAACATTGGACTCTTATTTTGTGTATGCCCCAATCAAATCGTCAATTACCATTAAGTTATTATTCCCCTTGAGACGTGATACTTCTCTATGTTCTAGAACATGGTCTGTCACCTACGTATATGTCTCGAAACATATCATAATGTGACCCACCAATAGGTTCTGGTATTTTAGGAAAGATCTTGCATAATCCACACTATATTTCCTATTTATTTCTCTTTCATGATGTAGGAATCCTTTGATGGTAGTCTCAGTACGTAAACCCTTTATTAAATTATAATGGTATGCTCTCATGTAATGTGAGTGGTCCTTTGATGTCTCTTATTTATCACATAAAACATGAAACCCATGATATTTGAGATTTATGATGGTAAACGCATATCGATTATGGGAGTTACTCCATTACAGACTCCTTTTGAGGTGTATTCTCTGACTATTCAATCAAACTATATGGGCCCTACATCATATTCATATAAATATAAGTTGTATGCCTCTTTGAGGTCCGAACCCAATATCATTTCCCCTTTACTTATTCCATCATATTTTGTGGGTAAAAATTCCTATTTTCATATGATATGTAGGATGTCTATTTGTGGTTCAAACCATACACTGAAATTCCATCCTCCTTGATTGATGATTATAAACTCCAGAGATCTAATCTAGTCAGATTTAAACCAAATAATCACAAATTATTATGAGAAATATAGGGGGACATTATTTAAATGGTGTGTTATCATATCTAAATGGTCCAATTTAGATCATTAGAAAATGGGTAACCTATCTTGCACTGAGATTTGATAATGATTTAAGAATATATCTTAAATCTATAATAGAGTTCCACAGTGAGTGCTAATCCCTTAAAAATAGTATAGTGAGCACAACCTCCATTTCTCTCAACCAAAACAATTTCTATGTTATTGTTGAAAATTTCCTAGTGATCAATTTCCTTTTGAAATAATATCCTCATTGAATATAAATGAGTGTGAGTGTGAAATCCATTAGGGTTTCCATCAGAAACAAAAATGGTCAACCCGATGTAAATCTTTCGACTAGGATAGCCTTCCAAAGTAGGATAACAAGAAATTATCATATTAAAAAAAATAACCTAACAAGAAACCATTAACTGTTGATATGATTGATTAACCAAAATATCTATTTTTTGTTTATAAATATTCTATTTCCAGGTTTTTGTTTAATATTTAGGACATTGAAGATTTCCAAAATTCCAAATTGAATCACAAAATCTACCAATGAATTCCAAAATCATTAGAGATTTTGTAATACTCACAGGACACCTAATGCCACTTCACTTGACTAGTAGACATGCATAAAAATATACCTCTATTTCCATGAAGTCCACGGCCTTATGGCCTCAATGTACACTATCATCCACCCATCACCTTTAGTGCCAAAAAATGAATGCCCTTGTGTGGAAGTATCATTGCAATGGACCTGTTACAAAACTGGATGAATCTCATGAATTTATCTAGGGGATGAAGCAATAGAGGCCATCCTTTTAACTATAGTTCAATGTAATCATGTGGAACCTATTTCTGCATCCAATCGTTTCACGATCCTATCCCCAAAGCATAATAAAAAATTTATATTCCCAATATTGGAGAGTTGGTAAATTATTTTCACCACATTATAGAAACCACCAATGAGATACCTATCAAGGCCCCAGACCACCATGATCATCATTTTCAACAACATATGACCCCAAATCTGAATGAAACTCTAAAGGAAGCAGTGCATTTCATGACCAACTAAATTCATGAATCCATAAAGAGATATTTCTAAGGGCAGTCAACCACTGCTACAAAAGAGAAGGTCCATTTCCCTACAACTAACAACAATTATATAATCGATTGATGATTTTTGATAATGATTGAGGGCAGAATTAATATTACCATTATCCATAGGCTATAAACAATCACACATCTAGACTTGGTGATAAAATAATCCCTAAGAAAACCCCATCGAAAAAGGATTGGATAATTTTTACCCTTTTAACTGTGAAATCACCAACTGTGTCATCATGTGGGATAAAATTAACTATGATTCCATATTATCCTCTAATGGGATTTATACAACATGTATCATGTTACACATCAGTCAATGCCATCATTGTTGGAAAAAATTCTATTGCAAACCATGAAATTATTGAAAAGGATATATGTATGGTCACAATCACTACCCACCCACCACCCGCTCATGGGGATCCATTAAAATAGAATATAATATTGGTTATATCAAATTAATAATCAATGTTCTTTAGTAGATTAATGTTATGTTTCTCAAGGGAAGAAAATCCGTTGAGTACAATTGTTATAATGAATATTTTAGGACTCCATAAACGGAACCACTTCTATGTAAGATGAATAGTTGAACTATAATGTAAAAATTGATCCAAACTATTGAACTGAGAATACCTCAAAAATAACATTCCAATATAGTGAATATTGATTAAAAAGTGTTCCCATCACTGAGGGATTTCATATACCAGCTCCAAAAATCATCCGACATTTTCTCAGATAGGGATATCTCAAGAATTACAAGATTCACTCATTGCTTAGATGGATTATTTTGAAGGATTAGGTGCACTAGTAAAACCATTGTGAAAGATATATGTTATGGGGGTGGATTTGAATCCTCCCCCACACAACATTAGAAACCCAAGATTTTATACATTTGATAAAATTGGTGATCAAGAACATCACCTCTCTCATTTTGCTTCCGAGTGTGGCCCAATACTGGGATCCCCCGAACAACAAGAGGATTCCAAGCTCAAATTAATAATGCATACCATAGAAGGACCTGCGATTAATTGAAATAATAACCATATATCTATAATGTAATGGCTTGGACCTCTCCGGCCCTTTCCTTTGTCAAAAAGAAGGTCAAGAAGTGTTCTGGAGGGTAAAATGGATTTTTCCACACTTTCTAGAATTTTGAAACTACACACCGTGTAGTTTGAGTACACGCTGTGTACCCCCTTTCCAGGTATACCCCGTGTTGGAGCTGTGTCCTTACCGTGTGCATTAAATGGTTACACGCCATGTGACCAGTTCTACACGCCGTGTAGTCCCTCCTAGCGTACGCGTTACCAGTCAACGGTCGTGTACCATGTTGGAGCCATGTCCTTGTCATGTGCAATAAATGAGCACACGCCGTGTGTCCAAACTACACGCCGTGTAGTCCTTCCCCGTGTATGTATTTCCCTCAAACTGTGTGTTGACCAGTCAATGGCCGTGAAGCCATTTTGGAAGCCGCGTGGAGACCGTGTGAAAGAACCGAGTACACGCCGTGTACTTTTTCTTTTCACGCCTATAAAAGGAGGGGGTCCCCTCCTCCTTTCAACTCACACCTCTACTCCCCTCTCTTCTGAGCAGAGCTCTCCCAAGAGACTCGAAGGCTCTTCCTTCCATAACTTCTTCGTCCGAGCTCTGATTTACGATCCGTCAGCGGCTACGGGATCGTAACGACGAGGCGGAACTTCCGATCTTGGAACCGTTGTATTTCCTTCCGCCTTTCCTTTCCGACTTCCACCTGAAGTGGTTTTTCCGGGACCCGACAGAAGTGACGGACGCCAACAGACGTCTTCTAAAGTTGATCTGGGGGAGCGTTGCGATCAGGAACCTATTGAGGTAGAGATTTTACCTTCGTCTCTCTAATTTGTGCATCATGCAGGGTGGGTGTTCTCTTGTTTACGTGAAACACTTTCGAACCAGTTTAATGAAGATAATAACTGGATTATATAACGGGGATGGGAGGTTGTGATTGATGTTACTTTATATCCTCTGATATTATGTTCTGAATTGAATAAGCTTCTACCTACTGAAAATCACGGTCGTTGGGGGCCTTTTCTTATGCAATTAAATGTTTCCCTCTCCTTCTAGATTTTCTTATGGGTAGAAACCTTGTGGAATGTGGAAATTGGTTAATCACGTAAAGTTGGTTGTTTAAAATCTGGAACCCTTGTGTGATCACCCCGGTTAAAAAAAATGGAATAATGAACATTTGGGTGTTGGCTTGGTTACGAGGCATGTGATGGGGGTGTTTTGAGGGTTGTTGTGGATAGGTTGGGCAGTGGGGCTGCGATAAATGGTATTAAAGGGATAATGATGTACGGTGTGGTTATGGTTATGGTGGTTGGCAGCGGGGATACAGGGATGAGCTTGTTGTTAATGAATAGTGGGTTTTGATTAATAAATAAAATGTGGAAGAGTTAATGATTGGTGGGGCGTGGTAACGGAACGGGTCTAATAATCAATGGGTTGGTTGGTTGTTAAGAAGGGCTTGGTTTTGTTGCTTGTGTTTTCCTAACATGATTTTTGGATGACAGGTATATGTTTTATGAACGATTGGTGTGGTTAGTTGTGGATAGTTGCCCAGAAGTTAAGGAACTAAATATCTATTTCTACTGAAAAGTGAAAACCTAAAGGGCATTGGGTTTGTTGTTTGTATGCATTCTTCATAGTAGCAGTGCCGAGGAACATGCTCAGTTTCTCTTTTTAGAATCCATAGGTTGGGCTATGTGGTTGGTATATTTATATATATATCTATATATATTGTGTTTTATCACACCCCACCCATGTTGAGCACTTAGTGTCGAACACTCCCATTTCATGGGAGAGGGTGTTTTTCCCTTAGTTACTATCTCTTTCCTGCTCCTTCTCCCCTGGGCTGTGATGGCTTGAGGCGACCATGCACCTAAGACTCTTCGGGTAGGTTTCAATTGGGGTGATTATAGCCCAAGACTCTTCGGGCAAGTTCTACTATTTCCTAAGAATCTTTAGGATGAGGCCAAGGTGTGTGTGGTCGGGATACATGGTTGTGAGTCCCAGGTGTGTGCGGGCTGGATACGTGGTTGTGAGGCCCAGGTGTGTGTGGGCGGGGAGAGTGTGGCAACATCAGGACGTTCGTCGTTAGGAAGGGAAGCTATCTAAAGGGAAATGGTGTGGGGTACCCAATACTCTTGTACTTATACTACTACTACCTGTTGTGATTGTGTTTTGGTGAGTGTGGTTGGTCAGGTTGGGTGGATAGAATTCCTTGCTAGGTTTCTCTGTTGTTCTCATGGGATATTTGGATTTCCCCCCACCTGTGCACGAGAGATTTAGGTTTCCCTAATGAGTATACATGTATGCTCACCCTATGTTTACATTCAGGTTTCCTGGAGGACTACTAGGGCCGTGCGGGACCCTACTAGTTGGACAGTTGGAGTTGTTGTTGTTGTTGTACCTTGGTTTTCTTTTGGTATTGTACTTTGAGATTTCTTGTAGTTGTACCTTGTTATAAAATTATTTAAGCATGCATGTGGGCTTGGATTGGGTTTCTTTCTATAAACATTCCCTTTTTCCTTTTAGTGGTTGACTTGTCCTATTTCGCGATCATTAAAAATAAAAAGGGCAATGCCTCCCATATTTATGAAAACTCATACCCTTGGTGCTAGTCGCCACCCTAGGGCCTACTGGAGGCGGGACTCGGGGGTCAATATCTCCCTTTCGCCATTGCCAGCTCAGGTGGGGCATCTTTGGTGGGAGGGGGTCGTGAAAGAATGGTATCAAAGGTGATGGTTGAGATATATGATGGAGTCTGGAGTTAGGCCCAGCGAGGATTGCATGGGATGGTAGGAAAACATTGTAAGTTAATCTTGGTGCGTGACATAGGTCTGGGAAGACCGGCTAGGACACAAGATTTTAGGGCCCCCCGTGATCCAATGCAAGGACTCTAAGCCTACCGAACAACCAAGTGAGACTACATTGATTGCAGGGTAGAGAACCTAGGAAAGGTACATGCATCATCATGATTGTGTTTTACTTGATTCGGGTGTTTTGGGAAAGAAATTAAAATAAAATGATAAAATGAAACCTTGAGTTTTTCCTTACTACTTGGGCTAAGGTGATCCTTGTTCACCGTACAGTTATGGAACCAAGACGTCGTCCCCGGGTGGCTCAGATGGCCGAGGGCCGGCAGATTCAGGCGGTCGATCAGTTGAGGATTGACCGAGACGAGGAAGATAGCCAGTGGTAGAAGAATCTCCGTTCTTTCCAATGGCATGCCCTCAAGAAGTACGAGGGTAGTACTTCGGATATGGAGATAGAGGGGTGGCTTGAGGAGATAGGGATCACTTTAACCTTGATCCGTGCTCCGAGGGAGTACTGGGTTCCCCTAGCAGTTAGTCAGCTGAGAGGTGAAGCGTGAAAGTGGTGGACGCTCTACCTCGGAGAGAGGATAGAGGCAGAGGTTCCATGGGCTGACTTTGAGAAGGAATTCAGAGAGGAATTACTTTATTCCATGATCAAGGCGGAGAAGCGGCAGGAGTTACTCTCCCTTCACCAGAGGAGTATATCGGTACGAGAGCTGGGGATCATTTTCAAAGATCTCCTGCACATTACTCCGAATCTCATTCCGGATGAGGAGTCTCAGGCGAGACATTTGGAGGAGGCACTTCGTCCATCACTCAAGTATGCTATCACCCCCTTCACCCTTCCGACGTACTTGGCGGTACAGAAGAAGGTATAGGTTGTGGAGAGGATGCACTCGCTGGGAGGTGCACCCCGAGAGGGGATCCAGCTAGGCTCATCGAAGGGGAAGGTTGTCAGCAACAGGTCTCCTACGATGGGACCTTCCAGGTTCAGGCCAGTGGGGAGTAGGCCCCAGCAGTTCCAGTTCATATCTTCGGGTCCTTGCCCTTTTTTCATGAGCCCAGGACCGAAGTGTTTTTCTTTTGGATGTTCCAGGCACGTTCAGAGTCGGTGCCTTACCTGAGATCAGTACAGTGGTGGTGGGCAGGTTCAGCGCCCACCTCAGCAGTAGTAGTTGCCAGTGAGGCCCTTCCAGTAGCAGCAGGACCATGCTCCTCTGAGGGCAGACATTGCAGGAGGAGGCCGACCTCAGGGTGCTCCTCAGGGACTTCGACCAGGGCGTGGTCAGGGAGGTGGATGACATTAGAGAGGCAGATGAGTTGGCTGTGGACAGTTGGCCGCAGCAGAGTTGACAGCTCCAGCAGGACCATAGGTGGTGCGAGGTACGATTTTTTGTTTAGCACTACTGTTTCTGCTTTGCTCGATTTAGGAGCCTCGCACTCCTTTGTTGCACCTAGTCTTGACCATGCTCCAAGACTAGACGTAGAGAGACTTTCCGTACCACTGGTGATGAGTACACCAGGTGGGGACCAGACCAGAGTATCTTGTGTTTTCTGGGGATGTGGGCTGATGTTGGGACAACATCGATCTAGTGGGGACATTTTTATGTTACAGATGCAGCCATACGATGTCATCCTAGGAATCGACTGGTTGTTTTCTGTTAGTGCTATTATCGACTACTTCCAGAGAAGAGTCGTGTTCTCCTATGTGGATGGGCAGCGCGTATCTTTTGTTGGCAAGAGGAGATATCAGGCGGGAAGCCGGTGTGTGGAGCCTCACCTTTCCTTGTTAGGCGTGTTATCAGTGGTTCCAGCTGATAGAGAGATGATGGATGTCCCAAAGGTTGTTGGGGAGTTCCTCGATGTCTTTCCTGAGGAGATTGTGACTCTACCCCACTGACGTGACGTTGAGTACGGGATAGACTTATAGTCTGGTGCCCGTCCGATTTCGATGGCCCCTTATCGGATGTCACCTTCAGAGATGCGGGAGTTGTGGATTCAGATTGATGATCTGATGGAGAAGGGTTTTGTTCGACCCAGCATGATTCCAAGGGGTTCTCCAGTTTTTTTCTTGAATAAGGAAGATGGTGGTTGTTGGCGCCAAAAATGTGGCCCGAAATAAAGGAACGGAAAAGGGCTGGCGCGCTGCCTCGCGAAGCTCCGCCGCGAAGCCCCGGCGCGAAGCCTCGCCGCGAAGAGCCCCAACCATGGCGACGCCGCGAAGCTCCAGAGGCGGTGATCCTCCGCGAGCCCGTTTGACGTTCGCGAGCCGCCGCGAAGCTCCAGAGGCGGTGATCCTCCACGAGCCCGTTTGACGTTCGCGAGCCGCCGCGAAGCTCCAGAGGCGGTGATCCTCCGCGTGCCCGTTTGACGTTCGCGAGCCGCCGCGAAGCTCCAGAGGCGGTGATCCTCCGCGAGCCCGTTTGACGTTCGCGGGCCGCCGCGAAGCCCCGAAGGCGGCGCGCGAACCCTGCTTTGCGGCGCCCCTTCCCTATAAATACTCGACTCCCCCTGAGTCCCGAGGACAGACAATCCGACCTTTCGGCATCTCCTCTCCCAAATCGCGAAGCACGCTTTGCCCCGGGAATCATGAGCTCCGCGAGGTATTTCTACTTCGCGAGACGACTCTGATTTGTTTCGTTTTGAGCCCCTCTTCCGAGAGGGATGCCCTTCGCGATGCTCAAGGGCAGTCGCGAAGGTAGGGGATTCCCAAGGGAACCCGGGCAGCCACGGAGCACTTGTGCTTCGCGAAACACCCAACCCATATGAGTCATCCCTATGCTAAGGCAGGATCGCTCCACTTCATGAAGCACATTGCTTGGCAGGACCCTGCTTCGCGAGCCATTCCTTCTTCGCGAGGCAGTGCTCCGCGAACACTGTTCCACTTCGCGAAGCACCTCCCACTCCCACCTATGCCCCATGCTGAGGCCAAGGCACCCCACTTCGCAAAGCACACTCTTCTGCTTAGCGATTCTTCTTCCCGTGCGACCCTCCCGGTTTGCACGATGTGATTTCAAAGTCCCATGGACAACACCTCCCGTAGCGTTGCTTCGCCTAATGCTTCTTCGCATAGGCACGCTAATGGCTATTGATTCTTCGCATAGCCACGCTAACGTGGACCCCTCGATGGTTCCTCCCTCGACCCCCATTTACCATGGCCTTACCGATACCTTCCCTTCCCCAAGGACCAGAGGGTACCAGTTATGTAAGCCCTAGGGGTGTGGAGTGAACCCACCTCGTCCGAGCTGCAGGATGTTAAACTGCCAAGCACCACGTCCGCAACACATGACGTTAAACTGTGACCCAACCTCGTCTCCCTCACGAAGGGTGCCCCCCAGCTCGAGCATTCATTACACCACTCGTCTCCACGGGAATGGTAACTCTTCCGCACATGGAATGAGATCCTCCTTGTCAGAGTGGTGTATGTTCGCAGGGGAAGGGCTGCCTCAGAGCGTAAGCCCCTAACCCTTAGTACGGATGATTGCACCCGTGCATCTCTGTACTTCCCCACTACCAAGGTCAGTGGAGGACGTGATAGGGAACGAGGCATCCCCCTATGGGCCTCCATCCTGGAGTAAGTCCCAACACCATGGGCCGCTCAACGCGTAAGCCCCTCTTCGCTTCTCACGGACGCACCCTTCGCGACGTGATCATCAGGTCCTTGCAACCTCTTGTTTCTCACACCGAGCATGACTCACGTGGGCTTAGAGTGAGCACCGACCCTGACAAACCAATCATGAACTACGAGGTCTTTGATCCATGTCAAGGCATGGTACGTAGGAAGCCTCCCCGAGGTTCAAGCCCACCATTGGTGGACCAAGGTCTACTTTCACGTCGGTTTACCGGTGAAACCTTCCTGAACTACGAGGTCTTTGATCCATGTGAAGGCATGGTACGTAGGAAGCCTCCATGAGGTTCAAGCCCACCCGTCGCTCTTTCACGTCGGGTCCAATTCCAGTCCAGTGGTAAGCCATTGCGACCCAACCCATCTGAACTACGAGGTCTTTGATCCGTGTCAAGGCATGGTACGTAGGAAGCCTCCACGAGGTTCAAGCCCACCATTAGTGGACCAAGGTCTGCTTTCACGTCGGTTTACCGGCGAAATCTGAACTACGAGGTCTTTGATCCGTGTCAAGGCATGGTACGTAGGAAGCCTCCACGAGGTTCGAGCCCACCATTAGTGGACCAAGGTCTGCTTTCACGTCGATTCACCGACACACCCACCCGTCGCTCATTCACATCGGGTCCCATTCCAGTCCAGCGGTAAGCCGTTGCGACCTTTTGAACTACGAGGTCTTTGATCCGTGTAAAGGCATGGTACGTAGGAAGCCTCCACGAGTTTCAAGCCCACCAATAGTGGACCAAGGTCTACTTTCACGTCGGTTTACCAGCGAAACCCATCATGAACTACGAGGTCTTTGATCCATGTCAAGGCATGGTACGTAGGAAGCCTCCACGAGGTTCAAGCCCACCATTGGTGGACCAAGGTCTACTTTCACGTCAGTTTACCGGCGAAACATTCCTGAACTACGAGGTCTTTGATCCATGTCAAGGCATGGTACGTAGGAAGCCTCCACGAGGTTCAAGCCCACCCGTCGCTCTTTCACGTCGGGTCCAATTCTGGTCCAGTGGTAAGCCATTGCGACCCAACCCATCTGAACTACGAGGTCTTTGATCCGTGTCAAGGCATGGTACGTAGGAAGCCTCCACGAGGTTCAAGCCCACCATTAGTGGACCAAGTTCTCCTTTCACGTCGGTTTACCGGCGAAATCTGAACTACGAGGTCTTTGATCCGTGTCAAGGCATGGTACGTAGGAAGCCTCCACGAGGTTCATGCCCACCATTAGTGGACCAAGGTCTGCTTTCACGTCGGTTCACCGACACACCCACCCGTCGCTCATTCACGTCGGGTCCCATTCCAGTCCAGCGGTAAGCCGTTGCGACCTTCTGAACTACGAAGTCTTTGATCCATGTCAAGGCATGGTACGTAGGAAGCCTCCACGAGGTTCAAGCCCACCCGTCGTTTATTCACGTCAGGGTTCACTATCGTCCTGCATGACGTTAAACTGTATTTTCTGAACTACGAAGTCTTTGATCCGTGTCAAGGTACGGTACGTAGGAAGCCTCTACGAGGTTCAAGCCCACCACCCAATGGACCAAGGTCTACTTTCACGTCGGTTCACCGGCAAAACCCATTTGAACTACGAGGTCTTTGATCCATGTCAAGGCATGGTACGTAGGAAGCCTCCACGAGGTTCAAGCCCACCCGTCGCTCATTCACGTTGGGTCCCGTTCCAGTCCAGCGGTAAGCCGTTGTGACCACCCGAACTACGCGGACTTTGATTCCCTGCCATGGGGATACGTAGGAAGCCCCATCAAGGCTCAATCCCAACTTCACTGTCACCCCTATGATGGTCCCATTTCACCCTCCTCCACTTCACTCATCCATCCATCACCCATCTTGATTCTCACCCAGGCCGCCACATCCCGGTGGGATCATGCCATCCACCTCCTCGCTGCTCCTAGCGGCGCATGGGCCGCTTTCCACGTGTAAGCCCCATTATATCTCTGGGTCGTTGTCCTCCGTGTACACCCAGATTCATCACCCTTTTCCCCTCTAGGGAGTGCACCACCTCGGATCCGTCCTCATTGGGCGTTCTGATCCATCGCCTTGGTAAACCTTCCAGGTGTTCCCCCATAGGGATATACCAATCTGGTCCGTCTCTATGGGACGTTCTGATCACCCTCATTCCATCTCCGCAAGACGTTAAACTCGCGTCCTACCTCGTGATAAACAGGAGATGCCTGAGGAAAACCTCGGATAGAACGCCTTTGGTGTAACCGTCTCTGCTAGACGTTAATCTTGCAACATACCCTGTGTTGAACACGGGAAGCTGAGGAAAACCTCAGATACGTGTCTATGACATGTAAATCCCCGCGCTCGATGTGGGATGCCTCGGGTTTCCACGCCCTCGAGAAGCCTTGTGATCAAGGATAACAGACAGACATGCTCGGTACCCCAGCATCCAGACACGCTACTGATGCCTCACACGTGACTACTCCCCTGACCGAAGGTTGCTGCCCTGACTGGACCCTTTGGAATGTCCCGACAGAAGCAGTGTAATTAACCGGTGTCCATGGAAACATGGAAATGGGAAGAGTTTCACGAACTACATATTAAATCTATGAGGGAGACCCGGACTAGGTGACGAGTTCTGAGGAGGAATCCACAGAAGGAAGAGCCGACATCCCATCATCCCGTTTTGATCAAGGAGCAGACGTACCTGAACAAGGAACGAATGCCGCCCGCCTTTGGAAAGCGGGAATGTGGGGCAACAGAGCCGCGCGTCCCCCCCTGACGGACGGATGCGCACGCGCCCCGGCGAAAGCGTCGGAAACAGTGGTATCAGGCTATGCATAGACTACCGAAGGTTGAACCAGGTAACGGTAAAGAACCATTACCCCCTCCCAAGGATAGATGATCTCTTCGACCAGCTGAGGGGAGAAGGTTGGTTATCTAAGATTGATCTATGATCATGATACCATCAGCTGAGGGTGAAGGATAGTGACATCTTGAAGACGGATTTCAGGTGCAGGTATGGGCACTTCGAGTTTGTAGTGATTCCGTTTGGAGTTACGAATGCACCGGCTGTGTTCATGGGACTTATGAACATTGTCTTTCGAGAATTTCTGGACCGGTTCGCCGTTGTGTTTATCGACGACATCCTGATCTACTAATGATCAGAGGAGGGGCATGTTGGGCATCTTAGGGAAGTCTTGGAAGTCCTTCAACACCACAAAATTTATGGGAAATTGTCTAAGTGTAAGTTCATGACACAAGAAGTACACTTCCTTGGGCACGTGGTGTCTCAGCATGGAGTGTCAGTGGACCCGTCGAAGGTGGAGGCAGTTGTGTCGTTGGCAGCACACAAGAGCGTAGCAGAAGTTTTTAGTTTCCTTCGGTTTGCAGGTTACTATCTAAGGTTCATTTCAGACATCTCTCGAGTTTCTGTTCCATTGACAGCTTTGACGAGGAAGAACCAGGTCTTCCTATGGAGCGAGCAGTGCCAGAAATCTTTTGACTACCTGAAGGAGAAGTTGTTCAGTGCTCCCGTACTAAGGTTTCCAGAGGAAGGGTTGTTGTATGATGTGTTTTGTGATGCTTTTGGCCTTGGTCTGGGTGCATGATGATGTAGAAGAAGGGAGTGATTTTTTATGGTTCTAGGCAGTTGCGCCCTCATGAGCGTAACTATGCCACCCATGACCTAGAGCTTGCAGCAGTAGTGTTCGCACTGAAGTTGTGGTGACATTACCTCTTTGGGGAGCGCATTGTGGTCTTCTCAGATCACAAGAGCCTGCGTTATATCTTCTCCCAGCGTGACCTGAACTTACGGCAGTGGAGATGGGTTGAGATTCTCTAAGACTATGACTTTGAGATCTCTTACACTAAAGGTAAGGGAAATGTTTTGGCTGATGCCCTGAGCAGGAAGTCGCATCAGGAAGTAGTTCGGGAATCTATTGATGCTCGGAAGGCGATGGGAGAGTTGGCTGCCTTACACTTGGATGCAAGGGTAGAAGGTGTTAGAGGTTGTTTTTTTCAGATGACAGTGCAGTCCTCCTTGTTGCAGCAGGTGGAAGAGTCTCATTGGGGAGACTCTGAGGCGGAATTGATGCGGGAACATGTCGATCAGGGGAACGCTCCAAAAGGATGGTCAGAGGATAGCTGACATCAGATGATTTTCCATGTGAGGTTGTTTGTTCCGGAGGCGATGCATGAGGGAGTTCTCCATGAGTTCCATAGCTCAGCCTTGGTGGTACATCCAGGAGTTTCAAAAATATACCGAGGCCCGAGGGATCAGTTTTGGTGGCCCGGGGTGAAATGGGCAGTGGCGGAGTTTGTGGCTAAATTCCTAGTGTGTCATCAAGTGAAGGTTGAACATCGTTTTCTCGGTGGTTTGTTGTATCCTTTAGATGTCCCTGAGTGGAAGTGGGATGACATCTCAATGGACTTCGTCACAGGACTACCCAGAGATCAGGGTGGTTATGATGATATCTGGGTAGTGGTGGATCGTCTGACGAAATCAGCTCACTTCTTAGCAATTAAGGAGTCAGGACCGGTGAGTACCTTAGCACATAGGTACATAGACGAGGTGGTGCGTTTTCATGGAGTTCTGAGGACCATCGTCTCAGATCGGGATACTCGGTTTACCTCACGAGTCTGGAGGGGGCTACAGCATGCTTTTGGAACCCAGCTTAGCCTTAGCACTACTTTCCACCCCCAGACCGATGGGAAAATGGAGCGGACTATCCAGACGTTGGAGGACATGCTGCGAGCATGCGTTCTGGATTTCAGAGGATCATGGGCATGACACTTTCCTTTAGTAGAGTTTGCCTACAACAACAGTATCCACTCTACTATTGGCATGGCACCATTTGAGGCTTTGTATGGAAGGCCATGTCGTTCACCCATTTTCTTGGAAGTGGTTGGTGAGACAGGGGCTCTTGGGCCAGAGGTAGTGTAGAGCACCACAGAGAAATTCCAGCTTGTACGTGAGAGGATGAAAGCGGCTCAGGGCCGACAGAAGTCATATGCTAATAATCGGAGGAGGCCCTTGGAGTTCGAGGTGGGGGATCATGTGTTCTTGAAGGTTTCCCCTCGACGGGGGAAGTGGAGGTTTGGGAAAGGGAGAAAGCTCTCACATAGGTTCATCGGAGCTTTTGAGGTGTTGAGGCGAGTTGGCGAAGTGGCTTATCAGCTACCCATGCCACCACAGTTGGAGAAGGATCATGATGTCATCCACGTCTCCCAGCTTCGTCGGTACTTACACGACGACTCTCATGTTATCGACTGGGGAGAGTTAGATATGGGAGACGACGCGACCTTTGAGGAACAACCAGTCAGAATTGAGGATCGTAAAGAAAAGGTGCTCCATGGACGAACCATTTCGTTGGTTCTTGTGTTGTGGAGGCATGGCGGCCTCGAGGAGAGAACCTGGGAGCAGGAGACCCAGATGCACGCTCAGTACTCGGAGTTGTTTTGACTTGTTTTTTCCTTTGTTCTTCTAAGCTTTGTATTGATGTTGTACTCTGTACCGTTGATATATTGAATTCTTGGATTTTCAGTTGTGAGACCTTTTGTTTCTTTCTTCCCTGGTAATGTGTAACATCTCCGGATGTGTGGGAAAGGAAAAAACCTAACCCTTAATCTAGAAGCATTAATTTGGATGCAATTGAACCCGTGAAAGCAAGTTAGTGCCACCTAAAGCGGATAATATCTCGACATAGGAGAAGGAATTTCCCCAACCCACGTGTTCGGGCAGTGTGTTGGTTGTGTGGTGTTAGGGGTAGTGTGAGTTGAAGAATCCTAATGTATGGAAGTGGGAAGACCCAATTCTTAATCGAGACGCGTTAATGAGGATGCGATTAAACCCATCCAGGCGAGTCAGTGCCGCCAAAAGCGGATAATATCTCGACATAGGAGAACGAATTCCTTACACATATGATTAGGTTTGTGGGTTTGGTTTCTGTTATAACGAGAACCCTAAGAGGTATCTTGTTGGTTTCCTCTGGGTTGGTTTTTGAATTCTCGGGGACGAGAATGTTTTAAGAGGTATCTGATGTAATGGCCCGGACCTCTCCACCCGTTTCCTTTGTCAAAAAGAAGGTCAAGAAGTGTTCTAGAGGGTAAAATGGACTTTTTACACACTTTCCAGAATTTTGAATTAACACACCGTGTATTTTGAGCACACGTCGTGTACCCCCTTTTCGGGTATACCCCGTGTTGGAGCCGTGTCCTTGTCGTGTGCAATAAATGGGTGCACGCTGTGTGACCAGTTCTACATGCCGTGTAGTCCCTCCCCGCGTACGCGTTACCAGTCAATGGTCTTTTACCGTGTTGGAGCTGTGTGCTTGTCGTGTGCAATAAATGAGCACACGCTGCATGTCCAAACTACACGCCGTGTAGTCATTCCCTGCGTATGCGTTACCCTCAAACCGTGTCTTGACCAGTCAACGGCAGTGGAGCCGTGTTCGAAGCCGCGTGGAGACCGTGTGAAAGAACTGAGTACACGCCGTGTAATTTTGCTTTTCACGCCTATAAAAGGAGGGTTCCCTCCTCCTTTCAACTCACACCTCTCCTCCCCTCTCCTCTAAGCAGAGCTCTCCCAAGAGACTTGAAGGCTATTCCTTCCATAACTTTTTCGTCTGAGCTCTGATTTACGATCTGTCAGCGGATACGGGATCGTAACAATGAGGCGGAACATCCGAGCTTGGATCCATTGTCTTTCCTTCAGACGTTCCTTTCCGAATTCTACCCAAGGAGGTTTTTTCGGGACCCGACAGAAGTGACGGATGCCAACAGACGTATTCTAAAGTTGATCTGGGGGAGCGTTGCGATCAGGAACCTGTTGAGGTAGGGATTTTACCTTCGTCTCTCTAATTTGTGCATCATGTGGGGTGGGTGTTCTCTTGTTTACGTGAAACACTTTTGAACCAGTTTAATGAAGATAATAACTTGCTTATATAATGGGGATGGGAGGTTGTGATTGCTGTTACTTTATATCCTGTGATATTATGTTGTGAATTGAATGAGCTTCTACCTGCTGAAAATCACGGTCGTTAGGGGCCTTTTCTCACCAATTAAATGTTTCCCTCTCCTTCTGGATTTTCTCATGGGTGGAAACATTATGGAATGTGTAAATTGGTTAATCATGTAAAGTTGGCTGTTTAAAATCTGGAACCCTTGTGCGATCACCCCGGTTAAACAAAATAGAATAATGAACATGTGGGTGTTGGCATGGTCATGAGGCATGTGATGGGGGTGTTTTGTGGGTTTTTGTGGATAGGGTGGGCAGCAGGGCTGCGATAAATGGTATTAAAGGGATAATGATGTACGGTGTGGTTGTGGTTATGGTGGTTGGCAGTGGGGCTGCAGGGATGAGCTTGTTGTGAATGAATAGTGGGCTATGATTAATATATAAAATGTGGGAGAGTTAATGAATGGTGGGCGTGGTAACAGGACGGGTCTAATAATCAATGGGTTGGTTGGTTGTTAAGAAGGGTTTGGTTGTGTTGCTTGTGTTTTCCTAACTTGATTTGTGGATGACAGGAATATGTTTTATGAACGATTGGTGTGGTTAGTTGTGGATAGTTGCCCAGTAGTTAAGGAACTAAATATCTATTTCTACTGAAAAGTGAAAACCTAAAGGGCAATGGGTTTGTTTGTTGTATGCATGCGTCATAGTAGCAGTGTCGAGGCACGTACTCTGCTTCTCTTTTTAGAAGCCATAGGTTGGGCTGTGTGGTTGGTATATTTATATATATATCTATATCTTTTGTGTTTTATAGCACCCCACCCATGTTGAGCACTTAGTGTCGAACACTCCGATTTCATGGGAGAGGGTGTTTTCCCCTTAGTTACTAGCTCCTTCCTACTCCTTCTCCCCTAGGCTGTGATGGCTTGAGGCGACCTTACAACTAAGACTCTTCGGGTAGGTTTCGATTGAGGTGGTTATAGCCCAAGACTCTTCGGGCAGGTTCTACTGTTTCCCAAGAATCATTGGGATGAGGCCCAGGTGTGTGCGGGCGGGATACGTGGTTGTGAAGCCCAGGTGTGTGTGGGATGGATACGTGGTTGTGAGGCCCAATAGTGTGCGGGTGGGATACGTGGTTTTGAGGCCATGGTGTGTGCAGGTGGGATACGTGGTTGTGAGGCCCAGGTGTGTGCGGGCGGGGAGAGTATGGCATCGTCAGGACGTTCGTCGTTAGGAAGAGAAGCTAACTAAAGGGAAATGGTGTGGGGTACCCAATACTCTTGTTCATATACTACTACTACCTGTTGTTATAGTGTTTTGGTGAGTGTTGCTGGTGAGGTTGGATGGATAGAATTCTTTGGTAGGTTTCTCTGTTGTTCTCACGAGACATTAGGATGTCTCCCCACTTGTGCACAAGAGATTTAGGTTTCCCTACTGAGTATACTTGTATTCTCACCCTACATTTACTTTCAGGTTTCCAGGAGGACTACCAGGGCTGTGCGGGACCCTGCTAGTCGGACAGTTGGAGTTGTTGTTGTTGCTGTACCTTTTTTTTCTTTTGGTATTGCACATTGATCTTTTTCCGACTTGAACCTTGTTATAAATTTATTTAAACATGCATGTGGTCTTGGTTTGGTTTTATTTCTATACACTTTCCCTTTTTCCATTTGGTGGTTGACTTGTCCTATTTCCCGATCTTTAAAAATAAAAATGGTAATGCCTCCCATATTTATGAAAACTCATACCGTTGGTACTAGTCGCCACCCCAGGGCCTATTGGAGGTGGGACTTGGGGGTCATTATCTCCCTTTCACCATTGCCAGCTCAGGAGGGGAATCTTTGGTGGGAGGGGTCGTGACATATAACTATCTCAAGATGGGAAGATCTTCATCACCAATTCCCCTTCCAATTAAGCTCTATATTGAGGAAAAACGCAATCCTTTACTTCGGTAATTGTAAAAAGTTTGAAAGTGAAAAAGTCATGGATTTAATTTCATGATGGAAGGGTTAGACATATTCCATAGAAATATAAATTACCAAAGAACTATTACAGGAGATCTGTTTGAAAATCATATAGGAGAATGTTCATGTATGCTTATTTCATTGATGTACCATGGTGGATTCTAAGAGTCTGTGACTATAGAGAAATGTACAGAGGATGATATTCACTAAACAAGGGAAAGTTCATATCAATAAATAACAGCACATATATAGAATCCAACATAGTCTAAATTAGTTATTCTCACCATCAATATTGAAAGGATGAGGTGATGTGGCATAGAAATAAGGAAGAGTAAAATTTATTCATTCTATAATGATAATGATTCAGGGTACATTAATATTCATCTAGAAGAAAACATGATCATGATTCCAAATGATAAGAAGCTAGAGGATAGTGGTCATGATGATTATATAATTATTTCCTTTACCATCTTCTATTCAGTCACAAAATCCATGAATGCTTTGTCTTCAAATATAATTAACCAAAGATGAACTATAATGGTTAAATTCAAATGGAAAATACCATGGTACATGTGGAATCTGTATCCAAAATCATCCAAAATAATGAAGAAGAATGATCATGGGAACCATCCTGTCAAACAACTGATTGGGTACTAACCTACCAAAAGTGATATTCAACTGAAGAGAAACACATTTTCGCCTATATCACCATCAACATGGTATCAACTTAGTTTTATGAATTTACATCAGGTCTAGATGAACACACTCTTGATGAGAATGATTGTACGTCCCTATAATACTAAGGTACCAAAGAGGTTGTCTTGTCCACATCTCCAAGAGTTGGTGAAGAAGGGATCAGTGATACCCTACCTACCAGTCTAGAAAGAATTATCGATCCTATTCATTTCTATGATAATAATGTTGATGAAGCATGATCCCAATGTAAATAAGAAATACAATCTTCACGGTCCACGTTGGGACCCCCATCAATTTCCACCCATAGTACTACTGAAAATGGAAAGGGTATTGAAAATTCTTATACATGTCATTCCATTGATGATGACATGACCACATTGCCGAATAATAAGTCACTCAATTGATATCATATAACGAGGATCTGCAATAAGTAATTAGGAAGACGCTTCATCGATGTTTTCGCCATGGTGAAATGTTCACATCCACTTACAATGGTCTTCCCCACTATGAAGTACCCCATCCCATAAGGATGAGGGTATTTTTATACTTTTCAACTCCTAATCAGGTGAATTTTAGACATCATTCCACCTCACTCCAATCCACATAACTAGGGGAATTTCAATATTTTCAACCTCCCCATCAGGTTTATTCTAAACGTTGTTCAGCCTCATTCATGACCACATAAATTTTGAGAATTTAAAAATTCCCTTATCCATGGGAGACATAATCAGTAAATAAGACCCCCCGGGATTCAGTTTCTACCCTTGAATTGAACATGATTGGGGAATTTCCTTCAAGATCCCAAATTCAACATCATACCTATACCAATAGAGGATAATGACATAGGATTGGAATATAGAGTTTTCATCAATATCTATATTATTTACAAAGGAATTTTTATTACCTCCAATCAAAGAAAGTCCACTAGTTATTTTCTTATGCAATGAAATATGATTTGATTGATCTTTAACAAATTAAGTGGATCAATGATGCATATTTGGGAGAACATCAAAAATACATCCACTACCAGGGATTGTTAGGAAATAAAATCGAGACATTACTGGTCTTCAATGATTTATTTTAAATGCATATAGATGAGGAGATATTGAATCCGATGAAACAAATGTTCTTGCATCAAACATGAAGACATCTTGATCGAAAAACACAATGCGTACCAAAGCCTCTAATGATCCCATCTTGCAGGGATAGAAAAATTAATGTTAATTCCCTTAAGTATAAATATGTGGCTATAAAACTTTCATGTTTTCTAGAGAAAACAATTCTCAAAATTTCAATGATCTAGAGACCTAAAGAGTTGGTTAGGAAAGATCATCCCAAACATTGGCCCTACCACCAAATTTTGTGGCATAAAATTGAAGGATGCATCATCATCAATGATTGGCATCAAAATAAATACTAAAAGTCTTGGTAGTGGTTGACAACCTAGATACTCTTTCTAAATTCATGTGAGTTATTATCACTCCACCAAAATATCACCATGCCCAATGAATTATTCCATAGGTCAAATTTGTATGACAATAAACTACAATACACCTCGGTCCCAGTCATAAGACCCTAAAATGAAAGAAACCAATGTCAAATCATCCTAACAACAAACTATCCATCACTTATCCACATTGTATGATTTTAGACATCACATAATTGGTCCTATCCACCTTGAATTTAAAATTTTTGCTTCTATATCCAACCCAAATGACAATAAACTAATCAAAGTGGTCACTGATAAATTGTCTTAATCCATAACTATGAATCCCCCATTACAACTTGAGTTTTAACTCCATTCATTGAGAGGTTTAAATGAACCTTCATTTTACTCAATGTTTATTCAATGTACGTAAATTGTAATGTTTACCATGTGATGGTATAAACATTGAATTTTTTCATACCATTTGAACCCCCCTTATTCCACTCATCCAACTTTATCTTTTCTGATCTTTGAATCAACCAATTCCTTATGTGAATTCCAACTCATAGAATCCTTTATCATTTATTTGATTAGTCCTCTTGGTTGCACCTTTAATAGAAATATTGGTTACATGGATTCATTAATCTTAAGGGACCCCAGTACAGTTTGATGTTGAATGGAATAATTTTCCCCTATGATTGTGATATGACCCCAAGAGAATGTTTTTTTCCAAGATGAAAAATTATTCCTGAACACCATGCACCATCCCCCGACTAAGTGGGGAATTAATTTTTCACCATTCCAAATGTTAATTATGTTCCCAATCATCTCTATAATCCAATTTGTAGATTTAATGGAATGGTTTACATTTTCCACATTACAAATTTCAATGGGATCAATCAAATTTATATGATTTATTCCTTCATACTCTACATCCTTTATTAAGAAACCTCCAACTCATGCTATAATAATGATTGTAATTCAATATTCTGAGCTGCATGAAATTAAAATTCTAGCACATGTCCATGTTATAGGAACTTAAAATACAAATGCCATTGGTTCATATGACATTCTATTAATCTAAATGGAATGGTCCTTGTCACATGACCGTAAATTGCATGACCCATATTTTCCTAGCTAGAACACATGAAACTATACGAAAATTTCTTCGGCAAATGATATTAAAATGTAGCCTTACGCTATGCACCAAGCATATGATTCCTTGGAATAACATCCTATGAATCCTCATTTCACAAGCACGAGATTACTCCCATGAGATGATTTCCTAAATTCCTATACAATATTTCTTGGGATTCTTGACTTCATATTTACATTTGGTTTCTATTTGTCCCAACCACATGACATTAAACATTATAGTTCACATCACTCTCATTCTATGTTAATATTATCCTATAACTATGTATGGCTTGATTCTCATTCCAATGATATACATAGAGATTCCCATACCTAATGTCTTGACCAATCCATGACATGATAAAATTGGAATTTTTCTTTCTTTTAATAGTCTCTATATGGTGAAAGAAACCTTTTCCATTTCTTGTTTCTCACACTAAGAGTGGACTATAAATATTTTTGGTAAGGGCTTAAGCACGTGATAAAGACATATAAGTTTATGTATGTGTTAGCATGGTTCTGGATAAAATATCTTAAAAGTCACACTAATCATATTTACCAAATGATTGCAAACTATATGGTTGATGTATATTTCTTGAATTATAATTGTGTTTTACTTTGACCCTCAACATTTAGATCCAAAAATTTTAGCATTGGTATCTTATGACAACACCAACCTACTCATCTTCAAGAACAATATGTGTATTGATTCTCATTTTAGTGATATATTTTTTATGATTATACCTTCTCTCCTAGGACCTCCTAGAAAAAATAGACACTCTATGGAATATAAACAATGATCAATGCAAGGTACTCCAACACTGGTCCTTTTAATTGTATAATAATCCCACGGAAAGTGTACCCTCCTAACATATGATCCAGATCTATGTAGGGAACTTCATACTCCATGGATGATTTTAGTATAAAAACATCATTTGTTCTCAAGAAAATCCCTTCCATAAATGAAACTCCTTCTTTTTGGAAACTTTAATCATCATAAAATCCCCTTTACTAATAGTAATAAGATCACCAAACTCATAAGAAAACATTTCGTTTCACTATGCATAACATTCCATATCCTGGATTTTCATAAAAACACCCAAGGGTGGCCTTTCAAAAAATGGAAACATATCCTCAAAAAAAGGGTCATGTTGTTTATATATATAGACCCAAGCCTTTTACATAATACATTTCATGATTTTAAGCATAATTAATCCTCAGAGTAAAAGCCAAGGATCGTTAAGTCTAGTGTCTTGGAAGACTAGGTACATATAAAATAAAACATGGGGCTAAAAAAACTTCTTTATTTAATCTGCATAAAGAGATTCTAATTTCCTTTAAGATCTTACATCAGCATAGGGTACCCAGGGGAACACATGAACAAAGGGATGAGCTAAAGATCCCTGTAAAAGAATCAACATAAGGATACATCTCAAGAACATGAGTTACGAGGCATGAAATAATTATATCCAAAGCATGAAACTTATAAAATCATTAATATAAGAATAGGATCATATAAACATGTAATCATATAATTTTTACATAATCATAAATCATGTCTTTAGTATGGGTCAAGGATAACCGCCAATCCCGTTTCCCATTTCAGTACAGGTCCAGGCTAACCGCCAGTCCCGTTTCACATCGCATCTCAAGAGACTAATCCTTACCCAATGCATTGGAGCACTATCGGGGTGCACCCACCTCAATATATTCATGAATATTCTTTCCAAATAAATAATCATTCCACATAAATAACCATACATAATCAACCATTCATGAACATAAGGTTACCCATGGAAAGAATTGGGTACCACAATCATGGCATAAAACATGTCCAATGGGCGTATCACGAAAGTGTCCATGAAAGGAAGGGATTAGAACAGACATGGGAATTAACAGGGTAAAATACGCATATAACATGGTAAGTGGTTTCAATATAAGAGACAACATAAAAAATGAATTTCAGAAACATTAGCATTAAAACATTTTTGTGTGGTTTTAAGGAAAACACTCTAGAGCTTTTAAAATAGAAAAGAGGAAATTCTTTTATATAAAACCAGAATTGAAAAAAGAAGGTATTAATAATAAAAATAACGATTTTATAATTACAATGGTGTTTTAAAACATAGGATATAGTGCACATGAAATTTGGGTAATAATTTGGGAAGTCCCCTTTAAACAGGTTGGCTTATCGGAATGTTCTAAAGACGGAATATTTCAAAATCATGTATATCCATGAAAGAATGTGATGAAAGGTTTAAGATATAATAATATTGTACAACTAAAATTAATTCAAAAGACTCACATAGATATATAAGATAACACCATTTTGAAAGAAAAATAAGGCAACCCAAAAGAACAATGATGGTTCGGGTCGAATTCGTTACAATTTTATCGGCATGGTGTCAGGTGTGACCAAGAGGGGTTTATGAGAGAGAAATGGGGTTTCTAATCACTTATAAATCCAGAAGGAATTATGGGGGAAGGTGTATAAACACACCCCATAACTTGGTATTACACAAAAAGGCATAGCATAGAGAACAATCTTGATTAAGAGTGAAAAGGGGAGGATCCCTTACCTTAAATCCAGTGGTGTTATCCACTTGTTATTAATGACATGAATAAACAAATTAGGATTATTAATTACTAATTCCATAACCTCTTATATATGTAATTTATTCTATATAACCCTTTTTAGTTCATTCATAGTATTTTTTATTTTTTATAAGGTTCAGTTACATTGTTTGACCTCATTTGTTTACTTGGATTTAAACATCGGTTCACTTGTATTCAAGTTTGGATTATATGCTGGATGAAAATGGTTGTCCATAATTTAAGTTACATTATTCAGTTCATATCCATCAGATTACATGGTTGTAATTTTAGTTATGTTACTTAGAGTGATGTATAATTATTATATATATAACCTTAGTGATAATCATTTTTGTTAATCGGTGGATTTGATTACAAAGAATGTGTTTTTCATTTACAACTTAATTCCATTTGTACCAGAATAATACAGAACAAAAAATAGGATATATTACATATATAATAATCGGGTTTGACCATAACACAAATGGTTTCATGACCAGAATTAATGATAATAATATAAATTGATAAACTCTTGTCCTTGAATGTGCTAAATTAGCACATCTCAAACGGTGAGTTCATTTCTTTCAAATACAAGTACGGGGAAAGGGGAGAATATAATTAAATGTACCACTAGCATGAAGAAATTCCAGTTCATGTATGTTACTGGATTTATCATTCTATTATGGTTATGGTAGGTGAGGAATGAAATAAAAAAAAGAACATAAAAGAAAAGATGAAATTTGGGAAGAGGAATTTAACTCTTGAGACTTTCTCCTTTGAGAACCTATTAAGAGGAAAGGTTTTGGTATTTTGAGGAGGATGAGAGCTTTTGGAAGTGGTGGAGGAACTTGGGGAGAGATTTTGGCAGAATATATAGAAGTATTGGAGCTTGAGAGGAGTTGATAGAAGAGGGAGTGAAGGGGGTTTTTATAGTGGAGGAGAGGAGAGATTTCATGATTTTATAATCCTTAATTTATTATTTCTTCACAAGCCAAATAATAGTAAGTATTCCCTGACCAATAATATCGATTTAATCATGTGATCCCAAACCATGTGTTCTTACATAAGCATATCATCATTGATGACTAAATTAATCCATTATTTAGCATTTATTGTAAATTATCAGATTCTACTATTCATCAAAAATTCAAGTTTTTCAGAAAAATCCCAAAAATTCACCCTAACCTTTTTCCAATGTGTAGAATCTAAAAATGAAGTCCATTTTTCAAAAATAATTATCTAAATATTATTATTTTAATATTTAATTAAATTAATAATTTATTATCAAAACCAGTTTTATAACATTCATTAACTCATTCTAAAATATAGGTATATCATACTTCCAACTTGAATATCATTTTTATACCACCATAGGTGAGGTTATTATTCATTAGGGTATATGCCTATTCATAATGGTATGTTACTATTCATTAGGGTAGGTTACTATTCATCAACAATTATTTTTGTTTTATTAGACACCAAAAAACATCTTGAACACAACTGTGTATGCCGGATTTTGGAAATTCCAAACAGAGAAGTGAAAAACTTATGTTTAAAAGTAACTTATCACTTAGTAGTTCATTATGCTGTGCTTTATGTGATTTTGTGACATAAATATAAGAAGGTAATTTCCATCAAAAAACTATCGGCCGTTACATCCTTCCCCCCTTAATAAATTTCACCCTCAAAATTTTCTTTTAAATAATAAGCCAAAAACAGGTGCGGTAATTTTCCTTCATTGCTTCCTCCAATTCCCATGTTGCTTCCTCAAACTTATGGTTCCTACAAAACACTTTGACAAGATGTGTTCACTTGTTGTGTATAACCTTATCTCTTCAATCCAGAATCTTTACTGGCTGCTTCTCATAGGAGAGATCATCTTCAAGGTGCACCACCCTTGATTTTAGTACATGTGAGGGGTCAGGTATGTAGTTACTCAAGAGTGATACGTGGAAAACATCATGAACCCAATCCATATTCGGTGGAAGTGCAAGAGGATAGGCCACGACTCCTATGGGGTCAAGGATCTCAAAGTGGCCAATATTCCTTGGTCTTATCTTCCCTTTCTTCACGAATAGCTTGACTCTCTTACATGGAGATATTCGAAGCAAGAATTTATCTCCAACGTCGAACTCCAAGTCCCTTCGACGGTTGTCAGTATAGCTCTTTTTCCGACTTTGAGCAGCTTTGATGTGTTTTTGGATGACTTGAACCTTCTCTGTCATCTCTTAAACAAAATCAGGTCCAAGTATCTTTCTTTCTCCAACTTCATCCCACCAGGTCGGAGTTCTACATCGCTTTCCATATAGAGCATCATATAGAGCCATCTAACTACTCGAGTGAAAGCTATTGTTGTATGAGAACTCAAACAATGGGAGATTTTGATCTCATCCACCTTTTAATTCTATAAAGAAGGATCTTAGCATATCTTCAAGTGTCTGAATAGTCCTTTCAGATTGGCTATCAGTTTGGGGGTGATTGGCCATGCTGAAATTTAATTCAGTACTCAAAGCATGTTGAAGACTCCTCCATAATTTAGATGTGAACCTTGGATCACGGTCAGAGACATATGAGAGTGGAACACCGTGATGTCTCACCACTTCACATATAACTTTTCATGTTTTTCAATCGAGATATCTTCCTGAATAGTGATGAAATAGGATGTCTTGGTGAGTCAGTCAACCTCAACCCATATTTCATTATTTCCTTTCTACGTCTTCGGGAGACACATGAAAAAGTCCATAGTAACATTTTCCCATTTCCACATGGTTATAGAAAATGGCTGCATCATACCTTTGGACTTTTGTCGCTCAGCATTAACCTGCTAACATACAAAGCACCTTGATATATATTCAACAATCTCCGTCTTCATGTTATCCCACCAGTAGTGTTCTCGGAGATCACGGTACATTTTGGTACTCCGATGATGGATAGAGAAGGTCGATCTATGTGCATCATTCAATATCTCCTTCTTTATATTTGGATCTGATGTAACACTTCATTGTGTCCCAAATCATACAACTCCTTCCTCATCAATTTTGAAATCGGAGGATTTCCCATTTTTAACAGCTTCCACCCTTTTCTGAATTTCCACATCCTTTCTTTGAGCAAGCTTTATTTTCTCCATGAGGGATGGTTGAGAAATCATTTGAGAATTGATTGATGATGTTCCTCCCTTAATTATTCCCATGTCCATCATTTTCAAATCCAATAATATGTGATCCTTTTCAATTCTCAACATTGATAAAGATGCAGGATCCTTTCTACATGCAGCATCCGCCACCATGTTTGTCATACTATGATGGTAGTGAATTGTGCAGTCATAATCCTTGATGAGCTATATCCATCTTCACTGGAGCATATTAAGCACTTTCTGTGGGAATATATATTTGAGACGCTTTGGGTCAGTATGTATCTCACATTTTCCCCATATAGATAATGCAGCCATATGTTCAACGCAAAGATCACAGCCGCTAACTCCATATCATGTGTGGGATAGTTTTTCTCATGTATTTTCAACTACCTTGAGTCATAGGCTATCAGTTTATACTTTATCATTAGCACACAGCCTAAGCCTTTCTTAGAATCATCATTATACACCAAAAAGAGTTCTCCACTTGAAGGGAGTGTGAGTACCGGCACCGTGATAAGCCTCTTTTTCAACTCCTTGAAACAGTCTTCACATTCCTGTGTCCAGAAAAACTAGGACATTGGGTTTGAAAATCGTGAAAAGTTCATCACGAATCATTGAAAATACCCAGCTAGACCTAAAAAGCTACATATATATGTTACAAAAGTTTGCCTTGGACACTCTTCAATTGCCTTCATCTTGGAAGGGTCCCCATATATCCCATTCATGGTGATACCATGCCCCAAGAATGATACTTCCTCCATCCAGAACTCACATTTAATGTACATTGCATACAACTTATCCCTTCGCAAAGTCATTACCATAGTTTCAAAATGCTCTTCATGTTCCTCCATTCTCTTGGATTATATCAAAGTGTCATCAATAAATACCACAACAAATTTGTTGACCTAATATCTAAAGACTTTATTCATTAAATCTATGAAAATTGCAGGAGCATTAGTGAGTCCAAAGGACATCACTATCAACTCATAGTGTCCATACCTTCTTTTAAAGGTAGTCTTGGGAATATTTCCTTCCTCACCTTTAGTTGGTGATATCATGACCGAAGGTCCATCTTAGAGAAATAACTAGACCCACGAAGCTGATCGAACAAGTCATCTATTCGTGGAAGGGGATACTTATTCTTTGTAGTGATTTTATTGAAATCACAATAATAAATGCAGTGGTGCATTGATCCATCCTTGTTCTTGACGAAGAGGATTGGAGCATCCCATGGTGAAGCACTCGGGCATATAAAAACCTTCTCCATATTCTCCTATAACAGCTTCTTCAGCTCTTCTAGCTCTACAGAGGCCATTCTGTAAGGTGTCTTTGATATTGGAAGATATCCAGGGATCAGTTCAATTTACAACTCAACCTCTCGGTCTGGGGGAAGACCAAACAACTCTTCAAGGAATAAATTAGTGTAATCCCTCACAATGGGCTTGTCTTCAAGCATGATTCTCTCATTCGTCTCAATCATTTGTGCTAGATATTCATGCTCATAACGAAGAAATATCAACACTTGAGATGATTATTCGAAAGGAGATTCATCTTCCACCTTGAACTTGAAAAGAATCGGAGGATGCTTCGGTATGTGAAGAGTGATCTCCCTTTCCCAGCAGTCGATATTGGATTTTTATAGAGACAGCCAATCCATGCCTAAGATAGCGTCAAACTCTATCAATGGAAGTATGTCAAGATTTGCTGGGAGGTTCAGTACATAAACATTAACCGGGGATGAGTTACAAACCATGGATGCAATAATTTCCCCACTCTCTGTTCTCATAGATAAATTTTCCTCCAAATTTTGATGTGGTGTTTGAATAGTTATACTAAACTTGAATGATATGAAAGTATTCGTAGAATGAGAATCAAATATTACGTTCACTATTCTTGAATGAATAACAAGAGTACCTGTCACCACATCGTTTTCTGGATCCACCTCAGCAGTAGTGATAGCATAATCCCTTCCTTGATTCCTTGGAGGTTTTTGGTGATTTCCTCTAATAACCCTCGGCTTAGGGAAATTGTTTGCATAATGCCCATGCTCCTTGCAGTTAGAACACTGCACTTCAGGCTGCGTGTTGATCAGAACCTTATGTTCTTCTTCATCATTAGCAGGATTTTTCATATCCCTTCGGTAGTTCATGTCCAGGTGAATATTCTTCCCACATTTGAAGCAATTCCTGGTTTCCCTGAGAGAGTCACCAAGATGCTTCTTCCAACAATTATTGCAAAGGGGAAAGTGATGCTTCTTTCCATCATGGGATTTGTTTGATGAACCACCCATGTTGTTCAACAATTTCTGCTTCTTGTCACTAGGCCCATGAGACCACTAAGAGTCTCCAATATCCCTTTCAACCTTGAGGGAACAATGGAAAATCCCCTCATAGCTGTCGATGTCTCTAATTTCCAACACTTTTTGTAGACTCGGCTTTAGACCACTAAAGAACAGATCCACCTTGCTTTCGGTTTTCATGACAAATCCAGAGGCGTACCTTACAAGCCTTATATAGTTCACTTCATATGCCCCGATGGACTCATCTTCCTTCTTCTTGAGTCCAAGGAACTCTCTTTCCATCTTGAGATGGAGGGTTCGAGGAAAATATTTGTTGAAAAACATCCTCTTGAATTCCTCCCAATATATGAAATCAATTTCCTCTTGAGAATTTGTATTCTTGATCAGTGTCCCCCACTGATCAGTTTCCCCATCAACACGATAGACTTCCAATACAACTTTCTCATCTTCTGAGAACTGGAGGACAGATAAAATATTTTCAATGGAGTTAATCCATTGTTCTGCGAGGAGGGGATCAGAAGACCCGCTAAACATGGGAGGCCTTAGAAACATGAAGGATTCTATGGAAAATTTCTCTTTCCTTGGAGGAGGAGTACGTTCCACTTGATTCAAGTTATTATTCATAACTCGAGCCAGCTGATCAAGTACTGCCATGAATTTTTGAGCACCCGCTTCCGTCACATCAGGAATGTCATTAGGGCAATCATTAGATTGCCTATCACGTTGGTTGTTGGAACGTGTTCTTCTATTTCCCGCCATTAACTAAGAAAAAGATCATACAATTAGAGGTCTTGAATACATAGCTATTGATCATAAAAAGGATACATTGAAAATTAAAGGATAATCTTATAATTAAGAAATAAATATGAACTTGTGATTCCTTAGGTTTTTATCTAGGATATCCCTGATCTATTTCTCAACATATATTCTTATGGGCTTTTTTTGTCCCTTAATAATGGTTTGTACTAAGCCCATTAATATACCAAATAATTTCCCCCAGGAGTGTCGTAACCAAGAGTGTAGCAAGGCCCGTTATCGGACACCAGTTCATGTTCGAGTCTAGCTGAAAACGTTGTTTTCAGGTTTTACCCCTAGGTACATCTATTCCAGAGCCGCCTCTACCTTCTCGTATCCAGACAACGATGTATTTTCTTGATAAACCACTTACTCTATACTCACTAAAATTTAGGGCGGTTTTCTTATACATAGTCTCATACTTAAAGTTCTCACTAAGGTGCTCTATTCCTAATCTCCAAAAACAACTAGACCATCCTCTGATACCAACTATAGAGACTGAAGCCTTTTACATAAAAAAATTCATGATTTTAAGCATAATTGATCATCAGAGTACAAGCCAAGGATTGTTAAGTCTAGTGTCTTGGAAGACAAGGTACATATAACATAAGATATGAGACTAAAAGAACTTATTCTTTTTATCTCCATAAAGAGCTTCTGACTTCCTTTGAGCTCTTACATCTACATAGGGTACCCTGGGGAACACCTGAACAAGGGGATGAGCTAAAGAGCCCAATAAAGGAATGAACATAAGGATACATCTCATGCACATGAGTTAGGAGGCATGACATAATGATATCCATATCATGAAACTTATAAAATCATTTAATATAAGCATGGTATCTTATAAACATGTAGTCATATAAATGTGGTAGAATCATAAATCATATATTTAGTACGGGTCAAGGCTAACCGCAAATCCCATTTCCCTTTTCCGTACGGGTCATGGCTAACCGCCAATCCCGTTTCACATCACATCTCATGAGACTTATCCGTACCGAATGCATTGGAGCGCTATCTGGGTGCACCAATCTCAAAATATTCATGAATATTCATGCCACATAAATAATCTTTCCACATAAGTAATCACAGATAATAATCCATACATAAACATAAGGTTACCCATGGAAAGAATTGGGTGCCACAATCATGACGTAAAACATATCCAATGGGCGTATCACGAAAGTGAACATGAAAGGAAGGGAGTAGAACATACAGGGGAATTCAAAAGTTACAATAGGAATATAACATGTTAATTTGTGTCAAATATAAGAAACAACATAAAAAATGTATTTTAGAGACATTGGCATTAAAACATTTTTGTGCTGTTTTAAGGAAAACACTCTAGAGATTTCCAAATAGAAAAGAAGACATTATTTTATATAAAACCCGAATTGAACCAAGAAGGTTTTAATAATAAAAATAATTATTTTAAAAATACAATGGTGTTTTAAAATATAGGATAGAGTGCACTTGAAAGTTGGGTAAAAATTTGGAAGTCCCCTTAAAACAAGTTGGATTATCGGAATGTTCTAAGGAGGGAATCGTTCAAAATCATGTATATCCACGAATGAATATGATGAAAGGGTATTTAAATAAGAATCTCGTTAAAGTAAGTATAAGTCATAATACTCACATATATAGATAAGATAACACCATTTTGAAAGAAATATAAGGCAACCCGAAAGAACAAAGAAGGTTCGAGTCGAATTCGTTACGATTTTATCGGCATGGTGTCGGGTGCGACCAAGAGGGTTTTATGACAGTGAAATGGGGTTTCGCATCACGTATAAATCCAGAAGGAATTATGGGGAAGGTGTATAAACACACTACTTCCCTTGGTATTACACAAAAAGGCATAGCATAGAGAACAATCTTGATTAAGAGTGAAAAGGGGAGGATCCCTTAGCATAAATCTGGTGGTGTTCTCCACTTGTTATTAATGACCTAAATAAAAAAAAATAGGATTATTAATTCATAATTATAGAACCTATTCTATGTGTAATTTATTCATTATAACCGTTTTTAGTTCATTAAATTAGTTTTGATTACTTATAAGGTTCAATTTCATTGTTTGAGC
The DNA here is from genome assembly GCA_963277665.1 of Viscum album. Classification (NCBI taxonomy): domain Eukaryota; kingdom Viridiplantae; phylum Streptophyta; class Magnoliopsida; order Santalales; family Viscaceae; genus Viscum; species Viscum album. The sequence continues at coordinate 1,007,344,134 of OY728134.1, forward strand.
TCATTTGTTTACTTGGCTTTAAATATCGATTCACTTATATTCATGTTTGGATTATATTCTAGATGAAAGTGGTTGTCTAGAATTGAAGTTACGTTCTATAGTTCATATCTAGGAGAATACATGGTTTTAATTTTAATTAGGTTACTTATAGTGATGTCTAATTATTATATATATAACCTTAGTGAAAACCGTTTTTGTTAATCAGTGGATTTGATTACAAAAAATGGGTTTTTCGTTCATAACTTAATTCCATTTGTAACAAAAGATTACAGAACCCAAAATAGGATATATAAAATATATAATAATCTAGATCAACCATTACACAAATGGTTTGATGACCATAATTATAGATAATAATAGAAATTGATAAACTGTTGTCCTTGAATGTGTTAAATTAGCACTTCTCAAACGGTGCTTTCATTTCTTTAAAATAAAAGGGTGGGGAAAGGGTAGAAGATAATGAAATATACCACTAGCATGAAGGAATTCCAGTACATGTATGTTACTATATTTATCATACTATTATGGTGAAGGGAGGTGAGGAAAGAAAAAAAAGAAGGAACTTAAAAGAAAAGAAGAAATTTGGGAAGAGGAATTTACCTCTTGAGACTTCCTCCTTTGAGAACCTATTAAGGGGGGAGTTTTTGGTATTTTGAGTTGTCTGAGAGATTTTGGACGTGGTGGAGGACCTTGGGGAGAGATTTGGGTTGAATTTAGATAAGTCTTGGAGCTTGAGAGGAGTGGAGATAAGAGGGAGTGAAGGGGGGATTTTATAGTGAAGGAGAGGAGGGATTTCATGATATTATAATCCTTAATTTATAATTTCATCACAGTAAAAAGAATAGTAAGTATTACCTTACCAAGAATAGTGATTTTATAATGTGATCTGGAACCACATGTGCTTACATCATCATAACATTATCTATGACTCAATTAATCCATTATTTATCATTTATTGTAAATTAACGGATTCTACTATTCATCAAAAATTCAAGTATTTCAGAAAAATCCCAAAAATTCACCCTAACCATTTCTCAAAGTGCAGAATACAAAAATGAAGTCCCCTTTTCAAAAATAATTTTCTAAATATGATTATTTTAATATTTAATTAAAATAATAATTTATTATCAAAACCAGTTTTAAAACGTTCATTAACCTATTCTAAAATATAGGTATATCATACTACCAAATTGAATATTATTTTTATACCACGATAGGTGAGGTTACTATTCATTTGGATATATCACTATTCATAATGGTATGTTACTATTCATTAGGGTATGTTATTATTCAGCAAAAATTATTGTTTTTATTAGACTCCAAAAAACATCTTGAACACAACCGTGTATGCCGGATTTTCGAAATTCCAAACACAGAAGTGACAAACTTATGTTTAAAGTTCACTTATCAGTTATTAGTTCATTATGTTGTGCTTTATGTGATTTCATGAAATAAATATAAGAAGGGAATTTTCATTGAAAAACTTTGGGTCGTTACATTATATATACATCGGCAGTATCACAATGGAATCCACCTATTGGCCACTCCCTATGTACTTGTTCCATATCATTCGTCCGAATTCGAGGACCCCAAATATCCTGGTTTAAAATTTCCATACTCATGTCCAAATTATGTCAAAATTTCCTTGGCCATGTAAGCCCTATGTCGTTCATTGTTTCCATAACACCTGGTCAAAGCATTGTGACCTTAAACTATAACAACTATTTTCCAATACCACGTGACATTAAACATAATGGAATGATATTTTTCACATGTTCATAAAATGAATGAATCATAGACCAAGATGTATGTCAATAAACTACTATGAAACATCCTTGGAACATGATGTTAAACTGAAGTCCTATCATGTGCGCTCACATGGGATGGAAATCACACCATTACTACTCCCAAGTAGCACTTGGGTATCCCATGTTCGTAAACACCACACTATATCTTGAAATTTCCTCTTATGTGAAAAAAATATCATCATCGCATAAAGTTTAACTACACAAATGATGTTACTTCATGAATGATTCAATACAAATGAATTAAACCTATTTGGATGAAAAATAAGGTATCCTTGTCCATATGTGAGAGTAAGATCCACATTGGGAATTCCAGGAACTACATGTGGCTTGATTCCTGATTATCATAGGAAATGTATTGAAGCCCACATACCAAACATTGGACCCAATCACAATATATATATATATATATTTATATATTTATATCAGTGTGTGTGTGTGTGTGTGTTTCTCCCTATATTGATACTCGAATAGTGTGGGGAAGTTTTCATTAAAAAGGATGTGTGGTTTGATTCTCATTATAATGAGATATTTAGTAATTCTTGGAGTCCTCATCCTTGACCAAATCAGGAACTATATATATATATATAACCATTTGATATGCATGGTTTAGACCTTTGTAGGGTATTTCCCTAATCCTAGTTGAATGACACTAAATTATAGGATGATTCATATGCTCCAAGACACATTATAATCCAATTCAAAACCCTCTCTATTTAACTCTTTTTTCTCACATCAAGCATGAATAATATGTGATTAGTGACTCTAGAAGACTATCCAATTAATGTGTGATTTGGTTTAGGCATAGCCCTTCGTCCAACCGCTAGGATTTTGAACTACGGGTATATAATTATGAGACTCTATACTAGCATAAGACTCCTTATTTAGATCAAGCTTCTCTTCCCGTCTTTGTTGTGTAGACTATCACACTAACCCTTTTCGTTGAATCGCTATGATCATAATCTGTAGCATATTTATCCATACAATATTCCATTAAACGATATTCCTAACATCATTATCAAATTATGTAAAACTATGTAATATGATAGCCCTCCCTCAAAAGGGTGTCCCACTGTCAACACTTGTCTCTTACCAATCCATAACCATTTAAGAACTATGTGGATCTTGATTCTCACCCCTAAAAGCTATATGATGATTTTAATATCATTCATCTTGGGCCAAGCCATGAACAAGTAATTCACACACCCTTATCCACATATATGGTTGTGGTCATTATGTGAGGATATTTAAAATAACCATGTTACTTTTTATCCTCATAATTTTATAGGAATTTTAATCATTCAATCACAAAGCTATTAGGAATAAATACTTCCATCATATTCCATGGACAATCTTACTTCCATGATCCATGATGCGTGCCTTGGGAAATTTGGATCCTCACAAACATTCATTGCCTTTAGCGATAGGACTATCCAATTCTAGGGGATACCTTTTCTTTGACTATAAATTACATGTGCAAGTAAAGATAATCATAAAAACACTCCCATAGTGGCCTGTTAAATTGAGGTTTTCTTGTCCTAAAGAGAATACTATTATATCACCATACACGTGGATGACATCATAATAGGAACACGATTTTTGAACAAGGTCTGAAGTCATCCCTTACATTCTTTTCCCATATCATTACCAAATCTATAAATCCCAAAATCATGGTTTACAACTCCAATTTCCACATCAACAATGTACTAGGATATTTATTGATCATTATCCATATTTATCCTTTGTTTCATTTCATATGGTCATATATTTACAATCATTAACCATATATAAATTTCTTCTCTATCACATGATGGTGAATTTATTATTTGTACCATAATCATGATATCCAAAATCATATATAACTCACCAAAGATATTTCCCAAATAACGCTTACATACAATTTGGATTACCCCTGATTTTACCTTATTTCTCACAGTGAGAATAACACGCGTGATCTTAGATACTATGGAAAATTATTTGAGTTTTCAAGGTTATGACATGTCACCATCCATGTTTAGAAATGTTATTCAAGAATTCAAGACTCTAAAAGGAATACAATTGGTCAGTTTTGTGCGATTGTAAGTTGTAGACACACATCTGTCAGATCACCATGGCATTATAGTGAGTGAAAGCATTTTTGGGATCTTCTATAATATAATTTTTTACTCTCTATTCACATTGGGTATCTTCTTCCCCTGTTTTGATATAAAAAACAATCACTTGGCATTAGACATGTAAAAATATATATAACCTTACATTGTATCCCCCAAATGTCCTAGTCACATAATGATAAACTATAGAACAACATCCTTACCGTAATACTTAAAACTCCATGGTCCATGTCCTCATCGCATGACATAAAACTATGTGTTACATTGGTTGTAACCAGAGAGAGCCCGAATTCATGATGCTAGTCTCCTACTAGAACAACCTTCATTATAAGAACTATGTGTTGCCAGATTCTTATAACTTGGGATACGTAGTGGTGCCTAGATCTTATATTTCATTCCTATCCATAATTTTCACTTCTTTTTACCGTGTCCCTCGAAGATATCAAAATCCATGTAGAGATTATTTCTTTCATTGAACAGAAATTTCCCCTCATGTTCCCTATCATGAAAAGTCATGTTTTTTAATTTTCATTGCAAGGTATCAATTGATTTTCACACCTACCATGACTCATGTGATCATAGTGGACATATAATGTCACTATGACTACCATGATTGAGATGTATTTTATTTAATGATAGGGAAAATAGTCTAGATTTCATGACTTTAAATTTCTATGAACGGTTACCGAGGTTAAGTCTTTAAACTGCATAACATCCATCCCTTACATAATGGATATAAACTGTGAGGTGGAAGTCGTCTTGTATGACTATAAATTTATCAGGGTGTCCCAAATCCAACAGCCTCTTTCTTCCATATGTGGTAGCTTGATTCATGTATAAGTATTTTGAACACTAACCATTTTCACCTCAAAATATTAATTCCCTCCCCTGCATATAAACCTAATCTATGAAGGATATTTTGAAGTGGGTTATCTCAATTATAAACCCATGCTCAAAATAAAATTCCAATTCCCTTGCATAAGAGTTAGTTATGTGCAATGGACTGTTTCATTCAATGAAATAAGTATGGCTTTATTCACATTTTGAAGTGATACGTAGCAACAACAAGATTCCATATCCCAAGCACAGTTGTAAACCATTGGTCTAAACTATTTTAAATTAACCGTTAGAAACATTTGGTCAAAGCCACATGTCATTAAAACTCAATTGAAATTGTTCAATGTTATACAACCTTAAATTCTAGCACATCATGGTTCTAATTGAATGACCATAAAATATAAATATAAATAGTAATTAAGGCTTGTAAAGTTGAAAACCCAAATATGGAATCCTTGAAAAAGAAAATTCCTCACTTGATAAACCATTTACATTTAGGGTTTAGGGAAAATCTAGAATTTTAAAAAATGGCCATAAATATTGTTGGGACTACAATTTGGCCCCCAAACCCGAGCTATGATATCTAGGTTGAATGGAATACAAACAAAATTGAGTACATAATTATCTCTCGGGACACATCTAATGGTATGTAGTCCCATCATAAATTTAAATTGTATGACACTTGGTCCATCCTGATAGACCATTAACAGAGTGTCCTACCCCATGTGCCCTAAAATTTTGGCATTATAATTAGATCCATTCAACAACCTCATAGAGAACTGGTCCATTTCCCATGAATCCAGGGTAAAGTGATGTTATCATCTCTCATATATATGAGTGAGATCTATGTAGGATATTTCATCATATTGTTATTGATCTATGAGACTATGTACCCTATGCATGATATTGATATTCATACGAGCCATCTATATCAGAACTACATATGCTTTGATTCACATACCATGGGACACGTTGTAATGTATTAATCTCCTATTATGGGCACATCCACAAATTAATTTCCACAAAATCTCTTTTTCATCCTAGAGTTTATACACATTCCAATTTGAGAATATTTTTACCCAAAGACAGGGGTACTCATTATCTTGGATTAGGCCAAGAACTCAAGGTCAAAAGACTCCTCTTGACAGCACTTATAATCCATCAGTAAACACACACTTCAAACGACTCATATGGATCATGTTAAAGGCAATAAGATTTTCAAATTCAATAAAAATTGATTTACGTTAGACTTAGAATCAAATCATATTCATTCCAAATAAATCTACTTCTAATGGGGCATTTTTTCAGCACCCATGGCTATTTGATATTTTAGAAGTGTGAAGACTATGAAAATATAGTTCATATTTTTCTCAAATGACATGGAAGCAGCATTATTTGGAGAACAATGGTTTTTCTTTGGCTATCGTTTTTATAAGGGTACATATTATGCATATTTTAAAAAGATTTTATTTTAAGTAATCTAAGAAAATGGATAATCCATTAGCTAAAAATATTATCCATCCAATATAACGAGCCTACCCGAACAATCAAGGGAACATGTGAGAGTCACAACAACCGCGCCTGAGAGCCAGTGGAGCTAGCCAGTTGAGCGGTGAAAGTGAGAGCGATCGTATCTTTCATAGTTAGTGCATGCAGGTGTTACTAATTTGGTGGCGTGATGGAATGACGCGGCTGGTGAGGGCGTGGGTTCGTGTCTTACATGCGAAATTTGTTGAATGGGTTTTAATATTTTAAAAAATAGAAAGATGGGATAGGGTTGGGGATATTTAAAAAATGAGTATGGGGATGCGTCAACCCTGCTTACGCAACTGACATCGCCATAAAGCATGAACGAGTCCATGCTTCCTTTGTTATTTTTTTTAAAGGACGACTGAACCACATTCACAATTCCTACATATTATTATGAATAGATAAATATTGCTATATATATATAATTAAATACTAATAATTTATTTAAAATATTAATAAATACTAATTAATTTTAAATATATATTATTTAAATAATTAAATAGTATTAATAAAATATCAATAAAATTTTTATAAATATTAAAAAAAATGAAAATATATTAATAAACATATAAAAAATATTTATTAATAATCATATTTAAAATATAAAGTAATAAATATGAATTAAACATTAAATAGTTATTCTTAAATAGTAATTAAATATTAATAATTACTAATGGATATAAATAAATGTAAGTAAATTTTAATGAATATAAATAAATAATAATAAAATATTAATTATGTAATCACAAATATTAAAAAATATTGATAATTGTTAATAATTATTCCCAAATACTGATATTATTAATATATATTAATAAATATTATTATTTATTAAATAATATTTATAAATATTAGATAAATATTCATAATTGTTACATATATTTTAATAAATATTCTTAATATTAATAAATAATATTCAAATTTCCCAACAAGTAATAAAATTTAATTTTATAATCATAAATACAACTAAATATTAATGAAATATCAATAAATTGCAATAAGTGTCAAAAAAATACAAATAAATATTAATACATATTAATATAATATTATTAAATATAAATAACATTCTAAAAAAATTAATATGTTATATTGAAATAATTTTCAATGTTTATAAATATTTATAAAACATGTAAATATTTACCAATTGCTATTAAATATTAACAAAACTTAATAAATGCTAAATAAATATTCATAATTATTAATTAAATATTAAATAAATACTCGTAAATATTAAAAAATCTTAATAAATATTAAATAGATTTTCATAATTAATAATTAAATATTAATTAAATATTAAAGATAATTATAATAAATATTCATAGTTACTCATAAATAAAAATAAATTTCAATAAATGTCAATAAATATAAATAGATATTAATATATTATGATTAAATATTTAAAAATATAAATGAAATAATAATAAATATTAATAAATAACAAGAAAATATTTTTCAACATTTATATATATATATATATATTCATTAAAAATAAATAAACATTATTTAACATTAAATAAATTTTAATAAATACTCATAAATAATCATAAATACAGGTAAATATTAATTAAATATTAAATATATATTAATATTTGTTAATAAATAACAATAAATATTAATAGAAATTAGATAACAATTAAATAAATATTCATAAATATTATTAAATATTACTAAATTTTAGTAATTATTATTATTTAATAATATTTACAAACATTTAGTAATATTTATTAATATTTATGAATATTCATGAATATTTAATAATTATTTAGTAATATTTAATTATATTTATTTAATATTTATTGTTATTTAATTAATATTTATCTATTATTTATTGATATTTGTTAAAATTATTTAATATTTAGTTCCTATTTATTAATATTTTGTTAATATTTATTAATAATAATTCATATTGATTATTATTTAATTAATAATTATTAATATTTATTGTTTCTTTAATTAATATTTATAAATAATTATGAATATTGAATATTATTTCAATGCAATTTATTAATTTGGGATAGTATTCTTTATATTTAATAATATTTAATTAATATGTATTATAATTTATTGATATTAAATAGAACATTTTGAATATTTTTTGAATATAATTAAAATTTAATTAATTCTTATGAATAATTATTTAACATTTATTAAAATTTGTTAACAAATACTAATATTTATTAAAAAAATTTGTATTTATGAATACTTATTTACAATTTTTTAAATACATTAGTATGTAATAATATTTAATTTATATATAGGAATATTTATTTTATATTTAATCGATATTTTTTAATAATTATTTGTATTATGAATATTTTAGAATTTTATTAAATTTTTATTAAGAACATTTAGTTTTTTTAATATTTATAAATATTTTATAAATATTTTACTGTTATTTTATTAATATTGTTGAATTTTTAATTAATATATATTTCTAATTATTTTTCCTTTATTAATATTTAAATTTTATTTTTAATATATTTTTTTTATTTTTAATTATATATATATATATGTGTGTGTGTGTGTAGAAAAAATATAATTATTAAAATATATATATAACAAGAGTAAATGGGGTTCACTCTTCCGAAATTTTACACCCTAGACCTATTTCATTAAATATCCCCAACCTTATTCCCTTTTTCAATATTTTAATGTTTTGTGGGATACGATCTCATTGTGGGGTTGATAGATAGATGACATGTAGTGTATTAATAAGGGTAACCCATCCATTCTCCAGTTAAATGTGGCATGGACATTCTCTCGAGTACTGTTAATGAGTTAAATTCTTCGAACATAACTATAGCTGCTCAATAAAAGGAATGGTCGTTGTCCAATCAAGTTCTACCTACTATATACAAAATTTTCTTTGGATGAGGGTTTTTCATGTTGGAACAACATAACAACCTTGACTTCCTTGCAGGATCATCTAATACTCTTCTGAAGCCTAAAAATCGACAAATTATAGATTTCCTCGATGTATAAAAATTCTTTGTGATGTTAGTTTACAGAGGAGAAATACTTTACTCGAATGAAGTACCATATGAATGCGCTGCCATGCAGGATAAACCAATAATGATGTAGGTTTGAAAATTGGCTACTTATAAATTTCCTCAAAAAATAGAAAAATATTTTCAAAGTACAGTATATAGACAACCATGCTATGCATCTGAGTGATCTATGCGGATGGTGAGTATAGATAGTGAGGAAAAATAAATTTTTACAGACTACCATGCTATGCGAGTTCCAATTCACAGAATAAAATAATTATTTAAGACCATGTAAATGTGGTTTGAGGGTCTCCAAGATGATCGGCCTCAATGAATGTTGAATTATTTGTGATAATTAGGATGAGTGTTCAGTTTCTATGTGGAAAAAAATGTTTTTTGAGGATCAATGATTCGTAGCCAAATAGGTAATCCTATGAGAATGTCACTTTATTCAGAAGCAGTGATGTTTCGTAGTCCTAGGAATCATTTTATGTCCCTCACATAGAAAAAAAATTGTTTCATACATCTCTTATGTGGTTAATCTTCTTTGTAGAATAAGTAGCTAGGATGGAGAGGACGTGGCTTAGACTAGACTCTCTTCCGGAATCATTCATGTAAAATTGATTAGTTTCAAACTAGGAGTGACTGTTTGATGTAATTTCTTTGAATTCCTTTTTCATGGGAATCCATCCAAAAGGCAGCACTATACATGGAAATCTCCCAACAAGGTATTTTATTTGAAATGATATGCGACCATCCTCAGTGTGAAAACACTATGCGAATCCCCTTCTATGAAGAATTCGGCAGTCACTCCTAAGAGAGTATATAATACCTCATTAAATTTCATTTTGGTCCTCATAATACATGGTGTATGCCCCAAATATTATAATCTTCCGTCTTCATCATAATTCCAGTAGATAGTGGAGGGGGAGAAACATTTACAATTTTCATCTTAGGTATAAGCCCTGTCCAAATCATAAATAATCATGTGTCAAAATATTCATCATGGGTAAAAATTAAATTCACCTTGAGTCGACATATACCACATGGATCCTGAAATACTAGCTTCCTACTAGGTATAAAGACCTTCAAAATCATAAATAATAATTGAGTTTTGATACTCCTCATTGTTAAACCTTCAATTCATCATGAGTCGAAATACTTCTCATGGTGTCAGATACTTGAGAATCATCTTAGTTGTAAGCCAAAACCAAACATTTAATTATTAATGAGTCAAGATAATACTCATTGTTATCATTTAACCATGAGTTGGGATACACCTCTTGGTTTCCAATACAAGGGAATACTCCTTTGTGTAATCCCCATCCATAACCATAATTATCCCTGAGTTGAGATACACCTCATGGTTGTAGAAACATGTTCCTCCTAATTGGTGAATGCCCCAGTCAACCCTTCATTCACCATTGAGTTGACATTCTCCTCATGAATATCCTTAGTCAACTTATGTAGAGATACTCCTCTTGGATCCATAACATGAGCCTCCTTCTAGGTATCTGTCCAAAAAACATAATCTAAAATGACCCAAAAACCAGGACAAGTGTCTTCAGATATCTCTTTCATTAGCTCCACCTTATTTCCTATTGATTCCCCATTAAAAATGAATCTTTTGAGGGAAGTATCAGTACATAAACACTCTATTCAAATATAATTATACACTATCATGCACTGTGACTAATCTAATAATGTATCTTTTTTCTCACACTGGGCATGACACATGTGAGTTTACAAATTTTCTATGATCATCCCATCAGCATGATCAGAGTGGATCCATTAAGTGCCTCATTTTCTAGTGCAATCGTTGACCATTTAATCAAACTACATGGGATATGATACCTTTTTATAACAGGATACGTAGGATCTGTCTTTGAGGTTAGAAGCCAATATCATTTCCCCATTACTTATTGCATTGAATATTGTGTGTTTTGATTCCAATTTTCATTGGATACGTAGGATTCCCCTTTAAGGTTGAATGCCAACTCTAAAACCCCAATATCATCTTAGGATGGGTATATAATCCATAAAACTCTTATACTAAAGAAACTCAATTTAATAACAGAAATATAGGGGATCTATAATGAAATTAGGTGTTCACATATCTATATATTCTCGATCAGATCATTATAACATGGGTAATTTGACTCAAACTGGGATTTGGGAATGATTCATCAATACCTCTTCTATAGAGACCCGAAGCCTGACGTACATTGACATTACATTACATTTGCGGAATACTTAGTACATAACAAAAACACACACGCAAGGATCATAATAGTTTAGTGTCTTTGGAAACTCGGAATATAATCTTCTAATCCTGGTGAAAGATCTTCAACATCTCCCATAAAGATCTTCCTTTTTTTTCTTGCCTAAAACCTTTATTTATATCCTGGGGAAAAGAAAACATAAAAGGGTGAGCTCAAATGCTCAGTAAGGGAAAACAACAGAAATATCAATCACATCATATTCAAAAGAACATAACATTTTGGAAATCTTAACCTGCAAAAGAGAGCATAATTTCATAACATGGGATAAATCATGGCAGTGAAATGTAATCAGGATAATCATAACTTAAAACATGAAACTTTTTGGCATTCACACATAATCATAGAGAATCATTTCTTGTTAGTCAAGACTCATTGCCAAGAATAACTTAGAGGACAAAGTCCCTTTTCTGAATCGAGTAACCCTCGTTTCAGTCCTGTTTCACTGAACCGGTATTACCTACCATTTCATCTGTGTCTATCTCATGAGATATGAAATCTTTACCCAATGCATTGGAGGGAGATATAGGTCCCACCCATCTCATAATGATACCATTCTTATGTGTGCCACAAAATCATAAATCATACATCATTGCATAACCCATGTAATAAAAATGGGATTCTTAAATATCATGACATCATAAAACCATTCATATAAGATAAAGGAATTCATAAAAATAATTCCATCACAACATAATCAAATCAATGTAATAATAGGGATAGAAACAGAACCTTATATTATCTTAGATGGAAAATAATTTTGATAAAACCCTTGAACTCCATTCTTGAGGAAAATATTTTTTCTACTTCAAAAACATTTTCCATTCTAAACATGTCATACAATTTTAAACTAAAAGAAGTTGATTAAAAATAAACATGAACAATTTTCAAGTAAGCTTCTTGGAAATAATTTTCTAAAAATCCATTCATGCCGTATAAGATAAAAAAACATTCTTCTCATACTTTTGTCGGAAAAGTCAGAAAGTACCTCGTACGAAAACGACAAAAGATTCCTTTCATATCTTTTACTAAAAACTCACCGAAGGGTAAAATAGGATTTACAAAAATTGTAGGTGAATGGAAATAATATTACATATTGAGGAAACATGGATTTGGATGATAAAATAAACCCCATCAAATGCCAAAGTATAAACAATCTCGAATAAAAATGAGATTGTGATATTTCCCTTACCTTAGGTCCGACTTGCTTTGTAAGTGTCTGAACCTCCTGTATAATGATTTAAATCATGTTATTGACTTATTCCAGAATAATATTCATTGTTATTATATAATATATGGTCCAATTATGACTTTATATTACCTGTTCCTTTGTAAATTCATGTTAAAGTAGCGTTTTGGGTAAAATCGTCTCATTTGTCGTTCGTGTTTTTAACTTGTAATTATTAATATGATTACTTGGATCATTATTACTTATATCCAGAATGTAAAACATGATTTATATATAATATATATTCAGAATATATATATATATATATATATATAATATCGATAAATGGAATGAAATACACCGTTCATGGAGACGGTAGTCCGTACGTACGCATGAACGCTGTTTTCGTTTCCTTATTGAAGTGAATGGAATTAAGTAGATGACATACATATAAATTTACATAAATCCAGTATCATTATTATGTCATATATTTCATTAGTACTTATTATATATACTTTATAATCATTCATGAATGGTTTATCATTGAGAATGAATCTCATCGCGTCGTGGAGACGGTAGTCCGTACGTACGCACGAGCGATGATATTGTTCCCATGGTCATGGAATTGTGTTGAAGAGTATGTAGACTATTTCAGTATCAATATCACTTTATAATAATCATATATAGTTACTCATTACACCATTATACCCATCCTATTAAGGTGGTGGTGGAAAATAGATTACACCACGGCGTGGAGACGGTATTCCGTACGTACGCACGCGTGGTGATTTCATTTTTCCGTAGGATGGATAGAAGGTGAATTAGGGTTGTTTCATATATATAATAACATATCATTATGTAAGTAATACTGATGTTATTACTTTTTCATGAAACAACTAAATAAGAAGAAGTTGAAGAAGAAAGAAATTGAAATGATTGGTAATGGATATTACCTCTTCTTTGAAACGCCTCTTTGAATCCTCCACTTAGGGAACTAAGATTGGACTTTGAAGAAGATCAGGACCTCTAGTATTATTTTAGGGAAGTGGAGAAGGGATTTTGGAAGGGGTTGTCCGAGCTTGAGGGCTCAAATTGGTGTGAGGAGGAGGGGGAAGAGGTGTCCTTTTATAAGGGAGGAGAGGGGCATCTTAGGAATATCTCAAAATATTATTTTATATTAAAGTCAAAATCGGTTTATAATGGTTCCAAATGGTCTTATATCGAAGCTAAAGTGGGGATGGGTCGAAATCCTATCAACCAATAGGATTTAGACAAGTTTAGGTTATTATTTTAACCTTATCAATTAGATTTAACTCTAGGTTAAATAATTTAACTTTTACTGTGTCTTTTTGTTTTCTTACACTATATGATTAATACACTTACTATAACATGCCAAACGAACCCCAAATTGTTTATTATTAATATATATATCCTTATCTAAGTCATTTGGCTGAACCTTAGATTTTTAGGAATAAAATAACAATTAATAATATAATATTTGATTTAAAAACTATTTTGTGTCAATTTTGACACTATTTGATATATGATTTTTGTGAAAGTCATAAAAGAATTATATGTTCGAAACATGTTGATTAAATCAACACTAATATATCACAGTAACCTAGAAAATTATTGGAATTCATAAAAAGTCTCAAATTACATTTATTTTGGAGTTTATAACATCAATAATGTCAATATTTCATTAATAAGACAATTACTGCATCATCATTGTGTCATAAATAAATTAAATTATTTAATGTCTAAAAATTAAAAATAAAATACAATTATGTAGGAAATCGTCTTATCTTTCTAATGAATATTTATAGTCTAATTTATCTTATGTATAACCCCATATTAAAAATGTTTTAGTAAATAAACTTTGATTTTAACTCTTTTAACTATTCATTAAATAAAATAATATTAAATGTCATAACCTAATCCAAGTGGACCTAAATGGTCATATTATATTCATAAGGTTGTTTTTGGTCGAATTACACTTATCCAACAGAATTAGGACATGTGTTAGGGTAATAGTAATATCATATTTACCCTTAGTTACCCTATTTACTATTAACCGCGGTAAAAAAAAGAAAAAACTTACTATTCACCAAAAATTATTTTCATCTCATTGAACCACATTTTAATCCTTTATATTAACCGTGTCTCTCGGATTTTCGAAATTCCACTCACAGAAGCGGTAATATTATGTTTTATGCAAAATTCAGTTTTTAACCTACCACTTAGTGGTTTCACTATTCATCAAAAATTGAAGTTTTTCAGAAAAATGCCAAAATTTCACCCTAATCTATAATTGATATTCCGAATTAAAAAATGATTTCTATTTTACAAAATTCCCAACATATAATTTGAATTAATTAATTTTATAATTAATTTCCGCTGTCACAACAAATAGCGTGTTTTTAAGAGATAATAACTTCCAAAAGATTAACACTTGTTTATGTCTGGTGTAAATGTGAAATTACATCCAATGACCAACATTGTATTGAATTGTAAAAATATATTCTAAATATACTTTAAAACCACTCAAATTAATAATTTATAACTATTAATTATTTCGATTTAAAAAGTTGTTTTTAATTATAATTTAGTAATTTCCACTATTCATCAAAATATGAAAGTTATCCGAAAATTACCAAAATTTCACCTTAGGCTAAATTCGATACTCCTAATCCATAAATGAAGTCCATTTTGAAAAATAAAATTTACAACATTTCAAAAAGTGGTTATTACTATTCATAACGGCTAGTTTTAATAATATCTTAATAGCATATCGTTGTTTAGTGAAACTTGGTGTTGCGTACAACACACGCTATCGTGGAAGGTCGTGATTGCGTGTAATTCAAGCCAAGTCAGAGATGTGTGTTGTGAAAGCTCATTTTGGTGTAGCGTATAACACAAGACATTAATGAAATTAAAAAGAATATTTTTTCATAAAATCTCGGGGCGTTACATTCTACCCCCCTTAAAATGAATTTCGCCCTCGAAATTCGTCGGGGTTATAAATGGTTTACTATTCAAAAGTTTGTTTAATAGAAACCCACATCGTAAAAAGGAATACCAAAACCAATCTTTAAAAACAAAAGTATGAAACGTAACGGTTACCCAAATAAACTAATCACTGGGTTTCCACATAGGTGAAAATATGGATATGGAAGAGAAATCTAACCATCATGTTCTGATGGAGAGTGGTAGAGAACATGGCTATGGAAAAGCCAGCAATCACAAAGCCATAAATTTGTGACGATCTAAGGTACCATCTGATTCATCAGATATAAGATCACTAGGACAACATTTTTGGTTTTCAAGATCATTTCCCTAAAGTTAAAGAATTTAAATTAGAATAAATACTTACTTTATTTTGGTACAATCTCACTGTTGTTCGTGCCTTTAACAATTTCCACTTCATCTCTTAAATAAATGATGTTGAATTTGTTATTCGTGAAGTGTTAGCAGATCATGTGATAGAATGACGGGTCCTTCCATCTGTCTCAAACATAAGGTTAGAAAAACTTATATACATAACTCGATCTATAGTGAGATTAATCATATATGGTTCCTAAAATGGACTTATAAATCATATATCATACAGCTTAATATAATAAAACTAATTTCTACTAAACAGGGACTTCCTGTAGGCCAGTGGTAGGCGATAAAGGCCAGTCGCACTTCGGTTGTGGGTTCGATTCCCACAGCCTTGTCCGAAGCGATGGATTGTCGCCCGTCCTGCAGGTTGTCCTTTTTCTAAAGCTATATTACTATAACATCCCATCAATAATATCGAAAATATTCCATCCTTAAACAATACTAACTTATGTCCATCATAATCCATTATAATCTTTAGGCTTATCCATAATACTGCAGTCCACTCTCATAATATAGTGAAAACGATTACCAGAGATTTAATACCATCGTTGATCCCCATATATCATAAGATATGTCTTGTTGGTCACATTCTAAACATTCAAAGTCCTTAATCATGTATTCTCTTGAATACCCATTGAACCTTAGTGAAAACATGAATGCTGTTAAAAGTTAACTCTTTCCACATACCAAATTCCAAAAATTCTATATATTCAAACCATGATATAACCTTCTCCTTATATCAGTCATGAGCTCATGAATACAATCAAATACCTCATTATCTTATTATTCCTTCATTATGCGCATATCTTCTTATTTCCAAAAATATCTCAATCACTTTGAATACCACATTAGACCAATACATAAATATTCCAATACTCCATGATACAACATTATTTTGGAATCCCATTACATAAACACTTAATCATTCCACCACATCATTGTCATATTCAACATCGCCAATTGTGATAGCATGTGACTTCCCTTTGTCCTCTGCCTTAAGCAGTTGCTCATGTCGATCATCACTAACCCTTGTATTAGGGCATTTATTAGCATAATGCCCCATTTCCTTACACTTGAACCATTGAAGTGTTGGTGGTGCGTTCTCTACAGTGTTTGCTTTATTCACATCATTAGAAACCCTTTTTCCATTACTTCGACACTCAGCTACTCGATGACCATCTTTTCCACACATAAAACATTTTCTAGTCCCTTTAAGACAATCTCCACCATGCTTCTTTCCACACTTTGTGCATAAGGAAACATTCATCTTCTTTTCACCATTATTCTGTGATTTCTCCTTGAACTCCATCTTTTGTTTCTTGTCAAAACCATGAGATGGATATGTAACACCAACTTCCATTTCTACCTTGATAGCACAACGCACAATTTCTTCATAGCTACTGACGTCTCTTATAGCTAATGCCCTTCGAAGACTTGGTTTTAAGCCACTGAAAAATCGATCAACTTTACTTTCAATTTGGATGATAATGCCAGATGCATACCTTGCAAGTCTTGTAAAATTTGCTTCGTATATACCAACAGATTCATCATCCTTCTGCTTCAGCTCAAGAAACTCCTTTTCCATCTTTGTTCGAAGAATACGAGGGAAGTACTTACTGAAAAACAAGTTCTTGAACACGTCCCATTCCATGGACTCAATTTCATCTCTTGGCCTCGTATTCTTGATAAGATTCCACTATTGATCAGCTTCAACTTCCAAACGATATACTGCAAAGATGACTTTATCATGTTCAGAACATTGAAGAACTGAAAATATCTTTTCAGTGGTACTGATCCATTATTCAGCAACAAGTGGATCGGAAGTCCCACTGAAAGAAGGTGGGCGTTGCCTCATGAAGGACTCAACAGAATACTGTTCCTTTCTCTGCTCATTTGGATGTCCAGAATGATTCATAGCTTGTGTAAGGATATCAATAAGATTTTTCACTCCATCTCCCATAACATTTGTTTGTTCAGAAGGACAATCATTGCATTGTCCATTGCATTGATCAACACGGTTCCTTCGGGTTCCATCCATCGTCTAAAACCCAAAGATAATAGTGTGAGAGGCAAAAATCATGCTAGGGAAAACAACATTATAAAGGGGGAGTATCTTTAATATCTAACTTCTTAGGTTAAATTCTATGATCGTTAGCGTAGTTCTAGTACTATAACCTATACGTATACTTATCCTTAGTGACATCCCTAGACATACCTTAGAAATATCTCTAGGGATCTCACTAACGTTTTCGCATCCTAGTTTCCAAAGGTTGACTAAACCTTTCCTCTGATACCAACTGTAGAGACCCGATGCCTGACGTACATTGACATTACATTACATTTGCAGAATACTTAGTACATAACAAAAACACACACGCAAGGATCGTAATAGTTTAGTGTCTTTGGAAACTCGGAATATAATCTTCTAATACTGGTGAAAGATCTTCAACATCTCCCATAAAGATCTTACTTTTTTTTCTTACCTAAAACCTTTCTTTATATCCTGGGGAAAAGAAAACATAAAAGGGTGAGCTCAAATGCTCAGTAAGGGTAAACAACAGAAATATCAATCACATCATATTCAAAAGAACATAACATTTTGGAAATCTTAACCTGCAAAAGAGAGCATAATTTCATAACATGGGACAAATCATGGCAGTCAAATGTAATTAGGATAATCATAACTTAAAACATGAAACTTTTTGGCATTCACACATAATCATAGAGAATCATTTCTTGTTATTCAAGACTCATTGCCAAGACTATCTTAGTGGACAAAGTCCCTTTTCTGAATCGAGTAACCCTCGTTTCAGTCCTGTTTCACTGAACCGGTATAACCTACCATTTCAGCAGTGTCTATCTCATGAGATATGAAATCTTTACCCAATGCATTGGAGGGAGATATAGGTCCCACCCATCTCATAATGATACCATTTTTATGTGTGCCACAAAATCATAAATCATACATCATTGCATAACCCATGTAATAAAAATGGGATTCTTAAATATCATGACATCATAAAACAATTCATATAAGATAAAGGAATTCATAAAAATAAATCCATCACAACATAATCAAATCAATGTAATAATAGGGATAGAAACAGAACCCTATATTATCTTAGATGGAAAATAATTTTGATAAAACACTTGAACTCCATTCTTGAGGAAAATATTTTTTCTACTTCAAAAACATTTTCCTTTCTAAACATGTCATACAATTTTAAACTAAAAGAAGTTGATTAAAAATAAACATGAAAACTTTTCAAGTAAGCTTCTTGGAAGTAATTTTCTAAAAATCCATTCATGCCGTATAAGATAAAAAACATTCTTCTCGTACTTTTTTCGGAAAAGTCAGAAAGTACCTCGTACGAAAAACGACAAAAGATTCCTTTCATATCTTTTACTAAAAACTCACCGAAGGGTAAAATAGGATTTAAAAAAATTGTAGGTGAATGGAAATAATATTACATATTGAGGAAACATGGATGTGGATGATAAAATAAACCCCATCAAATGCCAAAGTATAAACAATCTCGAATAAAAATGAGATTGTGATATTTCCCTTACCTTAGGTCTGACTTGCTTTGTAAGTGTCCGAAACTCCTGTATAATGACTTAAATCATGTTATTGACTTATTCCAGAATAATATTCATTGTTATTATATAATATATGGTCCACTTATGACTTTATATTACCTGTTCTTTTGTAAATTCATGTTAAAGTAGCGTTTTGGGTAAAATCGTCTCATTTGTCGTTCGTGTTTTTAACTTGTAATTATTAATATGATTACTTGGATCATGATTACTTATATCCAGAATGTAAAACATGATTTTTATATAATATATATTCAGAATATATATATATATATATATAATATCGATAAATGGAATTAAATACACCGTTCATGGAGACGGTAGTCCGTACGTACGCATGAACGCTGTTTTTGTTTCCTTATTGAGGTGAATGGAATTAAGTAGATGACATACATATAAATTTACATAAATACAGTATCATTATTATGTCATATATTTCATTAGTACTTATTATATATACTTTATAATCATTCATGAATGGTTTATCATTGAGAATGAATCTCATCGCGTCGTGGAGACGGTAGTCCGTACGTACGCACGAGCGATGATATTGTTCCCATGGTCATGGAATTGTGTTGAAGTGTATGTAGACTATTTCAGTATCAATATCACTTTATAATAATCATATATAGTTACTCATTACACCATTATACCCATCCTATTAAGGTGGTGGTGGAAAATAGATTACACCACGGCGTGGAGACGGTATTCTGTACGTACGCACGCGCGGTGATTTCATTTTTCCGTAGGATGGATAGAAGGTGAATTAGGGTTGTTTCATATTTATAATAACATATCAGTATGTAAGTAATACTGATGTTATTACTTTTTCATGAAACAACTAAAGAAGAAGAAGTTGAAGAAGAAAGAAATTGAAAAGATCAGTAATGGATATTACCTCTTCTTTGAAACGCCTCTTTGAATCCTCCACTTAGGGAACTATGATTGGTCTTTGAAGAAGATCAGGACCTCTAGGATTATTCTAGGGAAGTGGAGAAGGAATTTTGGAAGGGTTTGTCCGAGCTTGAGGGCTCAAATTGGTGTGAGGAGGAGGGGGAAGAGGTGTCCTTTTATAAGGGAGGAGAGGGGCATCTTAGGAATATCTCAAAATATTATTTTATATTAAAGTCAAAATCAGTTTATAATGGTTCCAAAGGGTCTTATTTCGAAGCTAAAGTGGGGATGGGTCGCAAGCCTATCAACCAATAGGATTTAGACAAGTTTAGGTTATTATTTTAACCTTATCAATTAGATTTAACTCTAGGTTAAATAATTTAACTTTTACCGTGTCTTTTTGTTTTCTTACACTATATGATTAATACACTTACTATAACATGCCAAACGAACCCCAAATTGTTTATTATTAATATATATATCCTTATATAAGTCATTTGGCAGATCCTTAGATTTTTAGGAATAAAATAACAATTAATAATTTAATATTTGATTTAAAAACTATTTTGTGTCAATTTTGATACTATTTGATATATGATTTTTGTGAAAGTCATAACAGAATTATATGTTCGAAACAAGTTGATTAAATAAACACTAATATATCATAGTAACCTATAAAATTAGTGGAATTCATAAAAAGTCTCAAATTACATTTATTTTGGAGTTTATAACATCAATAATGTCAATATTTCATTAATAAGATAATTACTGCATCATCATTGTGTCATAAATAAATTAATTTATTTAATGTCTAAAAATTACAAATAAAATACCATTATGTAGGAAATCGTCTTATCTTTCTAATGAATATTTATAGTCGAATTTATCGTATGTATATCCCCATATTACAAATGTTTTAGTAAATAAACTTTGATTTTAACTCTTTTAACTATTCATTAAACAAAATAATATTAAATGTCATAATCTAATCCAAGTGGACCTAAATGGTCATATTATATTCATAAGGTTGTTTTTGGTCGAATTACACTTATCCAATAGAATTAGGACATGTGTTAGGGTAATAGTAATATCATATTTACCCATAGTTACCCTATTTACTATTAACCGCGGTAAAAAAAGTAAAAAGTTACTATTCACCAAAAATTATTTTCATCTCATTGAACCACATTTTATTCCTTGATATTAACCGTGTCTCTCGGATTTTCGAAATTCCACTCACAGAAGCGGTAAAAATAAGTTTTATGCAAAATTCAGTTTTTAACCTACCACTTAGTGGTTTCACTATTCATCAAAAATTGAAGTTTTTCAGAAAAATGCCAAAATTTCACCCTAAGCTATAATTGATATTCCGAATTAAAAAATGATTTCTATTTTACAAAATTCCCAACATATAAGTTGAATTAATTAATTTTATAATTAATTTCCGCTGTCACAACAAATAGCGTGTTTTTAAGAGATAATAACTATCAAAAGATTAACACTTGTTTATGTCTGGTGTAAATGTGAAATTACATCCAATGACCAACATTGTATTGAATTATAAAAATATATTCTAAATATACTTTAAAACCACTCAAATTAATAATTTATAACTATTAATTATTTCGATTGAAAAAGTTGTTTTTAATTAAAATTTAGTAATTTCCACTATTCATCAAAATATGAAAGTTATCCGAAAATTACCAAAATTTCACCTTAGGCTAAATTCGATACTCTTAATCCATAAATGAAGTCCAGTTTGAAAAATAAAATTTACAACATTTCAAAAAGTGGTTATTACTATTCATAACGGCTAGTTTTAATAATATCTTAATAGCATATCGATGTTTAGTGAAACTTGGTGTTGCGTACAACACACGCTATCGTGGAAGGTCGCGGTTGCGTGTAATTCAAGCCAGGTCAGAGATGTGTGTTGTGAAAGATCTTTTTGGTGTAGCGTATAACACAAGACATTAATGAAATTAAAAAGAATATTTTTTCATAAAATCTCGGGGCGTTACATTCTAACCCCCTTAAAATGAATTTCGCCCTCGAAATTCGTCGGGGTTATAAATGGTTTACTATTCAAAAGTTTCTTTAATAGAAACCCACATCGTAAAAAGGAATACCAAAACCAATCTTTAAAAACAAAAGTATGAAACGTAACGGTTACCCAAATAAACTAATCACTGGGTTTCCACATAGCTGAAAATATGGATATGGAAGAGAAATCTAACCATCATGTTCTGATGGAGAGTGGTAGAGAACATGGATATGGAAAATCCAGCAATCACAAAGCCATAAATTTGTGACGATCTATGGTACCATATGATTCATCAGATATAAGATCACTAGGACAACATTTTTGGTTTTCAAGATCGTTTCCCTAAAGTTAAAGAATTTAAATTAGAATAAATACTTACTTTATTTTGGTACAATCTCACTGTTGTTCGTGCCTTTAATAATTTCCACTTCATCTCTTAAATAAATGAAGTTGAATTTGTTATTCGTGAAGTGTTAGAAGATCATGTGATAGAATGACGGGTCATTCCATCTGTCTCAAACAAAAGGTTAGAAAAACTTATATACATAACTCGATCTATAGTGAGATTAATCATATATGGTTCCTAAAATGGAATTATAAATCATATATCATACAACGTAATATAATAAAACTAATTTATACTAAACAGGGACTTCCTGTAGGCCAGTGGTAGTCGATAAAGGGCAGTCGCACTTCGGTTGTGGGTTCGATTCCCACAGCCTTGTCCGAAGCGATGGGCTGTCGCCCATCCTGCAGGTTGTCCTTTTTCTAAAGCTATATTACTATAACATCCCATCAATAATATCTAAAATCTTCTATCCTTAAACAATACTAACTTATGTCCATCATAATCCATTATAATCTTTAGGCTTATCCATAATACTGCAGTCCACTCTCATAATATAGTGAAAACAATTACCAGAGATTTAATACCATCGTTGATCCCCATATATCATAAGATATGTCTTGTTGGTCACATTCTAAACATTCAAAGTCCTTAATCATGTATTCTCTTGAATACCCATTGAACCTTAGTGAAAACTTGAATGCAGTTAAAAGTTAACTCTTTCCACATACCAAATTCCAAAAATTCTATATATTCAAACCATGATATAACCTTCTCCTTATATCAGTCATGAGCTCATGAATACAATCAAATACCTCATTATCTTATTATTCCTTCATTATGCGCATATCTTCTTATTTCCAAAAATATCTCAATCACTTTAAATACCACATTATACCAATACATAAA
This sequence comes from Viscum album, assembly GCA_963277665.1. Classification (NCBI taxonomy): domain Eukaryota; kingdom Viridiplantae; phylum Streptophyta; class Magnoliopsida; order Santalales; family Viscaceae; genus Viscum; species Viscum album. The sequence continues at coordinate 1,007,368,025 of OY728134.1, forward strand.
TATTCCAATACTCCATGATACAACATTATTTTGGAATCCCATTACATAAACACTTAATCATTCCACCACATCGTTGTCATATTCAACATCGCCAATAGTGATAGCATGTGACTTCCCTTTGTCCTCTGCCTTAAGCGGTTGCTCATGTCGATCATCACTAACCCTTGTATTAGGGCATTTATTAGCATAATGCCCCATTTCCTTACACTTGAACCATTGAAGTGTTGGTGGTGCGTTCTCTACAGTGTTTGCTTTATTCACATCATTAAAAACCTTTTTCCATTACTTCGACACTCAGCTGCTCGATGACCTTCTTTTCCACACTTAAAACATTTTCTAGTCCCTTTAAGACAATCTCCACCATGCTTCTTTCCACACTTTGTGCATAAGGAAACATTCATCTTTTTTTCACCATTATTCTGAGATTTCTCCTTGAACTCCATCTTTCGTTTCTTGTCAAAACCATGAGATGGATATGTAACACCAACTTCCATTTCTACCTTGATAGCACAACGCACAATTTCTTCATAGCTACTGAAGTCTCTTATAGCTAATGCCCTTCAAAGACTTGGTTTTAAGCCACTGAAAAATCGATCAACTTTACTTTCAAGTTGGACGATAATGCCAGATGCATACCTTGCAAGTCTTGTAAAATTTGCTTCGTATATACCAACAGATTCATTATCCTTCTGCTTCAGCTCAAGAAACTCCTTTTCCATCTTTGTTCGAAGAATACGAGGGAAGTACTTACTGAAAAACAAGTTCTTGAACTCGTCCCATTCAATGGACTCAATTTCATCTCTTGGCCTCATATTCTTGATAAGATTCCACCATTGATCAGCTTCACCTTCCAAACGATATACTGCTAAGATGAATTTATCATGTTCAGAACATTGATGAACTGAAAATATCTTTTCAGTGGTACTGATCCATTGTTCAGCAACAAGTGGATTGGAAGTCCCACTGAAAGAATGTGGACGTTGCCTCATGAAGGACTCAATGGAATACTGTTCCTTTCTCTGCTCATTTGGATGTCCAGAATGATTCATAGCTTGTGTAAGGATATCAATAAGATTTTTCACTCCATCTCCCATAACATTTCTTTGTTCAGGAGGACAATCATTGCATTGTCCATTGCATTGATCAACACGGTTCCATCGGGTTCCAGCCATCGTCTAAAACCCAAAGATAATAGTGTGAGAGGCAAAAATCATGCTAGGGAAAACAACATTATAAAGGGGGAGTATCCTTAATATCTAACTTCTTATGTTAAATTCTATGATCGTTAGCATAGTTCTAGTACTATAACCTATACGTATACTTATCCTTAGGGACATCCCTAGACATACCTTAGAAATATCTCTAGGGATCTCACTAACGTTTTCGCATCCTAGTTTCCAAAGGTTGACTAAACCTTTCCTCTGATACCAACTGTAAAGACCCGAAGCCTGACGTACATTGACATTACATTACATTTGCGGAATACTTAATACATAACAAAAACACACAAGCATGGATCATAATAGTTTAGTGTCTTTGGAAACTCGGAATATAATCTTCTAATCCTGTTGAAAGATCTTCAACATCTCCCATAAAGATCTTCCTTTTTTTTCTTACCTAAAACCTTTCTTTATATCCTGGGGAAAAGAAAACATAAAAGGGTGAGCTCAAATGCTCAGTAAGGGTAAACAACAGAAATATCAATCACATCATATTCAAAAGAACATAACATTTTGGAAATCTTAACCTGCAAAAGAGAGCATAATTTCATAACATGGGATAAATCATGGCAGTGAAATGTAATCAGGATAATCATAACTTAAAACATGAAACTTTGTGGCATTCACACATAATCATAAAGAATCATTTCTTGTTAGTCAAGACTCATTTCCAAGACTATCTTAGTGGAAAAAGTCCCTTTTATGAATCGAGTAACCCTCGTTTCAGTCCTGTTTCACTGAACCGGTATAACCTACCATTTCAGCCGTGTCTATCTCATGAGATATGAAATCTTTACCCAATGCATTGGAGGGAGATATAGGTCCCACCCATCTCATAATGATACCATTCTTATGTGTGCCACAAAATCATAAATCATACATCATTGCATAACCCATGTAATAAAAATGGGATTCTTAAATATCATGACATCATAAAACAATTCATATAAGATAAAGGAATTCATAAAAATAATTCCATCACAACATAATCAAATCAATGTAATAATAGGGATAGAAACAGAACCCTATATTATCTTAGATGGAAAATAATTTTGATAAAACACTTGAACTCCATTCTTGAGGAAAATAATTTTTCTACTTCAAAAACATTTTCCTTTCTTAACATGTCATACAATTTTAAACTAAAAGAAGTTGATTAAAAATAAACATGAAAACTTTACAAGTAAGCTTCTTGGAAATAATTTTCTAAAAATCCATTCATTCCGTATAAGATAAAAAAACATTCTTCTCGTACTTTTGCCGGAAAAGTCAGAAAGTACCTCGTACGAAATACGACAAAAGAATCCTTTCCTATCTTTTACTAAAAACTCACCGAAGGGTAAAATAGGATTTAAAAAAAATTGTAGGTGAATGGAAATAATATTACATATTGAGGAAACATGGATGTGGATGATAAAATAAACCCCATCAAATGCCAAAGTATAAACAATCTCGAATAAAAATGAGATTGTGATATTTCCCTTACCTTAGGTCCGACTTGCTTTGTAAGTGTCCGAACCTCCTGTATAATGATTTAAATCATGTTATTGACTTATTCCAGAATAATATTCATTGTTATTATATAATATATGGTCCACTTATGACTTTATATTACCTGTTCTTTTGTAAATTAATGTTAAAGTAGTGTTTTGGGTAAAATCGTCTCATTTGTCGTTCGTGTTTTTAACTTGTAATTATTAATATGATTACTTGGATCATGATTACTTATATCCAGAATGTAAAACATGATTTATATATAATATATATTCCGAATATATATATATATATATATATATATATATATATAATATCGATAAATGGAATGAAATACACCGTTCATGGAGATGGTAGTCCGTACGTACGCATGAACGCTGTTTTCGTTTCCTTATTGAAGTGAATGGAATTAAGTAGATGACATACATATAAATTTACATAAATCCAGTATCATTATTATGTCATATATTATATTAGTACTTATTATATATACTTTATAATCATTCATGAATGGTTTATCATTGAGAATGAATCTCATCGCGTCGTGGAGATGGTAGTCCGTACGTACGCACGAGCGATGATATTGTTCCCATGGTCGTGGAATTGTGTTGAAGTGTATGTAGACTATTTCAGTATCAATATCAATTTATAATAATCATATATAGTTACTCATTACACCATTATACCCATCCTATTAAGGTGGTGGTGGAAAATAGATTACACCACGGCGTGGAGACGGTATTCCGTACGTACGCACGCGCGGTGACTTCATTTTTCCGTAGGATGGATAGAAGGTGAATTAGGGTTGTTTAATATTTATAATAACATATCAGTATGTAAGTAATACTGATGTTATTACTTTGTCATGAAACAACTAAAGAAGAAGAATTTGAAGAATAAAGAAATTGAAAAGATCGGTAATGGATATTACCTCTTCTTTGAAACGCCTCTTTGAATCCTCCACTTAGGGAACTAAGGTTGGTCTTTGAAGAAGATCAAGACCTCTAGGATTATTCTAGGGAAGTGTAGAAGGGATTTTGGCAGGGGTTGTCCGAGCTTGAGTGCTCAAATTGGTGTGAGGAGGAGGGGGAAGAGGTGTCCTTTTATAAGGGAGGAGAGGGGCATCTTAGGAATATCTCAAAATATTATTTTATATTAAAGTCAAAATCGGTTTATAATGGTTCCAAAGGGTCTTATTTCGAAGCTAAAGTGGGGATGGGTCGAAATCCTATCAACCAATTGGATTTAGACAAGTTTAGGTTATTATTTTAACCTTATCAATTAGATTTAACTCTAAGTTAAATAATTTAACTTTTACCGTGTCTTTTTGTTTTCTTACACTATATGATTAATACACTTACTATAACATGCCAAAAGAACCCCAAATTGTTTATTATTAATATATATATCCTTATCTAAGTCATTTGGCCGAACCTTAGATTTTTAGGATTAAAATAACAATTAATAATATAATATTTGATTTAAAAACTATTTTGTGTCAATTTTGACACTATTTGATATATGATTTTTGTGAAAGTCATAACAGAATTATATGTTCGAAATAAGTTGATTAAATCAACACTAATATATAATAGTAACCTATAAAATTAGTGGAATTAATAAAAAGTCTCAAATTACATTTATTTTGGAGTTTATAACATCAATAATGTCAATATTTCATTAATAAGATAATTACTGCATCATCATTGTGTCATAAATAAATTAAATTATTTAATGTCTAAAAATTACAAATAAAATACCATTATGTAGGAAATCGTCATATCGTTCTAATGAATTTTTATAGTCGAATTTATCTTATGTAGAACCCCATATTAGAAATGTTTTAGTAAATAAACTTTGATTTTAACTCTTTTAACTATTCATTAAATAAAATTATATTAAATGTCATAATCTAATCCAAGTGGACCTAAATGGTCATATTATATTCATAAGGTTGTTTTTGGTCGAATTACACTTATCCAATAGAATTAGAACATGTGTTAGGGTAATAGTAATATCATATTTACCCATAGTTACCCTGTTTACTATTAACCGCGGTAAAAAAAAGTAAAAAGTTACTATTCACCAAAAATTATTTTCATCTCATTGAACCACATTTTAATCCTTGATATTAACCGTGTCTCTCGGATTTTCGAAATTCCACTCACAGAAGCGGTAAAATTAAGTTCTATGCAAAATTCAGTTTTTAACCTACCACTTAGTGGTTTCACTATTCATCAAAAATTGAAGTTTTTCAGAAAAATGCCAAAATTTCACCCTAAGCTATAATTGATATTCCGAATTCAAAAATGATTTATATTTTACAAAATTCACAACATATAAGTTGAATTAATTAATTTTATAATTAATTTCCGCTGTCACAACAAATAGCGTGTTTTTAAGAGATAATAACTATCAAAAGATTAACACTTGTTTATGTCTGGTGTAAATGTGAAATTACATCCAATGACCAACATTGTATTGAATTGTAAAAATATATTCTAAATATACTTTAAAACCAATCCAATTAATAATTTATAACTATTAATTATTTCGATTGAAAAAGTTGTTTTTAATTAAAATTTAGTAATTTCCACTATTCATCAAAATATGAAAGTTATCCGAAAATTACCAAAATTTCACCTTAGGCTAAATTCGATACTCCTAATCCATAAATGAAGTCCATTTTGAAAAATAAAATTTACAACATTTCAAAAAGTGGTTATTACTATTCATAACGGCTAGTTTTAATAATATCTTAATAGCATATCATTGTTTAGCGAAACTTGGTGTTGTGTACAACACACGCTATCGTGGAAGGTCGCGATTGCGTGTAATTCAAGCCAAGTCAGATATGTGTGTTGTGAAATCTATTTTTGGTGTAGCTTATAACACAAGACATTAATGAAATTAAAAAGAATATTTTTTCATAAAATCTCGGGGCGTTACATCTTCAATATATAAGAGAGTCCCACAGTTGGAGATAATCCCCATAATAAGGGTGTGGTGGGCCCGATATCTCATCATCTCAACCTATGTGTTCTCTAAGATGTCACTCGTAAAATATTGGTGATCGCCTACCTTTGGAAAGAAGGACACCAGTTAATCGAAAAGAGCATGCGCATAAAAATCATTGCATTTTCTGGTAGAGACAAAGACTCATCGACAAAGTTGTCTCCTTGATCCAATAAATGACGTTAAATTCAGGTTTGGAACATCATGTTCACATCATGAGTTTAATAGTCTTGTTTCATTGAATATGATCTGCCATCCCATTATGTCACGAACCAACTATTCAAACCCTGAATCACTATAATAATCAAAACTGTAATAAATAAAATGTCCACCTATGATTTGATTAAAAGTATTATGAAATAATATAGTTATAGGAAATAGGTGCACCTATTTGGTTTTATTATATTATACTGGATTTAAATGATCATTAAACAACCTTACCATTGGTAATATAGTCTTTTAACAATGAAAATTTGATTAGTATAAATATAGGGTTTTAACAAATCCTACGACATAAAGGAAGTGATGACCTCAACTAGTCGGATCATTCCATATTAAGCCAATTTATTAGTGCTTCCAATGGAGATAGAATCACTATGATTTTCTCTTAACAATGCCCATGATGTGATCAGACAAAATAAACATGAGAAAAACTGTTTATGGGAGAAGATCAAGCTCATCTAGATCATAACCCAAACCATTTACACCGAACAGCCCCATGAAAGTCTCACCATCATTCACCATACTCTTAGGGTGTTTTATGGTGTCTTAAAGGGATATGTATCAAGAACATAGCAATATTAGTATGTAAATTATTTTTTATAGAATAATTAATATATTTTCATCCTATTACTGTTACAATATAACTGATTTCTATTTTCACACAATAAAAACAAATAGTGTTTTTAGGTCATATTCAAATTCATTTAAGTAACTTATTTTACTAAATTAATAGATTTTAGAAATACATAATTTTTTAAATATTATTATTATGTAATTTTTATCAAATATAGATGATCATATAATTTTTAAAAAGTCAAATGTAATTTTTATAAGGTATTGAAAACTGTCATTGTAAAAAAACCATCATTTCCAAATAAATTTTGATTAATATTTTAAATGTACAAATGAAAATATTTATAAAATAATTTAGTTAAAGTAATATTATTTTTGGAATCAGAATGTCAAAATTATCCAACAGATAATTTTTCATAATTTTCAGAGACGGTCAAATTTTCAGGTAAAAATTAAATACGATATAAATATATGGTGTATATTATGAAATCTTAATGACCCAAAAGTGAGTTAATAAATACCATAAATGGTATAAAAGACAAAATATATCATTTAAATTGTAAATAATGTTATTTCATCTTTATTTGATAATTTTTGTAAAACCTTATTGAATCCTCAAAAACCGTTAATATATTTTATGTTTTAAAAATCGTTTATTTAGGAGTATGACTCGGATAAACCTAATAAAGTGTATAATTTTGATATATTTGGGACATGGACTTATAAACTAATTAAAACCATTGGAATTTTCCAGAAATTATTGGAAAAATCCAGAGAATGGTTTTCTGGTTTTGGATATTTTATTATATAGAGTCAAAAAACTATGTTTCAAAAATGATAAATAATTCCATAGTCATTTACAAAATAAACACACCCATGATCCCATTTCTCATCAATAAAAACCATTGGAGTACATCCTTACTCTTCCCTAACTTCTCTAGATTCCTACCCTGGAACCCGAATCTCTCATGAAGATCCCCCAAGCATTTGGATTCACACACTCAAGTAAAAAATCTTCCCTTACTCCTCTTCATTCAAGTTTCTATATTATCTTAGGCCTCCAATTCCATTTTCTACTATTGGGACATGTATTTCCAAATCCTTCTTACTTCCCATTTTTTTTCCAAATTATGAGAGACCCCTTTCTCTCTCATTAACACATTTAATGATTTTTTTTGTGACATCGTTATGCTTTCGAAATTTCACCATTATTTTCCATGCCAAAACAATTGTGTAGTGAATACCATACCCATTTCCAATCTAGTGTCTTCACCTTTATACACATATATATCCCTGAAATGGAAAAAATATTTATTTATTCCGAATTCATTGATCGTGGCATAAAATATGATAATGAATGAATCCATGTTGTATGATCTATGTGGCACATTTAAGCATGATAATTTAATAGATGTGACGGGTGCACCCATAATTATATAGTGCTCCAAATTTATTGGGTAATGTTTCATCTAATGAGATTTAATGTCGGGACTGTAACACCCTGACCCCAGTTACCCAGAGTCGGTGTATTATTACATAACATTGGCACGATAAAAGAAATCATGTTTCGAAAGACCGATCAGTTTAGCAGCCTTGGAAGTAATAGATACAAACATTAGTTTTACATTACATTATAAAATGAAAAAAACCACATTGTCTAATTTTAAAACATTCATATCCCTTCGACTATCCCTATAGGTCATTCATAATATACTTCTTCGCATCCTGAGAAAAATAAAACATAAAAAGGGGTGATCTTAGGTTCTCAGTAAGGAAAACAATATAGCAGGAAGTGTCATAACTAAGCATAGAAATTTAAGGAAATGTATAAGACTAAAACTCATGCCTTTTAAACTCATAATTCATCATAATATGGAAAAGATAAATCAAATAATTTTATTTACTTATTCTCATGGATATTCTACTAGTCGAATAATCACATGTAATATCAATAGCCAATTTCATAATGATGGAATGCATAATTTTGGACATCATAAACACATAGTCAAGGAATCATGCCATGACTAAAAATAAGATTTTTTTCATGGCCTTGTGAAAAGACAATAGTTTGTCTCATGATACCCACCGATGCATTGAGGAGCTATAGTGGGCTCCACATGTCACTCACTAAGTCCAATGTATTCCTCATATGAGAAGGTTGAAACTTAATATAAACATTCATATTAAAACTAGCATACAAAATGTTAATATGTTAACCATAAACCATGAATTGTATAAAAATAACACAACCACATTCAAACATATCACATAACCATTAATAAAATATGGAATATTTTATCATAATAAATCAACATCAAACATGTGTAAAATCCACCAAATGATATAGACATAGATGAAATCCAATCTATTTGAGAGAAATATCATTATATATTTTGAAATCATTTAAAAGTAAAATAATTATAAAAGAAAACTTTTAGATTGAAAATATTCTTATAATATTATAAGATATTATTTGAATATTTTATAATGGAAGAAAATAGTTTCACTCTCCATAAATGATAAAAAAACATTCTTTCCTTAATTTTGTTGAAAAGGTCGTGATTGACCTTGTTTGGAAAACGATAGAAAGATTAATTTATAAACATTCAATAAAAATTCAAACGAGGGTATAAATGAATTTAACTCATATTCAAGGAAATAGTAAAATTTTTTTGAAATACATTTTTAAGAAACACATATGTGGATGATAAAGAGTCCCCAGTAGATACTCACGTATAAACAACCTCGGATAATGAAGAGATTGTAGAATTAACCCTAACCTTGTACTTTTCCTTGATCTATGGTAAGTTAACCTCTTATATAGTATTTAAATAATTTTTATTAAATTATAAAAGTAGCACATACATAAATATGATATCATATATAATCTTCTAATATTTCTTTGTTAATAATATTTCAGTAGTAGCATTGATTCAGGTGTTAAATGATTCATTCTCCTTTATAAGATTTGTTACCTAAGTCATGTTTGATATGAATAGGATGTATTTGATTGATATCAAGAATGATATTATTTTCTTAAACATTATTTTTAATCATAAAATGAATTTTATTCTTGAATGGTTACGTTGGGGAATAAATTTCATCGCGTTCGTGGAGACGGTAATTTGTATGTACGCATGAGCGACAATATCATTCAATTGGTTGTAAAATAATATGTAATTTGATGTTATATCATATATACAGAATCCTTAACATGTTATATTTATTATTTACATCAGTTATACTCATTATTATACGCATCCAAATAATTAAGTGTTTTAATAAGAAGCAACACCAAGACATGGAGACGGTAAGTCGTACGTACGCACGTATGGTGAATTTTCATTCATATGATAGATAGAATAATGAATATGTTTGTACCATAAAAATAATAACATCGCAGTATATATATGGTAATAGAGTTATTATTTTCGTATGGAAACAACAAATAAAGAGAAATTGGAAGAAGAAAAGAACTTTGAAAGAGGTGGTGAAATTATTACCTCTTCTTTGGGTGTTTCCTTTTGAGTAGGTCAAAATGGGTCCTTAGGTTGGCTTTATGATGAAATTAAGGCCTATAGGTAGAATTGAGGGTTTTTGATATGATATTTGATCGGTGGTTGGCTCTGCTAAATGGCATTGGAGATGTGATTTTGAGAGAAGTGGAAGTACCCTTTATAATAGAGGTGAGGGTCACTTTAGGAAAAGATTGGCATATTATTTTATTATACAATCATATTTGGTTTATAATGGATCAAAAATGATTTATTTCAAGTATAAGGTATGTATGGGTTGACAAACTCACAGCCAATAAGTTTTATACAAGTTTACGTCACCATATTAACCTTATCTTTTATATTTATCTCTTAGTTAAGTAGTTTAACTTTTACCATGTATTCTTGTATTACTATAATAAATGGTAAAAAAATTACTATAAAAATAAAATAAAACATATATTGGTTCATTATTGAAATATATAACCTTATAAATGTCCTTTGGCTGAACATTATATTTTTTGGAAAATTATATCAATTAATAATATAGTATTCTTTTAAAAACACATTTATGTCAATTTTGACAGTATTTGGTATTTTGTTTTTGTGAAAGTCATAAAAACTTTATCACTTAGAAATATTTATTTAATCTACTATAAAATGTCATATTAACCTAGAAAATTAGTGGAATTCATCAAAATCCCCAATTTACATTTATTTGGATATTTATAATACCAATTATTTTAATCTTTCATTAATAAGGTAATTACAACATCATCATTGTCTCATACATAAATTTAATTATTTAATATCTTAAAATTATAAATAAAATACCATTATGTTGGAAATATGTTTATGTTTCTAATGAATATTTATAGTCTAGTTTATCTTTTGTATAATCCTATATTAAAAATGGTTTAGTTATTAAACTATGAATTAACACTTTTAACTCTTCTTTAAATAAAATAATAATTAATGTCCTAATCTAATACAAGTGGACTAGAAGGATCATATTTTATTTATAAGGATTATTTTTGTGGAAATAAACTTATCCAATATAATTAGTACATTTGTTTGGGAAATTATAATATCCTTTTTTTACCTTTAATTACCCTATTTAATTATAATTGTGTTAAATAGAAGTCAAAAGATACTATTCACCAAAAATTATTTTACTTTTATTGAACCAAATTTTACTTACTGATGTCAACCATGTTCTTGGGATTTTCAAAATTCAATTCATCGAAGTTGTAAAATTACTTTTTTATACAAATTTGCAAATGTGCCTAGAAGGTGGGTAGAAGACGGTAAAAAGGTCAATAAAATTTTAAATATCTAATATTATTATAAAATGACTCCAATGAATTAAATTGAACATATATTAGTATTATTTCTCTATTTTTACCTAATATAAATTTAAATAAAGTAACTAATTATTTAAATAAAAGGTCAGTTTTCAACAATAACGCAGTGTTTGTCACTATTCATAAAAAAATTAATGTTTTTAGAAAAATACTAAAAAATCACCCAAAGCTAATTTTGATATTCCGAATCCAAAAATGAAGTCCATTTCATAAAATACAATTTAAAAAATTTAAAAAAGTGGTTATTACTATTCATAATGGCTAGTTTGATTGGTTGTGGTGTGCTAAAACTACAAGTTGTGTACAACGCAAGATATTGCATTATTTAAAGAGAAGCGTACCATGGAAGCTTGGGGTGTTACATTATTCCCTCCTTAAAATAATTTCATCCTCAAAATTTCTAGAATATTACATCATAAAAGGATCTGGTGGTTCTTCAACATAAGTTCCTCAGGTTCCCACGTTGGCTCTTCTATATTATGGTTTCTCCATTGAACATTCCTCAAACGAGTCGTCAGGTTTCTCAGCACTTGTTCTCTGGAATCAAGAATCTTGTTAGGCTCTTCACAATAAGACAGATTGTGCTACAGTTCTATTTCGTCATAGGTGATTTTATGAATCAGTCCATTCATGTATTTTCATAACAGTGATACGTGTAACACATCATGATCTTTGAAGAAACTTGGAAGAATTGACAAATGATAAGCTATAACTCCAATTCGTTCTAAAATTTTGAAAGGTCTGATGTACCTGGGATATAATTTTCCCTTCATAGTAAATTTTATGACACCATTCCAGGGTGATACCTTCATGAAAACATGATATCCTACTTGAAATTCCAAATCTTTCATTTGGTTATCGATATAGCACTTTTTCCAACATTGAGCTGCTTTGATGTGGGTTTGGATAACCTTCTCCTTTTCCATTGTTTCATCAACATGTTTTGAGCCTATGATTTTTCTTTCACCAACAACATCCTAATAAGTTGGTGTGTGACATATCTTTCCATATAATGCTTCATATGGTGCCATCTGAATACTTGAATAGAAGCTATTGTTATAAGAAAAATATACCTGAGTTAAATATTGATCCCACATACCCTGAAAGTCATGTGAGAACGATCTCAATATGTCTTCTATTGTTTGAATAGTCTGTTCTGATTGTCCAAAAATTTGATGGTGGTCAGAAGTGCTCAAACGAAGTTCATTATCTAAAGCCCAGTGAATAATTTTACAGAATCTTGATGTAAAATAGAGATCACGATAAGAATCAATTGATATAGGTGCTCTATGAAGTCTTACAAATTCATTAATATATAGTCTATCTAAATGTTCAAGTGGTAAATCTTCTCTTATAACAAGAAAATGTGTCGACTTTGTAATACGATCAAAAATGACCCATATTGCTTCATTCCTTGTTGGAGTCTTTGGTAACCCCATGGAAAAGGCCATCGTAATATCATCACATTTCCACTCAGGTATGGGAAGAGGATGCATGACTCCTCCATGGTGTTTTCTTCTAGACTTAACCTCTTGAAAAACTATACATCTTGACACATAATCAACAATCTCCCAATTCATGTATTCCCACAAAAAATGTTCCTTCAAATCTCTATAAATCTTAGTGCTACCCTGGTGTATAATGAAATTGGAGCAATGAGAATCCTGAAACAATTCCCTTTTCAGATCAATTATATCAGGAACACAAAGTCTCTTCCCAAAATTCAAAACTCCATCTTCATATATGAAGTCAATCAATCTCCCATCATTCATAGCTTTAATTTTCTTTTGAAACTCCTCATCATCAGTCTGAGAACTTTTCAACCTTTCCATTAACGATGGTTTGGCATCCATTGGAAAAACTATTGATGTTTCACCATCTATGATTATTCCCATATCCCTTTTTACTAGATCCATAAAAATAGGATCCCTTTCAACTCTCATCTTGTTCAAAAATCTATGATTTTTTCTGTTAAAACCATATTCCACCTCATTTTCCTTCCTCGGGTAGTAGTGTATAGTGAAATGATAAACCTTGAGTAGTTTGAGTCATCTCCTTTTCCTCATGTTGAGTTATTATTTTTAAATATACTTCAATCTATTGTGATCTGTATATAACTCACATTTTTGACCATAGAGATAGTGTCTCCATATCATCAAAGAAAATATTACAGAGGCAAACTCAAGATAATGAGTTGGATACTTTTGTTCATGTAGTTTTAGCTGTCGTGATACATGGGTGACAATTCTATCAATCTTCATAAGGACACAAATAAGTCCTTTCTTTGATTAATCACTGCAAATAACAAACCCATAATTCCCCGGTGGTAGAGTCAAGATAGGATCATTGACTAATCTTATATTATGCTCTTCAAAAAATTATTTACACACTTTTTTTCAATCAAATTTAACCCCTTTATATGTGAGCTTGGTTAATGGGTTAGCCAATCAGGCAAAATTCTAGATGAAACGCTATAACTAACATGTTAAACCATTTTAATTGCATACCTCAATTATACTTGTCGGTGCTGAACATTCTTGTATTGCTCTAGTCTTATGAGGACAAACATATATTCCATCCATAGAGACAATATGGCCTTGAAAATAAATTTCCTGAATCTAGAATTCACACTTTCTAAACATCCCATATAATTCATTTCTTCGGAGGGTTTCAGAATAGTGTGAAATTTATTTTCACAATCTTCTTTTATTTTTGAGTATACCAAGATATCATCAATAAATATAACTAAAAATTAGTCAAGATATGGTTTCAAAAATATATTCGTTAGATCCATGAAAACGTAGGGCGCATTAGTCAGTACAAAAGGAATTACTGTAAACTTGTAATGCCAGTAATTGGTTCGAAATGATTTTTTCAAAATGTATTCATCCTTCACACACAACTGATGATATCAAGATCGAAGGTCAATATTTGAAAAATATTTAGATCCATGAAGTTGATCAAATAAATCATAAATGCGTGGTAGAGGATAATTTTTCTTTATTTTTATAGCATTGATCTCCCTGTAGTCAATGCAGAACATCATAGATCCATCTTTCTTCTTAACAAAAAGAACAAGGGCTCCCCATCGAGAAACATCAGGGTGAATAAATCCCTTATTACTCAATTCCTATAGGTGTTTCTTTAGTTACACTAATTCCTCAATGTCCATTCTATAATGGGTCTTCGATATGGGCCTTGAACCAAGAATTAAATTAATGGAAAACTCAGTTTATCATCTTGGAGGATGTGCAGGTAAATCCTTTGTAAACACATCAACATATTCTTGCACAATAGGTACATCCTCTATTTTAACAATATTTTCCCCACCCATAGTTATTTCATTCTCTTCCTCCCCAATAGTTGAATTTAGTAGAGCTACTGGGGGTGTAACTAGATAAGAATCAGGTGGTGACTTTTCTTCTCTAATGATAAAGTACCTCTTATCATCATCGAAAATTGTAACGTCCTTCTTCTTATAATAATAATTCATCAATTCATGGTCCAAATCCCAATCCATACCTATGATTATATCAAATTCAATAAATGGTATAACGATGAGATATATTGATAAAGAACATTTATATACCCCAATGGGGACTAATTCACAAAACATTGTTGCTATGATACATCCCACAGTAGTTTTGACTAACAAATCCTTTGTTAAATCAAATTTCAAATATCTAATTTTTTAGAAAACTGGCAAGATATGTAACAATGAGATGATCCATCATCAAATGAAGCATTCAATAAACCTGAGGAAACCATTAAATTACCTTCCACCACGTCTTTAGGACCTTCAACGTCAGTAGTAGTGATCACATGTGCATTGAATTTCTCCCTGTCCCTTTTCAGAGTTAAGTTTCCTTGGGGCTTAGGAAATTCATGTTTATAATTCCCCATGTCTCTTCAATTTTATAATTAAACATTGGTAACCTCTTTCTTTCACTTGCAATCACGATATTTGTGGCCTTTTCACCACACTTGTAACAGACTCTCATTCCCTTCAGGAAAGTATCAGGGTGTTTCTTCCAAAATTTACCACAACATAGAAATTTAATGGTTCCCTTCTCCCCCTTATTTCCATTTGTAGAGTGTTCAGAAGATCTCTTCTTCTCATTATTTTATTTAAATTCGTAATACTTAGAGAATTCCTTTTTTGTCTTGATATCACATGAGACAATATCTTTGTACGATGAAAAGTATTGTGAGACTAATTCTCAATGAATAAATGATTTTTACCCATCAAATAATTGTTCAATATTACTTCTTGGGTCACATATATAATATGATACATTCCTTTCTAACCTTGTAAATCTAGCCTCATACTTTGCGACAATCTAATCCTCCTTTTTCCTAAGACTCATAAATTATCTTTCCATATCCACTCAATGGTAACAAGGAAATTATTTTTATAATAAAATATCTTTAAAATCCTTCCATTCTATATTTCATACTTCTTCATCCTTCTTTGTGGTTTGAATTAATGACCACCATTGATCTGCATCTCCCACGAGGTGATAAAATGCCATGACAACTTTTTCCCTTTCTCTACTCCCCAAAGCATGAAATATTTTATCTAAAGAACTTATCCATTTCTCAACTATAAATGGATTTTAGTACTATTGAATGTTGGTTGCTGTTGCCTCATAAATCAGTCTAACATTGATCCTCCATGTTGTGGATTCGGGTGATCCTTACAGGTAAGGTTATTGCTCATAACCTGAGTGATTTGTCCAAGTATGGTGATCAGATAATCTACGCCAGTATCATCACAAGCTCTAATATAATTATCTTGAGTAGGAGGGGAATCCCTACATGCATTATGAACATTGATACAGTTTCCATTCCTTCCACTTGGCGTCATTTCTAATTAATGTCATACACTAGATTAGTTTGTGAATCACAATACATAAATCCAAATTAGTAAAATACTTAACATAAATTAAATAGTTTATGGATATAATCCATAATCATAAACATGTTTTCATTGAGGAAGTATTTACTCTTAAATCATTCATAATTGTTTGTAAATTAACTGTGAATTATCCTAAGCATACCCCCCATGGGGTCATAACCAAGAGTGCAGCAAGGCCTGTTGTCATGTACCAGGATACCCCGAGTCATGCATGAAACTCCTTGTTAGAGTTTTCACTTCGTGGTACATATATGCTAGAGACACCTCTACCAACTCATATTCAGACAAGGATTTATTTAATGGAAAACTCACAAAATCTCTACATTAACAAAATTATATGAAGTTCTTATATACTAATCCTCAAATTATATCATAGGGTAATGTTCACTAATCATGGTTTTTCAAAATATAGCTTCCAAGGATTGTACTGAACTTCCTCTTATACCAACTGTAACTCCCTGACCCCAGTTACACAGATTCAGTGCATTATTATATAACATTGTCATGATACAAGGAATCATGTTCTAAAAGACCGATCTGTTTAGTATCCTTAAAAGTACTAGATCCAAACATAAGTTTTACATTGTATAATAAAATGAAAAAACAACAACATTGTGTCCTTTGAACACATTCATATCCATTATAATATACCTACTGTTCGTTCATAATATACTTCTTCACATCCTGGGAAAAATAAATAAAAGAAAGTGGTGAGCTCAGGTGCTCAGTAAGGATAAAAATATAGAAAAAACATTTATAAATAATCATAAACATTTAGGGCAATGTATAAGACTAAAACACAAGCCTTTTAAACTCAAACATTAGCATAATATGAAGTATATAAATCAAATAATTCCATTTACTTATTCACATGGATATTATACTAGTTGAATAATCACATGTAATATCAATAGCCAATTCCATAATGATGAAATGCATAATGTCGGACATCATAACCACATAGTCAAGGCCTCATGCCAAGAATAATAATAAGATTTTGTCAAGGCCTTGATCCAAGAAGCTAGTTTGTCTCATGAGACATACCGATGCATTGAGGGGCTATAGTGGGCTCCACCCCTCACTTACTATGTTCAATGCATTCGTCATATGAAAAGGTTAAAACATAACTTAAACATTCATATTAAAACTAGAATATGAAATGTTAATAATTTAACCAGAAACCATGAATGGTTTAAAAATAACACATCCAAAGTCAAACATATTACAAAACCTTTACTAAATTATGGAAGATTGTATCATAATAAATCAACTACAAATAAGTGTAAAATCCCTCAAAGTGTGTTGACATATATGAAATCAAAACTATTTTAGAGAAATATCTCTTTCTATTTTGAAGCCATTTAAAAGTCACATAATTATAAAATAGAATGTTTATTTTGAAATTATTTTTATAACCTTACAAGGGAAGCTTCTAAGATGTTATAATGGCAGAAAATATCCTCACTCACCGTCTATTTTAAAAAACCATTCTTTCTTTAATTTTTTCGAAAAGGTCGTAAAGGACCTTGTTTCGAAAACAACGGAAAGATTCCTTTATAAACATTCTATAAAAATTAAAACAAGGGTATATATGACTTTAACCCACATTCTAGAAAATAGAAAAATTATTTTGAAATACATTTTTAAGAAACACAGATGTAGATGATAAAGAGGTCCCCATAGATACTCATGTATAAACAACCTCGGATAATGAAGAGATTGTAGAATTAACACATAACTTGTACTTTTCCATGATCGAGGGCACGTTAACTGCCTATATAATAGTTAAATAATTGTTATTAAATTATACAAGAACAAAATACATAAATATTATATCATATATTATCTTCTAATATTGCTTTGTTAATAATATATCAGTAGTATCATTGTTGCAGTTGTTAACTGATTCGTTTTCCTTTATATGATTTATTACTTAAGTAATGTTTGATATTGATAGGATGTATTTGATTCATATCCAGAATTATATTAAGTTATTAAATATTATTTCTAATCATAAAATGGAAATTATTTTGGAACTGATACAATGGGTAATGAATTTCATCGCGTTCGTGGAGACAGTAATTTGTACGTACGCTCGAGCGACAATGTCATTCTATTGATGGTGAAATATTAGGTAATTGTATGTTATATCATATATAAATAATAATTAACATGTTATATTTATTATTTATATTATTTCTACACATTATTATACCCATCCAAATAATGAAGTGTCTCAATAAAAACTACACGACGATGTGGAGACGGTAAGACGTACGTACACACGTATGGGGACTTGTCATTCATAGGATGAATAGAATAATTAATATGGTTGTAAAATATTTATAATAGAATCCCATTATGTATAAGGTACTGGAGTTATTATTTTGGTATATAAACAACAAATAATTAGGAAGTGGAAGAAGAAAAGAACCCTGAAAGAGGTGGTGCAATTATTATCTCTTCTTGAGGTGTTTCCTTTTGAGTGGGTCAAAAGGGCTTTTTATGTTAGATTTCTGATCAAGGTAATGCCTCTAGGTCGATTTGAGTGTATTTGGAAGGATATTTTAGTAGGTTTTGGCCAATAAAAATGGCCTTGGAGATGTGATTTTGAGAGAAGGGGAAGTACCCTTTTACAAGAGAGGTGAGGGTTACTTTAGGAAAAGATTGAAATATTATTTTATTATACAATAATATTCGATTTATAATTAATCCAAAACTAATTATTTCTAGTATAAGGTTGTTATGGGTTGAAAAACGCTCAACCAATAGGTTTTAGATAAGTTTGGAGACTATATTAAACTTATTTTTTAGATTTAACTCTTAGTTAAATAGTTTAGCTTTTACAATGTTTTCTTGTATTGTTATAATAAATGGTTAATAAACCTAGTATAAAAATCCAAGAGAACCCCAAGTGGTTTATTATTGATATATCAAACCTTATCTAAGTCTTTTTTCCAAACCTTATATTTTTAGTAATAATATATCAATTAATAATATAGTATTATAATTATAAAAACTCATTTATGTCAATTTTGACACTATATGTTATTTTGTTTTCTTGAAAGTCATAAAAACTCTATCAAATCAAATAAAATTTATTTAATCAACCCTAACATGTCATATTAACCTATAAAATTCATTTAATTCATCAAAAGTCTCAATTTAAATTTATTTAGATATTTATAATATCAATTATTTTATTCTTTCATTAATAATGTAATTACTACCTCATCATTGTCTCATAAATAAATTTAATTATTTAGTGTATCAAAAATTATATATAAAATACCATTATGTAGGAAATATTTTTAGATTTATAATGAATATTTATAGTTTAATTTATCTTAAGTGTAACCCTATATTAAAAATGGTTTAGTTATTAAACATTGAATTTAACACTTTTAACATTTATTTAAATAAAATAATAATAAATTCTCTATTCTATTCCAAGTGGACCAAAATGATCATATTTTATTCCTAAGGTTTTTTTCGGTCGAAATACACTTATCCAAAAAAACTTAGGACATGTGTTAGGGTAATTATAATATCATTGTTTACCTATAAGTAACCTATTTAATTTTAACTATGGTAAATAAAAGTCAAAAGATACTATTTACAAAAAATTATTTTCACCTTATTGAACCATATTTTACATATTGATGACAACCGTGTCTCTCAGGTTTTTGAAATTCAATTCACAGAAGTGGTGAAATTTCATTTTATGCATATTTGCAAATGCGTCTAGAAGGTGTGTAAAAAATAGTAAATGTTCAATAAAATTTTATATATCTAATATTATTATAAAATGACTACAATGAATTAAATTGAACATGTATAGGTATTATGTATCTGTTTTTATCTGAAATAAATTTAAATAAATTAATTATATTATTTAAATAAAAACTCAGTTTTAAACAATAATGCAATTTTTTCCACTATTCATAAAATATTTAATGTTTTACGTAAAATGCCGAAAATTCACCCTAAGCTAATTTTGATATTCCAAATCAAAAAATGAAGTCTATTCCGAAAAATAAAATTTAAACATTTTCAAAAAGTGGGTATGGCTATTCATAACGTCCTGTTTGATTAGTCGTCGTGTGCTAAAACCCCAGGTTGCGTAAAATTAAAGTTATTGTGTTATTCAAATAGAAGAGTGTTGGGAAAGCTTGTGGTGTTACAAGGACAAAGTGTTAACCTAATTCCATTTTGATATTATTTCCATCATGAGGTCTTGGTAGTTAGAATCGTTTTATGTTTCTGATGTAGTGTTATATGTCGTTGTCACATTATCTATATTTCCATTAAAAGTTTCACACTATATCATGCCTCGTTAATCATATTTATAATCCTTTTATTCCCTATTTATATAACTATTATCTAACATGTATTTCATTATTCATGTTATTCCATGTCTATTCCCTTACAGGGCTTATATCTCAACCCTTTCTTATGTGTGTTTGCGGGTTATCCCAGGTAGTTTTACGTATGAGCATGATAAGAAGGTTTTCAATAAAGATGATGTTTTTCAATTACATGTTGTTATTAAATGTATCTAATTCCCAAAGGATATAGAATTATTTACCATCTATGTGGTATTATGTTTAATATTATATATTAAATCTTGTATTTATAAGTAATAAATAAATGGGTTGTTATAGTCTCTATCAAAGGAATAGTTGTGTAATTTTTCGGAGTAGGATTAGGAAACTCTAGTGAAAGTCTTAGGGATAATACTAAGAATAAGAAACCATCTATAAATTTTGGTAAGTATAGACTGAGTTATTACTCAAGAAAATACCTCCCTGTTTGGATACTACAAGTGGAAATTGTTCTAGAACAGATGTACCTAGTGGTAACCATTCTGACAAAGAGCATCAGGCCTGACTCGGTGTAACTCAGCACATGGCAACGAGCCTTAATTTGCACCTTATTTGAAACTCCTAGGAGATATTCATTGATCAATTCACCATATCATTAGTAACCATTATTAAGGGAATAAAAACATTCACATAAGAGTATATGTTAAGAAATAGATAATGGATAACATATATTGATACTTAATAATTCAAAATATAAGTAAATAAAAGTAATTTATAAGTTATCTATTTAATGTAATTGGATTCACGTTTATGTTTTTAATTGTATAAAAATACTCATTCCTAATTTTCCCTTTATTCAACCAAATGATTGGAAAGTGGAAAAATATGGTAAAAACCCAACTTAATGGGAAATGTGATTATTGGCCCAATGAGATCCCCAACCCGATGGGAGAAGGAATCGTGATCTTTGTGAAAATACTCTATCAGATGAAATGTGTTCTAAATAAAATCATAAATGAGTAGCTCCCAAATCCCCTTAAGAAATAACAATTTGTGTTTGATTCTTTTATGTTAAAAATGCCTCTAACATTCAATGGATCATCTGATCCCTTAATAACAGAACAAGGGATCATCTCCATCATCTAATTTTCTGATGAAGAGAAAAATTTAATGGATATTTATCATATGGAGGGAGATTCTAATTATTGGTTGACATTGATCAATAATAAGAAGCCTAAGAAAGATATCTAAGCGATGTATTTGAATGAATTCAAAAAAAAATTGATAAATATTTTTCTCACACTCTTCGACTTAAGATGGAAATAAATTTACTTTCCCCTCAGAAGGAAGATAATAAATCTATCAAAGCATTCAAGGAAAACATCACAATCATTTCTTGATATTCCTCCAGCTTTCTCATTTCCCCCAAATGAAATGATGACTACATTTTTTATGGGATAAAACTTATTCTATGAAAATACATGGTGATCTGAGTCTTTGATAGATATGAGGAAATTTTCATATATTCCCTCAATGTTGAAATGTTGATTGAAGAACCTCAATTGTATCATTAGGATAAGAAGCGGAAGGTGAAGTTTAATTCTATATGTATGATGGAGAAATATAATGGTGTGAAGAAATTTCAAAATCCCACTTTTTAATGGTGTATAATGAAGCACCTTAGAAATTTCCTAAGGAGAATGAGGAAATACATTAGGTGCTGGATGGAAGGAAACCTACCTATGATTAACGAAAGGAGAAAACAACTAATATTTTCAAGGAACGTAATGATCCAGTCAACCCTTAGTGAATTGGTTATTGCTTCAACTATAAGGAACCCAGGAACTTTTCAAATCAATGTACTAAGCTAATGGTTTTTGGAGACCACCACCAACCCCCATGGAAACACAGTTGAGTTTATGCTATCACATCCACTGAGGTGTATCCTTATAATTAAGTCATGATAGGTACACGATGTATTAATTCATGAATAGAAAACATATTCTTTTATTCTGGTTCTACAATTTCCTAAATACCACGAGAGTCAAGTAGAACTACTCAAACACCACCACTTAGCGTGGAAATAGAGTTGTTGGTGAACACATCAGATTTTTGAATTATTTAATCCCAATTATATAACTCCTCCCCAATCCAAATTTGAGAGATGAACTTCCTATGGAAACATTTCATAATCCATTTGGTGGAATTTGATACAATACTTACTATGGATTTTATTTCCCTACATATACCCAACTTAAATTACAGCAAGATAGAATTCATGCTCTGTATTGCGAATCGACCCCTAATTTTGTAAAAGTGAAAGGAGGTGAATGAATCTTCTTTAGAACCATCATCTCAAGAATTGATATTATTTCCTTATGATCAATCATATCTATCTAAAATGGTTTAGTATAAGGAAAGTATCATCCTTGAAGACATGCCAATTGTGAGAGAATATGCTAATGTGTTTATCGAGAAATTTCATGGACTTCCCCCAGTTGGGTGGTTGAATTATCCATCAATATTATACCTAAGTCACTACCATTATCAAATACTCCATATATAATGGATGTTGTGTACCTGGGAAGGTGAAGGAACAACTATAGGAGAATCTGGATAGAGGGGTCTTACTCTCAAGTGCTTCACTAGGGGTTCACCAGTCATGACAGTTAAGAAGAAGGATAGGTCAATGTGCCTTTTCATTAACTATTTTAATCTCAATAAGATCAGAATAAAGAACTAGTATTCTATACCATGGATTGAGGAATTATTAGATCAGATATGTGGGTTACAATTCAACTACAAGGTGTATTTCTATTTGGGATATTACCATGCTATGTTGAACAAGGAGGATATCCCCAACAATTAATTTTTGTACATGTTATAGGAACTATGAGTTCATAGTAATTCCATTCAGAATCACTAATGCTCCATAAATAATCATGGACATGATTAATAGAGTATTCATATATTACCTTGAAAACGTTTTGGTAGTAATTATTTATGATTTTCTAATATTTTTCAAAACCATGGAGGATCATGAGGAGAATCTGAGCATTGTGTTAAAGACCTTACGAAAGGATAAGCTCTATGAAAGGTAAATCAAATGTTATTTATAGTTGAATGAAGTATCATTAATGGAGTATATTATCACAATTAATGAGATATGTTTTGACTCTTCAATGAAATAATAAGTTTAAGGATTATCATGGCCAAAATATTTGAGATATATCCATAGTTTTCTAATATTATCTTGGTATTATTGCTGATTTATGAAAAATTTATCTCGATTGTTGAATAGTCTAACCAATATTACACAAAAAAGAATCTTGTTTTCTTGGAATTATGAATGTGATGAGATTTTCAAGGATCTTAAAAGGAGGTTTGTCACTTATCCCATTATCAGACATCCCAAAATTGGGTAACTTTCAATTGTATTTAGCGATGATTCGAAGAATTGATTGGGTTGTGTGTTAATATAGAATGACAAATTCCGAGCCGTTGATTCATGTAAGTTGAAATTTCATTAATAAAACTACACAAATCATGATATGGAGTTGGTTGTAGTGATATTCTTTTTGAGAAAATGGATACATTATCTCTTTGGGAGATGTGTGAAATATATATAGATCACAAAAGCCTCAATTATGTATTCACATAGAAATAGATGAATATGTGCCAATGAAGATCAATAGAGATGATCAAGAACTATGATTTCTCAATTCAATACAATACTTGGAAATCATAAGACATTGTAATAAGAAAGGATCCCTCAATTTTATCATTGATCATAATTGAGAAGGATCTCTTCTTCATATATATGAAAAACATAGACATGGGAATCATAATGGAATGCGAATCATCAATCATATCACAAATGATTTCTCAACCCTCCCTTATAGAGAGGATAAAGGATTACTAAATAAATTATGTGAGAATTAAGAAGAAAGTGGATGTTATAAGAAAATATAAATCCTCTGAGTTCAATGTTATGAAGAAGCAATTACGAGATTCTAGTAATGACTATGTGTACCATAAAATCCTAAGTTAAAGAAGGATATATTGGATGATTCTCATAGCTCAGCCTTCTCCATCAATATATGATTCAAAAAGATGTATCTAGATCTCCAAGAGAAATATTTGTGGGACAATATGAAGAAGCAGACTAGAAAATACACATCACGATGAATTTTATTATAGAAAGTGAAGGTGGAGAGGAAAAAATACAAAGTGATGATGCGGCCATTACACATTCTTACATGGAAATGGTAAAACATCACAATGGAATTTATCACTAGTCTTATGAATGCTTCAAGAGGAACTAATTCTCTGTGGGAAATGGTGGATCAAATTACAAAGACTATACACTTCATTGAAATTAGAGAGTATTTATCACTTTATC
This sequence comes from Viscum album, assembly GCA_963277665.1. Taxonomy (NCBI): domain Eukaryota; kingdom Viridiplantae; phylum Streptophyta; class Magnoliopsida; order Santalales; family Viscaceae; genus Viscum; species Viscum album. The sequence goes on from OY728134.1 coordinate 1,007,393,052, forward strand.
AACTTCCAATAATATACATTCGAGAAGTGGTGACGCTACATGGAACAATACTATAATAAAATATCTTATTGAGATCCAAGATTTACTTCTAATTTCATAAAGAGTGCCCAACATGCTCTAAATACTTTGTTGAACATCAACAAATCTTATCACCCACAAACTAATGGCCAATCTGAGATGAATATCCATACACCTGAGGAAATGTTCATAGCTTCCTCAATTGACTAAAAAGGATGATGGAATCTAAATCTTCATATGGTTGAGTTCTCTTACAATAAAATTTTCCACTTATGAATCCAAATGGTTACCTATGAATCCATTTCTGGTAATAGGTGAAGAACACCTACATTCTGGTATGAAGTTGGAGAATGAAAACTGCTGGGTCTTAAAATGGTTGAGGAAATAATGGAAACCTTTTAGACCATTCAGTAGAAAATCAAGGCTACTCCGAGTCGACAGAAGACTTATTCTAAAATAATCACTAATACCTAGAGTTTTATTTTAGAGATATGGTCGTCCAATGAATATTTATAAGAAAGAAAGTCATCAGATTTGAGAATAAAGAAATGATTAGGCAATGATACATTGGTCCCTTTTATATCTTTAATCACATCAGAGCAATGACCTATCAAATAGAACTCCCTCGTAAACTATCTAATGTACATGATGTATTCGATGTATCATAATTAAGGATTTACATACCATACTCATCACATGTACTCAATCCATAGGTGATACCATTGGAGAATTGACTTTCCTTTGATGATTATGTGGTGAATATCTTAGATCAAGGATACAATATTCTACAAAATTAGACAATGCACATTTTAAAAGAGTTGTGGAAAAACTAGTATTCTAAAGAGGTTGTGTGGGAATAGTAGAAGTTGATGAAATAAAGTTAGTCTCATCTATTTTAGTATTGGAAATGAAAATTTTGCGGGACAAATTTTTGAAGGGGGGAAGATTGTAATGACCAGAACTGTTATAAATATAATTTCCCCTTGTGATTTAATTAACGCCCTATTATGTAATATAGTAATAGAAAAAAAATTAACTTATATGGTTTTATAATATCCTATTGGATTTAAAATACTATTAAATTTTATTACTTTTGATAATATATTCATTGAATAGTGATCATGTGATTTGTATAAATATAGGGTTTTAAAAAATTGAATTGACACCAAATAATAAATTGATGTCCTCAAATAGTAGGATTTTACATTGTGAAGCCCATTTATTGGAGCTTCAAAGGGAGATAACATCAGTAGGATTTTCCCTTGACCAAGCCCAAGCTGATATCAGACATCTTAAGAATCAGAAAAACTGTTTATGGGAGAATTTCAATCTCATCAAGATCACGACCCAAACCAACTACGCAGAATCACCAGATGAAAGTATCACTATCATGCACCATACTCTTAGGGAGTTTTCTAGTGTAAAGTGATATGTATGAGGACCTAAAAACAATTATTATGTATTTTTTATAGATTAATGAATATATTTTCATCCTATTATTGTTATTTATAAATGATTTTTTATATAATAATATATAATTATTATTTGTTGGATATATTAAAATTAAATTAAGGAATTTTTTTTAACAAATTAATGTATTTTTGAAATAAATATTTTTTTAATAAAATATTGTAATTAAATAATTTTTATCAAATATAAATGATCATATACTTTTTACGATGTCATATATAATTTTTATATGGGTTTGAAAACTGTTACTCTCAAAATAATCAACCATTTCTAAATAAATTTCAATTATTTTTTTGAATTAAAAATGAAAATATTATGAAAATTATTTATATAAATTAATATTATTTTTTGAATCATAATTCTAAAATTACACAATAGTGATTTTTTTAGAATTTTCGGAGGAAACTGAATTTTCAAAAAAAATTAAATACGATATAAATATATGTTTTGTATTAGGACATTATAATGACCCAACAGTATTGTAATAAATACTATAAATGGTACCCATGACCAAATTTATTTTTTCCTTTTAAAATAAGGTTATTATCTGTTTTTTTAATTATTTTATACAGCCATTGTGAATACTTAAAAACCATTAATATATTTTAATGTTTTAAAATCATTTTTGTAGAAGTATGACACACATCCAGATATACAAGGGTATTATTTTATTATATTTGGAACATGGAAATATAAAATAATAAATATAACTCCCATTTGGTAGAGATTATGGGAAAAACCATTTTATGGTTTTTATTTTTGGTTATTTTATTTTATAGAGCCCAAACCTATATTTGAGAAATTAAAATTATTTCCCTACTCATTTCCTATATAAACCCACAAAATCTCCAATTTCCCTTCACTAAAAATCCTTTGACAACATAATTACTCAACCTTATATTATCTAGAGTCATTTAATAGTTCCTCAATCTATCAATATGTTCCTCACAAGCATTTGAAGTCACAAACTCAAGTAATCGGTCCTCACTTTCTCATCTTTATTAATGATTTTTATTATCTTATGGCCTATATTACATTTTCCTAATGTAGAGAGATTATTTTAAATGACCATATTACTTCCCATTTTATTTTAAAATGATTTTATATCCCTTTCACCGTCATAAACCCATTTTATGAATTTAAAAGTGACATCATTATGCTGCCAAAATTTCATGGCCATTTTCTATACCAAAACAATTGTGTAGGGAATACCACACCCATTTCCTATAAAGACTGTACACCTTTACACACTTATAATTATTTGATAAGAGACATACCTATACTTATTCCACACTCCTTTATCATGGAATAATATATGAGGATGAATTAATCCTTGTTTTATAATCTATTTGGCACAGTTAGGCAATAGAATTAAATAAAAGTGACTGGTTCATCTAGAATTATATATCACTCAAATGAATTAGTTAATGTTTTGTATCATGATACATCATGTTGGGATACAGAGTCAACATTTTCCATTTTTCTGACTTTTTCCATCATGATTTCATGGTATTTATCATTGACATATGGTTATGGTGCATTGTTTTAAGTTGATTCTACATTTTCGATGTGGCCTTTATGATTATCATACTATATCATGCCTCATTATTCATATTTTTAATTTGTTTATTCCCCCATTTATATGCCTATATTATAACATGTATATCATTATTCATGTTATACCATGTTTATTCCATTACTGGTCTTTATATCTCTCGCATTTTTTATGTATGTCTCTTGTTTATCCCATGTAGTTTTAACTACGAGCATGTTAAGAGGTTTTCAATAATGATGATGTTTCTCTTGTTTTAAGTTGTTATTTAATGTACCTAATTACAATAGTCACTAGAATTCTCGATCCAATGGGTTTTATTATTTGAAATATTATATATTAAATCATGTAAGAATATGTAATAATGATATGGGTTGTTAAGATTGAAGCCTACGAACATCCATTACATAGGTTTTTAGTCACTATTCGGGCTACAAACAAATGACTCCGAATGTTAACTATAATTCATGGAATGAATTACCCCTCACTTTATATATCATATCAAAAATCTACTAATTCTCTTCAAGGATTTCCCCAAACAGAATGATTTTCCAAAAAGAAACAAACAAAATTGATAGGAGGGTCTATGATCTTTCATCATATACCTCTCAAAAAATTCTATTCCTCATTAATTTAAAAAAATGAGAGATTAGTAAAGGAAACAAGGTATCATCTAAAAACAAACACCATGAGATACCTCTCAATAATTTCACCATTACTATAGCTCAACCACCTCCCCTAGATTAATAATGAAAAAAATAATGAAACACTCTCCCATTAATGATAACACTCAAATAGTATCAAACCCACCTTAAGGAATCAAGGAAGAGAATACTAACTCATAAGCCAGTTGAATATCAACAACAACAAGAAACCATTACAGAAGGATTTCTACAAAAAAAATATGGATATTCATTTTCTGTTTGTGCATCATATTTCAAGGATATATACTCTATGTCACCTAACGGCCAATGGAAATGAACCAAAGGAAGAGCATGTGCATAAAACTCTTACTCCTCTTACCCCATGACCTCAAAAGACTTCCCCTTAAAGGATGTATCCTCCCCAACATAAATAATACACTAAATTTTTATTTTTGAGTCATCGTGAAGATAATGATAAATACTTGGAATATTGATGACGTCATGTATTTGGATCATCTGTGAGGGGTAGTGTTATTCAATATGAAATTGATCTAACACATGAAAACACCTCTAAAGGTCCAACAAACAAGGTAGAATGTTTAAAACCATAAATAAACCATCATTTCTAATGAGGAGGAGTTACCTTTTAGAATATATGATCTACAATGTCACACCCGCAAGGTCTCCTATTTTTATAATTGGATTTCTTGTTATCATGTTCTCTATTTTTCATCTCATGAATCACATAAACCAACACTATCAGGTACTATACTAGTTCTATTAAAACAATTAAGGACTCACACACCAAAATCCATCACAACATATAATAGAATGCTCATCCATACACAGTGTAAAATGTTTTCATACCAATTTTTGAATGAAAACTATTATATTAAAAAAAATCAACAAAAGGTAGATGATGCATCCATGAACATGTAAAATCTAGAACATAATTTTGAAACATATCCTCAAGGGTCTCTATGGTTCGCTCTGTCTAGTTTACCTTCTGCAGAAGAAAGGATGTTCAAATCCCATAAAGAGATCCCATATATGATGAAGACCAATACACAACTTAGATGTGAAACTTGGATCATGATCAGATATAATCATCCCTAGGACCCTATTGAGCATCACTACCTCCACCTGATACTGCCACAATAAGAAATCTAATGATCTCAACTCATTTACTTATAATAAGTGAGAATATTTTATCGAGTTGTTCATAGTTACCCATATATCATCATAGACTCCTTGAGATCTATATAAAATAGTGATAAACTAAATTTTTATCTCATATGATTTTATATTTTGGAATATATGATGGATGGATAAATCCATAGAAATAGGGTGTCCAACCATTACAATCTAGTATACAAAACATCCAGACACAAACTCTGCAACATATGTATTTATCTCATTCCAAAATAACCGGCCAATTAGAGCATGGTACATATTTTTTACACTAAAATGTACTTCCAAGATGATATGTGGAACTCATGTTTTAATAAATCATGAAACACCAAAGGAATTAAATTTATCCCCTTTAAAAACACTTCATAGTGATCATCCTCATACAATTAATCAAGGGAATGCCCAAAAATTACATTCTCTCTGTAGACCTCTACCTTGGAATACCCTTGCTCAGACTCCACTACCTATAACACTAATGATGATAGTATTTTCATCTAAATAAGTTATCCTTTACTACTAACGACTCCCATGTCAAATTTCATCATATAGATATCTTCTATCAGTCTACTTGAATTGCTAAATTTATTCACACAATTAATTAATGAATTCATTATTTGTCAAATAACTAAAACATCACCCTTTACTGGGGTATAATAAATCTCAAAATCATTATCCTAGAAAAATAATTCCATTATTGATGTCATGAGTTCAATTCGTATTGGGAAAAGACATATATTAGGTTCCTCTGATTAGGGAAAACCAAAAAATGTTTGTTGAAAATTTAGTGTCTCCACAATAGTAGGAAAAACCATAATATTTCTAACTTATGATCATGGGTGAAATAGTTATGCTCACATGTGCCTAACTATCCAAAACCATAAGAAACAATCAACTATACTACTTCAGGATGCTACACAAGACAAGATGCAAAGAATGTTAGAAAAACATAAAATGGACTCCATATTCTATAAAATAAATACTTGGGGTGTAGAAAAACTTATCCATTATATACATGAATGATTCCTATCATTTTTTAGTCCATAAGAATGAATAATCCTTTATTTTCAAGGATATAAATGGATTCATAATCCGAGATAAGTTTTGTAAGAACCTCTTTTAATGGCATGCATGTATGTCTAAATGCTACAAATCTACAACATTATTTTGGCCTACTAAGAATCAACCACCTCAATCAAGGATCCACATATATGCTATTATGGGAAGTGACATTCCATATGAAATAAAGTTCACTTTCCCAAAAATCCTACTTTGAAACCTTCACAACTAGATTTTTGAGAATTAAGAACCCCTTAAATTTGATATATATGATCATCATGCTCTAACATAGATGTAGAGTGAAAACATAAATCATAGTTAAATGTGACTATGAAATATTGTAGAAACTCTTATAACACTGCATTCACCAAGTCCATTGTCATTATTTAATAATTCATCACATTTAAAGGTGTCATAATAAACTCATAATGGTCATAAAGAAAAAAATTGTTCTTTGGTATATCCTCATACATCAATCGCATATTATGATTTCAAATTCATATATCGATCGTTGAGAACCAACAATATACTTCTAGATAATTTAATAAATCATTATTTGATAAATTATGGTATATATTATTCATTGTACCATGTTTCAAGTGATGACAATGGATACAAATATGTAAATTTTTATAATAATTTTAATGAATAAAATTGTAGAACAATAAGATGACATGTATGGACAAGAAAACCCTAATGGAGAGACACCAATCATCTCTAATCACAACTCTCGCAACATATAAGTATCCATCCTATATGGAGGTATCAAGATTAAAGATGTTCCAAACTGTAAGCTTTATATTATTCAGAATCTCCCATAGAAGGGGTAATGTAAAATCCTCTATTGGAAATGAAATAGGATATATTTTTATCCACCCAGGTAAACACCATCAACTTAACGTTAGACAAAATAATCATTAAATTATCCTTCCAAGAAGTCAAATATGAGACAAAACTACGACCCATCAAAGGGACTTACTCACTAACACATGGGATAGACTTTATTTGAGCATCATGGAATGTAATCACCTTTTAAAATAAATCCACAATAAAATAAATTGCATATATCTAGTCCATGCTAAGGATTCTATCATATGGACATATCTGAAAACATAGAATGTGTCTCATTGATTGGTTCTTTACAACAACAAGATCTAGGTGTCTCCATATTTCAGAAAAGAAATATCAACTGCCAACTAGAATCATCAACACATAGGGAACTATATATATCATGTTCCAAATAATAGAATATTCTTGGTGATTTATATATTTTATAGCTCCTAACTCAAAAAACACATGAACATATATAGAAAAAATATATAATGGTAAGTTAAATGATATTCAGATCACCTGGAACTAAAAACTCTACATCATTCGTCTAACCAAAACCAACTCAATGGCCCCTACAACCACGATGAAAACATGTCCATAGCAATGATCATCTCTCTAAGTAAGAATAGAATCATTGGTGTCTCCTATGGCTTCCCCATATCCCCTCTACAAATCAATATTTAGAGAACCCACCTAAAACTACATTGGTTGAAAATTCCACAACAATGGAACCTTATTTTGATCACCTTCCACATACTTCGTGATCTTAATGGTTGGGAACTCCATCCACTGATACCCATTCCCTCCCCAAAAGAAAAACTTGTATGATACCTAATTAGGGGGTTTGGATCTACTACCCATGGAGAGATGAGATGATGGGGTTATAACATACCCCAAATTGATTAAAATCTATTCAGTCACTGTAATAAAGAACCCTAAACCACTACTCTGCAATATAGAGAATCCAAAAAACTCCACTCTTATATTGATTGGAACATATCCAACATCCTCTCAACAACCTCTATACTAACAAGAACTCAATGATACATTAGAAATATAAATGGGTTATCCTAACACATGATATTGGGAAAACAATACTCCCTGAAATGGCTCACCCTAGCCTCATCACATAGAAATAGGTCAAATGTATTCTGGAGAAGTATCCATAAATGGATCCCAAACTCCTAGATGCTGGAACTCCCCCATCAAACAGTTTGGTTTTCCTTATGATTGATATTCCTTCACAATATAGGAATGAATGTTAGCTCAAAACTATTCATAAACCTCTCTCATAATATAGTCTACCGCTCTTGATCAGTAAAACATTAGAACCATGTCTTTTATATTCCCATGGATCATCAACATAACTAATGAAATCTAGTTCACATTATCATAATGAGTCAAACATATGTATATATCCACCTCTTCCAAATATTCCTCTATCACAAATTATGGCACACATCCCTTACACTTCTCTAGTCTATTATTCTGAAAATAATGTAATGTTCTCCTCCTACCAAAATCTTCATTAACCTCAGCTCGGATGTGATTTTATTGCACATCAAGTGGGACATGTTCTTATGTGAATTAGACAAGTTCATATACCTATAGCCATATCACCAAGGGAAAAAACAGTTAGAAACTCTTAAACATATAAAATGAAATATTAAAAAAAAGATAATTTTGATTAATTAGTTGAAATTAAACCAAAATTTGTGTTCTATCTTTTCAATAATAGGTGAACACATGAATGATTCATGATCCTTTCTATGTATGTTACCATGAAATAAGAATAAGTTATTTTAGTAGGCTCAATAAATGTAATGTTTCGTGGATCAGAACATATGGGTGCCTAAATACCAATATCCCAGTTGATTTACCTTGTTTAAATCACATACTAGGCTCAGTTGACCAGTTCATATCTCAAAAAAATCATCCCATTATCCATCATATCCCTATGAAACAGATTTTTCATTATTCTCTCCACCAAGAGGTACACCACTTAGGACGATAATGAGTGAAATAAGATAATGACACATAAATCCCACCTCAAATTTACCAAGTATTAGTGAAAAGATCCATGGGTATATCATATAAACAAATGGGAGGCATTTCCATCTTATACAACATGATTATTGAGATATAGTATATAACCACTATGAAAATATTTAACATAATAATGATAAAATTTACAAGATATGCATGAAAGGTAATATAGACCAGAACAACTAAAAAATAATGATACATAACAAATGTGCAGTGACCAAGTTATTCCCTTATATGAATTTAAAATATTTCTATTTAGATGTCCAGATCCAGGCATTGAGACGACATTAAATTCTAAGACTTGGTCTATCAGGAATTAAATTTTAAAAATTATTAAATACATTATATACTTCACACGCCCAATGAACCAAAGAAAATATGATAACTCTTAAATGGTTGATTGGATCAGAAATAAAACAAATAGGTTGGGTTAAGAATATAGTTTTTTCCTTAGGCGCAACATAAAATATGTTGGCACGAGACGTTCGCACCCCTTTCTCATTGTTGGTAAAAATATTTGAATGAATTAATTAATTTATATAATTAATTATTTTAAGTTAACCTAATAAAATTACATTAGTATGTTTGTTAGGTTGAATTTTCTAATATTGGCTCATAATTCTCCCGTCACTAGTTATGCTCTATTACTACTCCAATCTATGAAAGAATGATGAATCATCTAGATCAAGGGGAATCAAAGCACATCAAACATCGTGGCTCCTCCTGAAATCGTTTCCTGGGAAATTTATTCACCAGTGAGCTATCCAATTAGATGTAGGACTTATTATATGTGGGTATTCCCTTATAATTAGATTATTGAGTAGATCATTATTCATCCCCTGATATGTACTCTATTTATGGAAATTTCATGAGCCTTTGTACCATATTTCATTTGTTTGATCAATATTCTAACCGTATTTCCATGTCCTTGATTTTTTGCCAAGAAGGCTTGGATGGTGATGATTAAAACCTAGGTTTTTATGCTTTTCTCCCATAATTCCTTAGGTTCTTAACCATTTAAAACCCCATAGTTCTTGTATAGAAAATTTTCGGACGACCTGATCTCGATCTATTTTCTATACATTTGGTGAATAAAAAAATCATGCACGGATCAATGAAACAGTTGAAGATCTAGGATCATTGTGAAGTTAGGATGATCCTTTCAATGATTTCGCATTTTGAAATCAATGGATGATCCCATGGTGGAATACAATTCATGCGATGAAATCCTTCCTATTGAATGAAGGAAATCTCTAGTGAAAAACAACCTTGGATCGTGATTCACAGCAAAATCCTATGTTTAAAAAATAAATCACGGTGGGATCTAAGGTTGTTCAACTAGATTCGACAGGCAGAGACCAAATCTACAAAGCGGAAGATTCTGAAAAAAAATACCAACTAAAAGCCATGTATAATGAATAACACATGGCATGTAGCCTCCCTTAGAGGAGGATATGGGGTATGGTAAATCATAAGGATGATACATCGTTTATACCACCATCACTCACCATGTATTCCTTCCCCAGTTGGGCAACCCGTGTGATGGGTCACACGGGCAGGTAATCAAGGTAATAGAACATAGACATGGGTTGTCCAAATGGGCGAAATTCCTATGTAGACAGACGTTCCATGTACCAAATTTCACAATCATGGGGTATGATTACATATACATGGTTATTCAGGACACAGATATGTTTCTAGTTAGTCAGGACACATGGTTTAGTCCACCTACATAGTGTCTTCTAATACATGGGATATGGCCTTGTTTTGGACAAGGATAGGACAAGATATGAAGTGGGGACACATGTTGGGTGGGTCCCCTCAAATTCCATGTTCCCCTTGAGCCCTTTTGATCAATCTTGAATCCTCTATATCTCTTTCTTTTGAACTCGGAATTTGTCCTACAAGTAGCTTATCATGAGTGTTTTTCTTCTTAGAACACGATGGTTCTATCCAAAGTAGATTTCAAGATATGATGTGATTTTTTTGGGATTGGAACGCACTTAGGTGACAACTGATGATGATATCTATTATATAGAATCACCATATCATCCCGAGTGTAACCCTCCATTAGGGTTGGGTAGTGGAATTCCTCAATGAATGTACTGGGATTACCCTCTATCAAGGCAAGGTAGTGGCTATCCCAGATTATAGTAGAATGCTTTTCTTCCAGAAGGGTTGGGTAGTGACATTCCCCGATGACAATTCTGGGCATACCCTCTATGATGGATAGGTTGTGGCATTTCCTGATGATAGTTTCAGGATTACCCTCCTGTAAGGTAGGGCAATGGAATTCCCTAATGACATATTCTAGGTGTAACCCTATCGTAGGAATTAGTTGTGTAGTTCTCTGATGACTCACCAGTCTTACCCTCCAGTAGGACTAGGTAGCGGCATTCCCTGAAAAAATTCTTGAGCATAACCCTCCATTCGGGCTAGGAAATGGAGTTCTCAATGACTATCAGGGTAGGTCCCTCTTGTCATATTTCGGTATGGGATCCTTTCCTATAAATTGTGACCCTTGAATACGTTTAATAGTGAAGAGGAATGGTTTTATGTATCTTTGGACTCACAAGGAAGGGGAACAGTTTCCCCACCGAGATGCATCCTTGTGACACGACCTAAAAATGTGAGGGTGATTTATTGTCACCCGAAGAGGATAGTATCAAGGTGTGGTGAATGAGTTCCTTCTAATTGTGTGTTCGAGGAATGAAAGTGGTATGTGGGACATCATAATTGGACTTACCTTGGAACTTTTGGCTACTCTTTTTCTGGGGATGAGTTGTGAGATGGAGATGCCCTTAATATCTCATTTGGGATTCATTGAATAAGAATATATATATATATATATATTCTGGTACCCACTCCTTGGGTTTTTTGTACTCTCATTCTAAAAGTGGTGAATATGTGTGGGGTATGACAAATTATTTATATTTATATATTCTCATGGTTGGATGAGTATACTCTTCTTCGATTGGTAGTGAATACTTGATGTGAATTTTATCTTCTCACCATGTCTAGATCCTTATGATCAGATGATTTTACTTTCGCAGTCTTATTGGGTTGATATGTACTCATTTACTATACCTTGGTCTATTTACTAATTTCCTATTTTATTTTATCAATTAATACTCCACATTCACCCATGTCGGGGTGTTCTACTGGGTATGTATATACTCACCACTACATGGGATTGACGCAACACATGTCATTTATTTTTTATATAGTGGACATGTTGATCGTGAAATTAGATAAGATTAGGGATATGGGTTTCCTGGACTATGTATGGTGGTCATAGTTTGGGATCCAGGAGCTGGGCTCTCTCATGTATTTTAATTTTCCAATTCTCTATCGGGATGGGACACATTTTTGGTTGGGTGTGAATTTTACCTCCTTTTTTAGTTTACACTGTGGTACTTTTTTTGTTTAGATGTTCATGCTTGGTTGGTTTACTTTATTGAATTGTTTCGTATTTTTTACTTTTCCTCTGCACTTTTTCTTTAAGTTCTTCATGTTCATGTTTATTGGTTTTTTGGAAATGGCCTCCCTGATTTTATTGTGCCTGTGGAGCTTTTCACCACCACATGTACAATTAAGGTGGCCTTGCGTTAGTTGTGGCATGATCCTTGGCTTGGGTCTGGTCATAAAAAAATGTTATCAGAGCATGTTCTTTTTGTATGACATTATTAAGACGTTTCCTCATAAGATGAATATTAGATTTTAGGGTAACATGTGTCATGGTATCTTGAGAGTAGATATCAGGCCAAGGGGACCCGTGATGGTATGGGTGGCCGACGTATCCATTCAATAAGACCCTGACTACCTTCTTGTTGACTTGTCATTTTGAGACATTTATTACAGGGATTAACAATATGTGCTTCATATAGGATTGTGTCTGTGTCTATCCTTGAGTCAGCTCCATAGGGTTTTTGATATATATATATATATATATATATATATGTATGTATGCATGCATGTATGTATGTATGTATGTATGTATGTATGTATGTATGTATGTATGTATGTATGTATGTATGTATGTATGTATGTATGTATGTATGTATGTATGTATGTATGTATGTATGTATGTATATACTCATATGACTGTGGTAATCCTTGATAAATTTCAAGATTACTCTATGATTACATCTAGCTAGAATACCAGATCTGGTTCATGATGAATACCCTATGAGCGACGATGCTTCGTTTTAGGGTATATCTCATGATCCCTTTCCTCTAGGTAGGAAGGTAGAAACACCTCCACCTTTCAAGTAGCGGATTATCCTTGTAGATAAGGATGAGGATGTGCATAGTCTTATATTGCTCCATGAGTTCCATTGTCAGACACCACCGAGGTTTCATAATAATCGAGATCCTCAGGCAGAAGAGGATTGGTTGGAGTTGGTGTTGGTGTCCATGTTTTTAGTGTTATTCGGAAACTGAAAAAACTGGTGATGCACTAGTAGTCCGATTTTCAGTTGAGAATCTAGGCCATTAGTAGATCCTAGTTACACATAACCATGATGAGTTGTCACTCTATTCAGATGAATTCCATTAGCTATTTCGTGAGTAGTACTACCCATCCTTTTTATGCTCAGTTTTGATTCAGGAACTCATGGAGCTTCATAAGGGAGGGATGATAATGGATATGTATGTATCTAGGATAACATACATTTTGTGATACTATCTCGACATGATATGTAATGGCTACTTCCATGAATGGGCATATGAGACGGGACTCTAGAGAGATATTTAGGCTAGAATTGTACCCTTGTGTATTCCCACCTATTCTGGGGTGAAGGAGCATGAACTTGTGATAGAGAGACTTATATTAAAGGGATTCCAGGTAGCTAGAGATTGAAGTGGGTGAAATAGAGATGATACATCTACAGTAGATTGTAGGCACCAAAGATCATAGAATAGGAGACCCTTCCATGAAATGGCTGAAGATCATGGTTGTACAGGGCCAAGTCAGTACAGAGGACCAAATAAACAAAGAGAGAGGCAATGCTTCACTTATGCTGGGAGAGGTAACATTGCATGGGATTTCCAAGGCAATCATGTTGAGGATCCCAAAAACATAGCTGATGGACAATCACATAAGAGAAAATGTCGTGTTATAGGATCTCCAAGGCATTGATATAGTGGTACTCCCGGAGGTGGAGCTGGTAGAGGAGTAGGAAGAGATGTAGTTGGAGGACAACGCAATGAGTTTCTTTTACCACAACCACCTAGATTCCATGTCAGGATCTGGTAATTAGAAGCTAGAGACAAATACAGGTGAAATATTTGGATGTCTATGATATTACATCACATGATATGATTCAGGGTATGATCAGTGTTTATTCCACACTATCCTTTGTATTAGTAGAAATATGTTCTAGTCAATTTTTTAACTCTTGACTATTGGCGCAAGTTTTTGAGATCCCAGTAGATATTCTTACATATTAACTTCATATTGAGGTTCATATAGAGAACACTTATTTTGTATCCATCACCTACTAGAAGATTTATCAATCACATTGTGGAGAGAGGTTCTTGTGGGATCTCTTGGTCATCATGATGGAAACCTAATATTCCATCTTCGGTATCGATCATATTTCCATGGTCCAATACCAAATTGAATTTCACCATAGAAAAGTAGGATTCCTTCATGATGATGGGAGAATATTCTCCTTTTATGGTGAGAGATATCTCTTTGTTGGGAAAGTGGGTTCATTGAGCATGATGTTGTAACCCATCACCCATTAGTTGGTTACTGTATCCCTTGGTTTAGTAAGATATTTAGGTCTCTGGGATCTTCCAGTTGTGGATTATTATGTTGATGTTTTCCCTGATGAAGTTCTGGGTATACCATCGATGGGGAAGATGGAGTTCTTCATTGACATGAAACTAGGGAAACCCCTGACATCTTCTATGGCATATCGAATGGAACCTACCAAACATCAGGAGTTACAATTTTAGTTAGAGGACCATCATGATAAAGTTTTCATTATACCCAGTGTGCCCCCATGGAATCTCATGTGTTGTTCTTGAAAAATGTTGATGGGCGCTTGCGTCCTTTCATGGATTATCATCACTTGAATCAGGACATGATAATGACAAAGTACTCCTTACCAATGATTCTGTAACTCTTTGACCAACTGTGATGTTCAAGATGGTTCTCAATGATCGATCATAGTTCTGGCTACCACTAGTTGAGGGTTTGTGAAGATGATATTCTGAAGTTTGAATTCGGATTCCGCTATAGACACTATGAGTTCCTAGTGATAGCATTTGGTGTGATGAATGACTCATCCATTTTTATGGATTTGATGAACGAAGTTTTTCATCAATACATGGACCAATTTTTTGTTGTCTTCATCAATGAAATACACGTCTACTCTGAATCAGATGAGAAGCATTCATAGAACATGTGGATGTTTCTTACTTTTCTTCGGGAGAACCAATTTCATGTAATGATGTCAAAGTTCCAGTACTAGAGATATTTGGTTCACATTATAGGAAATTTAATTTATGAAAAATGTATATCTATTGATCTATAAAATATTGATGTAGTGATTTCTTGGGTGCCACCCAAAAATGTGTCGGAGGACTGAGGATTTCATGGCCTGGCAGGGGGTACTATATGAGAATTTTGGAAGAATTATCCTAGATTGTAGCCCCTTTGACTGCCCTGGTGTGGAAAGGGAAGTTGTTTGTATGATCTATACTGTGTCAGAGTGACTTTGAGCAGTTGAGGTAGTGGATGAGGATTGCACTAGTGTTGAGACTTCCAGAGGAGGGATTTGTGTTAATAGTTTTTTGATATACCTCAAGAGATATACATGGTTTCGTGTTGATACAATGGTAGATAGTTATCACATACAGGTTGAGTTATTTGAGACCCCATGAGTAGGACAGTTCATCTCATGACCTGGGGTTTACAGTGGCAGTCCTCACCTAGAATACATTCAGACAATTTCATCTAGGAGAGCTACTTGTGGTTTACTCGGACCATTAGAGTCTCAGGTACGCCTTCACTAAGAGAGGCTTGAACCTATGACAATGATCTTGGTTGGAGTTTCTACAGAACTATGACATCGAGATATTCAATACTCTATGGAAGGGAAACATTATATAAGATTACCTTAGAAGGAAGACATAGGAAAACTTAGTGAAAGATTCCTCAGAATAGATAACTTCCCTATAGCTAACCCTAGTGGACTAGGAGAATACATCCTTTATGCAGTTTATGGGGATGTCTTGTCTGCTTCTCGAGCATGTGAGAGTGTCTCAGATGAGAGACATCGATCTCGAGGTTTTGTATGGTCAGATATTCACAGGTGATACACCATATGGATATTCAGAAGAAGGGATTCATGTAATCCTGTTCCATGGTAGAATAATGTTTCCAGTCATAATGATGGATGAGGTGATGTGAGTGTTCTGAACTTCACATATATTTGTACATACCAGAGTAGGGAATATGTACAGAGACCAAAAGTGGAAATTTTGGTGGTCTGTCATGGTACGAATCATTGATGAGTTTATCTCTCGATTCCTAACTTTTTAGTAGGTGAAGGCTGAACACCAAGTTCTAGTAGGTTTATTATGACCCTTGAGATTCCATAGTGGAATGGGATGACATATCCATGGACTTTGTCATTGGGTTTCTGTGCATAGTTAAGGGTGATGAATCCATCTAGGTGATAATAGACCGACTCATGAAGTCGACACACTTACTTTCCATCAGGGAGTAGAGAGCTTTGAGTTGTTGTACGTATGGGAGATCACATGACTTCATGGGGTACCCTTGATGACAATCCCAAATTTTGACATGTGTCTTACGTCATGATTGTGGAGAGTCCTATAAGATTTATTTGGGACCTCATGAAGATTAGTATATCCTATCTCCCCCATACTAATAGGATGACCGAGTGCACTATCCCGGTTTCAGAGGATATGCTAATTAATTGCATGTTGGACTTTGAACGGAGATGGGAGGATCACCTTCCCATGATAGAGTTTGCAATCAACAATAGCTACCACTCTTCTATTGGCATGGAACCATTTGAGTCCCTCTAAAGGAGACCATGTGGGTCACCCTTGTACTAGACAATTATTTTTGAGAAATGTCTTATGGGACCACAGTTGGTGAAGTCGAAAATAGAGAAAGTGCAGTTCATCCATTAGTGGATGAGGATGACCCATGGAAGAAAAAAAATCATTTGCAGAACACCATCGTTAACCCTTGGTGTTTGAGTAGGGAGGCCAAGTTTTCCTAAGATTCTCCCCATAATGAGGACCATGAAGGGTAATTCATGGATGAAATCTGTCCCCAAGGTTCATCGGGTTGTTAAAGATCATATGGAGGGTTGGCAAGGATGCCTACTCCCTTTCCCTGCCCCCATAGCTATAGTGAGTGCATGACCTCTTCCATGTGTTGTAGCTGATGATATACATTCATGATCCTACACATGTCATTGACTAGGGTGAGCTATACATTAAATATGGAACCATATTTTTAGAGCACTCGATGGGAATTGAGGACCGACAATAGTGGACCTTGTGTGGACAGTTCATTCCATTGGTTCGTATGCTCTGTAAGCACAAATGTGTGCAATGGAGTTCCTGAGAGTGAGAGATCAAATGTTGGCTCAGTATCGTGACTTTTTTTCCAAGTTTTTCTTTTTTTGGAGGAAAATCGTGAGGTATGGGATAATTTAGTGACCCAATTTTTCCCTTGTAAGACTTTAAACTATTTCTATACGTATTTCCATAGCTTGACACTAAGACAACATACGCTTTTGAGGCCTGATTTCCCCAGAATTATTTTTCTAAAAATATTAAATATATTTTATATTACACATGCATGATTTCATACATAAAACGGGATAACTCTTAAATGGTTGATTGGATTAGAAATATGAGACCACGATTCAGTCTCGAATTGGGTGTTTTCACTAGAGCGACATAAAATAAGTTTGCAAGGGTCGTTCAGACCCCTTTCATGTTGGTGGAAGGTTTAAGTTAATAAATTAATTAGTTTAAATAATTATTAAATTCATTTAACCTAATAATAGTATATAAGTATGTCATTAGGGAGAATTCAATAGGGTTGGTTCATAATTCTCCAACCACTGGTGAAGATCGTTTCCTTATCCCATCGAATAACGAAAAACAAAATCTCTAGATCAAGGTGAATATAAGCACAACAAAGGCAATCGCTCCTCTTGAAATCATTGTGTGTGGACGTTCTTCACCTAGGATCGATCAAATTAGAGGTAGAACTCATTATATTTGGGTTTCACCCTTTTAATTAAATGATAGTGCGGATCTTTATTCTTCCATCGATTTGTTCTCTATTTATTGCGTTTTCAGTAGCCTATGTATTAGATTTCATTTGTTTAACAATATTCTAACCCTGGTGACCCTTCCATAATTTTCATCCAAGATAACATGGCCAAATATGATTAAAAACATATTTAGTTTGTGATTTTATACCATAAATCCTCATGTTATTAACTATTTGAATCCCCATGGTTCCTTGTTAAAAAATTACAATGTGAACCGATCTCGATCTGGTACTCAGACTCATGGTGTGTCAATGAATCAAGCATGGTTCGATGAAATAGTTATAGATTTAGGATTTTTTTGAAGTAGGGATGATCCTTTGGATTATTTTTCATTAAGAAATCATTGTATGAAACTATTTCACAATACATTTCATGCAACAAAACACTTCTTAGTTAATGGAGTTGATCTCTGATGAGATGTGGCTCACGATTGCGATTTGTGGCCAGATCTGATGTTTGTGGGGGAAATCATGGTAGGATGTAAGGCAATTTGACCAGATTAAACATATGGAGAATGGATCTACAAATACAAAGTTTCTAAAAAAACCTTACCACATGCCGTGGATAATGAAGAAGATATGTAATGTAGCATCCCTAAAAAAATTTAGGGTTTGAGAAATCATAAGGATTACATGGTGTGTATACCTCCCTAACATTATGTGTAGTCTTTCCCAAATTGGACAACCTGTGTGATTAGTCACATGGGTGGGGACTCCATGTAAGAGAATATGGAAATGGGTTGGCCACACATGTGCCAATCCTTTGTGGATGGACACAGTATGTACTAGAGTACATGGACATGGGGTCTGAGTACACAAACATAGTTTTGTAGGATATGGCTTGGGTCCAGATCAGTTAGGACATGGTTTATAGCCAACCTACATGGCATGTTCTACTACATATGGTGGATTTATGTTCCAAACAGGGACACGTCCAGGCTATGGAGTGGCACTACATGCTTGGTGGGCCCCCTCACACACTGTGTTCCCCTTGAGGTTTTCTGAGGAATTTTTGAACCAACACATCTCATTCTTTTGAACTCAGATTTTGTATCGTGAGTAGCATATCTTGAGTTTCTTTGACATATTACATGATGGTCCTCTCATAAGTGGATTTAGATATATGATTTTAAATTTTTTTTGTCATGTCACATGCTGAGGCACCACCGGATGATGTTAACTATTATATAGAATCACTAAAGCATTCCAGGCATAACCAAACTACAGGGATGGGTAGCGGTGATCCCCAAGGAATGTATTGAGCTTACACTCTAGCAAGGCTAGGCAGTAGAATTCCCTAATGAAAGGACCAGGATTAAACTCCACAGGGTTGGGCAGTTTCATTCCTTGATGGATGTTTTGGGCTTACCCTCATGTACGGTCGGGCAGTGGTGTTCCCTGATGGATTTTCTGGGCTTACCCTCTAATAGGGATGGTAAGTGGCATTCCCCAATGAAATCTCCAATGGTTAACCCTCTAGTATTACTCGGATGTGGAGTTTCTTAAGGACTCATCAGGCATACCCTCCATTAAAATTGGGTAGTGGTTTTCCTCGATGAGTTTCCAAGCATAAACCTCCAGTTGTGTTGGGTAATGGAGTTCCTCGGTGACTATTAGGGTGGGACCCTCTTTTTGTATCATGATATGGGATTTTTACAATGAATATTTTTCCCAAACTATGTGTAATAGTGAAATGATTTGGTTTTGAACATCTTTTTCATTTATTTGGCTATGTGCATTGGTATAGGTTCTTAGGAAAATGCCTCGCTATTTTTTTGTGCCTTTGGTGTTTGTCTCCACCCCTAGCCTATGGAGTTAGGTTTGAGGTAGTTGCATCTCGAGCCCCAGCTTGGGTTGGGACATGAAAAGATATAAGATCGTGGAAGTACCATAAATACTATAAATCTTCTGAACAACCCACGAAAATGTATTGTCCATCGGATCTCCAACAATCTCATAGGAACATAAAAAAATAGTTGACATATATATGGTGATCATAACATTTATACTCATTAGGATTCTCCCTAAGCCTCTCATAAAAATGATAATAATTAATACTAAATCGAAATATCCAAATAAGTGATGATATCTTCGTACATATACATGTATGCTACATTCAGATCCTTATTATGACTATCTCACCAATTATTGAATATAATTAATAAAATTATTTATGACATAACATCATATAAATCCCACCAAAACTTCCAAACTAGTTTCAAACTCAACCCCAATGTCTCTTGTTTTAATCCTTCTCTCTATGAAAGAAGATATCCTGAAAAAACCTTTAAATTTTAGTCATATTATGCACCCCAAACATCACATACTCATATGATTACATCATCAAATCATAAAAGCATCACATTAATATCCCCATGCCTCCATATTTTAACTCAGTAATTTCAGAGTTCCACAATAGTTTAATGCCCAACATTATACATCAAGACATCACATCCAATACACAGCATACATATAATATTAGTTGGGATACAATATCTAGAGATAAATGTGTGTAGAAATAACCTCATGCAATTGAAAACCTCTACCTAAACATACAGAAATGATAACCATTGTGAATACTAGAAAAAAATAGCAACCAAGAAAAGAGGGAGAGGAAAGAGGGGGTAGTCGGCTATCTATTCCTCACCAATGTTGATGTTGGGGGAAACACCATCCAATATTCAACTTGGTTAAAGTCACCAAACTAAAATCAGTGGGGGTAACATATAAAATGAAATAACATAAGGAATGTATATATAAATCACACAACCAAAATATAGGAAAATTTCTAGCCTTAACCTTAATAAATATTTTCTTCTCATGAAAACCCAACTTCCACTTCCAAGACTATATACCCTATAAGAACAAAAGAGTTTAGGATACATTATATTAAATTATTCATTTAAACCTTTTACATTTAAAAAACTAATTCTATAGTCTGTGATTATTATTATCAATTTTTAAGTTTACATGAAAATTAGATGATTTATATTCCCTATATCCATAATCCGAACAATCCCCTTGTTCCTAAATGATTTTCATCATTTAGTATTTAAGTATTCTATTAAGACATCAAAAACTTGGGTTAAAACACTTACCATTCATTATTCATTGGAATCCCCTTATTTTAGGTTCATAAGGACTCATCTAGTGTTACATTAAAAGTGATTAATACACCATTAATAACATGTTGTGTCATATAGTGGGAAAAGGAATAAAAAAAACAAGAAACTATGTTATTCATCCCTTAATATAGATTTATTAAACATGAAATTGTCCTATATTTTATCTAAATAAACCATGTTCAGAACTAGCATCAATATATTACATCAGCCTCAATGGAATCCCAAAAACCACCACACATGACACTATACATCCTTTCATATCAGGCATCAACTACTACCATAACCTAATGCCATCTCAAACACCACAAAAAATATCCCCTGGAATCCCACCATCACAAGAATTATGTGAATAAAAAACATGGGCATACCTGACCATTCCCATCAAATAGTCATCTATTCCATCATTACATCACATCACATAGTAAGGATCCTCATCCCGAGAAATCACACAAGGAAAAAATAAAAAAAAATGTTAGAGGGGAACTTATTCCCTAAAAATGAATCAAGCCTTCACAAACAAAATGTCCCTCTCATCCCCAAAACATTTATCTTTATCAAAATGTAAGTCATTGTTATTGTAAACTAATAAATGTTGTTATAACATTTTAAAACCAAATGCAACCTAATGAATCATTTATAAACATGGAAGATGATACTTAAACATGATTTTAGGCATCATATCCTTTTTCCAACATATTTATACATGATTCCAGAATCCCATAATTTTTTTTCAAAATATAAAGAATTTAAATTTCATTTATACACGCCACGTTATTATTTTACACAACAATTATTACAAAATTTATGGTTTTTTACCAATTTCATGTATAAAAAATAGAATAAATAAAGCATAAACATTGATAACACACTGATTAGTGAACTAAGAGGAAAACCATTATAATAGTATAGATATATATGATCACTATATATAAAACCAAAACCAATTCAATTATATAATTCTGGGTAAATATTTATTATGGTCAATTCCACTAAAACACAATGAGAAAAATAATGAGAAATTTATAATTTCACTTAAAATAAAGTTGATGTATTATATACCCTACCTCAAGGATTTCAATATTATCCAAATGAGAATGGAAAAACATTATAGTTAACTTAAAACCTCTCCCATAAGAAAACCGCATCCCTATTGGGACATCATACAACCATATCACTAAAAAACATCAAATTAACTCAGTGATAAAAAAGAAAGTCAACATCTATTGCAAGGAATAGTCAATCGGGAGGAAAAAACAGGTCTGCGAGGAAACCACAAGGAAAGAAATAAAACTCACCTCAAATCCCCATAGTTCTAACATTGGAAGATGAGGATCAATCTGAATCAAAAGGATATCAAAATTCACATGAAGAGCTCATATGGATTCATAGAGTTGGGAGAAAATTAGATTTCTTTTGAGAAATATAAGTTCATGTGAAAAATTACAGCCTCACATCAATAAACACATTAATTATTTTATTGGATAATTTATTTTATTAATGGAATTAGTTTTATGACATGTCAAAAAACAGTTTTCATCTATCTAATAAACCTAGATCAATTTAATTCGTCAAATTAAATATCGAATTTTGAGTTTTCAGAGATAGTTTAATTGATTCTAATCATCCATCCATTAAAATCATGATTTTTTCATTAATGTCTTCAATCACACCCAGTAAAATTAATTTATATTGTCCCTGAATCAATATTTTTTCTACAACCTACTTAGTAACATCAATATTTATACATCACGCCATGAATTATTCATACTTCTGAATTTTAGCTTCTAAACACCATTGAACCTGCTCTACTCACCCCCTAAATACCAAGGGATTCTCAAACACACAAATGAATTGGATAGACATTTATGGGCCCTTACATGATATAAACCTCAAATAATTCTATTACATTATAATTTAAAACCAAACCTTGGGGGAATGAATGTAAAAAATGGGGTCATCATAAGAACAACCCCATGAGATACCTCTCAAGGATCTTTCCATTATTAGATCCCAACAACCTAAATAAAAGTAACATAGACCAATTATACACAAAACTATCCTTGGAATGAAGCTTATAAAACATGATTGAGGCAATGAAAAGGCCTAAATAAGTAAAAACCATTCATAATACTGTTAAAAATAAACAATAATAAGAATCCTTTACAAAAGGAATACTAAACAACAAAATAATTAGGATTTAAATCACATATATGTGAATCATGTTCCCACGTGATCTCATTCATTCCACCGTGATGACAAAGGAACTAAACCAATGGAATAACATACTTGCATAACTCAATATTTTTTTGGTCCTTGATCTCCATAGGTCTCTCCTTAAAGGTTGCATCATTTTCAAAATTTATCTTTCCCCAAGTGAATTTGTTAGAGTCATCATGAAGTTAACAGTGAAGCTGTGACACAAGGAACACATCATGTATTTAGATCATATGTGTGGGTAGTTTTATTTGATATTTAATGGATCCAACTAAATCAAAAAAAATTATGGAAAGAGATTAATCCCATGTCCAAACCATCACTACCCACGATGATGAGTAACAATTAATGTCACATGATCTCCAATGTCGAACTCCATTGGACTCCTCCTATGGGGAGTATAGATCTCTTGATGGCCCTACACTACCTTAAACTCCTCTCGTATCACTGGAAACATCACCACTAAGCACTATAAATGTTATTTCCAAATAATAATTTTCTCTCCGACCCTAGACAATATAAATGTGAATTGAAAATTAAACCATATAAGTCTTTAAAAGGTTCCAAAAAGATGGTTTACTAAATGATTTTATTGTAATAAAACTCAAATAAAGTTATTTCTCACATCCATGAACCTCCAAAATCTAGAACACAAGTGGTAAAAATGCCCTCAAGAGTATGGATGGTGCGTTATATCTAATTATTCTTCTAAAAATTAAAGATAATGCTAAGCAAAAAAGAATTCCAAAAATTTTGTGAAGACCCATTCACACACTACAGGGGAGATTAGGATCACAATACATGATAATCATCTATGGGAAACAATGGAGCCTCACAACCACCTCTAGATACTGCCTAAAAATGTGTATAATGGGATAGACTCCTTCACCGGTAAGAACTGATCCAAATTTATTAAATTTTCCACTATCACCCATATATATTCATAGTCTCCTAGATATTAATGTAAACTGGTTAATAATTCCATTTATATGTCATCTTATTTCTATTTAGGAGAATTTGAAATAGGGAGAAATAAATTGGGAACATAGTGTTTAGAATTCACATACTGGAAGACTAGACATCGTGGCACAAACTCTCACTATTGGAAATACAGGCTTTCCCAACAGTTCTGAGCTATTCGGAAAGGCTGTAGAACCGTTGGGATATCTTATACCAACGGTTCTACAAACTTTAGGGAATTAAGCCATTGGAAAAGCTTTTCCAAATGGTTTACAGTGAACCATTGGGATAGGTTGGGGAAAAATTAACCTATCCCAATGGTTGTTCCAAACCCTTGGGATAGTTTTTCCCAACAGTTTGGCTTGAACCGTTGGGAAAACCAAGCACTCTCATCTTTTAGAACAGTTTCTGAACCACTGGGAAAGTAGTTTTACCAACGATTCTATGAACCGTTGGTAAAAAACACAGAGAGGCTATTCCAACGGTTTGAAACTATTGGCATAGCCTATGTTGTGCAAATTGCTTAGTAGCCTGCAATTTGAACAGCAGCTCTAATTTTGTGCAATTTGCACACCATGTCTCATTTTGTTCATTTTCTCTCATTTTCAATCCAACTATAGTACCTACAATAAACTAACACATACATATACAATTATTGTACCTACAATAACCAATTAACACTTACATATAGAGAAAAAATTCAAACACATTTAACATATAATGTATCTTGGAACTATACACATCCATAATTAAATTAGAATTCATAACGTAATTATAAACATAAATAATTAACTTAGAATTATATTTAAAATTCTGATGACAATTATATGTGGAATCTGGAATTCAATTCATAATTTGATCAGTTTTATGTATACTATATATTTTTACCTGATATGATGTCCATTTTAAACAAAATACATACACCAGAAGTGACACCGGCCACACCGTGCTTCATATTGTGGTGAGGTTAATTCGTACACATCACAAATGATTCATTGATCGTTTTCCTAAAGTATCAACATATTCCGAAAGCGTTTGGTCAGTTTTTTGTATGTCAGTTTTTGTTTTCACTTAAAATGAAGTGATTTTTAAATAAAAGAGAGATACTTTGAATCGTGTCATCCACACCGCGCCTCAGATTGAGGCGGTGCTGACTCGCACTCATCACAAATGTCCCATGGATCCTAGTTCTAAAATATCAACACAATCAGAATCTGTTTGTTCAGTTTTCCATATGTACTGAAAATGTTGTCCATTTTAAACATAAGAGATACATTATCATTGGTCCCGGCCACACCACAACTTGGATTGAGGTGTGATTGACTCGTACATGTAAAATATGTCCTATGGATCGTTGTCCTAAAATTTGAATAGATTCTGAATGCGTTTGGTCGATTTTCAGTATGCCTGTTGTTTTTTTAACTTATAATTGTGTACATTTTAAACAAAAGAGACACAATTAGTGTGGTACCGGCCACACTGCCTCTCAGATTTAGACGAGGTTGACTCGTACACGTCTTAAATGACCCATGGATCATTTTCCTAATGTATCAACACAATCCGAATGCGTTTGGTCAGTTTTCTGTATGGAATTTGATGTTTTTCACTTAAAATGATGTCTTATTGAAACAAAAGATAGAAAATTTGAGTGGTGCCAGCCACACCACATCTCATATTGAGGCGGGGTTGATTTTTACACTTCATGTGGACCCATGGATCTTTGTGCTAAAGTATCAACACAAACATAATCTGTTTGGTCAGTTTTATGTATGTACTTAAAATGTTGTCCATTTTAAACAAAAGAGATCCACTTAGAGTGATCCCGGCCACACCATGCCTCGTATTGATGTGAGGTTGACTCGTACATGTCAAATATGACCCTTGAAATTTTTTCCTAAAGCATCAACACATTTTGAATGAGTTTGTTTAGTTTTTCGTATGTCAGTTGTTGTTTTCATTTAAAATGAAGTCCATTTTAAACAAAAGAGAGACACTATGAATGTTGTCGGCCACACCACACCTCGGATTGAGGCAGGGTAGACTCGTACACGTCTCATATGACCCATTGATCATTTTTCTAGAGTATCGACACAATCAGAATCTGTTTGGTCAGTTTTCCGTATGCTGGTTGTTGTTTTCACTTAAAATGAAGTCAATTTTAAACAAAAGAGAGACACATTGAGAGGTGTCGGCCACACTGCTCCACAGATTGAGGCAAGGTTGACTCGTACATGTCACACATGACCCATTGATCGTTCTCCTAAAGTTTCAATAGAAACTGAAAGCGTTTGCTTGTTTTTCTGTATGTACATAAAATGTTGTCTATTTTAAACAAAATAGAGAATCATAGACTAATCCCGGACACACCACGACTCGGATTGAGCCTGGGTTGGCTCGTACACGTCACATATGACCCACGAATCATTGTGATAAATTATCAACTGATTCTGAATGCATTTGGTTGGTTTTCCGTATGCGAGTTGTTCTTTTCACTTATAATCCTGTCCATTTTAAAAGAAAGAGACACAATTATAGTGGTGCCGGCCAAACCGCATCCCAGATTTAGACGGGCTTGACTCTTACACGTCTCAAATGACCCATGGATCATTTTCCTAAATTATCAACACAATCCGAATGCGTTTGGTCAGTTTTGCGTATGCCAGTTTATGTTTTTCTCTTAAAAGGATGTCCTTTTAAACAAAAGACAGACACTTTGAGTGGTTCCAGCCACACCGCATCTCAGATTGAGGTGGGGTTGATTCGTACACGTCACATATGACCCATGGATCATTGTGCTAAAGTATCAACACAATCAAGATAAGTTTGGTCAGTTTTTCGTATGTACTTAAAATGTTGTCCATTTTAAACAAAATAGAGCCACATAGAGTCATCCCGGCCACACCGTGCCTTGGATTGAGGCGGGGTAGACTCTTACATGTCACATATGACCCTTGGATCATTTTCCTAAAGAATCAACACATTTTGAATGCGTTTGGTTAGTTTTTCGTATGTCAGTTGTTGTTTTCACTTAAAATGATGTCCATTTTAAAAAAAGAGTGACACTATGAATGGTGTCGGCCACACCGCTCCTCGAGTTGAGGCGAGGTTGACTCTTACACATCACATTTTACCCATTGATTGTTGTTCTAAAGTATCGATATAATTCGAATCCGTTTGGTCAGTTTTCCGTATGCCAATTGATGTTTTTCACTTAAAAAGATCTCTTTTTGAAACAAAAGATAGACATATTCAGTGGTGCTGGCCACACCACATCTCAGATTGAGGTGGGGTTGATTTGTACATGTCACATATGACCCATGGATCGTTGTTCTAAAGTATCAACACAATCAGAATCCTTTTGCTCAGTTTTCGGTATGTACTTAAAACGTTGTCCATTTTAAACAAAAGATAGCCACTTAGAGTGATCTCGGCCACACTGTTCCTCGTATTGAGGCGGGGATGACTCGTACACATCTGATATGACCCATGGATCGTCTTACTAAAGCATCAACACATTTCGAGTGTGTTTGGTCAGTTTTTCATATGCCAGTTGTTCTTTTCACTTATAATCATGTCCATTTTAAACAAAAGAGAGACACTATGAATGGTGTCAGCCACACCGCGCCACAGATTGAGGTGGGGTTGACTTTTATACATTACATATGACCCATGGATCATTGTGATAATGTATCGACACAATACGAATGCGTTTGGTCGGTTTTCCATATGCCAGTTGATGTTTTCACTTAAAATGATGTCCTTTTAAAACAAAAGACAGACACTTTGAGTGGTGCTGTACACACCACATCTCTGATTTAGGCGGGGTTGATTTTTACACATCTAATATGACCCATGGAGCGTTGTGCTAATGTATCAACACAATCAGAATCCGTTTGGTCTGTTTTCCGTATGTACTTAAAATGTTGTCCATTTTAAACAAAAGAGATCCACTTAGAGTGATCTCGGCCACACTGTGTCTCAGATTGAGGTGGGGTTGACTTGTACACGTTACATATGACCCTTGGATCGTTTTCCTAAAGCATCAACACATTTCGAATGCGGTTGGTCAGTTTTTTCATATGTTAGTTGTTGTTTTCACTTAAAATGATGTCCATTTTAAACAAAAGAGAGACACTATGAATGATGTCAGCCACACCGCGCCTCGTATTGAGGCGGGGTAGACTCGTACATGTCACATATGACCAATGGATCATTTTGATAAAATATCGACACAATTAGAATACATGTTTTCGGTTCTCCATATGTCAGTTGATGTTTTTCACTTAAAATGATGTCCTTTTGAAACAAAAGACAGAAAAATTGAGTGGTGCCGGCCACACCGCATCATAGATTGAGGCGGGGTTGATTCGTACATGTCACATATGACCCATGGATCATTGTGCTAAAGTATGATCACAATCAGAATCCGTTTGGTCTGTTTTCCGTAAGTACTTAAAATGTTGTCAATTTTAAACAAAAGAGAGCCACTTAGAGTGATCCCAGCCACACCGTGCCTCGGATTGAGGCGGGGTTGACTCATACATGTCAGATATGACCCTTGGATTGTTTTCCTAAAGCATCATCAAATTTCGAATGTGTTTGGTCAGTTTTTTGTATGTCAGTTGTTGTTTTCACTTAAAATGATGTCCATTTTAAACACAATAGAGACACTATGAATTGTGTCAGCCACACCACGCCTCGTATTGAGGCGTGGTTGACTCGTACATATCAAATATAACCCATGGATCGTTGTTCTAATGTATCGACACAATCTGAATGTGTCTGTTCGGTTTTCCATATGCCAGTTGATGTTTTTCAATTAAAATGATGTCCTTTTGAAACAAAAGACAGACACTTTGAGTGGTGTCGGCCACACCATGTCTCAGATTGAGGCAGCGTTAATTCGTACACGTCACATAAGACCCATGGATCATTTCTCTAAAGTATCAAAACAATCAGAATCTGTTTGGTCAGTTTTCCGTATGTACTTAAAATGTTATCCATTTTAAACAAAAGAGATCCAGTTAGACTTATCCCAGCCACACCGCGACTCGGATTGAGCCCAGGTTGACTCGTACACGTCACATATGACCAATGTATCGTTGGGATAAATTATCAACAGATTCTGAATGTTTTTGGTTGGCTTTACATATGCTAGTTGTTCTTTTCACTTATAATCATGTCCATTTTAAACAAAAGAGAGACACTATGAATGGTGTTGGCAAAACCGCGCCTCGGATTGAGGAAGGGTTGACTTTTACGCATCACATATGACCCCTAGTTTTTTGTGCTAAAGTATCTACACAATTCGAATGCATTTTTCCGGTTTTACGTATGCCAGTTGATGTTTTTCACTTAAAATAATGTCCTTTTGAAACAAAAGACAGACACTTTTTGTGGTGCCGGCCACACCACATATCAGATTGAGACGAGGTTGATTTGAACAAATCACATATGACCCATGGATAGTTGTGATAATGTATCAATACAATTAGAATCCATTTGATCAGTTGTTCATATGTACTTAAAATGTTTCCAATTTTAAACAAAAGAGAGCCACTTAGACTGATCCCAGCCACACTGCAACTTTGATTGAGCCCGGGTTGGCTCTTACAAGTCACATATGACCCATGGATTGTTGTGATAAATTATCAACAGATTCTGAATGCGTTTGGTCGGTTTCCCGTTTTCTAGTTGTTCTTTTCACTTATAATCATTTCCATTTTAAATAAAAGGGAGACACTATGAATGGTGTCGGCCACACCGCGCCTCGGATTGTGGTAGGGTTGACTTTTACACGTCACATATGACGCATGGATCGTTTTCCTAAAGCATCAACACATTTCAAATGCGTTTGTTCGGTATTCTATATGTACTTAAAATGATTTCCATTTTAAACAAAAGAGAGACACTTAGATAGATCCCAGCTATACCACGACTCGGATTGAGCCTGGGTTGGCTCGTACACATCACATATTACCCATGGATCATTGTGATAAATTATCAACAGAATCTAAATGTATTTGGTCAGTTTTCCATATGCCAGTTGTTCTTTTCACTTATAATCCTGTCCATTTTAAACAAAAGAGACACAGTTAGAGTGGTTTTTTAGTTGTTTATTCACATTTTTCAAATACACTATTTGACTATGGTTCATAAAATTAATTTATTTATGAAAAATTTACATTTAAACTGAGAATATCAGAAAATTAATAGAAGATAAAAATTTTACTAAAAAGCCTTGCGGAAATATTAAGGTAAACATGATTTATGAGAATCCTCATGTGTCTATTAGTGGGATGGTATTTACTTAAAATCTTCGGGAAATTCATATAGAATATTTTTATATCATTCTTAGTATGGATTAGATTTTAGTTAATCATGTTATGAAACATTTCAGAGCTAACAATGCCATACCTAATGAATGCATCCCTTTTATAACATACCAAGAATCTATGATATTGATTAGATGTGTAAATGTGATTTACATTGATTATCATGATGAAAATAAATAAAATATATTTTATAGATTTTCTAGTAGTAAATGAAATCAAGGAGGGTGGGGGATGTCCGGGGGGGGATATCTGGGGGGCTGTCCGGTGGGTGTCCAGGGGGCTGTCCGGTGACCAATGAGGAGGGTGGGGGCTGTGAGGGGGGCTATCTGGGGGTGTTCGGGGGGGGGGGGGGGTTGCCTGCGGTCCAAGGAGGAGGGAGGGGGCTATGCAGGGGCTTTCATGGGGGCTGTCTAAGGGGCTGTCTAGGGGGTTGTCTGAGGGGGTGTCTGAAGTGTGTCTGGGGGCTGTCTGGGGACCAAGGAGGATGGTGGGAGGGCTGTCCGGGGGCTGCCCGGGGGGATATCTGGGGTCCAAGGAGGATGCTGGGGGGTTTTCCAGGGTCTAGGAATGAGGGGGGTTGTA
This sequence comes from Viscum album, assembly GCA_963277665.1. Classification (NCBI taxonomy): domain Eukaryota; kingdom Viridiplantae; phylum Streptophyta; class Magnoliopsida; order Santalales; family Viscaceae; genus Viscum; species Viscum album. The sequence goes on from OY728134.1 coordinate 1,007,424,413, forward strand.
TAGGAAGTTCCCAAACACACAACCACTAAAACACAACCACATCCATAAATACAAATAATATATAAAAATAACTCAACTCGAATACTAAACTACGAGTCTAGATAAAACCAACAACTAGAATAGATTATATATCAACACTCTGTAATGTTAGTCAAAAATATAATGGATAAATTTCTCCCACATCACCATCACCATAATCACCATCATCATCACCCTCGTCCTTGTCCCCATCATCTTCTTCTCCCTCCTCATCACCATCCTCCTCGCCCTCACCCTCTTCTTCGCCCTCACCACCCACCTCGCCCTCCTCCTCTCCCTCCTCTTCCGCATCAGACTCCTTGCCATCATCATCGTCAAGCTGGAATCATCCTGACCATCACTAGAACTACCACATGGTGCACCATATATAGAACGTATTCACGACATATATTCATCAAAAGCTGACCTGGCCTTTGCTGGAAGTGTTGGATGTAGAACATCAATAAATTTCATAAACGCATTGTTTGCCCTAGCAGACTGTTCTGCCATACTTATTGACCTTTTCTCTTCCTGTTCTACCTGTGCCCAAACTTTCTGCAGCTTGGTGGCACTACAACTCATACCTGAGGAGGGACAATAACTCTTCGGGGCTATCCTAGGTCGACAGCGTACTCTTCCAGGATGCTCCTCTCCCAACACCTGATTTAACTGATCAGTTTGCCCAAAATTGTCTGGTTATTGGGAATCTAGGGCCTCTAAAAATCCTATTACAAATATAAATATATTATTGAGTTAAAAAATAGATATTAAAATATTAAATCAACAAATTAAAACTTACAATCTGCTGCTGAGTCTCTTTGTTGATAGCACTTCCATCCTTTTTCTGTATACTCAAGCAAAAAAGTTTTCCTCGAGGTACACGTCCTTCAATATTCTGTATTTGCCTCTACAATGACATTGAAAACAACAGATATATGAAAACATTATCAAACGATTAAATAATTGAGAAAACAAAAGAAAATGTAAGTCGTAAAGAAAACTTATAATCAAATGTCATACCTGTTTCCTCTCATGATCCAGCATCATAGTACGTCCTAGTGTGTGGAGGTATTTGTTTGCATCAATGTTTTTTTATTTTATCCACATGATTCATAAATAAAATTACATAATGAAAAGCATAATATTAATTCAAAACATTAAAGTTATTATTTAAATATCTCAAATGTAATTTGTACCTTAAATTGGGTACTCGTCCAATGAGTAATCATCTGACGATACTGCACAATAAGACAATCATCCACGACTGGTACCGCCTCTAACTCAGTCCCAACTCTAGCATGCCAGCCAATATACAACTCATTCTTTTAGGCTCTCCAAAGCTCTCCTAAATCCTTTAGACATTCCGGTCGTGAACCCTCACCATCAGGAAAATTAAATCGAAGCTGACATCAAAAAATTAATTCATATAAATAAAAATAAAAATCAATGGCATTAAATACAACAGATTTTTTACCCATATCTCTGCCCAAGATCTATATTTGACCTCATGTGGAAAATGTCTCCACGATATCGGGCTGACGAGAATGATGTCAGAGTATTTGGAAAGCATCGACAAAAAACTCCGACATGGATGCCCTGATTTCTCAACAATTTGGTTGTATTTATTGTAATCCACCATAACCTTTGTGTAGTGGTTCCACACCGAACGCATGCGCGTACGCCCCTGCCCCCGCCTCTTGTCAGTAGATTTATTTTTCATGAAAGAAAAAAAAGTATTTTATCAAAACATTTTATAATGAAAATAAATATTGCTATTAAAATTTGTTACTGTTTTATTAATATACATGCACCAGTTTGATCGATGAGCACAGCCGGATCCACAGAAACTGATGGAACACCCTATGGTGGAACAGGAGTCGAAGACGATTGAATATAGAAGCTCGGAGAGACAGAAGTAGAAGGAAAAGAAGATGGGACATCTGTATGACTGGATTCTGACTGGGGAGTGGAAATCATCATGGGATGTGAAAATGATGGACCAGAAGATGAAGAAGGTAGTGAAAACATTAGAGGCCTAAATATCCTATGTGTCCTGAACGACACACCGGAATCATAATGTCGGAAGGATGACATGTCAGTGGGAGGGGCAGGGTCTAGTCGGGCACGCACAGCTGCTCGTGAACCTCTGGTACAGACCCTCCTCGTACAACTGGCCTTAGTACTAGGACCAGTACTAGGCTCCTCATCGAATAACTATCGACATATAGGTGGATCCTACAAAACTTTTTAAAAAAAATTAAATCAAATGACATTATATATTATTTAAATATATATATTTGAAATAATGTACTCACTGTAGGAACTAATGGTGGAATGCCCATCTCCGCCATCTGACGATTGTTCTCCATCATGTTTTCCTTCATCTCTCTTCAATTGGCTGTATTTCCTACTTTTGAAATGAAATATGTAATTAATTAGAAAAATGAAACTAATGTGTAAACCAAAAAACTAAATATATGAGGTAATATGGGGATTCATTGGTAATTTAGCTATCAATTGTTTTAAAAAAACTTCAATGGATTTAATAAATCATACAAGTTGTACGGTTCACCAAGTTAGAAATATTGTTTGACATGGTTTGAATACAGTTCAATTCCAAATTAGAAAATGCAATTCAAATAAAACAGCAACCAATAAACATTGAAAATTCACATAATGGTCAAGTCAGCTAAAACATATTTGTGGTATATAATAAATCAATTTGAATATTTCCAACATTAACAACCCAACTCGAGGTAAACCAAAAGAATTGAGAACATGGATGAATGATTCTATATATTTTCAACCACAACTTCATGTTCACAATAAAATCTGACAATTGATCTATTGGAGTCATTAGAAGAAATAAATGGATTGGTTCAAATGGCACTAGGTATAGTGTCAATTCCATCATCACCATCATCAAAAATATGTTGTGGAATTTCTTCAACTATGACATAAAATTCAGGTGGAAGTTGGTCTTTGACATAAAAACCTTGTTTACCCATTGATGCCAACACATATGGTTCTTCGGTAGTAAGAGTGCGAGTCATATTACTTACTCAAAATCCACAATCATCAATAAATTGGCCATGTCTCGTCTTCGAATCAAAGTAGTGGAATTTCATCATTGTGACTCATCCATGAGAGTAATAATCCAATATTATTATTTTCTCAATGACTACATAATAACCCACATTTTCAAATCACAGTCTACTATCTGATTCACTAGCATAACAATCTGTTGTGTAAGTAACCATAACACCATCATGTTGTGTTCTCATGTTCTTTTCTCGTTCAGTGATAATAAATTTGTACCCATTGATAACAATTGATTTACAGTCATGAACCATGGTATTAGGACCAAAAGTCAAAGCTCTTATTTCCTGAGAGACCGAGTCAGTAGACAAACTCAATACCTGCAATATAAATGACTGTTAAACTTAATTAAATATTGATATAATTAATTTAAACAGTAATATTTTTACCTTTAATTTTAACCAAGTAGAAAACTCTTTTCTATGAAAAGTCTCTCTCCTTCTCAAAGATAAAGAATGAGGATTTATATTAATCATTGTTTTATGTTCCCTGTAGATAAAAAATATGAATACATTAACAGATATATATGTAAGATATATATATTCAATTTAGTTACCAGAAGAATTCACAGTTGAACAAAACTGTGCGATGTGCCATCTCCCTCTCTTCATGGATTAATGTCTTTAATGTATATGATCTCGGAATTCCTCCTATTTGAGGAAGTGATGGAATACTGAATTCAATTTTCTCATACTGTTCTTCTTCATTTCTCATTGGAATGTTCATTCTTGTAGTAAGATCAGACAAATACACTGAGCATAAATCCGTACATTCTTGAGCCAAGTAACCGTTCACGATAGAACCTTCGGGATGATTCATGTTTAGGACAAAATACTTTAATGTGTACATATTTATTTCAGTTGGATACATCCAACAAAAATAAATAGGTCCTTCGATAAGTATTTCAGTGGGAATATGGATAGTCAGATGCATCATGCATGTGAAAAATAATGGAGGAAATATTTTTCTCAAACTCACACAAAATTAATGGGGAATCTATCAACATTTTCTAAAAGAAAGAGTTGGGCAACATCTTAGCACAAAGATCATTAAGCAAATGGAACAAACGAATAACAGTCACCATTGCATTATTGGACAAAATATGACAAATTTCTATTGCAAGAAACTCATGTAGTAGAACGTGATAATCATGAATCTTCAAGGATTTTAGCTTCAACTCCCTTCTGTTGACCCATTTAGATATGTTTCTTGAATATCCATCAGGAACACTAATAGTCTCTAATACTTCCAGAAATTGTTTTTTTCCGTAGGTGTCATCACATAAGAAGAACATGGATGTTTCCATTTATTTTCACTGATACGCACAGGATGCAATTCTGGTCTGATGCCCCAATCCACCAAGTCACTCTGAGATCGTAAATAATCTTTTGTCTTCCCCTTGTCATTTAGAAGAACCGAAAGCAACATTTCACATGTATTCATTTCAATATGCATTACTTCTAAGCAATGACGTGAAAAATTGGTTGACCAATAAGGCAAATCAAAAAAGATATTCCTCTTCCTATAATTATAATAGGTTTCATTGGAAACATTCATTCTCTTTCCTGATTTCATTTGACCCTTCTCGAATGAAAAACTGAAATCTTTTAATTCATTAAGCACATCATTTCCAGAAATACGCTGAGGTGGATCATAGTTATCTATGGTATTCTCAAATCATTGACGATTCATTGTATATGGATGATCATTTGGAAAGAATCGTTGATGTCCCATAAAACTGAAACTACAACGATGTTTCAGTCTTCTGGATCGTGTATTCTTCATACAAAATGGACGTGACAGTTTTCCCTTCATGCTCCATCCAGAAATAATTTCAAAAGCCAGAAAATCATTGATCATCCACATAAGCGCAACACACATCTGAAATATGTCTTTTGAACATGCATCGTATGTGTGCACACCCACATCCCAAAGAAGATTCAACTCTTTTATTAAAGGTTGAATGTATAAATTAATATCAATGCCGAGATCAGAAGGACCATATATGAGTATACTCATGAAATTGAAAGGTTTTTTCATACACAACCATGGGGGAATATTATAAATGTGTATAAAAACTGGCCATGTGCTGTTCGAAGTAAGCATCTGCCCAAATGTATTAAAACCGTCGCATGAAAGACCCATCCTCACATTATGCATGTCAGCTACAAAATCAGGATGTTGACCATCAAATCTCTGCCATGCAAATCAATCTGCAGGATGAACCAACTCATCATTATTCTTCCTTCTCTCGGTATCATGACATCTCATTTTTATTGATATGTCATCAGATATAAAAAGATTCTGGAGTCTAGGGAACAATGGATAGTGCCACATTACTTTCTATGGAATGAGGGATGGTGTTCCATTAGATTTTGACTTATAGTGGGATGTGCCACATTTTATACAATCATATTGTTCTGTGGTTTCCTCCCAGAATAAACTGCAATCTTTCGGGAAAGCATGAATTTTGTTTCTTGAATATCAATGATTCTCAACTAACTTCCATGTCATATAGTGGTTTGAGGGAATATCTGCATCAACTTGAAGTAAATCCTTCTAGAGGGTAAGAATGTAATCGATTGCTGTATTAGAAATCCCATACATAGATTTCCCATGAATCAATCGGATTAAAAATTTCAGAATTTTCATTTTATCGCATTGTCGATATACTGGAGTCGTGGCAGTATCATTTAATTTTTTCACCCTATCAATATCATCATTTTCACTAGATTCATCAGTTGTCCTCATATCGAAGTCTTCATGAGTCGAAATTCGTTTTTTCATGATGACAAATAAACGGAAACCGATCATCTAACAAGTTCTCTATTCTAGTGCTTTCATTTCGATCATCACCAATTTGAGATTTTATTTTCTCCCCATTGTGATACCACACAAAGTAGTTTGCTTGAAAACCATTATTGGTTATGTGGTAACTGACTTCTTCATGGCTCAACCAAGGTATACCAACATAATTGGAACATGGGAAGTTTATGCGACCACTATCTAAAGCATTGTGAAATGAAAAATATATAATTCTCTCCAAATTGTTTTGAAAAATCGCTTGATATCTTATCGGTTTCATACATCCAACTTCTATCAATTATGTAAAAAAGAATTTATATAAGTCATTTTGTCATAAAAAATTCAATAGGATTGAACTTTAATAGAAAATACATTTATGTAAACGATAAAGGATGAAAATAATCAAGGTATCAACTACACATGTGAAAAAAACATACTAATGTGTTATTGAAAAAATGTAAAACCAATAAGAACTTAATGTGTTATCACATCACAACATGCCTCATCCCATAACCATATTAGTAGGGAATCATGAACATGAATAAAATCAACCTTGTTCCATCCTCCTACCCTACATGACCCCAACCACATGCCACATCTTATTATAGCCTTATCACATCACACCTCACCTGAAAACACTAAGGAAATCATTGTACATCTAACCTAAAGACACATGGACAATCACATCGCATCTTGCCTAAGAACACATGGTCAATCACTTATGAAGGAAGAGTAGGGAAGACATGGTAGCTATCCAACCATATAACCACCATCTTAGATATTAGAAAAAGTACCCATAACTCAAAACCTCTGATCCTTGGTATGTTTATCCAACTCTGGGTGGGAATATATAGAAATAACATAAAATACATGATATATAGATAGAACAAAATACCCAACCTAAGGGTTCACATTAACTACATAATCACACACTTCACTACTACTATAAAACACATATACAATCACAACCACTTTCACCACTATATGCAACACTCCACACCACCACCACAAAAGACACATAGCATTTCCCACTTTCATTTATAAGCCACATCATTCACACATACATTGTCCATTCATTTAATGTTAAATTAATTAAATCCATTTACCACACATCCATTTCTATTCCATATCATTTATTTACTATCTTGTTTTTATTTTTTAATAGCATAATTTATTCCATAGATAACCAGGAAACTAATAAAACCACCACACAACAACTCACCATCTCACAATAACCATCATCACCATGTTACATCGGACAACCATCTCACCAAAACAACCACATATAAAAAAAATATATTGCACATCAAAACCACCCCACAACCAAAACCACCTCACCACATCATACACCACAACCTCATCACACAACACCTCCACACGGCACAACACCACCACATGGCACAACACCACAACACGGCACAACACCACCACACATCATCACGATCACACAACTTCACATGTCATAACCATGACCAATAAGCATCACAATACAACCCCAAATATCAAAAATCCCAACTGGTCACCTCAATCACCATACAAAAGCCTACAACATACAATGAAACACAATGAAAAACCTCTCATAGAAGCAACATACCCCACATTCCATAATTTATGAAAGGTATTTTATTACATTACCCCTTTATTTAGCATGGACATTCTAACAAAAATGATATTCCATGGGAAACTAATTAATTAAAAAAATATTCGTTTATTTTCCTATTTTTCAGGGTGAAATCACAACAAAATCAAATCTTAAAACTAAAATAATAGATGAATAACAATAAAAACAAGGAACCACGTAAATATTGTATGTGTATAAAGAATAAAATACCTAATTTGAGATGATTCAGATGGAGTTTCAGCTGTTCAGATGGGGGAATTCACGAGAGGAGCCGAGCGCTGGATAGATTTAGGGTTCTGTCGTGAATGGGGGAGAGCAGCGGCCCAACTGTATTTTGGGTAAAGATTTACCAACGGTTTTTAATAACTTTTGGTAATTGGGTATTCAAGGCACCCTTAACCAAGGGTTCAACAGAACTGTTGGGAATGGGTAACTTGAACACCCCTTTACAAACGGTTTTATGAAACTGTTGGGAAAGGGGTTCCTAGACCTTATTTACCAACGTTTTATGAAAACCGTTGGTAAAGAACCGTGGGTAAAAACGACATTTCCAGTAGTGTATACCACTAAAGGATTTAGTCCAGGGAACCAAAACTGACCTATCAAATCCTATTATGTATTTTCACACTATTATTTATTAACATGGGTGATCTTTGGTACTCAAATAGATACATCTCATACAATACTAAACAAATGAAAATCCTCCACTAGAACTACACATGATGTTGACGATCATTAGACAATCCATTAGAAGAATCACCATAGAAAAGTCAATCTCACTAAACCTCCAACTTAGATTCCCCCAAGTGGGATTCCACTACTTGTTACACCAAGGATCATTGTTCCAACATATAAAAAAATAAAAATGTATCACTAACTTCCTAGGGCTCAATAATCATCATTGAGATTTAATATATTAATCTAATAGAATTCTAGGATTCATACACAGCATCTCTAAAAGACATTATACTTATCATATAAAATATAAAATTACCCGTTATCATTTTATGAAAAATAAAAAATTCATAATTATCAATGAATTTCATCCTCCATTTATGTTTTGCGTCCTGGTTATGATGGGAGAACACACATTCAAGCTCTTTTTATTCATGAAAACCACAAAATTCTTGCAGATAGTGTACTATCTCTAAATCATTAAGGAAAACATGAATTCTTCCAACATCAGATCATGGGTGGAATATTTATTAACACAGGGAAGAAACCATTAGGAAATATAAGAGACAACTAATCTCAAATACAGCAGGACACTTCCAAATAAAAGATGAAAATGATTGTAGAAAATGGTAAAGCGAACGCCCTCTTATTATAAATTAATAAAAAAGGAATTAAAAAATGTCCCCTTATATACTCAAAACTATCAGACACTGATATTTTCAAAATAACACTTTATAATATCTATTATTGGTTGTAGAAAGAGTTGTAACTCAAAAGAAGATGGTTAGAAACCTATTTTAATAGCCTACAAGTCTGATGAAACTCTAAACCACTTAAACATTCTTTGGATTTCCCAAGAAACAACTACCATTATCATACATGGATCCATAGCTATAACACATTGGGATATAAAATTACCCTATAAAAAACATCATAGTCCTAGAAATCACATTTTGATAGCTTCCTGAACAACTCTTGATGATGGAGAATTCCCAAAACTGCCCATAGTTTCTCTGAATGCTCTACCTCATATGTAGAGTACACAGGGATGTCATTAATAAAAAAGGATATGAATTAGTCAAGAGACTCTCAGAACAGTACATTGATCAATCCATAGATTAATTCTAATTAATTCATCCTAAAAAATGGCTTCACAATTAACTCATATGGGAGAAAACATCAATAAAATTCATTCTTTGATATATTATCATCCTTCAGTCACATTGGATGATATCTTTATTTCATAATGATCATCAAGAACAAACATGATCCTTCCATATAATCAAATAGATCATCAATCTATAAAATTGGTTATATATTCATCATTTTCACCTAATTTTCTGTAATGATAATCAATTCACAATCACAGACTACCTCTAGTATTCATTATTAATAAATTGTAGGAAGATAAGGTGACAATATTGGATTGATAAAACCCCACTAAAAGTGATAATTAATCTATACATGTATCTATCACAAATCAAAATAAGAAATATCATATAGAGACATCATGATCAAATAAGATACCATCTATAGATCTATCCCATACTGAATCTCCCATCAAGAGGGTCACACCAAATCTTATATATGAAATAAACTAGGGTATTCTTCCAAAACACTAATAAAATCCAAAAAATGATCCATTGATGAACTGAAAATCTAATGGGACATCCAATAAGGTATGTATAGAGGACACCCCCAAACGATATGATGGTCCCACTCACTAATGAAGACGAATGACACTCTATAAGTATAAAATAATTTTTTATTATTTCTAAATAAATCCATTATAATCTGTACCAAATAAATCATGTCAACAAAAATGATGATGTTATATTTTTGTATCTAAAAAAATAGAAATATCACCAAGAGTGGTTCTACCTCAATACAAGTTGATGATCTCTACACAATTCCAATAATCTTTCTCGACCTATAATTGGCATCGTCAACACCAATGAAAATTTATTTATATCAACATCAACTCCCAAATAAAAACTACGGTATGTGATTTAAAGGATTGTATTACTCATAAATCTAATAAATAATGATCCCAAGTGGAAAACAAGTCTATGGTTCCTCAAACAATCATAGGGTCACCTGGAATTAGAAACTCAAGAGAATTTAAATAACCATGACCTAATTTACATCTCCACTGAACCTGATTAAGACACCATCTATGGTCAAGACCAGCTCTATGGGGATGAGGAGCTGCACATGGCTCTCCACATTCATCTATATCTCCCCACTACTAATAGAAATCTGGAGCACTATGTGGCTACTTCCATGAATAAAAAATAATGTAATCGTTGAACCTAAAGTATAACACCAGTAACACATTAACAACCTAGAATGTTTGGGAACACCTTCTATCTAACCATTCCCTATAACATAAAAACAAGAATTTTAGCCCATAGGATGGAACTGAGATCCACCACACTCGATGAAATGATATGACTAGTGTCGGGACCTACCCTTGGCTATCTAAAATATCTTCTCTCTTATAAACTAGAAACCACATACCATATATTATCTATATGGGGAATCTGTATGACTCCTATTTTATGAAAATTCAGCCATGTATAATATTATCTCAATGACATCTGCTCCTGCAAGTACATCAAGATACATCTATAGAATAAAAGGGTTTACCTAGTTGAGGATCATTGGACAAAAATACTCTTTAAAATGACTCACCCTAACCTCCTCATCATGAAATAGATCTGGATAATATTAGAGAAGGTTCTAGAAATTGACCGCAGAATACTGCATGCTATAATTCCCCTGTAAAAAGTTAAAAACTCCTAGAAATTTGATTCCTTCAAGGTAAATTAAAGAAATCATCCTAAAAAAACTCTCAAAACATATGACACAAAAAACTAAATCCACAAGATCCCTGTGTAATAAGAACCACAACACCATTGATTCCCCACATAGCATTACCACAACCAATGAAACCATGTGATACTTCTAAGAAAAGATGAAATTGAAGGTTTTATCTACTGATTCTATCATTTTCTCTTTCCCTAAGTCCAAAATGTAACCCTCCCACATTTTTAGACTCTATTTTTGAAACCCTCAGATTTCATCCTCCATGTTTCATCATCATTCAACTCAACTCTATGATGAACTATTGAACCATCCTATTGAACATCTTCAGTGTGAACCTAATAAGGACATTTAAAAGTATCCATACCTTCAAAATAAACATGGGTTGGTAATAATAATCCTAAAATATGTAATATTTTAGATTAAATAATTAATTTTTATTATTTTATTTTCAACATTACTCCACGGTCTATCTAATCAATGTTAGGAACAACCCATAATGGTTTACAATCTATTTCCTGATATCTACCCCAAAACTACTATAAATTTTATTAGAAGGCACAATAAACATAAAGGATCATGAATTAGATTACTAGGGGACCAAAATACCCATTACTAAGATGATATCATTAGTTTATATCACACATTTGTCTTAACTTACATTGTTTCCTTACTAACGAATGCAATCCTCCCCATTTCCATCCCCTAAACTCAATATTATCTCTTATCCTAACACTTTGATACCAGTCATCCATCAACCACCACACCAAAGGTATCCCTAAACTATTATTAATTAGAGAAGGACTATAATTATGCTCATATACAACTTTCAATATATGGGTTAGAAACAAGAACTGGTGGTATATTGTATATATAAATGATAAGCACTGACCACTATGGGAACATGAGAAATGAGAGATACCCTATACCACAAAAAATCCTAACCAAGATAAAACAAATATCATGGATACATTAAATTAATTTCATAATGTCTAAAAAAACTATAAATAAACTATAATTAGGAATATTAAATCCTCATCATCTACCATGAATCCAAAAAAACTCCTAAATAATCAATGATATATTAATTTCTAGCAAGATCACTGATGAGATCATGAATAACTAAAAAAATATTTAATTTATATTTTGGGTGATCATAAATTATATAGTAAGTTGGTGTTCTAGCATAAATTTAACCTATAGTTAGAAGTGTTTGTTATAGTGCATGTAGGGGTCGAATACAAAGGGACAGAATATGTAAAACATGAGACACGTAGATTCATTGGGGGTTATGATATGATATGGACAACATGGAGTTAATTAGAATTGGGATACTATGATACTAAGGTATCTAATAGAATTATTTGAATTTAATAATTAATCACCTAAATATTTCAATAGAATCAATTAAACATGATGGGTCAATCCTTGTTTGTTGATAGGGCTATATTAGATAATATTTTTATGGAAATTTCAAATAACTAACTCTATAAGTGTCAAAAAAAGGAATAAAGTCCCCAAAATCATCCACCAATTTAATCCTTACAAATTTATATGGATAATTACTAATTAACATTTAATATGAAATTCATAATAACTCTAAGGAATTGTTGAGATGGTATGTGTGTATGATATACACTATAATACAAAATGTAAGATCGAAATAATAGAGATTCTGTATGGAGTATCTAATAATGCTCAATATACAAGAGGGGGTGAATTTTATACTTTAAAAAATTCTTTTGGAACTTTTAAATATGGTTATGTTTAACAAGGTTAAACAAGGTAATTCACAAAACCTCTCGTTCCACACACTTGCTTGATTCCGAAAATATGATTCCGAAAATGTGAATCTAGAAATATGGTTCTGGAAAAAGATGAAACTTAATGAATGTTTACAAATACGGAGATTCTACCTTAAAGTGTATAGAATCTAACTAAATCAGAGTACAAGTATAAAGAAGTATAAGATAGTTATACATTCCTCAACAATACAAATGCAGTGGAAAAATTGTAACAACACAAGTAACAAGTTGTAAATATTTAAACCCAAAGAGAAGGGTATCCAATTAACTTGCATAAAGGTCCCTTGATTTATACATTCAAGAAAGTATGTCATATCCACATAAGGGTAAGCCCTCGATATAAAGATCAGAGTCTGTCTTTCTATCCCCGCAAGCCCTCAAATTTCAGGTTGTCAGAACCTCTGTCTTCCTCAGCAAAGAAGCCCTCAACTTCAAGGTAGTCGGCACCTCTGTCTTCCTATCCTTTGAATCCCTCGATGGACATAGCAACAATCGAAGATACAAAAAGAAAATATGAACAAGAAGTTCAGTACGCACAAAGTAATGAAAGTGTCTCCCTAGAAATCACTTCAACAACATTTAATCTCTAGATTCATCGAACATTTGTGAGCTCTTTAGAATGAGCTCCTATTTATAGGCACAACTTCAATGGTCGGCTCTCTCCTCCAACTATCATATTTTCCCTTCAATTTCGAAGGGACCTATATACGTGTCACTCAAAAAGTGGTAGGTTAGTAACCGAAAGCATGACCTCATTTTATAAAAAAGAAGTGTAAGAAAAAACATGATTATATAGTTAAATTCCAATATTAGTAATCTATGAAAATGAAAGTTTGGAGTCTAAAGAAAAATAAATTCATATTCTGTAATACAAGGATATTCGGATTCTGTTTTCTAGGAATTCAGAACCAGAACTCTATAGAATTCCAGAGTTTGAATTTCAAGGAAATTCGGAATCTGGATTCACAAAAATTCGGAAACAGATCGTACAAAGTTCGGAGTTAAAGTTCATGAGAATTCAAATTCAGAACTCATGAGAGTTCGAAGTCTTTATTCAGAGAACTCGGAGTCAGAACATAGAAGAGTTTGTAACCAGAATCCGTATTCAGAATTCGGAGTCAGAACTCAGAAGAGTTTGAAACCATAATTCATATTCAGAATTTAGAGTCAGAACTCAGAAGAGTTCAGAAGTAGAATTTGCATTCAGAATTTGGAGTCAGAACTCAGAAGTGTTCGTAATCAGAATTCGTATTTAGAATTCAGAGTCCGAACTCAGAAGAGTTTGTAACCAGAATTCTAAGAATTCAGATCCTATAACATAATGCTTCATATCTAGTTAAGTATTGGATTCCAAGGATTTGGTTACAAACCAAATTTTAGACTTTGAAACATTATGATATGAACAATAAAAACATGGTAAGGATAAATTTCCTTGGGGAAGGAAACTTTTCCTTATAGAAGTAAAAAATAGGGTAAAAAGAGATATTCCTTGTGATAAGGTGTTTGTGATTTTCAAAACAAGGAGGAATGGTAATGTCATAATGAAACCTTAATGATTAACAATATCCCCCAAGTATTAAGGAATGGAAATGTCATAAGGAAAACCTTATTGACTCAATAATCTCCCCCTTTTAGGAAAGAACAAACATCCTTATAAAAAAGAATATAAATACATAGAAAAATTTCACCAGATTTTAAAATAAAACCTATCTCCCTTTTCACATTGGCAAAGATGAATACGAAAAACTCCCCCTTAGGCTTAGGAACACTAATGATCATATTCTAGATTTATGGAATGAGATTTTACATTTTCTTGAGTACGTAAATCTATGTAATGAAAACTCCCCCTTACAGAAACTCCCATTTACTTAGGGATATTTTTATTTACTTAGAATTATTTTTTTTCTCCCCCTTTGTGATTTTCATAAAGATTTGGAGGGAATGAAAAAAATATGGTACCTGAAATATTAGTACAGAGCATGAAAACAAAAATGAACAACAAAAGATTTCATTAAGATTGGAAGAATTTGTACATGGAAAGAAAATACAACAAAAGATCGGATTTGATCTATTTTCCTTCTTTTTATTGGGTATTAATTTATTCACAATGTTTTTCAGCTTCTTTATCTCCTTGTGATATTTTTATTCTTGCTTCTCTAATGATTTTATGCTATCATCCTGTGACTTGAGAGGTTCTTCCTGAGCCTTCATCAAAACATCTTACTTCTCTAGATTTTCATCAATCTCAATCTGAATATCCCTTTCTGTTTTCCATCTTGGACAACATAATTCAACTTCCCATTCAGATCCTTGACCTCCTGAATCTGAGTATCCTTATCAAGAGTTATCTTTTTCTCAAACCTATTTGTAAGATACATGATTTCTCTATCTTCAGAATCAAAATCATCCTTAACATAATATTGAAACTTACCAAGCTCTCTCAAATCATCAACTATATTCTTTGGCCAGCTGACCAATTTCTTACAAGATTTTCTGTGAGCATCGTAGTTGATAAGGTTGTTCTGGTAATTAGTCTCAATCTTTTCACACTTATCCATCACCATGGATACAAAATCTGATTTCTGATTCATGCTATGCTGGAGAATCTGACATCTGGAGTCAACGGTTAGAAAGTTCATAATGGTGTCAACAAACTTCTTTAGTGATTGAATGGTGAAATCATGTCCTAGAGCTGATGATTCTAAATCTGACACTTTGCTTGGTGATGGTTCTTCCTATAGCTCAACAAGCTTACACTTTGGAGATCCCTCAGATTTTTTCTTCCTTAAAACAACTTTGGTAGGTGTATCAATAACCACATGTTTGCCCTTATTGGTTCTCAGAACAGCTTCTTCATCTGGAGACTCCTATTGACTGTCAGATAGATGAACAATTATCTCTTCATCAACCTTCTCCTTCTCCACTCTAGCCTGGGCATCCTCTGGGTGAATAAAGTGATTATTATAGCTTTCTCCCTTATAGAGCTTATTCACTTCATCTTCATCCTTATCATCTACACCTTCCACATCCTTCCTAGGAGTTGGGAGCTTTGAAGACTCTGATTTAGAAGTTCAGATTGATAGTTTCTCAGATGGGGTTTCTTTTTCATGATAATCTTTAAATTTCTTGTTAATGTTTTTAGTTCCACCACTAATTTCTTCTTTTTACACTTGTTCGACAGATTCCTTTTCTTCAACAAGCTTCTCTTGGGATTTTTCCGGAGTCATGAACCACTTTCCCATCCATTACGCTTGATGTTCTTGGAGATAATGGAGTCATATTTGTCGATGAAATTCTGATGCACCAACCTTTCTTTTTATACTGCCAATCTAAAATAGGCTTGAGAGAAGACATGTCTTCAGAAGGTACTTAACTAGTCATTTGGAATTAAGAAACTTTTGAAAATCATGAATGGGATTTTAAAAGAGGGGAAGAGCTTCCACACTCAAAAGTTTGAAAACCGATGTGGGACAACCCTTCAAGGTTCCTTTATATTGGTGTTGATGTGACAGTTCAACTTCTCATCGGAATCCAATGGGTGAGAATTCATCTGATCAGATCTGACGATTGAAAAGATAGCCGCATGGAAAATTTGGTAGGATCCAATCATTTGATGTTTTTAAATGAAAACATTTGGATTTAAGGAAACTAGAATCTGATAAAATTTTAATAAAAACTACCAGCAAATAAAAGGGGATTATGAAAACTCAAGTAAGAATCATACCTTTTGGATTTCTAGGAAGATTATTCGTAATAGGTAAAATTCTTTTTCATGAATGTTAGATTCTGAAAAAAAAACATGACTTCGAAAAAAACTCTATTACAAAAAGACATTTAGTATGAAAATTTTCATTACGAAAATCATTATTAAAAAAATTCTCATTACGAAAATCTTCATTATGAAAATATTCATTACGAAAATTTTATGTAAAAAAACATCATTATGAAAATTTTGAGTACCAAAAACCTTCATTGCGAATGTTTTGAGTACGAAAAATTTCATTATGAAAAACATGAAAAACTTCATTTCGAAAAACATTAAAAATTCATTACAAAAAATATGAAAAAAATCATTATGAAAAATATGAAAAACTTCCTTATAGAAAAAATGAAAAACGTATGAACAAATGTACTCCCCCTAAGAAAGAGAGTTTATTACTCTAAGGAGATTGATTCAACAGATAGTTAACAAGGAATATTACCTTATGGTTATCATTCCTATCTTATGTTTAATGTATTCAAATCTATCGGAGGGTAAAGATTCAATGAAAATATCAGCAAGTTGATCTTGTGTTCCAATAAATTGAAGAATGATATCTCCTTTTTGTGTGTGATCCCTAAGAAAGTGATGCCTAATATCTATGTTCTTTACACGAGAGTGATGTGTAGGTTTTTTATTAAGGTCAATGGAACTTGTAATATCACAAAAAAAATTTGTTATGATAAATCCCATACCATAGTCTGTGAGTGTGTGTTTTTTCCACAACACTTGAGCACAACAACTTCCAACTGCAACACATTCAGCTTCAGTAGTGGAAAGTGATACTGAGTGTTTCTTCTTGCATGACAAAGAAACTAATGAATCTCCTAAGAAATAACAAGTTCTGGATGTACTCTTTGTATTCATTCTACATCCACCAAAGTCAGAATCTGAAAAAAAAAAATTTCAAAACAAAATCATTTCCAGAAGTATAAAAGAGTCCTAAATCCATGGGTCCCTTTAAGTTGTGAAAAATTATTTTCAATTCCTTTAAATGATATTCTTTAGGATAGGATTGATATCTTGCACACATAAGCATACTGAAAACATTAACTCTGGATGAATAGTTGTCAAGTAATGTAAATTTCCTATCATACCTCTAAAAGTTGTCTGATCTACTGATTTCCCAGCTTCATCAAGATCAAGTGTATTTCAGGTACCAATGGGAGTAATTATACTTTTAGTGTTTTTATATCCATATATTTTAAGAGGATATTTAATATACTTATGTTGGGATATATATATTCCTTCAGGTTTTTGAGAAATTTGAAGACCAAGTAAAAATGTTAACTCACCCATCATACTCATTTCAAACTCAGATTTCATTAGATCTACAAAGGAATAAGTTAAAGATTGCTAAGTTGAACCAAATATAATGTCATCAACATAAATTTTAACAATAAAAAAATTTTCTTATCTTTCTATATAAAAAGAGTTCCATCTGCATTTCCCTTAACATAATTATTTTGAAGAAAAACTCATGTAAGTCAATCATACCAAGCTCTAGGTGCTTGTTTAAGGCCATATAAAGGTTTGGTAAGTCTAAAAACGTGACCAAGATGTTTTGTATCTTCAAAACGAGGATGTTGTTCAATAAAAACTTCCTCTTGAACATAAACGTTAAGGAAATCCAATTTCACATCCATTTGAAAATGTTTGAAATTGAAGAATGCTGAAAAGGGAAGTAAAATACAAATAGATTCTAGTCTAGCTATTGGAGCATAGGTTTCTTCAGAGTCTATTCCCTCTTGTTGATTATAGCCTTTAGAAACTAATCTAGGTTTATTTCTAATAGTGATTCCATTTTCATCACACTTATTTCTAAAGACCAATTTTACTCCAGTAACAGAAGTTTCCTTAGGTATTTAAACAAAGGTCTAGACTTCATTTCATTCAAATTCATTTAGTTCATCTTGCATATATTTAATCCAATCATCATCATCTAAAGCTTCATCATTTCTTTTTTTTTCTAATTGGGAAAGGAATGAAAGATGTTATACTTCATTTCTTATGGAACTTCTATTCCTTACAGGTTGATTAACATCACCAATGATTCTATCACACAAATTTGTCTTTTGAATCAACTGATTTGGGTTTTGTAAAACTTGCTCATCAACATAGGGTAGGAAATCTTCTGGGGTAAAAGTTTCAGAGGTATCTTCTTGGACATTTTCCTTATCAGAAGGATATTCTATCAACGTTTGATAATCAGTTTTTGAAAACACATTAGAGGATATAGGTTGGGGTTTTTTAAAAACAAAAGTATCAGTTTCCTCAAATATGACGTGTACTGTATCTTAAACAGTAAAAGTGTTTTGATTGAAAACTCTATAAGCCTTAGAATTTGTGGAGTAGCCTATGAAAATTACTTCATCATTTTTTGGTGCGAATTTGTGTAGATTATCATTAGTATTCAGAATAAATACCGTGCAACCAAAAACCTTAAAGTGGGAAAGTCTAGGTTTTCTACAATTCCATAACTCATAGAGAGTTTTATTAAGAAAAGGTCTAATTAACACTCAATTTATAGTGTAACAAGTAGTACATACAGCTTCAGCCCAAAAATGATTGGCTACAGAATACTCACTCAACATGGTTCTAGTTATCTCTTGAATAATTCTATTTCTTCTTTCAAAAACACAATTTTGTGGAGGTGTTCTGGGTGGTGAGAAGTTATGAATAATGCCTTTTCTACTACAAAAAATTTCAAAATCAGAATTTTGAAATTCTCTACGATGATCACTATGAATAGTTTTCAATGGAATGCTTTTATAATTTTTAACTAGGGCTCTAAAACTTGTAAAATAAGAAAAATATTCAGACTTATTTGCTATAAAATAGACCCTCATAAATATATTGTAATCATAAACTAAGACAAATACACAATACATGCCTCCAATACTTCCAGTTTGTATAGGACCAAAAAGATCCATATGCACTAAATATAATGTATCAGTATTTGAGACTTCACCAACTAATTTAAAACTTGATTTATGTTGCATTCCAAATTGAAAAGGGTCACAAACTTTTGAAGAATCAAATCTAAGCTCTGGTAGATCCTTAACTAATCTTTTCTATGAAAGTTTCCAAAATTTCCTAAGGTTACAATGTCCTAACCTTCTATGCTACAACCTAGAATGATCTTCCATTTCACTGAGGCAAGGTAGATCTTGGATCCTAAAGACTTATATGTTTAGTGTGTAAACATTCTCTTACCTATGCACAAGAAGAATAAAATCTTCCTTGTAATTGTGAACTAAGTACTTGTCATTCCAAAAATTTATAAGGTAACCTTTATCACACAATTGTCTTATTCTAATGAGTTGTTCTTAAGACCTTTAACAAATTAAACATTTGAAATCAATGTTTTTCTAAGAAGAACGATGATACCTATACCAATAATTTGTCCATGAGCGTTATCTCTGAAAGTTACTTTTCCTCCATTGATCTTGATAATATTTTCAAAACAATTTTTTGTTACCAGTCATAAGCTAGGATCATCCACTATCCATGTCCCATGTCCCATGTCTTTCTGTTGATACTTTGGAAATTTTCTTGAAAATAAGAAAAAAATAGGTTTTTGAAATCCAAAATTTCTTGTATCCGGAATTCTCAGAAAGAAAAATCTTAGGCACCCAAATTTTCATAGAAAAATAGGCTTTATGAAATCCTAAAGTCTGAGTTTTGTTTAGGGAACAATGTTTTGACCAATTCCCACCACACTGAAACATACTACAGAATGGAGCACTTTGAGGAACAAAATAATTGTTACTAAAAATCGTTTTTGAACCAGTATAATCAAAACCAGATCTATTACTTAGAGGTCGGATTTGAGAATACATTGTATCAAAATTTTCCCCACCAAAGGTAATGTTTGAAAAGCACTTCATTAAGGAAACAATTTTCTATTTCAGTTTGATAACCAAGTTATTGTCTACCAAAACATTTTATTTTGAACTACAGTTAGGCTCGAAAACATATTTCTTAGAAATTACGTTTTCTATATCCTTAGAATGTTTATTATTTTCAGAATTTACATCCTCAAGATTATATGAAATACATTAAAAATCAACATTTTCTTATCAAGATCATTATAAAGATCTAATATTTCTTTATTAAGAATAGTATTCCTAGAATTTTCCTTATCAATATTTTTCCTAAGTTTTGAATTATCAATATCATGAAGTTTGGAAAACCTAGAAAATTTTTCATAGGAAGGTAAAGTATCATCTTTATCAGAAGAAGATTATTCATCAGAAGAGTTATAATATTTATCATTACTATAATTAGAATTCAAAAAAACATTGTTCATTGATTCAACATTGTGTACCTTATAAATTATGAAATGATTGTCAATAGGTTGTCAAGCTATTATACCAAGATTCTTCTTTCCAGATGATTCGAAATCTGAAGATTTATATGAAGAGTCACCACCATAGGCACTCCATGTGTCATTAGATTTCAAGACTTTTTTAGCTTTAGACTTGTAGTACTTCTTTCTGTTTTTCTCAAAATTATTTTCCTTTCATTCTTTTCTCTTAAACATAGGAAAATCAGGTCCTATATGTCCAGCTCTCTTGCATTCATAACATTTAACTCTTCAATATTTATTATTTTTCGTTTCTTTCTTCTTGTATCAGGATTGAAAGTTCCTCTGTCCAGCTATCTTGTTCATCCTTCGAGTAGGATTTTCTAACTCATTCATTGAGGATTAACTTCCACTATATTTGGATTGGATAACAACCTTCTTAGACATATATTTGGTAACTCTCTCAAGAGTCTTAGATTTCATATGATTTGAAGTTTTAGTAAAAGCAAAACTACCATTCTCATTCTTCTTCTTTACATTATCAACATCTCTCTTCAGTCTAGTCTCATGTTGAATAAGGGTTCCAAACAGTTCATCATGATTAATCTGAGTAACCTTTCTGTTTTCATCAATAGCAGTCCTCTTCGATTTCCACTCATTCTTCATGATGACTATGATCTTATCAACAAGTGCTTCATCATCTAATCCTTTCTCACCAATGGATTTTAAACTATTCACAATAGTCATGAATCTTTGTTACAACTTACATATGGGTTCTTCATAAGAAAAGAAGTAACCGTGATATTCAGCTCCGAGCATGGCTCTTCTTCTTTCAATAACGTTGGAAGTACCAAAGTGTGTAACTTCAAGTTTCTTCCATATAATATTTTCTACTTCACAAGATGAAATTTGGATATATATATATATTTCTAGTCATGAATCAAACAAAAGTATTGTGTAACTTATAATTCAGTTGATATTCATTCTTTTCTTGATTGGTGAAGGTACTTACTTCCTTGTTTGGGATTTTATATCCTCCAGTAAGAATAAAAAAATTATAAACTCCAGTATTGATAATGAAAGTCTTCATACAATCTCTCTAATTTTCATAATCATTTCCATCAAAAATGGGTGGTCTTTTTGGATTGAGATTGTCAATGGAACCAACATTTATTCCTTCCATCTTTATGAAAAAAATTTCTTTCCACAAAAACTTGTTAGTAATAAAAGTTTTGTAAATAAGGAATATATTCCCAGGAAAGGAAAATATAGAACAAGAGTATCTATAAGAAAAACTGAATCTGAACTATATGAGTTCGAAAATCTAATTCCAAGAAAAGTATGAGATAAATTATATTCTGAATCTAATCATGAGATTAATTTAGGTTGAACCAATCCTCGGATAACATTTTTTGAGATGGTATGTGACTATGATATACTGTATAATACCAAATGTAGGATAGAAATAGTAGAGATATTGTATGGAGTATCTAATGATGCTCAATATACAAGAGGGTGGGTAAATTGTATACTTTAAAAAATTATTTTGTAACTTTTAATGATGGATATGTTAAACAAGGTTAAACAAGGTAATTCCAAAAACCTGTAGTTCTACACACTTTCTTGATTGCGAAAATATGATTCCGATAATGTGAATCTGGAAAGATGGTTCCAGAAAACAATGAAACTTAATGAATGTTTACAAAGATGAAGATTCTGCCTAAATGTGTATAGAATTTAACTAAATCAGAGTACAATTATAAGGAACTATAAGATAGTTATACATTCCTCAACAATACAAATGTAGAGGAAGACTTGTAACAAAACAAGTAACAAGTAGTAAATCTTTTAACCCAAAGAGAAGGGTATCCAAAAACCTTGGATAAAGGTCCCTTGATTTATACATTCAAGAAATTCTGTCTTACCCACACCAGGGTAAGCGCTCAATATGAATATCTAAGTCTATCTTGATATCCCCACAAGCCCTCAACTTTTAGGTAGTCGACACCTTTATCTTCTGCAGCAAGCAAGATCTTAGCTTCAAGGTAGTCGGCAACTTTGTCTTCCTATCCCAAGAAGCCCTCGATTGTACACAGCGAAAATCGAAGTCTCACAAAGAAAATCTGAAGAAGAATTTTAGTATGCACAAAGCAATGAAAGTATCTTTCTAAAAATCACTTCAACTGAATGTAATATCTAGATTCATCGAACAGTTTTGAGCTTTTTCAAATGAGCTCCTATTTAAAGTCACAACTTCAATGGTCGGCTCCCTCCTCCAATGGAAATATTTTAACTTGAATTATGGAGGGACATGTAGACGTGTCACTCAAACAATGGTTGGTTAGTAAAATAAAGCATTACATCGTTTTAGAAAAAAAAAGTGTAAGAAAAAACATGGTAACCTAACTAAAATCCAGTATTCGGAATGTAAGAAAATGAATGTTCGGAGTATAACTAAAAATGAATTTGGAGTCTATAATACAAGGATATTCATATTCTGTTTTCTAGGAATTCGGAACCTTAACACTATAGAAATCCAGAGTCTGAATTTCAAGGAAATTCGGAATCTGGATTCACAAGAATCCAAAAACAGAACATACAAAGTTAGGGGTCATAGTTCATGGGAATTTGGAGTCAGAACACATGACAGTTCGAAGTATGTATTCAGAGAACTCGGAGTCAGATCTCAGAAGTCTTCATAACAAAAATTCGTATTCAGATTTCAGAGTCAGAACACAGAAGAGTTCGTAACCAGAATTCATATTTAGAATTTTGAGTCATAACTCAGAAGAGTTCGTAACCAGAATTTGTATTTAGAATTTGGATTCAGAACTCAAAAGAGTTCGTAATCAAAATTCGTATTCATAATTTGGTGTCATAACTCGGAAGAGTTCGTAACCAGAATTCGGAGAATTCGGATCCAAGAACAGAATTCATCATATCTATGTAATTATAGGATTCTGGGGGTTTTGGTTAGAAACTGAATTTTACACACTGAAAAATTATGATATGAACAATAAAAATATGGTAAGGATAAATCTCCGTGGGGAAGAAAATTTTTCTTATTGAAGTAAAACACAACGTAAAAAGGGATTTTCCTTGGGATATGGTGTTTGTGATTTTGAAAAAAAGAAGGAATGGAAAAGTCATAAGGGATCCTTAATGACTTAACAATCTCCACCAAGAATGAAGGAATGGAAAATTCATACGGAAAACCTTATTGACTCAACAATAATTGTATCATTCTATCACTAAAAATGTGAAATCCTTAAAATTGGAAAAGATGATGACAGAAATAAGAAATCAAATTGATTTCTCAAACAATGAAATGAATTTAATTTTAAATAAAATTAAATAAAATCCAATATGTCACATTTACCATCACTTTGATCAACCCATAATTGTTTTAACCATCCATTTATTAAAATCTATCGATGGAAGATGAATGTAGACAAATATATGTGATATTGAAGAATGAAAAATAATAAAAAAATGACTACAATTATTGTGTAAATTGATTAAAATAATAAAAAATGGATGTGTAGTGATAAAAATGAGAGTAAGAATAATTAATGAGAATTAATTACATTATTATATAAAAATAGATTTAATTAAAACAACTTATAAGATAAAAATATATTAAGACTTCAAAATCGAGATATAACCTTACAGTGAAAGAATGAAAACAAATGAATTCCATTTTTTTTCCAAAAATACACGTTATATAGACCGCAGTAGCCCCTTTAGTCTTATTAAAATATTATAATTATAACCATTCAGTAGGTTATTCCAAACGGTGGTGTAAAGTGTTGGAGAATTAATCATTCCCCATTTCTAAGGTAACACCCATGCCATTACTCTCACATTATTGACACAGTAGAAAAAAAGATTCATGGTAACGAATTTTAATTATTTCTATATTGGAAAATTTTAGATGTATATTTATTATAAAAGATTTAAAAATTAGATCTGAATTGGATCATCTGTTTAAGAGTTATTCCAGAAAATGTTAGATAGATTTTTAAGAATTGATATCCAGACTATAATTTAATCATAAAATTGAGCCACTTGAATATCCATATAAATGAACTAATTAGACTATGAATAAGAGTAATAAAATGTTCCTAGAAAATTTTATATAAAAATTTAATGTTTTAGATTCATTAGACATCAATCGAGAGATCGAGGCTTGTTTCAATGGGATGATGTCAAATATACTTTTCCCAGAAAGTTCTGTGTTGGAGGCCCAATAATATCATCAACATTTTTGAATATCCATTTTCAAAAAGAAGATAATATTTTCCTAGGATAGTTATATTAATGATACTAAAATTTTATAATAAAATAATTAATATATATTGTTCCAGAAGATGATCAAAAAAGGTTCGTGATAAAAAAATGTAAAACATGAATTTCACAAATGTTGAAAAATGATTTTAAAATTTTAAAATGAATTATCAAAGTAATTTGGAAACAAATTAGCTTGAGAAAATTCATTAAAAATGAATAACAAAAGAAATAAATCAATGGAATAGTAAGTGTTGTTTCTATAAATAAGGGAACATGCACCAATGGATCAGTAAATTGGCTGTTAGAATAGTAATTAGAGCCTTAGGAATAGTAATCCATTAAATATAATAGTAAACTCACCGTTGAAAATATAAATAAAATTTAGGCATCTTATAATTTAAAATATGATGTAGATATATCATAGTATTTGTAAATAAATGTTCTAAAAATGATTAATTAAGTATTGGTAAATTTATAAGTCGTAAATAATTTTAATTAATATAAATATTTAAAATAAAAATTATTTTCAAAAAATATATTCATAAACTAATATGTTGTTGTATTTTTATTATAATTATATTTTATGAGATCTTCGTTAATGTTAGAAAGTGTCATAAAATCGGTTATAATATTAAAAAGGGTATTTTGAAAATAAATAATAATTTTATTTAAAATAATATATTTACCATGTTTAAAAAATTATTTAGAAAAATTGAGTCTATTTTTTAAATTAGCGCATTGAAATTTCCCAAGGGTAAATTTTTGTTAGTTTTCCGAAATACATTAATTTTCTGATGAATAGATAAAACACTGGTTTTCACATAATTAGTTTATCTTATAATACAACATAAACGATGTAATGGTGAAACAAAAACCTTTCCAAAACATTACGTTCAACCTTTATATATTTAATTTCATAAATGGTACATTAAAATACAATAAACTCAATTTCAAAACATAAAAATAACTTTCTAAAACCTAAAGTCATATCTGATTCCTTAAAATATCATTTTCTCTTTTTTCCACTTTCTTTTTTAATAATTTAAATAATTCAAAATATAAAGTGGATTTAATATCTTAAACTCATAATATTATATTAATATATTATTTATAACTTCAATATTTCACTATTTCATGTTTTACAATTGATATATTATTTTATTCAAAATTTTATTCTAAAAATACCCTTATCCTCATATATAAATAATACCTCTCCCTCCCCTTGGAAAATGACTCCTCCCACCCATTATAAAGCTTTAGAACTAACAAAATACACATTCTAAAGAATCGTTGAATACTTATGGATGTTATGGATCCCTCTATGTCCAATCACTAATTGATTTATAACGTTATGCAAGAGAAGCCATTATGAGGAAATAGTAAGTCTCAATTTACTCTTCTCGCTTTTCTTCTTCTCCTTCTTCTTTTTCCAATTCCTATCAAACCCAGATACACTAAAACTATTTATATAGTAATTTAACATTATATTAATTATTTTTATCCACTTCATGTATCATATATATGACATATATAAATTTCATACTCCCATTTTCCGCTCTTTCAACAACGTCCCGTTAAAGGTTGGTTAACTGCCTATGGATTCATTTCTAAGAAAATTATTTTTACCACACTCATGGATAGACAATATAATTTATATATAATATATTATTATGAAATTACATTTATTTTATGATTCTAGAATTAATTATACTAATCTATAAATTACATTTTATAAAATAGTAAAATCATTGCAGGATGAGAAATATTTAAGTAAAATATGATATCAAAACTGTTCTATTTCATCAATGGATATTAAAATAATTAATCATATGATTTAAATTGATATATATTTTTATAAAAAAATAATTAACTTATGGATTATTGTTCTAAAATACATACGTTTTTTATTTTTTAGTCACAAAAGTAATGTAATTAAGCTTGAATTAAGGTATGGGGAATTGTCGAACACGACTCTCTTCATTGGGTTTTCCCTCTTTTACTCCATTTTCTACATGAATGTTCTGTTAATGTTACTTAAATATCATTTCATTAAGCTTCCTTTTTCTATTCCAAATATACAGGTTTCCAATCTGATTTTATGAAAAATGAAATGAATTTTCCAAAAGAAATCTTCTTTCTAAAAACATATTTTTAATTATAGGGAGATTGTTTCTTCCTCACTCAATATTGAAGATTCTTATAAATTAGTATGTTATTAATTATTTATTTTTTGGAACCAAAATTTTTATTCTTGAATGTAAGAATTATTAATTGATACCCATTCTTTTCCATGGGATATTTTATGTCCAAGATTGATATATGTTCTATGTGGAATGCATGATAATGTAAGTGTTATGATGTCACACGTGCACCCATAATTATATAGCGCTCTAATGAATTGGGTAATGTGATGTATCTCTTGAGATAATGTAAAATATGTTTGGTATTTGACCACTTAGACATGATTTTTCATTTTAATTCATTTCCACATTCCATGACTTTATCTAATGCATCCTCTAATGACATTGATGATGATGTTATGATGATGATTATGCTCACCCATGTTTCATGTATCTTATTCATCCTCATACTATTTTTTTAGATCACCCTTTCATTGATTTATTTCCTTAGGTGATTACTTATATTAAGGATAATGTGATGATGTCTAAGAATCTATATATAAAGGAATTAAATAATTTTTAATTTTTATTATTTAAAAGTCATGTATAGTCCTAATATTCCCAAGACATTAATCCTTTAGATCCTGGTTTTGTGCCAATATTATGATCTTTATATTAAAAATGATTTAATAGTCATGTAAGATAAATTAATGTCACTATAGTTAGTATCAGAACATGATTTAGTTAATTTCGGAATTAGGGTTAGAGAACCTTAGTAAAACCCCTTTGTATGAGACTAAGTATAATAAAATTTTTTTAGTAAAATTCCAATCACAGGGATCCCAAATGTTATTCCTTTATAATTATTTGCAAAAAGGAATAAATTATTTATTATATAATTTTTTATTTCCGTTCAAACCATTTATATTTTATAAAATGGTGGAAACTAGGAGAAACCAGGCCAACAACCCATGCGAAAGACAATGCGGCGATTTCCCATATGACATCCCCAATGCCTTGGTAGCTGGACATAAAAATTTCATAGTGATGCTATCCTGTTATCTCAAGATATGAACAATAACATGAATAATTTGAAATATTTTCCATCACCTAAGAGGGGGAAATTGGATATCAATTCTTTCATAAAATAATGACCACCTATGTTTACTAGATCTTTTGATATACTCATTACAGAACAATGGGTGAACCTAGTGGAGAAGATCTTTTCTGTGGTTCGATGTTCCGAGAATGAGAAGGTGACACTATCCATTTATCTTATATATAGAGAGGCCTATAAATGTTGGTTATTGATTAATAACACCATGAAAAGAGATGAAAATGAATAGATATAGTGGGAAGACTTAAAGATAATGTCTCTTAACAAGTATTTACCATAAACTCAACATACAAAGATGGATAGAATATTCATAGACCTTAATAAAAAAGAAGATGAATCTATCACAACATATGAAGTAATATTCAAAATTATTTAAATGTATTCCTTCAGTTTTTTATCAATAACGATAGAAAAATAGATACATTCTTTAGTTGATTAAAACTAATCCTTCAAAATGCCCTAGAAAAATCGAGAATTTGGTAGTTATGAAGGCGTTTTTCAATGTACTCTAGTAGTGGAGAAAGAGTTTGGATAATGGTCCCATAAAAATGGTGATAAGATAAGAAAAATGTAGTTTCATGCATGAGGATCTAATGAGAAAGGAGGAAAGAATTCTCAACAACCCACATGTAAAAAATGTAGGAAGAAGATGTTTGGGAATTGCCTCAAATGGTTGGGTAAATTCAATAATTGTGTGAGATAAGGATACGAAACTCATCAATGTTGAAGATAAATAAAGAAGTCAGCAAACACGATAGAGGAAGGGAGAGAACCATCCGTGGTTCTATGCTATAACTATAGGGATTAAGGGCACTATGAAAGTAAGTGCACTAAACCTTGAGTCCTCAAGGGTAATCAACGTCAACAACCACCAATTAAAAATTGAAAAAGTGAAGGATTATTCCATAACTACTAGTATAATGGAGAAAGAAAAAGAATTGATACAATGTAAAATCCCTATTCAACCAATAATGGAAAAATTCTCAGTTTATTCTTGTTCTATGCATTCCTTTATTTCTTGCAATTTTTCTAGATATTTTGAATAGAATCTTAAAAACATTGAAATATATATATATAACCTAATGTAGAAATAATTGAAACCCATGTTTTGTAACCTTCTCCTTAATGTATATGTCATAATATTATTCCATCAAATATCCTGATACTTCCATTAGTGTAATTAAACACTATAATGTGAACGGATTGGATCTCGTTATATAGATCCCATATCAAATATTAAGAAATGGAAATACCTTCTCTTATTATAAACCATCCTATGCTCTTAAAAATGAAAGGAATACCATGAATCTCCTTTGGAAGATCTCTCAATGATGTGGGTGTTGATTCCCTATGAAGAAGCATACCTCACTCAAATGGTTGAGTCAACGGAATGTATCAACCAAACGGAAATTCTCATCATGAAAGAATATGTGATATATTTCCCAAAGAGTTACCATGACATCCTCTAGATAGTGAGGTAGTGTTCTCAACATAAAACATATACAAAGATGATCATATATAAAAATTTCCATATAGTATTGTCCTAAACAAACTAGGGTAATTAGAGAAGCAATTGCATGAAAATTTGGACAAAGGGTTTATATTCCATTGTGCATCACATTAAGTGCTCCAATTTTATTTATGATGAAAAATTTAGGATCAATGTGGATGTGTATTGAGTATCATGAACTCAAAAAGTTCATCATAAATAACAAGTATCCTCTTAATAGGATTGATGACTTGTTTGATCAACTATGAGGAACTCAATACTTCTCAAAGGTAGATATGATTTATGGATATCATCAACTAAAGTAAAATAAAGGTGATATTTAGAAGAATCAAATATATACAAGGTATGGGTACTGTAATTATCTAGTGACTCCCTTCAAACATAGTAATTCCATTGAAATCGTCTTGGATTTTATTAATAGAGGCTTTAGACATTACCTTGAAAATTTTGTTGTCGTGTTTATCAACAATATTCTCATATACTCCAAGAGAAAGGAGGAATAATAATAACATATAAGGATTATGTTACATACTTTAAGGATGGAGAAATTGTATTCCATGTTCAAAAAGTAATACTTCTAGGTGCAAAAAGTCAGCTTCTTGGGACATGTGATCACAAGTGATGTAATTTATATGGACCCTTCCTAAAAAATGGCAATTGTGGAATGGACTAGACATTCTAGTGTCATAGAAATATATATTTTTATTGGATTATAAGATTACTAAAAATGTTCTATGATAAAAGTATCATGATTTTATATCCTACTAAATAATTTAAAAATGGAAGGATAAATGTAATTCTGGATGAAAGAATGTTAGGAAAGGTTCAAGGATCTAAAGAAGAGGCTGATTGATGCACCTGTACTCACATTACAATATTGTTGATAATGTTTTGTGAAATATAATGATGATTAAAAAAAGGATAGGGGTATGTACAATTCAAAATGATAAAGCGATAGCCTACACCTTACATGAATTAAAGATCAATGAGAACAACTACCTAATGAGTGATTTAGAGCATGAATCCATGATTTTTCCTTGAAAATATTGTGCAACTATCACTATGGTGAGAAGGGTGACATATATACTGATCAAAAGAGCCTAAATTATATATTAAAAAAATTAGCTCAACCTACATAAAAGAATATAGTTATAGATAATAAAAGATTATTATTTTTCTATTCATAGTCATCTAGGTAAGGCAAACATGGTAGACACTTATTGTAGAATAAAAGAACCAGTTATTCTATCCTTGATAAAGAATGAGAAAGACCTTATCTTTAGGTATATGAAAAGTATGGATTTCGAAATCAAAACAGAAAGGAACACACCATACCATTGCCAACTGATTTCCCTACCATCTTTCTAAGAGAATATTAAGGAGGCACAAAGGGATGGTATGGAGGTTTAGAATAATTTGAAATTAATAAATAAAGGGAAGATATAGGAGTTCAACATCGATGAATATGGTGTAATTCTGAATAGAACAAGGGTTTGCGTACATTCATCCCATGAAATAAAGAAGGGGCTATTGGATAATGTAGGAATCGGAACTTTCTCTTTCCATCTTGGAAGTACCAAGATGTACCGCGATATTCCAAAACACTTCTGATGGGAAAAATTGAGGGAGTTTGAAAAGTATATCCCAAGTTTCATAACATTTCCTCATATTAAATAAGAGAAACAAATATACAGGGGGATGATGGAAACTCTACCTATACCCATGAGGAACTATAAGAATGTCACCATGGACTTCATCACTTGTCTCCTAATGATATTCAAAAGAAACAATGAAATATGGGATGTGGTGGACTGACTCAATAGGATTACCAAATTTATTCAAATTTGGGAATATATATTACTTGAAAAACAAGATAAGATATATTTGAAGAGGTCAGGATACATGGGGTTCCACTTTCAATCATGTTTGATTGTAATCCAAGGTTCACGTCCAAATTCTACAAGAGTCTTCAACATGCCTTGAGTACTGAATTTAATTTCATCATGGCTTAACACCCCCAAACTGATGGAAAATCATAAAAGACTATTCCTAAATTTGAGGACATGTAAAGAGGATAATCAGTGGAATTCATGGGAGGATGGGATCAACGTATCCCATCAATTGAGTTCTCATACAATAATAGTTTCTATTATAGTATTTAGATGGCCCTATATGAATATTTTTATGAAAAGTGATGTAGAACTCCAACTTGTCATGATGAATATGGGGAACGAAGGCTCCTTGGACCTGGAAATGTTCAAAAAATAACAAAGAAGATAAAATCTAAGCAGCATATCAAAGATTCTTAGAGTCAGAAAAAGAGTTATGCTGATATCCATCGAAGGGACAAGAAGTTCACCATTGGTGATAATGTCTTCCTTCAAATATCACCTTGGAAGAGAGCTATATAGTTTGGAAAAAATAGAAACTTAGACAAAGGTACAATGGCCCCATTCGAATCCTTGATCACATATGAGTAGTGTCCTATCATCATTCACTTCACCAAGTATGGCTCGTATTTAGGATGGGTTCCATGTATTTCTCCTACGGAAGTACCTACATGACCCCCCCCCACTCATACTAAACTCATAGGTTGTACAACTGAAAGATGATATCTCTTATAAGGGGAAGCCATTAATTATTTGGGCTTGAGATATAGGGTTCTACACAATAGGAAAACTCACCTTTTCAATGTGTTGAAGAGGAATCATATGTATTAAGAAGAAACATGGTGACCAGAAGATTGGATGAAGGAGAAATACCATCACCTATTTTGGTAAAAAGAAATTTTGAGGGTGAAATTTCAAGTGGGGAAGAATGTAATGACCCAAACATTTATCAACATAATTTCCCCTTATTATAATTATTTCATATAGTATAAATCATATAAAAATACATAGAGATCATAATAAAATCCTTAAAAATGTAGGAAAATTTAATTAAGAGGCATTTACATAAATTAGAGAACCTATACCAATGGAATAGTAACTTGGCCATTTGAATAGTACTGTGACCCTAAAGAATATTAATCCATAAAATAGAATATTATCCTCACATATTAATGTATGAATAAAATTTTGGCATCTTATAAATGAAAATAGGATATAGTTATATATATTATTAGTAAATAAATGTTTTGAAAATGATGAATTAAGTATTGGTATTTTTATAATTTGTAAATATTTATAATTAAAATAATCATTTAAAATAATAATTATTTTCATAAAATAGATTAATAAATTAATATTTCTTTGTCTTATTATTATAATATAATTTATGATACCTTCGTTAATTTTTTAAGGTGTCATAAAATCGGTTATAATATTAAAATCGGTATTTTTAAAATAAATGATGATTTTATTTTAATATTAAATTTATCATATTTAGAAAATAATTAACAAAAAATAGATTCCATTTTTCAAATTATCACATTAAAATTTCCCAAGGGTGATTTTTCTAGTAATTTTCTGAAATGCATAAATTTTTGTGTGAATAGTAAAACTTTTGTTTTACACATACCGGGTATATCATAAATTACATAATTCATGATGTAATGGCTAAATAATAAATTATATAACATTATATTAGGCCATGGTTTATTTAATTTCATAAATGGTTCCTTATTATAAAATAAACACAATTTCAAAACTTAAAATTCCAAAACCTAAAGCAAAATTTGATTCCTTAAAATATCATATTCTATTTCATTCAACATTTCTTTTTAATAAATTAGGGAATTAGAATAATAAAACGGAATTAAAGTACTAGAATTATTATATTTTATTTATATATTATTTATAATTTCAATTCTTCACTATTATATGTTTTACCTTTGATATTTTATTTTTTTCAATATTTTATTCTAAAAATACCCCCAGTCAAGTATAAATAACCACTCTCCCACCCCCATTGGAAATACACTCCTACCATAGATTCCAAAGCATAATATCTGAACAAATACTCAAGATAAAGCTTCTTTTAGTACTTAGTGACGTTCTGGAGCCCTCCAACACCAATCAACAAGGTATTTTTAATGTCGTGAAAGAGTGGCCATGCCGAGGAAAGAGTATGCCCCAATTAAGTCTTCCCACATTTCTTCCCCTCCATATTATTTTACCAATTCCTTTCAGTAAACTATACAATAAAATTAAATATTCAGTAATTTAACATTGTAATAATTATTTTTACCTACTTTAGGTACTATATATATGAAATATAAAAATTTTATACTCCCTTTTCAGGCTCATTTGATAATGTCAAGTTAATGGTTGGTTAACCGCATATAGATTCATTTCTAAGACAATTATTATAACATCCTTAATTGATGGAAAGTACAAATTATATATAGTATATTAACATGAAATTAATGGTATTCTATGCTTATAGAATTAATTATTTACAATTAATAAAATAGTGAAATCGTTGCATGATGGGAAATGTTTAAATAAAACATGACATCAATATGCTTCAATTTCACCAATAGAAATTAAGAAATATAATACAATTATTATAATTGATAAATATTTTTATAAAATAACTATAAATTACATCTGGATCATTATTTTAATAATAATATATTTTTTTGTTTTGGAGGCAAAAAAGTGATATAATTAAATCAGGAATTAGTGTTAGGGGAATTCTCGAATCCACCTCTCTTCCATGGATTTTCCCTCTATCACTCCATTTTTAGTATTAATGTTCCTTTAATTTTTATTAAATATTATTTCCTTATCATTAACTTTAATAATCATGATATAAATGTATCCAATTTAAATTTTTGAAAAATTTAATGTTTTATTCAAAATAAATCTTCTTTCTAAAAATACATCTTTTAATTCTCACGAGATTTCTTATTCCTCGCTCAAGATTGAAGATTCATATTAAAATGTATACTATTACTTATTTCTTTTGTGAACCCAAACTTTTCTTCGTGAATTAATTCTTTTTAAAAGAAAATTATTCCTTTCCCTAGGTTATTTCATGTCCATGATTAATATATGCAATATGTTTCATGAATGATAATGTAAATTTTATAATGTGACGGGTGTGCCCATAATTATATAGTGTAACAATGAATTTGGTCATGTGATATATATCATGAGATAAAGTGAATTATGTGTGGTAGTATAACACTAAGACATGATGTTTCATTTTTATGCATGGCCACATTCAATCCTTCTTGCCATGATTCGGATGATGATGATGGTATGATAATGATTATGATAACCCATGTTTCATGACTATTATTCATCCTCTTAATTAGATTATAGCTCACCCCTTATTTGATTTATATCCTATGGTGATTACTTTTATTAATGAGAAAGTGAGAACCACTTAGCATATAGAGAAGATACAATTAAATAATATTATATTATATTATGTAAAAGTTATGTATGGCTATAGTTTTCTCAAGACACTTAACCTTTGGATCCTATATTGTAGAAATTTTATTTTTTTGTCATTAAAATGATGAAATATTCATGTATGAAAAATCAGCTTCACTAAAATCATGTTCATCCTTAAGATTAGTATCCAATTTTTTTCCTTTTATTTTTCTATTTTGTTTTCATTTGTTCTTTTTTTGGATTGTATTATTTTATTTTTTAGACCACAATTGAGTTGAAAAGAGAAACTCTCAGAAAAAATACTATAGTTTTATCGTCCTACAATGTGAAACACCACATATTTTTTAATTATATTACTTACAATAGATTTTTAATGCCTATATCAAGGGATGAAAACTATTTAGTCAGAATCCCCAGGTGTCGGACGCTATGCATTTGGACAAAACATTCCTCTATTTAGTCATTTTTTCTTTTTTATTTTATTTTTAAATGACTCAAATTCAACATAATGTTACCCCAAGTCTTATCCTATGAAACATTGACCCTAAGATGTCAAAAATACACCCTCAACCAATTGGACATGTTACGTGGAAGTTTTACTAAATGAATTAAAAAATTAAAGTTGAGAAATGAGACCATACAACAATGCAAACCCAAATTATTCCCATGAACCTATACTACAAAAAAATTATAATAAAATCATTTAAAATAATTTAAAATTATGTTTTCATATTTCAAGATTTAAATAATTACATGAAAGGATAATAAAATAATATCTTCCAAAAATCCCAATTTTTTAGAAAATCGTTTTCAAAACAATTAGATTTTAAATCACCCCAATCCCAAAATTATAATTACACTTCCATCATAGATGAATGAGAAGGTAAAATGGATTTCATAATTGGAATGAAATTGGGGGACAGAATTTTAAGAAAGGGATCTAAAATTAAATTATGGAGTAAAATCTCACATTTTTCAGACAGGGAACCATATTATATAGTTAATCATTCTTGATTTATATTACATGTTTAATCCTCAAGGAATATTGATAATGAGGTGTGGAATTCTAGAAATCATGTTTTTTAATTTTAAAATACTAAACTAATTCATCTATTAAATCTCACACACATGAAATATTATAACAAATTAGAAACCCCAAGGGGTAAACTTCAGTGATAAAAAAAATAACATTTAAAAATTAGGTTAAAACAAAAGCATTCGTTACAATTTTAATGTAGATTGAAGAAAAGGAGATATGAAAAAAGGTCAAAATAAAAAAACAAAACTGAATGGTGTCATCCTTGAGAGGGCTTAGTTTCAATTTTTAATCTTGTAATTCACCGCCAACATAACCAATAATAGATTTAAACATTTTACGGATTACATTTTTAACCAAATCTATTACATTATGATTTAGTATCCATTGGTGTTCCTATGAATTATTTGAAATTTATTCAAGAACAAACATATAGGTTAAAATGAATGGGATTATCCCATGAATATTGATAAGGGTCTTTCAAATTTCTCTTATAATATTTCATAATACAAACAAAATAATTTTATCATCATTAGTTGTGACATATAATAAAATGATAAGTGAAATGTTTGAGTCATCCCATATGAAAGAATTTCTCATAGATAGAGGATGGATCTTGAGTTTGAAATTCGGTTTGTTAAAATTTATCAATGAATTTTTGGATTTTGGTTAGAAATTATTTTATTCTCCAAATATTTTAAGAATTATTGGTTCTTTATGAAAGGATGATTCAACCCTAATTTTCCATATAAGTGTTAGGGGTCTCTAAAAACTCAGAGTTTGAGATTTATCCCAATATTTTATTGATTATTGTTTCTAAAATACCAATAATTGATAATTATTCTGAACACTAAATAAATAATCTAAAATTACCATCTTTTAAATATAGAAAACCAATTTCCTCTAGATTTAATCACCTGTAAACAATTTCATCATGTTATACAAGTGGAATTTCATCATTTCCTAACAATTTCACATTATTATATAGTAAAAATTTCTTTGATTATATTTTTGATTCTTTTGTATTATCTAATGATTTTGAATAATTAGATAATGTAAATATCAATGGTTCACGTATTTCATTAGTTTTCCCACTCTGGGAGACACTCATAGCCTGGTGTTATTCATTGGAGGTTTGTCTGTAACAATATTTTTCTATCAATTTTGAGTTGGTGATAAATATGTTGGCTATGGATTCCATAAAAATTTCAATGAATTGTAGATCTAATCATAGTGATGAAAATTTGAAATTCATTTTCTCCATTTTAAGCACAATTTTACAAGGTGATTCTTCTTGAACCAATAATATGGGAGGTTGAGATGGTATTATTCAAACTGGTCATGGGTTAGCAAATTTTCCAGATTATCGAGATGGAAACCATGAAGATTATAGGTAATGAATTATCCTTCCAAAAAATCATTATTTTAATTATACCTAGAATTTTAATTGTTTGATTCTTGATCTTCATGAAAATTTAAATTATTTACTTCCATTAAGGGTCTCCCTCGAATAACTTCATTAATTGATTGAATGATTTTTATCTTTTCAATTTTACTATCATTTTTTTCAAAAACAAAATTGAACATAGTAAATTTATTTAAATTAATTGTCACTTCTATGATCTTGTCCATCAATAATTATAGTTATACTATTAAGCTTAGTTTCTATGAAATCACTATGACATTGAGTGTGAGTACTACTAGGTGTGTGGTGTGTTAATAAATTTAATTGTCCTCGTTATATGGAAATATGAATAAAAAAGTAAAGGTAAAAATAAAAAAGGTAAAATATAATAAAATGGGGAATGATAAATGATAATTGAGTTGAGAATAGAATATGAGTGTCTCAGTTAATAAACCTGGTCCCCTATAAATAGTTCCAACATTGTCTATTTCACAGAATTTACCTACATGTAGATGCCATTGTTGTTGTATATCTAGGGGTTGAATCCATATGGACCTATGAAGTAATCCTTCAGACACTCAAACTCATTGGGGGGTTTCTCTATGATGTGGAAACAATTGTGTTCATTAGAATAGGGATATAAGAATAAAAATTTAACTAATAAATTTATTTTAATTTAATAATGAAACACCAAATGATTTGAATGGAAATAATAAATTATGATGGGTTAAACCTATGATTTTGATTCATCCAGATTGGTTGAATTTATTTTATTAGAAACTTTTATCTCACTAACATGTGAATTATCTAAAAAATGAATTATTTTACCAACCCCATTCACTAATTTAATCTGTACACAATTTTGCGGCTAATCACCAATTCACCTAGAGGTTCAATATCATTACAACTCCATATAATTGGATCTTACTAGATATTAAAATGTTCAATATTTTAAATTTGTTTATAAAGGGAAGAAAATAGTTCATTGAATGGAAAAATTAAATAATAATGTGACTTAAATTTTAAATTAAAATAAATAACATTCAATCTATCCTCTTTTTATTCCAATGGATTTATCCCATAACTGGGCTAACCCTCAATTGATGAAAATCGTTCCATTGAAGAAAAGAGTTGACTCATTGAAGTGGGATTAAGGAATAGAAAATAAAAAATATAAATCACATCACTTAATGTATGAAAGGATTAATCTCATAAAATAAATTTATCTAATGTGATAAATATAAGAAAATTATGAATTAAGAAGAAGGAAGAGAATTAAATTATAAAAGTATAGTGACTTAAGATAATAATAAGAGAAGGATAAGCCTATGAAATAAAAATGGAATCATAATATTATAATGGAATACAAGAAAATGAATAATTCCATTTTACCTAGAATTGATATTAAATTTAGAATTGGAGTTTCTTTATTTGAACCACACTTTTCAAATTAAAACCTTTTAATAGGGATATAATAGTGGTAGGGGAAAGTGGTGGATAATTAATCATTCATCATTTCCAAGGATGAATACATGCCTTCACTCTCTCTCAACCTCTTGATGAGAAAGAATTACATTGATGGTACTAAATTAGGCTTGGTTTTTTTATGACAAAAAAATATGAATATAAATTTATTCTAAAACATGATAATATTTTAGACTAGTTGGAATATCTAGTTAAGAGTTATGCCTCAAATGGTGAGATTTAATTTTGGGGCATGTAATTTGGAACATAATTTAATCTTCATCAAGGGTTGCCTAGACCTCCTTTCAAATATTAGAATTAACCTATAAGTTATTTTAATTGAATTTAACAAATGAAAATACCTGTCTTTGGATAATTTTTTTGATTTAGTGTACATTACTTTTTTTACTCTATGATTTTTTAATAGGTTGAGGTCAAATCTACTTTTCCCATATATTTCAGTTTTGGAGGTCCAATATGATCACCATTTTTTTTTGAATCTACAATTCCCACAAGAATGCAAAATGATCCTAAGATAATGATATTATTTATCCTGAAATGTAAATATAATATAAATAATATAGGAAGTTCTATAATTTAATGTAAAAAATAGTCTGATATTAAAAAATATAATAAATGATTAGAAACAAAATATTGGAAATGAAGTTAAAATTGTAAAATAAAGTAACTAATAATTTTTGGAACAATAAGGAAAAAGAAAATACATAAAAACATAATTGAACTCTCTACTTCTAGTGGTTAGTTGGTTGGGTTCTCTGAAATCCCCTCATGTTAAAGATTAAGAAATCATGAAAAATATTAGAGAATAAATAGGTGAAGATAACTCATCGCCTAAACATTTATGATAATCTCTCATCCTCACCATGGATCTCTCAAAAAAGTATTTAATAGTAGTTATAAAATAATATCCAATATAACATCATATGTAGGTATCAAATTACCACTTTTCAACTGGATTGTTGATATGCTCCCATGATTCACATTCTGAGCCTTCCCTCTCTAAAATAATTCATTCAAGGAACACCTAGGGAACATTATAATATTATGCTCCATGTGCATCACATCATCACATGATCCTACCCACATATCCATATATTAACAGAGATGTCTTTGGGAGCCATCACAGACCGTATGTCATGTATTATACCTAAATCAATCATATCTCCAAGAAACTATAGTTATAATAATTATTAGGATACTATATCTGGAGATACATGTGTGTACTAATAACCAAAACACATCACATCCCTCAAAATACATATATGAAAAAAACCATTATGTGTGTGAGGAAATAATAATAAATGGATAAGATAATTCTAAATTAGGTGGTAGTTAGTCATCCATTCCTCAAAAACTAGGATGTTTGGTAAAACAACCTCTTAGAGTCATCTGGAAGTTGGTAACCATACCAGCATGGGTGGCGTAGCGTATTAAATAACATAACCTATAGAATATATGTGTAGTTCACAAAAAAATATAGGAAAATAACTAGTCATAACCATAATTACCATTATCATATATTGGAAAATCATATGCCAATGTTAAAGACTAGATACCATATAAGAACAGAAGAATTTTGAGAGATATTCAATTAATTGTTTCATTTAAATAATTCATAATTACATTGAGTAATTAAATAAACATTTCTTATTATTATCCCCATTGAAATTTACATTAACAACTGACAAATTTCTATGACTTCATTGAATAATACACCAATCCTAGGGTTCCCCAAGGTTTATCATCATTCAAAATTTCCGCATTCTATCAAGACACTAACCTACTATGTTAAAAAATTTATTATTTATTATTCATTATCATCCCATATTTCTAGATACTATAATACTCTTCATAAGCTACCAAAAAAAATATTCATGAACAAATTATAACCATCCATATTATGTAGTTTGTAATGGAATACAGAAATATATAAATCGACCATCAAACCATTAAAATAAAATTTATTAAACAAGCAAGCATCTCAACATTCAACACAACAAAAAAAATAGAAAATTCTCTTTTATCCCATTCCATTATTATTGGTTTCATCCCTGACACCACCATGAAAATAAGTATGCATCTTTATATTTAAAGTATTAATTTATACTGTGAATTTGTTTCATAAGTAAAAACACCTTGCATATCACCATGCCTCCTGACATCCCATGAACTAATCGTTTCCACAAACCCATGAATCCCCACTAACTATAATGAAACCATTATCCATCCATGGTAAACATCACTTCATATATAAGTCCTCCATATCCAAATAAAACACATATGGAAGAAGAAAAATAATAATTTTATTAGGGAATTTAGTACCAAAAAACAAGGGATCAATCCTTAATAAGAAGGTTTTATCTTTCAGAAAAAAAAATTATATTTATAAAAAATTATTTATATTTTAAAATTAATTGATTAAATTATAACATATTACAATCATAGGTAACAAAATCATCAGCTATAAATAGTACACAATATAAATAAACAATCTTCTAATAATAACTTATTTATAAAAGATATAAAAAACCTACTTTCGTGCATCACATATAGTTTCTTCAAACAATAAGGTTGAAAATTACACTTGGATGTGAGCCATTATTATTTTATCCAATAATAATTAACATATTTATATTATTTAATTAATTACAATTTTATAATTTATTGTATCCAAATATTAAACATATTTATTACACTATCTATTAAATCAAGAGGCAATCTCTTATAATGGCATAAACACTTACGATCTCTATATCTCAATCCAAAACAAATTATTTTTCGTATTTCCAGTTAAATATTTGTTATGAAAATTATATAGTTACCCAATGAGATAAACAATGATATACTTTCCATATCACTTAAAATAAGGAATAATTAATGAATCAAATAACTCAAGTTTATATAAATTATTGGATAATGAAATGAAAAAAATATAGATCTACGATTACCTATCCTGCATGGAAATCACATCCCTCTAAGGATTTCATGCCATAATGTCACCATCAAACATCAAAATTACTCTATATGATCAAAGGACATTAATCACTATAACATGTTAAATAATAATGGTAGGAATTAAAACATAATATAGAAGAAATCAATATGAGATGAAGGAAAATTCACCATGAATCGCCATTGAATAAACCCAAGAGGGAATAGATTAATCCATATCAAAATGCCTTCAGAAATCCCTTGAATAACTCCTATTTATAAAAATAGATGAAAGAAAAATAATGGTTTTTTAGAAAAAATCAAGAATGGAATTGAATTTATATTCCCACTATCGGACTCATGTTCATCATAATAATATGGAATTCATAGATATAATGAATTAAGTATTAATACTTGTTGAAAAATACAGAAACTATATTTAATAAACTTGGATAATTTCCTATAATGATCATCATGTTCATATTGAGGTTTTTTTATATTTTTATCAAATATTATT
The DNA here is from genome assembly GCA_963277665.1 of Viscum album. Taxonomy (NCBI): domain Eukaryota; kingdom Viridiplantae; phylum Streptophyta; class Magnoliopsida; order Santalales; family Viscaceae; genus Viscum; species Viscum album. Next base: position 1,007,467,087 of record OY728134.1, read on the forward strand.
CTCCATAATTTCACATCATGAATGGATGGTTAGTTTTCTAAATGTCACCCTAAAAACACCGCTTCCACATGACATGAATCACCATTCAGGCCTCAAAATATTTACTCATGCCATTAACTACACTTCACATAGTTAATTTATCTTAATTCTAGATTTCAACAACCAAATTTCAATGAACCTACTCTAGGACACCACCAAACATCATGGGATTCTGAAAAATTATATGGAATGGTCTATAAGGGTCTAAGACTTTAAAATTTTGACCATTATTTGACTAAGGGAATCATAGTGTGGTGGGAGTTAACCACATTTTGGTGAGCTCTATAACAACGTGATTTATAAAAACTGATACAATTCATTAGTTTATCATTTCAAATGTATTAAAATGGTGTTAATGAAGTATTTTAATCAAGATAATGATATCATGGTAGTGCCTGAGGTTCATTCGAAGCCTAGAGATCCAAAATGGGGAAGGAAGATTGGGTCGAATAGTTTGTGAGCAACAGTATGACTGTTGCAGTAAGTGGAGTGGATCCCATCTACACATTCTATGCACGGTTAATGAAACTCTGGATAGAGAGTACGCAGTGTGACTGGTAAACCAGGGGATCATACATGGTTTTCACAGGGTTTGGAAAATTGTGTGCAGAAACTATGCAATCCCTTTTTTGAGTTAAAATGGCCATTTTCCCCTCCCTCCTTTTAAGTTATAATTTTTATTTTCTCCTCCCATATGTGGACAGAACCCACAGACCTTCTTCCCTTTGAATCTCAAACCCCTTCCTCCTTGGATCTCCAAAAACTCCTACTTTTGGTGACCAATTCTCAGGCCGAGCGAAGAGTTGGATAGGCCAAGGAAAGGCTATCCTATGTGCTCCTCCTTCCTCACTAAACTCTCCATTTTTTGAGCTATTTAGATGCAGGATCACTAACCCTACCTTCAGGGTGTTGGACTGAAACATATATCTACTCCAAAATACTCTTACTATGAGGTCAATATTTAGTTATCCATCATCTACAAACATATGGTAGGTGTTCACATAGTTTTTCATTTTAGGTTTGGTAGTTTTGTATTTAAACTCATTGTTCAGTGAGCTGGCCTTCTCCAAGCTCCCTTATTGCGATGATTCCTTAATGTATAATTGATCCTAGTGTGATTAAATATGATAATGGACACATGATTAAGGTTTTAGATATCACCCTTGCTTTATGTGGACTCCCAAGAGGTGTTCCATATAAATTGGCCATTCTAGGACCTTTTCCTAAAAAGAAAAATTATGGTTTATATTGTCCATCATGGTTTTAAATTCCATTTTCCATTATTATATAGGTATTTTATGTTTAACAAGATCCCTCATGGCTGATTATTCCCCTTATTCGTGGTTTCACTTAAATGGGTATGGTACTATTTAACATGACCTTTTTTCCTATGCATTTTTTCCTTTGTAGGAGTTTTCCTTGTCAGAAAAATGGAATGGTAGAAGTTTTAGGACAGATAGGATAAAATGGACCAAACATGAAAAACAATACATGGATTAAATGTAATGAATCAAGGTATGGCATGACCTCACCGTTGTTATCTTTTATTTTAAAGACAATGCATGTTATGGTTGCTTGTTTTGAATTTAAATGATGTAAGATGGATTTCCTTAGACTTTATATTGTAAATGTTTATGTATTTAATATAATCATGATCTATGATTTAAATGTGTGGATGGGAGGAATTCATACACTATACCACATAAGAGATGTATTGGTGGGATGCATGCTTACCCCATACCATTGATAACATCTCTATATGTATGGGCGAGAGGAATTCTTACCTCATGCTAGTTAAACATCTATATGGAGAGGAGATATTATTAACCCATGAAAGTATTCTATATGGATGGGAAGCATTATTACCCCATTCTAGTAACTTTTATGGGTGGGATTCATTCATACCCCATGCTATCTATGTATATATGTATGGTTGAGAGGCTTTCTTACCTTGTGTTAGTGACAACCTCTCACTATATATATATATACATATATATATGGATGGGAAGCATGCTTACCTCATTACCGTGATAAACTCTATATATATATACATAGTGACATGTTCATACTTACCATCTATGAGAAGAATTAGGTAGACTGTAAGGTGTCTTTTGGAACCTACGTAGAAGGGTATCTATTTATTTTATATTACATTACTTCCTTCTAATAGTTGCACACTGTTTACTTATGAGTTCCACTCAGAATACATGTAGACACCAATGTTTGTGTCCTACTAATAATTATCTCACACCCTACTCATTATGCCTTTGGCACCTGAGAAAACTGTATGCCTACAAGTATGTATAGGGGAAAACACCACCCTTCTGGTTGTTTACTTTTTTACTTAGATTATTTTTAGGAAAAGAGGATAAGGCTTAGTCTCGAGATAATATGGATTATATTTTGGATTTTGTTATATCATGTACTTCTATATTAGTATTTCTACTTCTTATTTTCTATTCCAATTTTGTACTAGCATTCCATGCATGGAAATATATATCAGACACTGCCTATGCTGTTTTTATTATACTATTCAGTGTTCAACTATATTTGGAATTCTTATGCTCTTTATATTTTATGTCTGTTAATTGTGATTCCACTACTACTCATTATTTTTTTCATATTCTATATACTCTGACATGGGGTATAGTCTCCCCACTATTTTGCCTTTACACCCCCACTCTATGTCGGCAGCCTCTGGCTTAAGAGGAGACGTGTCAGGGGTCATGTGGTCAACTGGGCTTAGGGCATGGGTAACGTTGCAGTAGGGTCCAGGACATCAAAAAATTTCATGAGATCCATTCCTTTATTCCTTTAATATTTGGAGATAATATATTGGATATTCACAACACATGGGAATTGGTCACAAGCCGTGCTTGCGCGTCATGAACCCATGTACTTGGTAATGTTAAGGTTACTTGTATTATTGTTGTTCAGCTATGAAAAATTACGGTTGATAACATTTCACCATTGGCTGATTCCTATGTTTTGTGATGTTATCTATATTGATGATATTAGAATTGTGATTTCAATTATAGACTTGTGGAAATGAGTGAGATTTGTTGAACATGCTTCACGTTAGGCACAATATGAATAGGTCAAGCATTTTTTCCTATAACATTTAAAATTTTAGCAAGCATTGATTTTTTCAAATTTTTGTGCTTTATCTTAAATATATACAATTGTGTTGAATCCTTTCTGGAGGATTTTTATCGTTCTATTGTGTGAGTTTAGTGGGTTCCACTCCTTGATTCATAATGTGTATGTGCCCTTATCGGTCGGAGAATGGCATTCCAACAAACTCAATGATTTGGGGAATGATTATATAACATTGACAAGAATATATTAAAATGAAAATGACATCCAATTGAGTGTCATATTTTGAATCATAAGGTGTATGGGACCTTATGGGCTAAAAATGACTTATCATTTGATTCATCCAATTAAAAATTCTTTAAACATGACAACGACCTTTTTTCACATTCATAACATGTAATTTTGATCCAAACCCAGCCTTAGTAGTGGGTCTTGTATGTTCTCTATTCTTATGGCCTATTATGGTATGTTCTAATGTCTAGTCTTAGATTTTGAAGTAGGAAGAGAGGCATGCTCATTCTTATAGGAAGGCCTTAGTACATATTCTACTTTCTTAAACTCAATCCTATAAATTGTTTAAATTCCTTCTATGAAATTATTTTGGCATTATAGAATTATGTTTCCATGACGTCCACAAGATGTGCACCCTAAAGGTACTAAGAATCATGTTATTGAGGTGGTTGGCATTGAGCTGCCAATTGTTATTCCAATTGATCCACCTATGGTTCCTCCTTCTATACCTTAGTTAGGAGATGAAACCCACTATCAAGAGGTATTCTAGCGTATGATGCAGAATAAGAAAGGCAGAGTGTGACCTACCCCAAGCATTGGAGGGTTGACTCGAAAGATTCATCCATAGCATCCCCCTAATTTCTCAGGGGATGGAGGACCACTCAATTTAGAGTCCTAGATTTAGTCAATTATATATATCTTCAAGAACCTATAGGTGAATCTAAAGATTGGTGTCAAGCTAGCTACTTATATGCTATGATACTCAGTTAAGAGGTGGTGGGATTTCATCACCCAGGTAGGCCAGCATAGATAAATGGTTTGTGCTAACATATAGACTATCTTCTACGACTACATAGTTCCCCATACTATGAGGGATGGAAGATCTATAGAGTTCATGAATCTATACTATAGGACCATGATAGTTTGGGATTACACGTCCCATTTCACCGAGCTACAATGTTTTTATCCTTATCTAGTTTCTTATGATCTCATGTCAACTAGGAGATTTCAGAATGGGCTATGTTATTCAATCCGGTTTCAAGACAATGAATTGAGGCTGATGAAAATTTTTGAGATCATCAACCAATTCTTAATTATAAATAGAAACTTGAGAGATGTTGAGGGTAAAAAATATTATTCAAAATACCATTTATTCATGATTTTCACACCTAACATATATTTTATTTTGTAAAATTTTTATAAATTTTATTTTATAAAAATAAAATCAGTTTTGACATTGTATTTTCAAAATTTTCCTACGGTGATGTTTTTGGATTTTTTAGAGAAGTTTCATTTTATGATGTATAGTGAAACATACTGTTTTTTAAGTAGTTTTTCATTAAAATTATTTAAAAAGATAAATTATATTTTAAATTTATTTTAAAAGTAAATTTAGTTAAATTATATTTATTAATCTATTTTGAGTATTTTAATAATATTCATATTTAATGTTTAATTAAAATAGTTGTAAACTTTTCAACTCTTATACTTTGGAACCCTACTTTCTCATCACTTCTCGGAGATTATTGTTAAATGAAATTCATCTAATTATATTAATGGAATATTGAAATTTTGTTTCCATTTTTGGAATTAGAATAATTTGTATTATCTATTATTGTAAAATTAATTTTTTTCCAATGTGATTAGTGAAAACGATTAAAATTAATTATAGTGATTGTGGTAAAATTGAGTTTACATAGTTGATAATCATAAAAGATAAGGAGTGGAAATGACCCAAAAATTATCCAAACCCCACTGGATGGAATTTATATGAATGCCACTCTTCCTCACTTATAAAAGGACACCCCCCTCCCCTCTTCGTATCGCCATCAAATGCCATTAGATCAGGTGATACCAACCCAAATAACATATAATCATAGATCCCCATGACCTAGATCCCTTTTTGATTCATAAATCCCAACTAAGATGGCTTTTGGTGCTTACCAAAGGTGGTTGTCCCAAAAAGAGGTATCGTAACTAATTGTGAATTTTTATTTTATTTCTTATTCAACCTCCATCAAATATTTTTAAATTATGATTATATGATAACACCAATAAATACCATATACCAAGATGTTATTAGGTTTGTGTAATATCCCAAATCTATCTCCTATTACATCAAATGGGTTATGAAATAATTATTTATTTGAATGGAGAACTACCACCTCACTAACTGATGTCGTTCATTTTTTAATTCATACCTCTCACGTATTGATGGAATGATGGATTTAAAGTATATGAGTGATATTTATAAAATAATTATTCCACTTGAGTCATTATTTAGAATATAGATTTTTACATTCCATTCTTTAAGGGATATTGTAATGTCACTTGTGTGTACAATAGACTATTACCCCACGACGTGATGTGTTTCATTGTTTAATAATTTTTTACATGGAAGGTATTATGGATAATTTTAATGAATATATGTGATATAAATGATATAATAATGATATTAATGGCATATTTATCATTCTAAAAATATAATATATCCTTTTCTTTCTTACCTTTTCACACACTGAAAAATGATAATGTCATTCGTATTATATGTGGACTCCCACCTATCACGAAGTGATGCGACTCTTTTTCATCACCAAAACACATATAAAATATATAAATATATATATATATATATAATTTTATTTAAATATATAATAATATAATAATTTAATTATTATTATTCTCAATATATTGAAATAATTTCCTATTTGACATTTTCAACCGACCAATGTGATTTTTTGTTTTATAAACATATTATCATCAAAATGATCAATGTGAATTTAATTGATTTTGTAATTTTATATAACATGGTAATGAGTGAAGTAAATGGAATACTAAAAATAAAAAGTTAATCAAGAAATTATGTAATGAATTTAATTTTATTCCTCATGAAGATAAAGAAAGACATGATAAATCGAACTTGAGGTAAGGGACTTCGTCTCAATATCCATTCATTGAAGCATATCTCGATGTTTTTCACCTAAAATATATTTTTATGTGTATATACAACACCATTAAAATTTTATATAATTAATTTCATTATTATCATTATATTTCAATATTTTTTCCATTTTATTCTTTCTTGAGGATTTCAATTTAAATATTTTCAAAGTGTCAAGGGTATTTTATTTAATAAATTATATTTTAATGCTTTACCTCTAATTCTATTTTTCAATCATGACAATGTGTTTAAAACGATTTTATAAATTTGAAATATATATATATATAATAAAGTATGAGCTGTTGTGTCCCTTTTATTATATAAAAACATATCACATGGGAGGAACATACATAACAAGGAAGACATCAATCAAAAACAACATAGAGATCATGGAAAATCAGGGTACTCACGATCGGGTTCACATGTTGTGGTGGCAGAAACAACCACTTTGACCATGTGGGTGACATACCCTTGGATGTGATTTGGCTGGAAATCGTGGTCCACCACCCTAATCTGAATGTCCATCTTCAGATCCATCTATCATGTCTTCTATCTCACCTACAAAATCCATATTCTGATCATCATCTTCAATACATTCAAATGGGGTCAACTAGAATGAATTGTGAGTGGAAATTTAGTAGATTATTTATTTTTACAGATCTATGAAGTAACAATACCTACATAAGGGGAGAAAATCAGGCTTTATCATATATGGAAGACACCTTTTTTGAAGATTTAATTTCATGGGATCAGTTTATGAAAATGTTCTTCTTATATGGAGAAACCAAGGCATTAGTTCCATCTCTTTTAGTGGGATCATCCCTTGGATATAAATAAGAATTTTGAATTTTAACATTCTAACCACAAAGGACCATACGAGGTCCAACCCTTGGATTCAAATCATCATCATGCATCCTCATTCTCATAACAGGTCATGGAACTAGACCAAGATTCATTTGTACACATTCAAGAGGGGAGAAAATTAATTCTTTATGAAACATAGTAGTCACCTTATTTGGAGATGTCTTCATGTGTCCTTGTTTTAAGACAAAGGTCTACATTATGGGTGAAACCACAACATTGGGTCCATCTCCTTTTGTAGGATCAACCCTTGGAGAAACATTAGCCTTATGCAGGTCATCATTCTATTCAAAAAGGTTTCCAATATGGCCAACCCTTGGATTAGAATCATTATCATGATTCCCTTTACTAATAACAAGACTTGGAATCAGACCATGAATCTACTACACATCAGGATCACAAGTAGCACACATTCCACTTGTTGGGGGAAGCCCACTCCCCAACTCACCATCACTATGCATAGAAGGACTAGAAATAGCCAAATAGACCTTGTGGGATCCAGTGAGCCTAATATTTTTTTCATTTTTAGGAGAATACTTATAATGATTTATTACCATAGAGTTATTTACTCCCTTGTCATTGTACTACCTTAATCTAATTTCCACAAGATTGGATGTTCCTTTTCTAAATTTTGATGAAACTTCAACATTCTCCTCCTATAACATTTCATGCACCTTTACCACTATAGTTATCTTTTTGGATACCAGAATATCATCTAGATAATATCATTACTTATCTTAACTTATGATTTTGATTAGTATATATTTTAATAAAGTCCCCACACAAGAAAATTCATTTTAATCTACCATATCGTCCCAATAGATATGAGGACTATCATTTACCTGAGTAAGAGAAAGAAACCTATCTGTAAGATTTGGGATGGATATTCCTCTCATACACTATGGAAATCTTACATCACCATGAAATGGTGTTCTAATAAAGGTTTCTTCTACTTTAATAGGCATCAGAGAACAATTACATTTTATAGTAGGAGATACATGGAAAACTTCATTCATAGTCTAAATTCTATCTTGAGATGTAGCATCATTTACATCCCCATGTATTAATTATTTTTGTAGTGTAAAATATTGTGACCCTTTACATGACTTCAATAAAAAATAATATTCCTACTATAATTGGATCTCGAGGGCCCAAATATTCAATAATCCTATGAAAAAAGTGGCATTTTTCATAAACTATGCTTAAAATAATCTCATCCTAAGGAGTAGAGAAGACTACCTTTCAACCAAAGATGAATTTAAATCATCCCCAAACAATACTCAATAAAAATTACAAAAAAAACGCATTATTTATAGACATGTCAATGAAGATTGGGATACCGTTTTCAGAGGGGATGTCAAATAGTATCTCCATGTGCCACAACACACAATTTATCCCTAAATTTTGATCCAAACCTAAGAAAATGTATCTTTGAATTTATTTAGGATTATATTTAAATTCCATTCAAGAATCCAAGTGGTTCCTAAATTATAGTTTACTAGACCAAAACTTTTAGCATGACTCTTCAAACCTGTAGAAAGAAAAAATTATATAGAAGAACCCTTAACCCAAAGAGTCACACTTAAAATCAATGAAACTATAAATTGAAGCAAAAGGAGAGAAAATATCTGTCATTTTCCAAGGCTTCAGAACTATTGACAATGAAACTAAATTGATGAAATAATGTTTTCATTGATACAAAATTTCTAACATTTATCCATATGAAGCTAAAAGATGTGTGATGTGTCCCTACTCTATGATGTTTTGCATAATTAAATTGTTAATAGATATAATATAAAATTTCAAGTAGACAGAAAAAGAGGGAAATACCAATGAATCCTTTCCTTATACCTTCTCATTCACATAAAATGAAATTTTATAAAGGTATTTTATATTCAAAAGAGTAGGAATAAAGATTCAAACTCCTTGGATGTATTAGGTCAGGATGATCATTGGTGGGAATAAAGAGGTTCTTCCCTTGTTCCTCCTATTCATCCATCATTCGTTATTATTGTTTTTATAAGGAGATGAAAAACATATTATATATAAATTATATGTAATTTTTATTTCAATTTAAATTTTTTAAAATGAATATTTATAAATTAATTATATGGAATGTTTTTAAAAAAATGACAAATTGAATGATCTATTTTAGTGTATGCGGCGACAATGACTTTTATATTGGCATGACCTTTATTTGGAATGTGGATTCATTTAAAATACATAATGTATTCTCTAAAAAACATCCTTCCTTATTTCATAGTATTTTGGTAGTGAAAAAACTATTCTAATAATGTATTTAATATTTCAATATCATGAAATGTTTACTCATGAATGAGAATGATTATTTTTCGGTGAAATATTGGAAATTGAAAGATTTATGTGTTATGATTTTCTTATTTTTTCTTGGAAATTATTATGAAAAGTTGTTATGTTATAAACCAAAGATTTGTGGTTAGGTTTTAAACCAAAAATGGGTGGTTCTAAAATATCCCTCCAGATAATTGTCTTTTGAATATGTTCTCCAGATAATTATATTGGATGTCAGCCTAATGGTTATTCCAATTTTCAAGGGTTATGTCGGAGTTATATGAGATGTTGTTCTAATATACCTGTATTATTTCTGTATTATTTTTGATATTATTTAACTATTTTTATTAGGAAAAATCTATGTCTGTTTTCATTTGAAAATTATTTACTTATTATACACAAATAAGATTAATGTAAAAGAAAATGGGTTTTATATGTTTTGAGTCGACTAATGGTTTTAAATTTTTATATAACTTAGTGAGAGTTGTTTCTCATAAAAAGTTTTGTAATGTTGTTCAATATGTTTTATGGATTAATAGAGATAAGGATTAGGTAAAGACAAAAATTTTGTTGCTTTTTTTTAAAATAAAATATGTTTCTTTTTACAAGTTTTATATTGTGAATAAATAAATATTGAGTAGAAGTGTCTAGTTTCTGATGTAATATTAAATTATATAATATTGATAACATAATTCTCTAAAAATGTAAACATTATCAAACCCTAAAATGAAAGAGAATTAATTTTTGATTTAAATCTAATGATTATTCAATGTTTAATGTTAGTTCCTTATACTTGGTATCTTAATAAAAGGTTTAGATACATTTGAGCCTAGGATGGTATTGATAGCATTCCATTGAATGATTTTATTTAAAGTCATGCTGAAATGATATATAATTTAGATATTTTCATGTATCTTCATCTAATTTATGTTCTTTTAGAATAGTTATCCATCGAGTAAAAAATATAAATTTTAGTTGGAAGGCATCGAGAGGAGAATATCCTTCCGAATCAGCATCCAAATATGGTTGGAATTGGAACTATGAATGTTTTTTCAGTGATGGATTAGTTCAAACTACATATAAAGGGTGGTGGTGTAAATATATGATATAAATAAGATCTACCACAGAGGAATGTGATGATAGTGGAGTATTTTGTGTGGTAATATTCCTGATCATTAAGAGGATCATTTGACATTGTATTAGATGAAGGATGTATTAAATCTCCGGAAAGAATATTCATTTTCATGGGTTGTTTGGACAAACAAAAGGTAAGTATTTATATTTATCATTTTGAATTTTAATCCAACATGTGGTGGCCATTACATAAGAATATCATAGATATTGATGTGATTGATGTATTTGAATAGTATGAAATTAAGAATATTTTCTTTGAAAAATACTTTCCTAAGGTTGATCTCCGTGGAATGAAAACACAATTCATGGAATTGAAATAAAAGGAATAATATTTTTGGATTACATATGAAGAAAACTTTACATGATTTTAATGGTATGTCCAAAATTTATTTTGGATTTATTTGAGAAAATTCATTTTTTGATGAATAGTGAAAAATAAGACTCTTTTACCTAAAATTGCATTTTCATTTAAATTATTTAAATTGTTATATTATATTTTAAATATGATTTAAAGTAAAAATAGTTAAATTATATATCTAGTAATCATAATTTTTTTTTGGGATCAAATTATTATTTTATTTTTTTATAAAAACATTTTAAACAATTTAACATTCTCGCTTTTAAGACCTTCTTTCTCCTAGAATCTGTGGGATTATTTTTAAATATGCTCTAAAGCATCTGTGAATTTAATTTAAAAATATGGATTCCATATTTGGAATCATAATATTCTATTTTATATTATATGGGAAATATAATTTTTCTCCACTGTTATTAGTGAGGAAAATTAAAATTAATTACAACAATTAATGAAAAACGAGTTTACTTTGTGGATAATCATAAAAGATAAGGTGTGAAAATGGCCCAAAACTTTTAAAACACAAATTTTATACCCATATGTAAATCATATACCTTCTTTTAAAGAAATATTTCTACTATTTCAGCCATATGTGGTAATAGTAAACTCCCATTATTTAATACTTTTAGGTATTTACAAGAATGACCCTCCTCCTCACTTATAAATGGCCAATAACTCTCCTCTATTCTACACACCTTAAAATACATTTATATCGGACAATACCTACCCAAATAACTTACAAAATTATATACCCATTACCTATAGACCTTATTTTGCTCATAAATATAACCTATGAAGGCTTTCGGTACTTACCTAAGGAGTTTGTCCAAAGAAGAGGTATTGTTAGAAACCGTTCATTTTAATTTTATTTCTTCTTCAACATCCAATAATTAATCATCAATTATGATTATATAATATCATATTTTTATACGATATAATTAGATATATTATGTTTATTTCATAACTTAAATCCATTTCTACTTTATGAAATGGTTTATGAAATCATTGTTAATGTGTATAGTGGACTAATGCCTTGCAAACTGATATCATTCATTTCCATCCTCTCCTATAATGGGTTGTATGAATGATGGATTTAAACTATATTTTTGATATTTATAAAATAAATATACCTATATATTCAATATATCATAACATACTTTTTTACATTCCATTATGTAAGATATGTGATAACATCGCTCATTTATATGATGGACTACCGCATCACGATATGATGTGATTTGTTTTTCACTAATGATTTACATATAATGTAATAAGTATTATTTTAATAAATTTATGTGTTATAAATGAAATAATAATTATATTCATGAAATATTAATCATTCTGAAGAGATTATATATCATTTTATTTCTTACCTTTTCACTCTCTAAAAATGATAATGTTGTTCGTGTTATTTGTAGACTACCGCCTCTCACGAAGAGATGTAACTCTTTTTCATTAAGAAACATGTATGATGTATGAAATTATATTTAAATAAATAATATTATAAATATTACATGATTATTATTCTATAAATGATGAAATGATGTCCTTTTTTACATTCTCCTACCTACCAATGTAATTTTTGGTTTTATGAATCAAACATGATAAAAATGTCTGATGAGAACACAATTGATTAAGTAATTGTATATAACATGTTAATAAGTTAAATGAATGTAATTATAAACATGAAAATTTTCTCAATAAAGTAATCAATTAACATAATATTGTTATTCAGGAAGATAATGAATAAACAGGATAAATCTAACATGAGGTGCGGGTGTTTGTCTCAATCATCATTCATTGAGACATATTTCGATGTTATGATCCTACCTTATTTTATGAGGTGTATATATAGACCGAATGAAATAATATATCATTAATTCATTTATTTATATGATTTTTGAAAAAAATTTTAAAGTAATTATTTCACAGTGCATTTTATTTAAATGTTTTTCCAAATGATAAGGAACTTTTATTTTAAAAAACCTATATTAATATTTTCCTTATAAATCTTTTTTTATTCAATGTCCATGTGTTTAAAAATGATTTTATGAATTTTTTTATGGAAATGAAATACATATCAATGAAATTTCATCAATATTTTTTATTTATTATAAAAAATTCAAAAGGAGTTTTTATACATGTCTTGTGAAGAACATGTTTATAAAATGAAAATGGAATGTTCTATTTTAACTTATGAGGAGAAAATGAATTTTCCACCACCATAACAATTATTTTGTATTTATATTACTTTAAAATATATCATGTATTTTTAAAATAAAATTCCACCTTCTCACTTCATGGTATTTTAGAATTGAAATGGGTAATTTAAAATTGATTGAATATTTAAATATCTTGAAATATTTTCTTATGAGTGAAAATGATATTTTATGGGTGAAATGTTGATAATTGACATATTTTAGGTGTTATTATTATATTTTTGTTCTTTTACATAATTGTGAAAGGTGGTTAAATTATAAACCTTAGATGAGTGCTAATGTTATTAACCAATGACGGGTGGGTCCGTGATAGCCATCTAATGCATTGGGTAATGATTATGTTCTCTTAATAATTATATTTGAAGTCATTTATATGGTTATTATGACATGTAAGGGTTATATAATCATTCTATGAGATGATGTTCCAGGATAACTATATTATTTATCTATGCATTCTATGGTATTTAATAATTTTCTTTGAGAAAACACTGATTGTGTTTCTCATGAGAAAATGATTTAATCCATTCACTCAAAGAACATTGATATAATGATAAATTAGTTTTAATGTTTTCACTAGACTAATGTTATTCCTTCTTTTTTATCCATTACTAAACTTTTTATAATCATCCCATGTTTCATTGGGGTTTCATAGGTTTTTATGTATGAACATGAACATGTAAGAGGTTGAGATCAAAATTATGGAGATATGTTATGAAAAAAACATGTTTCATTTTACAAGTTTTAAATTTTTTAAAAAATGGATATTGTGTGTAAGTGTTTTATTTTTGCGGAAATTTTTAATTATTTAAGAGTTATGGCCTAATTATATAAAACAATTATACTGATAAGATCCTAAAATGTAATATAATTAGTTCTTTATTGAATACTCAAAATTATATAATGATTAAGGCTAAGTCCTTATACATTTCATAAAAGATTAGATAGATTTATGTTATTATATTAACAAAAAAACTTCTTAGTATATGGGATTGACTCATGTTATTATATAAAATAAATTATAGAATATTTAATAGAGGTGGAAGAAGAAATAAAATAAAAAAATCATGGTTAGGCACGACACCCCATCTTCAGTCAACCTCTTTAGGTAATCGCCGAATGAATACATAGGATTTATTTCAGATATAACTATGCACTATAGGTAAAGGGGAGGGACTTTAGGAAGGTATTTGGGATTTTCTTCACTAATATATAGGTCTTTGATGTTTTTAAGATGACAGGATAGTGGGTGGACCTTTACAAGTCAGGTGAGTGGTACACTAGTAAATTTTAAAAATGAAAAGGTGTGCCCCAATTTTTTAAATGCAAAGGGCCCATGATAGATCATTCTATTTACTTAGAAATGTTAGGATCTAAATAACTCCATAAAATAGTCATTATATATGTTTTTATAGCCTTTTAACCCTTATCATTTTAGTTTAATCCCCTGCTTAACTTTTTTCACCTTAACTGAAATAAATAATTTTAATATATTTGGCTATTAATTATAGTAAAAAATTGTGTTTCAATTATTAGATAATTTAATTTTTCTATTAAAGATATGGAATATGTTTCTTCCAATTAAATTTATTGATGTGAAAAATTGTAACTTAAAACAATACCTTGAGAGTCTAGGAAGAGGTTGTTTTTCAAGAAGTGGCTTTTTTCAATCAAAAGATGAATTTATATTAACTCTAAGACTTATAATAATCATAGTGTGAATATAAATAAATATATATAGATATTGTACCTATAAATTTAGTTTTAAACATTCCTCAATACATATTAGTTTAATTAATTAAAATGGATAAACATTATGCACTTAAAATAAGTGTTTGGAAAAATCTGTTTTTAAACCCAAAAAAAAGTTATATTAAAATACAATATAAAGTTAATTAAAATGAAATTGAGTTTACTAGATATAACTAATTGATGATTATTTTATTTAATGTAAAATTTAAATCATAATGTAAATTTTATATTACTAACATTATTTAAATATGTTATAGTTTAAAAAAATATATATTTTCCACTATTCAATGAAAAATCCACATATTCTGAAAAATACCAAAACATAATAAAAAAATTATTATGATATGTTGATATGAAAAATTTTGATCATTTTATCAAAAAAAATTTCTAAAAGTTCTTTATATTAATTATATTATTTTCCCCGAAAAAACATTAAAAATATTTTTGAAAAAAAACATATTTTTGAAGAATAAAATGTGATTAGGAAAAAATTTAGTGATAGTTTAATAAATATTTTTCAATAAATTTATAATTTGTACGAAATTTATAAATATATATATATATATTTTAATTTATTTAATACTATTTATACCCTCCTATATTATAACTATATTATAATGATTATATTTGAAATAATATTATTTCATGGTTCGTTTAAACTTGGTGTTACCTGTTGTATATGATATGAAACATATCATCCTTTTTAATTTATAATTGCTCGATATTTATATAATTATTATAAATATATAATTCAAAAAATATTAATAAATATAAAAAATATTTATTCTATAACTACTTAGGTTTTATCATTTTCCCCCTTTTGGTTATTGAATCCTGGTAACTTTTTCACTTATTATACTTGTGATAATATCTCTACCTTGATAAAGTTTAAGATTCAAATGTTGTTTCTTCAATATTTTTGGTTTTCCCTTAAACCTTGTCTTGTTTTATTAATTTTTTCCATAATAATTTCTCTCTATAGTCAAGAATATGAGATGGATATTCCTCATATGAAAAGTTCTATTTCAACTAAACTACATCTGAGGTCAAAGAATGAGATGAATCTAGCACGAACTTCCTTAACATTGAGACATGAAATATCTTGTGTACCTATGATAAAATCAGAGGAAAATCCACTTGATGGGAATCTGATTGATGTGGCTCTATTTTTACATAGTTTTCCCACATCATTTGACTTAATTTTTAATGATTTAATTATTATTCAATAACTTTTTACTATATAATTTTACTTTTTTATTTTTATTATTAAATTTGATATTTAATCAATTTTTATAATTAATTATGTATTTCTAGTCATCAAAATAAAACTTTTACTCTTACTAATCTAATCAAATTTAATATTGTCGTATATAGTTTGGTTAATTTAAATATTCTTGATTGTTTAATAGGTAAATGTCTAAATTATATTATTATTTAATCAACTTAATTCTTTTTAAATAAGTTAGTCTTTATTTAAATATTTTATATTTTTGTTTTGTTAAATTAGATTAGGTTAACAATGTTAAATAACTTTTTTAGACACCCTACCAATCATTTATGTAAGAAATTTTAGTTTTAATTAAATTAAGTAGTTCGCTTTCAATTTTATGTGTTCAAATAGTAGTTCAATTAATTAATTAAGAGTTATTTAAACATTAATTATATTATTTTATGTATGCAGTTTGATTATTAATTCATTTTCGTTTGGTTTTAGTCTACCGGTGTGGTACACTATAACTAGCGGTAACCATGTTACCGTTACTGACTAAAAGTGACTTGCATTCAATTTTCTCTAGAAGTAGCTAGTTTTGAGATATAATAGTGACCTTGTTTATACCAGTGACATTTTTGACCGTTATTCTTTCTTACCGGTAACTCTAATTTTTAACCCCATCCTCACTAATAAATTTTACACGCTCACCGAAACTCTTCTCTTTTACATGCAACTATCCTTTTTAATTTACTTATTTAGTAATCTCAATGTATGAATTTCATAATCTTAGTTTATTAAATATCCAGTTATTAACATAAGCGATATCCATTAATAATTTTTATTATAACATTATGGTTTTATGTTTAACAAAAAATCTTTCTTTTTAAATGGTGTTTAGCATTATTTTAATTATTTATTTTTAGTCTTTTTATTTAGCTTACTTAAGTTTTATTTTAATGTTTAATTTATGTGGGTTTAATTTTATTTGTAGTGACTCTTTTTATTTTTTCTATACTGGTAAACTACATAATTTTTATTTTTAACAGTAACCTTAAACTATTTAAGCTACTAGTGAGTGTTTAATTTTTATCAGTGACCTGATGCTGTCAAGTTTATTTTATTTTACTTTATTTTGAACATGTAATATTAATATATATTGGTAACGGTGAGCTTCCATGTGAGCTTCCTTGTCTATAGGTGACCCATGTCCTACTTTATCTCACTATTTCATACCTTTCACTCACTGTTAGACTTTTTATTATTATTATTTTTACCTCACTGTTACCCTCTACCTCACTGGTTCTTCATCACCTCACTATTAGACAACTCTTTTTTCCTCACCGTTAGAATAATACAACCCCTGCAGTACCTCACCATTTTCAACCACTATTGTTTTTCATATCCAACAGCAGAGCCCCTGGAAATTTATTAGAATAAAAGAAAAGATCAGGAAACAATCATCACATTCCCAACACAACCATTTCATATCCTCAATGTCACACCCATTACCACTTCCATGATAAGAGGACATATCCGCAGTCGCTGTTTCCCACTATGAACTTCCATAATGCCTCAGAACTTTAGTGTACATCCTTCTTAGATACAACCGCTCTAGTGAGATAAACTCAGTAGAAGATTGCATATTCTTGACAGAAGATTTGGTAGACATTGGCTTTGGCAAGTGGGAATAGTCCTTCCTCGTCTTTCCTTGAGGAGAAGCAATCATATTTTCCTGATCCACCAACAGTGTCTTGTTCCCCCCTGGGCAATATCACTGTATGATGGCCTAACCATGTCCCCATAATTATCTTTACCACTGCCAGCAAGATCCGCACATTTTCCATTGATCTGCATCTTTTGGTAATTCACTAACTGGTCTCGCTGAAACTGACTATTCGTATCAATCATACCCAAACAGTGGGGATCCTCCACCACTTCCTGATCAACATTTATCCCATCTTTACATGCTACATCATCCTCCTTTGACTCATTATGCATGTCTTCACTACCATGTAATGGAGCCGTCTCATCCACGGTATCATTTCCTAACCCTTGAAATCGATTACCCAGGGGTATTATAATCATCACACCGCTATCAGCATTTCCCTAACCACTACTGCTGCCGGCAAAAGCCGCTGGAGCTCCCACTATTTTATTATCCTCACATCCTGCAAAAACCTGCACCTCCACTATTGGAGACCATCTGTGGTCCAACCCCTGCTTTCCCTTACTCACAACACCAATGTTGCTCCCCCTCCACTGATTAACCACACCAGCATCAGTCGTGATCTCCTGCAGATCAGAGTCCTCTTTTGCTGAAGGTCTGCAATCCTAAGTTCATCGGAAGGAATTTCCTCACCACCACCACAAACACTCTTGTGTTCAATTTCCTTCGGATCATTCCCCTACAGATCCTGCCTAAGCTGATTGAATACAACAGACACCAAAGGATTTGGAGGAACTCCTACGGATTTGTCAACAGTCATTGTATCCCAAGGTCCCAATCTGTTTTTCATTCTAGTATCAACCACAGCGGGCCTCCTTTGCTATGTCATCATGCTCAGACCTGATGACCTGCGGCTCTTGATTCCAGTATGACATCTCAAACATGAGTGCCCCAATCATCTACTGTTTCAGCAGTATTCAATCCAGGATTCATAAGCAACAGCTTTCTTCCATCTGAATTACTCCCCTATAGAGATCCAAACCCATTCCACTAGAGGTCAAGAAATGCCCACTTCAACACAGCACTGAGGATTAATCGGGTGGCTCAAAGTAGACGTACACACATCAGAATATAAGAAACAACCTACCATGTCCCCAATCATACAAAAAATTGCTGGATTTTGAAAGGGTAAGGGAAGGTGGGGGAAACTTTCCCAAATCGGAATGGAAGTAGGATCTCGGTTCATACAAAAGTCAATCGTCCATCGAAAGAGAAAAAATTTGAAACTGTTGCATCATCAGGGAGCGTTGGACCATGCACGAACCAGATTTTCATCGGAAGAAAAATGGATCATGAGATGACAATTACCAAGAAGGCCAAAAAACTGCGCAATCATGTAAGTCCCATTTACCAAATACAAACCGATCAAAATCATATACTGACGGCCTTCGGGAGTTGAAACGAGCCACCAGGGTCAGATCAAGGTGCCTCGTCGCTTCAGATAATTCCGACACCATGATCAGAAGATGAGGATTTCCAAGATGATGATCAGGCACCTTTAGATTTAATTCAATCTTCAGAAACTCCAAAAGATAATTTGGTTTAGTAAAAGGCACAAAGGGGGTCCGGGGATTCGGAGGAGGGATGTACTGCCGGGCCTGCTTCACGAAACCGATAAAGACCACCCCATGTACACCGAACATGGGGGAGGAATATGAAGATAGGAAATAAATAAATAATATAAACAATAATAAAAGAAAAGTAAAACAAAAATAAGATAAAATAATAAATTTAAACTAATGTTAAATTAATGATAACATTACATAAAAGGTAACTTTACTAAGTGAAATATGTATAAAATAATTTAGAAACGTTATAAATTTTAAACAATTATGATATTAATAAATAGATAAATTATAAATTAAAATATAAAACTAAATTAATAATAAATTTAAATAATAAATTAATTTACTGTTTATAGTATAAATATATAATTAATAATAATTATAAATAAACTTTAAAATAAACTTATTAATTTATAAAAATATTTTAAACTAATGTTTTAATTCTAATTACAAAATTAAAATATAATAATTAATAAATTAATGTAACAATTAAATTTACTTAAAAGTAATAATAATAAAGATAATAAAATTATTAATTAATATTATCTTATTTTATTATGGTGATAAACTTTAATAACTTAGTTAAAAATGATAAAATTTATAACTTAGTAACTATAACTATTAACATAATTAAATTAATAACTTTTTAATAACTTATGTATTACCATAGTCTTGTTAAGTGAATATTTTTTTATAAATAATATTAAAGTAAATAATAATTATCAATTAATATATTTATTAATTAAATTTAGTTAACTTTTTAATAATAATTATTGTCTTTGAGTTTTAACTGCTTTATTTTGTTTATAACTTGTGCAAGTTTATACCGAAGACATAAAGACATATATGTTCATGCAACTAACTCATCTAGAGTTAGTTACGTGAGGAACACTTGCACGACATGCCAGTTATGAAAAAACGTACGTTGTGTCGTACATTTGTGAAGGGTTTCGGAAGTTGGTGGAAGAAGTGTGGTGACATGCAGTAGATGACGGTGGATATTAAAGAAGACTACCAGTAGAATAGAAAAGGATAATCATTTATACGATGAGGAATTGATGCTCATTCATTCTGTGAACACATCCATATAAGAGTGAAGACTCTTGGGAGAAGCATTTGAGAAAATCATGAGATGATGGAGCCAAAGAACATAGTATCACTAAGGGAGTTCTTTTCCATTCTTGAACTCAATTTCACAGTACTCTGTGATCGATTGTTTTTTCAATTCTTTAATCAAGATGATCATAGTTTAATGATTTCATCACATTGGAATTCAATTCTACTGGTTTATCTTTAAAACTTCTTCAATTACTTCACATTTTTCAGAATCATAATAAATCGGCAGGATTGAATTATGATTCACTATTCTGTTGAATCACCTCTCTATTGATTTCAAAATTAATAATTCAATTTCGACTGGTGAGGTTATTTTTTAATGCATCTTTCAGAACATTAATTTTATTAACATTGGAAGTTTATCGTGTGTTTTTTTTCAAATTTAATCTTTTTCAAAACTCTTAGCAGTCTGGTTAAGTTTTGGTGTGGTGAACTCCAAGATTTAATCCTCTGCCTGTTGAATTTCTTGGTGAGGGAGATTCATCAGTTATGTGTTGAGGTGTGTTTCAGAATTTTTTTTGATGAAGTAAACTATATCAACCAGTAGATTAGATTTCCATTGTGAATTTTGTTGATTTGAGCTCCTTGTATTTGCAACTTATTGTTAGTTTGCTATAATTCTTTAGTTTAACAGTACTTAGTGTAAATTTTAGTTTCTTTGTAGAAAATCATGGTTCCTCGTTCAATTTCCATTTCATTAATAAAATAAAAGAAAAATAAAATGTAAGACGGTGTTTTCCCCACTGCTGAAAATAGTGGAGGTTTAAAATTCAAAACCTTAGAATTTACTCATTTGCCTTCTATGTGGATCAACCCTGCACTTTTATACTAGTGTAGGAGTAATAAATGTAATTTTTAGGGCCGTGACGACCTCTGACCTATTCACTGATACATCTTTGTCTAGGTTTATATATGTTCCAATGAATTGTGGACTTAAAGAACCCTTTTTAACAGAAAAAATTAAACATTACCTTGGGGAAAAATTGTTTGAAACAAGATCACCTACCTTGAAAGAAGTATTTTCCTCTAGTTAATCACATATCTTTTTGTCTTGTTCTATTTTTCCTCCATGTGTTTCAAAATTAACATTAAATACACAAAACTTTCCTCTACCAACTCTAGTCTAAACCACTTACATTCTCCTACATCATCATTTAAAAGATATAATTCAACACTACTTTCCATATAATTCCTCAAATGGTGCCAAATTTAATCTTTAATTAAAACTGTTATTATAAGAAAATTCAACCAAAGACTGATGTTTATCACAATCTCCCTAGTAATCAGTTTAAAATAAATGAATCATGTCCTCCATGGCATGAATTTTTCCATCTAAATGTCTATATGAATAATGAAGGAAAGATATTCTGAAATTAATTCATTACCCAACAAAATCATAATTGGTATCCAATAATTAGAAGTGAAACGTAAATCACGGTCAGATACAATGGAAAGTGGAACTCAAGGAAACTTAAATATCTCCTTGAGGTACAATCGATAAATTTAATCTGGAGACATAATATCATAAATAAGGAGGAAATTTTTTAATGTAGTCATTCAATCAATAATAACTCAAACAACATTATTTCCTTGATATTTCTTTTATACCCCCCCCCCCACAAAATCCATTAAAATATTCTCTAATATCTACTCTAGAACTATAAAAGGATTAATCATTCCCTTTGGAAATTATAATTATTGATTAAATTATGGACAAGACAAGTGTTTCAAAGTGAAGTCAGCAATATCTATTTTCATTAAATCTCACTATTAACACTCCTGAAGAACTGTGTACATCTTAGTATTTTCCAAATGAATGGATAATGGAGAACTATGAGTCTCACTCGACAAATCGTTCGATAACTATAATTTACAAGTAAAACATAATTTTACTCTAAATCTAAAAATATATTCTTAATTAATATTAAAATCAAGAAACATTCCATTATTAATATATTTTATCTTTTCGTTAAAAAGAATGATCATTTTTCTAAGATTGATTAATTCTCTAGGGAAAAGACAACTGTAATGACCCCAAGAAATAGAGGATGTCCCTCCAACCACAACTTTTAGGAACAAATTCATGACATCATTAACCAAAGGGTCGTGTTCCAAAAATTACATGGTAAATGTAGCATTATTATTTATACTGCAAGCCTAATCTACATAGTTTTCGTTTCAAGGATTATAATTAAATTTCAAATCATAATCCTTTATCTATTCCATACATATTATGTGTATCATGTTCAATTAATTCTTAGTGAAAATATACTTCAAACTTTTATGATCAGTATATATTTCAAACTTTTTCAATATAATGGGTGCCTCCAAATTTTCAAAGAATAAACAATTTTTGATAATTACAAATCATGAATCAGATAATTTAGCTCATAAATTTTTAATATCTGTGAATCATAATAAATTAGCTGATCATTTTGATTTAGGTAATAATTAAGTAACTTCAATGATTAATCATTATAGATGACTATTTTCTATTTCTAGAAGTCCAGAGAAAAACTGAAGCATTCACCATTCTCTTTTTCATTTTGTAAAAAGAGACATCATATTCTTCTATCCAAATAAAACTAATTCCATTTCATGTTAACATAGCTAGTGGGAAAGACAATAAAGAAAATTTTTCAACATACCAACCACATCAAACAACTAATCCAAGAAATAAACTAATATGTGTGACATTGGAAGGGATTTACCACTCTTCAACAACTTTAGTTTTAGAAGGGTCAATAGTTATTCCACCATTAGAAAAAAATTTCCAGAAGAAATTAATTATTTGAAACCAAAAGTAATACTTAATAGATTTACAATATTGTTTTTTTTCATTTTAGGTTTTCAAAAGAATTCTCATGTGACTTTAATATTCCTCCAAGATTTTAGAATAGAGAAAAATATCATCTATAAAATGTCCATACACTTGTCAAAGTACTCATTGAAGGTCATATACAAAAGATCCCTAAATAGTGTATGTTTATTAGATAACCTAAATGGAATATAAGCAAACTCATAGTGCCCATATCTATTCTAAAATACTATCGTTGGAATATCACCTACCATAACCTTCAACAGATGGTACCATGATCTCACATCAAGAATCAAAAAATATTGATCTCCCTTGATCTGATCAAAAAAATCATTTATATGAGGAAAAGTATAATTTTTCTTAATATTAATGTTATTAAAGTTACTATAATCAATGTAATGTATCACAAAAGAATATTTCTATTTCACTAAAAAACAAGAGAACCCCATAGTGAAGCTCATGGTCAAATGAATCCTTTGTCAGATAATTCTTATAAATACATTTTCAATTACAGAAGTTATAGATGTGAAATATTATAAGGGTATTTTGAACAAGGCTTAACATATGATATTGAGTTGATAGTAAACAGATCCTCCATATTAGAAATAAAACCATGAAACTAATTATGAAATACATTGATAAATTCATTCACTATTAGGATATCACTAATCTAAAAAGTTTATTTCATGTCAAAAATATGACCTTGCTAAAATTAACATATATATATATATAATAGGTTTATCATCATCTTGGTCAATTATGAAGGGTATGAAACCATTGTATAAAACATTTTTTGTTGTGTAATCTATCTTAGAATTATAAACTAAAAGTCAATCCATACTCATGATAATATCAAACTCTACCATGTAAAATTCAACAAGTATTTTAGGAAAGTTCATCCCACAAATATCAATAGATAGATTACTACAAATCCCGGTTTCGTTAATATTTCCAAATGGGGTTTTCGCGAAAAATTCTATCTTCTTTTCTTGAGGTGATATTTTAATTTTTCTGTTAAATTTCTCAAAATGAAGAAATATGATGATCCCGGGTAAAACATTGTATTTGAGTAATTCAAATAAATAAGTAACATTATTGTAAACAATTCATTTGATAGACCAAGGTAAAGCATAATAGAATCAAATGATCTCTTTACACCCTTTTCGTTCGATCTTGCTAACTTCCAGAATGAGTAACCAACTTTTGATACACATTTGAAAAAATCCTATACTCAATGAAACTAAAAAAACTCATTGTGGGATGGATATCTATTACCCCACTCTTGGATTCAATATAATTATGTTCCTTAAAATCATGGGACATATGGCCAAACATTCCACATCTATAACACTTTTCTTATATTATAAGAAATTTCCAAGGTACTTTTTATCACACTTACCACAAGATGGGAGAATAATTTTCTTACCTCCATATTTATTTGATGTACGTTTCCCCATCACTCTCTATCTTAAACTCTTCTTAATTTCTTCATCATTAGAAACATACATGTTAGAAAGTCATATCTCAACTATTTCATCACAATGAACAACATTCTCATTTCATTTAAATTAACATGATTCCAAAACCATTATATATCATTGCTTAAATCATGAGTCAAACTGATTAATCTTACTATCAGCACCCTAGTTAAAAATTGGTATGTACCATTCCAATCGGGTGAAGTTATCTTTGTATGTACCCATCAAATATTCCTTATTTTTTATCAATTCAATTATTTTTTCCATGGTAATATTATTACCCTTTTGAAAATATTTCTAAAGTAATGTATCATTAAAATCATCACATTTTAAGGTATAATTCTATTACATTTCTCTAAAATTCTTAACCATTGACCACCACTGGTCATCTTCACCTTCAAAATTATAAATAAAAAGTGTAACATTTTGTTGATCCGAACAACCTAGGATATAAAATAACTTTTTAAGGCTTAAATCCATACTTCAGCTAGGATAGGGTTAAATGATCATCCAAATGATGGGGTTTTCTATGTCATAAAATGATCCACTATCATCATGTTCCTTTAAAGTATATCTAGTTTCTCTATTTCATGGATGCCACCACTATTCATAGCATATTTAAACTAATCCATCACTACAAAAAACTACTCAGTACCAACTCCTACCTTTCCAAGTTGTTGATTTGGAATGATATTTTCCACTTGATACCTTCCTACTATTACTTCCCTTATTCCTCTTTGGAAACCCATTTTGGACAAAAAAAATTAGATGAAGAAACATGATAATATTCAAATTCTATATCATTTTTACATAACCAAAAAGTAAAATCATTCATGGTCATTCTATTTAATTTATTCTAAAATATAATGTTATCTAATCCTTTTGTTTGATAACTATTATAATTAATCTTCCTAAATCATTAAATATTATAGTTTGTTTTTATAGGAATTAACATTCATCCATCCTTAGGATCTTTTCTGGTATATAGTTTTAGAGAATTGGGACGTTACTATTACATATCAAACCATATATGAACCAAGTTGACACATTTATTTAGTATCCATTTTTTCATAATAATAAACTTTTAATATGATTAATGTCTTCCTTATTGAAAATATTAATAAATATCATCTAGACTTTACCCATTCCCTTACCCATCCTCAAACCCTATAAAAATTTTAAAAAATTGGATGATCGCAAAAATCATAGTACGAGACATAAAAAAAGAGATAAAATTGTTAGTACCTGAAACATTTTCCTTTTAAAGTAAGACATGGGCTCAAAATAAATATTTTCTTAAAAAATAAATCCCCTTACATGAAGAAATAATTTCCTAAAACATTTCATTCCAAAACAAGAAGGAAATATAAAAAAATAAATATTTCCTTGAAAAAATAATAAATAGATTATTTTTTTTCATAAAGTCATACTTTTCAGCCTTAAGAAGTTGCAAATACATTCATTTAAAAAATATAATATTGCATACCCTTTTAGTAATAATGATATTACCATAAAAGGGTATAGAAATCATAGATGAAATATATAGGTCTATCAGGATATAATTATCCATACCACTCTTACAAATGGAATAATCATATGATTGACATCCATACCCAATGAATTTGTGGGTTATCATATACCCACCCATCCTTAGTTTATAACGTTACCACTCATCCTTGTTGCATAACATAACAACCTAGACTTAGTAAATAATGTAGCCACCTATCATTGGTTTATAGATTTAACATCTATCATAATGTCCAAGTACCATAACATTATCATAATACACAAAATCATTGAATTTCATTATTAAATGCATAATATATTCTTTGAAACCATAATACATAATTTTCAGATATTAAATGACTCATTTCATATAATAACACGTTTTCAAACAAAAAATACATAGAAAAATTAAAAGATGTATTCTTTTATGAAAACAGAAATTCTTATAAAGGAACACAAATATCTAATTATGGTCATGACCGTAGGAATAATTGTTATCATAGTATATGTTAAAATAGAAAATTCCTTTTGTCTTTTGTTAAGAATGAAAAACATTCCATAAAAATATTCACTTATTTTTTAATAAAAAATTCATTAAAGACAAAATTGTCCTTTATAAAACTCTCATGTCCATAAAAAATTGTTTTCAAAACATGGACCTAGAATATAAATATATTTAGAAGGAAAACAATAAGGATTATTTTTTATCATAAAGGTCCCTTATTACTTTAGAAACAATTGAATCATAATCCCTATTAAATAATAAAATTAAAAAGATTTAATACCATTATAATAGATAAATTATTTATATAAAATGTCAATTGATCTATATATACACATCATAAAATAATATTGGTTCAGAATATGAAAATATTCTTCAACGAAAGTAAATTTGGATGAAGTCCCTTACCGTGAGTCTAAATCGTCTCATATGTTCTTTATATTCATGAATTATAAACTTATAATAATTATTTAAATTAATAATAAATTTTTCAAGTTTATTATTAGTTTTATTTTAATTATTTACATGTTCTATTCAATTACAAAATCAATTATTTTCACTTTGGATGTTTGGATGATATTCGGTATATAAACCTAAAATCACTTTGGTAGGTTTAAGAGGATAAAAGTGGTGATCATTTAATCATATTAAATTTAATAATAATTACATAATTATCATATTTATACAAATATTATAATTTTAAAATCCATTTTGAAATATTGTAATGAAAATTGAACTATATTACAATCATAGATACGGTATGTCATACGTACGCATGAGATACATTTCAATTTTTCAACAATCATTTTGAAAAATATTTTATGTATTGTCTTATATTTATAGATTAATAATTATATCATAAACTAAATATTATTTCATTAAATATACTGATATATATCACCCCTATGATGTGGAGATGGAAAAAATCACAACACTTTGTGTGAGGTTGAATTCCACACACAGCATAAACTATATCAATATTTTTCAACGAGTGGAATGGTAGGAAATAACATTATATATTATATTTCCATATTGATAATTATTTCTTATCAATAATAATTATTTATTTTATATGAATTATATTCATTAATTTTTTTATTACCTTCCATATAAATCATTATTAAAAAAATCACATCATGTCGCAGGACGGTTGTCCACTGTACACGTGAGCAACATTATCGTATCCCCCAAGGAATGGGAAGTAAAATTTTATATATAATATAATATTTATATAAGTAAATATTTATTAAAATTATAATATATATACTTTAAATCCATAATTATAAAACCCCATCATATAGGATGACGGAAAATGAATGAAATCTATTCGCGTGGTGGTAGTCCTTTGTACAAACAATTGATGATTTTTATATCCCATTTGATGGAGGGCGACATGGATTTTGGTTATTACATTAACATAACAGAATATAATTATACGGTAGATACCTATTTTATTACATAATCAAAATTTAAGAGTATTTTAAGTAGTAGGATGAAGAAATAATATAAAAACTCATGGTTAGGTACGACACCTCTTCATCGGAAAACCATCCTATGTATGAACCGGAATCCTTGTTATGATGTATTTTTCAAAAAAGTAAGGTATCTAAGTCATTTTTAGTGAATTTTGGATGTTATTTTTGTATTTATTTTTAATAGAATTTCTTTTAAGGTGTGAAGGGTAGGGGAGAGTAGATGGCCTTTTGTAAGTAAGGTGGGTGGAACACTTGTATTTTTTTTAAAATAAAATGGTGTACCCACTCTTGTGACATGAAAAAAGGGTCAAAAATAGAAATTTAAAAATAAATTTTCATAATAATGTGTGATTATATCTATACAGTATTTTTTATGATAGTTTTTAAGTGATTGTAACCCTTTTCATTTTAGTTTAACCCCCTTGTAATCTAGTTTCACCATTACATCCGTAACTAATTTCTACTAATTTCACAATTTATTATAATAAAAAATTTAATTGAACCAATTAGATTATGTAAAATATTATTATTAAAAATATGTAATCAATTTTTCCAAATTAATTTCACATAAGTGGAAAAAAATCATTTAAAACAAAACCTATAGATTCGAATAAATAAAACTGGTTTTCAAGTTGGGTGGTTTTCAAGAAAAATATGATTTTATATTAACTCTATGACTAATAATAATAATTTTATGAATATAAAATAGAAATTATTGATATATAATAAATAAATTTATCTCTAAATTTTCCTCATTAGGTATCATTTTAATTAGTTAAAATTGAGAAACAGAATGTGCTACCAAAAAGTTATTAGAAAAAGGCAAATTTAAAATAAAAATAAACTTACACTAAAATATAATATGACGTTTATTAAAAATAAATTACATGGGTGAAATATAAAAAAGGATAAATTTTTTACTTGAAATAAATTTTAAAACTTAATAGAACTTTTTTCTTTCTTATTTTATTGAAAGATATGATAGTTTTACAAAAAAAGCGTATTCTTAACAATTCACTGAAAAATCAATATATTCCGAAAATTCCTAAACTTTCACCATAAATGTTTTTGATAATATGATTTAAAAGGGATCATAATTTTATAAAATAAATTTTATAATATCCCTATAAATTAATTATATTATTTTCTCACAAAAATCAATAAAATCATGTTTGAAAAAAACATATTTTTGAATAATAAATGTCATTAGGAAACATTTTAGTTTTTATTTTCGAAGAATTTTTCCATAAAATTTTAAATATTAGGTACTTTTTATATATTTAATATAACATTTATTACTATTAATACCATCCAATATAATTTTTAGGTTATAACAGTTAATCTAAAATAATATAATTTCATGATTTATTTAAGCTCGGTGTTACGTGTCATATAGTCTACCGAATATGGCCTCATTTTAAATTTTATATTACATAGTATTGTTATTATGGATATATATGTATAATTGAAAAATATTAATAAATATAAAAAAAATTATTCTATCATTACCTGGGTTGTCATAGCATAACATGATGATACATTGTGGAGATGCCTGGTGAATCCCCAAAAAAATAACCTACAAAATCACGGTTAAATTACATATGAATCTTAGGCCACATAATTATTGATAACATGATAATTCAGATTTTTCATTTCATGTATTTAATTTCTCTTATGGTGAAATTTTCCTCAAAGAAACCATTGCATCCAATTCCTTTGAGGTCTAAAAAACATCTATGTGTCAACATCCTATCACCCCAATAGAATATTCTTTAAAACATGGGAACTAGAGGTGATAAAAAGTTCATCAAATGTTTTGGTATCATAGATCGGTATGGATAATGTGGAGGTACCAACAAATTAAGGTGCTAGAAAAGAGGACTTTGGGATATAGAAACTGAATCTCATACACATCATTGGATAAATAAACTAGTATAACCCAATGTTATTATTCGACATTGGAAAACATTTACATTCATTTTTCTATAATCATTCCTTCAAAATAAGGTAAATGAAATACCCTACATCTTGAAATTCTAGAAAACATTTAAAACCCCCCATTATCATAATTGAGTAGCAAGAGTCAACACACATAATATGATGTGATCACAATTGTGATTAGTGATGAAAACATGGAAGAAAATGAATAATTTGACACTAATGAAGATAAAAACACTCACTAGAACACCAATGGAAATGATACAATCTTCATGAGTATTATGAAGAATAAAAATTCTACTATTTTGGAACAGAAGGGTTTTTAGTGGCTTATAGGTGAAGTCTAATACTAAAATGTATTTACCTATGGTGTGAGGGAAGAAATGGTATGCATGTGCATGGTTGTTTCAATATACATAAAGTTTAGTTTGGTGATTCAGTGAAGAGAAGATTGAATATAACTTTTGGTTTACCCTCTATGACATGGTTTTGTGTCCTAGCACAAAAATATTGAGTTCAAAATTTAATATCCATATAGAATATTAATAATTTCATATCTCATTAATATGATGATATTGAGTGGGATAATTTTTTCTGATTTTATATAGATTTTAATAGAGATAAAATAATTATATAATTATGATTCGAACAGGTTTTATTCCTACAAATTTATGTGATAACTTCTCATTCAAATTATCTACAGGAAGTGAATCTCTTATAGTTCACTTTTATTTAAAACGAGAGAACTTCATCTAAATGTTTGGGGGAATCCACAAAATTATCCACATGAAACCTATCATAGTTAATCGATTCAAAAATAAATCCATTAATTATTCAAATGCCCTCCCATTCAATCAAATTCCCTAATATATCACATGAAGACTAAAACATTAATATTGGGAGTTTTCTAGAATTATGCGATAATTTTTAGTTTAATAATTCTTTGAGTGACACATCAAGGTTAAAGTTATTTTATTTTTATTGAGAGATAATGCTAGAGAGTGATTCAATTCATTTCACCTAATTCATTATGATATGACATGATCTGGAATGGAATTTCATAACCCTATTTTCCCCACCATGTCAAACAATATTCACATTGACACATTACATTTTAGTTAATAGGATGAAGAATCATTGGGTAAATCATATGAAATACTAAAGGATCTTACACATAAATTTCCTCATTGGGGAATAGAATATTTTCTACTAAACAAAAAATTATCAATGGGTATTTTATAGGATAATAGGTTTATAAAAGATATTCTATAGATGGAGGTTCATTGTTGAAGAAATATCTAGAAGAGATCTATATTTATTTCTTGATTTTGTGAGAAATAGTTTTATGTGGTAATAAAGAGAAATGAAAATGTGAGGGGTATTCATGGTTGAATATTTTTGGATGGTTTCCCATTTGGAGGATAGGAAAATGAAATTATATGGGATTATTTCTACACACTAACCACAAGGTATGTACATAGAGGTAGTCACTTATGTTGATTGTAATCAATAAAATTTAATTTAATTTTGGAAGACACAACAATAAGGGATCAAGTACCAACCATGAAAATATGGATATAAAGTACCTCATGGTCCCACTATTAAAACTCAAATCCATGCCTTAGAATACATATTAAAAATATTCATGACCATGAATGAGGTTACCATCTATGAGTCAAAATAATAAACCAAATATAAAATGGTTTCATTAAGAAATTTGGAATTTTATTTTGGATATATGTTTGTTCATGTTAAGGAAAGGTTGAGGGGAATTTTCCCTAGTGACAATTAGGTTATCCCTTGAAGATATGTTAGGGAAATTAAACTAAGAATATGATAAACCATTAAATATATAACTAAATTCAAATATAAAAAACCACTCTAGGAAATTATACAAAGAATATTAAATTGAAAAAAGAAATAAATAAAAAGAAAATTAATATTTACAAAAGGTTATGGAATAACAAAAACTACTAAACAAGCCAAACATATTCTTCTAGAGATGTTAAACAAAACAAAAGTTAAAAGAAAAATGAGATATGATTATGGATATAATTAATAAATTTTATAGTAATATCCCCTTTGTTAATTATATATAGAACAATCTGATATATGCCAAATTTATAAATGGGCTACTTTTAAAAAAAGAAGAATCTTTAAGAAATTATCACAATAAAACTTACAAAGTACTTCTCTTATTCTATATCAATGGATCTACCCAAAAATCAATAAGAATAAGTTAGTTTCTCGATTCCTATTAATATAGAATCTATCAAATTTCTAATGGCTTTATGTGATACTCTTACAAATGTAGATATCATGTATTGTAATATATTTAAATTTCTATGGATAAAAGGCCTAAATACTACAAGAGTGGTTTTAAAACATTATGATTCCATAGTGAAGCACACACATAGAATGATTGAAGATATTTTAGTTAAAGTAGATATGTTCATGTATCTAGTTGACTTCCTAGTTCTGGACATGAATAATGAAAGGAAATCCATCACACTAGGAAGGCCAACTTTAGAAATGGAGAGAAAATTTGAGAATTATTGTGCGGGTTGTGATAAAGAGTTGGTGGTTCTAAGGTCAATTTAAATATTCACAAGTCCATAAAGAAATATGATAAACATGATGAAAAATTTTATTCTAATAATGAGTTTCAAGTTGAATATGTGGCTAACATTGGTCAAAATAAGGAGCTAACTACTATAAAAAATCATGTAAAAGGTGAAAAAGAAAAGAATAATAATATAGGAAAATAATATAAGATAAAACAATGGTAAAACTAGAAAATGTATATTTTGATGGTTTCGATATGTTTTGTATGACTAATTACCTAACTTTTAGGTTTTCAATAGTAACTAAGATAAGGAATAGTAGTTCTATGTATTTGAATAATGTGATGTCTTAGGGAAGAGTATGAATACTGTCCAAAAAAAACATTGACCCGTCTATGATGTTAAATATCAACTTTTTCTATTTATTTATCAATATAGGGTAACCTCTATCCAATCCATCATCACATTATCAAAAAATGGGATTAATCAATCTAAATCATGATTATAATTATCTTTTTGGAGTCGACCTAGGTTTTTTTCGTTTCATTTATGAATTTTTACACTCATGCCCTTATTTAGTTTTGGGATTTTATGAACATTGACCTACACTTTTACATGTTTATTTTTAATTTGAAGGTCCATATATTGAAAAGGCATAAGGAGAAATATAATAAGTATAGAAGGTGGGGAACATAAAATTATAAGGGGATTATAAGTTTATGGTTTTTA
This sequence comes from Viscum album, assembly GCA_963277665.1. Classification (NCBI taxonomy): domain Eukaryota; kingdom Viridiplantae; phylum Streptophyta; class Magnoliopsida; order Santalales; family Viscaceae; genus Viscum; species Viscum album. The sequence continues at coordinate 1,007,500,652 of OY728134.1, forward strand.
TTTATTGTTACTCCCCACCATTTTTTAACTTTATTTTAATATTTAAAAGAATATTCATGCCCCCTCAAATAATTTTCATAATTTGTGTTCAGGAAAAAAAAATCCACTTATAATAACATCACATAAATGCTTAAAATATCCATGTTGATAATATTGGAGGAGTAAAATGGGTTGATAGATTTGTAAAGATATATTAGTAATTATGAATGGGGAATGACTAATTAAATATAATACAAGGGAAATAGAATAAGTGAATCATGACTTAAGTGAATTGGATGATTTATAAAGAATCGATTATAATTATATTTGACATGATTTTTTGACTAGTTTTTCTGTTACTGTTCATTGTAATGATTTAATGAATATTAATTTTATATTTCTCATTTCTAATAGGATTTTAGACATAATTTTTACTATCTTTATAACATATTTATTGAGATAAACATGGGACATATCTATATTTTATAACATTAATTTATTCCTTTAAAATAACTAATAGTTTAAATTCATATTTATTATGAATGTGTAATTTATTCTTAAATATTTATCATTGAGGTACCACCCATTTCATCTATATTTCAGTTATCTATTAAATTAAAATAACTCATAATATTTCGTAATATGTTCAAGTATTCATCTCCCTATATCTTTTTATTTTTCATATCTATAACTCCTTTAGATCTCACCAATGTTTAGAGGATAAGTTAATGATCAATGACATGTTTAAATAATTTTAGTCCATATTTTATGTGCATGAAATATTAATTTTTATACATTAATTTGAGTACATATTAAACAGATGAGCAGTGGTGACTGATAATATATCCCATTTATATTTACCCAATTTCCATTCACACTTCAAATATAAATTTTATCTCGCAATGATGTGATATCTAATGTATGATGGGATAAGTGGTATTAGTGTCATGTAATATAATTTTTTTAATCCATTTATATATTAGTGGGTAGGTAACTTAGGAGGTTTAGAGGTGATATTCCCATTTGAAATACCACTGTACTCAGGATGTGTGTAACTAGTTGAAAGAAGATGGACTTTTACAGAGGCCTAAAGAAGATATAGGATAGTGTTGAGACAGTTACAATTAATGATATTTTTTTAGTACTTGGAGTGGTTTGGTATTTCATGGTGTCTATGTCTCCAAGGGGAAAGGATACTGGTTGAGTTAGAAGGAGGCATTTGGAAGTTATATTGTGGCGAGATGATATGTGTGGAAGCCTATGTCAGATTGTTATCACCAAGTATTGATTTTATGGAGGGTTTTGGCATATTGATATTAATTCTAGTGGATAAATTTCATATTCATGGTTTAGTGTTCCCTATTGAGGGGTTAGATATACTTTATGAGAATTTGGATCTTCGGATGATTCTTATTAATTGACAAGATATTACAGTAAGGGTTTTTTCAGTAGTGAAGAGTTTAAGGGCTGTTCTAGGAGTGGTTTTTGGTTAATTTTGGGTATGGCTCATGATTTTTATGGGTGAATTAACAGTGATATTCCATGAAAAGTAGTTAGGATTAATAAAATTTCTTTCAGAAGGTGGGACAGAGTGATTTATTTATTGAGATCTTTTGCGATAGTCCTTAGATAATTGGACGAGTCATTGTTGTATATATTTTAGTGGTAACTGAAATGATCTTGAGGTTTATTTTGTTTTGGGACATTGGGATTATATAATTTTGTGGGGTATCTATAAGACCTTTTCCAAAGAATTGGGAATTGAGATGGGTCTGATGGACCCATGAAGATTCCCTTGTGGGAAAATTATATACGAAGATAATTTGGGTGCTGATTTCCTTTAAGAATATTGGGGTAGTCAGTCCATGATGATTATGTCATAGAAAAAATACCAATTTTAGTCAACCGATTTTATATTTTGTATAGGGTTCTCCTTTAGGGAATCTAATCTAAAATGTAATTCATGTGTGTAAAGACCCGTAAATTTCATGGGAAATTTTTTCTTAATTTTCTTTGAGATTTTACAAGAACGCAGTTTCTGACAGCACCCGATTCCGAGGCCTGGTGTGCCCAGAATCAATTTCCAAAGTTTAGCTCGGGTACGTTCAGTGAATGAATGAGAGGGTTTTCCTAAATTTTGAACCAGTGCTCGGAATCGAAATCTGAGGGCACCAATGGAATTGCAGCACCGATAATTTCTTAGGAACACCTTTTTCGGAGTTATGTTGCTCAAGTGAGGTTATTAAATAATGGGTTAAATAAAGAATGAAATAAAATATTGTGTTACAATTTTCTTTCTATTCTAGGTAGTTTAAACCTATTCTTGGTGGTTAGAGTGGGACCCACTAATATCCTAACTCCTATAGGTAGGATATTAGTGAAGTGGGGCCCACACGAGCCCCACCCCTTCATATCCCTTTTAACCTCCCTCTCGTGCTTTTAATATGTAAATCACCTACACCCCTTTTAAATACCAAGTCAACTCTCTTAATTAATGAATTGAATTATGTTATTCAATGTAATAAATTGTTGAATTCATTTTGAATTTCCAATTGATTGTTGGCTTGTGTGTGTTAATTAAATAAGACAAAGTCTTATTTCTTTATGGGGGATTTCATTGTGCGAGAAGGTTGGAGAGGAATTTCTCAAGCCTGGGAATATTCATATTCCTCCTCGAAGAACGCGAAGAACACACCTTCACCGATGAAGAACGCTGACCTCCGACGAAGGATGACGAATAACGCTGATTCCTCATAGATCGACAATGTGACGCCATGTACCACGACGTAGACGGTACTCTTCTCCATGACGTCGTGTACCGCGACGCCGTGTACTGCGACATTGACGATCCTCCTTCCACGATGTAATCTACCACGACGTCTCTTTCCCACGACAAACCTCAATCGATGACTTCATCGAGGTAGGGGTTTTATTTTGGATCATGAATATTCTTGACCATCCAAACGTCAATTTCTTAGCCGCTTGATATCAGATTAACGGGAGGGGGATAGACTGCACGAACATGGACGACCCTCCTCCCACTTTGATGTTGTTTTTTTTCTCAGCACGATTAAAGGCAGCGTAGTGAAATGGCACCACGCGGATACAAAGAAAAAGCGTGGCGCTGTCGCGCCGTGCCGTTGAGGCCGAACAAATACGTGGTGTCATCGCACCGCGCTAGAGAACCACAAAGAGGCTACTCCCGGAGCGGGGCCGCAGCGGAGGGGCGTGGTGCCGTCACGCCGCGCCAGTCGAACAAGGCCGCGGCGGTGCAAGGAGGGGCAGCCGGAACCACCGGTCGTCGGCACTTCAGAGGGGCGGGACCGCGGGGTCCCGCGGCGGTAGCACCGGCCGGCCAGACCGGTTTGGAAGGGAGACCGTGGGTCGTAACCCCCGACTGGCAAGAGGAAGAGGCCCCCATGTGGGGGCCACGATTTCAATCAAGGGGGGAAGACCCCCCCCCCCCCCCCACATTCCGCTCGGCTCGGCCAGCACCGAGCTGGCCACATCGGGCCACGCCCGCGCCAGGCCAACCGGCCACCCAGGCCGGACTGGCCGCACCAGGTCGGGCCGCGCAGGCTGAGCCGGGCTGCGCCGGATGGGCTGGGAAGTGCCCACAGGACCGGGCCACGCCCTAATGGGCTGGACTCGGACCCGGTTTGGGCCGACCTAGGGGGTCTCGGGTCGGGTCGGTCCTGGCTCAAAACCCCCTAAAACCGGACAGGTTCGTTCTTTTGCCCATATCTTGGGCTACGGACCTCCGATCGACGCAATGTCAGTTGCAATGCGATCCTTGGATCGAGACGGTAGTTTAGTAATATTAAAATCAAGGTTTGTAAGTACTTTTTGTATGTCCGGGTTGGTTTGAACAGGAAACCAACCGGGCACTTGGAGCAGAAACCCTTATAACTTGAGCTCCGGACGTCTGATTGAAGTGCCGTCAACATTGATGGATTCCTATTAGTGAGATGGATCTTTTGGCTTACTTCTATCGAGGTTTGGATTCATCTGGAGGGCGGTCAGGTTGGTTTTGACTTAAAAACCAACCGGGCCCCAAGAACGTAAAAGCCAATAACTCTCAGACCGGGCGTCCGATTCACGCGCCGTCTGTCATGTTGAGTTCCTCTTGTCGAGGCGGAACCTTGGGACACATCAACTCCGGACTACATGTCAGCTAATGTATTGACCCCCTTGGCTCGTGGAGCAGACCCTCCCGGAATCGAGTATGCCGTGTGCGGGAACTCTAGAGCTGGCTACGACTGCGACGACGATGACGACTGCACTCAAATCCCCCGTGGGTTCGGCAGCAATGAAGACTGCACTGAAATCTTCTATGGGTTCTGCAGCGATGAAGATCATACTGAAATCCTCCATGGGTTGGATGACAATGAAGACTGCACTGAAATCCTCCGTTGGTTCGACAGCGATGACGACTGCACTGAAATCCTCCATGGGTTCGGCAGTGATGAAGACTGCACTGAAATCCTCCATGGGTTCAGCCGCGATGAAGACTGCATTGAAATAATCCGTGGGTTTAGTATCGATGAAGACTACACTGAAATCCCTTGTGGGTTCGGCAGCGATGAAGACCATACTGAAATCCTCCGTGGGTTTGACGACAATGATGACTGCACAGAAATCCTCCGTGGGTTCGGCAGCGATGAAGACCGTACTGAGATCCTCTGTGGGTTCGACGAAGATGACTACTGTTCGTGTATCATACATGGGTTTGGCAGTGTTTGACTCTGTTCTTGCTATCCTACATGGTTCTGGCAGAGTAGCTGGTCTGTATCCTATGTGGGTCCGACAGCTTAGCTGGTTTAGTATCCTACCTGGGTCCTAGATTAGATGAATCAGTGGCTATATCTGATCATCTCTATCACCTTATGAAGAAGTATACCTGAGTGAGCTGAGTCTGGACATTCAATCAATATCTTAGATATGATTTACTTGCTTTCCACTTTGGATTGGTTTGTGTTATCCTATGTGGATCGGGTTCTACTCCTATTTGCACGTGATCAAACTTGGGCTCGGATGTTGGAGCCTAATGGGAATTGTTGACTTAGGTATATGTATGGGAATATACCAAAGTAGTGTTGGTTGTTACTTTGTGATTCTATCTTTCCTTTGTGGATTATCCTTTGTGGATTATGGGAGACCTTCAGGGTCTCGGGGTCCCTACATAGTAGCATATACTCACCCCTATATAGGCTATGCCCGAACTACGTTTTGTTGGATGCAGACGACAGACAACGCTGATCGGGATTGAGGCTTGTGGAGCAAGATGGTACCTGGTGGTGGACCACTGGGCGGGATGTACACGGAGCGGATGGCTAGACCCGAAGAGATGAGGAGGCTATCTCTACCCACCCTTCAGGTGGGACTTCCAGTGGACAACTCGACATTTCTGCTTTAATTTCAGTTGCTGTACTTCTTTCCAGATGTACCTTACTTTCAGTTTGGGTTTGTATTCTAGCCCATTTACTTTCCGCACTTACTATTGTACCCAGTTTTACATAGTTTTTACTTCTGCATGCTTACTCTATGGTGTATGTTTACTTTATAAAGGCAATTCCTTCCTCTTTTTGTCAGGATTTATGCCTTGGTGCTAGTCGCTAGCCCCTGGCCTATGGGAGGTGGGCTTGGGGTAGTCACGGCACGGGTCCCAAGGATGGGTCGTGAAAAGTTGGTATCAGAGGAGTTCGGTTCTACCACAGAACTCTGGAATCTAATATTTCTTCTATGTGAAGCAATAGTGTTAAGGGTATTGAGTGTGGTTATCAGTCCAGGGAGTCTAGTGTTGGTGCGGCAGCCGACGTATCCGTACACCAGGACCCTGACTTCTGATTTCTGACTCGATGCATGAAAACATTGACTGTATGTGTGTTTCAAAAGTTTTCTTTGTGATTACATTGTGTCATCTCACCATGTATATTGATTGACCATGGCACAACTGGTTCTTTTCAGGATTTCCCCACGATGGCAGCCAGCTAGGGTTCCGAGCTTTGGGCGAGACGACATCCCACCGAGTGACGAGGCCTCTGTGCATGGCCCTTTTTCAGTGGAGGCATTGGCGGTACCTCTACCCACCAAGCAACCGATGCTACCAGACCTAGCCGCTGATAGTGCACGTCACCTTAGTGCACTACACGAGTTTCATTGTCAGAGACCGCCCTGGTTCTGCAGGGAGACGGACCCTCAGGAAGCCGAGGATTGGTTGGAGGCGGTTGTACGATTTTTGAGGTTAGTGGGGACACCAGCTGACCTCATGGCGATCCTCGTAGTGAGCCTCCTGTACGCGGTAGTAGGCAGATGGTGGAGCATGATGCTTCAGGTTCACGAAGAGGCATCTCTCCTCTGGATGGACATCTGTGCGGTGCGCATCCAGGTGCTCTTACAGCTGCGGCAGGGCAGCATGACGGTCACCCAGTACTCGGCGCGATTTACTGATCTGTCATGTTATTCGACGGACAAGGTATGAGACCCATTCTTTTGGGCTCGGACCTTCGAGCAAGGACTGAGGCATGAGACCAGGGCATCGATGATCTCCCTTAGAATTCCGACACAGGCAGGAGTATTGGAGTGAGCCTTTCTCATATAGAGCTTTCTTACTGAGCCTACGCCCGCAGCGAGACCTACCACAGGGCGGCACGTAGCAGAGTCGTCTGAAGCTGGAAGTCGACGGATGTCACAGGGGTCCAGGCGGACCAGACCATTAGGCAGACGACCTCAGGACACTGGCTCAGGGGTGTGGGGCACACGAGGCAGAGCCAACCTTCTGAGGAGCAGGCAGTGCTACACATGCGGCGGGCAGGGCCACATGGCTCATGACTGCCCGACCCCCCGTGTAGAGGAGCAGCAGATAGTTGAGGGGAAACCTAGGTAGAGGCAGAGGGTCGACCGTGGCGGTCCGTCGATAGTAAGCGGACGAGGCAGGGGATTTGGCCGAGCATCCGGTGGTGGGCGATGCTTTGAAGCTTTACTACCACCGCCACCAAGAGGTCCACCCCGACCACAGGGACCTGGCGGGCAGAGACAGGCTCTGCTTCAGGTAGCGGAGCCCTATGACCATGGCGCGCCAGAGATGATTCGAGGTACTATCCCTGTATACTCCACCCTTGCTGCAGTTTTTATAAATACAAGAGCGAGTCATTTTTTATTACTGCGACCCTTTTTCGGAGCTCGGAGATTCCTACAAAGCCGTTGGCTCGATCCTTATGGCTAGAAACTCCTACGGGAGCAGACTCGATGATTACGCACTGGTTCCGGCAGTGTGATCTTACTCTAGGAGGAGAGAAATTCAGCTGGGATCTTCATGTAGAGGCGTTGAGGCCTTAAGACATCATCTTTGGCATGGATTGGTTATCCACATTCCATGCTCAGATCGACTGTATTAGGAACAAGGTGCGGTGTGTTCGCACCGATGGGAGCAGGTTCACCTTCACCGGTGAGAAGGGAGCATTTGCAGTACAGGATGGAGTCATGCAGAGGAGAGGACAGCCTATCACTCATCAGTTGTCTAGCCTCATCCTAGGAGTAGTTGACATGCAGATTCCTAGTTTTCCTGTTGTGGTGGATCAGTATGCGTACTTTTTCCATGATGACGTTCCAGGACTACCTCCTCTTAGAGAGGTAGACTTTTATATTGACATGTACCCCAGGACAGCCCCGATATCCACTCCAGCATATCGGATGGCTCCCGCTGAGCTTTGAGAGCTGTGGGTACAATTTTAGGACTTTTAGGGAAAGGGATTCATCCGACCATGTGTTTCACACTGGGCTTCCCCAATATTGTTTGCCAAGAAGGCAGATGGGATCTTGCGACTGTGTGTCGACTATCGTCGCATGGACCAGGTGACCGTGAGGAACATGGATTTGCTACCAAGGATTCACAACCTCTTCGATCAGCTCAAGGGAGCACGGTGGATCTCAAATACTGACCTTAGATCAGGCTATTATCATCTCATAGTTTGAGATGAAGACGTGAAGATGATGGACATCGGATGTCGGTATGGCCACTATGAGTTCTTGGTTATGCCATTCGGCATTAAAAATGCTCCAGCAGTGTTCATGACTCTCATGAACAGGATCTTTTAGACAAACCTCGATCGATTTGAGGTTGTCTTCATCGAAGACATTTTGAAATACTCGACCACTGAGGAGGAGCACGCCTACCACTTGCGGGTTGTACTGGACACACTCCGAGAGAACCAGCATTATGTAAAGCTCTCAATGTGTCAGTTCTGGTTACATGAGTTCCACTTCTTAGGACATGTCATCTCTAAGGCGGGATTTCAATGGATCCTACGAAGATCGAGGCAGTGCTAGCTTGGGAGGCACCCAGGAGCATGATGGAGGTACGGAATTTCTTGGGTCTAGATTGGTACTACAAGAGATTTGTGCTAGACATATCCAGAGTTGTGGCACCACTCTCAGCTTTGACGATGAAGGGGAAACCCATCGTGTGGTCAGCCAGATATCAGCAGAGCTTCCAGGATCTAAGATAGTGATTGACCAGCGCACCTATCTTGAGGCTACCGAAGGACAGAGTTGGGTATGTAGTCTACTGCGATGCATCAGGGACCGGACTCGGATGTGTCCTACTGCAGGATCGGGCCGTGATCGCCTATGGATCACGTCAGTAGATGAAGCATGAGTAGAAATACACTACCCATGATCTGGAGTTAGCAGTAGTGGTGTTCGCTCTGAATATGTGGCGACACTATCTGATTGGTGAGCGCTTTACAGTCTACTCTGACCACCAGAGTCTTAGTTACATATTCTCGCAGAAGGAACTGAATCTGAGACAGTGGCGATGGCTCGAGTTCCTCCAAAACTATGACTTTGAGATAGTCTATACTCCTAGAAAGGGGAACGTAGTAGCCGATGATCTCAGCTGGAGGACGGGCATTCAGCTACTTGGGGAGGTGACAGAGCAGCTAGCCACTTTGCAGACATCCTTCGTGGATAGAGATGGTGCAGCCTTTCTTTAGTCACTCACAGTCACTCCTCCACTACTGTAGCGATTCAGAGAGACACAACATGGGGACGCTGACTATGAGACGCGGCGTGCACAGATATCCTTAGGACAGGCACCTGATGGATTTTCTATAGGAGGAGAGAACGTCGTCCTTTTTAGAGGACGTACCATGGTACTATTTTCTTTACAGAAGGATGTGCTGAGGGAGTTTCCCACTTCCCCTTTAGAGGTACATCCAGGAGTGGCAATGATGTGCCAAGATCTCAAACGACAGCACTGGTGGCCGGGTATGAAGATGGTTGTGGTAGAGTTCGTTTCTCGATGCGTCACCTGCCAGTAGGTGAAGGCAGAGCACCAGGTACCAGCAAGCTTGGTACAGCCCTTTGAGGTCCCAGAGTGGAAGTGGGATGGGATATAAATGGATTTCGTGACTGGACATCCACACACTTCTAGAGGTCACGACTCATTTTGGGTGATTGTCAACTGACTCACCAAGTCGGCCCACTTCTTACCCATCAGAGAGCAGGGCTCAGTAGAGATCTTGGGATGTCTCTATGTTCAGGAGATTGTACGGCTTCATGGTGTTCCATCATCTATCATCTCCGATCGAGATGCTCGCTTTACTTCCCGACTTTGGAAGGGGTTGCAGGGGGCATTCGGGAAGTAGCTATGTCTGAGCACCGCCTTTCACCCTTAGACAGATGGTCAGACGGAGAGGACCATTCAGACACTCGAGGACATGTTTTGTGCATGTGTCCTTGACTTTGGTCGAAGTTGGGAGGTCCACCTACCCTTGGTAGAGTTCACGTACAAAACACTCTACCACTCCACCATCGGGATGTCACCATACGAGGCATTGTACGACCGACCTTGCAGATCACCTCTGTGCTGGATAGACCCTGGGGAGTCAGCACTTGTGGGACCGGAGATGGTCTAGGCCATGACAGCGAAGGTACAGGTCATCTAGGAGCGGATGAGGATAGATCAGAGCCGGCATAAGTCTTATGCTGATAGGAGGCGGAGGCCACTTGAGTTCGAGGATGGAGACCATGTCTTCTTGCAGGTCTCACCTCGACGTGGATTACGGATATTTGGTCGGGGTGGAATGTTATCTCCGTGCTTCATCAGACCATTCCAGGTCCTCAGTAGGATAGGCGAGGTGGCTTATCACCTGGATCTACCACCTCAGTTGCACCGGGTGCATGACGTATTCCACGTATCTCACCTGAGGAGATACATGCAAGACCCAACGCATATCATCGACCATGGGGAGTTGGACATTGATGATATGTCGACTTTTGCAGAGGTCCCCGTGGAGATCGAGGATCGATAGGAGTGGGTCCTACGTGGATGGTCGATACCTCTAGTAGGCATCAGATGGCTGCACGGGAACCTCCAGGAGAGCACTAGGAAGTGGGAGGCTCAGATGCATGTTCAGTACCCTCATTTGTTCCTCTAGATTGTGATGTATCATTACGGGGACGTAAAGCCCTAAGGTGGGAGTAATGTAAAGACCCGTAAATTTCAAGGGAAATTTTTTCATTATTTTCTTTGGGATTTTACAAGAACATAGTTTCAAACGACATGCGATTCCGAGACCCGGTGTGCCCGGAATCAATTTCTGAAGTTTAGCTCGGGTACGTTCAGTGAACAAATGAGCGGGTTTTCCTAACTTTTGAACCGTTTCTCGGAATCGAAATCTGAGGGCACCGATGGAATCGCAGCGCCGGAAATTGCTTAGGAATACCTTTTCCGGAGTTGTGTTGCTCGGGCGGGGTTATAAAATAATGGGTTAACTAAATAATGAAATAAAATATTGTGCTACAATTTTATTTCTAATCTAGGTAGTTTAAACCTATGCTTGGTGGTTGGAGTGGGACCCACTAATATCCTAACTCCACTATGTATGATGTTAGTGAAGTGGGGCCCACACGAGCCCCATCACTTCATATCCCTTTTAACCTCCCTCTCGTGCTTTTAATATGTAACTCACCTGCACCCCTTTTAAACACCAAGTCAACTCTCTTAATTAATGAATTGAATTAAGTTATTCAATGTAATCAATTCTTGAATTCATTTTGAATTTCGAATTGATTGTTGGCTTGTGTGTGTTATTAAATAAGACAAAGTCTTATTTCTTTAAGGGGGATTTTGTTGTGCGAGATGTTTGGAGAGGAATTTCTCAAGCCTGAGAATCTTCATCTTCCTCCTTGAAGAACACGAAGAACATATCGTCCCCGACGAAGAACGCCGACCTCCGATGAAGGACGATGAATAACGTTGATTCCTCAGAGATCGATGACGCGACGCCGTGTACCACGATGCCGACGGTCCTCTTCTCTATGACACCGTGTACCGCAACGCCCTGTACCGTGATGCCGTGTACCGCGACGCCGACGATCCTCCTTCCGCGACACCGTCTTCCACGACGTCCCTTTCCCGCGAAAAACCTCGTTCGACTACTTCATCGAGGTAGGGGTTTGATTTTGGTTCAGGAATATTCGTGACCGTCCAAACCTCAATTTCTTAGCCGCTTGATATCTGATTAATGGGAGGGGGTCGGACCGTAGGAACACGGCCGACCCTCCTCCCCCTTTTGATGTTGTTTTTTTCAGGCACGATTAAAGGGAGCACGGTGCAACGACACCGTGTGGAAACAATGATGAAGTGTGGCGTCGTCGCGCCCCACCGTTGAGGCCAAACAAAGCCGTGATGTCTTCGAACCGTGCTGGAGAACCACGAAGAGGCCGCGGCAGGAGTGGGGCCACAGCGGAGGGGCGTGGCGCCGCCGCGCCACGCCAGTCGAACAAGGCCGCTGCTCAAAGCCACGGTGGTGCAAGGTTGGGCGGCTAGAACCGCCGGCCGCCGGCACCTCAGAGGGGCGGGACCGCGGGGTCCCGCGGCGGTAGCACCGGCCGGCCGGACTGGGTATGCCGTTTCGGAAGGGAAACCGGGGGTCATAACACCTGGCTAGAAAGAGGAGGCGACCCGACGTGGGGTTCATGGTTTCATTCAAGGGTGAAGCCGCCCCCCTTTCCGCTCGGCTCGGCCTTTGCCAAGCTAGCCCCACCGGGCAGTGCCCGCGCCAGGTCAACCGGCAGCACCGAGCCACGCCACCCAGGCCGGGCCGGGCATCGCCGGCGGGGTCGAGCCACGCCGGATGGGCCAGACCCAGACCCATTTCAGGTCTCCCCGGTTGAAGCCGACCCAGGGGGTCTCGGTCCGGGTCGGCCCGGGCCCAAAACCCCCTCAAACCGGACAAGTTCGTTCTTCTGCCCATATCCTGGGCTACGGACCTCCGATCGATGCACCGTCAATTGCGATGAAATCCTTGGATCGAGACGGTCGTTTAGGTATATTACACTCAAGGATTCTGAGAACTTTGGGTATGTCCGGGTTGGTTCGAACACGAAACCAACCGGGCCCTCGGAGCGGAAATGCTTATAACTTGAGCTCCGGACGTCCGATTGACGTGTCATCGACATTGTTGGATTCCTCTTTGTGAGACGGATCTTTTGGATTACTTTTCTCAAGGTTTGGACAAAGTTGGAGTGCAGTTGGGTTGGTTTTGACTTAAAAACCAACCGGGCCCCAGGAACGTGAAATGCAATAACTCTCAAACTGGGCGTCCGATTGACGCGTCATCTGTCACCTTGAGTTCCTCTTATCGATGCAGAATCTTGGGATACATCAACTTCGGACTACGTGTCAGTCGATATATCCACCCCCTTGGCTCGTGGAGCGGACCCTCCCGGAATTGAGCATTCTGTGTGCTGGAACCCTAGAGCTGGCTGCGACTGCGACGACGATGACGACTGCACTGAAATCCTCCATGGGTTCGGCAGTGATGTAGACTGCACTGAAATCCTCTGTGGGTTCAGCAGCGATGAAGACCATACTGAAATCCTCCGTGGGTTCGACAGTGATGAAGACTGCACTGAAATCCTCTATTGGTTCGGCAGTGATGACGAATGCACTGAAATCTTCTGTGGGTTCGGTAGCGATGAAGACTGAACTGAAAGCCTCCATCGGTTCGGCAGCGATTAAGACCATACTGAAATCCTCCGTGGGTTCGACGACAATGAAGACTGCACTGAAATCCTCTGTGGGTTCAGCAGTAATGAAGACCGTACTGAAATCCTCCGTGGGTTCGATGGTGATGACTACTGTTCTTGTTTCCTACATGGGTCTAGCATTGTTTGACTCTGTTCTTGCTTTCCTACGTGGTTCTGGCAAAGTAGCTGGTCTGTATGCTATGTGGGTCCGACAGCTTAGCTGGTTTAGTATCCTACGTGGGTCCCAGCTTAAATGAATCAGTGGCTATATCTGATCATATCTATCACCTTACGAAGAAGTATACATGGGTGAGATGAGTCTTGACATTCAATCAATATCTTCGATATGATTTACTTGATTTCCTATGTGGATTGGGTTGTGTTATCCTGTGTGGATCGGGTTGTACTACTATGTGGATGTGATCGAACTTGGGCTCGGATGTTGGAGCCTAATGGGAATTGATGACATAGGTATATAAATGGGAAAATACCAAAGTAGTTTTGGTTGTTACTTCGTGATTGTATCTTTCCTTTGTGGAATATCATTGGTGGATTCTGGGAGACCTTCAGGGGTCTCGGGGTCCCTACTAAGTAGCGTATACCCACCCCTGCACGGGCTATGCCCACACTATGTTGTGTTGGATGCAGACGACAGACAGTGCAGATCGTGGTTGAGGCTTGTGGATCAAGTCGGTACCTGGAGGTGGAACACTGGGCGGGACGTACACGGAGCAGATGGCTGGACCCGAGGAGCTGAGGAGGCTATCTGTACCCACCCTTCAGGCGGGACTTCCAGTGGAAGGCTCAACATTGCTTCTTTACTTTCAGTTGTTGTACTTTTTTCCAGTTGTACCTTACTTTCATTTTGGGTTTCTATTCTGGCTCATTTACTTTCCTCACTTACTAGTGTACCTAGTTATACTTAGTGTTTACTTCTGCTTGCTTACTATGTGGTGTATGTTTACTTTATAAAGGAAATGCCTTCCCATTTTTGTCGGTATTTACACCTTGGTGCTAGTCGCCAGCCCCTGGCCTATGGGAGGCGGGCTTGGGGTATTCACAGAACGGGTATCGGGGATGGTTCGTGACAAGGTGATCCTTGTAGGTTCCCTGAGGCATGTTCATGCTAAAGAGGGTAGTTATTGGGTTTTAGTGTAGGAAAAATTAGGTGTAACAATAAAAATTGATTTTCAATTATTTGTGGGAATTTTTTCTCTGATTCTAGATATGGTTTTGATAGTTTATCCAATAATTTTTTATGTCTTAGGGCATATTGTGTTTATGAAGTTTGTTACTAATCTTTTCAATATAAGAGGATAAATTTTTTTGTTATTTTATTGGGTGTTGGTAATGATAATTATTTAATTATTTCATATAATGATTGAAATTAATTGGGTCATGTTGGTCAAATAGACAAATTAGATGTGGGAAATACCTATTTTATACAGTGTAATGGATGGGGATTTTGGCCCAAATATCTTGAGGGTAAAAGGGTTAGATTCGGGATCATGGATATAATTCTACCACTAGGATGGATTATATGTCTTTATTAGTTCTACATTACTATAGAGAAATAGATAGTACCATTGGTATCAAATTAGAGTTCTCATGGATAGTTCATATTATGGTATAAGAGTCCAATAAATCTGGTATGTTGTGTTTCTAATGATATTCTTATAGATATGTCTTAGGATTTATCATTAAATTATTTTTTTTATATTATTATTATGGAATATTCTTTTGATTTTTGATGATATTCTTGGTTCTGCAGGGTAGGGTGACCAGAATACATAGTAGTATAGGTATTTGTATGGAATATAGTTTTTTTATTTCAGTTTCATGATATAACCTATAAAATAAACTGTGTATATTTATTTTATATTATTTTTGTATTTAGTTTTATATTTTATTTTGGATGGGAATTTAAGGACTGCATGGACCAGTTATAGAAACAGATAATAGGAATATTGTTTGGGTGGCCTACTAAAAATTATTTTCTCACCCACTACGTGAGCACTTTGTTACTTGAGTAAAACATTGTGTCTTATTTAAAATAGAGAACATGTTTCATAGTGCATGGGGGAGGTAAAAGTGTTTTATGGTTTAGAAGTGCTACTCTTGTGGATTTTATAGATTGATCTCTAGTAAATTGATAATTCTTAGATCTTGGGTATGTGGAATGTCCTAGTAATGGCAGTGAAGTGTTTTATATATTTTAGATCATTTTTTTGCACTGTATATTTTAATGATCAACTGAGTGGGTGATCTGTTGATGTGTATTAGCAAGACCATGAGTCAGTATGTTTTATATCATTTCTCATAGCTTGATTCAAATTTTTTTTATGTATAATCTAATGTTCACCTTGTATGGGGTGTGATGTTATTTTTTTCTACAAGAACACCCTGACATAATGGTTTAGTTTCTCAAGGTCAAAAGACTGTCATCACATGTTGGTAACCACTCACATTCAGGGAGATGATCTTGGGGCCTTGTAGCGAGCCATACCGAGTCACCTATCATGTCAAAACTGGATGGTTCATTAAACCAATATCTTTCTATTTTAATTCTGTATCTATGAATAAAAAAAATAACATTTATATTTTTATAACTTATTTGAATCATGATAAACTCCATACAAGAACATTTTTCATTTATATATTAGGTTTTAATAACAAGAATCCTCAAAAAAGGATACTTCAAGTTGTTCTTCTTAATAATGTAATCACGATGAAACACTATATTTATGTCAATGTACTCTTGATATATGTTTATTATATCCACCAATACTTTGATGGGTTGTATTCATTCCATCATCACCTTGGGTGAAAAGATCACCTGAAATTAAACTCTTTCCTTCTAAATGAATCTTTTGAACAATAAAAATGATATTTTAATGGACTCATTTACACATTAATCATTATAAAATCTTAATACCCATTTGATTTATAGTGGATTCTTATATTTTTTACGTTCCACTATGTGATGAACTATCCCATTACGGTTCATTACAAATGGTATAAAATCATAGTTTATATTAGGGTCATAGGTTCCGGAATTTCGCCATTGTTATTTTTGAATTTTGTTACTGTAGAGTAAGGACTATCATAAATCATAAGATAGGTGAGGGATATAGTTTGAATCAATTTTTTCAATTTATAACATTGAGTATTCTAGGGTAATATGGATTTTATATTTGATTTAGGATTTCTTTTATTCATTTATATTGTATTGTGAAAGAGGTTATTGGTGGTTTTTATTTGGTTCTTAATGTCATATGAGTTCCCTTGGGAGTCATTCTTAGTGAAAAGGTATGAAAATAGAAGAGGGGATATAAGGGTTATGATTGGATTTTATGCCCTGAAAACCGCTTAAAATGAAAAATAACATGGTTTCTAGGAGTTTTAGAAACCATTAATTGATTCTCACATGGTTTTTCAATGTATGTATCCAAGTCAAGCACGATTCATAAAAAAATTTAGTTGTGTTCTCTTTAACTCTTGCTTCATTCACTACTCTATAGGGTATTGGTAGTTGTAACGGTAAAAAGGTTTGGGTTTTAATGAGTTTACAAGGATTGAATATAGGTTTTTTGATGTGGTGACATTTTTCTATATATATTAATATGTGTTTTTGAAATTTATTTTTAATTTATATTTGGGGAGTATTTTTTATGGTTTTTTAGAAGTGTGTGTTTGAGGAATTTTATTTCATGAAAAAATAATTTTATTTGATATGGGGTATTGGGGATCAATTATAAGATCAATTAAGGTTCATTTTGGAAACTAGTATGGGGTTTCTGAAATTTATTGAAATTGGTGTTTTTGTTTTCAAACCAGTTGGTGATTTCAGTATTCAGGATTTTATACCTCTTGGGATGTGTACCTAATGTTTTGGATTTCATTATGAAATATAAAATTATTTTTTTATAAAATCATTTATTAATTTTTTTTAGATGGATCTTGGTCATCTATGATTATGATCTAAATAGTGGTGGTTCATGTAGTGTTTTGAAATAAGAATTTATTTTTAGGATGAAATGATTTAAGGGTAAATTATTTTATTGATTAAGTGAACATGGAGTTTTAGAAGTCTTTGATAGATATGGTTTTTTTAATGAAAGATAATGTTAAAAAGCTGGATTTATTATTTTTAAGTAATATAATGAATTTTATGTAAGGTTATATGATTAATAAAGTATTTTGGTAAAGTGTAGTGTTTTGTTTATAAATAAGTTCAAAAACTCTTTTGTAGTGTCTCTTTAGGGTTTTTTAGTTTGTAGAGTATGATATGGGGGTGTTTAAAATATATGATTGGAGTTGTTTTTTTTGCATTTCTTATATTTTTAAAATAAATTTCATTGGTTTTCAAGGTAAATTTTTTATACATAATTATTTTTTAACTTTGTAGGATATTTAATTTGGTTGAGTGATTCTAAATGGATCGAAAAGTTGAATGTTTTGAATTTAACAAGGTGTTGTTTTTTGAAATCATTCTTTGCTGTTTTGTTTTTGGAATTATTTTGGAAAGTGTATTATTCTATGGTTTTTTCATTTAGATTTTTTCCCATGTTATTTTTTGGGTCATTTGATATGTATTAATAAACATGACTTATTTGGTTACATGTTTAATGTTATATAATTGAATCATCTTATAATGGTCTTCTAGATAGTATGGTCATTACCATTAGGGGTTTCCTTATTCACCAATTGATAATTCCCATGATCCGAATATAGAGGAATGTAATCTTATTCCCTTGAAGGTATGGTTTATTAAATATTTTTAGGTAAATACCTTTCAAGTTTCATGAATAAGGGAAATATATTCTGAGTGGGGTGGTATTGGTGGGTGATCATTAGAAGAACAATGTGAGCGATAATGACTAATTGACTTAGAGTCACATATGAGAGTTTTTATTTGGGTTAATTTTTTATTTTAGTTTTCCTATAAGAGAGAGATTTAGGATTTTTGAGGCTATTAAGGTAGAATTTATTTTGTTTATCTATCAGGTTTCTCATTTTTTTCATTTTTGAATTGGTTTTTGTTTTTGAAATTTTTTAATAATGGTTTCTTGTAAATTCAACATAGTTGTGGCTTTGGGATGATCCATGGCAGTGGTATCCATGGTGTGTTTCATGGTTTCTACTTATGAGAATAGGTAATTTTAAAGATCTACCTACTTAATTTCTTAGTGATGGTTTCTATTTCATTTACATAGTGTAAGACCATGGATTTACATCTAGAATATAGATTGAGATATAGGAAAACATGGGATTCACGCATAGGTATCCAAGGTTTGTAGTTCAGTTCATATGGGCCATGGGTGAAACCGAGTAGTGCTCTATTATCAAGTTCACCATAGGTTGGATTCCAACTATCCTTAACTAATGTAACCCCTTATAATGATGTGACTCATGGTTAAGTACCTTGTCTTTTCGTAAGGAGGAAATATTCACTGGATGCATTATTTTGTTGTTATGTGGTGATGATGATTTTAGTGATCTGGTCGTGTGATTCATCGGTGTTATTTAGTTTTGAGCTTCCATTATGGGGTTCAATCTAAATTTTAAATAATTTTCTATGATTTATGGAAATTAGTAAAATCATTGTAACTTTTTTAACATGTAACATCAAATTTATTATTTTTTGATGGACGTTTCTCAGTAATTTCCCCACATTGAAAAATAATTTATCCATCGTAGAACTATTTAAATCAATTCTAAATAACATGGAGACCTATTAGGTCTCTATTTTTCATGAACAATGGGTTATATTATTATTTTCTTGATGATGTTGGAGGATTAGGATGGTAATTATGGAATTTTCCTTCATCATAAAGGAATTTATTTTTGTCTAGTTTTATTTACATCCTTGAATTATTTAATTGAGATTCATTAGTTATATTTTTAAAATTTATCTTCTGTCTTCTTCTACATTGAATTGAATCATTATAGGAGCTGAAAGTCTTATAGTGGGTAGAATTATGCCACCCAAATGTCTCTAGTGTTCTATATTAATTAAAAATTGGGAAATTTTTTTCCTCAAAATTTGAGTTTTTTTTATCTTTTTATGCACCTTATGGTTTTCCCATACATTTAGCAGTAATCATGTGGAATCCATGTTATTGGGGATTCCAATTAGATAGTATAATTTTTCATGGTTGTAACATGTTTTATCTTACTGTATGAGTCCTATTAAAGAAATATGGGGGAATGTTTTGGCTAGGTGTACTCCAAAAAAATTACTACATGGTTTAGAAAAGTGAGTATCCAAACCATGTAGTATTCCAGATTCCTAAACAAATTAGAATTTATACATTCCTCCTTCTAATAATCTCCAACATGCTTGAAAACTCCCCCTAACCTCCTAATGTTGTGACACCATATTCATTGATAACCTCCTATGTGTGCACCTACTCACCCTCACATCACCCTCTTCCTTCAATCTTATCGTCATATACAATGGTTTAATGTGGATTTCAAGAGTAATGTTTTGCATGATTCAACCCAATAGGTCCATCCTAGCTAGATAAGAGATGATTCTACCACCCTAATCCCACCTCTATTAGGCCCAGGTCTTGTGAATTTTACTAAGTTGAAAGATCATATATATGGGAATCTATATTCTTCTTCACATTTACATATAAACGCACCTCCATATACTAGAGTAATATAGGATAATAAATAGCTGAAATAATAAATTCATGCACAACCACTAATACCACATCAGAGTGTAATGACACATACCCATAAATAGAAAGGGGTAGAATCTAATCCCACAATCAATAAATTTATTCCACCCTGCTAAAAAAGGGAAACTATCTCTAAGTGAATCCTCCAACCACTAGTTTTCTTTGCCACCATGAATAACTAAAATCCAACCACTTTTAGTCCAAAGTGGACTCTAGAAAAGGCCAATAATTTTTATTATACATGACATGTGTGGTAAAATCCCATAAAACAATTATTATATGAAAAAAAATTCAAAAACTGAAAATCACCAATCACACTATATCATAGAGAGTCATTTCAAAATCAATGTAGGAGAACTAATCAAGGAAGTGACACCAAATATTCTCATAGGGGGTAATCAAGATCTATAGTATGATCTCAATATTTTTAGTTATACAAATGATATTTTATAGAATAGGTTCTCTATCTTGTATTATCAAACTTCCTACATGAAACCTTTCATCCAACAATACTAGTAGATCCATTCCCCGTGTTTATGGGTGTAATATTGGAATCTACTAGGTTATCCCTATTTAATATGACCTCTTTAGATGGGGGAAATTATAGTCTGTAGATAAGTGACCTCTTCTCCATATTGTGGGTAAAATAAATGAATCTCCCTGAATCCTACATATAGAGTATCCCAACACCATCATACTCACATGAGTGAAACATTCCTCTTACTAAGGTTTCCTATCTCTCAGGTGAAATACCCAACACCATATGGGAATTAGTAGGTGAAAATAATGTATAAAAATACATTTATCACCCTTGGTTTCAAGTTAGTAACAAGTTAATTATTTATTCTATGTAATTAATGTATTTGGGTGAATTTTGGGATGTTTTGGATGACCTTGGGATTGTTTGGGGATTTCACAGAGGCACACGATTTCAACACAGTTAGTACAAACTATGCATATCATATAGAAAAATATGAAACGTGAGGTAGTGGAATATGGTTAGATGCATGGTTTTGTGAATTTATTTTCTAAACCAAGTATCCACGTATGAGAAACCATGAATTTTGGGATAGATTCAATTTCACAGTTAGCGCATGGTTTACCTTAACGTGTTCTCTAACCGTGGATGACTAAAAGTTAGATCTGAAAATTGTAGATCTAACTATGTTTTCCCCTTAATGGCCTGTTTTTTCACTGTAATGACACTAACATGATTTCCTATCTTCCCAAATTCTATAAATACCCTTGCATTCGATCCAAGAGTTATCCTTTATCAATTCTAGGTGTGTTGAAGGTCAGATTTCTTTCTAATCCTCTATTCTTGGTCGTTTTTTATAGCTATCATTTTCTTCCCTCTATTGGATTTATAGATCTAGTTCATTACAGATATATAAACAATCATTGATTCCAATCGTTATGAAACTTTGATGTGTTGAAGATATGGAATTAGATTTATGGTAGTGCTTTTGATTTGTAACTCGATTTTAATGATGAATTTGTGACGTTCTTCATTTTATCCATAGTTTTCCAGGTAGTTAGCTTCACTCTCGACTCATCTTATTATTAAATGAAAGATGGATTTAAAATATTCTTAATTTATTGAAATTTATTGTAAATAGTTTTTTAAAATCTTGGTAGTAACCTTTTTGGTGTTGGTTTTTGAAATTGTGGAATTATTGGGAAAGGTGAATTGTTCAATTATTTTTAAATGATTATTTTAAAATAGTTGTTTTTTTGATTCATGGGATAATGTTTTGTGGAACAGTTTTAAATAAAAAGATAGTTATATTTAAATTATTTTTCACAATCGGTTTGTATTGTATTTTTTCATAATTTTTTGTGTCTGTTCATGTGAATTTGGGATTGATAAGGATATAGAGTTTCCCCATAAAAATTTGGATGGATAATGGTTTGTACTTTCCCCCATAATAATGGTTCACTAAGTGACGTCTTGGTGAGAGGATGAATCAATACTTGTAGGTATAGGTATATCCATAGTTACATGCATGGTTTGATATGTGGATATGTAGAGTGGAATGGGTTTTAACAAAATGTTATTTGTTGAATGATTTAATGGAATTCTTAGTATTTTTCCATGGAAATGGTTTTTCTTTGAAGACTATTAAATATGAAAACTGTTTAATATAGAAATGAATTTAATTTGATATAAACTTTTTCTAAGTGTTTTATATAAAAAAATTTATATATAAGTTTTAACATGTTCTGTCCTAGTGGAAAAAGTAGGGAAGTCATTTGGGGAAAATCTAATAATATTTATACTCTCCTACTTCTCTGTAAATTTTGTGAATTTTAAGATATCATTTATCAAGACATAGGTAAAGGAAAATTATCTAATTTATTTAGTGATGCTTTGTTATATGTGGTCCTGGATTGTGGAGTTGGAGTTTAGATCAGGACGTGTGTTGTTGTGATGGTGTCTTTAGAGTCTTTCAGTTTATTTGGGGTTTTTATTGTTTTTTTTATTTTCATCCTGGTTTCTTTTTTGGTATTCTAATATAGTTTATTTTGATTTTTTATCATTTGACTTTTATTACATAGTATTCAGGAATCATAGATTGGGTTTTTGTTATGTTTTTCTTATTTAGTGTATTTTTCTTTAAAGGGAAAATGGTCCCCCAACTGTTAATGAATCCCTTAGAATTTATTTCCAACATTTGGCATCTTGTGGATGTATCCTAAGTTCATGTAACGCTCTATACCTTCTCAAACCTTTAAGGAGGGGTGGGATGTGACAAATGGTATCATTCTCGATTGTTCTACCTTTTATTTTGGGAAAATAGCATTGGTATGTTTGTCTTGGAGTTGGAAAATCATTCCTCATAAATCATTGTGTTGGGTTGGTAAAAAGTAGTAATATCACTAGAAGATATAAATTAGAGAATAAAAAAGGCATATCTAGCCTAATTATGCTAAACATCAATTTTCTAGGTAGTTGGGTACATGTGTGTTTTGATACACTTATAGCAGTTGTAATCTCATTGTGATGGGTTTATCTAATAAAAAGAGCATGAAATGAATTTTAGAAATGACTTCCCACTAGGATTGAATATTTTATTTTTTACTACGGAATTATGAATTCATAAAAAGAGATGAGTTTTGAACAGTTAAAAAGTTGTATTCAAATGGGATATTTTAAAAATGTGAAGTAGTCCTATATTAAAAATGTTTTTTTTCAAAAGAATTAAAAAATTCAAACATGGTTGAAAGTGGAAAATTATGAATTTTGGGAAGCAATGTTGTGATATATGTGATGTGGTATGATTTAAAATTGATAATCCTTCTATATCTATAGAGTGGGACCTATGGAGTTTGTTGTGTTTATATGAAATGTCACTCATTAGGCATCAAAGAAACTAACTTGAAGAAGTTGTTGAGAATGTGGTGGCACATCAGCCACATGTGAACCAAAAGCTGGTTTAATGTATTGTACTAGGTTTTCAATATGTGGATAGTGGGAACCAAAGGGAAGAATCATGAAAACTGGATCATTCCAAAAATAATAATCCACCCATATTTCTGGGTGATTCGGAAACAATGTACGTATTGGTGTAGATCAATTAGATGAATCAAATCTTTGATTTTCCTTGCATTGTAGTAGAGATAAATGTCATGTTGATGGATCATATTCATTAAGATATTTCATGATAGTTTTGGGATTTAGAAATTAATTATAATTTGAATATGGAATTTCATGGGAGGACTCTAAAACAATTTTATCCTCAAACATTCAGGATTCTAAGAAAGAATTAATTTTTTAGGATGATGTTGAAGAAAGTCTCAGTGAAAGGGTATGTGAAAAAATTTATGAATTTTGTCCTCTTTACGACTAAATATTCTTGAAGTACATACATAATGGGATGTATTTTTTAATCAGGTCTAAGGTAATATATTCACTTAAATGTTTACATGATTTGTATAAATGATTATATTGAGATGATCAACATAGAGATTATGGTATAAAGGGACATATCTTGAGCTACGGTTGTAGGTAACATGATGATACCTATGGGAAATAGTGGGAACTCTAATTCTAGGAATATTTGGAAGAGGGAAACCAATTTATACAATACTAGAATGAATCAGAACCAAATGAATGGATATGTGCATCTTCCTAAAAACTGAACAGGTAAACATGGAAGTTTTCAAGGTGGTCCATTCATCCCGATGAATCAATATTGGATATCACCACCTATATCATGCCATAATTACAATAAAATGGGGAATCTTATGCACTATTTTCATAGTGCTCTAAAGTCGGCTGTTCGGGAAACATCTCATGTTTCACAGATGTCATATACATTAACAGGGTCAGGGAAGTAGAATACATCTCTTCATTAAAACAAATCTTTCCAAGGTGATTCCACGAATACTATAAAGACATAGATATAGAGACATCAACATTTAAATAAATAATAAAGTGTAGTGAGTAAGAATTTATATGGAGTTGAGAATGTTATATTTGATGATCAATTTGGACCATCGATGGAGAGAAGTACAATTCTTTTCAATTCTACCCTTATGAAATATTTTTTTGATATGGTTTCATCCCATTAGTTTGTTTTTCCACATTTTTTTGATCTAGTAAGTTTAAATTTTGAGATGATTCCTTTTATTTTGAAAATTGAAACTTCTCTTGGTCAAAGTGAATTTTGAGACATTATGTGTAGATGATGTTCTACAATTATTGATGGAGATGAGTTGATATGGGAGCTCACTATGCTTGGGATGGATATATATGATGTATTCTTAGTTAGGTATTAGTTTACTATGTTCAAATTTCACATCTATTTTTATACATGAAGGGACAATCTTATGATTGATAATTTCCTAGATCATCTCTTTAGAGGAGACCAAAATGTAAAGTTAGGTGGAGATGACTTGTTGGAAATAACTGTTGGATCTATCTTATATTAGTTAGACCCATTGACTTGGGAATAATAAGATGAGATAAGGTATAATGGTTTTCTAGTAGGTTCTGATCTCTTTCTAGATGTGTGCCCATAATATTTCTCTATGTTTCCACCCATTAGGGAAGTTGAGTTTATGATTTATCTATTTCCTAGGAAAAATACTATCTCTCATGCATATTTCCAGATGGAAAAAAATAATTAAGGGAATTTAAATCCATGTTGGAAGAGTTGGTAAGAAAATGGTTTATTTGTCCTATCATGTCTTTGTCGATATCACTGATCTTGCTTGTGAAAAAGGAAGACGAAACACTAAGGAAGTGTGTGGATTATTATTAGCTTAACCAAGTTATGATAATGATTTGGTTTCCACTTAAATAAATTTATGAGCTATTCAATCAATTAAAGGAATCCCAATGGTTCTCTAAAAATCACATGTGATCAGGATATCACCAATTGTAGGTTCATATGTAGGATATTCCAAAAACAGGTTTCAGAAGTAGATATGGGCGTTATGAGTATGTGGTTATGGATTTAGGTCACATAAATTCACTAGGAGTATTTGTGGAATTGATTAATTATATATTTAAGAGGTATCTGGATTCTTTTATGGTGGTTTTTTTATGACATATTTTTGTATTCAAGGACAATGTCAGAGCATGGTCATCACTTGGAAAATGTGTTTGGAATTTTAAGGGATCATTTCTTGTATTGCAAACATTCAAAGTTTCCTTTTTTGGATATAAAAGGTATGTTTACATTGGCATGTAATATATCAAAAATGTGTTTATGTGGATCCATAAATGATAGATGTTTTTATCCATTGGAAAAAATGAAAATTTTGAATTTAGAAAAAACAATTTCTTAGCTTTTATAGTTATTACAAATAAACAATTCATGATTTTTCAGGAATAGATTTAAATATGATATTTTTTACAATGAAAAATGATCTATAAAAATGGAATGATAAATGTCAAAATTCATTTAAAGAGCTTAAATTTCACCATCCATCAACACCGATCATGATTTTTACAGAATTAGAAAATGGTATGTGGTGTATTATAATGCTTTGGGATCTGGGTTGGGATGTGTTCTCATATAGGGAGATCATGGGATTGCTTATGACTCATGGAAGTTGTAGTTTTATGTGAAGAACTACCCAAAAAATTATTTGGAGTCATTTAATGGATTCTATTCTTTGATGACTTGGAATCATTACACCATTAGTGATAAATTTATTGTGTTTAAGGGTAAGAAAGTCTTAAAAATTTTATTCTCACAAATTTATTTGAATCTAAGATATAGAAGCTAGATGGATTGTCTCTGAATGTTAGAATTTTACATGAAGTATACACCGAGTAAAGTAACATTGGTGGCATATGCATTGAGCATAAAGTAATATGTTCAGTAGTTAAAAGTGGCTTCAGAACAATGGTAGTTTTTATCTGACATGAACATGAATTGTAAAGACTGAGGTAGTGTTCCAATTTTCTTTCAAGTTTCTTTGGTTCCTAATCTGGTGGAGAGGGTTGAAGATGCATAGACACATGATTCATAAAATGTTTTTTTGAGGTAAAAACTCAATGGTGGGGAGATCATTGAGTGATGAAACTATATGGAAGTCTAGTTTTGTAGTTTTGAGATAGGATGGTCATACCTATGGCACGTGAGGAAAAACATCTCTATCCATGACACCAACCGATATGGGATATTCATCTAAGACTACAGAAGATGTATAAAGAACTTAAAACAATGTTTTATTTGTATGGAATGAAACTAAAGATGGATGAGTTTCTTTTGAGACACTTAACTTGTTAATAGGTTAAGGAATATTACAAACAACCAATGTGTATGTTGCAGTCTTTATATATTCCTATTCAAAAATGGGAGATAATGTCCATAGATTTATTGACTGGTCTCCCAAGGATGGTTCAAAAAAATGACGGCATATGGGTGATAATGGATCGACTCGCATATTCATCTTATTTCATTTTTATTCATAAATCTCATATGGTGAAGGAAATATCTAAAATATATATTATAAAAGTGTTAAAGTGGAGTGGTATACTAGTTTTGATAGTAAAAAATCAAGATATGAGGTTTACATCTCATTTCCTGAAATCCTTTCAGGAATCCATTGGGAAACCATTGACTATGAGTACCGTATATCATCCTTATATTGATGGAATAATCCGAATAGACTATACAAAAATTGTAAGACATTCTTGGAACTTGTGTAATGGATTTTGGTTTCTTATTGGAGGATCACATATTTTTCGTGGTGTTATTTGATAATATAAGTTAACAAGACTGAATACATATGGCTCCTTTTGAAGCATTGTATGGGCGTCCTTATCGTTCTCCACTTTTTTATGTAGAAATAGTTGAGACTTCACTAGTTGGTTCATGCCTTGTCTTTGACAAAGCATAGAAGATATAGCTGATCATGAAATAGATGGAGACAACACATAGTCATTATAATTCATATTTAGATCATCTTCGTTAGACTCTGTTGTTCTAGGTGGGTGATCATGTTTATTGGATATTCTCTCCAAGGCTCTGGTAATGTTATTTTGAAAATCATGTAATTTTATCTCTTAGATACATAGTCCCTTTTGAGATACTTGAATTAGTTGTTGAGGTGGCATATAGGTTAGATTTTACAGCATGGCTCTGTGGAGTACACAATGTGTTTCCATTATCTCAGTTGAAAAAAGTATCATCCTAATCCGGACCATGTGACTCAATGGGATCATATTGACCTAGATCTCTATTCTCTATTGGTAATATGATAGTACATATTTTGGATAAGAAAGATAAAGTATTTCATGAAAATATCATTGGTATCAGGCAGATCTTTTGGTAACATGGTTAGATTCAGGAAGAAATATGGGAATAGGAAAATATAATTGTTGAGAAATGGTATGAACTCCTTCAGGGAAATGGTTGACTTCTTATTTTTGGGGATGGAATGACCAATAGTGGGGAGAATTTTGTAAGGAACAAAACTTTTTCCACTGAAAATTCCCTATATATAATTATTTATTATAGAATAAATCCCATAAAATCCCATAGATAACACAATACAATCTTTGAAAATTAATAAGGAATGAAACAAGTCGTATTTCTAGAAATTTTGGATCCTATATCACAGAATAATAACTTGACAATTAGTGTAACAACCCATAATTATATCAATGAAATTTCCCTTCTTGTATTTATTTTGTATAGTATAAATCACATAAAATCCCTTAGATAACACAATATTGACATTATAAATGACTAATTAATGAAATAATAGGTATTTATAAATGTTAACGATCATAAACCATGTGAATAGTAATTTGACATTGGAAATAGTAATGTGGCCCTTATGAATAGTAAAGTGACCAATAGAATAGTAACCTTAACAATAAAATTATAAATAAATTACGTTCATCCTATAATTGAAAATATGATATAATTATATCCTAGTAAAAGTAAATAAATATTTTAAAAATTATTAATTAAGAGTGAGTATTTTTATAATTCACAAATATTTAAATACAATTTCATAATTAATATAGTGATTTAAACGAAAACTTATTTTCATAAAATAGATTCATAAATTTATATTTTTATGTCTTATTATTAAAGATTAATTTTATGAGACCATGGTTAATTTTTGAAAGTGTCATAAAATAGTTAAAATATTTAAATCGATATTTTTTGAGTAAATGATTATTTTATTTAAAAATTAAATTTATAATGTTTTTATAATTAGTTTCATATAATTGAGTTCATTTTTTAATTATAATCTTTGAAAAAAAATTGGGTGAATGTTTTTGGTTTTTCTAAAATACATGAATTTTTTGTGAATAATAAAATAAGATATTTTACGATAAATGATAAATACATGAATTTTAGAGTCATGAATGATGTTTGGATGATGTAAGAACTACTAGTTAGAAATAATATACACTTATTACATTAGTTAGACAAAATAATCTACACAATTTCTTGTCTTGAGAAAAATAATAAAATAATGAATAAAATAATGAGAAATCACCCCTATCCTCCACTGTAAATACCAACCCTTCTCCTCACACCTTCCAAGATTTTATCCTTTCCCAATTTCTTCCAATTATCTTCCCATGATTCTGACCCACATACAATACCTATTTGTCTCAACAAAATTCCAAACCCAAGGTCATTAAGGTGGTTCTCAATGAGAGGAATTCAAGAGGTAATCATTCTCTTTTCTTTTATTTTTGTCCAAGTTTTTTTTCTAATCTTATCATATCCTCCCATTGTCCAAATGGAATGATAACTAAAATTTTTTTTATACACTATAATTATGTCTTGTTAATGGAAAATCCTTTATCAAACTCATTTATCTATCTCCCTCTTATTCAATAAATGAAATCACCACCCGTGATGTGTCAATTTAATGAAAATATGAACGATGCTTTTTTATTCTCCATTAGCACCTCCAAATATAGTCATGAAACCATTTTTATTGTCAAAATAGATTATATAATATGTATTATATCTTATTTAATGTTTTTGAAAGATTTTATATTCATAATCATAATTTATTGAACAAAACTATTATGTGATGAATGAAAAATTTCCAAAATAATCTAAAAGATTATCACTGATGTCTTAATATAATGATTCATCCTCACCACAAATATCCAAATGACCTATATAACCATTTAATATTCTATATTTTAATTAATAGCACAAATATTAAATTTTGGAAATCTAATCCCATTTTACATGAACTTACACTCTCTTATACAGGAAAACTGATCATGATAACCAAAGAAACAAACTCCCTAAAATGATAAAAGTGTATATTATGTCTCAAAAAAATTATAAAAATATGATCTTAATAAAATTAAACTAAATAAAATACATGAATAAAAAATTATTTTATTTATTTATTAATGCATCTAATTTTATCTTACAGGACATTAAGGTCACGTGAAGAACGCTTTCAGACATAATGTAAGGGTTTCTCCCTGAACATCCATTTTTCATTCAAGTTACATTTTCTCCCTCTCTACCAAAATCTAATTATTAATTATTCTTATTTAATATTCTTAATTTATTTTTAATTATTCTATACATATTCATCAAGAATAATCCTTCTTTTGTGGATGGGGAGTTACATGTTTTATAAGGATCTTTATCAATTATTCTTGATAAGGAAACACAATTAAAAGGAACTTCACGATTTCTTTCCCATTTTCATGTATATCATATAATATATTTTTATGCACCATTATTTTTATATAATAACACACTTTATCATGTATGAAATATCCAAGTTCAGTTCGAGATTTTTGAAATGGTTTTTCTAAAATAACTCTTCTTTTCAAAGTAAAATCTTGTTACTCTAAAGAATTCTCCAATTATTTTATTAGAGTATTTTCATAATTTTCAACATCCTATATTGAATTTCTAATTATATTTTGGTTATATATTTATTATATAAATTAACATATTTTATTAAATTTATTATGATTAGTTGTATTGTGGATGTTTTATCTTGATACTATTCACCATATTACTCAGAGTGGTTTATGATTATGTTCACTACTTATGGAAAGTTATTTACATTTCATGTGACAGTTTCAATATTAATATATATGTTGATTATGTAAAAAACCATTCATATTATGAATGAATTTGAATTAGTAAAGTGACTTTTGGGGATAATTATAGCCCCTCGATGCATGAGTAGGTCTCATTAGACAAACTAGATAGGGTTGCTACACACTTATGTGTACTGTCTTAGATGAAGCCATGAAAATATTTTTATGATTTATGGTATTAGGAATTCCTTAAATATGATATTATTCATTAATAAATCAAGTAATTATTTGACTAGTATAATATCCATGGTTATGTTTCATTCTATTAGGATCATTTGTATGGATTAATTTAATCATTTTTCATTCATGTAATATTATTCTCAGGTTTATTTTTAATGGAAGGTGTTTTTAGTTATCTGATATGCCTAATTCTTATGATTATGACATATTTTTTTCTATTTTTTACCCTTAATGAGATTCTGATATCACCCCTTTATTAGGTTTTAATTTTACCTAGGATGCGAGGATGTGTATTATGAATGACCTGCTGGGATAATATAGGAGTTTATGTGTGTTTCAAAAAAATATTCTATGTTTTATTAAATTTCATGTTGTAATGTAAAGTTCATATGTGTAATATGGATTCCAAAAATACTAAAATAGTTGGTCCTCTAGGATTATAGTCTTACATCTATGCGAATTTAATAAAGTAAGGAACCACCTCTGGGAAACTGGGGGCATGGTCTTTAATGTTTGAATAAGAGGAGTTTTAGTTCAAACCGTGGATACTATATTTAGAAAACATTGATTAGGGGACATGACCCTAAGATATACTTTAGGGATAAGAATACAAGAATATGATAGAAATTTCTTAACGTAGTGATTATGTGGATCTTAATAGAAATACATTATTTTTATAGATACTATAACTTGATGTGGTTTTGGGAAACATTTAGCTATAAGTAACAACTCTGACAAGGTGTCTCGATCCTTACTCAGGGTAACCTGATACATGATAATGGGCCTTACTATGCACCTAGTTTTACAATCTAAGGGGATATTCTTAGGATAATTAAAAGTTTACTTAAAAATAATTATGAAGGATTTAAAAGTAAATAAGTCCCCTATGAAACCATTTTTAGGATTATGGGATTAGCTATGCATAAAATATCAAATTATGTTAATTGATTTGCTAGATCGAAATTATTCATGATGATTCATTACATAATTTTGTTTATGAAATCATTTATAAATGGATCCTAGTGGAACGAATGGAAACCACATCAAGACATGGAATACATGTAGGGATTTCGCTCCTACGAAACATAATGATGTTGGTTCTGGATATGCGACTGGTGTTGAGACAGTTATAACTATACATGGAAAACTGACTTGGGTAAGGAACAATAAGCTTACACATATGGTTAATCATAATCAATATATGAAAAAGAAATGTCAGATTAATTTATGTGAAAGAATCCTCCATTATTCAGTGGCACTATGAACCATTTGTAGTGGAATATTATATAAGATCTTTAGAGAAGATATTTCTTTTTTTAGGAAGTAATTAAAGAGATAAGGTAATCCTGAAATTTTATCATCTCTCATTAGATTCAGATCAGTGGTGTTCGTCAATTCAAATCATAAAGTAGGAAGAAATATGTGACATGGAATTGAATGATTTCATTGAAATCATCTTAAAAAATATTTCCCTCATGAACAATGAGAAGATATGTAGAGGCAATTCTTGAGTCTGAAATAAAAATAAGGTGATAACATTTCAAAGTATGAATTTAATATTAAATACTTAGTACGACATGATATAGACAACATATTTAATACAATAAGATTTATTGAATGATTCCATAATGGTTTAAAACAATTACACTAAAGGTAAATGGTCTCCCAAAAATTCTAATCATATAAAGATATAGTGTCATGTGATATCAAGTTAGAAAGAGAATTATCTAAGTCATATGACTTTAAAGGGAAGAAATAGAATAAGAGTATTGTTCAAAAAAACTAAAAAATCTTGAAAAGGGGATAAATGTAAGAGTATAATTTCCATCATGTGATAATTGTGTGAAGAAACACCCCAAAACTTGCCTAAAGGGAATGAGAGTCTGTTATATGTTTGGATAAAATGGCCACCATGCTCAAGATTGAAAGGGAAATAAAGAACCCACCAATGTTATATGCTAAAATTTTAATGAAAAGGGATATTATGAAAATTATTGTCCTAGGTGCCAAGGAAAAATTCTCCAAAGAAGTAAAAGGGATCAAGGCAAAGCTTATGTGATCACATCTACTAAGGTTGAAGTTTCTAATGATGTGGTGGAAGTAACTTTAATTATTTCCTAAAACATAGTCAACACTTTTTTTATTCTTGATTATAACATTATTTTTTATCTTCATATTTTAACAAGAAAAAGTGACATTTCCATTTTGATTTAATAAAATATTATTCATTCAAAACTCCTAAGGTAAGTATCATTACAAAAAATGTGTGTTGATATGTCCCATATATGTCACATAAACATTTTTTAGTAAATAACCTTATCAATATACCCGTGACTAATTTTGATATAATACGAAGTATGGATTGGAATTCGAATTATAATTTGAAAATCAATTTCAAGAAGAAGAAAGATTAAATTTTTGAGAAAGATGTATAATCCCTTATCTTTAGAGTAGAAACCTAACCATTTGATTCTTATCAGGATCCACCCCTTTAGATCTTCTGAATTAAATTCATGGGGAGGAAGAGAATGAAATATCTATGGGTGTGGAATGAAATATTCAAATTTAGAATGTACCTATTGTGAAAGAATACGTTGATGTATTTCTAGTGGATTTACCTGGACCTCCTCTAGAGTGGGAAATTGAGTTTTCTATTGATTTAATTACTAGTGAAAGGACTATTTAAAAGACTCCATATAGAATGTCTATAGTGGAATTGGTGGATATGAATAAACAACTATAGTAGTGGAGTAGTAATGGTTTTATTTACCCTAGTGTATCTCAATGGGGAGCTCATGTCCTTTTTATTAAGAATTAATATGGATCTATGAGACTGTGTATTGACTATAGAGATATCAAGGATATTAAAATAAATAACAAATATCATATTCCATGTATTGATGATTTATTTTATTAACATCAAGAATATTAATATTTTACAAAGATTGATCTTTGATCTAGATATTATCAATTTCATGTAATGAAGGAAAATATTACAAATATATCATTTCAAACCAGGTATGGGCATTAAAATTTTACAGTAAGGGCATTTGGACTGTCTAATGAACCCGCTGTTTACATAGACCTAATAAATAGTGGTTTAAAGGAAAATATTGATGATTTTTTTGTGGTATTTATTAATAATATCTTGGTATACTCCAAAATCTAATAAGATCATGAGAATCACTTGCATATTGTTCTGAAGACTCTGAGAAGAAATATGTTATATGGGAAGTTTAGAAAGTGTGAAATATGGCTTCTAATAGTATCTTTTCTTGGTCATATTTCCTCCAAGGATAGAATCTTTGTTGATCCAATGAAGACAAAGGTAGTTCAAGAAAGGCGTACACCAACCAACTTATTTGAGGTACGTAGTTTCATTGGTTTAGTAGGTTACTATAAGCGTTTGGTTTAGAATTTTTTCAGGTTAGCTATCCCATTATCAAGGATTACTCATAAAGGGTTTATGTTTATATGGAAAAATGAATGTTAAGAATGTATTGAATAATTGAAGAGTAGATTAGTTAATTCTCAAATCATGACTCTACCATCAGAAAATGGTAGATTTTTTTATAATGATGCATCAAAGAAAGGAAATCGCCATTTCTTTATGATGAATGATATAATTATCGAATATACCTTAAGGCAATTAAAACTCATGAATTGAACTATCCAACTCATGATCTTGAGTTAGTATCTATAATCGACTCTATGATGATATGTAGACAATATCTCTATGGTTAAAGAGGTGAGATATATATAGATTTCAATAGTATGAAAAATATCTTCTCACAGATAGAACTGATCATGAGGAAAAAGTGATGGCTCAAGATAATCAATGATTATGATTTTTTTAATATACTACCACCTAGAGAAGGAAAATAAAGTAGAATATTATTTGAATATGAAGGATCAAGGAGTTTTGAACAAAATGAGGACTGATAAGTATCATATATAAATGGATCTAGAGAGGATGTATATGGGGATTATCAAAGAAGGTGAAACATCACTATTTTTTCAATTGGATTACCAACCATTAATATTGGAATGGATTAAAAGTTCTCAGCCTGATGATGATAATCTTTAAATGAAAATTGAAGCTGTGAGAAATGGGATATTGGTAGCCATCGAGAATAAAGATGGAATTCGGAAATTTGGGAGGAGGCTTCACTACCACAAAACTGGGTTTCTGCACCGCCACCCTTTAACAACACTAAAAAACACTGATAAAGGGGTTTCCTTTATCATCACTAAAAAAAGAACTTATAATGGAACCCCCATTATCAGTGCTTTTTTAGTGCTGTTAAAGGGCCCCCTTTATCAAAGCTTCTTTTAGTAGCGCTGATAAAGGGGGACTTTATCAGTGATTTTTCCCTAGTGCTGATAAAGGATATATTTTTAAAAATTCAAAAAAAATATATACTGATATATAAATATATAAGTATGTTTATATTGATATAAATATAATATGTATTTTTTAAATATGTTTTTTGATAAATATAAATAAACATTTCCACTTAATATATATTATGTGTATTGAAAATGGCTTATAAAATATCATAAAAAACTATTGATTAATAATTTTTTTAATTATCATCGAATAATAATCATTTAATATAAATGTGAAGAAACAAAAAATAAAAAATTTAAATAAGTATCTGAAATAAGTTAAAAACGTAACACAAACTTCAAATGACCATAACTTTTGATCTGGATGTCTGTTTGAGCTCTACATCATATCAAATTGAATCCTCTAAAGAGGTTTACACTCTAGTGATTGGAGGGAACCTTCTTTCATACTTTTTAAGGCCAAAAAGGGCCATAAGGCCTCCAAAATTGAGTTTTTTGTCTGGATAACCAACTGTTTTAACATTCAGCGGAATTTCAGCCTCCTTTCAGGGTGTCTTATTGAACTTTTTCACTAGGGACTAAATTTATTCGGAGGGGTTTCATTTATATTGATATTATGGATTTGAGATTTTATCATTTTGAATAATGGAATCTAATTTATAATCAAATAATATATATATATATATATATATATATATATATATATTCACCCATTAAAATGTAATTTTTTAAATAAAGAATTAAACATATTTACATATATATTATATTTCTCAATATATAAGGCTTATCTAAATAAAAAATTAATATCCATTTTATTTAAAATACAAATATATTAATATTTATATACCAATATGAAGTGTGTGTGTGTGTGTGTATTTGTGTGCGTCTGTATTGACAAACTAATATATATTATCTATATATTATAAACATATGTATATAAATATTAAAATATAATATATATATATATATATATGTATAATTATACTTACAGATACACATGTAATATATATATGTGTCTGTGTCTATGTGTGTGTGTGTGCTTGTTTTTTTATATGTATTTATTTATTTATAAACACACACAAAAAATAAAATTTTATAAATGTATTTAAAACTAATCTTATAAATATATATTAATATACAAAAAAATATATTGATAAAAATTATAAATATATATTAATATATATTAATATGAAAATAAATATTTAAATATTTAAATATAACTATATATGTATATATATATATATGTATATATATATATATTAATATATAGATATATATATTAATATAGATAAATATACATATTAATATATATATATATATGTTAATATAAATATATATTATTATACGAGTAAATATAACTATATATATATAAATAAATAGGTATATTATTAAATTGAGAGCAAAGCAATATGGTGAAGTGGTAAAGGCTTAGGCGCCCAAGCAAGAGGTCTTGGGTTCAAATACAGGGAATTCAGGTCATGCGCGTGGTTGGAATTGCTACTAGCACTGTTAAAGGGGGTTGGGTGGTGGCTGGGGAATGTGGGATGGGGGGAGGTGGTTGGGCGTGTAGGATGGGGGTGAGGGCACTGTTAAAAGGGGATTCAAGCAATGTTGAAGTCCCTCCATGATATGCAGATTTTTTTTGTTTTTAAAATTTTATCAGTACTTCTTTAAAAGTGCTGATAAAATGGGTCTTTTAACAGTGCGAAAAAACTCTGATAAAGGACCCATTTATCAGTTCATTTTTTATCCCTGATAAAGGAACCCTTTTATCAGTTCTTTTTTTTAGCACTAACAAAATTTGTATTTATCAACGCTTTTTTTAGCACAGTTAATGGGGACTCCCCCCCTTATCTTCTCCTCGATTATTAGATCTTTTTTAGCATTATAAATGTGATTTTCTTGTGCTGATAAAGGCTATCTTTTTATTAGTTCTAGGTGGTACCACTATACCTAAAATAAAGAAAGAGTTATTGGATAATGCCCATAGCTTGAATTTCTCAGTAAACCATGGTAGCACTAAAGTATAAAGAGATTTGAAAGAACATTTCTGTTGGGAAAATATGAATCATGAAATTGCTGATTATGTATCAAGATGTTTAGTTTTTCAAAAGGTGAAGGCTATAAGACAACATCCTTGGGGATTCATGAAATGTATTTCTATTCCCACAATGAAATGGGAAGACACTACTATGTATTTTATCATACAATTTCCAAGGACTCCACGAAAAAATGAAGCAGTATTGGAATATGATGATCAAATTACTATATCAACATATTTCCTCACTATAAGGGAATATTTCTTACTAGAATTCCGTGAACTAATATACATTAATGATGTTTTAAGAATTCATGTACACCACTTTCCATAGTGTCTAATCATGATCTACCATTTACATCAAAACTCGGGAAACTTATTCATAAATCCTTGTATTCTGAGCTTCATTTGAGTACAACATATCTCCCTCAAACAGATGGGTAGTCAGAAAAGATGATCCAAACTTTATAATACATGTTGAGATCATGCTCACATGACTTTAAGGTATATGGGATAAGTATTTACCTTTGGTAGAGTTTTCCTACAAAAATATTTTCCATTCAAGTATTCAAATGACACTATATGAAGCATTGTATGGAATGATAATTCATACACTAACTTGTTGGGATGAAGGTGGTGAAAGGAATCTTATAGGCTCAATGCTTGTAGAGGAAAATATAGAAAAGGTAAAGAATATTCCAAACCATATCAAAGGAGATCGGTGTTGGAAAATATTTACATTGATAATATAAGAATGGTTTTGGAATTTCATGTGAGAGACCATGTTTTATTAAAATTATTTCCATAGAAGGGTGTTAAAAGATTTGGTATGAAAGGGAAACTAAGCCCTAGGTACATTGGAAGTTTTGAAATATTTGAGAGAGTTATACTTATGGATTTTCATTTGGAGATGTAACCTAGACTTTCTAAAGTAAACAATGTATTTCATATCTCATTGTTAAGGATGTAAATTCCAGACACAATGCATGTAATCACTTCGGAAGAAATAGAAATGAAACCCGATTTATCTTATTGTGAAGAGACTATCAGGATTCTGGACACTAAAGAATCAGTTTTGAGGAATATGATGACTTTTCTAGTAAAGTTTCATTGGAAAAATCATAATATTGAAGAGGTTAAATGGGAACTAGATGAGGTTATGATGAAGAACAACCCATATCTTTTTATGAGGTGACATTCTGGAAATTTTGAGGATGAAATTTTTATAGGAGGGGAGAATGTAACAATCCATAATTCTATCAAGGAAATTTCCATTCTTATATTTATTTCATATAGTATGAATAACATAAAATTACATAGATAATATAATACAATCATTATAAATGAAGATTGAATGAAATAATATGTATTTCTAGATGGTAAGGATCATATACCAATGGAATAGTAACATGACCTTTGGAATATTTATGGGACCCTTAAAAATAGTAAACTTACTAATAGAATAGTATCCATACCAATGACTGTATTAAGAAAATTTATCCATCCTATAAATGAAAATATGATAAAATTATATCATAGTAAAAGTATATAACTATTATAAAAATTAGGAATTATGTGTCAGTATTTTTCAAAGTCATAAATATTTAATTAAATTATTTTAAATAATATAATTAACTAAAATAAATTTTATTTTTGTAAAATATATTCATAAATTAATATTTTTATGTCTTATTATTATACAATAATTTTATAAGACCTTAGTTAATTTTTGAATGAGTCATAAAAATAGTTATAATATTAAAATCATAATTTTTAGAGTAAATAATGATTTTATTTAAAAATTAAACCTATCATATTTATAAAATTATTTTTTCAAATGGATTTCATTTTTGAACTCCAAGAAATTAAAAATGGTTAGGGTGAATTTTTTGGAGTTTTCTGAAATAGTTGAACTTTTGGTGAGTAGTAATATACTATGATTTACGATAAATGGTTTCTGGTAATTCTAATAATGATGATCATGACCGAATCTATAAAATTGAGGATGAATATCTACACTCGAGTGCCAAAAAAAGGTAAGAAACCTATAACTGACACTGATGGATTATTCATTCCCCATCCCAATAAGACTAGAAAATGCATTGATTACTCTAAGTTGGAGAGAACTATTATCACTAGATCCTCGGGGATTCGGTTGGAGCAGGGAAACATTCCTCCACAGCTGGTAGTTAATGAAATTCCATTTTCACCCACATCCCCTGATGAAGAGGGTTCCTCCACATCCTCGGATGACGAGGACTCCTCCTCAGATGGAGAGGAGGAAGAGGCTGACATTAAACTTAAAAATTTTACTCGTGTTATTAAGGAAGGATACAAGGAAGAAATTTATCCTTGGATTGAGGAACAAGAAAGTTTGTCTTTTGGAAGATATTGTAACAAGGAGATAACTATTGATGAGTATCTGAGTATCAGAGAACAAATATTTTATAGAGTGGAATTTGAGCTTGATCGAAATCCTCATTTTGATTATCTTCAACTATGGTGGGAATAACTCTCTTGTGTAGCATTTGAGTCTGTTTTTTCTAATTTTTGCTCATGTCATAACTTGGATTCAGGAGATGTCATCAGTGTGAGTGGTCTTCGCGGGGTATGGATGTTTGGAGGCCTCATGGGGGGATTTTATCCATGGGAAATTTAGATTTGGAAAATCATATTTTTATTGGGAGTTCAGGCTATTCTGTATTAATGTTTTCTTTGTGCTGCTGGGACAACTTATTATCTGATGTTACATATGATACCTTCTAGGATGTGAGCTTTATCAGTGGAACATATAGTTTTCCGATGCATGTTGATGGTGAGTTGGAAGAATTTGAGTTTGGGGGCTTCTGTTCTCAAGTGTTTTTCGCATACACATGTTGTTTTCAATGAGGACCTGGGCATTGGAGGCTGCTGCACTGATCATTCTAGACATGCTTGCTTATCATAACATTGCTTTAAAGCTTGGCCAGCAAGGATCCGGGATAGCTTAATATGACAGAAGCAACTTGGAGGCTTTAGAGATGGATATTATATCCATGGGCAGTGTACAATGATTACCTATAAGATGCATCACGGGGATTATTGCACTCTTTTATATTTTGCATGATGATTTCTGTGAAGACCATGGCCTTGGGGTAGATGCATTAATGAAATCTCTTCATGCTGGAATCTATCATGTCACTCCAGGAATTGGTCAGAGGTTTTTCTTGTCATCCTTTTCCCTATTCAATTATTCTCGTGCTGGTACAAACTCATTGTACCTCGTGTAATCACCTGAACATTATATTTTTGTTTAATAAATTTTTGGGAGTATGGGTTTCACTCATGCTCTGATCCATTCTGTGTATGATTTATGATAAATGCTAAATACATGAATTATAGAGTCATGGATGATGTTTGGATGATGTAAGAACCCTTGGTTTGATGTCACATGAACTTATTAATGTATTTATTCTCAATAATCAACACTATTTCTTTTCTTCAAGAAAATAATAATATAATGAATGAAATAATGAGAAATCACCCCTCTCCTCCACTATAAATACCAGTCATCACCCCCACTACTCCTCGAACATTCCATGATTTGAGCCTTGATAAATTACTTTTAAATGGTTATCCTAATCCCGTTACTCATCTCAAAGAACTTATGGTGTACGAAAAGGCCAAAACCAATGGCATTAAGGAGGTTCTCAAGGAGAGGCATTCAAGAGGTAAACATCCTCTTTCTTTTCATTTATTTCATTTCTTTTTCTTTCCTTTCTTATCATATCCCAACATCAAATTATAAAAATAGAATGATAACTCCAATAACATTTATATAGTGAAATTATGTCATTTTAATGGAATATACCTCATCAAACTCTTTTCTCTTTCTCATATATTCTATAAATGAAAATGTCTCATGTGATGTGTCAATTTAACAACATCATGAATGATGCCTTTTCATTTTCCCTTAACACCTCCAAAAGTAGTAATGAAACCATTTTCATGGTTAAAACATATTTTAATATATGTATTATATCCTATTTAATGTTTTATAACCATTTTATATTAATAATATTAATTAATAAAACAAAACAATTTTGTGATGATTGAAAAACTGGAAAAATAGTATCAACAATTATCACTAATGTCTTAATCTAATGATTCATCCTCACCAAAAATATCCAATTGAATTATATAACCACTTAATATTATGTATTTTATTTAATAAAACATAAATTAAATTCTGTATATCTATTCATATTTTACATGAACTTGCACACTCTTATAAAAGAAAAATGATCGTGAAAACCAAGGAAATGAACACTCTTGAATGATTAAATTGTATCCTATCACTCATAAAAAAGATCATAAATAAAAATAATTAAATTATAATAAATAAAAAACATGAAGAAAAGGTTATTAATTAATTTGTTAAGGAATATAATTTCTTATTCCAGAACATTTAGTTCATGTGCTGAACACTATTGTACATAAAGTATGGGTTTCTCCCCGAACATCCATTTTTCATTCGGGTTACGCTTTTTCTATCTATACCAATTTATAATTATTAATTATTATTTGTATGTAAAATTAATAAATTCTATGTGAATTTTATATATATTTTTACCAAGAATAATCCTTCTTTATTTGATGCGTAGTTACATGTTTAAAAATGATCTTTCTCAATTATTCCTAATAAGCAAGCCCGATTAAACGGAACCTCCTAATTTCTTACTCATTTTATAGTGCACTATATAATATGTTTTAATCCCCAATTTTTTTATTAAATAACTCATTTTATATTAGAAAATATCCTATTTATTTTCTAGTTTTATGAAAATATTTTACCAAAAGAACTCTTCTTTTCAAAGTAAAATATTATTACTCTAAAGAATTATTCGATTATTTTATTTATGGATTTTCATCTTTTTTAACATCCCCTATAGAGTTTTTAGTTTTATTGGGATTAACCATTTATTATATCACCAAAATGTTTTATTAAATAGGTAATCATTAGTTTTAATGTGGTGGTTCTATCTTGATACCACTCACCATTTTACTGAGGGTAGTTTATGATTATGTTTATTGCTTAGGGAAAGTTATTTACCTTTCCTATGTTTGTTTAACTATGAATGTATGAATTGATTATGTTTCACATTTTTTATATGAGAAATGAAATATAATATGAAGTCATAGGTGGGGCCTATTATAGCCCCTCCATACATCATCAGGTCTCATTAGACAAACTATGTTGGGGTTTTTACCAACATATGTGTAGTGTCATGGTCGAATCCTTGATAATATGTATATGATGTCTGAAACAATGAATTCACTAATTATGATATTATTTATTGAGAAATCATGTGATTATTTTACTATTATAATAAACATTGTTAAGTTTCTTTCTCGTATTGTCATTTATATGGATTTATTTAATCATCTTTCCTTCATGCCATTTTGTGCTCAAGTTTATTTTTAATGGAAGGTGTTTTTAGTAATCTAGCATTCCTAATGTTTGTATTTATGATATTTTACACTACATTTCTTACCCTTACTAAGAATATAATCTCACCACTTTCTTATTTTTTATTTTTACCCAGGATGTAATGATATGTATTATGAATGACATGCATGGATCATCTAGAATTTTATGTGTGTTTCCAAGTAAGTTTATATTTTCTATTTCCTTTAATTTTGTAATTTAAAGTTAATATATGTAATTTGGAATCCAAAAACACTAAAATAATATGTCCTTGGGACTTGATTCTTGTATATATTTCAATGTAATAAATTATGGCACTGACTCTAGGAATTTGGGGTTGGGGTCTTTACAATTGAAATAGTAATGTGGCCATTTGGATTAGTAAAACATCCAATAGAAAAGTAACCTCAACATTTAAAGTTAAAATAAAATTTTAGTACCTTTTTAATGACAATATAATATATTTAAATCAATAAATAAATAAAAAAATTTAAATAATGATAAACTATGTATTGGTATTTTTATAAGTCGTAACTATTTATTTACAATTTTATAATTTAAATAATGATTGAAGGAAATTTTATTTCCATAAAATATATTCACAAATTAATATTTTGTTTTCTAATTATTATAATAGAAATTTATGAGACCATATTTAATTTTTAAAAGTTTTATAATATTGGTTATAATATTAAAATCTGTATTTTTTGAGTAAATGGAGATTTTATTTAAAAATTAAATTTCTCATATTTAGGAAATTATTTTCATAAAACGGAGTGAATGTTTTAATATTAAGCATTGTAAAATGGTTGTGGTAAAATTTTGGTATTCTTTTTAAAATATATTATTTTTTTTCAATAGTTAAATAGGGCAATTTTCGATATAAGCTAGATACATGAATTTTTGATTCATGACTGATTTATGGCTGACGTAAGATTTATTTTTCAAAATAACATGAATTAGTTACTGTATTTAGGCCCCATAATCGACATCCATCCAACGGCCCAAAGGCTTTCATTTATATTTATTTTTGATAATCCACCTTTCAAGGGGTGGGGTGGAGGCCTTACAAGGCCCATATACATAAGTATTACATGGACCATAGGCCTTAGAGGAATTCATTTCCCATAGGCTTTAAACATTACATGCAACCCAGACTACCTACTTGAAAATGCTCCTCCCAGCATCTTCATCATGAAATCAGCTCTCCACCTTCGCA
Source organism: Viscum album (assembly GCA_963277665.1). Classification (NCBI taxonomy): domain Eukaryota; kingdom Viridiplantae; phylum Streptophyta; class Magnoliopsida; order Santalales; family Viscaceae; genus Viscum; species Viscum album. The sequence continues at coordinate 1,007,544,179 of OY728134.1, forward strand.
TGACTGTTTGGCTAGGCTATCCCGTGCATACACAGGCTTGTCCTGATGACAGCTTTCATACCCTCTCATTCTTGCAATTTGTGTAGCTTGTAATGTGCTGAAATCTCCTTGATAATCCTCTTTATAGAGCTTATTCCTTGTAGGTTTTCTAGTTTGCATCTGCACTTAAGGTGGATTGAAGGCCTTGAGGTGTCCTGTAGGCCTTACGGGCCAGAAGGCTTGGGTGGCTTGAAGTCCTTAAAGGACTCAGGGACCAAATGGGTGGCCCGAAGGCCCAAACAGGGGAAAATTCCCGACAGCTACAGTGCCTACTACAATTCCCTCTACAGTACTTCATAGATCCTACTACATCACCTTCTATAGTACTACACAGTTCCCGCTATAGTACCTGCATAGTTCCCACTACAGTACCTGCTACAGTACTGCACAGTACCTGGAAATTGTGCCTCTACCTGGATTTGATCCCAGGTCGCATTGATGCACTTAAGAGTACTGACCAACTTGGTTGAGGCTCATGTGCTCCCATAATATACACTATTCATATTCTTGGGCTGAAATTATAAAAAATTGAATTAAAAAATCCAAAAACACCCCTCTCCTCCACTATAAATAACATACCTTCTCCTCACACCTCAAAATCCTTGAAGCTGGTCAAAATTTTTCCCAATCCTCTTACCGTGTCCACCCACATTTCCAAGATCCCTTTTTCTAAATAAAATATAAAACTCAGGTGATGCACAAATTTTCTCCAGAAGAGTAATTCAAGAGTTAAAAACCTCTTTCCCTTTTCCTTTAATTTCATTTAAATTTCCTTCCCCTTATTTTCCACTCCTCACCACCCCTTATCCAACTGAAATGACAACTCTAGTATCTTCTATATACTAGAATTTTATTTTTTAGTGGAAACCCCTCTCATCATTTCTTTTCCACTCCATTATTTTCTAAAAATGTAAACATCATCCTTGATTTCTTGATTTATAATATTCAAGGATGATGAATTTTCAATTTCCATTACCACCATCAAGACTTATCATAAAACCAATTTATAGTTAAAACATATTATAACATATGTATTATAGGGTATTTAGTGATCTGGAATTTGTATGTAAACATAATATTAAATAATAGAACAAAACTAGTTTGTGATGATCGAAAACCTACCAATATAATCTAAATGATTATAATTAAGGTATTATAAAATTAATAATCCTCATATCTAGAAAAAAATAACATATAAGACCATTAAAACATATATATATTCATTAATAACATATAATTTCAATTTTTGGAAACTATCCATTTTTTTATGATCTTTTATACATGTATACAAATGAATTGATCATGAAAACCAATGAAACAAACACTCTAAAACGATGAAATTGTATCTTATAACACATCACAAATTCTATAAATGAACTTTATAAAATAAAAAAAATTAAATTACATGATAAATAGGTTCGGGACTAAATTATTAATGAATATAATTTCATTATCAAATACATTAAGTACGAGTGCAGAACAATTTCATACATATGGTAAGAAATTATTTCTAAACCTCAATTTTTTTCCTTCAGGATATTATTTCCCTCTCTTTACACCAATATAATTGTACATTATTTTTATATAAATCTTATAAGTTCTGTTTAAAGGATCCAAAATCATGTATCTAGATCAGTTTAAATTTCATTAATGGGTAAATACATGTTTTAATAAGGTTTCATTCTTAGTTCTTCCCAATAAGAATGCCCAATTAAAGGGAACATCCAAATTTCATACCCATTTTCAAATACAATCCATAATATTTTTTAATCCACCATTATTTTCATAAAATAAAAAAAAATCGTTATTAAATATCTCTATTCGTTTTGGGTTTTATACAAATATTTATCCTTTTCTATTTTAAAAAATCCTTAAAACGGTCACTTAAAAAGAACTAATGTGGATCCTTTCTAATGTTTTATAAGTCGTATTTTTATATTTTTTTAACTTTAGTTTGAAATCAAATAACATTGTTTATTCCTAATTTATCTTAGTAATTTTCATTTATGATTTAAACCAATTTTTATGGATAATATTATGTTAGAGACATTCGTTATGATTTATTACATGTTGACGATGCCCACTTCTTTCTATTGGAAAAACTTATGTTTATTCATTACATATGATTCTTCATGTGTGAGACATATTCGTGAACATGTTGTTATGGGTTCTCATAGATATCACTCTAATACATTGGGAAATTTTTAGTCTGATTAGACATCATGAGTAATGGTCATGGTGGTTATCCTTCACTCATGATTTTCCATGTGCAATGGTAACTCATGATCCTCCATGTTCAATGGTCTTGGTGGTCTTCTATCACTCATTATCCTCCATGTGAAATGATCTTGGTGGTTATCCTTGAATCATGTTTATGTTATGTTGTTCGTTCTTGCCACATTTATATGATTCCATGATTATATGATCCCATGTTTTACATGTTATTCTTCCTTAGGATTATTCATGTTCCATGTTTTTTTCATCATTTTTTGACTTCTAACCCATATAATATGATATATTTATAGGTTTATTTCTCTTATTTATATTTTTATCTCATCCCATTGGTCCTGTATTTCCCCGGATATCATAAGCAGATGTAAGAGCTAAAATAAAGTATTTATAACTGTTTGGAGATTATATAAATTATGTTTTTATTTTTGTTTAATGCTTTTTAATCGTGTACCTTAAATTCCAAATACACTATAATTTATATTCCATGGTTTGTATTTGAAGCCTAGTTTTGATTAAAATCATGTAATAATATGTGTAAAAGTATAGGGGTCAAATAGTTGGTATCACAAAATGGTCTAGTTATTTTTATAGATTAGGACTTGAAAACATTAATAAGAACCCTAGGGATAATTTGATCCCCTTGGATAACTTGGGTTGAACCATTGGGAATAAAATTTTTGGATATACATTTTAATTATAACTTATCCCTTTTATTTCATTAATTTCCTTTTTATTCATTTAAACGTTTAAAAAATATAATCTCGATGTTTATATTGGATGAATTAAATAATTAGAACAAAAATAAAAAAGTGAAAGGTGGTATTACAATATATGGTTCTACACATTCTATAATTTATTAGAACATTATTATAACTATTCAAATACCACCTCAAAATATAGTGGTTGAGTAATCTCTAAGAATATAAAATGGTTACATTATTACATCCAATGTTTATAACTCATCCTTGGTTAATGTATGTGGGATAAACCTCCTAGAAAATATGCTCTCACTTCATTTAGTAGAGTTTGATTCTATATTGGTCATGGATTGGCTATCTTTATACATATCCAACATCAACTGTCGATAAAGGAAGATCACTCTTCACATCCAAAAGAATACTCTAATTCTGTAAAAGTGTAATGAGGAGGATGAATCACTTTTAGAATCATCATCTCATGTTTGGATATTATTTCCTTATGAGAAACCATATCTAGCACAAATTATTGAGACAAAATAGGGGATCATGGTCAAAGACATTCCCATTGTGAGGGACTACACTCATGTATCCCCTGAAGAATTGTTTGGTCTTCCTCATAATTGAGCGATTGGGTTCTTAATTGAACTAATTATTGGTTCTCTACCTATACTAAATACACCCTATCAAATTACCACCATTTAATTGGTCGAACTCAATAAGCAGTTATAGGATAATATATACAAGGGTTTTATACAACTGAGGGATTCATTGTGGGTGAACCAAAACTATTTATCAAGAAGAATTTTGGATCAATATGCCTCTACATTGATTATTGTGAGTTCAATAAAATCATGATATAGAACAAGTATCTCGTACCCCTCACAGATGAATTATTTGACCAACTACATTGGGATATGTATTTCACTAAGGTGGACATTCGATCGAGATCTCACCAATTAAAGGTGAGGGAAGAAGATATTCATTTGACAGAATTTTGAAAAATGTATGGGAACTAGGAGTTCATAGTGATGACCTATATACTCACAAATTCTCAAACAATTTTCATGGACTTAATGAATTGAGTCCTAAGATATTACCTTGAAAAAATTATCACAGTCTATATTTATGATATTATGATATATTTTAAAAGAAAGGAGGCACACTAGTATCATTTTAAAAAAGTGATAAAAACATTTTGAAGAGGGGAAATATTTGAAAAGTATAGTAAATGTGAGTTCTGGATGGAGGAAGTATCATTCTTGGGCCTTGTAACCACTAACATAGGAATATTTGAGGACCCTTCCTAGACAAAGGAAATCAAATAGTGGCCCATGAAAACATATGTAACAACGATTCATAGTTTCCTTGGTCTATCTGGGTATTACCAATGATTTTGGAAGATCATATCATGATTTTAAAACAAATCATAAGGGTGAAAATTTTATCTGGACCAGGGAATGTGAATACTTCTTCAAAGAGTTGAAAATGAGACATATCATTATTCTAGTACTCACACTTATGAAAGGTGGAGAACTCTTTGGGTATACATAATTTCTTCCAATAATTTATTAGGATGTTTGTTGATGCAAAATGATAAAAGGAGTGACTACACATCAAGGTATTTGAAAATTAATAACCAAAACAATCCCATGCAAGATCTGGTGTTGGAATTAGTGATCTTCACATTGAAAATATAGAAGCATTATCTTTTTTGGATAATTTTTAGATATATATTGATCATAAGAACTTAAAATATATATTCACATAGATGGAGATTAATATGTTCTAGTGAAGATGGTTAGGTACTATTATGGATTATGAAAGCTCATTCCACTACCATCTTAGTAATGTAAATATGGTGTTAGATGCTTCAAGCAGAAATGATCTCGTATCTTTATCAATGATGAGAAATTAGAAATATCCAATATTCTTATACATGCAAAGGATGTTCATGGTAATAATTAAGGGTAAAAAGTCATTAATACTTTATCAAATTATTTCTCAACCATCCCTTATGGAGAAAATAATTATGGTTAATTAAATGATAAGGAAACACGGATAAAGGAAGAAGCTATCAAAAAATATATAATCGCTAGAGTCAAAAATTGATGTGGATGGGGTCTTAATATTAGGTTCATGATTATATAAACAATAAAATCCATAGATAAAAAAATATCATCTAAATAATCCACATAGATCAAATTTCTCTATTCACCTAGGAAGAACAAAAATATATCAAGGTCTATAAGTGGGATATTGGTGGTACAATATAAAGAAGGATATTTCATAATATACATCTTAGTTTCTTTTATGTTAGAAAGTGAAGGTTGAATAGAAAAATACTAAAATAATGATGCAACCATTGCCCATACCAACATGGAAATGAGAAAACATCACCGTGGACTTTGTCACTAGACATACAAATAAATGAAGAGGAAAAATGCTATATGGGTCATTATAGATTTTCTTACAAAGACAGCTCACTATATTTCAATTCGAGAGGACTAATCCTTGGATCAAATTTCAGGGATATATATTAGAGAAGTGGTAGAGATTCTAGGATTATCACCATCTATTTTATCTAATAAAGATTCTAGATTTACCATCATGGTTTGGAAAAGTTTCTAATATTATTTAAACACAGAGATTATATTCATTACTGCCTATCATCCTCAAACTGATGGCCAATCTAAGCAGACTATTCAGACACTAGAAGCCATGTTGAGAGAATGTTTAATGGACTCCAAATAATAATGGGATGAACATCTACCACTGCTCAAGTTCTCTTACCAAAATAGTTTCCACCCGATAATCCAATTGGAACCAATTGAATCCCTTTATGGGAAAATATGCTTAACACCAGCATGTTGGGATGAGGTCAGTGGAAGAAACCTACTAGGACCTAAAATCATTGAAGAAATGGTGCAAAAGGTTAAAACCATTCACCAACATACCTTGGTAGACTAAATTTGACAGATGGCCATTGTATACAATAGTCAATGAGACCTGGAGTTTATGGTTGGAGATATGGTATTCCTCTATATATCATTATGGATAAGGATCATGTTATTTGGGAAGAAAGGAAATCTAAGTACTTGGGTACATCGGCCCCTTTGATAATCTTGATCATGTCGAAGATGTGGCCTATCGACTAGCAGTTAAACCTACCATGTATCATGTACACAGTGTATTCCACATATCCCTCCTTCGGATGTACATTCTGAACCTCTCACTTGTACTAAATTCAGTGGTGGAATAGTTGGAAATGATATCTCTTATGAGGAGATTCCAGTGAAGATAGTGGAATGTATAGATAAAGTACTACGAAGCATGACTACTCACCTGTTGAAAGTATTATGGAAGAACCATAAGTACGAAGAGGCATCATTGGAACTGGAGGAAGTAGTGAAGGAGAAGTACACCCACATTTTTTTGACGAAGAATGTAAAACAAAATTTGGAGGGTGAAATTTCATAATAGGGGAAGAATGTGATGACCCAAACTTTTATCAATTAAAATTAACTTCTTATAATTATTTCTTATATAATAAATAATATAAATCACATAGAGAACACAATACAGACATTAAGAAAGAAAAATTAAAGAAATAAGTGGTATTTCTAGAAATTATGGAACCCATACTAATGGAATAGTAACATGACCATTGGAATAGTAAACTATCAAAAAAAATAGTAACTACAACTTTGAATGTATATATAATATTTTAGTATCTTATGAATTAAAATATAACATATTTATATCATGAAATAAGTAAATAATTATTCTAAAAATTATAAATTATGAATTGGTAGTTTTATAAGTCGAAATTATTTATTTACAATTAAATATTAAAAAAATTATTTTAAAGAAAAAATATTTTCCTAAAATATATTCCTAAATTAATTTTATTTTTTTGCTTATAATATAATTTTATGAGACCTTAGTTAAATTTTGAAAGTGTCCTAAAATCGGTAAAAATATTAAAAACGATATTTTTTTGAGTAAATGGTGATTTTAATTAAAAATTAAATTTATCATATTAAGAAAACTAGTTTCAATAAATGGATTCCATTTTTGATTTTAGGCACTTCAAAATGATAAGGGTAAATTTTTGGTATTTTCCTAAAATAGTTGTATTTTGTGAATAGTGAATTATGGTAATTTACTATATAAGCTAAATACATGAATTATTGAGTCATGTCTGATGTATGGATTATTTAATCCTAATTGGTTCTAACTCACATGAAATAGTTACTATAACAAACTTGGATTCACATAAATGGATATTACATCATTTTAGATGAATATTCCGTACATTACAAAAATAGATGCTCGAGGACTATAATAGTTTAGTGTCTTTAAAAACCAAGAAAAAAAATCATCTACTATAATGAAAGATCTTCAAAATCTCCCATAAAGATCTCCACCTTTATAATTTCAACATAAAACCTTTCTTCATAACCTGGGGAAAGGAAACATACAAAAGGGGTGAGCTCAAATGCTCAGTTAGGGTAAAAGGGTTGATATATAAGCATAATAATGAGCGCAAAGGGTATGGTAACATGATCAAAACATTATAAGATCATACCCTGCATAACAGATACCATAAACATAAATTATGGAATAATTATTGTAAGTTCATAAGACATGAAGCCTAATGAAATAAATGACATAATCCAAGAAAACATGATATAGAAATAAAACAAGGAATTGTGCCCCACACATATGAAAATAATATGATTTCCATAGTATCCAGGGAATATCCACCAAGACCATCTTAGTTAAAAAAGTCATTTAAGGAACCGAGTAACCCCCATTCCAGCCCAGTATTACTAAACCGAGTGACCCTGGTCCAAATCTTGTATAACTGAACTGAGTAACCCGCATTCCATCCCAATATTACTGAACCGAGTAACCGTTGTTCCCACCCTGTATTACCTCACGAGATATAAATCTTTACCCAATGCATTAGAGGGAGATATTGGTCACACCATTAACGTAATTAAATCATACATACATGTGTCACAAGATCATAAATAAACATATCATAAACCCAGAAATGAAATAGGTATCATAAACATGTAAACATGTCATAACCTGTGGAAAGATATAGGTTTCATAATCATTTCATAATAAACATAACCCATGAAAAGAATTAGGTTTCAAAAGCATATAACCCATGAAAGAGAAATGGATTCTGTAAACATATAACCCATGAAGGACAAAAGGGTTTCATAAATACCATGATATTAATCACAACCCATTTATAGAAATGAAATGAATAGAACCTTTAGATCATTTCCTAGAAATGAAGGAGTAACATCAATGGATGCAATCCAAGATGGTAAATAATTTCTAAATATCATTCCAAAACTTTTCTTAAAGAAAATAACCTTTTTTTTAAAAACAATTCTTCTAAATTCATAACACCTTTTCAAAATCATTTTCATATAAAACGAATTTGATAACATATTGGAAGACTTGAAAATATTTTGAAAACCTTTTTCCTTGAAATCATATAAAATAAGCTTTAATACATTTTAAAAACATTTTTATTTTAAAACACATTGAAATATTATAAACAAATATTAAAAACATTTTTAAAACGATTTCATTGAAAATACTTTGAAAAATTATAATGAAAAATTGAAAATTATTTGAAACCCATTTCATATAAAATATTTTGGAAACTTATAAAGAATTCTTTAAAACGTTCTGAAAATCATTTTACTTGAAAAAATATAAAAGAAGTTTCAAAACATTTTTAAAACAATTTTGAAAATAAATTACCATGAAAATTACTTTTAAGAAAATTTTCATAAATATTAACCTTTTATAAATTCCAAGGAAGCTTCAAAAGAATGACGGTGGATAAATCCGTACATGTCGTACAGGGTTAAAACATTCCTTTTTCATGGTAAAAGGGTTATATAGATTCCTTGTTCAGAAAGTAAAAATGAGATTAGTTTGAAGAGTTTGTTAAAATAAAAATTGGTAACAATGTCTTTTAGATATTATAGGATAATCGTATAATATTCTTGGAAACCCTTTTTAGAAAACAAGGATTTTCCACAGAATAGCGGGTAAAGTTGGGCTTACATAAAACACTTTATTAACTATTTTATGTAACAAAGAGTGGAAATAGGGTACCAATACATGTTTATATCATAAATAACTAGAGTATAAGGAGCGTAATGTATTTTATTGAGATATGGAACATAATAATTCATCAAAAGAAGCATAAATATAAGCAATCTCAAAAAGTGATGATATTGTCTCAATAAACACTTATAACATGTTAACTTGGGATCATGCTCCCCATTAAGAAAATGGAATTACTTGAAGAATATAATATCATGAAAATAAATAGATTCATAATATATCATGTAATATGGAAATATATGAACCTCTAAAAAGAGTTTAGGTGTATAACAAAACATGAGTCTAAAAGAATGAAAAATGAGACGAAACATTTTACCGATTTAGTAACTATCAAAACATAAACCCCTTTAAAGAAATATAATAAAATAGAAATGTGAATAACCATAAATTTAATTATAATATTATTATAATACAATCATTTTAATTACAAACACCACACAGTTAAGTAAATTGTGGTGAACATCGCATGTACCTCACGAATATTAAAAGTGAGATGAAATCCCCTTACCTTTTGTCTTGAATCTCTCCATATTCCTACAAGCTTCTTGTATAATAAATAAAAGTTTTTTATAAATTTTTAAATATTAAAAAAATTTAAAATAACACCATATATGGTTTCAATATGACCTTATATTAACATTTTGTTAATGATCCTATGTTAATTTTTCACTGTGGGTAATATTCGCTTTGTTCTTCGCATGAGTCTTAATTTGTAATATCATTGGTAGTTGTAATTATATCAAGATTATAGAATGTTGATAATGATATTAATATAATTTATATACAATATATGTATATTACTATAATTTAATTCATAAATAAGTAAAAAATGGAATACATCATTCATTGAAACGGTAAGTTGTATGTACGCATGAATGTTGTTTCTGTTTTTAATTATCGTATTGAAAGAACAAAAGAAAATGATATATATATATATATATATATATATGTATATATATCATTATTATAGTAGTATTATTATATTATATATAACATATAAGTTCATTAAATCCATATTAATACATCTTATGTGGTGTGTGAACGAATCACATCGCTTTGAGGGGGCGGTAGTCCACACTTTCTCAAACGAGATTATCTTATTAACCCAAATTTAATGTTAAAAAATTGTGTGTTTTGAAATTAAAAAATAAGATTAAATACATGATAAATATAATATACTACATATATAATATATTTTCCATCATAATTTCCAATATGATTGGTGGTAAAAGAAAAATGAACAATCTTCGTTTCGTGAGGCAGTAGTTCACCATACACAGAATCATTATGTCCAATAACCATTAGATGGAGGTGCATAGAAGAGAATGTCTAAATCCTTTAAAAAACATCCACATATTTTTAGGATACTTTTATTCACTCTATAATGGAATAAAGACAGTTGAGTGTGTGGAGAAGGAAAATAAAGGAAAAGAGCTTGAGAGAAAACATTACCTTTAAATCGGGTAACCCCATTTGCTTGTTCAAAAAGGATTCTTTTAGATGGTTTCTTACCAAATGGAGGCTTGAAGGAGGAGGGGAGTATTTTTTGAGGCTACACGAAAAGATATAGTAAGAACTTAAAAGTTTTGATAGCTTTTATGAATAGGTAGAAGTGATGTCCTTTTATTGGGAATGAAAAGGACTCACATGGAATTTTTAGAAACAAGTTAGGTGTGCACATTTTTTACCTAATAAATGTATTAAAAAACCAAAAAAAACTTAGTAATGGTAGTTTTATGGGCGATATAGGTTCATCCAATGGATTTTTCACATGTTTCTATGTCATTTTCGTCCCTTAATGTTATGGTTTAGTGCCTAATTAATCATAATTTGACCTTAACTGCTGTGATTAATTTTAATCACTTTCACTGATATTTTAGGTCAAAAATTAAATTGAAATTCTTATACATTATAAATTATTATGATTATAAACATGGAATCTGTAACACCCTGATATTTTAGGAAAAATATTCTTTTTAATTTTATTGATGTCTTGTGTTGTACACTACACCAAAATGAGCTTGCACCGCACGCATCCCTGACTTGTCTTGCATTACATGAAATGTTGACCTTCCACAATAGTGTGTGTTGCAACATTATTATCACGAACTAGCCGTTATGAATAGTATTAACTAAATTTTGAATTTTATAACATTATTATTCATCTTATAAATTTTATAAAACATTTTATGTCAACAAAATAAAGTTTTCGGGTAAATTAAGTATTTTTCAAAAAATGCAGCTTTTCCACCTTTTGATGGAACACGCACATTAAATCTAGTTTTTGACAAGTTTATAAGATCCATTTTACAAAATAAACTTCTTTTTTTGAATTAGGATATAAAAATTTACATTGGATAAAGTTTTGATATTTTTCTGATAACTTTCATATTTTAATGAATAATAAAAACATGCTATATTTTAATTAAAAACAACTTTTTTCATCGTAATAATTTATATGATTAAATAATATTATTGAATGGTTTTAAAGTGTAAATAGAATATATTTTTACCATTTAATATAATGTATGTCATTAGCATTGATTTTACCACGGATTCATAGGTTAAATCAATTCAATCTTTTACAACGTTTTAAACAAAAACCCGTTTTCTTTCGACAACACGATTAATTTTAATTTAATTTCTGCAACTTTAGTGTATTGAATTTGGAAAAATGGATTCCATATTTAGAATCATTGGATCCAAATTATGATGATAAGATAATTTTTATTTTTCGGCATTATGAATAGTAACTACGGTAAATTTTATTTACCATAGTTAAAGGTAAATCGGGTAATTAAGGGTAAATATAAGATTATAAAATTACCCTAACACCTGCCAAAATCCAATTGGATGACTAAAAGTCTACCCATATCACCTAAGGGTCGTATTAGATTCATTTAATGGACTATTTTCCATGAAAATAATTTATTTATTATTAAAACCAAAGAAAGTGACAACATGTCACTTTCTTAAATCTTATAAGTATAATAATTTTAATTTACTGATAAACTTAATGAAACTTCAAACATGAATATTATCCAGAAATAAAATTCAATTATCTGCATTATATGAATTTATTTGGAATTTTTAGGGATTAAATAATTATCATTAAAGTTGACATAATTGTGATGTTGAAATTATTTTATTAAGAGAAATATCAAATAAATGGTTTTAAAAATATTAAAATAAATATTATATGAACTATTTAATCTGATCCACTAATTTTATAGATAAATATTTCATGTTATGAATCTATTAAATCTTTTATTTCGAACATATATTCTCTATATTGTTTATTTAAATTCAAAAAACATAATAGTGTCAAAATTGACACTATTGTTATTTTATAAAAATAACATATTATAAAATTGATTAAAAATCACAAAAATATTGAAAAATTATAAATTTAAATTTATATGGTATAAAATGTTCTAAAGTGTCAAATTATGGAAAATTAAAAACACATATGTAATTATTTATAATAATTTATAATTTATAATTTTATTACCACAAATAAACTTAAATAAATTACATAAGGATAAATAAAAAAGATAGGGTTTAAAATAAGATCAAAACATGTCTAAATTTAATTTTTTGATGAGACTACAACTCTATCTCATCTAATAATCTAATTGAGTTATTTTTGGAGGTTTTATGTGGGGTTTGAATTTATATTAAACTAATATTTTTGAGGATTCCAAAGGTTCCCCTCTCCTCCCTTATAAAAGGGAACCTCCTCCCTCTCTTCCTCACACCATTTTGAGCCTTGAAGCTCGGCAAACCCTACCAAATTCTCTTCTCCACTTCCCTAGAACCATCCTAGAGGTCCTAGTCTTCTTCAATGACCAATTTTAGTTCCCTAACAGGAGGTCTCAAAGAGGCGCTTCAAAGAAGAGGAGGTTAACCTACCCTCAATCAAGGAAAAGTACAAGGATGTGAAGAAGTAAATTATGAATGACCTGCAGAGATAGTATTAGGGGATAAGAGTGTAGACTATGGAGACTATTTTGTTTTAGTTTTCATTTTTATGATGTAATGTAAAACATTATGAATATATCTAGTGTTTCCAAGGCTACTAAACTAATCGGTCATTATGGATTTGATATTTCTTATGATCATGCCAATGTTATGTAATAATGCACCGAATCTAGGTAATTGGGTTCGGGCGTTACATTTGGTATCAGAGGAATGTTTTAGTCATCCTTTGGAAACTAGAATGCTAAAACTTTAGTGAGATCCCTATAGATAATTCTAAGGTGTGTCTACGGATGTCCCTAAGGATTAGTATAACTATAGGTTATAGTACTATAATTATGTTGACGATCTTTAATAACCTAGGGTGAACCTAAGGTGTCATGGATTAAAGAATGTGTGATAAGTTAGACATCTCAGAAGTTACTTTTAATGATTATGTGGTTCCTCGTTATTTTAACTATTTCTTACACTATGGTTTCTAGTTTTAGTCAATGGAGGGAACGAGAAGGAATTCAGTTAACATTGATTCCGATGGACAAATTGGTGACTATGATCAACAATATTATGTAACGCCTGGAGAGAAAGATATCATGATTATGCCGAATTAGTCATCCCGATATATGATTAACAAGGTGAACTTTAGTTGTATTCTTAAGTCATCAAATAAGAGGAAGATGGAATTTTATGCATGTTCGCATGGTGAGGAGTATAGACAAAGGAATATTGATATTTCTAAAGAAGGGATGACTAATCTTGAGGAATACCTCAAATGGAGGGGGAGATGTTATCTATGTGGAGAAAAGTGTCATAGAGTGACAGACTGTTATGGAGTCTAATGTATTATCTGCGGAGAACATGGGCATTACCCAACTCAATGCCATGTCCTAAGAGATTACTTCTATATCAAGGAAGGTATTATTCCATGACAATCAATTAAGAGGATGGATTGAAGTGTTTATGTATTGGTATTCAAGAATAATTTTGTTGAGGTACTTTTATGGTGTATTGGAATATTTTTTGTATTAGTCTATTACGGTTTTCAATAATTTTGTGGTACTAGTAACCATGAAAAGTGATTCAAATATTTTGGAAACAAGATGATATGAACATAATGAATAGATAAGAAGATAATGAGATGTTTGATTGTATTCATGAGCTCATGAATGATATAAGGACTAAGTGATATTATGTTTTGAGTATATAGAATTTTTGGGATTTTGGTATGTGGAAAGTGTTAAAATTTAACAACATTCATGTTTTCACTGAGGTTCAATGGGTATTCATTCTTCTAGAGAATACATGATTAGGGTATTCACATGTTTGTAATTTGACCAGAAAGATATATCTTATGATATATGGGGGATAAATGATGGCATTCATGTGATTGTTTTGTGACATTTCAAATAATCATTTTCATTATACTATGAGCTTGGACCGAAGTATTTTAGATAAGCCTAAAGACTGGAATGGATTATGTTGGACATAAGTTATTATTGTTTAAGGATAGAACTTTTTTCAGTATTATTTATGGGATATTATAGTAATGTAGTTTTAGAAAAAGAAAAACCTACAAGACAGGTGACAGCCCATCGCGTCGGACTAGGCTGTGGGAATCGAACCAACAACTGAAGTGCAACTGGCCTTTATCTCCTACCACTTGCCTACAGGATGTCCATGGTTAGTAGGAACTAGTTTTATTTTATTAAGCGGTATGATATATGAAGTATAAGTTTATTTTTTGATTCGTATATGATTAACCTCACTATAGATGGACGTATGTATATTTGATAACTTTTGCTAACCTTTTCTCTGAAACAGATGGAATGACCCATCATTCTATCACATGATCTGTTAACACTTCACAAATAACAAATTAAACTTCATTTCTTTAAGAGATTAAGTGGAAATTGTTCAATTCACGAACAACAGTGAGATTGTACCAATATAATGTAATTAATTCTTTTAATTCATTAACTTTAGGGAAATTATCTTGAAAACCAAAAATTTTGTCCTAGTGCCCTTATATTCGATGAATCATATGGTACCTTAGATCATCACAAATATATGGCTTTGTGATTGTTGGACTTTTCATAGCCATGTTCTCTACCACTCTCCATCAGAACTTGTTGGTTAGATTTTTCCTCCATATCCATATTTTCACCTATGTTCTCTTATATGGAAACCCAATGATTAGTTAATTTGGGTAATAGTTATGTTTCATAATTTAGTTTTTAAAGTAATGTTCTTGTATTCTTTTTTACGATATGGGTTTTTATTAAAGAAACTTTCAAGTAGTAAACCGATTATAACCCCGACGAATTTCGAGGGCGAAATTAATTTTAAGGGGGGTAGAATGTACCACCCTAATATTTTATGAAAAATATCCTTATTAATTTTATTGATTTCTTGTGTTGTACGCTACACCAAAAGGAGCTTGCATCACACGCATCCCTGACTTGGCTTGCATTACACGAAATCGCGACCTTCCACGATAGCGTGTGTTGTAACATTATTATTACAAACTAGCTTTTATGAATAGTATTAACTACATTTTGAATTTTATAACATTATTATTCATTTTATAAGTTTTCTAAAACATTTTATGTGAACAAAATAAATTTTTCAGGTAAAATAAGTATTTTTCAATAAATGAAGTTTTGCTGCCTTTTGATGGTGCACACACATTAAATCTAGTTTTTGACATGTTTATAAATTTAATTTTACAAAAAAACTTATTCTTTTGAATCAGGATATAAAAATTTACATTGGATAAAGTTTTGATATTTTTCTGATAACTGTCATATTTTAATGAATAGTAAAAACACGCTATATTTTAATTAAAAACATCTTTTTTCATCATAATAATTTATATGATTAAATTATATTATTTAATGGTTTTAATGTATAAATAGAATATATTTTTACCATTTAATATAATTTATGTCAATAGCATTTATTTTTCCTTGAATTCGTAGGTTAAATCAATTCAATCTTTTGCAATGTTTTGAATAAAAACTCATTTTCTTTCGACAACAGGATTAATATTAATTAAATTTCAGAAACTTTTGTTTATTGAATTCGGAAAAATGGATTACATATTTGGAATCATTGGATTCAAATTATGTTAATAAGCTACTTTTTTTGGGCATTATGAATAGTAACAATGGTAAATTTTATTTACCATAGTTAAAGGTAAATCAGGTAATTAAGGGTAAATATAAGATTATAAAATTACCCTAACACCTTAAAAAATCCTATTGGATGACTAAAAGTCGACCCATATCACCTAAGGGTCGGATTAGAGTCATTTAATAGACTTTTTCCCTAGAAAATATTTTAATTATTATTAAAACCAAAGAAAGTGACAACATGTCACTTTCTTAAATCTTATAAGTATAATAATTTTAATTTAGTGATAAAATTAACGAAAGATCTAAAATGAATATTCTCCAGAAATCTAATACAATTATTTAAATCATATGAATTTATTTATAATTTTACGGATTAAATAATTATCATTAAAGGTGACATAATAGTGATGTTAAAATTAGTTTATTAAGAGAAATATCAAATAAATGGTTTTAAAAATATTAAAATAAATATTATATGAACTATTTAATGTTCTCCACTAATTTTCTAGATACATATGACATGTTAATAATCTATTTAAGTTTTTATTTCGAACATTATTTCTTTAATTTGTTTATTTAAATTCAAATAAATTAATAGTGTCAAAATTGACACTATTGTTATTTTATAAAAATAACATATTATAAAATTGTTTAAAAATCACAAAAATTATTTAAAAATTATAATTTAAAATTTATATGGTCCAAACTGTCCTAAACGTTCAAATTATGGAAAATTCACAACACATATGTAATTATTTATAATAATATTAAATTTATAATTTTATTACCACAAATAAACTTACATAGATTAAATAAGGATAAATCAAAATGATAGGGTTTAAAATAAGATAAAAACATGTATATATTTTATTGGTTGATGATATTACAACCCTATCTCATATAATTATATAATTGAGACTTTTTTGGAGGTTTTATGTGGGGATTGAATTTATATTAAACTAATATTTTTGAGGATTCCAAAGGTGCCCCTCTCCTCCCTTATAAAAGGGCATCTCCTCCCTCTATTCCTCACACCGTTTTGAGCCTTGATTCTCAGAAAACCTCTGCCCATTTCACTTCCACACTTCCTTAGAAACCTACTAGAGGTACTGGTCTTCTCAAAATACCAACCCTAGTACCCTAAGAAGAAGTTTAAAAGAGGTGCATCGAAGAAGAGGTAATCTCTTCTACCGGTTATTTCAAGCTTATTTATTCTTCAACATCCTCTTCTTTAGTTGTTTCATTATAATGTAATATAATAAGTTTCACTAATATACTTATATGTTATTATAAATATTAAACAACCCCATTTCACCTTCTATCCATCCTACGGAAAATGAAATCACCGCGCATGCGTATGTACGGAATACCGTCTCCACACCATGGTGTAATCTGTTTTTCCACCAACACCTTACATGGATGGGTATAATGGTGTAAAGAATAACAATATATGGTTATTATAACATCATACTGATTCTGATATATTATACCATCCACTCCAATTCTATTCAATAATTATTGGAACGATATCATCGCTCGTGCGTACGTACGGATTACCGTCTCCACGACGCGATGAGATTCATTCTCAATGATTAACCATTCATGAATGATTATAAAGTATATGTAATAAGTAATCATGAAATATATGACATAATAATGATATTTTATATATATATATATATATATATGTATTTCATCCAATTAATTCCATTCAATTCAATGAGGAAACGAAAACAACGTTCATGCGTACGTACGGCCTACCGTCTCCATGAACGGTGTATTTCTATCCATTTATAGATCTATTATATATATGTATATTCTGAATATATATTTTATATACATCATGTTTTATATTCTGGAATTAAGTAATCATGATCTATGTAATCATATGAATAATTACAAGTCAAAACACGGATGATAAATGAAACGATTTTACCCAAAATGCTCTTTAACATGGAATTTACAAAAGAAAGGGTAATATAAAGTCATAAGTGAACCATATATGATATAATAACAATGAATATGATTCTATAATAAATCAGTGACATTATTTAAATAATTATACAGGAGTTTCGGATCCATACGAAGCATATCAGACCTAAGGTAAGGGATAATTTTGCAAATCTCATTTTTATCCGAGATTGCTTATTCGTAAATATTTACTGGGGTTATTTCTATCATCCATGTCCATGTTTTATAAAAGTGTTTTCATGTATGTTTAAAGTCATTTTTATCCATTTTTTACTTTTACTACATGGTATGTAAGGAATCGTTTTTTTACCATACGAGGTACTTTTTGACTTTTTTGACAGAAGTATGAGAAGAATGTTATTTTTGACTTATACGGCGTGAACGGATTTCTACAGTTTCATAACGCCTCATTTTCATGAATCTTACTATACACGATTTTATGTCTATATTCATAAAAATTATTTTCTTTTAAAATTTTATGGAATTTTGTGAAATGAAAATGATTTTGAAGAAGAAAGGATACTTTCCTCAAGAATTCATTTCAAGTGTTTTATAAAAAATCATTTTCCATCTAGGATGAAATTATTTCATATGTGTATGTTTCAAGTATAATGTCTCTATGATTTACATGGTTTCACTTTTCTTATGATGAAATATCCATTTTTTTATAAAGATTATGTGATGATTGGATGATGTTTATGAAACCCATTTTATTCTTTGGGTTATGATGAATGATTTATGTTTATTTTGTGGCACAAGTAAGAATGATTTCAATATGAGATGAGTGGGATCTATATATCCCTCCAATGAATTGGGTAATGATTTATATCTCATGAGATATACATGGCTGGAACATCAAGTTAAACCGGTTTAGTATTATAGGACTGGAACGAGGAGTGAACTCGATTCAGAAAGGGACTCTTTCCACTAAGATGGACTTGGCAGTAATGCCTTGGCTACTTTGGAAATCATAGAATGTGTTTAATGGTTTTCCACAATTACATGGTTTATTCCCATGATAAATTATCATGATTAATGTTTCTTCATTATCTATGCCTTACGTACTGCCATGTTTTATGTCATTGCTCATGATTTTGATGTTTAGATTTTATGCACATGTTTTTTACATTCAAATGTCGAAGGATTGTTTTATGTTCTCTATGCTTACCCTTACTGAGCATTTGACCTCACCCTTTATGTGTTTTCTCTTCCCCAGGATTTGAAGAAATTTTTTATGTAAGAAAACAAAGGGGAATATCATTAATGGAGATGTTGAAGATCTTTCACCATGATTAGAAGATAATATTCCGAGTTTCCAAAGACATTAAACTATTTTGATCCTTGTGTGTCTGTTTTTGTTATGTATTATGTATTCCGCTAAAGTAATGTAATTTCCATGTAGGTCAAGATTAGGGTATCTATAGAATCCATTTTTATAAATTATAATCATATATTTTTTAGAAATTAATTTAAAATTAATCCTCTTGTCGGGACAACACTGCATGTTTTTATAGTAAAAAATGGGTCAATAGTTTGGTAAGTTTTTATATCCAATTTTGAATGTAGAAATGGTTCCAATAACCAAACATGGATTAATAAAAAAAATATTGTCTAATTTAACATTCTAAAAAAATTAAAATATATTTTAACATTATAAATAAATTAAATTGAAAGGCATTTTTGAATTAAGAACTGGTACTTTTGGATATTCATCAAAAAAGATGTTTCTTAGAGAAATACTAAAATTTCAACCAAGGTTAATTATGATGTTATGAATTCAAAAATCAAGTTTATTTTATCAAATTAAATTTCTAAATAATCTAAAATATATTTTATTATTAAATTTGGTTCATTAAAGAAAACAGTGTTTTTAACATAAAAGGACTTCACCAATAATATTGTCTTTCATTATCAACATGTTTTATTTTTTAAAATTGATTATAAAAAATATTTAAAAATTATTAATTACTATTATATAACTAATTTTAATTTATAGGTTATAATTATCTCATTTAAATAATAAAAACAATAAAAATTGATGTTTTTTAGAAACTCGATGTTGTGAGTATTGTATGCTAACTCAGTGTTGTGTGCATTGTACGCCAACTCAGTGTTGTGTGTAATGTACAAGAAGTTGTTTTAGTATTAATGGAATCTTTGAATTATTTCATTGAACAATATAAATGAAAATATTAATTTATTCTAAAAAAATAGGTCCATAGAAATTCATCGTGTTACATTCTACCCCCTTAAAATGAATTTCACCCTCGAAATTCATCAAGGTTGTAAAAGGTTTAATAATTGAAATTTTCATTCATAGAAACCCAAATTGTAAAAATGGATACTAAAACTTCCCTTAAAAATGGAAATTTGGAACCATACCGGTTACCCATAGTAACATATAACTAGGTTTCCACATAGGAGAACATAAGTTTGGATTGAAGATTGGACACGGAGGAAAAGCGTAAATATTTACAGGGACTGACTAAGGAAATAAATCACAATCAAGTGAATTATCAAAGGAAGTTTAAGGGCTTCATTGTCATAAATCTGTGATGATTCCATAATCTATTGGTTCAAAAAAATGTCAGGTATTAGAAAAACATTTTTTGTATAACTTGTTATAATGTTGAGTAATTATTGATAAATTTCAATAAACAAAATTTCATTCTGGGGCTATGCTCTGAAAAATTTCTAATACATTCATTTCCTTCAAGAATGATTTTCTAGAAATTAACATTGATGAATAAAGCACTAAAATTCACTTTTAATGGATCTTAAGGGCTATAAAAACGAAAGGTCTATTTATCAACATGTATTAAAAATGAACTAATTCATCATAAATATTTATTCATTAAAAATAATTATACATTAACAAGGACATATTATAGGCTACTGGTAGGCGTTAAACCATTATCATCCTTCGGTCAGGGGTTCCAGACCCGCGGCCATGCCAGACATGATTGGTTGTCACCCAACATACATGATGTCCTTTTATAAAATTACACTCATATAATTTTTGAAATATATATGATAGAACTCCTTGGAATAAGTTTAATCACTTATTAGACATTTAATCAAGGTTTAAAATACAAACTCAATGAAAAAATACAACCCCCATAGGTTAACTTAAACATTTCATGGACTGTCAACCTTATAACTCTTCTCAATGATGAACATCCAAAACTTTAGAAGGAGAGTCTCAAATCAACTTAACATTGATTTCCCTCTATAAACAAAATTAGATTTGGGTTTTAACATTCCAAACATGTGAATAACCTCATTAAATATTCTCTTGAAACATGGTAATATCCTGAATTACCCTAAACTATTTTGGAAAACATTCATGCATCCTTATTCCTATGTATATTAGATTCATTCCTTCAATCAAAAAATTCTATAAACATAATTAGTGATAGTGTAAACCACCTATCAATAATCCATTACTTATTTCTCAAGAAATCAATACATTCCAATTTACATAATCACATCCCACGTATATTTATCCATAAAACATTATCTTAATATAATGTACATATTAAGGATGACCTTCCCTAAGTCAAAATATCACCTTGTCATTAAATCACATCACCATTCAAACATAAACATGTAATTATTGAGTGAAGAAAAACATAAGTAGAACAATCCATGCATTTTCATCACTCCAAAAACATAAAAACATTGATTACTTCATCCCTAATCCATTAATAATTCTTCCTAATCCTATTAAACAATAATTATTTACTTTCACATTAATATGTAGTATTTTCATAATAAAAAATGTAACCATTAACTATACCACATTTCTGATTTTCTTTAGTAACGTTCCTCTTGGGTAATTGAGTTTCGTAATGACAGTTTTCCCAACACATAAAACACTTAACATTCAATGATGACTTAGGGAGGCGAAAATTTTCAACCATTTCATTAACAGAACACTTAATTTTCCCCTTCAGTCACATTATTTGTGTCCTTATATTCTATAGTCAAAACACATTATTTTTCTTCTAAGACATTCACTTAGGTGATTCGTTCCAAATTCTTGACACAAAGGAAACCAAATATTCTTTTCTCCATGGTCTCCATTACCCAAACTCATAGAAAACTCATTTATTATCTTCTTTGGTGAGTCCAATAGTTGATTAAGGAAAACGTTGTTAATATTGTTCCTTGAAACCTTATTATGCATGATCACAAATTATTTCACTCATGTGATCATCCATCTTGACTGGTCATTAAATAATCTACCATCACCTTCAACATTAAACCAGTTCCTTCTGGTCCCTTCCATTGACTACTACTAAAATCATAGTATGATCAATAATTATCATTATATAAAACCGCATATTCATGAAAAAATTTACTTATAGGACATCTAAATCATGTCACCTTCCTTAATCTATGACACCATAGGTTTTTTCTTGGTTATTCATAGTAAACATATGTTTAAATCCTTCATAATGGTTTACGAAGATTTTGTGAGTACCCAAAGAATACCCCCAATATTTCCAAACTAGGTGTGTAGTAAGGCCCATTCTCGTGTACCAGATTACCCCAAGTCAAGCTCAAAATATATTTTCAGAGTTTTTACCCCTATGTTCATAAATTCCAGAGTAACATATAATTGTTGTAACCGGATAATGATGTATTTTTAGGAAATCACTCACTCTATCATTAACCAAAATTCCAGGATATTTTTTCTAAACATTAATGTATCCTTATATTTATCCTTAGAGACATCCCTAGACATATCCTTAGAAACAAACCTAGGGATCTCTGTAAGGTCTTCTCATCTTAGTTTCCAAAGGTTCACTAAACTTTTTGTCTGCTACCAAATATAATGAATCAGTCTTGAAATACATGGATATTACATCATTTTAAATGAATATTCCATACATTACCCAAATACATTCTCGAGGACCGTAATAGTTTAGTGTCTTTCAAAACTTTGAAAAAAATCATCTATCCTGGTGAAATATCTTTAACATCTCCCATAAAAATATTTACCATTAGTAGTTCTACCTAAAACCTTTCTTCATAATTTGGGGAAAAGAAACATAAGAAAGGGGTGAGCTTAAATGATCAGTAAGGGTAAAAAATGGTAGATATGTAAGTATAATTATGAGTCAAAATTGTATGATAATAGGATCAAAACATTAGATGATCATACCCTACATAACAAAGATCACAATCATGAATCATGGAATAATGATTGGCAGTTCATAAGACACGAAGAGTAAATAAATAAAAGAAATAATCTATGAAATAATGACATAGGAATAAAACATAGAATTGTGGCACACACATATGCATATAATATGATTTCCATAGTATCCAAGGCATCACATCCAAGACCATATAAGTGGAAAACGTCTATTACTAAACTGGTTAACCCCCATTCCAATCCTGTATTACTGAACTGCGTGACCCTCATTCAAGCCTTGTATTTTATAATGAGATTTAAATCTTTAGACAATGCATTGGAGGGAGATATAGGTCTCACCAGTCACATAATGAAATCATACATACATGTGGTACAAGACCACAAATAAACGTATCATAACCAATGAAATTTAATGGGTATCATAAACATGTAAACATATCATAAACAATGTGTAGAGACCTGAATATTGATGTACAAGGACATTACATTACTTTTGCGGAATACTTAGTACATAAAAAAAACACACACAAGGACCGTAATAGTTTAGTGTCTTTGGAAACTCGGAACATAATCTTCTAATCATGGTGAATGATCTTAAAAATCTCCCATAAAGATCTTCCCTTTTTTTCTTACCTAAAACCTTTCTTTATATCCTGTGGAAAAGAAAACATAAAAGGGTGATCTCAAATGCTCAGTAAGGGTAAACAAAAGAAATATCAATCACATCATATTCATCATAACATAACATTTTGGAAATCTTAACCTGCAAAAGAGATAATAATATCATAACATGGGATAAATAATAGTACTGAAATGTAATCCCAATAATCATAACTTAAAACATGAAAATTTGTGGCATACACACATAATCATAGATAATCATTTTTTATTAGTCAAGACTCATTGCCAATACTATCTTAGTGGACAAAGTCCATTTCTGAACCGAGTTCATTCCTCGTTTCAGTCCTACTTCACTGAATCGGTTTAACCTGTCGTTCCAGCCATGTCTATCTCAAGAGATATAAAATCTTTACCCAGTGCAATAGAGGGAGATATAGGTCCCACCCATCTCCTAATGATACCATTCTTATGTGTGCCACAAAATCAAAAAAATCATACATCATTGCATAACCCATGTAATAAAAATGGTAATCTTAAACATCATGCCATCATAACATAATCCATATAAGATAAAAGGACATCATAAAAATAATTCCATCATAACATAATCAAATCAATGTAAAAATAGGGATATAAATATAACCCTTTATTATCTTAGATGGAAATTAATTTTGATAAACACTTGAAATCCATTCTTGAGGAAAATATCCTTTCTACTTCAAAAACAGTTTTCCTTTCTTAACATGTCATACAATTATAAACTAAAAGAAGTTTATTAAAAATAAACTTGAAAACTTGTAATGTAAGCTTCTTGGAAATAATTTTTTTGAAATCCATTCATGCCATATAAGTTAAAAAAACATTATTCCCGTACTTTTGTCGGAAAAGTAAAAAATTACCTCGTACGAAAAACGACAAAAGATTCTTTTTATATCTTTTACTAAAAACTCACTGAAGGGTAAAAATGGATTTAAATAATGGTAGGCGGATGGAAACAATATTACATAT
This sequence comes from Viscum album, assembly GCA_963277665.1. NCBI lineage: Eukaryota > Viridiplantae > Streptophyta > Magnoliopsida > Santalales > Viscaceae > Viscum > Viscum album. The sequence goes on from OY728134.1 coordinate 1,007,569,183, forward strand.
TGAGAAATCATGGATGTGGATGATAAAATACTCCCCAATAAATACCAAAGTATAAACAATCTCGGATAAAATGAGATTGTAATATTTTCCCTTACCTTAGGTCTGATTTGATTCGTAAGTGTCAGAACCTCCTGTATAATGATTTAAATAATTACATTGACTTATTGCAGAATCATACTCATTGTTATGATATCATATATGGTTCACTTATGACTTTATATTACCCGTTCTTTTGTAAATTCCATGTTAAAGAGCGTTTTGGGTAAAATTGTTTCATTTTTCGTCCGTGTTTTGAATTGTAATTATTCATATGATTACATAGATCATGATTACTTAATTCCATAATATAAAACATGATTTATATATAATATATATTCAGAATTTTCATATATATAATAAATCAGTAAATGGAAAGAAATACACCGTTCAAGGAGACGGTAGGCCGTACGTACGCATGAACGATGTTTTCGTTTCCTTATTTAGTTGAATGGAATTAAGTAGATGACATACATATATATACACAGAGATCCAGTATCATTATTATGTCATATATTTAATTATTACTAATTATATATACATTATAATCATTCATGAATGGTTAACGTGGAGAATGAATCTCATCCCGTCGTGGAGACGGTAGTCCGCACGTACGCACAAGCGATGATATCGTTTTCATGATCGTGGGACTGTATTGGAGTGTATGTATGCTATTTAAGAATTAATATCACTTAAAATAATCATATATAGTTATTATTTTCACCATTATACCCATCCAAGAAAGGTGGTGGTGGAAAATAGATTACACCACGGCGTGGAGACGGTATTCTGTACGTACGCACGCGCGGTGATTTCGTTTTCCGTAGGATGGATAGATGGTGAAATAGGGTAGTTTCATACTTATAATACCATATCAGTATATGAGTGACACTGATTTTATTACTTCATAATGAAACAACCTAAGAAGAAGAAGTGGAAGAAGAAATAAAGTTGAAAGAATCGATAACGGACATTACCTCTTCTTTGAAGCGCCTCTTTGCGTCCACTTCTTAGGGCACTAAAATTGGTCTTTAAAGAAGACCATGACCTATAGGATGTTTCTAGGGAAGTTTAGAAAAGACTTTTTCAGGGGTTGGATGAGATTTGAGGCTCAAAGTGGTGTGAGGAAGAGAGGGAAGAGGTGCCTTTTTATAAGGGAGGAGAGGGGCACCTTTGGAATAACTGAAATTATTATTTTATTATAAATCCAAATTCGGTTTTAAATAGCTCCAAATTAATTTATTTCGAAGATAAGGTGGGGATGGGTCGAAATAATCTCATCCAATAGAATTTAGACAAGTTTAGGTTCCTATTTTAATCTTATCATTTAGATTTAACATTAAGTTAACTAATTTTACTTTTATCGTGTCTTCTTTTGTTCTTACACTATAAGGTTAATAAACATACTATAACAAGCCAAACGAACCCCAAGTTGTTTATTGTTAATATATATAACCTTATCTAAGTCATTTGGCCGAACCTTAGATTTTTAGGAATAAAATAACAATTAATAATATAATATGTTTTTTAAAAACTATTTTATGTCAATTTTGAAACTATTTAGTAATTGATTTTTGTTAAAATTATAACAAATTTATTAGTTACAAAAAAGTTAATTAAATCAATACTAACATGTCATATTAACCTATAAAATTAGTTTAATTCATAAAAAGTCTAAAATAACATTTATTTGGGTATTTATAACATCAATTATGTCAATATTTCATTAATAAGATAATTACTGCATCATCGTTGTGTCATAAATTAAATTATTTAATGTCTAAAAATTATAAATAAAATACAATTATGTTTGAACTATTTTTAGCTTTCTAATTAATATTTATAGTCGAATTTATATTATGTATAACCCCATATTAAAAATGATTTACTTATTAAACATTGATTTGAACTATTTTAACCCTTCTTTAAGTAAATTGATAATAAATGTCCTAATCGAATCCAAGTGGGCCTAAATGGTCATATTTTATTCCTAAGGTTGTTTTTGGTCGAATTACACTTATCCAATAGAATTAGGACATGTGTTAGGGTAATAATAATATCATTTTTACCCTTAATTACCCTATTTACTTTTAACCGTGGTAAATAAAAGTAAAAAGTTATTATTCAACAAAAATTATATTCATCTCATTGAACCACATTTTACATACTGACATCAACCGTGCCTCTTAGATTGTTGAAATTCCACTCACATAAGCGGTAAAATTATGTTTTATGAAAAATTCATTTTTTTAAACTACTACTTAGTGGTTTCACTATTCATAAAAAAATGAAAGTTTCTAGAAAAATACCAACAATTAATCAGAAGATATATTTTATATTATGAACTCAAAAATGATGTCTATTTTACCAAATTCAAAGAATATCAGTTGCATTAATTAATTTAAAAATTAATTCCCGTCGTCAAAACAAATAGTGTTTTCTTAAGAGATAATAACTATCAAAAGATTGACACTTGTTTATGTCTGGTTTAAATGTGAAATTACATCCAATGACCAACATTGTATTAAATTGTAAAAATATATTCTAAATATATTATAAAACCACTAAAATTAACAATTTATCACTATTAATTATTTCGATTAAAAAGGTATCTTTTTAATAAATATTTAGTAATTTTCACTATTCATCCGAAAATGAAAGTTATCCGAAAAGTACCAAAATTTCACCCTAATCTAATTTCAATATTCCAAATCCAAAAATGAAGTCCATTTTAAAAAATAAAATTTTCAAAATTTCAAAAAGTTGTTATTACTATTCATAACGACTAGTTTTAATAATATTTTAATAGCATATCGTTGTTTAGTGAAACTCGGTATTGCGTACTACACACGCTATCGAGGAAGGTCGTGATTGCATGTAATGAAAGGCAAGTCAAGGGTGCAAGTTGTGCAAGATCCTTTTGGTTTTGCGTACAACACAAGACACTAATGAAATTAAAAAATATATTTTTCATAAAATCTCGGGGTGTTACATTCTACCCCCCTTAAAATGAATTTAGCCCTCGAAATTCGTCGGGGTTATAAATGGTTTATTATTAGAAAGTTTCTTTGATAGAAACCCACATTGTAAAAAGGAATACCAAAACCAATCTTTAAAAACAAAATTATGAAATGTAACGGTTACCCAAATAAACTAATCACTAGGTTTCCACATAGGTGAAAATATGGATATGGAAGAGAAATCTAACCGTCATGTTCTGATGGAGATTGGTAGAGAACATGGCTATAGAAAAGCCAGCAATCACAAAGCCATAAATTTGTGATGATCTAAGGTACCATCTGATTCATCAGATATAAGAGCACTAGGACAACATTTTTGGTTTTCAAGATCATTTCCCTAAAGTTGATGAAATTCGAATTAGAAGAAATACTATCATGATTTCGGTATAGTCTCACTGTTGGTCGTTCTTCGGACAATTTCCACTTAATCTCTTAAATAAATGAAGTTGAATTTTTCATTCGTGATGTGTTAGAAGATCATGTGATAGAATGATGGGTTATTCCATCTGTTTGAAAAAAAGGGTAGAAAAGTTATCAAAAAATACATAAGTCCATATATAGTGAGATTAATCATATATGGTTCCAAAAATGGACTTATACTTCATATATCATACTGCATAATATAATAAAACCAGTTTCTACTAAACAGGGACTTCCTGTAGGCCAGTGGTAGGCGATAAAGTCCAGTCGCACTTCAGTTGTGGGTTCGATTCCCACATCCTTGTCCGACGCGATGGGCTGTCACCCATCCTGTAGGTTGTCCTTTTTCTAGAACTACATTACTATAACATCCCATAAATAATATCGAAAAAAATTCTATCCTTATACATTACTAAATTATGTCCAACGTAATCCATACCAATCTTTAGACTTATCCAAAATAATGTTGTCTAATCTCATATTATAGTGAAAACGATTACCAAAGAGTTCATACAACTAGCATGTTAATACCATTGTTGATCCCCATGTATCATGAGATATGTATTTTTGGTCACATTCCGAACATTCAAAGGCCTTAATCATGTTTTCTCTTGAAAAAATTGAATACCCATTGAACCTTATTCAAAAAATGAATGCTGTTAAAAGTTAACTCTTTCCACATACCAAAATCCTCAAAATTCTATATACTCAAACAATGATATCACTTAGTCCTTATATCAATCATGAGCTCATGAATACTGTCAAACATTTCATTTTTTCCTTATCCCTTCATTATGCGCATATCATCTTTTTTCCAAAAATATCTCAATCTCTTTCCATGGTTACCGGTACCATAAAATTATTGAAAACCACAATAGACCAATACATAAATATTCCAATATTCCACGTTACTATATACAACATTATTTTGGAATCCCATTACATAAACACTTAATCATTCCACCACATCGTTGTCATATTCAACATCTCCAGTGGGGATCGCATGTGACCTCCCTTTGTACTTTGCCTTAAGTGGTTGCTCATGTCGATCATCACTAACCCTTGGATTAGGGAATTTATTAGCATAATTCCCCATTTCCTTGTACTTTAGGCATTGAAGTGTAGTAGGTTAATTCTATGTATCCCTTCCTTTTTTTGCATCATTAGAAATCTTCATCCCATCATTGCGGCATTCAAATGCCCGATGACCTTCCTTTCCACATTTGAAACATTTACTTGTCCCTTTAAGATAATCTTTACCATGCTTCTTTCCACACTTTGAGCATAAGGAAACATTCATCTTCTTTTCACCATTATTCTGAGATTTCTCCTTGAACTCTATCTTTCACTTCTTGTCAAAACTATGAGATGGATAAGTAACAGCAACTTCCAATTCTACCTTGATAGCACAGTGCACAATTTCTTCATAGCTACTAAAGTCTCTTATAACTAATTCCCTTCGAAGATTTGGTTTTAAGCCACTAAAGAATCGATCAAATTTACTTTCAGGTTGGATGATAAATCCAGATGTATACCTTGCAAGCCTTATAAAATTCGCTTGGTATGTACCAACAGATTCATCATCCTTTTGCTTTAGTTCAAGAAACTTCTTCTCCATCTTTGTTCGAAAAATAAGAGGGAAGTACTTATTGAAAAATAAGTTCTTGAACTCGTCCCATTCCATAGACTCAATTTCATCTCTTCGCATCGTATTCTTGATAAGATTCCACCATTGATCAGCATCACCTTTCAAATGATACACTGCTAAGATGACTTTATCATGTTCAGAACACTGAAGAACTAAAAATATCTTTTCAATAGTACTGATCCATTATTCGGCAACAAGTGGATCAGAAGACCCACTGAAAGAAGGTGGACGTTGCCTCATGAAGGACTCAATAGAATATTGTTCCCTTATCTTCCCATTTGGAAGTCCAGAATGATTCATAGCTTGTGTAAGTATAGAAATAAGATTTTTCACTCCATCTCCCATAACATTTGTTTGTTTAGGAGGACAATCATTGCATTGTCCATTACATTGATCAACACGGTTCCTTCGGGTTCCAGCCATCGTCTAAAACCCAAACAGATTAGTGTGAGAGGCAAAAATCATGCTAGGGAAAACAACACAATAAAGGATGAGTACCTTCAATATCTTACATCTTGGGTTACCATAATTCTAGTACTATAACCTATACTTATACATAACCTTAGGGACATCCCTAGTCATACCTTAGAAATATCTCTAGGGATCTCACTAAATTTCTCGCATCCTAGTTTCCAATGGTTGACTAGGCCTTTCCTCTGATACCAACTGTAGAGACCCGAAGCTTGACGTACATGGACATTAAATTACTTTTGCGGAATACGTAGTACATAAAAAAAACACACACACAGGGACCGTAATAGTTTAGTGTCTTTGGAAACTCAGAACGTAATCTTCTAATCATGGTGAAAGATCTTCAACATCTCCCATAAAGAACTTCCCTTTTTTTCTTACCTAAAACTTTTCATTATATCCTGGGGAAAAGAAAACATAAAAGGCTGAGCTCAAATGCTCAGTAAGGGTAAACAAAAGAAATATCAATCACTTCATATTCAAAAGAACATAACATTTTGGAAATCTTAACCTGCAAAAGAGATCATAATATCATAACATGGGATAAATCATAGTAGTGAAATGTAATCCCAATAATCATAACTTAAAACATGAAACTTTGTGGCGTACACACATAATCATAAAGAATAATTTCTTATTAGTCAAGACTCATTGCCAAGACTATCTTAGTGGACAAAGTCCATTTCTGAACCGAGTTCATTCCACGTTTCAGTCATGTTTCACTGAACCGGTTTAACCTGCCGTTCCAGCCATGTCTATATCATGAGATATAAAAAATTTACTTAATGCATTGGAGGGAGATATAGGTCTCACCCATATCAAAATGATACCATTCTTATGTGTGCCACAAAATCAAAAAAATCATACATCATTGCATAACCCATGTAATAAAAATGGGAATCTTAAACATCATGCCATCATAACATAATCCACATAAGATAAAAGGACATCATAAAAATAATTCCATCATAACATAATCAAATCAATGTAAAAATAGGGATATAAATATAACCCTTTATTATCTTAGATGGAAAATAATTTTGATAAAACACTTGAACTCCATTCTTGAGGAAAATATCTTTTCTACTTCAAAATCAATTTTCCTTTCTTAACATGTCATACAATTATAAACTAAAAGAAGATGATTAAAAATAAACTTGAAAACTTTTAAAGTAAGCTTCATGGAAATAATTTTTAAAAAAATCCAATCATACCCTATAAGTTAAAAAAACATTCTTCCCATACTTTTGTCGGAAAAGTCAAAATGTACCTCGTACGAAAAACGACAGAAGATTCCTTTTATATCTTTTACTAAAAACTCGACAAAGGGTAAAATTGGATTTAAACAATGGTAGGTGTATGGAAATAATATTACATATTGAGGAATCATGGATGTGGATGATAAAATACACCCCAGTAAATACCAAAGTATAAACAATCTCCGATAAAATGAGATTGTGATACTTTCCCTTACCTTAAGTCTGATTTGCTTCGTAAGTGTCTAAAACTCCTGTATAATGATTTAAATAATGTCCTTGACTTATTCCAGAATCATAATCATTGTTATGATATCATATATGGTTCACTTGTGACTTTATATTACCCGTTCTTTTGTAAATTCCATGTTAAAGAGTGTTTTGGGTAAAATTGTTTCATTTGTCGTCTGTGTTTTGACTTGTAATTATTTATATGATTACTTAGATCATGATTACTTAATTCCAGAATATAAAACATGATTTATATATTACATATATTAGTTATATAAATATATATAATAAATCAGTAAATGGAAAGAAATACACCATTCATGGAGACGGTAGGTCGTACGTACGCATGAACGTTGTTTTCGTTTCCTTATTTAGTTGAATGGAATTAAGTAGATGACATACATATATATACACATAAATCCAGTATCATTATTATGTCATAAATTTCATGATTACTTATTATATATACTTTATAATCATTCATGAATGGTTAACGTGGAGAATGAATCTCATCGCGTCGTGGAGACGGTAGTCCGCACGTACGCACGAGCGAAGATATCGTTCTCATGATCGTGGGACTGTATTGGAGTGTATGTATACTATTTCAGAATCAATATAACTTTAAAATAATCATATATAGTGATTATTTACACCATTATACCCACCCAAGTAAGGTGGTGGTGGAAAATAGATTACACCACGGCGTGGAGACGGTATTCCGTACGTACGCACGCGCGGTGATTTATTTTTCCATTGGATGTATAGATGGTGAAATAGGGTTGTTTAATACTTATAATAAAATATAAATATATGAGTGATACGGATTTCATTACTTCATAATGAAACAACCTAATAAGAAGAAGTGGAAGAAGAAATAAAGTTGAAAGAATCGGTAACCGACATTACCTCTTCTTTGAAGCGCCTCTTTGAGTCCTCTTCTTAGGGCACTAAAATTGGTATTTGAATAAGACCCGGACCTCTAGGATGTTTCTAGGGAAGTGGAGAAGAGAATATGGTAGGGTTTGGAAGATCTTTAAGGCTCAAAGTGGTGTGAGGAAGAGAGGGAGTAGGTTCCCTTTTATAAGGGAGGAGAGGGGCACCTTTGGAATAACAAAACATATTATTTTATTATAAAGCCAAATTCGGTTTTAAATAGCTCCAAATTGATTTATTATGAAGCTAAGGTGGGGATGGGTCGCAATCCTATCATCCAATAGAATTTAGACAAGTTTAGGTTCCTATTTTAACCTTATCATTTAGATTTAACATTAAGTAAAATAATTTTACTTTTACCGTGTCTTCTAGTGTTCTTACGCAATAAGGTTAATAAACATACTATAACAATCCAAACGAACTCCAAGTTGTTTATTATTAATATATATAACCTTATCTAAGTCATTTAGCCGATACTTAGATTTTTAGGAATAAAATAACAATTAATAATATAATATTTGTTTTAAAAACTATTTTATGTCAATTTTTACACTATTTAGTAATTGAATTTTGTTAAAATTATAACTGAATTAGTAGTTCTAAAAAAGTTAATTAAATCAATACTTACATGTCATATTAACCTAGAAAATTAGTGTAATTCATAAAAAGTCTCAAATTACATTTATTTGGGTATTTATAACGTCAATTATGTCAATATTTCATTAATTAGATAATTACTGCATCATCGTTGTGTCATAAATTAAATTATTTAATGTCTAAAAATTATAAATAAAATACTATTATGTTGGAAATCATTTTATCTTTCTAATGAATATTTATATTTGAATTTATCTTAATTAATAACACCATATTAGAAATGATTTACTTATTATACTTTGTTTTAACTATTTTAACCCTTCTTTAGGTAAATTGATAATAAATGTCCTAATCTAATCCAGGTGGGCCTAAATGGTCATATTTTATTGCTAATGTTGTTTTTGGTCGAATTACACTTATCCAATAGAATTAGGAAATGTGTTAGGGTAGTAATAATATCATGTTTACCCTTAATTACCCTATTTACTTTTAACCGTGTTAAATAAAAGTTAAAAGTTAATATTCACCAAAAATTATTTTCATCTCATTAAACCACATTTTCCTTACTGACATCAACCGTGTCTCTAATATTTTTGGAATTCCACTGACAGAAGTGGTAAAATTAAGTTTTAGGATAAATTCATTTTTTTAAACTACCACTTAGTGGTTTCACTATTCATCAAAAAAATGAAAGTTTTTAGAAAAATACCAACAATTAGGCCTAAGATATATTTGATATTATGACCTCAAAAAATGATGTATATTTTACCAAAATCAAAGCATATCAGTTTCATTATTTAATTTAAAAATTAATTCCTATCGTCAAAACAAATAGCGTTTTCTTAAGAGATAATAACTTTCAAAAGAATGACACTTGTTTATGTCTGGTTTAAATGTGAAATTACATCCAATTACCAATATTGTATTAAATTGTAAAAATATATTCTAAATATACTTTAAGACCAATAAAATTAATAATTTATCACTATTAATTATTTCGATTAAAACGGTTGTTTTTAATTAAAATTTAGTAATTTTCACTATTCATCAGAAAATGAAAGTTATCCGAAAAGTACCAAAATTTCACCGTAAGCTAATTTCGATATTCCGAATACAAAAAATGAAGTCCATTTTGAAAAATAAAATTTAGAAAATTTCAAAAAGTGGTTATTACTATTCATAATAGCTAGTTTTAATAATATTTTAATAGCATATCGTTGTTTAGTGAAACTCGGTATTGCGTATTACAAACGCTATCGAGGAAGGTCGCGATTGCGTATAATGAAATGAAATTCAAGGATGAGTGTTGTGCAATCTCCTTTTGGTGTAGTGTACAACACAAGACATTAATGAAATTAAAAAGAATATTTTTCATAAAATCTCAGGGTGTTACACTATGGAAAGATACAGGTTTCATAATCATTTCATCACAAACTTAACCTGTGAAAAGAAGTGGGTTTCAAAAGCATATAACCCATGAAAGAGAAATAGATTCCATAAAAATATAAAAAAATTAAGGAGAAAGGGGTTTCTAAAGATCGTGAGATTAATAATAACCCATTCATAGAAAGGATATGAATGGAACCATTATATCATTTCTTATAAAGGCATAAGTAACATCAATAGATTTCATCCTATATGGTAATTAATTTTGAAATATAGTTCAAAAACATTTCTTGAGTAAAATATCCATTCTTGTTTAAAAAAGTATTTTTAATTCATAAAAACAGTTGAAAATAAATTTTATATAAAATAGATTTTAAAACATATATATAATTATTCAAATCATTTTGAGAAGCTTTTTTATTGACAACTTATAAAATAATATTCGAATAATTTTTAATTCTTTTTTTTAAAACACTTTGAAAATTTATAAAGAAATATTGTAAACATTTTCAAAAAAATGTCTATGAAAATACATTGAAAATATATAAACAAATATTTAAAAAGGTTTGGAAACCATTTCTTTGAAAATAGTTTGGAAACTTATAAAGAAATCATGAAAACGTTTTGAAAATCATTTTTCTTGAAAACTTATAAAAGAAGTATGAAAAAAATTTCAAAAACATTTTGAAAAAATAATTGATTGAAAATTCCTTTTAAAAACATTTTCTTAAATATGAACCTTTTAAAAATGAAAAGGAATCTTCACTGAAATTATGGCCGATAAATCCATATATGTCGTACAAGGTAAAAACAGTCTTTTTTCATAGTAAAAAGGATAGAAAGATTCCTTATTCAGAAAGTGAAAATAATGTTCCTTTTAAGATTTTGGTGAAATAAAAAAATGGAAAAATTAATTTTAGATATTATATTATAATTATATAATATTATTTCAAACCCTTTTTAGAAAACACATACTTTCGACCGAAGAGCGGGTAAAGTCGAGCTTGCTTAAAACACATTCTTGACTATCTAATGTACCAAAGAGTACAAATAGGGTTTCAATACATTTTTATATCATATATAACAAGTGGAAAAATAATTTAATGTATGTTCTTGATATATTAAACATAATAATTCATCAAAGGAATCATAAACATAAACAATCTCGAAAAGTGATGAGATTGTCTCAATAAACACTTATAATTTGGTAACTTCAGATCATACTCTACATGTCAGGAAATGGAATTACATAAAACATATAATATCATGAAAAGATATATATTAATGATATATAATGTAAAATGAAAATATATACACCTTTAAAGAGAGTTTAGGTGCGTAACAAAACATGATTCTCAAAGATGGCAAATGGAGACAAAACATTTTACCGATTTGGTAACTTTTGAAAATTAAAACTGATGAAAGAAGGATCACAACATGGACATGTTAATAACCAAAAAATTTAGAGTAATATTATTAGAATACAATAATGGGTAGTATATACACCCCATAAAAATGGAAAGGTTATTGAGCCTCACATGTATCTCATAGAAATTAAAAGTGAGATGAAATCCCCTGACCTTGTGTCTTGACTCTCTACGCACTCGTACAATATTCTTATATAAAAAATATAAGTTTATTATAAATATTTTATTGAATAATATTTCGATAAATAACACAACATTTTATGTTATTATGACCATTTATTACCTTATTGTTAATGATCATATGTTCTGTTTTCATTTCGGGTAATAATCGCTTTGTTCTTCAAATGTGTCTTTATTTGTTAGATCATTGAAACTTGTACTTATAGCACGATTCTAGAATGTATATAATGATATAAATATCATGTATATAAATTAAATTTATATTATAAGAATTTATATCATAAATAATTATGAAATATAAAACACCTTTCCTGGAGACGGTAATCTGTATGTACGCGTGGGCGATGTTTCTATTTTTAATTATCGTATTGAAAGAACAAAAAAAAATTCCATATATATATATATGTATGTATGTATATGGATATATATCATTATTAAAGTAGAATTATTATATTATATATATCATATAAGTTCATTAAACCCATCTTAATACATATCTTGTGGTGTGTGAATGAATCACATAGATTTGAGGGGGCGGTAGTCCACACTTCCTCAAACGAGATTATCGTATTAACACCAAATTAAAGGTAAAACATATTCGGGTTGTAAAAGGAATACATAAGCTTAATGAAATATTAAATCTAATATATTACATATATAATAGTGTTTCCATCCTAATGATCAACATGATTGGTGGAAAAATATAAATTAGCAATCATCATTTCTTGAGGCAGTAGTTCTCCATACATGGAAACATTATATTCGACAATTAGATGGAGGTGTGTTGAATTTCAAGTTTAAATACTTTCATAAAAACATAATAGTATTTTTAGGAGACTGGTTTTGTCACTAAATAATTTAATAAATAGATTTGATGTGGTTAATAAGGAAAATAAATGAAAGGAGCTTGAGGGAAGAAAATTACCTCTAAATCGGGTAACCCCGTTTGGTTTGTGCCAAAAGGTTTCCTTGAGTGGGCTTCATCCAAAACTGGGTATTCAAGGTATATAGGTGGATTTTTGGGTGGTTTCATCGGAATATAATGGACGAACATAGATGGTTTTAGAGGTGTGGGTAATGGGTAGAGGTGGTGGCCTTTTAAAAGGATGGAAAAGGACTTACACAGAATGTTTGGAAACAAGTTAGGTGTGCAAATGTTCTTACCTAAAACATCTCTTACCAAACCAAAAAAACGCAAGAATTGAAGTTTTATGGGAGGTAAATGGAAATAAAATGGGTGTTTTAAATGTGTATACGTCTTTTTGGTCCCTTAATGTTAATGTTTAGTCCCTAATTAAGCATAATTTCTCCTACACTACTGTGATTAATTTTAATCACATTCACAAATATTTTTGTCAAAAATAATGATGAACTTATAAGAAATTAAAAAAAATCTCATTATAAATATTTAATTAATTTTTCCAAATTCTAACCACATCAGTCATATAAATTAATTTTATATTAATCCAGATGTTGGGAGGACCCAACGGGTTTTTATAGTAAAAAATTTGTCAAATGTTTAGTATGTTTTTATGTCCCATTTGTTTTTGGAAATGGATATAATGACCAAAATTGGATTACATGATAAAAATATTATCTAATTCAAATTTGAAATCATATTAAAAAATATTTTAACCTTATAATTAAATTAAATTATAAATAATTTTTTAATTAAAATCTAGTGATTTTCAGTATTCATCCAAAAATGTTGTTTCTCAAAAAAATTCCAAAAATTCACCATAGGATAATTTCAATGTTATAAATTAAAAAATGAATTTTATTTTTTAAAATTATATTTATAAAAGTGCTTATAATAAATTTTATTATTAAAGTGAGTTCATTCAATAAAATAGTATTTTTAACAAAAAACGACATTACCAAAAATATTGTCTTTCGATATTTACATGTTTTATTTTTAAAAATAGATTAGAAAATATATTTTAAAAGTAGTTATTAATAATAATATAACTATTTTTAATGACTAGGATATAATTATATCATATAAACAATTAAATTAATAAAAATTGGTGTTTCGTAGAAACTCAATGTTGCATGTATCGTACCTGAACGTTGTGTCTTGTGCATCGTATGCCAACTCGGTGTTGCGTGTAACATATGAAAAGTTGGTTTACTGTGAAAGGATCCTTTGAATTATTTCATTGTAAAATATAAATATAAATTTTAATTAATTTGAAAAAATAGGTCCATATAAACTTGGGGTGTTAGAGTTGATTTATTTATTCACCAAAATCCACAATATTCATATCCTTGATCAAAAATAATAAACAAATAAATAAAATAATAAAAAACCATCAACTCTATTATAATTACCACCCCTCACCAACCCTTATCATCACACATCAAAAGCCATAAATCATATGAAAATTCTACCCAATCCTCTTCCCAAGTACCTCCCACACTTCGATGAGCATTTTATCTCAATAAAATTCCAAACCCAAGTGCCTCAAGGATGTTCTTATGGAGAAAAATTACAGAGGTAAAAACCTATGTCGTTTTTCATTTAATTTATTTTAAATATATTAACTTTTATTTTCCTCTCTTGAACTCACAATATCCAAGTGATAAGATAACACATGTATTTTTTATATACTAGGGTGTTTTTTGTTAGTCGAACAACCCATCATCATTTCTTTTCCCCACTCATTTTGTTCTAAAAATGAAAACATCATCCGTGATGTGTTGATTTATCGCATTCAAGGATGACATGTTTTCAATTTCAATTACATCCTTCAAGGTTCCTCATAAAACCATTTTTATTGTTAAAACAAATTATAATATTTTTATTAAAAATTATTTAGTGTTATGGAACCATTATCTATGTATAATATTAAATAATATATAAAAAACTATATTGTAATTATAAAAAAAAAGCCAAAATAAACTAAACTGTTATCATTATTATATTATCTAATGAATCATTCTCATATCAAAAAAATACCTGAAGTGCATTGTGTTGCATTTGTTGTCAATGAGGCATGATGTTGTCTTGGAATGAATGGAAGTCAAGGATAGTCAAGATGTGAATGTCAAAGGATGTGATGGTGATGGTGATGAAGGAGAATGGCCATGGTACTTAGATGCATGTCACTTAGGAGATTCACTAAGTGGCATTGGAGAATATGGTTGAAACATTCTCCATGGACATCAGACGATTGTTGAGCTGATCTTTAAGTTCATAGAACTTGTATCCTGATGATAAAAAGTCACAACATTGATTAAAGATCATGCATTGTAGTGATAATGCATGAGGAGTTGAAGAAGATCCATCCACAAGTCCTAAGTGGATGAAGTGAGCTGAAGAACTCCATGCACTATCTCTTAGTGCATGTGAATCAAAAGAAGATCCAACTTGATCTCTGATTAGATCAATGAAGCACATTGGAGATTTTATCTTTGATTTAGGAGCTCAGCTAAAGATGAAGACCCTTCGTGAATTCCATTACAAAGTGATGAATAAATGTTGAAGAAGAATGGAGGAATTCTAATGAAGAAGAAATAATTGATCAAGTAGATCGGTTGATGAAGATCCTTGAGAATTCTATCCTAAGTTGAAAATGAGATGGTGAAGAAGAATTATAAATTGAGGAGTTGTTTTTAATCAAGAAGATTAATGTTTGAATTCTCAAGAAGAAGATGAAGGAAAAGAATGCCTAGAAGGGCAAGTGGCACTTGGCATATTTTACATGGAGAACTTTGATTTTAAAAAGTCGACTTTGCCAAAAAATATGCCAACCCCAAGGGCCAGCCTTAAGGGTTCAACCCAAGGCACATATGGGACCAGGTCACCACGCCCAAGGGGATCCCATGGGGCCAGCCCAAGAGAGGCCGGGGCCGTGTATAAGCCCCGAGGACACGCGGTGGTGAAACCCGCGCGCCAGAGGAGCATAGTGGGCGCCAGTGGCGCGCCCGCAGGAGGCATAGTGGGCGCAGAGCGCGCCCGCAGGGAGAACACGGTGCGGGGCGGCACCGTGGAGGGAGAGGTTCAATTGCGGTGAAGCGGGCAGCGCTTGTTTGTTAAACCGTGAGAAAATCCCGCGGCGTTTCGATGTGGGACGGCGAAATTTCACCCGGGAGCGATCCTGGCCGCTCGATTCATCGCGCGCCAGATCCGAGCCGCTCATCTAATCCCGCGCGAGATCTTCAGATCCAGGCCGCCCGATGCATCTCCATCGCCTGATCCGACGGCCGGAGCTCGTCTTCCACCTCGAGCTCGAGCTGAAGCCACCCGCGAGCCCCGCTGAACCAGGGGCCTTCCCGACGACCTATTTCGAGTTCCCGGCCACCATTTTCGAAACCAAGACCTCCATTCGGCTCTTCTGGCCACACTGAACACATCCATGCAATAAAGAGAGCATGCATGCAATGTTTGGAGGATTTCGAGTTCGGCCGAGGCAAGCAAAGCTGCCGAGGCCACGTGGTTCGTGTTTTGCATGGGATGAGGCTTAACCGAAGGCCGTGCATGCGTTATGAGTCGCATGCACGTAGAGGAATAAAAAATAATGATCCTGCGTGAAACAGAGGAAAGAAAATAAAGATTTTGAAGATTTTGAAGATCCGAAATCTTCGGGAGATCAAATATTTCTCACGCGGATGCACCGCCTCACCACTGCCTATAAAAAGAGAGGCTGAGCTCTCGTTTTTGTTAGCTGAAACGCTGCTGAAGTTCTTGTTGAAGATTTGTGTCCCGCGAAGCCTCTGCCTCGCGAAGTAGAAGCCCCGTGCAAATTATTTGCGCGGCTGTTTTCCCGGTGCCACCCGAGGCCCGAAGGTCCCCTGTGCACTTCCTTTGCGCGACAGGAAGAACCCCATCCGCATCTCCTTGCGCGCTTGAGGTTGGCACCCTCACTGCCTGCGTACTTGCGCGGCAGGAGGAAGTGCACGCGGGTGTTGTACTTGCGCACCCCGCGACAGTGGCACCTGCGCGACACTCGCGCACCCTTGTGCCTTGTGACCCTGCGCGGCAGTGGAGAAGAGGTTGGCCGCACCCCATGCACGCCTTCATTTGGCAGGGAGTTTGAGTGAGGCAATTTACCACACCTTTGTGTGTGTGCTACAGTGTTCGGGTTGTGTGTGCATTTGAAGAGGAAGGCCGAGGCCTTTGTGCCTTGTGTGCTAGGTGAACAACAGAAGGCCGTAGCTTTTGGATGATTGTGCAAACAAGAACAGTGGGAGAATAGGCCAAGCCGTGTGTGTTCATAAGGAGGAAGACCACACTACTTGTGTGTGTGCAATTCAAGTGGAGGCCGAGACCACACCTTGTGTGTGCACCAAGTGAAGACAAACACCTAAGTCTACATGTGTGCAAAAAGTAAACAAAGAGGCCGTAGCCCTTGTGTGTACAAAAGTGAGAACCAAGTGTGTGCATAAGTGAAGTGCACACTTTGAAGAGGATTAAAAGAACAAGGAAGTGTGTGTGCTTAGTAAGTAAAGTAGGCCAAGCCTTGTGTTTGCTAATTGATTAAAGGAAGTGTGTGTGAGCAAACAAGAACAAGATGGCCGAACCTAGTGTGTGCACTAAAAGTGTGTTCACCTAGAAGAAGAAGAAGAGGACCCACACAAAGTATAACACACATTTAAGTGTGTAAACACATTGAACAATGTGTGAAGTTTAGTGAAGGTGTGTGCCTAAAAGAATTACACCCTTTGAGGGTTTACTGCACCTAGAAGAAGAACAAGACAGTGCATGCATGCATGCATGCACGTGCACACGTGAACAGAGCCAAACCAGCTTGTGTGCATTTGAGTTGTCCAAGTCTTGAAGATATTGTGATGCCATGCATTCAGTGCATGAAGTTGAAGTGATGTGAGACTGAGCCAGACTAAAGTGAAAGATATTGTTTGTCTGAGTATGCAGTATTCGAGAAGACCTGATCAACTCAAGTGATCAGAGGTACAGAGCAAGGCCAGCAGTCTTTATCCCAGACTGCTGAGGATACTTGAAGAACTTAAAGAGAAGAAGAGCTACTCGTGTGACTCGAGGAGCCAGGAGAAGACCCTGTGGGACTCAGGGAGAAGAAGTCTTCAGTGGGATTCTGGAGCAGGCCAGTGGGACTCTGGTAACACTGTGGGACGCAGTATAAAGACCCTCCTGTGGGACTCAGGAGAGATACAGTGGGACTCTGTATCGACCATTGTAATTATAACAGGTTATAATGGAGAATTCATGCTGGGAAAGCATGGCAAGGATGTAGGCCTTTGGTGCCGAACCTTGTAAATCCTTGTGTCCAATGCCTTTACATTTACTGCATCATTCGTGGAAAGGTGATAGATACAAGAAGAGTGGATCGAGGCTTTAACCAGCCATAGAGGTATAATTGATAAGGAATCAATTAGTAAAAAGTTTTAAGGGATCACTGATTTACCCCCTCCCCCTCTCAGTGATTCACACTGATCTGGGCACTTCAATTGGTATCAGAGGGAGGTTACCTCTAAAAGATCCAAGAGAGTCTTTATGAAGTGCAGATTTGAGGAAACGAGCGACCAGCCTCAAATGGAGATATCTGCCAAGACTCAGAAAATTAGAAAGAAGAAACAGGCCAAGAAGATAACGAAAGCATGTCCTAGCTGTGATGAAGTTGAAACAATGAATGATCTTCAGAGTGCACTCAAATATCTTCAGAAGACAGTTCCCATGGAAGTGGCAAAGTGTATAGCTACAGGCATCCATGATCTTCATGAAGAAAAATCACAGTTAGAAGAAGAAGCCAATGCAATGGAAGATCAATTGGCAAAAAGGGTTGGAATAACCAACACTCTCAAAAAGCTGGTGAAGGCTAAAGATGAAACTGTTTCCCTTTGCAATGAAAGATATGAAGACACTGCTGAAGAACTGCAAAGAAGCCTTTCTGAGAAAGAAATCTTTAAAGTAATAATCAAAGATGTTTACCATGCACTGGAATAGAGACACAGAGTTTCAATGGTTGTCAGGGATGCTCAACTAGAAGACAAAGTCAAATTGGTGAAGGAGCTGGACAATTCATTTCAAGAATTGAAGAAGGTGCATGAAGACCAGATAAAACAGCTGGAAGAGAATTGGGAAGGAAGGCTAAGAACTATTGAGGATGAGAAGAACTCCCTCAATATGAAATGCTTAGAACTGGAGGTGATATTGAAGAATCAGCAGTCACCCAAAGCCAAAGACTCCCAGTCAGCTGAAAGGAGAAATGTTGCTACTCAAGTATGCATTGAGTAGGATGATTCTAAAAGAAAGACATCCTCTAGTGAAAGTGCAACAACTTCTAAAAAGAAGGTACCATCCATACCATCTTGTACTCATGCTTCTAAAAGTGTTTCTACTAAAAGTGCAGGATGGAAGAATAATTCCAAACAAATATGGATGAAGACAGTAAAGAAGCAGAGCTCTCCTGAAACAGCACAACAGGTCAAGAAAAGTACCCTACAATCAGAAGGACTCAAGAGGTCAAGATTTGTGGGTCAATGTTTGTGTTGTAACAAGTATGGGCATTGTGTAAAGGATTGTTGGTACAATCCACTGAATGCCAAAGCACAAAGGAAGCCCATGCCAAGGGGGAGCAATCCAGAAGGAAGGAAGCAACATCCACAGGTCCAGAGACATCTATTTACTGCAAATAGATTTGGATTACTTGACAACATCTGGGATGGTTGCAAAAGTGGTCAAAATGATACATGTCAATCTCCAACTGTATCCAAAGATGAAAAGAAGAAAAGATCACAGAACCTGGCTCAGAAAGAATCCTTGGGAAGCAAACAGAAGAGAGGTGACAATGCTCCCAAGAAGATTATGAAAAATGAAGAGAAGACCTTGGATTCTAAATCCAAGAAGGGTGAGTCATCCAGAAGGACCACCAAGAAGAAGTGCTTCTACTGTGGAAGGAATGGTCATACCATGGATCTTTGTAAAGAAGCCATGAACCTAAATAGAAGCAGACTGAACTCAAACAGACAATCAATCCAGAAGAAGCAGAAGGGATTGATTGAAAACAAGTTGCCTAAGAAAGGTAGCTTGACAGCATCTAAGGAACCATGTGGAACTTCCAGAACTGGGGCCACTCTTCCAAATGATTTACTTGTCATACGGCCACATCAGTTGCAACTTGCCAGAGAACTACAAAGAGTTGAAGATGAAGCTCTGGCAATTGCTAAAGCAAAGGGGAAGAAGAAGGTTTCACATGAAGATGTTTTGAGAACCACACCAGCACAAACATCAATGAAGATCAAATGTGCAAGTGTGAAGACTGGTGAAAATGGGACATCTCGGTTGAGAGAATCTTCTCAACCTTGTTGTTCACATTGATGAACCAAGGAGGTTCCATCTTATTCCCTTATACATTGGTATATACATGTGCTAACATTGCAGGGAATTGAAGATGATGATCATTCTCAACTGGAGGATGGTTTGGACAGAATGGAGTAATCCCCTTGAGGGGGAGCCAATCTGAAGAAGATGGGATTCTGAGATTAATACCATCTTGAGAAAAGTGAAGGTATTCCAATCATACTTTCATCCCTTGTTTCTTAATTGAGTTTATCTTTTCAATTAAGGGGGAGTATGGATTGAAGACAAATGGATGAAAGGGGGAGCTTTATCATTGCACTGAACTTTCTAATGAGTTTTGTGGAGTATGTGCAGGATTTAGCACTTTATTGAATATCTGGAAAATTTTCAAACCCCTGAAGCATGATCTCACATGTGTAGAGAATTGTGGACAGCATTGAAAAATCTTGGTTATATCACTCTTGTTTTCTACACCGGGTTAGCCCAAGTAGACTTAGAGTTGATTTACTAAAGGTTCTTTGCTAAAGAAGAACATGTGACATCATCCCTCTCTCAGTGTTTTTCAAGAAAATACTTTTCAAAGGGAGGAAGAGATTTTTGAAAGAGAACCACACCACACCTTTGCATTTGATTGCCAATAAGGGGGAGAAAATATTGGCACACATATTGACCCATTCATATGTGCTGAAGGAGTATATTGACAACAAATACAAAGGGGGAGATTGAAGTGCATTGTGTTGCATTTGTTGTCAATGAGGCATGAAGTTGTATTGGAATGAATGGAAGTCAAGGATAGTCAAGATGTGAATGTCAAAGGATGTGATGTTGATGGTGATGAAGGAGAATGGCCATGGTACTTAGATGCATGTCACTTAGGAGATTCACTAAGTGGCATTGGAGAATATGGTTGAAACATTCTCCATGGACATCAGACGATTGTTGAGCTGATCTTTAAGTTCATAGAACTTGTATCCTGATGATACAAAGTCACAACATTGATTAAAGATCATGCATTGTAGTGACAATGCATGAGGAGTTGAAGAAGATCCATCCACAAGTCCTAAGTGGATGAAGTGAGCTGAAGAACTCCATGCACTATCTCTTAGTGCATGTGAATCAAAAGAAGATCCAACTTGATCTCTGATTAGATCAATGAAGCACATTGGAGATTTTATCTTTGATTTAGGAGCTCAGCTGAAGATGAAGACCCTTCGTGAATTCCATTACAAAGTGATGAATAAATGTTGAAGAAGAATGGAGGAATTCTAATGAAGAAGAAATAATTGATCAAGTAGCTCGGTTGATGAAGATCCTTGAGAATTCTCTCCTAAGTTGAAAATGAGATGGTGAAGAAGAATTATAAATTGAGGAGTTGTTTTTAATTAAGAAGATTAATGTTTGAATTCTCAAGAAGAAGATGAAGGAAAAGAATGCCTAGAAGGGCAAGTGGCACTTGGCATATTTTACATGGAGAACTTTGATTTTTACAAAGTCGACTTTGCCAAAAAATATGCCAACCCCAAGGGCCAGCCTTAAGGGTTCAACCCAAGGCACATATGGGACCAGGTCACCACGCCCAAGGGGATCCCATGGGGCCAGCCCAAGAGAGGCCGGGGCCGTGTATAAGCCCCGAGGACACGCGGTGGTGAAACCCGCGCGCCGGAGGAGCATAGTGGGCGCCAGTGGCACGCCCGCAGGAGGCATAGTGGGCGCAGAGCGCGCCCGCAGGGAGAACACGGTGCGGGGCGGCACCGTGGAGGGAGAGGATCAATTGCGGTGAAGCAGGCAGCGCTTGTTTGTTAAACCGTGAGAAAATCCCGCGGCGTTTTGATGTGGGACGGCGAAATTTCACCCGGGAGCGATCCTGGCCGCTCGATTCATCGCGCGCCAGATCCGAGCCGCTCATCTAATCCCGCGCGAGATCTTCAGATCCAGGCCGCCCGATGCATCTCCATCGCCTGATCCGACGGCCGGAGCTCGTCTTCCACCTCGAGCTCGAGCTGAAGCCACCCGCGAGCCCCGCTGAACCAGGGGCCTTCCCGACGACCTATTTCGAGTTCCCGGCCACCATTTTCGAAACCAAGACCTCCATTCAGCTCGTCTGGCCACACTGAACACATCCATGCAATAAAGAGAGCATGCATGCAATGTTTGGAGGATTTCGAGTTCGGACGAGGCAAGCAAAGCTGCCGAGGCCACGTGGTTCGTGTTTTGCATGGGATGAGGCTTAACCGAAGGCCGTGCATGCGTTATGAGTCGCATGCACGTAGAGGAATAAAAAATAATGATCCTGCGTGAAACAGAGGAAAGAAAATAAAGATTTTGAAGATTTTGAAGATCCGAAATCTTCGGGAGATCAAATATTTCTCACGCGGATGCACCGCCTCACCACTGCCTATAAAAAGAGAGGCTGAGCGCTCGTTTTTGTTAGCTGAAATGCTGCAGAAGTTCTTGTTGAAGATTTGTGTCCCGCGAAGCCTCTGCCTCGCGAAGTAGAAGCCCCGCGCAAATTATTTGCGCGGCTGTTGTCCCGGTGCCACCCGAGGCCCGAAGGTCCCCTGCGCGCTTCCTTTGCGCGACAGGAATAACCCCAGCCGCATCTCCTTGCGCGCTTGAGGTTGGCACCCTCACTGCCCGCGTACTTGCGCGGCAGGAGGAAGTGCACGCGGGTGTTGTACTTGCGCACCCCGCGGCAGTGGCACCTGCGCGACACTCGCGCACCCTTGTGCCTTGTGACCCTGCGCGGCAGTGGAGAAGAGGTTGGCCGCACCCCATGCACGCCTTCATTTGGCAGGGAGTTTGAGTGAGGCAATTTACCACACCTTTGTGTGTGTGCTACAGGGTTCGGGTTGTGTGTGCATTTGAAGAGGAAGGCCGAGGCCTTTGTGCATTGTGTGCTAGGTGAACAACAGAAGGTCGTAGCCTTTGGATGAATGTGCAAACAAGAACAGTGGGAGAATAGGCCAAGCCGTGTGTGTGCATAAGGAGGAAGACCACACTACTTGTGTGTGTGCAATTCAAGTGGAGGCCGAGACCACACCTTGTGTGTGCACCAAGTGAAGACAAACACCTAAGTCTACATGTGTGCAAAAAGTAAACAAAGAGGCCGTAGCCCTTGTGTGTACAAAAGTGAGAACCAAGTGTGTGCATAAGTGAAGTGCACACTTTGAAGAGGATTAAAAGAACAAGGAAGTGTGTGTGCTTAGTAAGTAAAGTAGGCCAAGCCTTGTGTTTGCTAATTGATTAAAGGAAGTGTGTGTGAGCAAACAAGAACAAGATGGCCGAACCTAGTGTGTGCACTAAAAGTGTGTTCACCTAGAAGAAGAAGAAGAGGACTCACACAAAGTATAACACACATTTAAGTGTGTAAACACATTGAACAAAGTGTGAAGTTCAGTGAAGGTGTGTGCCTAAAAGAATTACACCCTTTGAGGGTTTACTGCACCTAGAAGAAGAACAAGACAGTGCATGCATGCATGCATGCACGTGCACACGTGAACAGAGCCAAACCAGCTTGTGTGCATTTGAGTTGTCCAAGTCTTGAAGATATTGTGATGCCATGCATTCAGTGCATGAAGTTGAAGTGATGTGAGACTGAGCCAGACTAAAGTGAAAGATATTGTTTGTTTGAGTATGCAGTATTCGAGAAGACCTGATCAACTCAAGTGATCAGAGGTACAGAGCAAGGCCAGCAGTCTTTATCCCAGACTGCTGAGGATACTTGAAGAAATTAAAGAGAAGAAGAGCTACTCGTGTGACTCGAGGAGCCAGGAGAAGACCCTGTGGGACTCAGGGAGAAGAAGTCTTCAGTGGGATTCTGGAGCAGGCCAGTGGGACTCTGGTAACACTGTGGGACGCAGTATAAAGACCCTCCTGTGGGACTCAGGAGAGATACAGTGGGACTCTGTATCGACCATTGTAATTATAACAGGTTATAATGGAGAATTCATGCTGGGAAAGCATGGCAAGGATGTAGGCCTTTGGTGCCGAACCTTGTAAATCCTTGTGTCCAGTGCCTTTACATTTACTGCATCATTCGTGGAAAGGTGAGAGATACAAGAAGAGTGGATCGAGGCTTTAACCAGCCATAGAGGTTTAATTGATAAGGAATCAATTAGTAAAAAGTTTTAAGGGATCACTGATTCACCCCCTCCCCCTCTCAGTGATTCACACTGATCTGGGCACTTCAATACCATTAGGCCATTTTTTAGTTAATTAATAAAATATGATTTGAATTCTAGATTACTATTCCCATTTTATATGATCTTTTATGCGTGTATAAAAATAAATAGATCATGAAAACTAGATAAATGAACACTCCCCAATGATTAAATTATATCGTATAACTTATCTGAATGTGCATAAATGAACTTAATAAAATTTTAAAAAAATAAATGTTAAATAGGTTATCGATTAAATTATTAAAAAAACGTATTTCATTGTCAAGGATGTTATGTACAATTATAGAACAGTTTCTTACATAAGGTAAGGGATTCTTTCCAAGCCTTCATTTCTCATTCGGGTTAGACTTTCTCTCTCTTTACACAATTTTAATTTTTAGTTATTTTTATATAATTATTATAAAATCTCTGTCAAATATCTTATATTCATATCATTTAATACTTATTTTATTATTAAATACATGTTTTAATAATGTTTCCTTCGCAATTATTCACGATAAGAAAGTATCGTCTAGGGTAACATCTCAATTTCTTACCCATTTTATAATTCCATCAATAATATGTTTTAATCCACCGTTGTATTTTTAAAATAAAAACTTTTATCATGAAAAAATATCTTGTTTCATTTCTAGTTTATAAAAAGAATTATTTCTTTTCTATTATAAAAAACATTATGATATCCCTTAAACCGCACTAAAGTGATTCATTTATAACGATTTTTAAACACTCTTTTTATGTGAATTCACATAATTTTGACAACACTTATCATAGTTTATTCCTAATTTCTCTTATAAATTTCCATTTATGCATTAAATCCATTCTTTTATGGATAAATTTATTTTATTCCCATTTTTATGCTTTAGGACATGTTTACAATCCCCAATTCTTTCTAGGGATATCCCTTATGTTTTTTACTTATGTATGATTCTTCATTTGGAAAACATATTAATCAACATTTTGTGATAGGTTTACATTGATATAAATCCAATTCATTGTGTAATTTTTATTCCCATAAGACTTCATGTGATATTTTATTGGTTGATATCGATGACTCATGCTCCCCATTGTGCACTGGGCTTGGTGGTGAGCCTTGAATCAAGCTCCTCCATGTGAAATGGTATTGGTAGTTAGACTTCACTCATGATTATGTATCATTGTATGTTTTTTTTAAAATTCAATGATTCAATGATTACATTATCCCATGTTTTAGATGTTATATTTCCTTATGATTATTCATGCTTTATGTTTTTTTATCATGTTTTTCTTTCTAACACATGTGCTAAGATTAATTTCTATATATGTTTATTTCCCTTACTTTAATTTTTAGATTATCTCATTATTCATGTATTACCAATTTTATCCTATGAAGATGTATGAGGTAAAATTATGTTAGGAGATATTTCTGGAGATAAAATAGAAGATTTTTTTCTTTTGGTTTCATACTTTCTAATCATGGGACAAATCATCCAAACACAATATACATTATGATCCTTGGTTTTATAATTTAAGGATAGTTATGATAAAAACACATGTAATTATTTGTGTAAAAGTCTGGTTCTATTATAAACATACCACCTATGGTTTCAAGTAACTAATCATTTCTTATATATTTTTGGTATGTAAAGTGTTTGGGTGGTGTTTGGGAATTTTGGAGTACTTTTGGAATGTTTTAAGGGATTTTCTTGAATTTCACAGCTTAAAAAAGGTTGTTAAAATCTACAAAACTCCAATGGAAGACCATGAAAAGGTAGGCAGTGGGCTCTTGGAAGGTTCACGATTAGCCTCACGGTTTTTCATAATCGTGAAACCACCATGGAGAAACTGTACATTTGGTAATTGATTCATTTTCCTGGTTAGTGCATATTTTTCCTAACCATATGCCCTAACCATTCGAAGATAAAAGGTAGATCTGAAAATTATAGAGAAAACCAGTTTTCCCCCTTAATGCCTTGTTTTTCTTCTATTACGACACTAACTCGATTTCCTCTATTCCCGAAGGCTGTGGATACCCTTAACTTCAATACAGGGAAAATTTGTTGTAAAATCCAGGTTCATTGAAGTCTAAATTGCTTGGTAGGTCTATGTTCTTGGTGGGTTTTCTTAGATATATTATTCTTGCCTCTCATAGAATCATATATCTAATAATGTGACATTTTGGTGTTTAAACTAGGTTTTATTGAACAACTTGTTACATTTTTTATTTTCTCCATAGTTTCTGAGATGGGTGGCATCACTCTCAACTCCTATTATAAGAACATTACGGCTTGATATAAATTTGTTTGAATTATAATTATATAAAACTAATACTATAATTTTATGTATGACATTGAGAATTATTACATGGAAATATTTTAATGCCATTTCTTATGTGAACTAATATTCAATCTATTATATGAATAATTACATGAGTTTTATATATTTTCAAAAATATAATGTATACTTATTATAACTTTTTATTTGATTAATATTTAATACCATTATTAACATTTAGGATTTTGTTTAATAAAATTATAAAAATATAATATAACCATTTTTAATTGAATGATTAAAATTTCACATACATGAATGATCTTTTAATAATAAAAAAATTATTGTTACTTAAAATAATATATATGAGTGTAATATTTACATTTTTACAAATTTTTTGTAACCAATTATAAAAATTATTTGATCTATTATATGAGTTATGATGTATACACAATTATATATAAAAAGTAACAATTAATAGTTTTAATTTATAAATTTATGACTAGATTAATTTTTATAAAATCATAAATTTTTTATTCTTGTTCAATAAAAATTATAATGGTATAAATATTTTAATATGAAACATATTATATGTTAAACTATATAATAGAACTTAAATATAAAAAGGTGAAGATATAATAATTAAAATAATGTGATAATTTGATTGAATTGGAGACAAAGAAAACATCCAAAAGGTAATTAGAAAGCGTGATAAGGAAAATGTCTAAAGAAAAAGGAGGAAAAAATTAAAACAATAAATACGAGGGGAAATCAGAAAAAACAATAAAAAAGAGAATCTCGTGAAGGGATTTGAGGAACTGTGATAAGGGTGTCGCGCCGCTAGGGATCCAGTTTTCTGCAACTGCGGAGTAGGGTTTCAGGTGTCGCATCGCAGTGCGAGGGACCTCAAGCAGACTGGGCAAGCACGAGCCGAAACTGAGGGAGCCCGTGTCTTGGGGGGGCATCGTGTTTCAGCTATAGGTCACGAGTCCAGGACACATCTAGGGTTTCAGCAGGGTGGGGCGAGCTTGGTGGTGGAGTCGCGAGGTAGGACAGTGGTCCGGGACGAGCAGACCGAGAGCCATCTAGGAGAACGTGCACCTTTTGGGTTCTAAAGCCAATCGAAAAAACCCAGATCCAAGGGATTTTTGGTTTTATTCATCCTAAAATGGTAGGTTTTAGGTTTTCAAATATTTCTTCTCCATTGAGTGTTGATTTCAAACTTGTACCCTTTTATTTATTATAATTTTTGGCTTTTTTATTGTAGACCTTTTGTTAATTAAATTTGTATTTGCCCTTTGATTTTGGTCTATGAATGTATTCTTAAGTACAATTTTATATTGTTGTTTCCCCAATCATGCACAGCTCTTTTGGATTTTGAACATTACAATTTGTCTTGTTCTGCAACTATCTATCACCTTGAAATTTTATATCGATTCTACTGTTTTTCAAAACTATACACGCATCTTGTTGTGTGTGTTTTGATAATGTCTATAAAGGGCCTTACTCCTTTGTGTAATTGAAAAATGGGGTAGCCTTAATTGAAACCTTTTTCCTGTGTTCGAGATAGCATAATTGGATCAATATTTCTACATTTTAAGTAAGGGTTATTTTGTCTTACTTTATGTTTTTCATTTTAGAATATATGCTTATGTATCCTTATAATGTATATTTTTTTATCTTATAGGTTGAGTTTAAACCCTTCTATAACTGATGCCAGGGAATGGGATTTTCAAGTTATAGGGTATTATTAGATCCGAAGCTTAATTACCCCATGTAACTTCTTTACGTGCCACATATACATACCACATATATATATAAGTACATCCCTTATTTGTTTTTCATAAAACCCTTATGTCCAAAATCAGGATTTTTTAACTTGAGTTTCGAAGTCAATTTAAGAACCTAAACATACGAAGAACCATATTTTGTACAAAACTTTTACCCAATAATGTATGTTCTTGAATATATATATATATATAAGGTTATAATTATAGGGTTTTATAATAATCCGAAATAAGTTTTCATAAAACTGAGTTTTGGTTATTAAACATTCCTAAAAAGGTATTCGTTAATTGTTAGGGTTTACTTTTTATGATTGGCTCTTCTTTTGAGAAATCATATATACAAGGTTTGTATATACGAACATGTATATGTTCATAGACACATATATATGTATACATATAGTTTTCCATCCTAAACCTATTCTAGTTTTCTAAATGTGTTTATCAATGTTTAGCCAACATAAACAGTACTTGTTTTGGTTTTGAAATGAAAAGTTCATACACTTAATTATATATATATATATATATATATATATATATATGTGGTTTATATCTACATATATCATATCTAAGTGAATCCTGGTTTTTCAAAGGCCAAATGTTGTATGTGTATATATTTCTAAGGTCGAAAATTAGATTTGGGTTTGTTTAGTATGGATTTTTAATTATAAAAAATGGATAAACACTTAGTTTATATTCGGACATATACACATAATTCAATATGGTTCTATTTTATTCTAATAAATATGATTTACAATTATCAAATAAAGACATGGATGTGAATATATTTTTGGGTTCAACTGGATTTGTAATATTATGAAAAACATTAGTTTTTAAATATGTATGTCTTATGTCAAGCTTGTTTTAGTTAATGAACCATTAAAGATATTAGCCTTGTTATAATTTCATATGTCAAACCCTTTTTACCCATTATTTGATATGCTTCAGTAATTGTATCATGTGAAAAAAAAATGTGTAAAAAACTATGTATACCTTCGATAAACTAAAACGACAGTATATTCAATGCAATTAGTTATATTATATATATTTGGATTAAATGGTTTCATTTTCTATTTTATTTATAGTTGTACTCAATGATGAATTCTTGGGTACAAATGACATCTGTCTTAATTTAAAATTAGTCATTTTAAACTATAAATATTCATTTCCATGAATCAAGGATTTGGAAAAAAATAAAGAACTATCATTTTATGCGGTAACCCCATTACTTTCGTGTTTTAAATTAACATCACATGCGCAAAGAAGGTTTACTAGTTTATGCATGTTTTTTGGAAGATTATTATTTAAATAATAACTCAAATACTATGATTTAGTCCAATTTCCTTTCAATTTATCAGTGCATGAATTGAGCGTGAATAACACATATCTGAAGTTATAAACATGCAATGTAATGCATTGAAAGTATATGGAAGAGTAGTATGTTATTAATTTATGTGATAAATCAATCTACTTATTATTCATCACATATAATAATTTATTAATAATTTAATTATTTGGAGTGGTATGGGACACCCCAAAAAAAGACATGGAATTAGGTATTCAATGTGGTATGGGACACTTTGGATACATGACCTTATTAAACATATGAGGAATGTATTGGACTAGTATGTTTTGGGTTGGGGATGGGTAAAAGTAAGCCCTTTGTATTGGGGTCCGGTTACAACAGACCCTCCGGGTTGGAGTTCGGTTACAGAGGCTCTTCGGGATGGAGTCTGGTTATAGAGGCTCTCTGTGTTGGGGTTCGGTTATTGATAGCCCCTAGGTCTTGGTCGAGGCCTTGACACATAAATTAATGTCCGACATTATACATTACCTCATTATGTGTATGATAATTAATTAACCAAATGGATATTCGACTAGTAGAATATCCATGGTTACGAGCCAGTACTTATGAGAATCGGAAAAGTAAAATCTTATGACATGACATATGTTTAGCACTCAGTGATTTAGTATTCGAAGTATGAAATTGAAGTGATTACCTTTACGTGCAACTCTGATTATTCATTTCTCTAATCTATTTAATTTGTGATCTCATATGCTTATACGTGTTTATAACTTCTTTTATTTATTACTATAAATGACCATTCCTATATTTGAATCATGAATCCTTGTTCTGTTAGCATGTTTTTAATTTTGAACATTTATGATATGTTACATGTGTTACAGCTTTTCTTTAAGAAACAAGTTTTATGGAATGTTTTAACGAATGTTTTGAAAAGTTATATTGGTTTATTTTAAAACCCCTTACTCGGTATTTGTATGCTCACCCTGCATTTTTTATTAAAAATTTCAGGTAAAAGCTTCTATCAGATGAAACACTTCAGAAGTAGCTGGTTTCTCAAATCCTGAACCGAATTCGATCCTCTGTATGGCACTAGATCCAGGTATTTGGGAGATGGGTTGTGACACATACTATTTTTTTATATTTTTTTATTTATGGAGAATCTATTTTATTTTTCATTTTCCTAGTTCCTTTGTTTTTTATATTTTGGTTGTTTTTGAATATGTGAGTAAATGGGTGGAGGCTATGGCCACCAGGACTGATGATTCTCATGTTGTAA
Organism: Viscum album; assembly: GCA_963277665.1. Taxonomy (NCBI): domain Eukaryota; kingdom Viridiplantae; phylum Streptophyta; class Magnoliopsida; order Santalales; family Viscaceae; genus Viscum; species Viscum album. Next base: position 1,007,599,860 of record OY728134.1, read on the forward strand.
TGGACTTTGTCAAGACACAGATTTTTTGAAGGTTTGGAGTACCAAAGGCCATCATCAGTGACCAAGGGACACACTTCTGCAATCAGAATTTGTCTTCCCTCCTTCGGATGTATGGGGTGACATGAAATATCAACACCATACCACCCCCAAACAAATGACCAGGCCAAGATTTGAAATCGTGCATTGAAACAAATTTTGGAGAAAACTGTACAACCGAATTGGAAGGATTGGAACAGGTTCATAGATGATGCTTTGTGGGATTATATGAAATCATACAAGACCCCCATCGATATGTCCCCATTTTGGATTGTTTTTGGGAAGGCGTGTAATCTCCCAGTGGAAGTTGAACATCGTGATTATTGGACTATAATGAAATGAAACATGGATTTGGCCGAATAAGGAATCCAAAAGTAGATTAAAATTCAAGAGGTTGAGGATATTCAATTTTCTTCATATGAGTACTCAAGGCTCTACAAGGAAATATCAAAAACATATCATGAAAAATTGATCCAGAAAAGGGAATTTCAAGTTGGAGAGAATGTATTTCTCTATAGTTCACGACTAAATCTGATTCCTGGTAAGTTGTGTTCCCAGTGGTTAGATCCTTATGTTGTGAGTAATTGTTTTCCTTATGGTTTAGTGGAGATAACACAAAAGGAAACAAGAAGGTTCTTTACATCCAATGGGAAACATTTTAAGAAATACATTGAGGGACTTCTTACTGATGTAGTGGATTTCATCACACTGCATAACCCCATCATCACTTGATCATATCAGGCTATTCTTAACCCTTTCACTTTTTTATTCTGTTTCATATTTAAAATTACACATTTCATGTGCATATATCATCTTATGGGTTCACATTGAGTAAAATGAAATACTTCAAGTGTAGGGGAGGGAACCATTTATTTTAGTAATTTGAATTGTTTTCCTATTTTTCAATGATTTTCAAAAAAAATGTGTGTTTTTTAAATTTTGTGTGTTTATTTTTCAATTTTGTTTGTGTATTTTTGAAACTTTTGAGCTTAAATGATTCTCATAACCATTTTGGAATTCATATAAATAAGTTAAACGATTTATCCCATGAAACTAAGCTTAAATGAATGTTGAAATTGACTTTGTTTCATGTTCAAATCTTTCTTAATTTCATTAAAGGTACTCTAAATTTTGAATCCCATGCCACATCTCACTATGTTTATATTTGTAATCACTTTACTATGAGGCTTCTGATCCACTATTTTCATATTCTTTACATTCACCTCACTTCTTGAGAGAACCAAACCATTCTTTATTTAACCAAAATGTTATTTATACCAGTAAAAAATTGAGGGTTTTAGGTACTTATGTTATAAATGATTGAGGAATTTGTTTTGTATTAAAGACCCTATTTAAAAGACTCATTTTTTATAATGGGATACCTTTAACCTTTAATCCTTGTATACCATATAATCAATGATCATCCTGTTAGGTTTTCCACATTACAATCCAATTTTCCCTATCCAACCAACTCTTTAAGTGAAATTGCATAATGTAGTTGAAATTAATTGTGGTGGAACATGTATTGTGTTGTGCTACCATATTCTATGATACTTTGGGTGGAATACTAAAATCTAAATATATGTGATTTCTACAAAATAAAATCATTATATTGAAAGATGTTCCTTTTCTAGAGCTTCTAATAGAGGGATGAAGATGTGCCTTTTCTAGAGCTTTCAAGAAAATCATGTTTGAGAAGATTTACATTTTTACTGTTGAAATGTTGAATGGTGTTAACATTCCTTTATTTTTCATGATGATGAACATGAATATATGATAAGTCGATTGGGGAGGGGACCATATTTAAGTGAAAATTAGAATAATTCAATTTTGATTTAAATAGAGTCAAGCCCTCCTCATTCAGCCTCAGAATATTTAACATCTAAATCATACCGAAAGAAACCCACAGAACAACCCTAAAATGTCTTCATGATAAACATATATTCTTGACTCACATTGGGTGGAAATTTATAAATTTATCTAGCCAATGGTGACCCTTTTATGTGTTTGGATTAGAAATACATTTCTAAAAAATATAAATTTGTGTGATAAGAGAAAATTCAAGTGAGGTAAGTGTTTTGTGTGCATGGGAGGATAAATGAAGTGGAAATATATTGAATGATATTAATAGAGAACATGAAATAATGGTTTTTTAGGAGTCATGATTTCTTTTTTTTATTTCTTTGGAATTGTTGGATCTCAAGGATATGTATTTTAAAACTTGTTTTGATTTAATATTGATGTTTATTTGCCATAATTGTTTGGAATACATGATATGAGGTTTCACCCATGAGTGTAAAAGGGTAAGTGTGGGGGGGTTGATAAAAAAATTCTTATTCAAAATTTTATTGATAATAAATGATATAATTTCCTCACATTATGTTAAATATGTTAATTTAAAAAATATTTGGGATTAGATCATTCATTTGACAATTTGATGGAAATTGTAGTTTTACCATTTATAGTGCACTGTAGAATTTAAAAGAAAAATATTTTAATATTTATTATTTGAACTTGATATTTTCTAACTATGATTCTAAGATGATGGGATAAAAAATTTTCTCATTACATTAGAGCTAAATCGTGCATTTGGTTGGACTTAATGGATCATTACGTCAAAGGTGGCTGGACCTGCTAGATTGGACATTGGTTCTGTATTTGGGCACTAACATCTTCATAAAAGCTTGTATTGGGACAAAATTTTAATCGGATCTCTCGAAACCAATTCTTCACAAATCATTCACCTGGAAGAACAGCTGGTTTACACATTTTGGAGGTCAAATGTGCGGTACAAGATGGTTAAAATTATTTGGCCGATATTCCCCATTCACACTTGGAACCTATTTAAACCTAGCCTACCCTCCACTCTATAAATTAGTGTTTTCTCATTTGGATGGGTTGGGAGGTGCATTAGGAAGTTTTGGTCATAGTAGAAGAGGTTCCACTCCAATTCTCCAAGAAATTCAATAATGGTATCTCTTAAATTAAGGATCCCTTCGTCAAAGACCTCTTCTTCATGCTCATGTTGTAATGTATGTGTTTTCCTAAAAAGCATCTTTGTTATAATTTTATTTCTTCTCTTTTCTTATGTTTTTTTCTAATTTCATCTTCTTGTAATCTTAATAATTGGTCTAGAATTAAGAGTAGAAATAAGATTGGGTTTTACCCTTTCTAAACCTTTTCTCATGCAAAATGTTTCAACGTTAACTACACTGCCCATGGAAAAGTAGTTCTTTTTAGTAATCGGTCTACCTCTATCCTTCTTAATTAATTTATTTTGAATCAATGATCTACTATAATTCACTTAATATTATCTATTAATTGGGTTTCTAAATTAAACTATGAAATCAATTGAATAATTGACACAAAAACATGTGAGGTCGGAAGTTCAGTAAATTTTGAGAGTGTGATCTTAATCAGTAATACAAGACCACATGGGATAAATTTGTAGAGTTAAAATATAATCTCTAAAATCAATTAATCCAAATTTAAAGAGTGGATATGTGCTCTAATTAACCAATTACCATAATATATCCTAATAACATCAATCATAGAAGGATGTTGTGATTTCATGATTCGAAGCAAGACTAGGGTTTAAGTAATTTCATCTTTATAGTTAAGTTAACTCCCATAGGGTTCGAGGGTTAACAAATTAAAGGACTATAATTAAGTGGATGTTAATTTAAATTATAATAACAAATAATTAATTGAATATGTAGATTTAGATCGATTACTCCTTTTAAAATATTTTCTAGTAAACATCTTCTTGGTGTGTCATTTTAGTCGAACAACATTTCAAAAAAAATCAACAAAATATCTTCTTCCACCAAACATATTATAGATTAATAATTGATAAAAAACCTCATCATTTATTTATTTTTCTTATTTTCATTTATTTTATTTGCAAAAAATCCTTTAATATGTTGTTAAATTTAGTTCCTCCTTTGAGAGACGCCCTTGGTCAGCCACTCTGCTGCCCCAAAGTACCAAAAAATCACACTTCATTTGGGGGCAGATGGGAACTGGATACATTCTAATTCTCCAACCATTTCAGTATGTGTATATCTTGAAGAAAGGATCCCTTTTATGAAGCCTTCTTCTACTTGTTTGTATTTTAATACTTTTTTTGTGTAATAAAATTTTTTGTTCTTCTTTTATTTCATCTACATTATTCTATTTTTTTCAGCGTTCTTCTTCTCTTAATCATCCTAAATGGGCAGGAATCAAGAGTAAAAATGAAATTTTTTGTACCCTCTCTAAACCTTTGCAAATGCAAAATGTTTCTACGATTACAACACCATCCATGGATGAGTAGTTATTTTTAGTAATCGATCTACCTCTAACCTCCTTCATTCATTTATTTTGAATCATTAAGCTACTGTAATTCACATAATATGATCTATTAAAGGAGTTTTTTAATTTTAAATGGAACTAATAACTAAATTGAACAATAAACACAAATCAATTGGGTTTGATAATTATATGAATTGTGAGAGAACGAACTTAATTGGTTATTCAAAACCACGCGGGATCAATTCACACAATTCTCGACCTTGTGTGATTTGATTTTATTGTTAAATTGCTTGATTAGTTCCATTTAAATTAAAAACTCGATTAATAAATCATATTATATGAATTAAAGTGTCTCATTGATTTAAATAAATGAATTAAGGAGGTTATAGGTAGATCGATTACTAAAAAGAACTACTCGTCACTGGGTGGTGTAGTCATCGTAGAAACGTTTGTCATTTTCCCGGGTTTAGAGAGGGTAGAACTTAATATCATTTATAATCTAGATTCCATCCCAATTAAGAATATTAAAAGAGGAATAAATTTGAACAAAATATAAAAAAATAGAATAAATAAAATAAGAAAAAAAGAATTTTATTACACAAACAAAAGTGTTAGAACACGAAGAAGAAGAAAAAGTCTGCATCAAAGGGGTACTTGATTCAAGGGCTAACCTTATAGAAATGGTTGGAGAATTGGAGTGGATCCACTTATCCACTTCCCTCAACTTCCCAATGAATTTCCCAATCCTTCCTATTTGGCTAAACAGTTTTCTCCAAAAAAAAATTCATTTCACGATTTGAAACCTTTGCATAAACATTTGTTTTGGGGTGGTATGGTGTTGAGGTTTTGTGTGTCACCCCATACATAAAAATGAGGGAACCCAAATTTTGATTGAAGAAGTGTTTCCCTGGGTCACTGATGATATCTTTTGGTACTTCAAACCTACAAAAAAATTGTGTCTTGACAAAGTCCACCACAACATGAGAATCATCAGTCTCGGTGGCCTTAACCTCCACCCATTTACTAAAATAGTCAAGAAAAACCAAAATATAAAAAAACCCAAATGAACTCGGAAAAGGACCTAGTAAATCAATTCCCCACACATCAAAAATATCATAGAATAGTATGGTTTTTGGGTAACTCATGTCTCTTAGAAATGTTTCATGTGTGTTGGCAATGAGGGAATGACTTACAAAACACATGTGAATCATGAAATAAGCTAGGACAATATAATCAACAATAAAAAACATTTCTAGCTATCCATTGGGGTCAAAAGTGTCCACCCTAAGCAAGATTATAATAGAATTGTAGAACAGACTCAAACTCATGATCAGGAACACACCTCCTAATAACTTGATCATTACACATGCACCAGAGGTAGGGGTCATCCTACACATAAAAACTATACTCACTTTAATTTTTGGACTTGATTTTTCTTTATATTTGTAGGAACTTCAGAGGCCACAAGGTAGTTAACTAAATTAGTATACCAAGGATTCCTACCTAATATGTAATAAATATGTTCATCGGAGAAAATATCCTGAAGTGGTACCTAGTCCATGGTGTCATCCTATAGAGCATGAGTAAGCCTTCTCATGTGGTTCACCACCTGGTTTTTTGAACCCTTCTTGTAATTTATCTCAATATCAAATTCATGAAGAAGGAGCATCCATCAGATAAGTCTGGTCTTTGCATCTGGTTTCTTCAAGAGGTACCACAGAGTTGCACGGTCAGAAAAAAGTACTACTTTAGCGCCCAATATATTTGAATGGAATTTATCTAAATCAAATATGATAGTAAGAAACTCATTTTCTATGTTTGTGTAGTTTTATTGGGCTAAATCTAGTGTCCTTGATGCATAGAAAATCACATGAGAACATCCCTCAACCCTTTGAGATAAGACAGCTCCAACAGTGATGTTGGAGGCGTCACACATAAGATCAAAATTAATCTCCCACTATGGGGGGTGTATGATTAGTGGAGTGGACAGAAAATTCTTTATCTCATCAAAAGAAGTCCTGCAATAATCATCAAACACAAAAACATAATCCTTTTGAAGTAATCATGACATAGGAAGAAGAATATTACTAAAATATTCGATGAAACGCCGATAAAATCTTACATGACCTAGGAAATATCTAACATCACGCACACATGAATGATGGGTTAGGGATGAAATAATATCTATCTTAGATCTATCAACCTATATCCCATGTTTTTACAATACATGCCCTAATACAATGTCATGCTCTACCATAAAATGACACTTTTCAATGTTCAAGACTAGATTCTTTTAGATACAACAATTCAAAACATTGCCCAAACTAGAAATACAATCATTAAATGAAGGCCCATGCACTATAAAATTATCCATAAATACCTCCTTGAAGGTCTCAATAAACTCAGATAAAATACTGACCATGCATCACTGGAAGGTACCTGGGTCGTTACAAAGTCTAAATGGAATACTTTGGTAGAAAAACATATTGAATAGACAAGTGAATGTTGTATTCTCTTGATCCTTCAGAGTAACAGGAACCTGAAATATTCAGAAAATCCATCCAAGAAACAATAATGTGTCTTCCCATCTAGTCTCCCAAGCATCTAATCAATAAATGGAAGGGTAAAATGGTCCACACAAGTAGATTGATTTAGTTTCCTATAACCAATACACACACACCAACTATTTTGTACCCTCATTAGAATTAACTCATCTTTATCATTTTTAATAACAGTAACACCACTTTTCTTAGGCACAACCGGAATAGGACTCACCCACTGGGAATTTGAAATGGGATAGATTATACCTTCCTCAAGCAATTTTTCAACCTCTTTTTTAACAACATCCAAAATGGTTGGATTGAGTCTCCATTATGGATGCCTAACTGGTTTAGCCCCATCCTCCAAAAGAATCCCATGCCTGTAAATGGAGGGGATAATACCTGATAAGTCAGCCAATGTCCATCTGACTTCCCTGATGTTCTCCTTCAAAAGATTCAAAATCTTTTCTTCATTTTCAAAAGGAATATTATTATCAATTATAATAGATAATCACTCAACACTTAATAGGTATGAGTATTTGAGATTAGGTGGAAACGAATTGAGTTCCAATTAAGGGTCGGTGATGTATGGATGGAGAAATTGAACGAACTGAAATATGTGAATAATGAACATTAGTATCAAAAAATACATCATTAAAATCACAGAATAAAGCATCAAATACATCAGCAAACTCAACATCCATGTCATAATCATTGTTCACATGATCAAAATCAGAATGTGAATCCATTTCAAAATCAAATATAAGAGATTCTTGTGCATTCGAAATAGGTGTGGAATTACTCTTAGACCTCAAACTAGAACCAATTATCATAATCACCCAAAGCATAGGACAGTGAAAACCCATGGGGATTTTACATGGTGGTTCAAAATGGGAGATAAAAAATAAATATGGTCCTCTAAGTGGTACTTCATGGAGTCCATAACCTTAAATATCACAACTTCACCTCCAAAATCCTTGGAAAGTGTACACTCATGGAAATTTATGATGTTTTTTTGCAGTTTTGAGGAAGGTCCTACCTAAGACTAATAGAGCACCAGAACTTACTTGATCATCCACAATGTTAAGAATGTATAAGTCTACTGGAAAGATCATGTATCTGACCCTAACAAGTACATCCTCAAGGACTCCCACTAGATATGTTGTAGCTCTATTTTCCAACTACACAACTAATCTTCTTAGCTTCAACTCACCAACCTATAAATAAGATAATACAAATTGAGGCATCACATTTATGGAATCTCCTAAATGACATAATTCACTAGAATATTGTAACACCCCTATGGTGCATGGGATGGTGAATGTCCCTGGATCCTTTCACTTCGTTGGAATTACTAGAGTTGGTGTAATGAGTACTAAAACATTCCTTCCAAGATTTATCCTCTCATTTAAATTGATCCAACTTTGATTGGTACAAAGTACTTTTAATAATTTCTCATATCATGGGATTTTTATAATTGCCTCAATAAGGGGGATGTTTATCTCCACACGCTTTAATGTGTCCAATATCTCTTTTTTCATTGCCTATTCTTCCATCTTATAGGATTGAACTACCCTATTTGTAAAAGGAAGTGGTTTAGGAGGAAGATCATTAATGTTTTTCTTACCATTACCTTTCCCCTTGGGTTTCACATTTTCCAACTTTGAATGGGGCTTCTCCGGAGTTTAGGCGAATCCCGGTGGAATGGTAGGTGGAGAAGCATCAGTTTTTTGCTTCCCACTACTCAATGTTATGGCACTGACATTCCCCTTTGGATTTGGAGAATATTGAGAGGGTATATTTCCAGAATTATTACTCACCAGTTCATGGAGGGTGGTGGCAATTTGGGTCATTTGAGTCTTCAAATTTCTCAACTCCAAACCTTAAATATTTAGCTCATTCTATTGATTGAGGTAAATTTGTTTTAAAAGGGCATCAGTGTTAGAATCTACCTTTGGTTGCAGATTCCATTTTTGTTGGATTTTTTATTCTTCGGATTAAAATCTCCTCTCGGTTTGTTGAAAACCCTACTAGTAAGGTAGAGGCTGCAAAAAGTTTTATTGAAAGGGGGGCCTTTGTTGTTGTCCAGAGCCATAACTCATGTCTATTTGATCCTTTCATCCTTGGTTTTATCTTGAATCAAATATCTTTTGGGTATATGGATTTTTTTGTTTCTACTGATATGGTCTCCCAAGAAACACTGCTACACAATCTTCTATTTCTTGTTGTTGGGGGAAAGAGTCAGTTGGGTGGTTTGTTTCAGTGCAAACGCAACATGGCCTTGAAAAGGGGGGTTGGGATGTCTTTTGAGCCAATGAAATTTTACTCACCATAATGGTCAATTCATCTAGCATAGTATCAATCAAATTACTTAAAAGAGAAGAAGGACATACCTAATTTACTCCTCTGACATGCGATGTACCTCGATCACCTAATTGTTGAGAGTTTTGAGCCATCTTGTCGATCAATTCACGGGTGGATACTGGTGTTTTCTCAACCAATGCTCTTCTAGTTGAGTTATCCACCATTCTCCACTTCGTAGGTGTGATTCCTTCATGTAAGTCATGGAAGAGGAGTTGATCACTGATTTGGTGATATTGGTAGCTTGCGCACAACTTCTTGAGTCTCTCCCGGTACTCATACATTGACTCAAATTGTGATTTCTTGATCCCATGGATCTCCTTACGAATAGAAGTGGTCATTTTGATGGAAAAAAATATCTATAGGAAGAGATGTTTTAAATCATTCCAACAAGCTATATCTTCCGGTTGTAAATAATACATCCAATTCTTTGCAGGTCTATCAAGTGAGAATGTGAATGCTCTTAGTTTGATTTGATCTTTATAAAAAATTCATGGTATTAAGGTTGTGAAGACCACATTAAATTATTTTAATTGTTTATTTGGATTTTCATGAGATAATCTGGTAAATTTTGGAAGAAGGTGAATTTATCCAGTTTTCAGGTCAATGTCTGATTCGAGATTTGGGTATGCAATGCAATTTGGTTGATAATTAATATCAGGTGGAGCCAATTTTCAAATGGTTATATTAAGTTCATTTACATTATTTTTATACATTGGTTCTTTTTTTATGGTTGAATTTTAATTTATTCCAATTTCAATGTTCTGCGAGTGGAGGAAATCTCCAACTAGTTGAATGTCGAAAATTTTCGTACATTGAAAATGTCTGATTTGAGCCCGAAGGCTACGTTCAATCTCAGCAACTAGATCTACGAGATCTTTGGGATTTTTTCTTGTAATAAATCAAATAAAAATGAATTGAATAAAATTTTTCCATAATAAAAAAAATATGACATGTTTGAGTTGATGGTCTAAAAAGAACAAGAATCTGAAAACAGAAGAAGAAGAAAAATTCAAATTGGGTAAAGAAGGATGAAAGAAGAGAATAAGAGAATAAAATGAAAAACAAAAGTAATACCTCTAATTTTTTTAAATAATTACTTTCCTCTACAGCAATTCTGCCATTTTGAAAGGCGTTGTCATGGGCCCTTTCAAATTATATGTGGTTGTTGGGTACTCAAGTGTAGCAGAGTGACTGACTGAAGTCTTCTCTCAAAGGAGGAAGTAAATTTAACAACATGTTAAAGGTGTTTTGAAAATAAAATAAATGTAATTATGAATAATAATTAAAAGGATGAGATTTTTTTATCATTTATATATCTAGAAGAAGTTTTCTGGAATAATATTGTATTTTTTTGTTTTTATTTTTGAAATGAAGATCAATTAAAATGACACAACAAGAAGATGTTTTTTAGAAAATATTTAAAAAGTGTAAGCGATTTAACTGTACATATTCAATCAATTATTTGTCATTATAATTTAAATTAACATCCACATAATGATAATCACCTAATTTTTTAACCCTCGAACCCTAGGGGAGTTAACTTAACCACAAAGATGAAATTACTTAAACCATAGGCTAGCTTCGGAATATGCAATCGCATCACCCTACTATGATTGATGTTATTAAGTTAGATTATGGTAAGTGGTTAATTATAGAACATAACCACTTTTTAAATGAGTATTAATTTAGTTTAGTGATTATATTTTAACTCTACAAATTTATCCTATGTGGTCTTGTATTACCAATTAAGATCGCACTCTCACAATTTACACAACTTCTGACCACATGTGTTTCTGTGAGAATTGATAAATTTATTTCTTAGTTTAATTTGAATTAAAAACTAAATTAATATATCATATTAAGTGAATTAAATTATCCCATTTATTCAAAATAAATGAATAAATAAGGTTATAAGTGGATTGATTACTAAAAAGAACTACTCTTCCATGGGCGGGGTAGTCATCGTAGAAATGCTTTTCATGTGCAAAGGTTTATAAAGGGTAAAACCCAATCTCATTTCTACTATTGATTCCATACCAATTAGTAATATTAATAAAATTATAAATTTTAACAAAACCTAATAAAAGAGTTGAAATAAAATTATAACAAATAAAATTATTATGAGAACACAAACATTACAACATGAGGAATAAGAAGATGGCTTCGACGAAGGAATCATGGCTTCAAGAGCTACCCTTGTTGAATTGCTTGGATATTTGGAGTGGAACTTCTTCTCCTCAGCCCTAAAATTCTTAATTTACATCCCAACCCCTCAAAATGAGAAAACTATTAATTTATATATTATAGTGTAGGCTCGTTTTAAAAGAGGTTTCAAGTGTGAATGAGGAATCTCGTCTAAATATTGTAATCCAACTTGCAATGCACATTTGACCTTCCCAACGTGTGAAGCATATGTTCTTATAAAAAAATTATTTTTTCATAATTGGGTTGGAGAGATCCTCTCAACATTTGGGCCCAATATAATATCTTATGAAGAAGTTATGGCACAAATACAGAACTGATGTCCAATCTAGTGGGCCCAGCCCACATTTGACTGCATGGTCCATTTAGTCCAACAAAAATCACATATTAGATCCAATTTCTTGAAGAAAAGTTTTATCCCATTTAGTCAAGAACTCATTTGCAAAATTTCATGTTCAAATAATAAATATTAAAATATTTATCTTTGAAATATTACAGTTCACTATAAAGGGTAAACTGGAATTTCCTTCAAATTTTAAAATGAATGATCTAATCCCAAATATTTTATAAATAAACATATTTAACATAATTTGAGGAAATTTTATCATTTATTATCATTAAAATATTCAATAAAAATGTGTTTTAATAGTGTCCCAAGATGATGTCAGCACATTGTCACTTGACATTTCATCGAGGTACGTCAGAACAATGAATTTCCAAGTCTTTTAATATAAAATTAAAAAATATGGATAGTTGTGTTGACACCATTAGATATGGAATTTTCAAATAATGGTATCTTGGATACCTGGTATAACTTATACATGTGGATTCCCAATTTTAAATCAACCAATGAGAACTTGTTGAGTTATCTTTAGTTATGAATTTTTGGATTTTATGTTATAATTAATTATATAATGTTGCAACTATTTTTTTAGACTATAATTGAGAATTCAACTATCTGGAGGGAGCAAGGATGATGATACAGATGGGATCCAACAACAGAACGCTTAGATAGAGAAACTGAGGAATATTTATAAATGGAATTATTGCTAAAGGTGGGTGATCTGTCATGCTATCCCTTTATATATTTATGTATGTTTATAGTAATATGTACCTTACAAGACTCTCCCATGTGGGATACATAGACTATTCAACTTATTCAATGTCTTATTAAATTAATTAATTTGATAAATTTAGTTGATGAATTCCATGGGATGCTAATAAACCCTATGTACTAGACTCGTGCTTTATCCCATACTAGTTGTGGGTTAGACCATGAGATGTTGAGTAACCTCTTCACCTCTCATGAGATGATACCCTTCTTCTTATAGAATGATATCCTTTTTATATGAAATGTTTGATAGAAAAGTTCAAACTAGAATAGGTATGGGTGTGCATACCATCCCAGAGAGACGGTGGTACTAACATAGAGGATCCTAAGAGGAATACATCTACTTATGTATGGACCTCGGGGATCCTGAGTAGTATTACTCTTATGTGTATTTGTCTAGGGGACCCTAGTGGGTACCCTAGTGGTTGACTTACCCTGAACTAGTATATATGGATTTAATTATTGATGGTGGAAGGTGTCATCTAGAAATAACACAACACATATATTCATGTGAGGATATTTTAGTGGGGACGTGATTTAGGCATTGAGCCACCTTTTCTCTTTTTTTAATACAGTCACTTAGTTACTGGTAATTTGGTTATGATTTCCAATGTTTCTTTATAGTGGTTCGTTGATGAGCCTGATGTGATATGACATTATTTTGGGGATTACAAGACATACTTCCAAGATCTTCCCCTTGAGATTTCATGTTGATATATACTTTTTCTAGAATTACCTTGTTCTCCATAGGATTCCTCCATACATAGGTATTTTTATAGATGGATATTAAATCTATTATAGAACATACCTACCTAGTGTTTTCTTGTGGATTAATCTCAATTAGTATCAAATGGATTTACAGAGGTTTTTGGGTGGTCACACATCCATCGATCTATTGATGTTTTTGATATCCTTGAGGATTGACATTGATCTCTACAAATGATGCCTAGCATACTCCCTTAGGTTTGGTGGATTCACCAATATGTAAATTCCAAAATCTATCTTGGAATTGGTCTATTGAACCAGTTATTAAATGGATTCCTATTATTATCTGGGATCTAGGTAGTTTTTATATTGCCTAAAGATCATCCCCCTTACATATCATCTGAGTTGTAATGTCAGGATTTCTTATAGACCAGGACCTAGGAATCTAACATCATATTGGTTTACAAATGGTTTGAGTTTTTTTATCCATGTTAATGATTTACTTATATGATGTCCAAATATAACTTGGAATCCTTCAATATAGTGATTGGAGGTGATTACAGGTGAGCCTTGGGTTAGGACATGTGTCCCCTATTGTGACATAGCTTGTCGGTAGACATTTCCGGTGCTAGATGATACAAGTATTGTCTATTGAGATCATGGACCCACGGATCGACATAATTTAACATTTTTTCGAGTGGTAAAATATCCATATCAATGGATTATTTATATGATATCCTATCATTTTGTATTACGGACACAAGGATCGGATATAGTTTGATTCATGTTACATGTCACCATGATCATATATATATATAGTTATGGGAATACACATATACACATATAAATTTATATATATATATATATACATATATCACGGAACCTTATTCTAGTTGTGTCTAAACTAGGTGGAGAACATTCTTTGATTGTTCCTTATACAACATGTCTTTTGTTTTATTATGAGAAGTTGTTATTATTATTGTTATTACTTTTATATTAATTAATAGATCACATATACATACATTTCATTAACTATCTATCTACGGGACTGTGTTGGTGGTTCCCCACTGATTGTTTTACTCACACCCTACGTGGGTCTCCATTGCACTAGGTTACTATAACGACCCATACTTTACATACATTGTTAATACTTCAAAATAGAAGCACACTTATTACAACATATGACAAAACCACAAAGGACCGTATAGGTATAGTGTCTTTAGAAACTGGGAAACATAAACAACTGGTTCATAAATCTTCTACAGTGTCTCCCATTTATTTCATTATATCTAGGGTACCTTTTAGCATATTCTACTTAATATCCATCATCCTGACCTGGGGAAAAGAAATCATAAAAGGGTGAGCTCAAATGCTCAGCAAGGGCAAATAAAGGAAATAAAAATCATATCATATCTTTTTGAAAATCATAACCTGCAAAAGAGATCATAATATCTTAACATGGAACAAATCATAGAAGTGAAAATGAGATCCCCATAATCATAACATAAAACTTGAAACTTTGTGACATGCACACATAATCATGGAAAATCATTTCTTGTTAGTCATGACTCATTGCCAAGACTATCTTAGTGGACAAAGTCCCTTTCTGAACCGAGTTCACTCCTCGTTTCAGTCCTGTATCACTGAACCGAAATAACCTTCTGTTCCAGCCATGTCTATCTCATGAGATATAAAATATTTACCAAATGCATTGGAGGGAGATATAGGTCCCACCCATTTATAATGAATCCTTTCTTATGTGTGCCACATAATCATAAATCATACATCATCGCATAACCCATGTAATAAAAATGGGATTCTTAAACAACATGACATCATAAACCAATTTATATAAGATAAAGGAATTCATAAAAATGTTTCCATCACAACATAATCAAATCCATGTAATAATAGGGATAAAAACAGAACCCTTTTATTATCTTAGATGGAAAATAATTTTGATAAAATACATGAAATGAATTCTTGAGGAAAATATCCTTTCTTCTTTAAAAACAATTTTCCTTTATTAACATGTCATAAAACTTTAAACTAAAAGAAGTTGATTAAAAATAAACTTGAAAACTTGTAATGGATGCTTCTTGGAAATAATGTTTTAAAAATCCATTCATGCCGTATAAGTTAAAAAAACATTCTTTGTACTTTTTTCAGAAAAGTCAAAAAGTACCTCGTACGAAAAATGACAAAAGATTCCTTTCATACATATTACTAAAAACTCACCGAAGGGCAAAAAAGTATTTAAACAATTGTAGGTGGATGTAAATAATATTACATATTGATGAAACATGGATGTGGATAATAAAATACACCCCAGTAAATACTTACGAATAAACAATCTCGGATAAAAATGAGATTGTGATATTTCCCTTACCTTAGGTCCGATTTTCTTTGTACGTGTCCGAAGCTCCTGTATAATGGTTTAAATAATGTTATTTACTTATTCCATAATCTTACATATTTATATGATATCATATATGGTCATATTCTTAGCTTCTTGTTAGTAATATTTCATTGTTACTTGTTACTCGGGTCTTTATTGCCTTTTGTTCTTATGCGTGTTTTTCTGAATAAATTCTTATTCTTCTTTTAAGGTTATAGATACCTTATATCCAGAATGGTATTAGTGTAACATATATAATATTTATTCATTCAATTCATTTATATAATTACTATGTAATGATGATCATGTAGAACGAGTCGCATCACATCGTGGAGACGGTATTCCGTACGTACGCACGAGTGATGATATCGTTCCTATGATCGTGGAATTGTATTGGAGTATATATATATATATTATTTCAGTATCAATATTAATTTATAATAATCATAAATAGTTACTCATTACACCATTATATCAATCCTTGTAAGGTGGTGGTGGAAAATAGGTTACACCACGGCGTGGAGACGGTATTCCGTACGTACGCACGCGCGGTGATTTCATTTTTCCGTAGGATGGATATAAGGTGAATTAGGGTTGTTTCATATTTATAATAACATATCAGTATTTAAGTAATAATGATGTTATTAATTTATCATGAAACAACTAAAGGAGAAGAAGTTGAAGAAGAAAGAAATTGAAAAGATCGGTAACAGATATTACCTCTTCTTTGGAACGCCTCTTTGAATCCTCCACTTAGGGAACTAAGATTGGTCTTTGAAGAAGACCAGGACCTCTAGGATTATTCTAGGGAAGTGGAGAGGAGAACATGGCAGGGGTTGTCCGAGCTTGAGTGCTAAAATTGGTGTGAGGAGGAAGGGGAAGAGGTTCCCTTTTATAAGGGAGGAGAGGGGCACCTTAGGAATATCTCAAAATATTATTTTATATTAAAGTCAAAATCGGTTTATAATGGTTCCAAGGGGTCTTATTTAGAAGCTAAAGTGGGTAAGGGTTGAAATACTATCAACCAATAGGATTTAGACAAGTTTAGGGTATTATTTTAACCTTATCAATTATATTTAACTCTAAGTTAAATAATTTAACTTTTACCGTGTCTTTTTGTTTTCTTTCACTATATGGTTAATACACTTACTATAACATTCCAAACGAACCCCAAATTGTTTATTATTAATATATATATATCCTTATCTAAGTCATTTAGCCGAACCTTAGATTTTTAGGAATAAAATAACAATTAATAATATAATATTTGATTTAAAAACTATTTTGTGTCAATTTTGACACTATTTGATATATTATTTTTGTGAAAGTCATAACAGAATTATATGTTCTAACCAAGTTGATTAAATCAACACTAATATATCATAGTAACCTAGAAAATTTGTTTAATTCATAAAAAGTCTCAAATTACATTTATTTTGGTGGTTATAACATCAATTATGTCAATATTTCATAAATAAGATAATTACTGCATCATAATTATGTCATAAATAAATTAAATTATTTAATGTCTAAAAATTATAAATAAAATACCATTATGTAGGAAATCTTTTTATCTTTATAATTAATATTTATAGTCGAATTTATCTTATGTATAACCCCATATTAAAAATGATTTTCTTATTAAACTTTGATTTTAACTATTTTAACCCTTCTTTAAATAAATTAATAATAAATGTCCTAATCTAACCCAAGTGGGCCTAAATGGTCATATTTTATTCATAAGGTTGTTTTTGGTCGAATTACACTTATACAATAGAATTAGGACATGTGTTAGGGTAATAGTAATATCATATTTACCCTTAATGACCCTATTTACTATTAATCGCGGTAAAAAAAGTAAAAAGTTACTATTCACCAAAAAATTATTTTTATCTCATTGAACCACATTTTACTTACTGATATCAACCGTGTCTGTCGGATTTTCAAAATTCCATTCACAGAAGCGGTAAAATTAAGTTTTATGCAAAATTCAGTTTTTAACCTACCACTTAGTGGTTTCACTATTCATCAAAAATTGAAAGTTTTCAGAAAAATACCAAAATTTCACCCTAGGCTAATTTCGGTATTCCGAATCCAAAGATGAAGTCCATTTTAAAAAATAAAATTTATAAAATTTCAAAAAGTGGTTATTACTATTCATAACTGCTAGTTTTAATAATATTTTAATAGCATATCGTTGTTTAGTGAAACTCGGTATTGCGTACGACGCAAGCTATCGAGGAAGGTCGCGATTGCGTGTAAAGTAAGCCAAGCTAGTATGTAGTGAAAGATTCCTTTGATGATATATAAAAAACAAAACATTACTCATAAAAATATCGGGTGTTACATTCTACCCCCCTTAAAAAGAATTTTGCCCTCGAAATTCGTCACTTTGTAACAAACAGATGAGGATACTTCTCCCTCATCATATCCTCAAGCTCCCATGTAGCTTATTCAGGTTGGTGGTTCCTCCATAAAACTTTCACCAAGAGAGTGGTCTTGTTTCGTAGGACTTTTTCGCTACGATCCAGAATCTCTATCGGTTGTTCTTCATAAGAAAGATCTTCCTCCAGCGGTACAACTTCTGAGATGAGTACATGTGAAGGATCAGGTATGTAATTTCTCAGGAGAGATACATGGAACACATCGTGAACTTGAGAGATATTCGGTGGAAGCCCCAATCGGTAAGCTACCTTCCCAACACGATCCAGTATTTCGAAAGGACCGATATATCTAGGGCTCAACTTCCCCTTCTTTCCAAATCTCATAACCCTCTTCCAAGGAGATATTCGTAAGAACACATTATCACCCACTTCAAACTCTAGGTCTTTTCTTCTGTTGTCGGCATAACTTTTCTGTCGACTCTGAGCTGCTCTTATGTGTTGTTGAATAGATCTAACCTTTTCTGCCATTTCATCAACAAGATCAGGTCCTAACAGCTTTCCTTCCCCAACTTCATCCCAGCAAGTTGGAGTCCTGCATTTCTTTCCATAGAGAGCTTCATAAGGAGCCATCTGAATACTGGAGTGAAATCTATTATTATAAGAAAATTCCACCAAAGGTAGGTGTTGATCCCAACCTCCTTTGAAATCCATAGAGCAAGCTCTCAACATATCTTCTAGGGTTTGAATTGTTCTCTCAGACTGACCGTCTGTCTGGGGATGATAAGCATTGCTGAAGCTCAACTCTGTATCGAGAGTATGCTGAAGACTTCGCCAGAACTTCAAGGTAAATCTCGGATCCCGATCAGATATAATAGAAAGTGGTACTCCATGCAATCTTACCACTTACTTTACATATATCCTGGGAAGCTGATCTAGAGAGAAATCCTCTCTAATAGCAATGAAGTGTGCGAACTTTGTAAGACGATCAACTATGACCCAAATAGCATTATTGCCTTTGGATGTTTTAGGAAGCCCTGTGACAAAGTCCATAGTGATGTTTTCCCATTTCCATTCGGGTATGGGTAATGGTTGTAACATCCCCTTAGACTTCTATCTCTCATCTTTAACTTGTTGACAAACCAAGCATCGAGAGACATATTCAGCAACATCTCTTTTCATGCCATCCCACCAGAATTACTCTTTCAGGTCCCTATACATCTTCGTGCTTCCAGGATGAATAGAGAATGATGAACTATGAGCCTCATCCAGCAGCTCCTTCTTTAATTCAGGGATGGGAGGAACACAAACCTGATTCCTGAACTTTATTATCCCATCAGAATCAAGGTTGAATTCAGGAACATTTCTCACCTTCTTTTGTAACTCGACATCTTCTTTCTGTGCCTCCTTAATCTTCGCATGTATAGATGGTTGAACATTCATTTGAGAAAGATAAGATTTTTCCCCTTCCATTATAATTCCAAGATCCATCCTTTGTAAATCCATAAATATTGGATCCTTTGTGATCCTCATCATGGATAAACTAGCATGGTCTTGTCGACTTAATGCATCTGCCACCTTGTTTGCTTTCCCAGGGTGGTAATGGATTGAGTAGTCGTAATCCTTAATCAGCTCCAATCATATTCATTGACGCATATTCAACTCCTTTTGTGTGAAAATATACTTTAAACTTTTATGATCAGTATAAATATCACACCTTTCACCATAAAGGTAATGCCTCCAAATCTTTAATGCAAAGATTACCGCAGCCAACTCCAAATCATGAGTTGGGTAATTTTGCTCATGGATTTTCAACTGTCGTGAGGCATAAGCTATCACCATATCATTTTGCATAATAACACACCCCAATCCCTTCTTGGATGCATCACTGTAGATCAAAAACCTTTCTCCACTACAAGGCAGTGTGAGCACAGGTGCACTTGATAACCTTCTTATCAACTCCTTGAAATTCTCTTCACATTCCTCTGTCCAAACAAACTTAACTCCTTTCCGAGTCAACTTGGTGAGTGGATTAGATAATCGTGAAAAATCCTTTACAAAACGTTGATAATATCCAGCCAAACCAAGAAAACTTCGGATCTCAGTTACTGTTGTTGGTCTTGACCATCTTTCGATAACCTCTGTTTTTGCTGGATCCACAGATATCCCCTCTTTTGAGATTATGTGACCCAAAAATGCAACTTTTTGAAGCCAAAATTCACACTTGGTAAATTTGGCATAAAGCTTCTCCTTTCTCAGGGTCATCAATATAATTCTCAAGTGATCTTCATGCTCTTCCTTTCTCTTTGAATAGACAAGAATATCGTCTATAAAGACTACCACAAATTGATCAAGATAGTCTCTAAAGACTCTATTCATTAGATCCATGAAGATAGCAGGGGCATTAGTAAGACCAAATGGCATCACTATAAATTCATAGTGTCCATACCTTGTACGGAAAGCCGTCTTTGGTATATCCTCCCTTTTGACCCTTAATTGATGATACCCTGAACGAAGATCATTCTTGGGAAAGTATTGAGCTCCGCGTAGTTGGTCAAATAAGTCATCAATGCGTGGGAGAGGATATTTGTTCTTGATAGTGATCTTGTTAAGTTCTCGATAATCAATGCAGAGTCTCATTGATCCATATTTCTTCTTAACAAATAGAACAGGTGCTCCCCAAGGTGATGCACTAGGGCGTATGAATCCCATATCAAGATTCTCTTGGAGTTGCTTCTTCAATTCCTGCAACTCAATTGGGGCCATTCTATAAGGTGTCTTTGAAATTGGCAAAGCGCCCGGTACGAGTTATATTGAAAACTCAACTTCACGATTTGGTGGAAGACCCGGTAATTCCTCCGGAAATACATCATCAAACTCCTGTACAATGGGCATATTCTTAATCGTGAGTTTCTCACCAACCATTTGAGATAAATAACCTTCATTTAGTGGAATCAATACCCATAAGATGGAAGAAATTTCCACTGTAAGGTTTTGTTCATCCTTGCATTGATAGACGATCGTAGATTGATCTGGAATATGAAATGTGACTTCCCTTCTTTGGGAATTGATATGAGCTCCATGTAGAGAAAGCCAATCCATGCCAAGAATCACATCAAATTCCACTAAAGGAAGGATCAGAAGATTTGCAGGAAGCACTTTCCCACAAACTTCGATCGGTGAATAATTATAAACTTTTGATGCGACTGTTGTGCCATTAGGTGTTGTTACAGCTAACTCAACATCTAATTGTTGAGGTAGTACGGTGATACCTTTAGAAAATTTTTCAGAAATAAAAGAGTGGGTGGATCCAGAATCAAATAAAACATTTGCTACTTTAGATTGGATGGTAAGTGTACCTTTCACCACTTCGTTATCGTACACCACATCGCTGATAGAAATTGCATGTGACTTTCCTTTGTCTTTAGCCTTAAGATTTTGTTGACGTCGACCATCATCATCAACCCTTGGATTTGGGCATTGATTGGCATAATGCCCCATCTCCTTGCACTTGAAACATTAATGTGTAGTAGGTTCATTCTGTGTATCCCTTCCTTTGTTTACATCATTAGACATCTTCTTCCCATTATCGCGGCATTCAAATGCCCGATGACCTTCCTTTCCACATTTAAAACATTTACTTGTCCCTTTAAGACAACTCCCTCCATGTTTCTTTCCACACTTTGAGCATAAGGGAAAGTTCATCTTCTTTTCAGTGTGCCCTTTAGATTTTCCTTTGAATTCCATCTTCCTCTTCTTATCAAACCCATGTGACTGATGGGTTACTCCAATCTCCATCTCGACTTTGAGAGCATATCGAACGATTTCCTCGTAGCTATTGAAGTCCCTTATGGATAACGCCCTTAGAAGACTTGATTTTAATCCACTAAATAATCGATCGATCTTACTCTCAGGTTGGATAATAATACCAGAAGCGTACCTTGAATGTCTTGTAAAATTTGCTTCATAGGTACCAACAGATTCATCATCCCTTTGCTTCAGTTCAAGAAACTCTTTCTCCATCTTTGTTCGGAGAATACGAGGGAAGTACTTATTGAAAAATAAGTTCTTGAACGTGTCCCATTCCATAGACTCAATTTCATCCCTTTGCCTCGTATTCTTAATAAGATTCCACCATTGATCAGCATCTCCTTCCAAACGATACACTGCTAGGATGAATTTATCATGTTCAGAACATTGAAGAACTGAAAATATCTTTTCAGTAGTACTAATCCATTGTTCAGCAACTAATGGATCAGTAGACCCACTGAAAGAAGGTGGACGCTGCCTCATGAAGGATTCAACAGAATGTTTCTCCATCCTTTTCTCGTTTGGAAGTCCTGCATGATTCATAGCTTGAGAAAGTTGTGTGAGCATGGCTACAAGATTTTGCATTCCAGCTCCCATATCGTTTGGTTGCTCAGGGGGACAATCATTGCATTGCCCATCGCATTCCGCATTAACACGGATCCTTCGGGTTCCAGCCATTGACTAAAACCAAGAAGAATAGTGTGAGCAACACTAATTATAATGGGAAAACCACATAATCAAGGATAAAATTTCACACTTAAGGTCTTATCCTAGGGTATTCATGGCCATTTTCTAGAACACTAAGATTGTGTTCTATGCTTAGACTTATCCTTAGGGTTCTTACTAAGGCTTTCACATCCTAGTTTCCAAAGGTTGACTATACCTTTCCTCTGATACCAACTATAACGACCCATAATTTACATACATTATTAATACATCAAAATTGAAGCACACTTATTACAACATATGACAAAACCACAAAGGACCGTATAGGTATAGTGTCTTTAGAAACTGGGAAACATAAAAAACTGGTTCATAAATCTTCTACAGTGTCTCCCATTTATTTCATAATATCTAGGGTCCCTTTTAGCATATTCTACTTAATATCCATCTTCCTGACCTGGGGAAAAGAAAACATAAAGGGGTGCTCTAAAATTCTCAGCAAGGGAAAATAATGGAAATAAAAATCATATCATATATTTTTGAAAATAATAACCTGCAAAAGAGATCATAATATCTTAACATGGAACAAATCATAGAAGTGATAATTAGATCCCCACAATCATAACATAAAACTTGAAACTTTGTGGCATGCACACATAATCATGGAAAATCATTTCTTGTTAGTCATGACTCATTGCAAAGACTATCTTAGTGGACAAAGTCCCTTTCTGAACCGAGTTCACTCCTCGTTTCAGTCCTGTATCACTGAACCGAAATAACCTTCCGTTCCAGCCATGTATATCTCATGAGATATAAAATCTTTACCCAATGCATTGGAGGGAGATATAGGTCCCACCCATCTTATAATGAATCCTTTCTTATGTGTGCCACATAATCATAAATCATACATCATCGCATAACCCATGTAATAAAAATGGGATTCTTAAACAACATGACATCATAAAACAATTCATATAAGATAAAGGAATTCATAAAAATGTTTCCATCACAACATAATCAAATCCATTTAATAATAGGGATAAAAACAGAACCCTTTTATTATCTTAGATGGGAAATAATTTTGATAAAATACTTGAAATGAATTCTTGAGGAAAATATCCTTTCTTCTTTAAAAACATTTTTCCTTTCTTAACATGTCATAAAACATTAAACTAAAAGAAGTTGATTAAAAATAAACTTGAAAACTTGTAAAGGATGCTTCTTGGAAATAATGTTTTAAAAATCCATTCATGCCGTATAAGTTAAAAAAAACATTCTTCGTACTTTTGTCGGAAAAGTCAAAAAGTACCTCGTACGAAAAATGAAAAAAGATTCCTTTAATACATATTACTAAAAACTCACCGAAGGGTAAAAATGGATTTAAACAATTGTAGGTGGATGTAAATAATATTACATATTGATGAAACATGGATGTGGATAATAAAATACACCCTAGTAAATACTTACGAATAAACAATCTCGGATAAAAATGAGATTGTGATATTTCCCTTACCTTAGGTCCGATTTGCTTTGTACATGTCCGAAGCTCCTGTATAATGGTTTAAATAATGTTATTGACTTATTCCAGAATCTTACATATTGATATGATATCATATATGGTCATATTCTTAGCTTCTTGTTAGTAATATTTCATTGTTACTTGTTACTCGGGTCTTTATTGCCTTTTATTCTCATGCGTGTTTTGCCGAATAAATTCTTATTCTTCTTTTAAGGTTATAGATACCTTATATCCAGAATGGTATTAGTGTAACATATATCATATTTATTCATTCAATTCATTTATATAATTACTATGTAATGATGATCATGTAGAACGAGTCGCATCACATCGTGGAGACGGTATTCCGTACGTACGCACGAGTGATGATATCGTTCCTATGATCGTGGAATTGTATTGGAGTATATATATATTATTTAAGTATCAATATTAATTTATAATAATCATAAATAGTTACTCATTACACCATTATACCCATTCTTGTAAGGTGGTGGTGGAAAATAGGTTACACCACGGCGTGGAGACGGTATTCCGTACGTACGCACGCGCGGTGATTTCATTTTTCCGTAGGATGGATAGAAGGTGAATTAGGGTTGTTTCATATTTATAATAACATATCAGTATGTAAGTAATACTGATGTTATTACTTTATCATGAAACAACTAAAGGAGAAGAAGTTGAAGAAGAACGAAATTGAAAAGATCGGTAACGGATATTACCTCTTCTTTGGAACGCCTCTTTGAATCCTCCACTTAGGGAACTAAGATTGGTCTTTGAAGAAGACCAGGACCTCTAGGATTATTCTAGGGAAGTGGAGAGGAGAAAATGGCAGGGGTTGGCCGAGCTTGAGTGCTCAAATTGGTGTGAGGAGGAGGGAGAGGAGATGCCCTTTTATAAGGGAGGAGAGGGGCACCTTATGAATATCTCAAAATATTATTTTATATTAAAGTCAAAATCGGTTTATAATGGTTTCAAAGGGTCTTATTTCGAAGCTAAAGTGGGGAAGGGTAGAAATCCTATCAACCAAATAGGATTTAGACAAGTTTAGGGTATTATTTTAACCTTATCAATTTGATTTAACTCTAAGTTAAATAATTTAACTTTTACCGTGTCTTTTTGTTTTCTTTCACTATATGGTTAATACACATACTATAACATGCCAAACGAACCCAAAATTGTTTATTATTAATATATATATTCTTATCTAAGTCATTTGGCCGAACCTTAGATTTTTAGGAATAAAATAACAATTAATAATATAATATTTGAGTTAAAAACTATTTTGTGTCAATTTTGACACTATTTGATATATGATTTTTGTGAAAGTCATAACAGAATTATATGTTCAAACCAAGTTGATTAAATCAACACTAATATATCATAGTAACCTAGGAAATTTGTGTAATTCATAAAAAGTCTCAAATTACATTTATTTTGGTGTTTATAACATCAATTATGTCAATATTTCATAAATAAGATAATTACTGCATCATAATTGTGTCATAAATAAATTAAATTATTTAACGTCTAAAAATTATAAATAAAATACCATTATGTAGGAAATATTTTTATCTTTCTAATTAATATTTATATTCGAATTTATCTTATGTATAACCACATATTAAAAATTATTTTCTTATTAAACTTTGATTTTAACTATTTTAACCCTTCTTTAAATAAATTAATAATAAATGTCCTAATCTAACCCAAGTGGGCCTAAATGGTCATATTTTATTCATAAGGTTGTTTTTGGTCGAATTACACTTATCCAATAGAATTAGGACATGTGTTAGGGTAATAGTAATATCATATTTACCCTTAGTTACCCTATTTACTATTAACCGCGGTAAAAAAAGTAAAAAGTTACTATTCACCAAAAATTATTTTTATCTCATTGAACCACATTTTACTTAATGATATCAACCGTGTCTGTCAGATTTTCGAAATTCCATTCACAGAAGCGGTAAAATTAAGTTTTATGCAAAATTCAGTTTTTAACCTACCACTTAGTGGTTTCACTATTCATCAAAAATTGAAAGTTTTCAGAAAAATACCAAAATTTCACCCTAGGCTAATTTCGGTATTCCGAATCCAAATATGATGTCCATTTTAAAAAATAAAATTTATAAAATTTCAAAAAGTGGTTATTACTATTCATAACGGCTAGTTTTAATAATATTTTAATAGCATAACGTTGTTTAGTGAAACTCGGTATTGCGTACGACGCAGGCTATCGAGGAAGGTCGTGATTGCGTGTAAAGTAAGCCAAGCTAGTATGTAGTGAAAGATTCCGTTGATGATATATAAAAAACAAAATATTAATCATAAAAATCTCGGGTGTTACAGTTACCTGAGTAGACATCTTCTTGGTTATAGGGAAATAATGGGATGAGGTCGGGACTGATCGAGTAGGATGGATTTGATATCAATTTGGAGATTGGTTATGGGGTTTAGCTCAGAGTATGTACTAGATAATTGAGATTTTATTTCTGTTTCATTTATTTCGTCTAATATATGATATTATACATGTCGGAGACTAGTGTTGTATGTATAAAATGTATGTTCAGTCTGTTACTACATTTCATGTATTATTAGATAAATGTTTATATTTACTACTTCCTCACTATTCATAATTGATTCTTCCAAAATATATATATTTACTGTTATGGAATTTTTCTTGTTATTTATGTTATTTCTTACTCTGATATGAGTGCATTATCTACCCTGCTAACACATTGTAGGCCCTCCCCACTAGTCATAAGCCTATGGAATATGGAGTGGTGTGCTCTGGAACAGGACCTTACAAATTAGTATCATAGGTGTTCATTTCCTATATTGTTATTATTTCACATATGGTGTATAGGAGTATTGGTAATATATCATAATATATTATGGATATTAGACTAGTGTGTGATGAATACTTCTTTCGGTAAGAAGTATAGGTTTATAGGGTAATGGGATTAATATTCTGGATATGAGATGTAATAGTTGTAAATTATTTTCACTTATAGTGACACATTTTTTATCTAGAGTTTATGAATTAATATAGATTTATGGCTCTCATCCGATTAGAGGGAGTTCATTGTTGGATTTGTGGCTCTCATCCAATTGGTGGGACAACATTTATTGATTTATGGATCAAAGTCTGTTGGCTATAGGCCAGTGACTAATTTTGAATCTTTTCATTCAATGGAATGAGCTCTATCATGAATCATATTTTCCATGTAGTTTCCACTATTTATAGGGATTCTAATGTGTGATTATTACTGAAGATAGAGGTCGACTGTATATAATGTTCACAACAACCTAAATAGGGTTTTCTGATATAGGTTATTAATGGAATTATACATAGTTAGAACGAAACGTATATATATATATATATATATATATATTTCTAATGATAGGTCATGTGGATCTACAATGAGACATTTGACAGTGAGGATGATGACTTCGTCCTCATGTGTGGGAGCTTCAGTGACCCTTGTAAGTCAATATGGCACATGGTGTCCCAGTATTAGACCCCTCATGGGGTGTTGTTTCTAAATTTGGTTATTTAAAGTTTTTTAATAACCATTGTGTTGTTTTCCTACATGTATTTTAAAACCATTATACTTAACTAAATCCTATGTTAATGATATAACACAGATCATTGAGATGAATTTGTGCACAAACTGTTGACCCACATAGGTCAATGTCGGTAGTTGATTTCATTATTTCACGTGATCTATTTGTATCACATTGTATGATTATGATAGATACTTAAAGAGTTATAGTGAACAAGAATTCCGAAGGGGTATTACCATATACAAATGCTCGGTGAGTATCAGTTAATCATTTTCTTCTACATTTACATCATGAAAAACTAAGGAGAATTCTTTATAAATATTCTCATAGAGAATAACTTCCCAATAGTATGATTCTTGATAGGTTTTTTCCCCTGTAGGTCTATGTCATTGTTACCTTCCTTCATTAGATTCCTTAAGGGGAGATGGATATGTGGATAATGCCTTGTGATATGTGACCATTGAGTGGTTTGGATTATGGGATAGGTGATTGGACCTAGTGACCCTATTATGAGACTTGATCTTAGGACTAGGTGGGAGACCAAGATGCCTTTAGTTTTGATTTATACCCTCGTCAGTCAATATTTAGTTTGGTTAAGGGTAACCTATGAGTAGGTTTGACCTAGTGTAATGACCCAATATTTTTTTAAAAGAAATTACCTTGTTATAAAAATATTATAATCACATTAACTACTAAGTTCTATTGGACCCTTAAAACATAATTTTTTCACATCTGTGATATTAATTTCAAAAATCTGACATACATAGTCGCGATCAGTAAGTTATTTAGAGTCCAATAAGAAAAACATTATTTTTTGGTGAATAGTAACATACCCTTATTAATAGTAACATACCCATATGAATAGTGATATACCATAATGAATAGTATCCTTACCTATGATAATATGTAAATAATATTCAAGTTGAAATTACGATATACCTGTATTTTAGAATAAGCTAATGAATGTTTCAAAACTTGTTTTTGATAATAAATTATGATTTTAATTAAATATTAAATTAATAATATTTAGAAAATTATTTTTTTAAAATGGACTTCATTTTTGGATTCTACACGTCGAAAAACGGTTAGGGTGAATATTTGGGATTTTTCTGAAATACTTGATTTTTTTGATGAGTAGTAAAATACGGTAATTTACCGTATACATACATTATAAGCTAAATAGACTATTCCTTGAATAATGGCTGATGTCACCACCCTTAATCCAAATTCACATGATAAAATTACTATTATCGGTCATGGAATACTTACTATTACTCTTCTTGTGAATAAATAATAAAATAATGAGTTTTATATTAAGAAATCCCCTCTCTCATCCACTATAAAAACCACCTCTCACCCCCACTCTTCCAATAACTCCTCTCAAGCCTTGTTCCTTCTCTAAATTCGGTCCAAATACCCTCCCAACCTCCTCTCCCACGTCCAGAATGACTTGGTCTCCTTAAAAGACCAAAACCTCTCCCTTAAGGAGGCTCTCAAGGATGTTTGGTTCAAGAGGTAAATTCCTCTTTTCAATTCTTTGTTTTTTCCTTTCATGTTCATTTGTTTTCTTTTTCTATTACCTCTCTTTATACAAATTATTTGATGACTCTTGTACCTTATATTTACGGGAATATTTTCATGATAGTGTAATAATTTATCATAATCTCCCCCTTTTTACCTTCTTTTATACTAGTAGCAAGAACACCATCTGAGATGTGTCAATTTTACACATTCAAGGACGATGGACTTTCGATTTCTTTTATCATTCTAAATTCTGATAATGAAACCATTCTTGTTGTGGTTGAACCCGATTATTATATATAATATAACCTATTTAAGATTCTGTAATACGTTTTTTATAATGGTTTTAGGTTATAAAGAAAAATGAGTTCGTTGTAATCAAAACCCACAAAATAACTGAAAAAATTATCATTACAGTTCTATATGATAATTCATCCTCGTTCCATGTAACCAAGTTATATAAATCAAAAATAACACCTATTTATGTTCATAAATAATATATAATTTCAATTCTGGATATTTACATCCATTCCACTCCATTACTTAAAAACTTGTGAACCAAATATGAAAATAAGAGAAACGAACACTCCAGAACGACGAAATTGAATACAATAACTTGTCAATAACGACATAAATGAACTAACCAGAATTATGGTAAAATAAATACATCTCTAATAGGTGATGAAATAAGTTATTAAAAATTATAATTTCATATTCCATCAGATTAATTACAAGAGCGGAACATATTTGGAGTTAAGGTAAGGGTTTCTTCATCTCACTTCCATTTTCTTGAGATTTTCCATATTCACTAGTAATACATTTTTATGGTGTATGTATAATGACAATTGATGTCAAATATCATGAATATCTTTATATTCATTGTATTGAATCTATCATTATTATGTTATTAAGTTTGGGGCATAAAAATCATTTGATTACAAAGTGTAAGGGTTTTTCCACCTGAACGTCCATTTTAATTCGGGATACTTTCATTGTCTAATTACCTCAACGTAATTCTTATGTATTGTTATGTACTCAAAATATGTTCTGTGTGAGTATAATATATATGTTTAAAAACCAGAATTCTTTCTTATTTTATGGATAGTTACAAGTTTTAAAAGGAACTTTCAAAATTGTTTCAAAAATACAAGCCCGATTCAAAGGAATTTCTCAAATTCTTACCTATCTTCAAGAGGACTCTATAATATGTTTTTGGAAACCATTATCTTTATAAAATCACTCATTTTATTATGAAAATACTATCTTACTTGACTTCTGGTTTTATACAAATATTTTTCCAAAATAACTCTTCTTTTTAAAATAAAAGAGTATTCATCACAAGAATTGCTTAATGGCTTTAGAAGATTATTCTCATTTGATTCAACACTCTTGTTGATTCTTACATATTTTTGGGGTTAATCATTTATGATGTCATATACCATGTTTTATTGTATTTTTTATTAATAACTTTATTGTGGATGATCTATCGAAAACCATTCACATAATTATTCCGAATGGTTAGTGTTTGTGAACAATAATTTTGGAAAGTTAGTTACATTTCATATGATAGTTTCAATATGAATGTATAGGTTGTTTATGTTTATCCCCGCTCATATGAGGAATGAATTGTACTTATTATGTGACGGTTGGGGCCCTCTATATCCCCTCGATGCATCGCTAGGTCTCATGAGACAAATAGACGTGGAATTGGCTGAGGCCTTTCCCAATGTGATATAGATTTTGGATGAGGCCTTAATCATTAGACGTATTGGACGAGGCCTTGAAAAAATGTTTCAGAATGTCTATAATTATGCATTCCAAAATTATGAGTTCAGCTATAGATATTTCATTTGGTTATTTGACTAGTATAATACCCATGATTATGTTTTATTATGGCATTATTTACTCAGCTCATATTCAGGCCATAATGTGTTCATGTTTATTATTAAAAGAATGTGTTTTCAATTATTCACCATGTCTAATGTTTATATTATCGTCCACTTTATTGCTTACTCTTACGGAGTGTTTGAGCTCACACCTTTCTTATGTTTAATTTTCTCAGGACATGGATACTTATTTTATGAATGACTTGCAAGCATATTCTAGGAGATGTGATGACTCTAGTGGACTAAATTAGTGTTGTTTTTCCTTTACTTATGTAAAGCTGAAATTATTTATGTATCTTGTTTCCAATAATAATAAACAACTTGGTCCTTCGAGATTCTTATTCCTTGTATGTATTCCATTGAAATAAAATAAGGCACCAACTTCGGGAAACTGGGGTCAGGTCATTACACCTAGGTTCTTATAAATGCCTTTTTAGACCAAAACCTTTCTATACACTCATGTTATGACTGATGCATGGTTGGGCTCAGGTTTTGTGATATAGGAATGGTGATGCCTTTTGTTTTTGAGAACACAGATGGGGGGATGGGAATTTGAGATTGTATTTGATTGGAATGATGGTTCAGGTGCTGCATCCTATTGAAAATGGGTTGTTTATATAACCTTGTTAGAGAACAAGTAGATGCTCGTAGTAATAATGACATTGTGTGATAGGCAGTCATGAAAATAAATCCTGGTAGGTGAGGTTCCTAATTTCAAATAGGATTTCTAGAATGTTTTTTGTTTTAATCAATTTGATGTCATGTCTAACATATTTATCTAGGCTATAACATCCTTAGATGGTATGAAGTATTTTTTTAGTACATTTATTTTATTTGACAGTTTGTGTTATATGCAAGACCAATGTCTACCGAACAAAAATATACTATTAATATTATTATTTAATATTATATATATTTCCTATAAATATAAATGGTAGGTATTAATAGGATTTTATAAATTTTTAAGATGAATTTTTTTCTCCTAAATAAAATAAATTCATTGATTCCCAATTAACTAGAAATGAAAATTAAATCCAATTTATTATAAAGGAATTATTAATATTTTTATGAAAATAAAGACATTTTATCTTAATAAATTAAATTAATTGCAATTAGGGAATGATTTTAACTAAATTTATATATTATATATTAAATAAAATGTTTTTAAATCCATCCAATTGGTTTAATTGGAATAAATAAGAATAAATCCAATTTTACTAATAAAACATTATTTTTTAAAAACGTTTTATCACATTTTGCGCACTTATTTTTAAATTAATTATTTCAAACATTATAAAATTTATTTGAAAAAATAACATTATTTTTTAAATAAGAAATTAAAAATTATCTTATTCATAATTTTTGAGAAATTTTTGTGAGGATAATATTTTCGATGAATAGTTTAAAAAAATACTTGTCTTTATAATGAATTGTAATGTTATTTAAATAACATAAAAATATTAAAAAAATTAAAATTGTTTTAAAAAAATATTTTAGTTATATATCTATTAATCCAATTAACTCATTTTAATCATTTTCATATTTTTTTTATATAAATACCCTTTTAAACTTTTGAACATTTTTTCTTAGGAAAACCGTTTTCTCATCACATCTGCCTGATAAATATTAAATTTAAATTTTCCACTAAGGTGAATTTAATTGAGAAAAATGGATTTCATATTTGGAATAAGAAAAAAATAATATTATTTAATAATTTAAACATTATTATTGACATTAATTTGTAGTAAAAATAGTAATAATTATTTTGGGTGGTTATGGTGAAAATGAGTTTATAAGAGGTTAAACTAAAAACATAAATGTTAAAGAAGATCTAAAACATTTATAAAACTTATTTTATATGCATATATCAACCTTCTATCTTTTAGGATCTATTATGGCCCTTTTTTAAGCATTATTTCATGTTAAAAAATATAATTACACCTTTTTATTTTCAAAAGTTACAAATGTTCCACTCACCTCACATATAAAAGGCCACCCCACTCCTCTCTACTTCACACATCCAAAACAAATTGGTTCATCCAAGACCAAAAAACTCAATCCTATACTACCTTCATGTCATCCTAGAATATTTGTTTAGTAATAAATCAAACCATGTACGGTTTTGGTGTAAACCAAAAGATGTTTTTCGAAGAAGATGTAATATTTTTCAATGATCATTTTTTTATTTCTTCCTCTGAATCATTAAATTAATATTTAACCATGATCATATAGAAAATAATTATCATAAATTTTTGGATATGTTTTTATGGTAAGGTAATGACCTATATATATATCTCATATTCCCTTAAATGGGAAACAAAATCATTGATCTTATCTAGGATTGACTATCTCCTCACGAATGAACATTGTTCCTTTTCCATCACTGATTATCATGGATTGTAATAATGATGAATTTAAAATATATATAATTATTCTATATAATTATTATAATTATTTAATTAAAATAACACATATTCATTTTTAATTTCCATTTCGTGGTGGATATGATAATGTCGCTCCTATGAATGGAGGACTACTTCCTCGCAAAATGATGTGAATCGTTTTTCACTAAAGCTTTACATGGATGGTAAGAGGGACAATGTTAAAAAAATATTTGATATTAAATAACTAATCAGACTTATATAAATATAATATAACATCAAACATATTACATTCCAACCTGAAGGAAAGCAATAATTTCACTCGTGTGTTCAGAGGACTAACGCCTCGTGAACTAATGTAATCTATTTTTCATTTTTGTTTTACATGGAAGATAATAAGGATAGATTAAATGAATATAAATGAAATATATATATACTATAACTTAGAAAATAATTATTCCTTAAGTGTTATATATTATTTACCTTTTTTACGTTTCATCCATCGATAAAATGTAAACAACGTTCATGTGTACGTACAGCCTTCCGTCTTTACGAATATTGTAGTTCATTTTATATATCTAACATTAAAGGATTAAAATAAGTAAAAATATAATTTATATATATTATAATTATATAATGGATAACACTACATAAATTATTTGAAATTTATCAATGTAAATGGACAAAAAATATCAAACCAAAACATATGTGAAAAACAAAGCAGTTATTGCCCCAAACGTGGCTTTAACATGGAATTTTTAGTCAATGTGTATTAAAAGGAAATAAGAAAATAATATATGATATGATATATATAATTATGGTTATTAAATTTATTTATAATAAACATTTATTATTATAAATTAGTTTTGACCATGTATGAAGGATGGCGATACTTTAGGTAAGGGGATTTCTAGTCTCAGTTTTATTTTTGACAGACTAATTCCAAATTCACCACTCATTTATTTTGTGGTGTCTATATACTATCCCTATGACATGGTATATATTGATTCTGAATTATTTTACTATAATTATTTTTTTACTGATTTTATTTTTTCAGAGGGATTATGGTTTAAAAGTTTCTCAATTAGTAGGGGATTTTAATATCACTTTTTATAACTATGAGATACATTTCATATACACCAATTTTTTATTTTGTGTGGTGTATATACATCCCATGAGTTTATTTTATGATTATATTACTGAAAATTATTATTTTTTGAATATCCATTTGAGGATCTTTCATTAATGAGGTTTATGGGTTAAATGTTAACAAAGCGGTAAGGAAATTGTTGTCTCCATTTTTCTTCTTTGGGACATAAGTTATGGTATACACCTAATTTTTTTATGATGTGTCTATTATTCCATTTTAATATTTTATAAAATTAATATACTTAATTTAATGATATTTAATGTTTTATTTTATGCTATTCTTCATGGTTCATATGATTTAAAAGTTAATAAAGTGGTAAGGGTTTAATGTTAAAATCTCATTGTTTATCAAGATTTTTTATGATTATGATTTCAATAATAAAATATTATAATATATTTTTCAATAAAAAACATGAATTTTATTCTCCTCTACATATATATTGAGAATATATTTTTACCCTTCATTTTCCTCTATGTATTTTTGTGTTCAAAAGACTATTTTTCATAAAACAAATTCACTATTTCATTCTTTTTTTTAAACCCAGTTTCTTCTAAAACCATGTTTTTTTAGAAAATTTAATTTTTTCTACATTAATAAAATGATGTACTAAGGAATATTCTAACCATGATATAATTTTTTAAATATATTTTTAGATGAATATCAATGTCATAATCCAAAAAAATGCATCTTTGGATTTTATTAGTAATGTGAAAAGAATCATTGTTTTAACATTCATGGAATTAACAGTATATTCCTCTGTCATAATGGATCAATGATTTCAATATTACATCACATGTTTTTAAATATATTTTCTATGAAAATTATTTATAATTTTAAAAATAATTATAAATTAAATATACATCATCCTTTATAATTTTCCAAATTTATTAACAATAAAAAGGATTTAAAAATATTTTTTAAAGAAGATTTGAAAAGAATGGTTATTTTCCTCATTAATTGTTCCACATGATCTTTCAAAATAATTTCAATATAAGTTTACTTCTATTGTTGTTACTTGTGATTTACTAAGGATAGGATCCAAGGATACCATTCTTATTCTCTCTCTAAAAGGTTACGACTATGATGAATTTTTTTTATAAAACTTGTTTCTCTTCCATGGGTTATACCATGATGAAATTCTTATGAAACACGAATCATTTTCCAAGGGTTATGCTATGATGAAATGATTAAATGTTTATGAAACCTAATTAATATCCATAGTATATGATTTGATGAAATGTTTCTGAAACCAATTAATTTTAATGGGTTCTGATATGATAAATTGTTTATGATCTTATAGAACATATATGTATGATTTTAATTATGGGACAGGTCAGAGCTATATCTCCCTCAAATTCATTTGGTAAATATATATAACTCATTATTTGATTATGTTATGTGTGAAGCTGGTTTATTTTTCACAATTTTATGTATGAGCTTACTTTCATTCCCTGAGTCTATGCATGGTCTTGATTTCATTTCCTTAGTTTAATGAATGAACCTATCATTATTTTAACATGTTCATAATCTTCTAATATTATTCTTTTTCACATTATTATTCCAATGTTATACTCTCATTTCCCATGTTTATTAATTTCTTTTTGATTCATGTATTATTATTACAATGGTTGGGGTAGGGGGAGAAATACAATAGAATCCCTACACTACCAACAAAGAAGAACACTGTGAGACTTGAACCCAATACCTCACCGAGACCCTGCTAGGCCACTACCAATTGAGGTGCACCGTGGTAGATTTTGATCCATGTATTATGAGTTTCCGTGATTAACACCATAAATCTTGGTTATGATATATCATAGAATAGGAACAATCTTTGTAAATTATGCTCCATGACCACACACCATTCTTCTTATCTTATTCTTTCATATGATCATAGATTGATATATACAATGTTTACCCTTACTGAGAATCTTCGGTTAATCTTTATTATTCTTCATCACCTCATGTTATATAGAAAGGGTCTAAGTAGGGTATGCCTATGAAGAGTACTAAATGGGGAGATATTTGTGGTAGATGTAGAAGATATTTCCCAAAATAAGAATATTGTTTGTCTAGAATCTATATAAACAAAACCTATATGGCCATTGGGGATGTATTATTTAATTTACTAAATATTCATCAAAAAAAATTTAATATTTATGTATAAAAATTATGGGTCGCAGAAGTTGGTTTCATAAAAAAAATTAGTCAATATTTGTAGAATGTGATTAGAAAACATTAGTGAAAACCTTGGGGATAATTCCATGAATATGACAACATGCTAAAGTTTTTTTATGGTAGAGAATATGTGGTTTTTCTATAGATAAAACCCTTCCTATATACTACATATGAATGTGGTTCTGGAATATAAGTACCAAGGTGTAATAAATCCAAAAAAGGTTTGTTGGTCTTGACTTGAGTGTTAATGGGTACATGAAAATGGACCTTACTGTGTACCTGGTTTGACACTCTTAGAGAATATGATTTTGTTTACCACATTTTCTTTAGGAACCATCACACAAAATTTAAATACTTAATAACCATGGATAACTTGGGTTAAACGAAGAGTGTTATAGATTTAAATTTTCTCTTGATTTAGACATCATATATATTATTTTTCATTCGAAGTTGTTTCCACTATGTTTAGTGTTGGTGACACTATTTTTTATTTTTTTAGTCAATGGATGGAACCAAAAGAATCTAGGTTAGCATTGAATGTGATGGAAAAATTTTGGATGATAATCCAAATTAGATGAGGTCTAAATTAAAAAATATTGTGTTTATTACTAATCATTTATCATGATAAATTATTACCAAAGTACACCTTAACCAAATCTAAAACTCACTAAATAAGAGAAAGATATATTTCATTGGGATTTTGGGTATGGAGACCATGGAGGAATGAAGATATAGTTTCTTATATGTCAAGAATGTTGGAAGAAGCATACAAGAGAATGTATTAAAGGGCTGTGATGATGTTTTAGGTGTGGAAAAGAAAGAAAAAATGAAACAAATTAAAAGAAGAAAATTGGGTAATAACATAGATGAGAAAATCAATTTCCTTACAGTTGATCATATGATGAATTTTTTAAAAGTGGTAAGTGTGGGAATTAGGCAAATTGATGTCCTAGTGGGAATTTTAAGAAGAGAATCGGTAATTTGGTAAAATTAGTGGTTGTATTGCTGATGATGAAGATAATATATATGACATATGAAATTAAAGAGGAATTAAGGGATTAAATGAAAAATCATAGTTAGTGGTTTAATAATGATATGAAATGAATGAAGTGTTTTAGAATTGGAATTCAAGAATTACGAAATATGTACGGATAGTCCAATATAAATATTTCCATAAACATTTTCAAGAATATGTTGAATGGTACTGGTGACCCTGAAATGTGATTTAATGGAAAGGTGATATTCATGAAAAAACATGATTAAGTTAAAAATAGCCATTAATATGTACCAAAAGTCGAGATAATTATGTTAGGATTAAGAGATTATTGATATGGATAATGTAAATTTGATAGTAATTATTATCGTGAAACCGTTAAAGGTTTATAGATAATTTGGTTTATTCTATCATTAATGGAGTTTACACTAGTTTTGGATCTATGTATTATCTCCAATTTTATATTTTTAATCTAATTAACAAGGAATCATGTATGTTATCAATAATTTTTTATATTAATTCAAGTTATTACTATGTTTCATGAAAATACAAGGTAAATGTATTCACATATCTGGTATGTGATAGTTAAGAGCCACATCATGTTGTTTTGGGGGATTAATGATATTTTTATTTTGGAAATTTAGTGGATTAATTTATATAGTTTTGGATTTCAATATTTAGGAAGGTTCGTAATGGTATCACATTATGAAATGGTTTAAGAAAACTTTGTATGAGGTTTTAGATATTAATATATTAGATCACCGTATGCATATTTATGCATATTGGATAACCTATGCTAGACATTTTTTTATAATGATGACTCGAGATATAAGGAATGAATAATCGTTATATTATGTATCTTATGACCATTTCATGATTCATGCATGAAAAATTCAACTTCATTTCATGGATTATGAGATGATTCAGAAATTGATATAAGAAAAAAAGAGGATGAGATTGTTCTTATGAAATGGAATGAAATTGAGTAAGTATATATTCCCATTTAAAATTATTCAGCTTCAGTAAAATAATGTTGAAATTAAATGATATCATATTACCCTGATTTCAGTAGATATCAATACCCTTTTAACACCTATTTGTTTAATGGTTTTTCGGTTTTTATTTTCAAATTATCATTCATTTTCTTATGATCAATAATTGTTATCACTCTCCATCATTATTGAGACTTTTTATTTTTCTTCCATGTAGAAATATTCACTTCCCACTGATTTTCTCCCTATGTGGAAACCATGTGATGTGATACTTTAGGAAACCTATATGTTTCCAACTATTACTTTTTAAGGGATGTTTTATTATTCTTCTCTATAATGTTGGTTTCAGCAAAGAAATTTTCAAATGATGAAACTTTAGTGGTCGGGATGAATTTTAAGGGAAAAATCATTTTCAAGGCATAGAATGTAGCTTTCCATGATTTTGTTAAATATTTATTCATTAAAAGTAATATCATTTATAGCTTGTGTGACATGCAAGATTGAGTTTTACCAAAAAACCAAATACTATTAATATTATTATTTAATATCATAATTATCACATAGTAATTAGAATGGTAAGTATGAATATTATCAAACAAATTATTAATATTTGTGGTTTCCACATTTATAAAATTAGTTTATTTGTTCTCAATTAATTAGAAATGAAAATAAAAAACAATTCAATATAAATGGAATGTTATCATTTATATGTCTACAATGGTGTTTCTCCTTTGTAAAATAAATTAACCACTATTAGTGAATTATTTTAAAGAAATTTGTATATTATATATTCTATAAAATTATTTCACATTCATCCAATTAGTTTTATGTGCATAAGAGAAGAACAATTCCATTTTTTCACTATAAAACTATATTTTTTCCAAAAATCAGTTTTGACACATTTTGGGCACTTATTATAATAATAAATTTTCACCTTTTGAAAATAAATTTGAAAAAATAAAATTCAAATTTTTAAATAATCATGTCAAAATTATCTTACGATTATTTGTTGAAAATTTTCATACAAGGTAAATATTTTGATGCATATAAAAATAATTATTATTATTAAAAATTATCTTGTTTATTAAAGGGATTTAAAAACATTAAAATTGTTTTAATATGGTTTTAAAGGTAAAATTGGCTCAATTATATATCTATTAATCCAATTTAGGTCATTTATATCTTTTAATATTTGATTTTGATACAAAAAAGCTTTTGAACATTTGATTATTTTTACTTTGGAAAACTGCTTTCTCATCGCATATGTGGGGTTAATATTAAATTATAATTGTGAACTTATTTAAATGGAATTTATAAAACATTCTTCCATATATTTATTCAGAATAATTTATATTATCTAATAAGATCAAAATTCTTTTTGAATTTAATAAATTGTAAAAATAGTAAAAATTATTTTCCGCGGTAAAGGTGAAAATGGGATTACCAAGGATTTAAAATGAAATGATAAGTCTTAAAAATCACCCAAAACCTTACCAAAATAAATTTTATGCCCATTTTAGAAACAATATAATCTAGGTTCGATAATGGACTATTTTTAATCCTTTTGGAATGTGATAATTTTGGGTATACCTTTTTCTTTTCAAAAATAACAAGTGTTCCACTCACCTAACTTATAAAAGGTCACTTGTTATCCTCTCCAATTCAAACATAAAAACCCATTTATTCATCAAATATCAATATTAATCACTTATTTAATTCCCTACCCACATCATAGAATCCTTTTTGTTCATAAATACAACCAAGGAAGGCTTTTTGTGCAAACCAAAAGACATTTTTCATTGGAGAGGTAATGTTCTTCAATAAGATTTTTTTTTCATTTTTTCTCCACCTACTTAGATTATTATTTAAACACGATAATATAATAACCTTATTATATTAAATAATCTTATATGGTTTTATTTTTTTTTCATGGCCAATATCCATCTCATCTTCCTAAATATGGGAAATAAAATTGTTGATCATGTGTACGGAGGACTACCGCCTCGCAAACTAACGTTGTTTGTTTTCCATCACCACAACTCTTGCGGTATTAAAATGATTGATTTAAAGTGTATTTGTGATAAATATAACATTATTATAAATATGAAATTATTATATCACATATACATTTTCCATTTCCATCTTGTGGGGGATACGATAATGTCCCTCGTGTGTACAGAGGACCACCTCCTCATGAAGCGATGTGATTTTTTTTTCACTTAAAATTTATATAGATGGTAAAAGAGAAAATATTAATAAATATATTTGATATTTTTTACCTAAAAATAATTATATAAATATTTTTTCACATATAACTTTTTACCTTCCAAATTTATGGAAAATAATAATGTTATTCGTTTTTACGACGGATTATCGCCTCACGAACTGATGTGATGTGTTTTTCATTTCTATTTTACAATGATTTTAATACAGGTAGATTGAATATATATTTATATATATCTTTGTGTGTTTGTGATATATATATTTGTGAGTGTGTGTAATATATGTCTGAAAAAATTATTATTTATTAAGGATCATATATTATTTACCTTTTTTACATTCCATTAGTAGAGAAAATGGAAACAATGTTCATGTGTACATATGACATAACGTCTCTATAAACAATGTGGTTTATTTTTTTATCTTTAATAGTATTAGATTAATCTGGATAATATATAATGAATATATATGATATTTATATCATTTTTATAATTATATAAATTATATAACCATGGTCAATGTAAAAGGATAAACAATATCAAACCATAACATACATGAAAAAGAAAGTATTTATTACTTGAAATATGACATTAACATGAAATTTTTAATAAAAAGGAAATAAAATGTGATACATAAATCATATATGTTATGATACATATAATTATTTTTTTAAAAAAAATTATAATAAATTTATTTATTATACATGGGTTTTGAATGTTTTCAATGGATTCCAAGAATTAAGGTAAGGGGATTCCTAATATACTTTTTATTAATACGAGACTTATTCCATATTACACAAGAGTTTATTTTTTGTTGTGTGTATAATTACCACAAGAAATGATATATCATGAATCAACCTAATTGATTTATAATTATTTTTTATATTAATTTTATTATTTCACAGGTCTTACGATTCACAAGTTACTCAAGCAGTAAGGTATTTTCATCAAACCTAATTATAACTATGATATATGTTCCATATACACCACTTATTCCATTTGTGTGGTGTATATAATGAACTTAAATGTATTTTATGATTATTTTACAGAATATAGTGTTGATTTGTATATCCATTTTAGGATCTCTCCTTCAAGGGGTTTATGTTTCTAAAGATAAAAAAGTAGTAAGGGATATTTTTTCAAAATTTACTTTTTTTGATACATAAGTTATGTTATGAACCTACTTTCTTTTATACGGTGTATATTTGAAAAGTTTAACATGTTATATCATAAATAATATTATTTTAATTATATTTAAAATTTTATTTTGATGTTATTATTTATGGGGCTTATGATTGAAAAGTTACCAAAGAGGTAAGGGTTTGATGTTACAAACTCATTGTTTTTTTAGGATGTTTTTAATTATTCATTTGATAATGAAATATTATGATATATTTATCAATAAAAACATGATTTTTGTTATCATATTCTTATGTCTTTATAATAAAAAGTTCCCCTTTATTTTACACTCTTGTATAGTCTGGAGTTTAAAAAACATTTTTAAGAAAAATCATCTTTATTTCTACTGTCGGTTGAAAACCCTTTTTCATCTAAAACTATGTTTTCAAAAAAGGTTTTCAAAAATTACATTAAAATTATTCAATTGATATATTAATGACATTTTTACCCTTTTTTACTTGTAATAAATTTTTTTAGAAAGGAATCTTTATTCCATTTTCCAAAGAACTCCCTTTTTAATTTTACAAAAAATATAAAAGGAATCTTTGTTTTTAATATTCATAGCATGAAAGGTATTTTCTACTATCATGACTTCTCAATTATTTCAGGTTTCAATTCAAATTTTCCAATGTTATTTTCAAATAAACATTTTTCTGTATTATAAATTCTTTTAGAAGATATATAAAGAATCCTTTATAAGTTTCCAAATATATTTTCAACAAAAAAATTAATTTTTTTAAAAAAAATGTGATATTCAATGATAGGTTATTTTTTTAAAGAAAAGTTTTATGTGATCATTCAAAATAAGTTTCCATCTAAGATGACATCCTTTGATGTTACTCATGCTTTAATGGGGATCTAATCCAAGGATACCATTCTAATTCTTTCTATGAATGGTTTATATTTATGATGATATGATGTTTATGAAACCCATTTCTCTTACACAAGTTACCCCATGATGCGATGATTATGAAACCTTCTTATTTTTTCATATTTTATGTAATGGTGAAATGATGAAATGTTTATTGAACCTATTTCATTTTCATATATTATGATATGATGAAACTTCTATGAAACCAATTTCGTTTCATGGGTTTTGATATGATTTTGTTTATGATATTATATAACACATATGTATTATTTTCATTATTTGATGGGTGAGACATATATCTCCCTATAATTAAATGGTAAAATATGGATAATAACTGAGTTGATTATGAGATATGTGAACCTGATTTCATGTTCATAATGTTATGCATGGAATTGTTTTCCTATAGATAAGTTTAAACAATGACGTGATTTAATGTCATATTCAATGAGTGAACCTATTTCAAATTAAACATGTTCAATATGTTATAAGATTATGTTTTTCAAATTTATATTCCAATGTTATACTATTACGATTCATGTTCATTAATTTCTTTTCAATCTGTGTCTTATGAGCTACCATGATTTATTCCAAGAATCATTTTTATGATCAATGATAGATGGGATACGATATTTGTAAATTTTTCTTAATGACCTCATACTATTAAAAATATATTATACATTCAAATTATCATAAATAGATAGCTCTAATTTTTATCCTTACTGAGCATATGAGCTCATCCTTTACTATGTCTCTTTTCCCCTTGTTATAAACAAAAGATCTAAGTAGGATAGGTCTATGAAGAGTAATAAATAAGGATATATTAGTGGGAGATGTTTGACGATCTTATAAAAAATATGAATATTGTTTGAAAAGTCTCCAAAAAAATTAAACCTATACCATCCTCAGTAATGTATTATTATATGTATTGAATATTCCATTTAAAATGATGTAATATTTATGTATAAAAATATTGTGTCACTTCATTGGCCTTGTTCATGAATGAAAAACAGAAGCGCGAGTCGATTGATGATGATAAGGTGGCATGGGATTGTTCACCCACTACATAGGTTGTTTTGGCACACTTCGGATTCTCGTGGTACCATCAAAATCGAAAATAGGTGAGTGATCATTAATGAGATGAGAACCCATATTTGAAACTGATGTTATGGTCAGGGTTTCCCCGAGGTTGTGACATCAATTAGAAATGACCCTCTATGGTAGAGGATACATCAAAAATGAATCGTGAATCTTAGGATGATGGACCTATGGGTGGTCCATGACATGTTTTTATCATGAGATGCGGTTTCTATAGTTGGATGAAAGAAAGTATAACCTATTTGATTTGAGAATAGATCAGAAGTGATATGGATGCCTATGAATTCAATCTAGTGTACTCCTAATTTAGTAATCGTTATATCCAATAACTTGAAACTGCCTTGAGAAAGCCGATAGATCCTCTATTATACAATTATATTTATCTAAAAGAATTTCGTATTAGTAAGGGAACTCCTTAGGAGTCACGATCAAGGGGTGGGAAAAGTTAATCCATAATATGGGATGCTTCCTATTAGATTCTTGAGGGTGTTGGACCTATTTATGAGTTTGAATATAATGTTTTATATAGGAATCATTTCTATGGATCGGGAAATGGTGATTGGTGATATTTTCTATATCTCTCAGGATGAATGAGTTACTAGCCATGCTGGTCATTATG
This sequence comes from Viscum album, assembly GCA_963277665.1. Taxonomy (NCBI): domain Eukaryota; kingdom Viridiplantae; phylum Streptophyta; class Magnoliopsida; order Santalales; family Viscaceae; genus Viscum; species Viscum album. The sequence continues at coordinate 1,007,644,531 of OY728134.1, forward strand.
TCTGGATATATACATCATGAGCTATGTTTATCAGGAACTAGTTTTTATTATATGATGATAAGGATTCGATTAAGGTGGGGAGAAACATGTTGGTCACCATATTTTGACCCTCATGTGATAAAGTTCGTTAAAAAATGAGACCAATCATTAGAATGTTGCTGGGATTTTTCATTCCATCAAATAAATAGACATGTGTATTACTAGATTCCGTGGTGAATTATACGTACGTATTGATGTTATTCCACAAAAATAGGATTGAAAAGATATGTTTTTATAGTAAATTTCAATTCCAGTTGGTCATGGGATATAGTGGTCTTTCATAGTGATGATCTCGATGGGGCTTTCAAAAAAGTCATCAGAATTCCGGTTTAGAAAATGCGTCAGCTGTAGGAGATGATCATTTTTTAGAGTAGTTGGTCATAAATCATCTGAATTTCATACTCTATGATAGATGTATGTGGTTGGTAAGATCAACATCTGGTGCACAGTTGGTATGTGAAGGGTTTATACTTGTGTTCAGTCAAGGCTTTTCAATGATAATTCCGCGTGACTTTTTTGATCTTCTTCAAATTGAATTCAACTATCAGCTTAAATCAAGGGATGTGAGAATTGACCATTTTTTATCATGTGTGTCATGTTTTGAAACATTATAGAATAATAATTGGGATTCTAGGGATGTTTTTCTTTATCCAATTCTAATAGTGGTAGTATAGTGGCATGAAATTGGTATTTTAAAAGAAATAACCTATGGTGGGGAGTGCCAAAGGCTAGTTGAGCAGGAAGATAATGACATGATAATGATTTCTCTTATATCTGAATAGTAAAGTAACATATTGATGTTTTAAAAGTGGTTATGAGCATTTACTATAATTTTGATGTGTTAAGATCAATGTTATGAAATTTTTTATTGGAGGAATATTTGGGGTTAGAAACATAGCATGTCCATTTGAATGTAATCCATGACCTTAGTAGGTTTGGTAGTTCTTTTTTATTCCCTCAATGGATTTAAATTGTGCAATAAAATCATATGAGGTGGAGGGGTAAATAAATTTCCAATAGTATAGCTGGATCATAGTATGGAAATCCTTGCGGCCAAACCATACATCACCATAAAAGGGTTAGTTTACCATTTTACCCCTATAAGAAATAAAAAGTTTCCCCCATATTAACTTCCCCTTTTCCCTCATATGAAACTGATAGTTCCCTTCACTCCATTATATTTTTTAGTCCCATCAATGTGGTAGTTTTGGTGTCCATTAATTGATTTTTTATGGTTTGATTTCTCATACGGTGAGATTCATATGTCTCGTACGTTCTTCATTCATGAGTTTGGATTCTCTTGTTAGGTTTTTCAATTCTGATTCCACTAGATCATGGTGTAATTAGATATCGGTGTTAGGGATTTTGCATAGCCTATGAATAGGGTGACCCGATATGTCATATCCACTTCACCACATATCGTTTCATCTAGGTACTTAATCATGATTAATTTACAATGATTTTAAGATTAAAATAAAATCATTTGATGGTTGCCTTCACACTATTTGTTAGGTCCATCCTAGAAATTGTGTTAGGGAAAACCGATAGACCTTCTGCACATGGTTACTCAAATTTACATTGAGCAACGAGCACTTAGTGAGTTATCTCCTATTATGAATTTTTGTATTTTATCTTATAATTATTTTTTAATGTGTTGATTAATGTTTTTTCGCTATACGTGAGATATTTACTCTCATTTGGGAGATTGGAATCCAAGACAGCTAGGCTCGGACACTGATGAGCATGGATGGAGATGTATAGAAATTTTTATAAATAGAAATTATCCTAAAGGTAGGTGGTCTATCATACCTTTATTTATTTATTTTTGTTTGTTTATATTATTATGTGTGTGATTGGTTCACCCATTATGGAGACACCTCCTGTTCTAGTTCATCACTGTCTATTTTAATTAATTGAATAACTTTAGTGTATAAATGCCAGGGGTCACTGACAACCCAGGTTCTCTATCCTCGTGGTTTACCCAATACTGGCTAAGGCTTAGACCTTGAGACATCAAGTATCCTAAAAACCTCACATGAGGTTATAAAATGGATGTTATGTCATTGAAGCCTATGTATAGGCCTTTATGAATAAACCTTATATAGACAAGAACTGTGTTAGGTTGGTAGACTATCCAAGAGATTAAATGGAATAAACTTAGATGGTCCCAAGAGAAACACCTATGCTTATGTATGGACCTTGAGGATCTTTAGTAGGATGCTTCTTGTTTTTTATATAGGGTACCCCAGTGGGACCTCGTTGGTTGATCAGACCCCACCTAGTACATATGGGTATCGCTAGATATGGTAGTGGGTTTCACATAAAACTGGAACCAAACATGTAATCCCATGGGAATATTACAGTGGTCATTGTGTTTATTATTTTCTCCACCTTCACTATTTTATATATACAATCACTTAGTTGTTGTAGATACAGCTATGATTACTAAAGATTCTTCTATGTTCTTGTGTGATGAGCATTATGTGATATGATGCAGTGGATGGGATTACAAGATAAACTTCCAAGAACCACCTCATGAGCTATCTTATGGAAGGATATTATTATAGAAATGTTGATTTTCTCTCTATGATTACACCATACATATGAATTTTAAGAACTTAATGATGATTCTATCAGAGAACTAATGTACTTGGTGTTTCCATGTGGATACATATCTGCTATGATCTTGGGTATTACCTGAGTTTTTCTAGTGGGTTCACTTTCCCTTGAGTTGTGGATGTTGTTTAAATTCATGAGGATTGATGTTGATATCTTCTAGTGATTTCTTGGAAACTCTCAAAGGTAAGTTGGGCACACATTTATTTAATTTCCAATAGCTATCAAGGAATGGGACTATTGATCTGGTTATTGAATGGATTCTAAGTGTTATCTTAGATCCAAATATTATTCATATCACCTAGGGTCCATCCGCCAATGGGGATCATCCGATTTTCAATTTCATGATTTTTTATGGACTGCAACCTAGGAAACTGACATGAAGTTGAAGTACACACCTCTTTTGTGGTTTTTCATCTAGCTTAGTGCCCTATTTACTTATTGTCTAGATAGCACTAGGAATACTTCATTATTTAGATTAGAGTATAGTATGGATTAACCTGGGGTTAGGAAATGTCTCCCTCTATGGTAATGTAGTCTAATCAGATACATTTCTAGTGCTAGAAAAAATATTTATTGTCGATTGGGATTAATGACCCAAGGATCAAATTAAATATACATGGCTTGAATGGTACAAAATCCTACTCATTTTCTTATTCATAGGAAATATAGACAATTGGGATTATGAACCCAACGTTCGACTACAGTTGATTCATGTTACTTTTCTCCATACTCATATATATATATATTGGAATATATATTTTCAAATAAATACATATACATGATAGCACCTTATTCAAGTTTTTTCTCAACTAGGTTGATTACTTTCTTTGATTATTCCTTATACAAATTGTCTTTCATTATATTTATAATAGTTCTTATTATTATAATTATTATTATTAATATTATCCTAATGTGTACCTCATGTATATATACAATTCATTTACTAGCTATTAATGAGACCACAACGGTAGTTCCCTAATCACTATTTTATAAACACCCTACTCGAGCTTCCATTGCATTAGGGTTCCTGAGAAAATGTTCACTTGGTTGCAGGCATAGGATGGGATGATGAAGGGACTGGTCGAGCATTATTTCATAGATATGTATTTAGAGAATAGTTATAGTGTTCATCTTGGAGTATATGGTAGAGCATAGTAATTTTTTTTTCTTTTATTTTCACTTGTGTGTGAGATTGGACAAATGGGTGATCAGTGTTGTATGCATGTCATGGTGGTTTGGGCCTTTACTACATTTTATTTATTATTCCACCATTTTTATATATTCAACGACTCTAGTGTGCTTATTTACTTCTTCTTAATTCTCTGTATTTACTACTATGGGTGTTATCTATATATTTATATTATTGTCTACAATGATTTGAGGGAATATTCTCCCCATTCACACACCCTAAGACCTCACTACTTGTCGGTATCCTATCGAATACAGGGAGTCATACTTGACTCCTTATGGTGAACCACCTCGATGCACCATTTTAGTGGCTCACAGTCCAGGATATTACATGTGATAATTCAAATGGTAAATGTTTTTTTCATAGAATCTCTAAAAATGTTTTAATAGATAATAAAAGTGGAAATTAGTTTCATTTTAAAATTTATGTTATTTTCATTAGGATTTCAAAGGGGATTTAAATTTTTTTTATGAAATGGGTATTCAGAAAAAAAATTGATTGATTGTTTTAATTTAAGAAAAATAAAAATTCAGTATTCATAAAATGGATATGAAAACTATCTAATTTTTTTGTATATATAAATTATAGGAAAAAAAATTTGTAAAATATATTTCTAACTATATTTATTGGAATGTTTCAATGAAGTTACAGCATAGTGTCCTTGGTGTAATCATACCGAAAACAGTTTGTACATACTATGAATATATCATTGGGTGTATAGAGTTATCATAATCCTTTGCAGTTACCAAGCTATAATCCCTTCTTATAATGGGTTTAATATTCATAGAAATTATTGATATGTGTCATTCAACTTTCTAAATCTATTTAGTTTTTAATAATTCCTTTTGTTTACTCTATTCCTGTTTCATAGTCTATTTGTATGTTTAATTATTTTTAACTATTTTTTTTATTTAATGGTGAAATAATTATAATGTGTGTTATTTGATACCCATTCACTATTTTTTATCCCATGGGAATTGATAATTCCCTTCATGTCTATTGGGAGACCATGTTGGGAGCTGGTTTGGATGCCAGACTTGGATGGTCCATTATATACCAGATTATACATCCATCTCTACATCAATTAATGTATCACATCCTCAATATCATGTAGAAACTCATGTATCTTTTGATTGGATTCTACATCATGTTATCCTTTTGGGTTCACCATGTTAGACACCAATGGTACTCTTATTCTATATATCTTGATTATGGAGTCCATACTCCTAAAAACCATTGAATATATGAAATGATAAGTTTAATAGGTGCATGATCACATGGATCACATGATGGTTATTTAACTTCTAAGAGAGTGGATTGAGTCTCCATGAACTCAATATCCTTATCTATTATCACATGTTCTTATGTTGATGGATTTTTCACACCACCTCCTCTTCAATATTCAGTGTAACTAGTACGTCTATTGGAATAGAAATTGATTTTCAAACACATTATTTATAGGAAATATAGTGATTTTGAATATCCAAAATCATCTATTTATAAGGGGATATCAAATATCTTATTCTAATATTGTTTTTCTCCTTTGGATCTGAAATATTGTGCCCAAACTCATAACCTACATAATCAATGATGATTCATGGATTTCATTTCCAAAAAAAATTCTGGATATGCTTTTTATATACATAGAAAAATGATAAAAATATAAATACTCATTAATGAGGGTAAGGTGGATATTCACCATACCATATCTTAAATGGAATTTTTAAATTTAATTATATTCATGGTGATATGTTGTTGAGGAAAAATACAACTCAAACAGCCTATCCCTAGATTTGAATTAGTGTAATATTCAAAATCATAATGGTCCCATACTTACCCATGGTAGTTATGACTATCCATTCTGTAACTCTATTATGTTATTCCATTAAAGGGATCCTTAACTTAGGTTTGATGCATGGATAGATTTAATTTGAATCAAGGTTAAAATATGTGTAATGTACTCATTTATTTGAATGATAAAAATGTATCATCTTTCTACTATCGCAGTATACAATGAAGTGGAACATCATGATGTAATCAATCATTTAGTCCATCATTCTAACTGACAATCACAAGTGAATGATTGCTGTTTTTTTTAGTATATCATTATTTTTATATGATATAAATACTTAAATTAGGAAATGATGAAGATTGAATAATTATATTTCATGCTTGAAAAAATATCCATGTAAGTATATATAATTATTGAGGTTCATCCACGATATCTAAAAAAGGATATGAAGCATCTAGATTGAAGAATTCAAGTGGAGAGACATGTTTAATATAGAGTTTCATATTAATTTTTATGTTCATTGAACTTATCTTAAAATCTCAAAGACGTGTTTAAATGTTGATAATGATATGAAAAATTATTTTCCACCATGAATTAGATGTGAATTTTTTTGAAAATATCTATTTTATAAAATAAATTTTTTGAAGAATGCCATGCAATATCTCTATTATTTCATGAGTATTTTTGAACAATTTTTTTAGGATTTTTTGTATGATAAAAATTAAAATATGTTTGAAGTAATTTTAACACAATAAAAAATACATTTTTCATGAGGAATTGATGAAGTGTTTTCATGATGAATGACTAAATATGAAGTCAGTTTCCATGGGTAATCATCCAAAGCATTATGGAATTATAGAAATAAAATATATATGGATGTCTAAAATCTGAAGTAATGTTTTGTGAAGTTGAATTGGAGAATGAGGATACCATGAAAATGAGTGTTTATAGTTTGTCGATAAAAATGTTATGTGGCGCCTTTAGTTTGTGAATCCAGTATAAAAATTTGTTTTTTATAGGCATGTCATGCGATGTTATAATGTTAAGAATTAAATCCTTATCTTATTTGTTAGCAAATAGTTCAAAAAACATCAAACATTTGTACCAACAGTACCTGAGATGAAACATCTGTTATGTTGTAATCCTATGATGTACAATATGATAATTTAAAATACTATATGTGAAACATATTAGAATGTTTCATCCTATATATAAATCATACAGTTGAGAAGTCATGTTTTTAAAGATATATAAAATTTTTTGTGATATTTTCATAAGATTAATGAAATTGTTTACTTTGGATATGTATATATATCCAAGATCCATTAAAAATAAGATGAAGTGAATATTTTAAACCCCTTGAGAGGAATGTTAATGGAAAATAATTAAAATTACATGTCCTACTACTATGTGATAAATATCTATACAATGGTCATGCTACATAGGAGAAGAGGTGTTTTATTTTTTAGTGTCACATATAGTTTAATGGTGTAACATATTTTATGGGATTAACATGTCTTATCCACCATCCAAGTATCATTTATATTCCTAGTCAAATCAATGTTAATGGTGTTCAAAAAAGTTTGGAGAATTGTTTATTAGGAGAATAATCTCATATTTGTCTCTAATTGAGTTCGGAAAAGAACATTATTATTTTAGAAAATTAATAAATTCTTCAAAGTGATGTTCTATACAATGTCTTTTGTGGATGAATTTCTAGGTGAATTATTGATTGTTATAATTTCAAAAACAAATTTCTAAATACTAACTATTACCTAAAAATGATTTAATGTCATCAAATTTACTTTTAAAGAATCTATACAGTAAATATCAAGGGAGTAGACCAACAGTATATTATAAGTCATATATGATATGATATAATAATATGATATTCTATAATCATAAGATGTTTATTAGAATAGTTTCATATACAGTTTGATTATTATACAGTGGATGTATAAAAGCAATAAGTTGGTTATTTGAAGCAACTTTATGTTAACCATCAACGAAGTGGCCCAACATTATATGATTTATCATAAATTCTTTGTTATGGTCATTTTATGGGCTTCAGAACAATTTATTATACTATTTGAAGAATAAATATTGATAGAACAAAGGGAATTTCTATTTGATGTGAGGTATTATCCATATTATATTCAACATGAATTAAAGTTTTCTATAATTAAATTAAGTGAGGCAGAGTAATATCTATTACTTGAAAAAGAAATTAATTTTTATTTGATGAATTTGTTTGAAAATCATCAAGATTTTAACCAAAAGTATGTGTCTTCTCATAGATGTTATTATATGATCATGTGATGTGCCTATAAACTATTTTAAATACTATTTGACATATAAATACTAGAGAAAAAATAATCTATCATAGAACATAGATAATAAGTTTATACAATAATCATTATTGAATGAGGCATATCAGAGTTTTTTTTAAAATTGGATTGAATTTTTGAATGTTAAATGTTGCACTAAAAAATATTGATGAAATTTTAGAATCACTTGAACACAATCTTTCAGGTTGTTACTTCAATATATAAAGAAAGAATTATTTCTTGAGAATTTAATTGGTTAAAAAAACTGATACACCACTATATTCAGAATATAGAAGAGACTGAATGTAGAATATACATGCAAGGGAATAAATTTAGTTTTAAAAAACAAGTAAGTTGATATGAACCTAATCAGTCAATATATAGTGTGTATGTGTTTTAAGACCAAAATTTTTAGTCAAAGAATCTTTTGATGATCTTGATGTTGTACACAAGTGGAGAAGATCTAATATTCTTATGGAGGAAGATTACTCTTATACTAGAAGAGGTATTTATACTACATTATTGAGCATAAGAAGGAGTTTTTGACTCATAAATATATCTAGTTACTAAATAGGAGTGATATTGGGGTGTGTAATCTATTGAGGATAAGGGGAAATAGTTGGGATTTCAATCAACATAACGTGGATGAGATGGATTATTGGGCTTTAGATCCTGGATCAATTGGATGATCAACTTCTAGTGTGTAGAACTATATTTTCACTAATCCATTGTAATCATTGTTTAAATTTTGTGAATAATCCATGTTTTTCATCTAATGAACATGTAATGGAGTGGTAATTTTTGTCAAACCATAAAAATATTGTGTCTTGTGCAATGTATCATAATTTTTACATATGATATAAGATTGTGAGATAACTTTTAGGGGATCAAGAAATATAAAATGTTCTACATGACTTATTAAAAGAAAAGGATTCATAAAAATTTTACAACAAAACTACACCCACCACACCCTACCCCCAAAGTGGTCAATCCATATAGGGGCACTATAATTAGTTTCAAATAAATTTTTCCCTTTAAATTTCTAATCTAAATATTATAATGTAAGGAATTTATGAAATTTTCAAGCTACCATAGATCGAGGAAAATTTTACTACTCTCATAGATAAAAACATTAAGATTTATGCCAAGAATCCGAAAAATATGAAGAATATAAAATAAAGGAAGTTGAAGAAGAATATAATAGTTATGTAGAAACACAAAAAATAGAATGTAATAAGAGTGGTAAAATTTATAATAATTCATTTGATTATGATTTTTCCAATAAAGATTGTTCAAGATCATATGATTATGGATCACTTAGTGATCTTCATTCTGATATCAAAAAACATCTAATAAAATATCCCAAAGATGTGGTATATTATATTAGTTGAACTATTAATGGTTTTCATGATGAAATTTTACAGTTGGAATAACATTCTAATGATATAGAAGAAACACTGGCTAAAAAATTTGGTGTATGAAACACTATCACCAAACAAGATTGGGAAGTGTATAAAGAAATATAGCTTTTCAAAGAAAAAACATTCAATGTTACTAAAGAATTGAAAATTAATGTTTTTTAGAAAAATTTATTTATGATAGTTTTTGTAGAATCTTTCTATGCACTTGAAATATTCAAAAGGGAATGATTATGGAAGACATTGTTTCTTAGCTAGAGGTTAAAATAAACAATATAAAGGATCTTTGAAACTAATTAGAATACAAAAGAAAAATAATTGATGAAAATTTAAAGAAGATGATAGAGGATTTGGAAGAAAGGACAATGGAAATTTTGGATGATAAAAACTCCCTTAACATGAAGTGTTTTGAGTAAGAGGTGATATTGAATAATTATGAATTTCCACAATCGTTAACATCCAATATTTCTAGGAAAATTAGTTCTACAAAAAAATATCTGAATTAAAATTCATGACTCATATAATATCATGATATCTTCACCTAATTGAATGGAAACATCCCCAAAGAATATAGTATCTCTTAAGACATAAACAATTTTATGTTTTAATGATCATTTAATCGCTGGTATAGATTTTAAATTGAAATATATAAATGTATAGATAGTGAAAAATACCAATAATCCCACCATATCAAGGGTTCATGAGAAAATATATATAAAGAAATATTATATAAGATGATCCCAAAATATGTTTTTTTAAACATAAAAAAATTATCACAATTTATGAAATATGGACATACCACACCCCAAAAAGGAAGTGGTGGAGATTCATTGGCTATTTTTGGTGTTATGAGAAGTTTTGGCATGATGCATTAGAAAGTTGGCATAAAGTGACAATTCAAGAAAAAAATATAAATCCATTAGTTAGTGGGAGAAAATAGAAGAAAATAGAATACTGACACTAGACAAGAGAAATATATACCGAATGAATTGTTTAACAAATAAAATATTTGAATTTTCTCAATTTTATGTGTACTATAATAGAAGGGGTCATAGTTATGATGCGTTGTGGTATGTACCAATTAATAAAAAAATCATATAATTTGAAGAGAAGGCTGTACAAAATGAAGGATGGTAAGAAAATATATTTAAAATACAACCTTGATATGTGAACAAAATAATGATGTTGATAATGAAATAGTTATCAAGATTAAAATTGATAGATTCATTCCTATATCAAAAGGATAAAGAAACATGTAATGTAAAAAACATTCCCCTTAAAAAAGAAGGTTTTTTTGATGATTTACAATAAAAACATTGTATGTATAGAATACATATAAAGGTGAAAGATTTATGTTTACTATTTTTTCTTTTAATGTGAAATGTATGGGCACCAAGACTACTCTTGCTGGTAAAATAGTTTATTTTAATTTCATAAAGAGAGTCACTTTTCAACCTATTACATAAAAAAGAATTAACATTTTGTTTGAAGCATTAGTATATGAATCATCATAAAAGTGAACAAATTGTATAATAATTGCCATAAATTTTATGGTATGATCATGTGATATGTATAAAAACAATTCATCATACTATTTATTGTTTAATCGTAAATGAATTAATATTGATAAAATTTTGGCATCAGTTGTATATATTAATTGAGGTAGGGACTTATTCAGAAGAATGAATAATTATTTATTGATTACTTTAATTACTAAGGAAATAGATACACCATTGTATTGACAAGAATAATGATACTGAATCATGAATATAATTGCAAGAGAAGACATAATTTATGAGAATTTAGTAATCTAAGAAGAACTAGATCATTCAAGATCTAATGTGATAGAGTCTCATGACCGAAATAATTATTCTAAGAAACTATTGAATAACATTAATTTGTACACAAGTATAGAATATCTTGTATTCATGTATAAAAAATCAATCTAAATAAGTAAGAGGAAACCTTACAATGAGATCAATTCTATTAAAAATAAGTACCCTTTGAATAGGGTGTTTAACTAGAAGCTAAAGATGATTGAGGATATAGATTCTAACCAGTCATAGAGAAGAGGATATAGTTGGAGTGTGTAGCAAAAGGAGGTAGAAGATCTAGATTATTGGGGGTGGAACTAGGATCAAGTTGAGAATCAATTATGGGGCTTATATACATTTTTTGTATCCATTATAATCACAGATAAAATTATAGGGGGGAATCCATGTTTGTGTGTCTTACCAACATGGAAAGGAGTAGGTCTGTGTAATGAAACATGTAAATATTTTGTGTTGTTCCCTCTATTTTTATTTAAACATATGATGTGAGACTTTGTTATATCATTGAGTGGTTGAATTACGAGAAATGGTTTCATTAAAATAAACTAATAATTCACCCACGAGTGGTCAATCCATCCAAGGGATCATTACATGAAAATAAAAACCAAAAAATTCAAGATACATCATCTATAAATGTTAGTAAATATTTTTATCTCCCAGTGAATCCACCTTCATGGGGATGCATGGATAAGTGTTCATCATAACAAAAAAAATATTGTCCACATGATGATGTAGAAATGAATGTGACTGTATGTTTCATCATGTATAAGGTGTAATATTATTGATCTAGTGGTACATCCTTCTCAACAATTATATAATTCTTCATTCATAGGGTTTAAAATCCATAATCAATCTTGGGTTTAACATCCATTGAAACATATTTCATAATTCCTATCTCTGTATTATGTTTAGGCTTTTTTATATATCATCCCATTAGTTATTTAAAATATACCATATATCTGTCCTTTAATGTTGATGAAAGATTCTTTCTTTCATTTTCCAAATTCCATTGCTAAAGTTGTTTCCATAAATTTTTCTGGGAGAGGTAATCACAGATAATATTTTTGGTTTAAAATATTCAAAATATCATATAACCTTTTAAATTATTATATATAAAACATTCATCTTGTCTTGGATATCACCCACTCTAATCATATTTATCAAACTAATATTCCTTATCTTGATTACACCAATATCACCGGCTTTATAAGTCCAAAAATATTAACGATGCATAATGAGGTTTAAATTTATACAATATTTACCACCCATTCCATGTCACAGAATGGTGTTTGAAATCATGTCATTTTTATAATTATATGAGAAAAGTGAAACTTCTATAGTGGGTTTTTATGTGAGAAACTCTTGTTTATATTTTTTTGTTACAACATTAGACATTATCTTGGATTATTATTTCACAAATCTTCATTACGATTCCATATATTCCACTATGGTTACATTTTTGTGTTGGTCACATACCATCTATAGACTTTCCTCTATACATACATTCTTCTATGCTTCCTTCTCCTCAACCACAACATTTTTTTCTCCCTTAATTCTCCAAGATGATATATTTTACTTTGTTATAAATAGTTTCCTTCAATCTGGCCTACTTATTGAATAGCCACTTAGCACCAAGATTTATTGGTGATTGCCCATGTATCCCACCTATAGAGAATATTACACATATGGTTTATTTATAATAATAAAAAGATAAAAATATACTTATGTCCACTGATTTTTTATTATACTCTTGAACTCACTCATGTGTTATGCTATAAAGATTCCACTCTATATTGATTGATTTATCAACTACTTTATTAGGTGGATCTGATTTTGAAAGTTCATTGAGAGGTACATATTCTAAATTTTTATCCATGTTTATATTCTCTTGTATCTTGAGTAATGTGGTTGTAAATACTATTATTAATGTATTGGTGGATTTAATAGAAGTTATTATTTTTTTAACTTCTTCTACTCAACTTCCTTGGTGGCATTAGTGTTGGAAATTTTATTCTCAGTGTGATCAAGATGATCATTGTCATTAATGATTTCCTCTATTATATAGTACTAAATTTAATATTCAATGATGTTGACTTTATAATCCCTCCAATGTATGGTCCCTCAATTTAAATTATATTCATTAAAAAAATATGATAAATATTTTCAAAACCATAGATTATATTTATCTTCATAACAACTGAAAATGGTTTAATTGACTCCAGGATTTTCTAAAATAGAATCTGATATTTCAAAATAGTATCAATGGTTTCGATTGACCAATGTTGTATCACTGATATGGAAAATTAGAAAAACAACTAGAATGATTCTTGACATGTTTCTTTATTTAAAACAGTGTCTTATTCTCTGGAATGGGTTCCCTATAGAACCTTGAGTTGATCCAAACATTGAACACCTCCATATAGATAATTTTATATCCATTTTTATATTTTTTTATGTTACTATAATTGTCTCGGTATGAGAATTCAGAATAATGCATGAAAAAATGAATATGGGTAGCATTAATATTAAATAAACAGGAAAGACTCCTCTTCCCATATCCATTTTCATTCCAATAGCTCTGATGTAGCTATTTTTATTTTTTTATCTCATAAAATGGACTTGAGTAATAATAATTTATTGAAAAATTAGACTTTTTTCTTGAACAATGTTGTAAAGAACTCTCTTTGTACCCCTACCTACCTCAATATAGAACATGTAAAACCCTTATCATTTATGGATTATGAATGTCAAGGGAAATTATAATTTTTTATAGTGTTTTTTGTGAAATTCAACACCATTTGAGATTCCATGCTTTTGGGTCAACATAAAATCATCTTTTAGATACAGTTTGAGGCTCAGTGGAGGCCTCAGGTGTTTGGTAGGGTGGCAGAGATGTTTTTTGAAGAATGGGCTACTAAAAAGTGTAGTTATATTCCCTTCATGTTGTAAAAGGATCTGTTCATTCCATGTAAGACATTTTTATTAGGGTTATCGTCAATGGCAGGCCCTTCAATGTTAATTCACACTATGTAGCAGGGATACACAGTGTGAAGGATACCCTTACATAAGTGATTAAGGACCCTTATATATCCTTTAGGGAGTATATTATTTCTTCCAACCATGAAAATACTTGAAAGAGGGTCTAGGTTTCTTTTCCTAGATTGATTCAGGATGTGAACCCTCTATTTATTGTAATGAACCACACTAGGTGCCCTCAATTAAGGGGAATTTTAGTAAGTAGGAAGGGTTTTTTGTATCCCCTTTGAATTATCATATTTTTAGTTATTTGAAAGATATGGATATCCCTATTTAGTTTCCCTAATACCCTTTTTCCATTTATATGGGTTATTTTGTGAAATTCCATCATGTTTATTGATAGAATGATCTTTTTCCTCTCCTCCTTTATTATCCTCTTCATTTTTCATTTATTTTTATAGGATTTTTGGTGTTTAGATAAACGATTTATCTGATGAATAGTGAAATCAATGTGTCTAATTTGTACATTAGTTGAATCTTTTATACGAGGTCCATATAAGATGTATTCTATTCATAATTTATAATTTTCATTAAGTTATGTATCCATTTTTTACATTAGGTTTTATGGTGACTTTTGGATGAAATGATTCACCGAATAAGTGATTTAAATTGGGTATTTGTCATACATTAGGTCTGAGTGCATATCGAGAGTGCACCACACCGCATTACTCAGGGTTTTAGAACCCTTAGATAACCCTATGAATTTTTCATCAATTATTCCAATTTGGGAATTTCATTTTAAATGTATCATTAATTAATTTAATTACTTTAATTGATGAGATTGTTTCCTGATAGTTGATATTTTTCATAGATTCTCCTAGTTATTGATGGTTGTTATGTTAATTAAATGGAATGACTTGTTTGTCGTAGGTGGCATTTAATTTATTTGAATCTCTTTGTTAATTGGATGTTTTATTTTCCTGTTCCCTAATTATTAACATTTATTAAATCTTTTCATCACTTTTGGGACCTAATCTCCATAAGTTTGGGATGGTACAAATTGACATAATATTCAAGATGGTATGTATAGCATACTAAAGGATTTGATGGTGGGGCCTTGGTAGATAGGTTTTGGTGTCCCTCAATAGGGTTTGTTTAGAGGAGTGTGTCATATTTTAAATATAAAAATGTTTTCTTTTAAAATTATATTTTTAATAGAATTTGACATAAATGGTATTTATAATAAATTTGAGTGATTTAAATAATGTTATTTGAAATGGTATTTAAAAATGGAAGTTGGTTTTATAAGTAACAAATGATGGGGTATTGGGAAAGGCCCTATAGTGAGTAAATATGAATGTAATGTATTTCTAGAAATAATTGAAATAGATAAATTTACATTGTTTTAATTGAAATATATAGGGTCTTAATGTCATTTTTTGTTGTTATTTTGACCTTGTGTGGGTAATACTCTTTTTTCAAGGATTGGGTGCTCTTTATGCTTACCTCTGAATACATCATCTGGATTATGTGGTTCATGATTATACATGTTATGTTTATATCCATGTTTTAACTCTTTGGATTGTATCAATCTGATGGTTTATTATAGATGTATGTGATGGAACCCTAAGAGGGTATAGATAGGCTCAAAGGACCCTGGTGATTGATGTCAAAAATTATGACCACAATGATTGGAAGGGGTTGAGTGATTCAATTTTTTTTGAGGCACCCATGAATAGTTTTTTGGTAGTTATGTGACCTCAAGAAACCCTATTAGTTTCTTAGTAGTATTTTTAACATATAGATGGTGTGTTGGTGTGATTTTTTATAGGTAATTTAGGGTGTCACCTAAGAACCCAAATCATATGTGAAATTTGTAATGCCCATAGTGTTAGTGATTGGTTATTCACTTGAGAGGCTGACATTTTGGATGTGAGATGGGTCAAGGAAGTTGGTTAAGCCCATATTGTTGGGTAATAAAAGATGATTTAGGTAATGTGGACTTCCCAGAAATATTTATATATATATATATGATGTGTTGGATTAGCTCAGTATATATGAAATTCATCATTGATACTAGTATGGAATCACTTGTTTTAAATAATCGGATTTAGTTGTGATATTGGGTTGCAATTATGTGGATGAGATTATTATATTTGAATGTGATACTAGTTTGGAATACCTAATATTTCATCCTTTAATTTGGACGTTATATTATATTGTATTCCCTTGGAAGAGTTCTTAGAATCATAGTAGGGTATTCAACTCTGACATGTTAATTATCTGTGTCGTATGTATTGTCTAGGACATGATAATAGGAGTCTAATATTGGTCATGATACTAATTTTTTATAATTACATAGATGTCATCCTTTAATTTCGATGTGATACTGGTTTAGAATGTATTGGACACACTCTTTAAATTCATTCTAACATCTATATTTCAAATAATATTCTCTTAAGAATTAGTTGTGGTCTCGGTATAGGTCAACAAGATCTTCTCACACATTCAATTTCAATAAAACATTGCCCAAATAATGTACGCAATTTTTCATTGGTTTTAGGTTATAAATTAGTCCCCATTTATTTCTTGTAATTTTTAGAAGCATCTAACACTGAGAACAAATTTTTTTTAATGGATTGAGGTGTCTTGGCTAGTACATGATGACCCGATGAATATATTGATGTGTTTATGAGTTATTTTTATAGGTGGATGTGTTTCCTCTTAATTAAGGCAATTTAGGTATTTATATATATTTTTTTCACATCCACATGATCATAGAACAACTCAATATTGTTAAGGATTTCGGTATTCCAACATGGTCGTTGGACCCACCCCCACCTGTATACAAGGAAAAGGTTTCAATGCTTGTAGTTAAATATTTTTTCCTCTCAAGACATAGGTCAAACTAGTTGATTTACATAGTACGAGTCTAGCAGGATTTAGTGGTCTAAGATTCTATAGGTTGGATTTTGTCTTTTTGGATGGAAGCCTTGAACTTTTTTTCAGTTATTTTTCTCATTTACTACCCATCATGCCTTGTAAAATTTAATAAAGTCATTTCTATCTCTTACTACATTTTTATAGTTAATACATCAAGTAAACTATTTTACTATGTTCAATTATGAACATTTTAGGCCCTCTTGGATCCATATTTTATGTCAACATGATTTTGGGATATAATCAATATGGATGGGTCATTCTAAGAATTTGTTAGATTAATTAATGAATCTCATAATTTATAGTAGAGGGAATATTTTCCCCAGGACTATCATAGGACTGCCAGTGGTTTATGTAAGTAACTCATACGGTGTTTTAGCTTCACCATCCGGGTTTTGGGAATGTAATCTACATTGGGGAATTATGTACTAGTATCCAGGCATGTGTTTCAGGATGGGATTGTATTATTTATTGATAGGGACAGATCATATGCACATGATATATAGACCAAGTGCATAAACATCTAGCATGGAATCTGAATTAAACTCGGTTTATTGTGGATTTAGTGTTCCAAAAAATAAATATTGGATGAGTGAGGTGTTGTTTTAGACCAAGGATCCCAAATTGGTATTTTTGATACTCGGGATGACTCATAGTAATCCATTGGGATTTTATGACTTTTTCATGCATCATAGTAGTGACATACTTAGGATATGATAAATAAACCAATAGTTTGTGATGTCTAACATGAAACCTCATTAAATTATATTATTAACTGCTGAAACATATAATATAATTGGGGTTTTCTTGTAATTTTTTTAAGGGTTCATTGGATTAATATTATATCAAATGGTATTATTTAATTGCATTCATTGATTCTGATTGTGGTCATTTAGATGCCATAGGGAAAACATTTTTTTAGGGTTTGATTTTTAGAAAACTATATTACAAAAGACAACTCATATGGTGGAATGGTTTTTGGTAAAATGTTTTCATAAGATAGTTTTACTTAAAATAATTATGGATTCAGTAATTTCAAATGGTTCAGGATTATTGGGTTTAATGAAATGTAAGGAATTTTTTTCGAAACTAGATTATAAATAATTTTGTGGAATTTTATTTTTAAAAGTGGTTTTTTAAATGGAATTGGTTTTTGACAAAAAGTGACCCTCTATCCTCTGGGGTTTTGTAATTTTGGTTTTAGATGATTCCCTTAGATTACAAGGGGTGATTTGAAACTCAAGTGATTTTTTATGCTTGATTGATTTATACAGGTTTTGAAATATGTGATTGGTTACTTTGTATAGTTTTATATATTATTTAATTATGTTAAACTAGAAGAAACCTAGTTGTTGGTTTCCTTGTTCTTGGTTGAGGGTGAACTGGATGATTGAATTTTGTGTTTGGATTGAATGTATTTCTTTCTTAAAAACATCCATGTGTGGTATTAAAATCTATTTTGATGGTTTATTTAGATGTGTAAAAGAAACTAGTTCTTATTTACATAGTTTTTTCAGATATTTATTTATTTAATGGGGGTAGCTTGGATGTTATATTGTGTTTTTGGAAGGTATGTAATGGATATACTGGGATAACCTCTCATATAGGGATTTAACTATAAATGTTATTGTTGTGCTTAGGTCATAGATTGTGAGTCCATTGGTATTTTTAATTAGACCCCATGACATGTGTCTTAATGTTTTCTTGAGTATGAATGCTTGATATAGTTTTTAGTGGTTGATTCACATGTTTTAAATTACAATTTGAATGAATGAGACTCTACTAGAAACGGATTATGGAAAGGATCACCATAAGATCAATGATAGATTGATTATTAGTTCTTTAAAATTTTTGGATTGACACCTTCAATTGAGCATCGTCTCAGTTTTTTGTGATGCCAGTGAGAGGGATGCTCAAGATTTTGTTTCCAAATTTGAGAGTGGTTATAGTTAGCTGGTGATGATAAGGATACTCCAATGGTGTGGATTATCTTTTATACTATGGAAGTATGGTCCTTATTTTGGAAGGTTCATGGAGGTGGTGGAATTGTTTTTCGAGCTATTGATATGACATAATAATATTGATATGTATATATACTTAGTTAATAAATCAATTAAGGAATCTGATGGTGTCCTTGGTTTGGAAACAAACCTAGGTTGTTGCTAGCATAACCCAATATTGAGTTGGAACAGAGATGTGTTGGTGCTCATGGGGGAGAATGTTCACAAAATTGTCTAGATGTGGAACCAATCATGAAGTTATATAGAGAGTCAGTTACCTATGTTTGTGTGGGAATTGGGTTATTTTTTAATGCCTCTCGGGGTTAAGGAACCATGGCATGGAATGTGACAGCACATTGGTGGGTGAGGTTGATTGTTTTTTTGAGAAGTCGAATAGTGGTGGATTGAAAAGAGTTTGGTTTCATAATTAATTGTTATTGAGGTGGTTTGAGGACTAAACTGGGCTTCTCAAAGAAAATTCAATGGGTTCGGACATTTTCTGTAGAGTATAATAGTAGATGTCTATTTGGTAATTATAGATTTATTGTGGCAGGTTTGCAGTAATTTGATGACAATGATATTTTGGGACTACTGATTGAATGATTTTATAGGCTTCTTAATGATGATAAGAATTATGGTAGGGATGCTGAAAAACTATACATCTTTATGGGATATAAATTCAAGATGAAATTTGAAATTTTTTTAGGGATGGGTTGGTTTTGAGAACCAAGACTTGATTTTAGATTCTGATTATTTGGTATCTATATAATGTATTTTTAAAATGGTTTTTGAAACTCACTATGGGTATACAGTTTTCAATAGGATGTTAGGGAAGTTTTTGGGTTTTCAGGATACTTAAAATAGTAGGAATATTCCAATTATGTTGTGAGGATAGTCATTCATTTCAAGAATAACTTTTTATAGGGGTTATAGTTTTCAAATTTACCTTACATAGCCATTCATTCAATAAATATTACTCATTCATAATTTTGGATAGATCCTTATATATAATTCATAATGTGAAGAAGTAATTCATGCAAACAATGTTTTATGATAGGGGATGGGATTCTATGCCTAGATAGATTCCCAGAGTGAACACTATATTCACACAGTGAACCAGGAAGGGATCCCACTTTTAAAGGGATTTTCTATAATTTTGTCGAGGTTTTTAATTTTGAAACCCCCTCAAAGTTCCCATGTTTATAGTAATCTAATGGAGAGGGAATCCATTATTTTTCTTCCCTCCCTGCTTCCTATTAGTTCCTTTGATTTGAGTGATTCCAGAATGCTTGTCACATTGATTCATATTTATAACATTTCACATATCCTCCTTTCCTCTCGACTTGGTTCCCTGTTTATTTTTTTCAAAATATCAAGGGTTAAAATTAACTATTTCAAAAAAGAATGGAATTGATTTCATAACCTGCTCCCCATAATTGTACCCCTCTAGGGCCAACAATTAAGGAATCGAGATAATGGATCCTAAAGCCGGCCTCCAATAGGACAGGGGTTGTTGACTAGAACCCCAAGTATATTATACATGTGGATGGGAGGACTTACCCACTAATTTAAGGAATAATACATTATATTAACATCCAAAAAAATCCATAACATAAATAAATGTAAACCAACTTGGTATGTGAATGTAATGTCATTTAATAATGGATAAAATAACATTAACAACACAACAACTCCATTGAAGGCACCATCAAAACTACAGTAGATATAAAATCTCCATTATCTATTACTATCTAGAATGATCACTGCCAAGCTCTCAGGTCCCTAGAAATTATATATATATATATATATATATATATATATATGCGTGAGAATAGAATTTATACTCAGCATGATCCTCTGAAAAAATATCTCCAGTAAAAGGTAAAATAATCTACTAAATATCATGGAATAAATAGTGAATCCAGCTCATCACATCATGAGGCATACTAAATTCAAATCCTCAACATGGAGAACTAACTAAAAAACACACATAAGTAATAACCAAAATATTTAGAACATATATAAATAAATATATATATATATATACATATAATGGTTCCCTATAACAAATTCCTTATTGGTTTGTTGTGGTCAAACCCCAACTCCTCATGTCTTATTCTCATCACATCCACGAATCCTATTAATCATTCTAGGGAATTTATATCATATCACACATACCATGTAGCACATTACCACTATCTCAGTATAGGGAATCTACATCATCATTATAGTAACCCAGTTTCATTTCTAGAATCCACCACATCATGTGTATCATGTACTATACCCCAATCCCTTACATCCCATAAACAACACACTTTTAATGGATATTATAGATATTACAACTCAAATACATAAATATAATATAACTGTGAATAATTAATTAACACACACACATGTATTGGAAAAACCAATAGGCATCACATCTAACGTGAGTCCATCCAATATAATAAGGCCAAAGATGAAGTAGGGGAGATTGATAAGTTAGTCATCCATTTCATCACTATCATTGATGTTTGGAAAAAACTCCCCCAACCCCTATCCATTGGGTGTTTAATTACCTTTTTTACATGGGTGGGATTCATATGCAATAAATAAGAATAGATTTTGGTATAGATGACTACCACACTAAAGAAAACTATCAAGCCTTGGACTAAACTATAGTAATCACCACTCACATCACCCATCTTCCGCTACTAAGTTCTATTACTCTTATCATACTAACCACATGACATTCAATATTATTTTACCTTGTTATGGTGATCCCCTATTTCTAAAAAAAATTTTATGCTTCATGATTTCGATTGGTTATGGATTGTGTAATGCATGATTATGCATGTTGTCTATGAATACCTTTGAGAATTATTATTTTAGAATCAAATTGATATATTGGTCTAGATATATCTGTGATGGATCCCTTAGAGGGTAGATACAGTTCTAAAGGACCCTAGACATGGTTGAGACATGTTATGAATACGATGATTGGTTGGGTTCGATAGAAGGAAATTTGATCATGGAAGTAATGAAGGGTGTCTGTTTAGTGATTTGACCTTTCAGACCCCAATGGGTTCTCCTGGAAAATACTTTTCCTAGAATAGTTTTCTGTCAGATATAGTTTTCTGTGATTTTGAGTTCCACCTTGGATTCCAAATATGATGTAATAGTCTATAAGGATGTAATGTCAGTTATAATATTTTCACTTGAGGGGATGACGTCAGTTATATGACATGGGTTAGGGTAGATATCCAAACATGTTGAGTTGGGTTATATGTTATTATTTATGTGGTATTCAATAATCATCATGATATATCTATATAAATGGGATGCATTCAACTAGTCATTGCCCCTAGATGTTGTCCCAGATAATGGTTAGGAATTCCGTGGACATGATCCTTTGACTCAAATGTGATACTTCTTTCAATGTCCATAGAATATATACTTTTTTAATGGTGTGTATAGGTTTTGATTTATGTGGATGAGATCATTATAATAAAATTTGAAACTATATTAGATTTTTATGGATGGGTTCTTTTCAATTTGGCCAAGGATATAACCCTCTTGGGTTGCCTATGATTATTTTTCTGATTTCCTAGAACATGCTCAAAGGAATATTTTTTTGAGCATGATAATCCTAGTATAGAAATACAAGGATGATATAATTCTTCATGGAAGTGATACTAGTCTA
Organism: Viscum album; assembly: GCA_963277665.1. NCBI lineage: Eukaryota > Viridiplantae > Streptophyta > Magnoliopsida > Santalales > Viscaceae > Viscum > Viscum album. The sequence continues at coordinate 1,007,667,345 of OY728134.1, forward strand.
GAATACCTTGGGAATTATCTTTTGATTCATGTGTGATATTAAATTTTCTACTATATACTCCTTAGAATCTGTTCTGGTGATGATACTGGTTGGAATGATCTCTACAAATTCTAAAAGACACTCTAGAACTAGAAAATGTAGATATGACATTGGTTATTTTTTCCAGGGTAGTATGTAGTTCCCTCTAAATGGTTAGTCATGTATAGATACATTAGAAAATGGTTGAAATGGAAATAATCAGGGCTTGAGGTTTCATGGATGGCACCCAATGACCAAATATAAATGGTGTTGATCATGATTGTTATATTTATTGGTGTGTGTGTTTAACCGAAACAAATTTACTTTAAATATATTTTTCTCATACATTTTCTATTAATCATAATTTCACTCATTAATGTTTCACTAGTTAGGATTGTTATTGTGTACTTTAACTAACTATATACTCGTGAACATGACAAGAGTTTCTATGTATCTGCATTGATCATTGTGTTTTCTCCCATGACATAGGGATCACATGGAGCTGAACATAGTATCATTATATCATGTTTTGGATGTTTAGAATTTGGAGGTTTGGATTATGTTAGTTGGGTCAAAGGCCATCTATTTTATTTTTAGGTTTTTTTCATCATGTGTTGTGAAACATTCATTATCTTATTTATTTATTCCATGTTATATACTTCTACTCCAATATGGTTGACACACCATATAGATTGTTTTATAGATTTCTATTATGGACTATGGGGTCCCTCTTTGATCTATATTTTATTTCTATATGTTTTCGGATGTTACTTTTATGGATGGGTAATGTTGATGTTTTGATATTTTTCGGCATGACCCTCAGGATCATTATTAGAGGGAATAGTCTTCTAATTACTATCTTAGGATCTTGCTACTAGACCATATCCTCTATAATATGGGTAAGAATACCTAAGTTGTTTCCATCTCCCTACCCATTTATTTTTTGGGAAATCTGATCCAGGGTGGGATATAATAATAGAAACTCCCTTCAAGATACAAAGAACACTCTGGTTAAGATAATGGAGGGAAGCTCCCATGTCCCTCCAGAAATGGCCATGGTTGGAGGCGTATAAATTTTACATAACTCACACCAGAACCCATCAGCATCCATATATCTTGGACATTCCCATGGAATCCACAAAAATATTTCTTTCACTTGCATTTAAGTTTTCTTTTTTAATTTATTTTTTACCAATTCATTATTAAATCATATTTATTTTTTATTTAATTCATTTTAATATTATAGACAAGGATTTTTTGTCATAGATACATTATTTTTTTGAGTTGGGGTGTTTGTTCATAAACCTGTTGATGGATCATGCTCATTTGAAATGGGTACCAAATAAAAAATATATAAGACCATCTAGTCTAAAGTGTTTTTAAATATTTTCACAGTTGTACTATTTGAAATAATTTATACATAAAAATTTAATTATAAGGTATCGAAATATTTTTATTGTAGTATTATTTATTATTTTAATTTATTTTTAATATTAATTAATTTGAAATTAAAATATAATTCCATTTAAATTTCTTGTTAATTATAGTTTAATTACAGTAATACACTACTATAACTTATACCTTTTATTTGTTCTAAAAATAGTGCTCTTAAAATTACACTTTATCATTGTCAAAATAAAAAATAAATTAGGGACCCATATATCAGTAATTTATTTAGCATTGATGAAGGATTATTTTATCAGTTACTTTTTAGTGTTGATAAAAGACAATAGATTTTAATGTTGTTGACAATATCAATTATTTTTCAGCACTTACAACATTATCACTTTTTCAGCACTGAAAATAGTGATTTACAAAGAAAATAAAATCAACCTCCATAGTAGTGGTTGTAAATTGTGAAAAAAATACATAATAAAAAATAATAATTTAATAATATGATATATACACTCACAATCTAGATTTTTTTATATTTCTTTTGATTTAATGTATATTGGAAATAGGGAAATCATGTGAATGTGTTTATATGCTTGAAATGACTATATAATATTATAATTATTTTATAAACATGACTAATGAACCTATACTACTTTTTGGTAATTTCCTATGATTATAATCATTAAACTCAAATATGTTAATGAATTATGTGTATTTTATATCTATTTACCTGTTGTATATAGTCTAAAAAAGAACATATAATTGATGAATTAAAAATAAAACAATCATGCCTACATAAAAAAATAGTTTTCCTTCCTAGATAAAAGAAATGAATTATGTAATTCATAACCGATATTTTCAATATGTTAATGATTGTGTTTTTTTCAGAGTAATGATTAAAAGAGTTGATAGGATTTTCATTTAAAAATTACAACTATATGAGATGAAAATTATAAAATTAATGATATAAACTAAAAATAAAAGAGTTAATATTAATGGAAATTATAATGTAAAAGGATCATGGTTTAATAATGGTATTTATCCAATACCCAATATGGTACACTATGTCTCCTCCACTCTATTTTCTTTCGGGTCATAATAATTCTTTTGCCTTTAGATGTATTGAATTAACTCACTTGCATGAAGAAGGATAAATTATTCTTATTGGTTGTAGTAGGAAATATAATTATAACACTTGATTTTTAATGATTGTTTAAAAAAAGAATCCATCACGTCAATGGTAGTTAACACCCAATATCTCTCACATAATTTTTTGAGCACCCATGTACCTCATATTACTAGAAGTGAGCCACCAAGAAGAGGAAGAAGAAAGAAGATAATTTTTTCCTCAAGCCATTTTTTACCCATTCTCAATAATTGTCAAAGAATAGAACAAGATAATTTCATAGAATGGTAGATGATTATAAAATAGAATAATAGAATGGAAATAATTAAGCAGAATATTATTTAGAGTGATATTAATTGTAACCATATAAAACCATGAAACTATGTGGGTGTATTTTTATCCTCTATGTGATGTATGATTTTTGCAGAGCCTCTTAGAGTGGAAAAAAACTATTGGTAGGAAAATTAGGCTTGTGGTGTACACAAAAAACATATATATTTTTATTTTTATTTCTGAAAATCCTCAGGTGGATGTTTTGGCCTACAAGACAACATGTTGAACTTTGGTAGAATATATGTTCTGTATAGATCCCACAATCTATATAGTGCATGTCCACTAAACATCTGGTGGCACTTTGGTAGAACCAGTGATATTCCGAGATACCATTGACCATTCGGTGTAGGTCTATTGGCTGGCTGATGAGCACAGGAAGTAGTAAGTGATACTCCCTCATCAACCAGTGATCCAATTACATTGAACTAGGAATCCAATGGTCTCATGCTTTGCAGTACTTCATGTGAGCCGTTCTTAGCCCTGTTGATCCCTCTATTCATTCACATGACTTTATGGAAATTTGTTTAAACAAAATATATTTAAAATACACTAAAAGGTAAAATTTAGAAGCATAAATGGAATGTTATCATCAAATCCACCTAAGAGAGTGAGATATAATAATCTACCCATGTTTTATGATCACAAAAACATGAAAATTAATAATAAAAATATAGTAAATATTTATTTAAATTAGATATAATCATAAGTTAATTTCAACATTTCATGATGAAATTTAAATGATATTTGAAAATAATTTTCAAATAATATTCTAAAACAATTTTGAAAACTCAAAAACAAATAATTTAACCAAAAAAATCTCTTCTTTTTTAAAAATTCTCTCCATTTTAACTTATACACAAAAGAAAATAAATATATTTTATTTAATTACCTAAATACTCTTCCCCTAAAAAGAATATTTTTTTCTCCTCCTTTTCGATTGTTAAAAACTCATAATAAGGGTTAGATAAAAAAAATTTAATGGTTTAGTTGTTGGAGATTAATACATGAGAGAAAAAATAAATTTCACATTTATATATACTATTTTTGATGTTATTTTGAGAGATCCAAACCATAAATATTTTTCTAAATAATTATATCTAATATTTCTAAAAATAACTATTTTGAAAAAAAAACAAATCAAAAATATTTTAACTTTTCAAAAAATTATTGAAATCAAAAAACAATACACCATATCAACTCAAACCTAAAGATAAATCATTGAAGTTACAAAAGATAAAAAAAATTTAAAAATTTTTCTCCCTATTAGGACACTTTAAAATTAAAAAGTGTTGGATCCCCATGAATTAATGAACACTTATAAAATATTAAGGATTCAAATAACATTATAATCAGCAGTGAAACAAAAATGAGACCTATAAGATTGAAATAAACATATAAATGGATTCATGATTTAAAGAAAATAGTAAAAGTCAATTTAGAATTTAAAAGATAGGTTAAACCTTATGCTTTCTAAATTCATTTGAGAAAATAAAAGGCATAACTATCCTTAACTCCCACTTAATAAAATGAAAATGATCAACCCCAAGGGATTATATGAGTATATCATCTAATTGAAGATGTGTAAAAAAAGAAAAAAAATGATATCTCCATTTTGGAAATAATCTCAAGGAAAGTGATCCATAAGTTCAATATACATAGTATAGGATTTTGTAAAAGTATATAATAAAATATTAAAGAAACTAGATTTTTCACAATTAATAAGCACATCATAACAATTAAATTCAAAATATAGGAGATTATGTTTTATCATTTTGATCTTGGAATAACCACTTCCCATGAAAATGTATTCTGATTCAACCGTATAATGTGAAAATTAATTTTAAATCTTACTACACAATGAGAAAATGTTTTTTCAAGTATGTGGGAAGTGAAACTTATACATTACCTATCTAATAATAATCTACATAATTCATCACTGTAATAACATGTTAGGCTAAAAGTGGTGTATTCGGGATAAGTCAGATAAAAATTTTTAGAACAATTCATATTTTTGAAAAGAAATTGAGGCAGTAAATGAAATTCCTATATATTGGATTGAATTGTAGAACAAATAAATAAACTGAACATGATGTTTGGTTGGGTCACTATAAAATAGATAATATTCTCAATCATACATCTATACTAATTTTTTCAAATATTTTATTGGATTCATCCAACATAATATTGCAAGAATTACTCATCTGGATATTAATTTCCCTAACTTGATCCATTCTAAAACACTTTGAAAGAATATTAGATTTTTTTCTTATTTCTAAGAAACATTCAATCAATATTTTGATAAATTTTAAAAACATGTAAATATCTCAATTCCCCTATAAAACACATTTCATATTCTTTAATCATTAAATCATAAAATTAATGTCAAATAGATTCCATTGTAGACCAAAAATTAACATCAACCAGAAAAATTTGAATAATTAAAAAAACTTTTAAAATATACTTCAAAAACAACGTTGAATCAACTTTTTCCATTTTAAAATAATTTCTTATAAATAATTTCTAACTACTAATACCATTATTGAGGATATTGTTTCAATCCACAGAGATCCGTAGGTAACATTAAAATATGATTGCATCTTTTTGAATCCTTAAAATAGGGTGTCTTCTCAAAATAAAATTTAGAAATAAAACCATTTAAAAAGGTTCTTTTAGTATTAATTATAAATGGTTTAAAACTAAGAGTAGTTAATTCCAACAAGATTATAATAGATTATATCCTAGTGTCTAGGAAATGGTCTCACACTAATCAATGAATTACTCAAATTATAGCATTTATATTCTTCTCTCTCCATGTTAAATGTGATATTACATTTTACATATTATTTACTTTTTCTTAAAGGGCAAAGCCCAGGATTATTATTAAGGAAAAAAATCAAAGAAGTACAAAAATGGGAATGTAAACAAACAAACTTATCTCTCTTTATCATGGACGCCAAGTTTTTTCCTCAGCTTTTCCCCTATGATACGTTCTTTTTCTCTCATCTCGTTCCAAATTTGGATGTTAATATGACATCTTGGCCTGCCTTTGCCTCTTCCTCCAGTATAAGATTCTTGAATCTCATTAGCTTGTTGAAAAATCGATTCTTCGTCTTCATCAGAACTGACCTCTTGAGCCTCTCCCTTCCTCTTCATTTGGTCTTTCTTTTCTTTCTTCTTTTAACTTCGGGTTTTAGCATGTTGCCATTCATCTTCCATTCCTTTCTTCTTCTGATCTTCATTACCTGAAACTTTCTTCACACAAATAGTTTCCTATAAAAAAGGAACTCTTGCCTCCTTACTCACATTGGGGTTTTTCCTCAATGTTTCTGGAGTTCCAGCCATGATAGGTGCCACTAGCTAAGTGTCCATAGAAGGAAGAACATTCTGTCCAGCCTCCCAAGGGAGAGATTCAGAAGCAGCAGTGCAGTTCTTTGTGAAAACATTCAAAACAGGGGCAGCCACCAAAGAGGGTCTGTTCTGTACTAAGTCCAGAACATTCACCTTGATATACTATGTGTTACATAAATGAACAATATAAAAAAGAAATTCATTTATGAGTAATCGAATTAAACACATCGATAAAATTTTCAAGGGGATTATTTTTAGATTAAATCCATGATTTGTGAAATGGAAATAGTTTGTTTCAAAAAAAATTCCCTCTAATGTTGGGGATTAAATAAGGTAAAATATTCAATGTAATTCTCCACATCAACAATCTAGGGATGCAGTGTGGGAAAATTCACATCAAACATAATGTGAAGAGAATATTCAATGTTCTATGTCCTTTTTTTATATATCTACATAGAACTAATTGGGTTATAGTGAAAAATAATGATTCCTTTATTGGATTTGGGGACAAATTTTCCTAATATCTATTTTGTGTTAAGAATATAACATTAACATAAAAACATCATTAAATATCTAACCTTTAGTAATTTTAATTTCTATGCTTCATAAGGGGTCTATTTATGAATTGGTCTTATGAGTATAATCTTAATAACATAATAATCATTGTTCACAACCACATACCAAAAATATTTAGGGAGTTTAAATTTTTTAAGGAATGTTTGGGAAATTTCTTGAAGGGTGTGATTACATACTTTATCAACCTCATTTTTTGGGGGAGTTATAGGAATAGATAAATAATAATGATAACCTTGTGAAATAGTAAAAATCATCATAATATTTTATATCAAACTATCCCCCATGATCACTCTAAATGGTTAAGATATTATAAATATTTTTACTTTTTACCTTCTTGGTATCACTACTACAAAAACGGCCTATATCAGCGCTCAAAACCGGCTTTAACATTGCTAAAAAAAGCATTATAAAGCTCAGTGCTAATATAGGAGGGTCCCTTTTATCAGCGCTCTGAAAAGAGCTGATAAAAGCCACTTTTATCAGCACTAAAAAAGCGATGATAAAAGACCCTTTTATCAGAACTTTTTTTAGCGCTGATAAAATGGGCCTTTATCAGCGCTTTTTAAAGAGTGATGATATAAGTCAAAAAAATTAAAAAAAATAAAAAAAATTAAATAATCCACGGTGAGAGATTTTATCCGCGATTGACCACCCCTTTATCAATGCTAGGATGTCTCCCATGCGCTGCCCTTCCCACGCATCCTCAAAAGCTTGCACCACCTTTGCCTCCACACGAACTCAAACCTGTAACCTCCCCCTTTCGCAGCTGCACCTTTACCACTAAGCTATTTCGTTTTTTCTCAATTTAATGATATATCTCTTTATATATATATATATATAGTTATATTTATTCATATATTTATATAGATTCAAATTAATATAAATATATTTATTCATATATTATATATATATATATATATTCATTTCTATATTAATATATATTAATATATATATTTTTAGTTATACTTTTATATCCGTATATTTTTTTGTACTGTAATATAATCTTATAAGATTAGATTTAAATATAGATATGAAATATGTTTTTTTATGTGTGTTTATAATTAAATAAATAAATACATACAAACATATATACAACACACACACAGACACATATATATATATGAATAAATAAAAATATATGTGTATTTGAAAAAGCCATAAAATGTTAAAACGATCATAACTTATAATCCAGAAGCCCGTTTCAACTCCACAACCAGTGAAATCGATTAAAATGAAACAATCTTTAATGTGATATGTGGTACAGGGATAACATACATCCGGATCAGAAGTTATACGTGTTTGAATGTTAACAAATCAGGGTATCCCTACTGAAATCTCAGTTTTGGAGGCCTTTTGGTCCTTTTGGGCTTGAAAAATGTGACAAAAGCATTCCATGGGTCACGACCGTGTAGAGCTCATCGTAGGATTCAATTTGATATGTTTTTGAGCTCAAACGGACACCCAGATCAACATTTATGGCCGTTTGAAGTTTGAGTTACATTTTCATCTTATTTTAGATCTTTAATTAATTGTATTGATTTTTTGTGTCTTCAAATTGTTATTAATTGATTTATAATCGATAATAATTAGAAAATAATTATTTAATAATATTTTTTTAAAATAGTTTAAATCCAGTTTTAGTAAATTTAGTATATATTAAATGTAATAGTCTATTTATACGTATATAAAACATATTTAAAAATATATATTATATTTATATACGAATAAATATACTTATATAACAATAATTTATTTTTCATGAATTTTTCTGGAAATATAAATTTTTTCATCACATATAAAGGGGTCCCATTTATTAGCACTCAAAAAACGTTCTGATAAAGGGGGACTTTATTAGCGCCAAAAAAAATCGCTGATAAAGGGGGCCTTTATCAGCGCTTTTTTTATTGGTGACAAGGGCCCCCCTTTATCAGCGCTTTTTTCTAACACTGATAAAGGCTCCCTTTATCAGCACTTTTTTTAGCGCTGATAAAGCTAGAGGTCTTCCCTTTCCCGTTTTTGTAGTAGTGTATATTTAATAAAGATATTACAATCTTGATTTTTATTATCTAAGAAATGAACACATGTAAATATTTTATAATCATCAATAATTACAAATGTGTATGATTTACCTTGTATAACTAAAACATTAGTCATTCTAATAATTTCAAGGTGTAAAAGATTAAGGGGCCTAGATCTTAACATTTCGTTATTTTATTTTTAATAAGACTTGTGTTTCTCATCATTTTTTTGAGGATCACACACATAGTCATTTTGGAAATGCATTTTTCGTAAATGTCATACTAAATGGTTTTGAATGTATTTGAAAAGTGTGTGTGTATGTGTGTCTGTTATAATTAATAAGGTGTATATTCCATAGAAAATACTCTATAACGTTTTCACTCACCCATTTAACATTTTTTCTTTTAAGATATTTTAGATCAATAAAATAATCATTTTGAAATCTATAGGTAGAAATTTAATGGCTTCCTTTGGAAACAATTTCAAAAAAAATCAATAGAAATGTTAATAACACTATCACATAATTGGAAAATTATAAGAAAATTATGCTTTAATCATTTAATTTATAAAACATATAAAAAAGAGTATAATTATAAAACCCATTGTTGTATATAATTATGATTTTATTCCTTAAGATGTCACCAAATGTGATGTGTCGTCCATACAATTTCTCAAGGTGGTTGAACTTAGAGTAGGAAAATGACATATGACTCAAGAACTCATTATCCATTTCCCATGATACACCTTGGTATTTTCCCATGATTCATTTTTCAAACCTAAAAAATAAGAAACTAAATATTTTCTTACCCAAAATGTGGGTCCAAAAATGTTGGTTAAAATGGATTTAAGAACCCATATATGTTTTCATAATTATTTTATACAAAGAATATTTTACGAGATATTAATTGATTTAGTAAATATATAATGAAGATTTTTTCAACCATAGTCACAAATAATATGACCAATCTTCCAAAAAAATATTAAAATTTAATTTTAGTGCAATGTTTAACAAAAGTGCTCTTTTTATAATTAATATATGTTCTTGAATTAATTCAAAAACCAATCCCATAATTATTTTTCCATTATTTTTGGAACCCATAATCATATTTAAATATTTCTCACAATGGTTTAATTGGAAAATACATTCTCTAATATCTCTTAATTTTTTATTGTAATTTTTTAATATTAGTTGATTTCATTTATTTCATGGAAAATCCTCTTTTATAGGTTTTTTCTTTCTCATTAAAAAAATGATTATATTTAATTTGTTTATCCTTGAATTTTATTATGAGATCACAAATTCCAACAACTAATTGATCCCTATTTTACTTAAGATATTTATAATTTAAATATGCATAAGGAAAAGAATTGCTTTAAAAAATTATCTCTTGACATCCGTCAATATTTGGCACAAATCATTTGGAAATTTTATAACTTGAGTCCATAAAGAGGAGGGAATAATCACTAGAACTCCACGTTGAGACATTGAATTCCTTTTATAATTTTATTCTTATTTTTTATAATATTCTAGAGTGTGGGGTCATCTGACTTGATGTTACCCTTTTTATTGAAACCATAACACATTACCTCATCTTCAAATCGGTGCTTCTCCTTCATGTAATGAGACAAGTATTTATTTTTCTTCATGAAGTTTAAAATACTCTTAGAAGGATTAGAACCCATTGCATATATTATGGATGTGTCTCCACTGTTTTCCTATGAAATATTCTTCATCTTCTTTTTGAAATCCATTACTTCCTTCTCCACATTCCTCCTAAATTTAATGTCGTATATCATGAGAGAATCGATAGTTTTTTTCTTCTAACATATTTTTAATGAGTTCTTATTCATGTACAGTTGTCACTTTTAGTTCTCCGGATCTTTCCATGACCCAAATTATTTTTTTTCAATATATTCTTTATGCTAATAAAATAACCAAGAGACTTTATTCCATTAAAATTATTAGTAGACTAAATATATAATTCTATAACTGACTCATTATGATGAAGAATAAATATTTCAAAAAACATGATGGTTCATGTCATGCCTAATATCTTTAACAATATGGGTTCCTTCATTAGGGTGAATTCAATGGATTTTTCTGAAAATATTTATTTTTCATTGAATAATGAAAAATAAAAGTTTTTTATAACATTACCATTACATTTCATTAGATGGCCGATTATTTTAATAATTTGATCTAAACATGACATAAGTATTATTTAATTATATATTATAAAATAAATTTGATTTGGATCATTATTATACAACGTTTTATTAAAAGTTCATTTTTTGGCTTAAAAACAAATGTTTCTAGAGAACAACTCTTCATTACATTTTTCATTTTAATCATAAATTAATTTTATCCACTTCTATAAATTGACGCATGAAAAAGTAATTTTATATTTGGAATCAAGAGGTCTAAATTTTGAATTTATCTCTCTTTTATTTATCTTTTGTTATGAATATTAACCATAATTAATGTTTGTTACCAAAGTAAATCTGGAATGAGTTAATTATGGATAAAACTAATGTGTTAAGGCTTAAAATTAATTCAAAACAATTAATTTATTTGATTATATGTTTCAATTTTGTCCGTAATGATCCATAAATAAAAAATATGACCTTATTTTTTCATTTATCTTTGATTTTTAACACTATAATATTTATGTAAAGGATAAAGTCATAAATATCACACTTTATTTTAAAATATATAATACTTTTTAATAAGGATAAAAAATATATGATTATTTATAAAATGATATTTAAAATATTAATTAATTTTTCTTTTTCATGGTAATTTATTTTTAATTTTTAGTGATTAAATAATTATTATAGATTCTTCCGCAATACTGATACAGTTCATGTGGAAGAAGTAGAAAATTCATGAAAATGATTTTAAAAACTCTAAACATATTATTTATTGGTTTATTTATAGGGTCCCATGAATTTTATTTATCAATATATCATATTAGGGTTCTATTAATATTTTATATTTTAATTCTATTTTTATAATTATTACATTAAATTCAAATTTAATGAATAGATCCAATAATGACATTAACGATATTTTATAATAAAAATATTTTATTAAATGAATTAAAATTTATGAAAATATTAATATCATCAATTGAATGGTATAGGTTTGATTTTATAAAAAAATTTCCATTTATTATTCACTTTTCCTTTTATATTACCTTTCTAGACATCCTAATGAGTAAACACCTCGATATCATTAAAATATTCAAAAGTGTTATTGGGGGTTAAAAAAAGGTTAAGTGGGAAATAAAATAAACTTATAAAAATTTTATTATGTTAGATTATTTTGATTAATACTCATACTATAATTGAAATATATCATTTTGGGTCTTTTTTACCATAAGAATTAATTTATATTAATATAATACAATATGTAATTCCAATAGTGCCCCTCCCCTCACATATAAAAAGTTCACCTCCTCTCCTCACATTATCACTTATTTTTATCAATATAATTCAGATAATACCAAAAATAATATCTCCCCAACATCACTCCACATGTATTATAGCACTAGTTCTATTATAATACTATCCTACGAAGGTTTTAGTTGTAATCCTAAAGTGGTGTTCTAAAAAAGGGGTATAGTTCTTCACCTACTGTTTCCATATTATTTATCATCTTAAATAATTCAAATATTCATATACCATGATTAAATAATAACAAATCTTTCTTACATAAACTAATATATTATCATGTTAATGGTGTAACCTATATTCATTTATGTATTCCATCAAAACGGAGACCAAACCATCATTCGTGTGTACAGCGGAGTCTCGCCATATAAACCGATACTGTACGATTTCCAAAACTACCTCTTATGGCTGGTTAAAATGATGGATTTAATATATAAATATGACATTAATGAAATCTTTATCATATTAACATATTATATATCATAAATATTCTAACCATTTCATATATTTAAAACTTATGAGGTCATTTTTATGTACATGTGGATTAGAACATCCATGAAAAGATGTGATTCATTTTTCATGACCACATAACATAGATATTATATATAAGTATATTAGAAAAATAATATTAGATTTATTCTATAATAATAATTCTATAATGATAAAATTATACTACCTTCTTTCTATCATTTTCTTGAAAGAATGGAAATGTAACTCAAGTGATGTACAAACTATAGTCTCCATGTTATAAAAAAATACATTTTTAAAAATAATGTTTCATGGTTTATTTTAAAAGAATAATTATTGTTTAAAAACATTAATTATATTATAATTACTATTATATAGATTATGGAATCATGATCACTTTGACCATTGTAAACTTAATAAATCCATTTTGGTCATATAAACTGATATTTGTCAAAAATAACATATGTTAACTTAATTGATTGTGTAATTATATATAACATGGTAAAAGAAAAAATAAAATTGAAAAGGGTTCTTAATAATGAAAATAATTAAAATAATTGTACTATTAATTATTATTAATAAATTATGTGATAATTTGGACTCGAGGTAAGGAGAACATTACATTAAAAATATTGTTTTAAATGTTTTAAAGATTTAGTTTCTAAATATTTTTCATCCATGTTCATCTTCATAGAATTATTTTATAAATTTATTTATATGGATATAAAATAAATTATAATGGAAATTTTATGATTATTCTTAATTTCATAAAAAAATTATTCAAAACAAATATTTTTGCATATTTTATACAAAAACATCTTGAATTTATTTACAAAATCCAAAAGGAATGATTAATTTTTTCATAAACAACATCAATAGATTTTCCTTCCAATTTAACTATTATTTTATGATAATATTAAATTATAATATATTTAGTTTTATTCAAATAAAAAACATATTTCTATTTTTTCATAGTGTTTTCAGAAAGGTTTTTAATGGAAATTTTTTTTTCATATCAGGATGATTTTTTCTTATGTGTATGAAGAATGTTTTTTTAATTATGATGATATAAATACAATAATTAATGTGTTATGATTATGTTATAGTTCAACAAATTTTTTTATTATTATGGTTGGTTCCTTTAAAAAGTATATACATGTGGTTAAATTATAATACATTAATGGATGAGCCCGATATATCACTTTAATGCATTGGGTAAAGTGGTCTCACCCAAATTTACCCATGATTTTAGGGTTAGGCTGTCTCTTGTAGTTTAGCTTGGGTTGTCGAATCCTTAGAGACCTAATAAGTAACCCACAGAAACATGAATATTATGGATTGTATTTTATTTTGAAGTCATGAAATTAGGTTGATTTTATATGAGTTTAAGTGAATTCTATAAGACTTAAGTGAATTCAAATTAAAAGAATGAGCAGATCCTAGGTTATGACTTAGGGTGGATTAGATGAATTCCTTTTTTAAAAAATTTCAAATTCATTGACTCGAGTAGGATTAATTCAATGAATTCAAACTAACATCGTCAATTACTAGTTAAACACCATCAAAAACACATTATAACAAACTATACACTTTTAGGATCATTTTCCTGATAACTCCAATGTAAAGGATCTTATTAGCACATAAAAGTGGGATAATAAAATTCAATAAGGAAGAGGAAGAAAGAAAAACCTTAAATAAAGGAAACTCAAGTAAAAGAAATAAATAACATTTAGTGAGTGAGAAATTATATCCAATACATCCCCTTGCTACTCCCTTGGAATAAACCATAAAAGATTTATCCCTCCATTGATGAAATATTCTCAACGGAAGGGGAAGTAGACTCATAAGGGCAGAATAGAAGAATTAAAACAACAACAAAATAATGATCACTCCACCATTGTGTGAAGAAAATCACAAGGATTTGTGTGAATACATTCAAACAATGAGGAAATGGTTGTAAGTTGATATTAATAAGAACATAATAAGATAATAAGAAGAAATTTCATTAAATACTAAGGTGATTCAAACAACTTACATGCGAAAGATGAACATTACAACGAAAAATCAGCATAATAACATTACAATGAAAACACAGCTCCAAGATGATCAACTCCTTCACCATAATTGCCTTTAATAGGCATTTCGAGAGGAATGGATAGAGATCCAAATATTAAAAACAATCCCACTTTATTATTGTAGGCCTAGGGTGGTGGAAATTAAGGGAGAGTGGACTACTTTATCCTTGACCCGAAGTGGTAGCCGGCTTGTATCCACCGAATAGAGGTGCCGACTTGACCTTCTAGATGGTCGAATTAGATTGGGAAATAGAAGAACAAAATGAATCCCTAGATGTTTCCTAACCTCCAGTAAAAAATCAGCCCAAATATAATTTTTTTTTCGAGAAATAATCAAAATGTTGTTATGTTTTTCTAGGCCACAGACTCTGGCCTTGAATTTAATCTTCAACATGGAATGTCGTTAACTCCAGTAAAACATCCGAATTTTTTCTTTTGACAGTTTTATTGAATATTAACTATTATTTACTCTATCATGGGTTTATGTTTCATATTTATTGGGCTTAGATGTTGGTCGCTACAGTAGTTTTATTTGGTTGTTGTCCAGTTCACTTCGCACAGAATGTTGTTAGTTCAAGGTCCAAATTGTTGGTCTTACAATATAAATCTTCAAGTACTAAAAAATTAGGAATTTTTCCCATTATAATAAAAAACCATAAAATTAAATATTAAAATAAAATCAATATCTTTGGTTATTTTATATGGTGTTCAAAAATGTATCATGTAATAGTACATTTTTAAAAGGAATTACAATAATAATGTAAAATGATGTTAAAGTGTAAAATGCACTAACATGGTGTTCATGAATAATGAAGGACATGAATATTATATATATTAAAAATTAATATTATCCTTATTCAATGGATAATGTTAAAGGGATATATTTAAAAATTTAGGCTTCTCTAATGAGATCATTAGAATTTACAGGGTATGTTATTCCACTTTTAAGAGTGATTGAACATGTGATATTGAAATTTCTCCGAAGCTTCCTATATAATTTATCTATTATTTCAAAGGGTTATAATTAAAAACTTATTATTTCACCATGTTAGAAATTAATGATATATATAATGTAAATAATATACTAATTATTAAAGATAAAATGTATATCCATTTTTTTATAAACGTTTTCTATGTTTCTAATGATTTCAAAGAAACCATTATTAGTATTATCTTTCCTTTAAGTGTTCTTATGATATATTTTATGAATGATTTTTGGGAAAAGATGTTGATTTCTCGGATAAAAAAATAAATATTTTAGACTAAAATTTATTTTGAAAAATAAAAAAATTTATGAGTATTTATTAACAATTGGGTTTCTTTCATTCATTCTTTTAAAATGTACTTACTAAGATTCTGTTTTGATCCCACATTTTCCAAAAAAAAATGAAGGATTTTATGGATGATTAGATACATGGATTAAGTCAACATGAAAATTGTGAAGATATGTCATGTATTGAAAACATGATATATCATAAAACTTTTCTCTTGTTTGAAAAATATATTCTTAGTGGAAATATCCACTATGTAGTTTAATATTTATTTTTGTATGGGTGATGAACTCATCCTCTAAAACCATAAACCTTAAATCTATTTTGGAATTTAATATAATTCATTCATTCCTAAAAGATACAATTTTCACATTATTTAAGGTTAGGTCATTATAGATGGTATTAAAGAGAAGGTTTGGATAATTTTATATATTAGGATAATGTATGTAATTAACCTTAATATGTTCTAGTTAATGGTTATTAGGAAAAATAATTTTAATATTACTATGCTACTTTATGTAAAATATGTTTATTTGGAATGGTTTCTCTATAGGAAATAGGGAAGTTCATGTATTAAGGATCCAAGACCACAATATCCTTCAAAATTAACTATAAGGAATGGTTAGAATTGGAATAGAGTAGTTTGTTAATTTAATGTCTCAGTTGACACTAGTTATATATGTTGGTGGTATACCTATGAGTGAGAAATCATGGTCACTACAAAGGAACATGTCTATAGTGAACCATTTCATGAAACAACACCCTCCAAGCTCAATAGATCGACTTGCCCAGTGGTATATGAGGGGTAGAATAAAATCATAGGAAAAGTGATATGAATTAATAGGTTATCTAGATCATCTTAGGGTAACTGATTTTTTTAATTTTTAAGGTGAATTTGATCAATTTTGGTAAATAGTTAAAAATATTAGATAAATTTAAGAGGCTAAATTCATGGAATCAAATACATTTAATAATCCTTCCCTTGAGATTTATTTTCATACGGTTGTTTGAATTTGGATGGAAAATAAATTCATAGTATATAGGTAAAAAATATGAATATTTGGTGCCTGCATATAAAGAAAACATCACTCGATTATCATGGTACACACCTATTATATCCAAAATAATGATAGAAAAATTAATTGGTTTTATACTTAGGATTAAATCCAAGTTATTTAATATATTTAGCCTCTAAAAAATTTAAATATTATGAGAAATTTATTTTTTTAAGATAACTAGGTGAAAATTGAGTCTACTGGTGATCGTGTGTCTTACAAAAAAATAGAATAAAAAGTTTTAGGTGAAAATAAATTGGAAAAATCCAAAATTGAAATATGATTTT
This sequence comes from Viscum album, assembly GCA_963277665.1. NCBI lineage: Eukaryota > Viridiplantae > Streptophyta > Magnoliopsida > Santalales > Viscaceae > Viscum > Viscum album. Next base: position 1,007,684,769 of record OY728134.1, read on the forward strand.
AATAGAATCAAGGTTCCAATGTGTGATAGGTGTGATCAAAGGCACCCTAAGGAATGTATTGTGTGATTTTTGTAGTGGTTATGATGTGGTAAGTTTGATAATATGTCTGATAAATTCAAATAATTCTGTATTAGTAGTGGTAAGATAATTTTTGAGAAATTTGAATTATAAGTGTTTTTTGTGTAATGAGATGGGTTATTATGAAAATACATGTCCGAATAATTGTATGAATGATGGGAAGGAGAAATAATATAAGAATAAGGGTGTAGTGAACTCATTTGCATCTATATCATCATATGTTGGGATATAAAATGAAGTAATAATATGTACATTACAAGATTATTTAGATTATTCTAATGGACCTTTAGATTTGGGGTCACCACATTCATTAATTTACAAAAAATAATTACTAGTAACATAAAAATTTCACCTCAAAAAATGATTTTGGGATATATGGTAAAACTACTAAGGGGTTTTATTGTGTTGAAAAGGCTTTATAAAAAATATTCCTTCAATTATCTATGAGATAGTTTTTCCTTCAAACATTGTTGTCTTTTCCAATGTATAATTTGATGTTATTCTGGGTATGGATTGGAAATCATTTTATCATGCTACTATATACTGCAAATCCAAAGATTTTATTTTTTAAAATTAGTATTAGTTTTATTATATTTACGAATTCATAGATCTGATAACAAAACAAAAAATATAAGAAATTTCTAAGATATGTAAATGACATTTACCATGCTCATGTTTTTTGAAAATAATAGAAGTTTTTATATTAATGATGTACCAATAGTAAAAGAATACCTAGATTTTTTTAGATCAGTTTCCTAGTATTATATATGATCTGGCAGTTTAATTTATTATTACCTAGTTCCTCATGCTAATCCAATTTCAAAACACCATTATCAAATGGATCAAGTAAAACTTATGAAATTGAAAATTTAATTACAAGAATTTCATGATAAAGGTTTAATTTTATCCTGAAATTTACTAAGGGGTGCTCATATTTTGTTTTTTAAAATGAATGATGGTTCCATGAAGATTTTCATTGATTATGGAGCATTGAATAACATTATATTTTAAAAAAAATTATATGTTTCCATATATAGATAATTTTTTTGATCACCTGTAGGGAGATGGTTATTTTTTAAAGGTTGATCTCAAATATACATACCATCAGCTGAAGGTGGAATAGGATGAAATCCCTGATATAGTATTTCATACAGGGTATGGTAATTATGAGTTTATAGTTACTCTTTAGGGTGATGAATAATCTTTTTGTATTCATGTATCTTAAAAATAACGTTCCCAATGAATATTTTGATTAATTTTTGGTCATGTTTATTGATTATATTTTTTTTATTCTAAAACTTATAAAGATCAAAAATATATATATAGATTATTCTAAGAATCTTTAAAGAAATGATATAATTTCGAAAATTTAGTAAATGTGATTTTTGGATATAAAAGATTTCATACCTTTGAAATACTCTAAATAAATATCGAATAATTTTGGATCCTGCTAAAACTAATGTCATTGATGAATGACCAAGACATAAAAAATTACTGAGATCCATAGTTTTGTGGATTACTGGGCTATAATTAGTGGTTTCATGAAAACATTTCATGTTTACCTAGATAATTAACCAATTTTAACATGAAAAGGATTTAAGTTAAGCTTAATAATAAAATTAAATGACTGTTTCCATGAATTGAAAAGAGAATTACTGAATTCTTTGGTTTTGGACCTACTATCCAAAAATGGTGACACTTTTATCAATTGAATTTCATCATTGAATTTACTTGTTACTATAATATAAAATGACCAGGTAATTACTTATGAATTTTTTCAATTAGAACATCATTATCAAAATTATCCTACACTAGTACTAGAACTGGTAGTTGTATTGTTTGACTTAAAAATATAGTGACATAATTTATATAGTGTACAATACAAAATTTAAACTGATAAAAATGTTTTAGGAAGATATTCAATTTTAAATTGTTTTACATGGGATATAGGAGATTTAAATAAATGGAAAAATATTATACCTTCACAATACATTACCATCATGTAAAGAAAACAAATTACATGATGATTTGAATCAAAAACATAATGTAAATTTAACTATAATGCATCTTGAACATGATCCCTAGGTTAATGATTTGATCGATCGTGGCTTCTAAATTGTATATGTAAGGACTTCTTATATTTTTGTAGGTGTTGGTATTATCATATTTTTTAAAGAGGATTAAGAAGGATTAGAAGGATGATGGTGTTTTATATAGAAATGTATAATTGGGTAAGAAAAGTAAGAGGCCTGAATTTAATATTGAAAAACTATGCTTTTTTATATTTGGAAAAAGGTTATCTGTTTTATGTGACCCTTATATGATGATGGTACTATTGGTTGAGGTTCATTGATATCTATTTTCAATTCATACTAGTAGAAAAGAAATTATATGTAACTTCAGGAACATTTTTAGTGGGAAGGAATGTATAAATATATTTTTGGTTTTACTTTGAAATGTTGTACTTGTCAATAGGTAAAAGTATAATGACAATTACCTTGGGGTATTCTTCATGCTATTCCACTATTAAAATGAAAAGGATGGAATATATCCATGGATTGTTTGGTGATATTACCAAATAAATCTTGAGTTAATAATGTGATTTGGGTATATATTGATTGATTAACAAAATGTACTCATTTTTATCCTATTTGAGACAGTATGTCACTAAAAAATATTTAATTTATATAAAAGAGATTATTAAATAACATGGGGTCCTTTTTCCATTTTATATGCTCTTGATCGCAGATTCACCTATAATTTATGGAAATGACTTAAGAATTCACTGTGCACATAATTAAATTTCAATTTAGACTTTCTTCCACAATCTAATTGAATTTTTGGAAAAAATCATAATTTTCAGTATATTATTTTATCTTATTCAATGAATTATTAGAGAATTTGGAATCAACATCTAACTTTATTTTAGTTTCCTAGTAATTATATTTTTCATTCTAGGATACATATGATTCCTTTTGATTCATTATAGGAAAAGTGGTGTTAGGCTTGATCTTGTTGGAATGAATTTTGGGAAAGAAATTTTTCAAGAATTTAATTGGTAAAAGAAGTGGTTGAGAAGTTAAAGATGATTCAGAAACACATGAGTACGTCTTAGATCAGGAGGTAAAGTTATGTGTATAACCAGAGAAAAAATCATTCTTTCAATGTATGTGATTATGTTTCTTTTAATGATTCTCTATGGAAAAGTGTAATGAGATTTGGTAAAGAGGGAAATTTCATTCAACGGATCATTTGTCTATAAAATACTATAGAAAATTTGTACTTCTTATTATTGAGTGTCCATTCCCCCAAGTTTATCCGAGGTACATGACATAAATCATGTTTCACTGTTATGAAAATATGTCCCACATGCAATTCATTTTTTGACCCCTAATGTTGTATAGTTTCAAGAGAACCTTTGTTATATGAAATACCCAAATTACATTCTTCATTTCTGAGAGTAGGTGTTATGGAATAAATGGATTCACCCTATTAAGGTTTTGTGGGGAAACTAATATATTGGGGAAGAAACATGGGAATCTGAAAAATTATAGGTTGGAAAAATATCCATAATTTCATAATAATGAATAAAATTTTAAATGGAAAACTTTTACAAGGGGAGTAATTTAATAGCCTAGGATATAAATCCTTGAACCTATGCTTCGGATTTCATCACATATAAATGTTGTGTGTTTTTTTAAACCAATGAAACAGAACAAATAAACAACATTTATTACATTTTGGGAAAATTTTCAGTGTAGGTTTTGGAGACCTAGATACATTCCTTACAACATAAAAATGCTGTGAAAAATGAAATGAAGGAAAGAAAAAATCTGCATGCATTCTTCCTCCTCATTGAATTACACTTCACAAATAAATCCTACTAAACTTGTTAAAATTAAATTCAAAACATATGGTGAGGAATTATTTTTCCCAGAAGGGGTTTTAAAATCATTGGTAAAAAAATTTAAAATATTTATTTTGGATATAAAAAAATAATTATGTAGGTTTTCCGAAATATTGAAACATAATAATTTATATACAATTTTAAAAAACTATAAATTAATAAATTAATAACATTTTAAAACAATTCCTAGGATTTCTCCATTTGAAAATAATAATTTTGAAGGATTAATTATAATACTTATCAGACTTTAAGAGAACCATAAGTCCACATGGTTTTATATAATATGTGAAAATGTCCCCTTATGTTCATCGTTTCACTCACCATACTATAAATTTACATTCCCTACTCTAGTTCCAATATTATGAAAAAAAATTATTGTTTCTTCCTTTCTCAATCATAACACAAAAATGAATCCAAATAATAGATACAAAAATTATTTTCTTTAAAATACAATAATCCTACATACTTTTTAACCTGTAATAAACATTTTTTGAGAGTTTAAAAAATGATATTTAAGATAAATCTATGATAACAAAAAATAGCTCTTTTTTGAAAGTCATAAATATATATTTAAAATAAAATAAATGAATACTTGAATAAAAATGCATGGAAAGTCAATGAAAACATAGATGATGGACATATCTAATTTATAAATGTTATACATGGATGTGAGGGATCATTGTTACTTATGAAATAATAGATTTTATTTATAATTAAGATATAAAATGAATACATTTATCATTTATAAATAAAATATACACATAAAATAATAACCATAAAATGAATATTATCTCCCCTAGAGTTTTATTTATGAAATAATCAAATTAAAATAAAAAATTTAATTTAAAAAAACAAAATATTGTTTTGATACTTTTTTAAAAAAATTAAATATAATATGATAAAATTCTTTAAAAAATTAATTCCTTACAAGATGTTCGATTATTCATAAAATTGTTTAAATAAAAGTTACAAATAGAATAAAATTTATGTTTTCCAAACATACTTTAAAATACTTTCATGCTTTCATAATAGATTTTAAATGTATAATTATACTTCAAAATATGTTTATACAAATACATAAATTTGGAAAATCAATATAAAGCACTCTTTTTAGAAATAGATTTGAAATATTTATAGAAGAAATCTTAATAGTCTATAAATTGATAATTTTGAAAATAAAGTTTAAATCAAACCCTTATATTATAAACAGATAGGTGATATATATATATATATATATATTTATATATATATATATCTTTTTTTAAATCTAACATAAAAATATAGATTAAAAAAATTAAAACTCATTCATATTGATTTGAAAATAAAAAATTAAACCAAGTTAATTCATAAAAAATATAAATAGGAAAACATATATATATATATATATATATAAACACATGTATAATTATTTATAAATATAACACCAATTGATAAAAACAAAATCTTGCCCTTACATGATTTTATAAAATTAAAGTGTAAGAATATACTTTATATACTTTTACAAAATTTTAAAACAGAAATATACCTTACCAAAATTAATGATGAATCAAATGTTGTTTTGGATATTGGACACTATGGAATAAGGAGAGAACGAAAAGTGGTTATAGATTTTGTTATTTCAAAGTGTGTAAATGAGGATTTAAATCATGAAAGGTCTTCTAATCAAATTAATCCTTCACTAATAAAAGATGATAAATATTGTGGATCAGGTTTTTTAATCGGCCAAATTTTAGAAATAATTTCAATTGACTGTTAAAATATTATATATATTTATATATACATCATTATCATTTAAGTTTGGTCACCTGAATGTTTTTAAATTGTAAAAAGTATGTCAAATATGAGTGTCTAATATTCTTTCAGATTTATTAATTTCATCTATTTGGTTAGGATATACAATATATTTTTATATATATACAAGGAATCCTTTGTAAGACGATGGTGTATATGAAAGGAAAAACTCAATATTTCAAGGGTTCGATTTAAAATAAACCACCATCCACATTGTTTATGTGGAAATTAATGTAAGTTGGGGATGAGGTGGAAAGGAACTTGCATGATGACGGATGAAAGGGTCCTGAAATCATCAACCTACTGGTTCAAAAGAACATGGGTAGGGGTAAATAAGGATGGTGACTGGGGATTTCATGAACGGTTTAGATCATCCAATATTGATCGGAAGGTTGGGATTAATCCTGAAATTTTTTAGAATAAGAAAATTAGGGATCAACTGAGGAAGGAAATGGACATAAAGGATGAAATTCGATTAAATGGGATGGATCAAATTCATCCTATGGCGTCCCACATTAAATACCATGTAGTCTGATCACCTCATTATAATACAGAGTGTTAATCCTATCATTTTGATGACACGTTGACACACCAAAGTGATCCTTATACATAGGTTTCTTACATGGATTCAGCCCACTTATGCACAAACCAGTATTCGACCCATATATATACACGGTTCGGACATGTGGGTTGCTTGGGCTTTATTTTCACTGGGTTCCTCCATCAAAACAATGGCTTTGCCTCATGGGATACCTTGTTCTGTGGTGGTACATCACCAAATTTTTCTAAAGATATGTTTTATGAAAAGAAAAAATATATTAAAGTATCATATATATATATATCACTTTAATTAAATCAATTAGTCCATTTTTTATTAGGAAAAACTAATTTCTCTTTCTTATTTAGAAACTATTTACATGGAAAAATATCTTTATTAAATTGTCAAATTATAATATATAACATCGTAAGTTTAATATTTAATTAAAAAATTATCATTAAATGCAATCATTTTTATTATTTAAAAATATTATTTCAAATCCATTTTAAATTTTTAAAACACTTAATTTCTATTTAGAATTCCAAAAGCTACACTTTTTCAACATTAAAAAAAGTCTTACAAATACAATGTTTATGGACATTCCTAAAAAAAGAAAATATTCACCAATGTTAATTCCATACTTCAAAATAGTGTTATATGATTCTTTTGTTCTTATAATCCTCATTATTCTTATTACTATATACTTTCTTATTTTGGAATATATAAGGGAATAAGGATTCATTATTTTCCTTGTTTTTTTGATGCGAGGTGTTCTAGTAGTGATACTAGGATTGTTAATATGTTTTCTAGATTAGTCATGTTCTTTATTTTGTAAATATGTAATGTTATTAGTGGTTTGATAATAAAATTATTCCATGTATGTTCATAATTATAGATTTATTCTAAATTAAAAATATTTATTATCTTGAAAATAATAATAATAATAATAATAATAATAATAATAATAATAATACATGTATGTCATGGTTTCAGGGCATTACATCCCCCTCTAACTGAATTGATACCACGCAATTTGTTTTAAGAAACCCACATCCTTATTCTTTTGAACCTCTGTCTTGATGTTCCTACATAAAAAACTATATTATTATTATTTATCAAAATTAAATTGTAACAATTAATTCATACCTTTACCAAATGCACTAGTGTCAGTCATTATCTTAAAAAGGTGGGGTTCTTCTAGTCAAATTAGACCTCAAAGAATTTTAAAATTCATTAATTTATTTTCCCCAAACAAAACATGAGAATCTAGGGTAAAACTCAGGTATACACCATTAGGATCTTGGGAGAGATGCACGAGAGGTGTGAATATTGTAGCTAAATGACTTGAATTATTTTATTCAAAGTCATTTAGACTTCTATATAGACTAAAATAAAAAACGTGATACAGGTAGGCTACAAGGAGGTCACCATCTCATTCAATTTAATTAAAATTCTTTAGAGACAAAAAATAGTTATATTGGGTAAACCATTTTAAAAGTCCCTCAAAATATTTTTCTGGACGTGCATAGAAAAGAAGTTATCCATGCACCATGAAAAAATAAAAAAATTCCAAATCCTTGAAAGAAGAAGATTATAATAGGAGTATTGAATATTTAATAATGGTGTTTACAATATACATTAAGGTTTTAAAGTACTCATATTCATATAGGAATAATTTTAAAATTATCTTTTCAAGAAAATCATTTTGAAGAGAAAAAATATTTGATCTTGTTATTCAGTCTTCCATCTAAAAATATTAAGGAAAAGAATATTATAAGGGAGGCATACAAAAATTTTCAATTTGTTCTAATTTTCCAAATTTATTTACATTGTTTCTCTAATACCAACTATAAACCCCGAACCCATGCATCCGAGTTTAGTTCATATAAATGATGTTTATTATTTAAAAAAAGAAAATAAACAAATGCATAACACTTACTACATTCTAGTTACCTTTCCAATCTAGTTTTTTGAGAATTTGATACATTCCTTGTATTTTAAAAAATAATATAAAATAAAATAAATGAAACAAAATGGCTTCATAAACACTACCTTCTTAATGAAATAAGAATCACAAAGAGATCCTATTAAACCTATGAAAAGTAAATTTAAAACATATGGTGTGAAATTATTTTTCCTAGTAAGGGGTTTTAAAATCATTGGTAAATACCTTTAAAATATTTCTTTTCACTAAATAAATACTTAGAAGTAGTTTTTCCAAAATATTGAAATATTATAATTTTTAGGCTATTTTGAAAAACTATAAATTTACAAATTAATAACAATTTAAAAAAATCCTTAGATTTATCCATTTGAAAATAATAATTTTAAAATAATAATTATGATACTTAGCAAATAATAAGAAAATATAATTCCAATTAGTCATATTTCATATGGTATAATGTCCCCTTAAGGTCATCATTGGTAAACTCCCAATAATATAACATAACATTCTATAATCGTGTTCCAATTTTACGAAAACATTTTAATGGTCCTTCCTTTCTCAATCATAACCCAAAAACAATTAAAAATAATACATGTATAAATTATTTTCTTTAATATAAAATAATCCTACATTCTTATTAACACGTCATAAACATTTTTTTGAGAATTTCTAAAATCCTTTTTAAGATAAATCAATGCTTATAAACCACAATTCTTTTTTAAAAGTCATAAATATATATGGATACTGAAATAAATTAATACTTAAATAAAAATTCATGTAATGTCAATGATAACTTATATTATGGATATATCTAATTTATGAATGACAAAAATGGATATTCATGGTAATTTTTAAAGTTGAAATAAATGATTTTATTTAGAATTAGCACATAAAAAGATATCATTTATCATTTATAAATAAATTATACACATAAAAAACAACAAAAAATGATTATCTTCTCCCATAAAGATTTTATTTATGAAAGAATAAATTTATTACAAAAAATTTAAATTACACTATTAAAAGTAAATAAATTAATTTAGATAATTTCACATGAACAATTACAAAACAATGTTTTGTTATTGTTTTAAAAAATTATAGATCTTATGAGATAATTGATTAAAACATTAATTCCTTGCAAGATGTTAAATAATACTTTGAAGGGTTTAAATCAATGATTAGAAATAAAAAAATTATGTTTTCTAAATAGACATGAAAATAATTACATGTTATCATTATAATGTTTGAAGGTATAATTACAGTTGAACATATATTTATACAAATACATAAATTTTGTAAATAAATATAAAACACTTGATTAAATTATAAATTTTAAATATTTATAAAAGAAATCATTACAGACTATAAAATGATGATTTTGAAAAAAAACCTAATCAATCCCTTATATAATAAATAAATAGATATATATATACCTAGATATATATATCTTTATAAATAAAACATAAAATGGTAGATTAAAAACAAATTCAAACCCTTCATATAGATTTGAAAATAAATGATGAATCACTTTTAATTCTTAAAATAGATCAATATAAATAAATGTAAATATATATATATACATATATATATATATATTTAAATCAATATGAAATTGATAAAAATAAAATCTGACCCTTAAATGATTTTATAAAATTTAAGAGTATGAATACACTATAAATATATATACTTATAAAAGTTTATAAAATAGAAATAACTCTTATCTGGATTAGAGATGAATCAAAGGGTGTTTTGGATGTGGGACACTAGGTAAAAAGAGTGAAAAAATAGTTTATAGTTTTAGGTTTTTCAATGTTAGAAAATGAGGGTTTAAATAACCCAAGTTTTTCCAATAAAATTAATAATTCACAAATAAAATATTGGAAATATTGTCCATCAACTTTGTTTAATCAGCCAAATAAAGATAATAATTTTAGTTGATAGATAAAATATAATATATATATATATACATAATTAGCATACTAGTATGATCGCCCAAAAGTTTTTGAATTATATAAAGTATGTCAAATGATGGTGTCCTTTGTTCATTTAGATTTCTTAGTTGCATATATAAGTTCGTGAAAGGAAATATATACTTATATGTATGGAAGGCTTCGTTTGGAAGATGAGATTGAAGAGGAAATGGAAAAAATCAATACTTTAAGGGTTTAGATTAAAATATCCCACCGTCCTCACATATTATGTTGAAATCTATGTGAGTTGGGGTTGATAAGGAAAGGAACATTGACGGAGGAGGAGGAAAGGGTCTCGGTGGTGTCCACCTACTGGTTCAAAGGAATGTGGGTAGGGTTCCATGAGGATCAATAATGGTGTGGCTTGAAGGGTTTAAATCATATGATATTGGTCAAATCGTTGGGATGAATCCCAATATTTTAGAGAAAAATAAATTTAGTGCTCAATCAGGGAAAGGAACGATCGACCATGATGAGATTCGGTATGATTGGATGTGTCAGATTCATCCCACGGGGTGACACTTTGAAACCCAAGTATTCAAAGCAACTCCTTATAATACAGAGAATCAATCATCTAATTTTTATGACATACAGTTAAACCATTGGGAGCCTTATACATGAGCTCCGACCCAAACTTTGGTCCACCTATGCTCAAACTGATATTTGATCCACCTATATACATGAACTTAACCTGTGGATTTCTCTAGCTCAATTTTCACCAGGTACATTCATTGAATCGATGACTTATCCTCACAAGATACCTTTGTCTATGGTGGTACTTTAATATATTTTTGTAAAAAGAAGTTTTTTAAAAAAATTATAATATATAATATATATATATCACATTAATTACATCATTTAAACAATTTTTTTAAGAAAAAATAATTTATCATTCTTATTTTGAAACCATTTACATGGAACCATCTCAATATTAAATTCAAAAATTATAAAATAAAACTATGAAAGATTAATTTATAATTAAAAAATTATCATTAAATTTCATCATTTTTATTATTTTTAATTATTACCTCAAAACCATTTTAAATTTTTAAAATGCCTAACTGTTAGCAAAATCTCTAATGGATATATTATTTTTCAACAGTCACAAAGGGTCATATAAATACTATGTTTAAAGACATTCAGAAAAAAACAAGATTCAGTGATGTTCATTCCTTAATTCATAATGGTGCTATATATTCCTCTTGTTCTTAAAATCCTCATTATTCTTCTCACTATATCTTTTCTTATTTTTTGAAGATCCATGGGATAGGGGCTATATGCTAGGTCTTATTGTGTTGATGAGAGGAGTCCCAGTGGTGATACTATGACTTTTAATGATGTTTATGGAGTATTCAAGATCTTTAGTTTGTAGAGATGTAATTTTATTAATAAAAGTATTCCTTGTTTGTTCAGAATTATAGAATTCAACTAAATTAACAACACTTATAGCATAAAAATAATATTAATAATAATAATAAAAGTATATAGTGGTTTCATGGAATTAAACAGGAAGTTTTAAAATAAATCATTTTCATGTCATATTATTATTTATTAATTATTTATTAATTATTTATTTTCACTATAATAACATTATGTTATTTTTTAGTCAAAAAGGAAATAGTTTTTCATACTAAATTTACTTAAATATATTAAATGGTTTAATTTAAAGGAATTATTTAAAAATATTAGAATTTTAATTTTATAAAATTAAAACTATTTTCAAAATCAGTGTATCAATATTTTCTTATGGAGGATTTTTTTTAATTTTCCGAGAAAATTGATTTTTCAGGGAATAGAGAAAACCCTGGTTTTTTTAAATTACCATTTCTATTCCTTAAAAGTCCAATAATGATTTATTTTTTTATATATTTAAAATAATTTTTATTTATTTATATGTAATAAAATTAATTTCCTTTGGATCATTATTATACCTCGTTTTTTTATATGTTCTTTTTTGGGCATAAAACATATTTTTATATAAACAAATTTCACTGAATTTTTCATTTTAAACATAAATTATTTTTTTCCTCTTAAATAAATTGATTAATGAAAAATTTTTTCCCAATTAGGAATCATTATATCCATATTTGGTTAATATTCCCATTTCATTTTTTGTCATTATGAATAGTAACCACGGTACATTTTTGTTACCACAATAAAGGTAGAATGGGTTAACTTAGATTAAAAAAATATCATAAGGATTAAAATTCATAACAACAATTGATTTTATTTGTGCTTATGATTCAAATTCATCCAAAATCATCCTAAATTTTTACATAATACATTTTTCCATTTAACTTTGATTTTTACCTTCATAATATTTAAGTAAAGGATAAAGTCAAAATGTTCAATCAATTTTTTTAATATTTTAAATATTTTAGGATAGGGATAAAAATATATTTTTTTCATTATTAATGGTATTTTTAAATATGAATATTTTTCTTAATAATGGTATTTTTTTTAATTGTTATTAATTAAATAATTACTTTAAATTTGTATGGAACGCCAACTCTGTGCTTGTGAAAGCATATGAAAAAACATTTAAATGATTATAAAAATTATAAAAGTAATATTTCCTGGTTTAGTTTTAGTGTCATAATAATTTAATATATTAATATAACGTATTAAGGATATATTAATTCATTATATTTTAATTTAATTATTGTCATTATTACATTAAATTCATATTAAATAAATGGTCCAAAATGATATTAAAGATATTCTCCAATAAAAAATATTTATTAAATTATTTAAAATTCATAAAAATCATATCATAATCCAAGTGAATTGTAAATAGTTGAATATATCAATAATGGTCTATTTATGCATCACTTTTACTTCTATATAATCTTTCATTACCATTAATGACTAAAAAATAAGATATCGCTATAATTTTCAAAAGGGTAAATGGGGGTTAAAACAAATATATAAGGGTGAAAATATCACATAAACATGTCTAAATATTATTAAATTAGAGTATTCATACATGTACTCATAATATATTCAAAATATATCAAATTTTTCGTATTTTCATATGAAAATTGATTTATATAAATTTAATATTAGTAGTAATTCCAAGAGTGCTCTTCTCCTCACTTATAAAAAGTGTACCTCCTCTCCTATATTCCTCAAACATTGTAAGTACCCTATTTTGGTCAATAATTTTCATAGTCCCTCATAAAATTTATTTTCCACTTCTTAGAGGTCTTTGTTTGATTATAAATTGATCCTAGGAAGGATTTTAGTAAAAACCTAAAGTTCTTTTCTAAAGAAGTGTTATAACTCTTAACATAGAATTTCATTTTATTTTGTCTTATACCTCCTCAAAATAATCTTTAACCATTATGAAATAATAATAATAATATATATATATTTATATTTTCTTATTTTAATTTAATAACCTATATCCATATCCTTCATCCATCAAATGGGATACTAATCTATCACTCATGTTTATGGTGGACTACCGCCTCACGAACCGATGAAATTTGTTTTCCGTCCCAACATCATAATGATATTTATAATGGTATATTTAATGTATATATATATATGATATTAATGATATATTTATCATATTGAAAGGATAATATATTATCTACTTTCTTACAATTCCATTCAATGAAAAGTGATTAAGTTGATTGTGTGTATGTACGGGTAACCACCTCCACAAACTGATGTGATACATTTTTCATAATAAAATCACATGGATACTATATATAAGTATATTTAACTAAAAAATATTAAATTTTTGATATAATAATAATTTTTTATATAAAAATTGATATATACCTTCTTTCCATCATTTTCATTGAAAAATAGAAACTTTACTCATGGGTACATAAGTACTAACATCTCCAAGCTGTAACGTAATTCGTTTTTCATAACCATCTTTCATGGTTGGTTTTAAAATTATAAGTAATGTATTAAAATGATAATTATGTCATGATTATTATTTTTGATATGATGGAATAAGGAAATTTTTTACCATAATCACCTTACCAATTTAATTTAGCACATATGAGCCAAATAGTGTCAAAAAATCCGATATGAACTTAATTGATTGAGTAATTTCATATAACATGGTGATAGGAATAATAAACATGAAAAAAAGTTTTAATAACATAAGAAAATTATCATAATTTTATTATTCAGGAAGATAAATAATGTAAATGATGAGTTTGACTCTAGGAAAGGGACACCATAGTTATGAAACCACATTTTAATCGTTTGAATGATTTATTTTCTAAATATTTTTATTCCATGTCTATATTATTAAAAAAGTATTATGGATGTATATATATTTACATAAATAATTTATAATGTACATTTTTTTGAACCTTTTTATTTTCATAAACAATTTCAAAATAATTCTTTTTATGGATTTTATATGGAATGTTATGACATTATTTTGAAAAGGAAAAAATAATGTTCTATTTTTATATATAACGTGTTGGCAGGTTTTCCCACCCCTATAACTATTATTTGAGGAATGTAAACTTTTATAATATTTTAGGTTTTCTTCTCAGAAATACCCTCTTTATATATTTTCTAATTATGTTCAGAACTATTTTTAATGGAATAGATATTTCTATAACATGAAATATTTTTATTGTGGGTGAAAATAATATTTTTTTTATAATTATTATGATGGAAAAGAAATATTTTGAATGATATGATAATGTTATGGTTCGTTGGAAGTTTTTTATGATGATGGGTGGTTCCGTTATAAGATTTTAATGGGTGGTTTAATTATAAAACAAGGATTGGTGAACCTGATATATATCTCTAATGCTTTGGGAAAAGGTAATGAGTTAAACTGTAAGGTTTCTCTTATGTTATTATTATAATTTACCCAGTAGGTTATACCATTTATAAGAGTAATTGCAATAGTGATATGGATATGATGTCTCATGTTTCCTATGTTATTTATATATTCTTTCTATAGGGATTTAGGGAAATATTATGACTTCATGATGTTAGTTATTCATCTTATATTTAATGGAATGTATTTTATTCTTCTTCAGGATGATATGTGTAAACGTTTTTGTAGAATTTGTCATGAATATTTCATGATTTTCGAGAAAACATTATGAGTTTTATCCTACATTTATGATTTTTTATGAAATTTTTTATTAAAATATTTGTGCTAATAAGTTCAATTCATTGGTAATCAAATGTTTTTTTAAAATGTAAATTTATTTTGAAAAAAGAAACTTTTAGTGAGTATCCATGACCTAACATGTTTCATTCTTTATTTTTTTTAAATGCATCATAATGAGATTTTTCTCATACAACATTTTATAAAAATTATCATGGTTTTGTAGATGATTTGATACAAGGAATAGGTCTTGATGAAAATTGTGAAGATATTTCATGAAGATAAAACATGTTATATATAAAAGTTATTTATTATGTGCAAAATGGATACTGAATAAATTTCCCTACTTTGTGATGTAATATGTATTTATATAAGGGCTATGGAAAAAAGTTTAAAAACTGTAAACCTAAAATATCATTCCAAGTTAAATAATAATTCTTTCTAAAAAGATAAAATTTTTGGATTATTAGGGTTGGTTAATTATAGTGAGACTAGTCAGTAGTAGGTGCTACTACCTCATCCACTATCTAATTGGTTTCATTACATCAGTTAAATGCTAGTCACATGTTAATTGAGACTTCAACTGAGGACTTCAAGCAACTCTTGATCCCTCTATTTTGACTAGTGTCTTCCTTGAAATATGGATAAACATAATTTATTATAAATCCATCAAATTAAAATTTTAGATACATAAATAGTGTTTTTGATCATCAAAACCACATAAGTGTGAGAGGTACAAGAATTTTTTGGTTGGTTTTTTTGATTAATAATTTACTATCACGTGAGATGTACCATTGAAATGTTTTAGATTTTAAATTTTTGAAAATATGAAATATATAAAATTCAAACAGTATAAAAAATTTTAATTCATAAAAAATATATAAAATAATGAAACTCAATGAAAATTTTCTATAATAATATTCAAGAAATATATTTTTTCTGAATAAAAAACATTCAATACTGAATATATTAGACAATTAATGTAAAGAATATCATATAAATTTCAAAATTTTGAAATTGAATATAAAAAAATTTGGATATACATAAAGAAAACTTATATTTAACCAAAAAATTAAATTTGGTCTAATAACATAATACAAAATAGAATTCGATTATAAGATGATAAAAATAAAATATAGAAATCAAAATGGCATGGATGGTGAAAGAAGAAATAATACAAAAATGTGATCTCATATTGTCCATATTCATTTATATTATCTATATTTATTATATTTGGATAGTTTTTCAATGAAATATTGTATATATCCCAATCATAAAAGAAACTATGGACTATGGTGGGATGTAATAGAAATTTGTAAAGCATTCAGAGGATAGTGTGACTAGTTATGAAATTGATACAAAAAAACACTATAATAAGTCATATATTCACTATTTTAAGGGTGTTTTCATAAATATCAACCAATAGCTCATGTGAGGTGAATAAGGTAAAACATATTATGTGTTCTTGTATTTCATTCCATACCCTCATCCAACTCACCCATTCATAATTATACTTTAATTAAAAATCCTTGAATCTGTGGGGGTGGTTTCAAAAGTAGTGAATACTTATTCCAGCACCACTAACATTGTTATAACAATAATATGGAAGATCTCCCATACATTGATTTAGAATTAACTATTAATTAGAGTTCTCTTTACTACCCAAAGAGTTAGACAAAACAATTTCCTTCATCCTCCATATATAATAAACCTCCATGCAAAGATCGATGAGAAACATGAATTTTTTGATGTAGTATTTTATATGCCACCTGATATTGGCATTATCACAAAGGAAATAAACAAGAATCTTGGAGTCTAGTAACCTAGGATTTTTATACATAAATATTACAACTTTTTTTGAATATTCATTACATTATATAAATACACACATGAAGACCGCATAGGTTTAGTGTCTTTAGAAACATGGTTAAATAATTAACTAGTTCATAAGTGAACTACATCATCTCGAACTATGTTCTTAATAACTAGAACCCTTACTAGAAACATCATTCATAATACCTTTATTCATAACTTTTAGAAAGGAAACATAAGAGATGGTGAGTTAGTATTCTTAGTAGGGGTAGACAAGGGAGATAAAATGGGTATAAGGGTATAAGAACATGGGCTTAATATTTGAAAATTCATACCCTTCATATTATATATCATAATCCTGAATCATGGAATAAATTAGGGTAGTTAATAAGACATTAATCCTAAAGGATCAAAGAACATAATCCAGGAGAGCATAACATGGGTAAAAGACATGGAATTTTTGGAATAAACATATGGATTGAAAATAAATTTATAGTAGTCATACCATACTTCCATGTTTATCATAATAGAATGGGTTCACTCACCAAACCATCATAATAGTGAAGGTTCACTTCTAATATTATCATAGTGGGAAAATTCTATTACCAAACTGGGATCACTCCGCATTATTTTCTTTTTTATCTCATGAGATATCAATACTTACCCAATGAATTAGAGAGAGATATATATATCACCTATAAAATAATAAAAATAAAACATATCTGTTTCACAAGATCATAAATCATTTAACATATCAAAACCAAAAAAATGTGTTTCATGAATATTTCATCATAGCATAACACATGGAAATTAAATGGGTTTAATAAAAATTTCATCATTTTATCATAAAATAACCCATAGAAAGTGGAACAATTTTCATAAACATCAAGAAATTATAAAAATAAAAACAAACCATCTAGATAAAGAATAAATATTTCTTACATTTATAATATCCCTATGGAATCATAATTTACATCCATTGATGTCATATTGGATGGAAACTTATTTTTGAAAGATCACTATGAACATTTCTAATGAAAAATAACGCTTCCACTTTGAAAATAACATTTTTTTTAAAAAAATTAGAATTCATTTTTAAAATATATTTATTTTAAAATATACATGGAAACATATAAATTATTCATTAATGCAATGGTTGGTCATGATGATAGAAAGTCTATTTTGTCATACAAGTAAAAACTAATACTCCTTTCACATTTAAGTAAAATTAAAAAGAGCCGTGTTCAAAAACAACTAGAAGAATGATTTTAAAACATTTTCTAAAATATCTGACATGGGTAAAATTTATTTAAAAATTAACTCTAGAATATTATAAACATTTACATAACATTTTTACAAAACATTGATATAGAATAATATAGTTTTTCGACTAAATAGGGAAATAAGGTAGATTTTAATAGAAAATATTTCTTACCTTCAGTACCTAAAGAGTGGAAAATTAAATAAAAACATTTATTATCAAGAAAAAACTATAAGTGATTAAATATAATGACAATTATTGATATTTAGAACATGAAATTTAATCATTTTAAGCTTAACCATGGACAATCCTGAAAAATAATGACATTTCAATATATCTCTTACCACTTTGGTATCATTTCAATCATAGTCCTCATGAAATAAAAAACCTTAGATTTATTTTTAATTCCAAATAAAATTCATAATAATCATTATAAAATATATTCATAGTCAGTATATACACCCTATAAAAAACCTTGTGAATATGGCATGTGTCTCATGGAAACTAAAAGTGATATGCAAATCCATTTCCTTTATTCTTAACTTCATTTGATTGTTATCTAGCCTCATGTATGGTAAATATAAATTTATTATAAATATATTTTATAATATATATATATATAATCATATTTGATACATTTTTAACATTTTTACACATTTATTATTAATTCATTATTAAAATGATCATTTATGGGTGCTAACTGTTTCGTTTTTCTTGAGCGTTTTAGTTCAGTAGTTCTAATACATATACTTTGATCATAATTCCATTATATAAATAATTTTAAACAAGAAATTAATATTATATATGTTCATTATATACAAATTTAAATTCATTCGTTAAATTTAGATATAGAAAGATGAAATGTATCGTTTATGGATACGATAGGTCGTATGTACGTAAGTATATAGTTTCCATCATTCGAAAGATGAAATCAAATCAAATTAAAGATGTATTAACTTATATGGATTAATTATGAACTCTTATATATCACATATATTCATTAAATTATTCCTTGTTACCATCCATGAAGATTTTATTTGAAAATGAATCATATCAATTCGAGAGGTGACAATAAATCGTACACATGAGCGGCATTATCATATCACGCATTGAATGGAAATAAAGATGGTATATGTAGTAATATAATTCTTGTAGTAAAATTATTTTACAAATAATATATATATATATATATATATATATATATATTAAATTTATAATTATATATAATATTGATCAGTGGTGATATAAAATGAATTACATCAGTTTGCAGGTAGTAGTCCATCGTACACATGATCAACAATTTCATTTCCCATTTAATGGAATATGTGATGGATATAGGTCAATAAATCAACATAATAACATTTAATTATATGGAATACTCTGAGGATATTATTTAATAATGTTTTAATAATAATTTAAGGATTTGGAAAATGAGATAAAATGGCGATGCATGGTTATGAACATTAGCTCTTCTTCAGAGACTATTTATGTTTATAGTTAAAGCCTTCTTATGATGGATTCCTAATCAAACCAAGGCCTCTAGGAAATGGTAAGGTAATTAAGAATATTTTTTTTATAGGTATCATCCAAATATAATGGATGTTTTAGTTTATAGGTGATATCAATGGATGTATCCTTTTAAACCCCACTTGGATGCTACTAGAAAATTTCTCAATAGAATCTAAAATTATAAAAAGTCATTCCCTATCCAAAAGATTCCAATTGACTATATATTAAAACTTAGTGAAAATAATATTTCAATATTTCTATCCAATAGGATTTAAAAAAGATTTATTTCCTATCTTATCCTTATCTTCTTAGTTTAACCCCCATTAAACCCATTTTAACCTTAACTGTAGTAACCATTATTTACAATTTTCACTTTTCATTAGTGTCAAAAATTATTTTTACAAAATTTGATAATATTAATTATTATCAATATTATAAAAATAGATTAAATTTTATCATATTCAATTAAAAAAATTAGAAATTTTTAATTTCATATTAAAAACATAGGCAAAATGAAAAAGAGGTTGTCTAAAGTAGAATTGTTATGAAGTATAGATAGTTTTCATATAAAAAATCAATATAAAATTCATTATAATGAAATAAATGGATAAATAAATATATAATTGGTATTAATTTTATTTTAAACCCACATTAAATTAATTTTGATGTTTTTAGAATCTTTAAATGATAAGACAATTCTTAATAAAAATTAGTGTTTTTCACTTTCCAAAAAAAATTATCTTCTCAAATTACTCTAAAATATTCATTATATGATTGTTTTTAAATGATAACTCGAAAAATGATGTTCATTTTTTTAACTAAATTTTCTAAATGTGACTATAATTGATTTTAAAATAAGCGTTCTTAATGAAATAATACTTCTTTTTTATAAAAATACAGTTTTTAAGCGTAAAATTGGATTTATTTACACCTTGAAAACACATAAGGTGAATTTTAAAATTAATTTTATTGAATATATATTATATATATATTTCATTAAAATCATTCACCAAAAGTGATTTCATTAATTTTTTTACATAAAATGTGTTTGTGTGCATAAAAATAGTTTTTCTTGAAAAACATTTCCTTTATTTTCAAATGGTTTTTATTTTCATTTCTAAATAATTGGTAACCAAATAATTTATTTTATTTAAATTTATAAACTATATATTTTGCATAATTTGGTTAATTCTATTTATACTCTCCATTAAAAATCAAAGAAATAGTTATATTAAATGATAATATTTTAATTTTTTTTGTTTCGTTTAAACAAAGTGAAATGTGTGACGCAACCTGTCGAAGAGAGTGATTATTGTGTATAACAGAAAATATCATAGAAATTATGTTTATTTGTCAAAAATATTTCATAAAATTATAGGGAGATACATTATACCCCCTTTTAATGAATTTATCCCTCAAAATGTGTCTCGAACATCAATTTTATACCATTTGAAAGGTCCTTTGTTGTAACCCACACTATACTAAGGAATAATAAAACTTCCCATAAAAAGGGAAATTTGGAAAAAAAATAATGGTTATCTGAAGTGACACATAACAAGGTTTCCACAAATAGATAACATTGGTGGTAAGTTAACATATGTACATTATAGAGAAAACTAACTCCCCGTGAATAATAGAGATTGACAGAGAACATGGTCAAAATATGGTTATCAACCACAAAATAATAAATTTTTTATGAGTGAAAAGACATTCGATTCATCTAAAGTGATGGTAAGAGTATAATTTTTTTACTCAAGATCCTCTCCCTAAACATTATGGATTACTTTACCAACTTAGATAATTACATATGTAAATACACTTACTTGGAATGTGTAATTACATATTTTAATAAACATTCACCCCATTTACTGCCCCGAATGATGATTCTTTAAGTGAAATATATCATTCCTAAAGTGATAAAATTTACTCTTAACAGAATATATTATCCATAAAAGAATGAAACGATGTTCATACATTCTATATATATAAACTAAAATAAAAATTATTAACATTGGTTATACAATTTGGATAAATTAGAAGATAATAATGATATTTAGAGCTTAACTAAATCTATTCCAAAAATTGTTAACTGTATGGTTCCTCCAAAATATTTCTGACCAACATTAAATCCTAAATATTGGAATGATTTGATATCATATCCCCCCATAATCAAATTAATAATAATTTTAATCATCCATAATATTTTATACTAAAATTTATATACCTTAATCACTTCCATAAAGTTCAAAATAATACTATATATTCTTCTAAATGATAATTCATCTTTTATACCTTAAATAAGCTCTTATCATTGCCAAAAAAATTGATTTATAAATTAGGGTTCATCATTTCAATTACATATGATCCAAATTTTATTCATAATATCATATTGTATTTCCTCATTCTAAAATATATGTGGATATATATAATCAATGTTGAGAATAACATGAAATTTCACTAAAGGATGCACAATTAGATTTTCTTAGTACTCATTTATATAATATTATACATAAAATTCCACCCTATAGAGTTCCATAATTATCATGATTCAATTTAATTTTTTTTATATCATAATCTTTCCAATTTTTATTTGTATTTATAGATTTGTTTGGATTATGATCCCCATTATTCCTTTGATTAGGGTATTAATTTTCCTAATTCTCAAACTCTTTCATTTGAAACACTGGAGTAAGGGTTTTGTATTCTGTTGACCTCTCTCTATTAATTTCATTGATTGGCCTATTAAAATTAATTACATATTATTTAACTCAATGGACAGTCTTTCCAAACTTAATTTACTTCCCAATTCTACTCAATCAATTCCCATGATTTTTCTTACCACATTTATAGCTTTTATGTGACTAGAATTTCATTCCACTGTATGATTTATTTGGTTTCTCATAATAATCAATCTTCATTTTCTTATCAAAACAATGGGAATGGTTTGAATCTATAATTTCAATTTATTCCTTTAACATTGAATTACTTATCCATATTTATATATGTATCTTATTTCCAAAACATTTTGAATTATATTTTTTATGAAACAAAATAATCGATCAATTTTTCATTCAGGGATGATGATTAAATGAGAAATGTACCATGTATTTCTTGTTAATTTGTCTTCAAAGGTAGTTTTATATTTTTATTTCTTATATTTGAGATCAATAAATTCCCTCTATATAATTTTAGGTAGAATAAAATGGTATTACTTACTAAAAATAGTCCTCATAAACTCATCCCATTCCATAAATTCAATTTCCTCATCTTGACTAATATACTTGATAAGTTTCCACTAATGGTGTACTTCATCGTCTAAAAGATAGATAGAAATAAAATTACCATTTTATGAACTAAAAGATAATGGAAAATATTTTTTTAGTTAAACTAATATATTGGTTAGCAACAAATGGATTAGAAGAACCCCTAAATGAAGCTGGATGTTTTCTCATGAAGGACTCCACAGAATGTTATTACCTCCTTTTTCATTTTGAATATCATCATGATTCATAGCTTGGGATCATTTTCTGATAATAGAAACATGGTTTTTCATTCCATCTCTCATAAAAATTAAAACATAGCATAACCCTTGGAAAATAAATTCTTTTTATAAACATTTCCTCTTTTTATCCTAGCAAAACCCATGGAAAAAAGAACGGGTTTTATAAACACCTTTTCATCTTCAACAAAAACCTAAACCATCTATATAATGAATAATGATTTCTTACTTTAATCATATCCATGATGAAACATAATTTACATAAAAGTATGTAATTTTTTATGTAAAATGACTTTGAAATATCACTTGGGACATTTCATGAGAAAAATAACCATTATAAATTGAAAATACTTTTTTAACACTAAAAAATCATAAAACCTTTTCAATATATTTTTCCTTGAATATAACCTTGGAATAATTTAAAGGAACAATTAAAGAAATTATTGGGTATGATAGTAGATATTTTGTTTCATTCCATACATGTTAAAACAAAGATTCACTTATTATTTTCTATAAAAGTAAAAATATCACTGCTCAGAAAATAACAAGAATATTCCTTTAAAAAAATAAAATTTCGAAAAATAGAAAATGTATTTAAAAATAATTTTATAATACTAAAAAAAAATTCTATAAAACATTTTTAGAAAAAAATTATAATAGAAGAAAATCGTTTTTTGATAGAAAAGATAAATAAGATCTATTTTCATGGAAAACATTATTTTAGTATCTTGAGTAAATAGAGAAAAATGAAATGAAAACATTTATTCTCATGAAATAGTCATAGGAGAATAAATTTAAGGATAATTATTGAGATTTAGGTCTTGAAAGTTCACTATAGTAATCATAATCATGGAAAATCTTGATAAATATTGAGATTTCCATATTTTCCTTACTGTTTTGGTTTCATTTGATTCATAAGACTCAAGAAAAAAGAACCTTATATGGATATGTGAATCATAGTGAAATATATAGTAATCACCATAAAAGAAATTCTTGGGAATTATATTCATCATATATAAAAAATAAATTGTCAATAGGTCATGTGTCTCACAGAAAAAAAATGTGTGATGGAAATCCCTTACCATTAGTCTGAGCATACATAGAAAGCACTCTAGATTCATATAAAATAAATATAAATTTTCTATAAATATATTATAGAATAATATAAATATTTTAAATATCATATAGGATCCCCTATTAGCATTTCAACTCATTTTTATTAATAATTATTTATTGAAAATAATTAGTTCTATGTGTTAACTGTTTTATTTAACATGAGAGTTCCCATTTATTAGTTAGGGTCCTTAAAAACATAACATTAGTACATAATATAAATAATTTTAAAAATGGTACTAATATGATATATTTTCATTATATATATATTTAAACTCATTCATATAATTTATAGATAGAAATATGAAATGCATCATTCAGGGAGACGGTGGGTCGTACGTATGCATAGACATATTTTCCATTTTTAATGGATGGAATGAAAGAAAAGTAAATAATTAATCATATTTAAATAATAATTATGATTTCACATATATCCCATATATTCATTAACATTGTTATTATTACCTTCCATTTAATTTGTAAGTGAAAATGAATCACATCACTTCGTGAGGTTGTTATCTTCCACAAACATTGACAATGTTATCGTATCCCACATGGAATGGAAATTGAGATGGTATATGTGGTAATATAATGATAGAAATAAAATTATGTGAAAAATATCATATATATATATATATATATTAAAATAATAATTATATCAAATCAAGATCTGTGTTGATGGAAAATGAAAAATGTCGATTCATGAGGTGGTAGTCCTTTATGCACATGATCAATAGTTTCATTTCCCATTTGAGGGAATATGGGATCGATATAGGTAATGAAATTGAAATATTAAAATAATATTATATTTAAGATAATTATGTTATTTTTTAAATAAAATTTCATAAAAATTTTATTATTTGTAAGAATAAATAAAAAGATAATGTAGGGTTAACATCTTTAAAACATCTTTGGAGAGCCTCTTCAGGATTATAGCAAAATCCTTCATATGATGTTTTCAATATAAAACTAAGGACTATAGGATGTGGGATGGATGTTCATAATGTATTTTGTAAGTTAGTATAAATACTATATGGATATTGGAGTGTGTAAAAGATAGAATTGGAGAGGTCTATTTAAAAGTAGGGAAGAAACCCACATTGAAACTACATGGAAATCTCTTAAAGAACCCAAAATGAAAAAGTAATTCCAAAACCAAAAGCCTCCAAATGAAAATATATTAGAATATGGGAAAGTTAATATTTAAATATTTCTAGAAATTAGGATTCATACATGTTTTATTAGAAAATTAACCCATATTTTTTAACTTAACCCCCAGTAAACCTATTTTAACATTCACTCTAGTAACTAATTATTACTTTTTTCACTATTCAATAAGGTAAAAAATTAAGCTAAACTTATTTGAAAATATTAATTATTTTAATTATAAATAATGAATCCACTTTACTAAATTCCATTGCAATAATTGGAAAATTTTAATTTAAAATTAAACTCATTGGCATGACGAAAAAGTTATTTTATAAAAAGACACTTTTCATAAGTATAGAAACTTTTTATATCAAAATTCAATATCAAATTGATCCAAATGACATAAATTAGTTATATGATTGTATATTTAAACTAGTATTACCTTTTAAACCATCTGAAAATAATTTTTATGTTTTTTAAAATCATTAAATGAAAATACATTCCTATATAAAAACCAGTATTTTTTCACTATTCATAAAAAATAGTCTAGGAAAATTCCTAAAAATTCACTATAATATATATTTAACATGATGATTTCAAAAATGAATTTTATTTTTTCAATTAAATTTTTTTAATGAGAAATACTTTAATTTTAAAGTGTGAAAAAATTGGCAGGACTATTCTTTTATAAAAATAATGTTTTTAAGCCTAAAATTGGATTTATTTATAACCAAAAAACACATATAGTTATTGATAAAAAATAATATATTTCATTTATAATATAAATATCATTAAAATAAATCAAAAAAACTGTTTTGTTTATATTTGGAGAAAAAAATGTTTTTCGGCCTAAAAAAAATTCATAAAAACATTTCCTTTATTTTCAAATGGTTTTCATTTTAATTTCTAATTAATTGGTAACTACAGGTTTTGTGAAAAAATATATTCTTAATTTATTTAAACCTATTTATACCCATAATTCCAAATTATAGTTTATAATTATATCAAAATAATAAAATATTAATAGTATGTTCCTTTTTATTTATAATATGTGTGGCGTGCAACAAGAACTATTGAATTAACTCGTTATTGTGTGTAAAACAAGCAATCGAGGAAAATAATTTTTTTTGAAAAAAAATATTTTACAAAATCTCAGTTTGTTACATAGATTCTAACTCCATCATGTCAATATTAGTGTTGATTATCATTCCCCCACCCTTCTTACAAGCTATAATTCTCTAATTACCATAATTGTATCAAGAATCATTTCACTGCGACTAATTCATTCTCTTCTACATCACCAATAGGTTTTATCATATAAATTTTGATAAATTGAAACTTCACTTGAAATTAAAAAAATTCTTCATTTTCCAAACTAAATTTAAAACTTGATACATGGCATATAGAAACTACTTCATTTGAAAGCTCTATATATTCCATTAAAATATTAGGATATAGAACCCATAACTTATTTAATGAACAGTCCCAATAATCAAAATTGTTGGTATTTTTTTCATCTAATTGTATAGGAATGTGTGATATTTTCACTACATATCTCCACATCCATTTATTATAATCAAAAACATGTAATTGTTGCAAGTTATTTCCACTATGTGACCTAACACTACGAAAAAATGGATAGAATTTTGGAAACTCGTATAGTTAGGACACCAAGGTTATCAAAGAATGTGAAATCCATATAGACTCTTCTAGATATGAAAAATATTGTACACATTTTTCACATTTTTCACCAAATTATGTTCCATCGGTACAAAATGGTAATTCTAAAAACTAAATCATTGTTACATGAATGTCACATGATTTATACTAGTCTTGAACAATCCATGTTCCACTACCCTTACATGCAATGAGTCTTTAGTGATTTTCACTAAAACTCACAATGTCTAAACTAAACCAAGACCTTATAGTGTGAATTGAACCCTATGAAAAAAAAGAAGAACTAAATATAAAACTACATAATGTTAAGAATGAACTCATTATAATGGTAACACCTCATAGTTCATCAATCCTTAAATAAAATTAATTTCCCATGTACAGGTCATCACTACGGTTCACTAAACCATACTCTAAGGAGAAAATTATATAATTTTTAAATAAAAACACAAAAACTCCCCAAAATATAAATAACCCCAAAATAAAGTAAAATATTATTCAATGAAACCCAACAATGACACAATATGTGTCATAGGTGAACTTTCACTTAGCGTCCATGATGGTTCTTTGAATTTTAGTGGAGTGGATTGTGTCTCCAAAAACTCAATATCCTCATATACGGAAACATGATTTGTACTGACTAGTATTTATACAACACCTCCTATTTAGTGATTTTTGGTACTATAATAGATTTTATATAGCATCCCACCTTTTTATCACATAAACTTTCATTACATTTTACAAAACCGAGGATCTTTAAGGTTCAGTGTCTTGGAAACCAGGAAATTAAAACAATGAACAAAAAAAACATTTTTCTTAAACACTTGAAAGGCTTCTCCTTATATTCATCCTAGGTTCATTACTGCCTCTCATAACCTGGGGACATACATCAAAGGAAAGGGTGAGCAGAAGGCCCAGTAAGGGAAACAAGAGAAACATTTTACATATGAACTTGAGATACATCAATAAAGTCATGAAAAGAACATTAAGGCATGAAAATGAAATCATGAGGCACATCATAATAAAAACAACATTTTTCATAATTTGAAGATGTGGCTGCAACATTTAATATTGACAATCGTTTCGTTTCACCAAGGTCCATCCCCAAGGTGTCGTTAAAAATTACCAAGGTTATTCACCAAGGCGTCGTTAAAATGGTCATCTCTAGAGATTAAGTCTTTACCCAATGCATTGGAGCGCTATCAGGGCGCACCCTTAAATTTGCCTTTATTATCATGTGAGCCACATATATCATCATCAAACATTTCATAAATAACCCATATAGCATAAAATAAATGGCTTTCATTTCATAATCATAACATTTTAAAAACTGCTTTAAAGACATGATCTTTACGTCACTTTAAAACCCACAAAAAGGAAGGTGGGTCTCATGTCTGTAAATCCCAGAATTTAAAATAGACATTTTGTTATATATGTGAATACCTCTTTAGAAGAAAGAGCTTTGAGTATTCACTTAATAATATAAAAGAACTTTAGAAAAAGAGAGAGACATTTTGAGACGAAAATTCTGCAGCATAACGGCTATGTTACAAGGTTTTAGAAAACTTTGAAAAGAGAGGGGACATGGGTCACCCACTCATAAATGATCCATAAAACAGTAGGGGGAGAGAATAAGAAGGATATATGGACATGGTAAGGAAATTTTAAGGACATACCATTTGAAAAGAAAATCATGGAAGGAAGACAAAAATTAGATTTCTCTTATGGAAATTCGGCAGCCTAACGACGTCACTTAAACTTCAACAAAATTGAATTTGACAAGGTAAAATAGGGTCTCTCATCATATGAACATAAAAGTCCAGTATGATAGATATAGAGATCATACCCCAACATAATAGAAAGTAACTTGAAAGAATTGACATGAAAGTAGAACTTCAAAACGAGAAGGGTGAAGAACCACTTAAAAATTCGGCAGCCTAACGGCGCCACTTAAAACTTCAAAATACTGAATTGAAGAGATCAAATGGGGTCTCTCATCATATGAACATAAGAGTCCAGTATGATATATATAGAGATCATACCCCAACATAATAGAAAGGAACTTGAAAGAATTGACATGAAAGTAGAACTTCAAAACGAGAAGGGTGAAGAACCACTTAAAAATTCGGCAGCCTAACGGCGCCACTTAAAACTTCAAAATACTGAATTGAAGAGATCAAATGGGGTCTCTCATCATATGAAAATAAGAGTCCAGTATGATATATATAGATATCATACCCCAACATAATAGAAAGGAACTTGAAAGAATTGACATGAAAGTAGAACTTCAAAACGAGAAGGGTGAAGAACCACTTAAAAATTCGGCAGCCTAACGGCGCCACTTAAAACTTCAAAATACTGAATTGAAGAGATCAAATGGGGTCTCTAATCATATGAACATAAGAGTCCAGTATGATAGATATAGAGATCATACCCCAACATAATTAAAATGAACTTGAAAGACTTGACATGAAAGTAGAACTTTGAAAAAGAGAAAGGTGAATGAATCCCTTGAAAATTCGGCAGCCTAACGGCGCCACTTAAACATTCTTAAAACGAAATGATGAGAGTAAGAGGGGGTCTTTCATCATATGAACATAAAAATGGAAGTAAGAGGAGTATAAAATAACATCCTCCAAAATAAGAACATGAAGCATAAAAGGAATGACATAAAAGAGATCACTTGAAAAGAAAAAGAGGGGTCGGATCCCTTACCTTAAAATGTAACTCTTGAACCTCAAAGGTTGGGACCTTGAGGGCTTGGGGACACCTTGGGAGGACTCCTTGGGAGGTAATGAGACCAGAACTTCGTTGGGGAGGAGTGAGAAGTCTAATTGATGAGAGGAGGTCTTGGTATTTATAGGGAAAGTGAGGGGACAAGGCATTAATGGCCAAGGGACACCTCACTAGTGGTTTTGGCAAAACCATGGGCTTGCCCATGGTATTTGCCCATGGTATTGGCCACTTGGGACACCTCACACCTTATCTTACTATTCATAATTCGACCATATTGAATATATACTTAATACATCATTTAATGATGTCATTAAACACCCGAAACTTAAAAACTATACTTTCACTATTCACCGAAAATTCAACTTTCTCAGAATAATCCCAAAATTTCACCTTAACCAAATATCAATGCTCTGATTTCAAAAATGAAATCCATTTTATAAAAATAATTTTCTAAATATTTTTAATTTAATTTTTAAATAAAAACACTATTCATCGAAAATTCATTTTTTCCAGAAAAATCCCCAAAAATTACCATAACATAATATTGATGCTCTGAGTTCAAAAATGAGATCCGTTTTATAAAAATAATTATCTAAATATTTTTAATTAAATTTTTAATTAAAAAACACTATTCACCCGAAAAATCTAATACTTGAATAATAATTTATGAAACCATTATCTAACCATTTTATTGAATCACATTACTTAATCAAGGTGCCTAGTTTATATTAATACTTTCTTTAAGTGAGATTACTAATCCATTTGGACACATTACTAATCCTAATCATAAAATCACTATTCATAATTTACTATTCATAAAAAATTAAGTTGATCTTATTAGACTCTAAATTTCATACTGAACATAATTGTAGAAGACCATTTTGCGAAAATAATTACACATTTTTAATTATTTAAGGTTTACACAACCATTTTTAAAATATCCTTTTTCTAAAATTCATCAAAAATATGCATACAATTTTTTTCCAGTCATTTGAAAATTCATAAACTTCATCATAAAAAGAAATCCAAATTTTTATTTAAAACAAGGATTACACAAGGTAGTTACGGTCTCATTACATAGCCCCTTATAATACCAGCATAGGACCTAAGAGTAAGGTGTGCTAGGGTGATAGAATCTTGGGGCGGCTCGGTCAACATTTCCCGAGTAGTAATTTCTATCAGTTTGAACTTCTCGCGAAGGCGATTCCGTTCTAGCTTCACATGATGAAGTTCGGCTTGGGTTTGGTCCAGAGCAAAGGCCAATGGTGCTACCTCCTTCCCAATCTCTGTTAGATGGGCTTCAATCGGTCCAAGACTACTAGGTGAGGCCATCGAATCTTCTTTCTATAATAATTAACCAAGATTACTTGTATTTAGAGACAATAATTGAAACATTTAGTTTCTAGTGGTCATATTGAACAATGGTCATATAACAGTCAAAACCCAAAGGTCTCATTTTAATTATAATCATGTTTATCAAATAAAACATTTTTGTTGAGTATAAAAATAAAATAAAATAACATTACACACAAAATTAGGAAACAATCTTTATTCAAAATTTTGGGTTGTTACAATCTTCCCCCCTTAAGAAATTGCGTCCTCGCAATTTTTTTTAAAATTAGGTTTTGAAATTTCATTGAAAGTCCCACATCGGAAAAGGAGTCAGTAAAAATATTACTTTAAAAGGATGAAAGGGAAGTACGAAGGTCACCCGAGTTAGCCCACACTAGGATTCCATGTAGGAAAACATGGACATGGAGGAGAAAACAAAGGGTCATGTTCTAAGGGAGAGTGATAGAAAACATGATTAGGAGAACGTTGACCATGAGAAAATCCCAAACTTATGTTGTGTGTAAACGGGCTTTGATTTACCTAGTAGGAAACGTAAACCAACAACATTTTTGTTTTACATTTCTCTTAATAATTTTGAGGAATTCATTTACTACATAGAACAAAAACATAAGAAAATATACCTACCTTCAAGTATAGTTTCACCTTTTAATAAGTTTCTACCAAATCTAATCTTTTCTCCCGAACGATGAGCATTCAAAACTACTTGGCCTCATCAAAACACAAGAATCATCTTATAGAGAATCATATAATCCACAAAAGATTAACTATCTATTTCTTCTATCTTTAAACATTATCCCAAAAATAGAAAGGTTAAGGTAAAACAACTCTTCAAAAAGAAAGAATCCCATAGGGATGGAAACTACTTTTAAATCATCAAAGTTCCATGGTACTACCCAAAGTTCATCATAGACCATTGCATAAATAACGGTCGTTAAAATTACTCAAAACAAACCAAACTAAGATTGAAACCCAAATACAATAAGGATTTGATAACATAGTCTTCCAAAACAACTTCCAGACAACATCAACCACTCCTAACATCTTATAAAAAAAAGTAGCTAACCTAAATATATTTTACCCAAGATAGGTTAGTCATTCCCATAATTAACCTAAATTACTATAAGTTCACCTTAAATTCATCGATTCTTCAAAATATAAGTCAACCTTACTCCTCAATGAAAATACCGTAGTAATCTATTTACCTTGATCATATATGGTCCTCAAAATAGTGAACATCTTCCAAAATAATAATCATCTTTTAATCCCCTAATCATCTCTGTCGTATTAATACGGCAATCGTTGCATTTCCTATCACATTGGTTTTTGGGACATGTTCTTCCATTTCCCGCTATTAACTAAGAAAAGAAACTATAATTAGTGGCTTATTTACTTAGCTAATAATCTTGAAAGGAAACTTTAAGCATAAAAGGATAAACATGTAGAATAAAAGTATATCCTAACTTGTGATCCCCTAGGTTCCAATCTAGGTTATCCATGATCATATATTCTTATGTGAATCTTTATTATGTTTTATCCTTGTTCCTTTAATAATGGTTCATACTAAGCTTATGAATTTACCAAAGCATATCCCCCGGGAGTGTCGTAACCAAGAGTGCAGCAAGGCCCGTTGTCGTGTACCAGTTCCCGTTCGAGTCTAGCTCAAAGCGGTGTTTTCGGGTTTTACCCCTATGTACATCTGTGCCAGAGCCACCTCTACCTGCTCGTATCCAGACAGGGATGTATTTTCTTGGAAACCCCTTACTCAATACTCACCAAAATACCAGGAAGATTTCCTATATTTAAACTTTTCCATAGGGTTCTTCCTATAGTTTTCATATCCTAATTTCCACAAATAACTAAACCATCCTTTGATACCAACTATAGCATCCCACCTTTTTATCACATAAACTTTCATTACATTTTACAAAACCGAGGATCTTTAAGGTTCAGTGTCTTGGAAACCAGGAAATTAAAACAATGAACAAAAAAACATTCTTCTTAAACACTTGAAAGGCTTCTCCTTATGTTCATCCTAGGTTCATTACTGCCTCTCATAACCTGGGGACATACATCAAAGTAAAGGGTGAGCAGAAGGCCCAGTAAGGGAAACAAGAGAAACATTTTACATATGAACTTGAGATACATCAATAAAGTCATGAAAAGAACATTAAGGCATGAAAATGAAATCATGAGGCACATCATAATAAAAACAACATTTTTCATAACTTGAAGATGTGGCTGCAACATTTAATATTGACAATCATTTCGTTTCACCAAGGTCCATCCCCAAGGTGTCGTTTAAAATTACCAAGGTTATTCACCAAGGCGTCGTTAAAATGGTCATCTCTAGAGATTAAGTCTTTACCCAATGCATTGGAGCGCTATCAGGGCGCACCCTTAAATTTTCCTTTATTATCATGTGAGACACATATATCATCATCAAACATTTCATAAATAACCCATATAGCATAAAATAAATGGCTTTCATTTCATAATCATAACATTTTAAAAACTGCTTTAAAGACATGATCTTTACGTCACTTTAAAACCCACAAAAAGGAAGGTGGGTCTCATGTATGTAAATCCCAGAATTTAAAATAGACATTTTTTTATATATGTGAATACCTCTTTAGAAGAAAGAGCTTTGAGTATTCACTTAATAATATAAAAGAACTTTAGAAAAAGAGAGAGACATTTTGAGACGAAAATTCTGCAGCATAACGGCTATGTTACAAGGTTTTAGAAAACTTTGAAAAGAGAGGGGACATGGGTCACCCACTCATAAATGATCCATAAAACAGTAGGGGGAGAGAATAAGAAGGATATATGGACATGGTAAGGAAATTTTAAGGACATACCATTTGAAAAGAAAATCATGGAAGGAAGACAAAAATTAGATTTCTCTTATGGAAATTCGGCAGCCTAACGACGTCACTTAAACTTCAAAAAAATTGAATTTGACAAGGTCAAATAGGGTCTCTCATCATATGAACATAAGAGTCCAGTATGATAGATATAGAGATCATACCCCAACATAATAGAAAGTAACTTGAAAGAATTGACATGAAAGTAGAACTTCAAAACGAGAAGGGTGAAGAACCACTTAAAAATTCGGCAGCCTAACGGCGCCACTTAAAACTTTAAAATACTGAATTGAAGAGATCAAATGGGGTCTCTCATCATATGAACATAAGAGTCCAGTATGATATATATAGAGATCATACCCCAACATAATATAAAGGAACTTGAAAGAATTGACATGAAAGTAGAACTTCAAAACGAGAAGGGTGAAGAACCACTTAAAAATTCGGCAGCCTAACGGCGCCACTTAAAACTTCAAAATACTGAATTGAAGAGATCAAATGGGGTCTCTCATCATATGAACATAAGAGTCCAGTATGATATATATAGAGATCATACCCCAACATAATATAAAGGAACTTGAAAGAATTGACATGAAAGTAGAACTTCAAAACGAGAAGGGTGAAGAACCACTTAAAAATTCGGCAGCCTAACGGCGCCACTTAAAACTTCAAAATACTGAATTGAAGAGATCAAATGGGGTCTCTCATCATATGAACATAAGAGTCCAGTATGATAGATATAGAGATCATACCCCAACATAATTAAAATGAACTTGAAAGACTTGACATGAAAGTAGAACTTTGAAAAAGAGAGAGGTGAATGAATCCCTTGAAAATTCGGCAGCCTAACGGCGCCACTTAAACATTCTTAAAACGAAATGATGAGAGTAAGAGGGGGTCTTTCATCATATGAACATAAAAATGGAAGTAAGAGGAGTATAAAATAACAACCTCCAAAATAAGAACATGAAGCATAAAAGGAATGACATAAAAGAGATCACTTGAAAAGAAAAAGAGGGGTCGGATCCCTTACCTTAAAATGTAACTCTTGAACCTCAAAGGTTGGGACCTTGAGGGCTTGGGGACACCTTGGGAGGACTCCTTGGGAGGTAATGAGACCAGAACTTCGTTGGGGAGGAGTGGGAAGTCGAATTGATGAGAGGAGGTCTTGGTATTTATAGGGAAAGTGAGGGGACAAGGCATTAATGGCCAAGGGACACCTCACTAGTGGTTTTGGCAAAACCATGGGCTTGCCCATGGTATTTTCCCATGGTATTGGCCACTTGGGACACCTCACACCTTATCTTACTATTCATAATTCGACCATATTGAATATATACTTAATACATCATTTAATGATGTCATTAAACACCCGTAACTTAAAAACTATACTTTCACTATTCACCGAAAATTCAACTTTCTCAGAATAATCCCAAAATTTCACCTTAACCAAATATCAATGCTCTGATTTCAAAAATGAAATCCATTTTATAAAAATAATTTTCTAAATATTTTTAATTTAATTTTTAAATAAAAACACTATTCATCGAAAATTCATTTTTTCCAGAAAAATCCCCAAAAATTACCATAACATAATATTGATGCTCTGAGTTCAAAAATGAGATCCGTTTTATAAAAATAATTATCTAAATATTTTTAATTAAATTTTTAATTAAAAAACACTATTCACCCGAAAAAACTAATACTTGAATAATAATTTATGAAACCATTATCTAACCATTTTATTGAATCACATTACTTAATCAAGGTGCCTAGTTTATATTAATACTTTCTTTAAGTGAGATTACTAATCCATTTGGACACATTACTAATCCTAATCATAAAATCACTATTCATAATTTACTATTCATAAAAAATTATGTTGATCTTATTAGACTCTAAATTTCATACTGAACATAATTGTAGAAGACCATTTTGCGAAAATCATTACACATTTTTAATTATTTAAGGTTTACACAACCATTTTTAAAATATCCTTTTTCTAAAATTCATCAAAAATATGCATACAATTTTTTTCCAGTCATTTGAAAATTCATAAACTTCATCATAAAAAGAAATCCAAATTTTTATTTAAAACAAGGATTACACAAGGTAGTTACGGTCTCGTTACATAGCCCCTTATAATACCAGCATAGGACCTAAGAGTAAGGTGTGCTAGGGTGATAGAATCTTGGGGCGGCTCGGTCAACATTGCCCGAGTAGTAATTTCTATCAGTTTTAACTTCTCGCGAAGGCGATTCCGTTCTAGCTTCACATGATGAAGTTCGGCTTGGGTTTTGTCCAGAGCAAAGGCCAATGGTGCTACCTCCTTCCCAATCTCTGTTAGATGGGCTTCAATCGGTCCAAGACTACTAGGTGAGGCCATCGAATCTTCTTTCTATAATAATTAACCAAGATTACTTGTATTTAGAGACAATAATTGAAACATTTAGTTTCTAGTGGTCATATTGAACAATGGTCATATAACAGTCAAAACCCAAAGGTCTCATTTTAATTATAATCATGTTTATCAAATAAAACATTTTTGTTGAGTATAAAAATAAAATAAAATAACATTACACACAAAATTAGGAAACAATCTTTATTCATAATTTTGGGTTGTTACATTTTAGACCTAAAATTAAACTTCTATCACATTTTATTTGTTACATTTTGGGGTTTTTAATGAGTTCGGTCATCTAGTTCTATGAGAATAAGACATCTCTACATATTATCACATTTTTCTCATTTCAGGAAAAATGCTTGTATCTGATCTCTTAATATCTACTGTTGATAAAGTTTCATAAAGTATATTTCCAATAATTCTTTTCCTTGATATATTTTAAAATATAGTCAATTTTTTAAATCTAAATTCTAATAAATGAGATTAAGAATGTTGTTTACTAAACTATGTCTTCTATGGAATCACGAAATTAATTGGGATATATGGTGATCTATTGAAAAATAAACATGAAACTCAAATAGATTATCCATGTAATTTCTTTGGTGGATTATCCAAACAAAATAATCCCCATAACCTTATTTGGGATGGTTGTTTTCATCCATTATATGACTCAGTTGTGTCATAGGATTTTTGGGACCTTCCTACCATATTGGATCTCATTAATCCAAGAATTAGTCGCACACTCCAAAGATGTGTAGACCCATTATATTATCTAAATGTGGTTACTTTATCTTCTTTCCTATTTCAAACTCCACGATGAAATGGAAAATCATGATGAAATTCATTATTCAATCATTCATTTTTTAAAATAACACACAGTTCTTTTGAGATGCATCATTAATAAAGGATAGAAAATATTAGATAGATCCCAAGAAAATATAATATATTTCACACTCAAACTAATTATAAATTATTTAACATAATATATTTTAGGGGTTGAAAATTATAAATTCCATTTCCCCCTTGTTGGTTCTCAAAACCATCAAAACAATATTTATAACAAAATCAAACCCTATTTCACATTTTTATTGGGTAGCCATTCTCTTCAATATCCATATACACTTGAATTATTCAAGAAATATTTTCTCTATAATTGATAAACGTCATTTTCAATAATCTTTAACTTTTTAACAAAGGATTAAGAAGGAATATTCTTAACATTTTCCAAACAATTTACTTTTAACTCTCTTTAAAAATATGAAAAACAAATATGTTTTTAAATATTTTCCTTAGACTTAGGGTTCCTACTTTTTATTCATTATTTATCAGTATTCATAGATTTTAATATTCCATGGTTTTAAAATGAAAAAAACTCCTTAATTATTTTATAATTTTTTTTGTACCAAAAGAAATGGATATTATTTTATTAAATGTTTTGAAAAGGGATTTTATTTCACTTATTTGTTTTCTTTCACAACACATTTCCAAACATGACCATATTTTCATTTTCATAATTCTATTATTATAATTTATTTTGAAAGTAATTTTCCAAATGTCTCTATGGAACCTCATGAAAAGGATTTGGTAGTGAATTTTAATATGGGTTTTCAAACAAAATTACTAAGGATTTATGAATGTTATTTTCAATCATTCACTTTTATTCTCATCACTAATACTAATAAATATTATTTCACTTAGAAATAATTGTTTCTATTTAAAGGTTGGTATTAATTCAACCCTTCTGTATTTACTATTTATATCTCATTTTATACACAAGTATTTATTCTCAATTCAATCACTTCTTAGTAAATATAATCTCTATCACTATATATTTCTTATTTAACTATGTTTTTTCCCATGTTATTGTTTTTTATTATCATGTATGTATTGTATATCATTTATAGTATTGACTTAGTTGTATACCCATTGATCTATATGGGGTAAACACAAGATTTTTTATAATTCTTATTGGGTTTGTTTACTAAGGATGGTAGCTTATTTATTGACAATAATTTTTTTTTAATTTTTTAATGTGGAAGGTATTTACATTATATAGGATAGTTTTTTGAATTATATTAATTATATTACTTACTAATTAATGTTTATTTTTTATTTTTTATTAAATATTTCCATATGTTTAATGCATTGGTCCGGTTAAGTGATATATGAGGCCAAAAATTGTCCCTCGATGCAAAGGTAGACCTCACGAGACAAACTAGCCTTGACTTTGGTGTATGACTAGCCAATTATTTATGAGGTTTTGAAAAAATTAATTAATGTTAAGTATATTATATTTGATATATTGTATATCTTTACCAAAAATTAGTTATTATTTCCCATTTATTTTGTTATGTTACCCATGGACATACTGCCAACTCAGAAAATTACATATATGGAAATGTTTTATTATCATTTATTATTAACATATTATTCATTTGGTTATTATATGATAGATTATAATGTATTCTACCCCTTACTAAGTGTTTTTGATCACCCTTTTCATGTGACCATTTCCCCGTGTCATAAATAAAATATATACAATATCAAAGTTCATTAAATAGTATTTATTGTACATAATAGGAAATAGATATCTAGTGAATAAAAAACATTACAGAATGAATGTTTTACAGAATTCAAATAGTAATCATTCATATAAACTAATAAATGTTGATATTGAATATTAAAAATTTTGTTATGCTAAAAGAAAGAATGAATTAATAGTATAATTTAAATTTGGATAAAAACATAAGATAAAATCGGATTCTATTCAAATATTATATAATGAAAATATAGAAACCAAGATTGCATAAATGAAAAAAAATAGAAACATGAGATTGAATCTTATCCATAATCCTCAAAAATTAATTTATTTTTCCTATGTAGATAGGTTTTCATTTAGAGATTGAATTACATCAAAATACAATGAAAAAACATGATTTTCATGGTGTCTAACCATATTCAAGGAGAAAACCATAGGATTTTGTGACTGGTTGTAAAATCAATGCACATGATCTTTGTAATATGTCTTTTATAAACCATTGTGAGGGTGTTCCCATGTAGGGCAACAGGAAGATCTTATGAGCTGCAAGAGTTTAAATTAAATGAATTTGAATGTATTTTATTTCATACCCCCACCCATCATAGTGTTCATAATTTTCCAATACACAATTCTATCAAAAAAATTCCCCATCGCTACTGCATTCCCTTCTTCCCAAGAAATAGGTTTCATCGTATATATGCTAACAAATCCCATAATCCCTTGATATTCAAAACGATTTCTATAAATCAATAAATATTAGATTGGATACCTAAAACACCACAATAGACTCATTTAAAATATCTCACAATACTCATCAAACACTACGATGTGGAACCCATAGATTAGAATGTAAACAGTCCCTCTGATATAGACATTTGGTATTGTTTCATTAAATTGGATACTCGTGTGAGATAATTCCTCTATATATCTCCAATCATATTTATTAGAAATTCAAACATTAAAAAATTACTTCTAATTGGCCTAAGGACATTTATGATTTTATACAAAAATGTGATTTTTCCAGTAATCATCAAGGAAGAAAAGTTAGAAAACATCAACAAGTCAAAGCTAGGTAATATAATATATTTCCATTGTTTAGTAGTGGTTTTTCATATCCAAATTTCATGCATATAATTATGAATATTTTCAAGAGCATATTTAATGTAGTATAGTATCACTATATCTGTTGATTACAACACGTGGATATCAATTGAATTAAGATAAAACCATATTTTTAAGGGATGTTGTGTGAGAGTTAAAGTAATAACCTATTCCAAAACCATCATACTGAATAAAACCCGCAAATAGGGTTCATATCACATATCATGATCTTTCATTTTCATCAATTAACATTTAATTTTATACTGCTTGTAATGATGTTTGATTAATGATTTCATAAATAGCTTCCCATGTAATATCTTGCTTGAGATTCTTCCAGCTAGCCGAAATGATTAGAATTTATACTAATGGTGCATGTGAATGGAGAGGGGAGCATTGGTGAATCCTTTTTTTGGGAACTCATATCATTTAAATGAGGATTTAGATTACACAAATATATTTTTTTTAAAAGGAAACTATATTTTCACACATTTAGAAACATATCTAAAGAATACTTTAATTTTTTTAAAAAATTGCTAGATAATAATTATATAAATAAATATTTATTTCAAAATTGACTGTTAATTAAATAAAAGTGATGGCCAGTTTAAAATATTTGGTTTCAATTTAATTCCCTTTTTTATCTCATCCCCTAAATGACTATTTTCCAACCCCTAATAATGAAAATATATATAATACAAGTTCTCCACAGACTGTTGATAAAATATTTTAACCTAATATTTTTGTGACATAATTAATGATCAGTCACAAAATATATTTATGAATAAATAAAAATATATCACTATTAGTATTGAACTAAATTAATTTTCAATGGTATTAGTTATTCATTTTGAAAAGTAAAAATAAAAAATAAAATTAAAATAAATTAATAAATTATGAATTATGAAATATAAAAAACCATTATTAATAAAATTAATAAATATTTAATACACTGTTTTTTTATCAGAAAACACAATTATTTCACAAGGGGTGGAGGGTAAACTACGGGAGGTCCCTCAACCTATAGGAATGTTATCACTATTTCATATACGTGACATCGTGTGTTTTTATTATCTTATAATGTGTTGATTCTCCTTCTATTTACATTGCTTCTCCTACTATTGATTCTTCTCTTCCTATTCTCAGTGTTATATTTTTATAGTCTCATCTATATCAAAATTGTATCCTTAAACTCTATAGTAGTATAGGAAAACTATCCTTCGTGATCACCCATTGAGATCACTTATTTCATCGCTACAATACCATAATAAAATGATGACATTGATTTTTAACCATTGTAAAATAAAAAATATAGAAAATCCTAGTCTATCCTCATACCAATCTATATCTACCTCTATTATATAAGTCCATGCCAATTGGTCATCAACACATTCTTCATATATATACAAAATAAGTCCAGTATCCATCATCAATCAATCATGTACATCTATAACTCATCTACCTTGAACCACCTCCACATTTAGGCTCATCATACATGAGACAGATTGTATCACAATCATATTAACTAAAAAAATAAAAAAAGAGAACAATAGAATAAAATAAATTATAATTACAGTAGAATCCATGATAATTTTTAATCAGACCCTAAAAAATATTATCCATCATGAATTCCAGTTGAATAGTGTCATAGATCAAGGCATTAAAAATCTTACGTACTAATTGAATCTGTCACTTTTAATAAAAAATCATTTATAATGAATAACACAAAATAGAATAGTCATATAATAAATTCATAATTTTAGACATGATATTTTTAAATAAAATATGATATATCAGAAAAAAATATATACCTATTAGGAGTCACATATTCATAATTTTTAATGATC
This sequence comes from Viscum album, assembly GCA_963277665.1. Lineage (NCBI taxonomy): Eukaryota > Viridiplantae > Streptophyta > Magnoliopsida > Santalales > Viscaceae > Viscum > Viscum album. The sequence continues at coordinate 1,007,726,954 of OY728134.1, forward strand.
AAAAACAATCTTTAATGTTTTTACTGATTTCATTTTAGCAGTTATATTTTAATTTGTTTATAATTAAATCTGCTTAAATTTATTAATAAAATAAATCTATCTTGATTTTTGGGAGGATCGTCATGAAATCTTATTAAAGGCTCATGATGGATATTAACAAATATTGATGTCATAATAGGAATCTGGAGATGAAATTGAAGGAGTTGAATGATGTTCAAAAGTAAAATAATGTAGATTGATATACTACTCTCTTCACCAATCAGCTGATGAAAATAAAGGAAAATCAAAAATTCCAATTAGAGGTCCAATAGATACTATTTGGAGGGATAGTAGCTAGATGATGGTGATCGACAGAGCTACCCATGGATGAAATGTCAACTAAAAAACTGGTTAATGATCATCGACTAGCCAGTGGGATCTACAATAATTTGGATAGTATCATAAAGCCTATTATCTACCCAGTGGATGCTACTGGCTATCTGGTGGGGTCGAGAAAGAATATTAAAATATGCATTTATTATGGTCAAAGATTTATTGAATAAATTCCCCACAACATTCGTGACCCTGGATTGATTCTTAAATATTTTTGAAGACTATGAAAACTATAAATAGATCCCTATGGGGGTTGGAAAACATACCTTCTTAGTGGTTCACTATGCCCATTTTCTACGATCATCAAATATCTCTCAATCTTCATTTTTCATTTTTCTCTCAATTTAAAACTATATTTACATTTTTAAATAATTTCATCATTCTTCTACATATCCCTCATTCTATCAATGTACTTCTTCTTATCTATTTAATATAAAAAACAATGCTGATATATATAAATTGTATACATAATTTCATGGTATTAATTTTTTTTAATAGAATATTTGATTATTTAATATGAGAGTCATTAGTATTTTATTGTTTATTTATTTTTATGGTATGATAAGCACTAAATTGAAATCTAGAATTATTTAGAGGAAGACGTTGAATTGTTTGATAATCTGGACACTTTGGGTCGTAATGAGAGGAAGAAATGTGTGAATCTGGAAATAAAGGCATTAAGATAAATTGAAGAAAAATACCCAAGAATCATAGGAGCTGATAAAAAGGATCCAAAACATCATTTTATTTACCATGAATGTGTAATTCATGTTATTAAAGTGATTTCACATTGTGAAAATTTGAATGCTTGAGAGTGGCTAGTGCAGGTGGTTTGAATGAAGAAGAGATTTAGAAAACTATAGTAGTATTTTTTAAAGGTATGACTTCATGATTCAAATTTTAAAATTTCAATTCCTATTTCAAAAGTATTTTATTGTCCTTTGAACCATTCACAACATGAATGGTGGATTCACCACAAGAATTCAGTCATTGACACTAATGAGAGACATCGTGTTTTACGAATGATTGGTTTTTTAATGTAGTTTTGACCAAAAACACATAGGAATGAATTCAAACCATACAAATAGGAGTCTTAAACCTAAAATATTATGTATATATAGGATCAATGATTTTTCCAGTTAGAGGATTTTTCTGGGGTTCTGACTCGAATTTTGTAATTGGTTTTAGGTTTTTCATTCATCTTTTATTTTATCATTATTTTTATAACATAAAATGATAGATTATTTAATTACCTATCTTTTCTATCCATTATTTTCCATATAATATCTATTCTATGAGTATTGGTTTATTTTCCCTCAATGATCAGCCCATGATTATTGGAAAACCACCTTAAGAGAGAGCAAAATAGGTTGAAGTGGGTGTGTAGATAATTATTCATTTTCTTTAATCACTTTCCCGATGATTTTACTTAATTGGTATTGTTTTTTGATTCAAGATGAACATATTTTGTATATGTTCAATGAATTAGCATTCTGGTTAGCAAATAAAACCTGACATTATAAAGGAAATTAATTAAAAAATGCATGATTAGATTATTATTCTTCAAATTTCATTATGATCCTAATGCATCCTAGTTTTTTAAGGCATGTGGCCATAAAAAAATTGAGTCTTTGTTGTAGTCTAGATGATTTTTACCATTTCAAATATCAATAAAATTGATTGATTGTTTGTCTAATTGATGTTATTGTTTTGCAAGTGTAGTCAAAATTTATTTTTAGAAAAACCACATTTTATAAATAGATTTCTCTCTTCCTCTTATTTTCTATTCTAATTTATTTATTTAATTCTAGTCATTAATTTATCTTAAATAATTCAATTAAATTTGTGGTGATACAAAATTTTGTAAATAGAGGTCTCCTTCTTCCCTACACTTCATGAGATCGACCCTATACTAACACTATGTTACATCTTTATAATCAGTGTTGTTCAAAAATAATATAAATATCTAATTTTATTTTTCCTGATATTTTAATGACATCCTTCTAATGCATCACTTATCTAAAAGAGATTTCTTCTAGTATTCCTATAATTCTTACTTCTTTCCACAATTTTAGTTATCACTAACATTTAATGTGAGGGATTTGGGTTTCTTTCCAAAACTGATAAAAGGAAATGGATTAATCCTCTTTGAGTTTTCTAGTTACACTCATTTAAAAGTTAGGGTTCATTATAATATAGTTTCTTACGATAACCAATTAAAAAGAAAGGGAGATTTTGTGTATTGGATACCATTAAATCCAGTAGAATAATACAATAAGCACTCAACAAATTATGGTAGGAGATATAGGGGTTTATCAAAGAATGTTAGGAGAACTCCTTTATCAAATCATGTTCATTACATTATGTTATATTTTCCTAATTTAACTTTGTAAAATTTTTGTTCTTATAATTCCATACATCAATTCATATAATATATTAATTTCTTCTTAGGTAACTCTTTTAATCTTTGATTCTTTAATTTTTATATTATTATTTTTTAATAATCATAAATTTTTATTCTATTGACCTTTCTCTTTTAATTAACTAATATCAATTATCCTTATTTATAGTGTTCAAAACATATGTATCATCGATGTTTTAAAAAAAGGGTTTTGGTTATTAAAACATTAATTCCCAATCCCATATATCTCTATTTACCCTAATCAAACCAACATTTGGTATGACATCCATATTTTATTATTTTAAATATATATTTATTTTATTTTATGGTTTTTAAACTTTATAATGATTGTTTAGTTTTTGAATAATTGAAAAAAAAAATTAAATAAGTGTCCATTTTAATAATAATTTAAACACCCATGGTGCTACCAAATGACACTCTTTGAGTCTTGGTCCAGTTATTATTTGTAAAAATTATGGTAATTCGAATACATTTCTGTCTACATTTCATGGATTAATTTTAAATTGTGTATGGAAGATACTAATGCATAGTTATATTAATACTACTAAAAAATAAGAAATTTGGTCAATTGATGATATTTCTATATTTTAAAAAAATAATAATGAAATGAATGCCATCAATTTTTGTATTGTAAAATATAAATTTAATCTAATTTCTTAATGAAAAATGACTCATGAAATATGGATAATCTCATAAGTATCTCATTAAGAAACAAAAAAGTCACAAATACTAGCCTAGATATGTTTAGACAAGTATTTGATAGTTTTTCTTAACATCCAACAAATAAATTAGTAAAAAGTTTACAAGGATTATGACAATATATAATTATTGAAAGGAATGTGGTTTTACTCATACATAGAGGCTTTATTCGTGAATATACTTTGGGCCTTTCCATGATATTGGGAACCCAAATTCACTACAATCCATTAGGATAAACAAATAAATGAAAAGTCTGGTTGAGGTCCTCATTAGATATCTATTTAAATATGAGATAATTTCTAAAAGGTAAGATTAAAATGATGAAAAGGAGGGAAAATAAACTAAAAAACATTTTCTTTCAAGGGAATAAATGATCACACTTTTGGAAGGGATACCGACTTTAGTCATATTTCAAAGAATATGATTAAGTATATAAAAACCCAAACATCATTTCACTTATTCAAAAATGAAAATCTAGAAATGGTTGTTACATGATTCAGTTAAAAATGAAGGATCACATCAAGCTATATTTTCCATTGAACAAGAAAAATCAAAAGGAAAATAAAAAAATTAATAAAGCACAAAAAGATTCAATATATAGTGTTGGAGAAAATTCTTTTCTATAATCTGAATCATGTAATGAATGTACTAGGTGTCCCATGGCTATTGATGAGGTATGTTAAGAAGTAAATTTTGCATGTTCTGATTTTATTTCTTCTTTATATTCAACCACTTATTTAATTTATGAATATCTCATGTATGATAGAGAGAAACATAAAAAATTATTAACACGCTTGAAAATTAAAGAATCATGCAAACAAAGGCACTCTAATTTCTTTTGAAAAAATATCTTTTGAAAGAAAAATGTTATTTTGTGTTAAAATTAAATGAACAATAAAACATTGAGAATTTGGAATATCCCATTAAATATATTAAAAACACTCTTTCTTAATTCACCCATTGTGATCAATATTTAAATATTATTTTCGGTTCCAAATGTGTAGTTATAAGTAACTCTAGAATTTTTTTAAAAGAAATCTATTTTTTCCTGAAATTCAAAAAAGAATATGAATTTAAATGTAACATCCCCAAATAAATTTTGTAAATATAGAATGAAATTTTGGAAAATTATTTATGAATTAAATTTAAAAAAAGATAGATATAGGAGAAGAAAAAAGAACCATTAATCCTATTATATTTCTAATGGAAAAACATTTTCTTACCAAATTTTTATTCCAATGTCATTATTGGATGAATTATGTGGAACCAATATATCGGTACCAAAATCATTTGTTTATTAATATTATATTAATAAGTGTCTAAATAGAAAACAAAATAATATACTTTTAATATTTATTTTAGGAGATCAACAAACATGTGTAGGGATCCTTCTGAATCCTATCATCTCAAAAACATTAATGGAGGACATGTCACATTTGGAGATAATTCAAAATATATAATCATTGCTATTGACACCATAAATTTTCCTAACTATATATCAATTAAATTAATTTTATTTTGTAATTATTTGAGGCATACTTTAATAAGAATTAGTCAATTATATGATATAATTTTATCATTACTTTTTAAACTTATTTTTGTAAACTTTTAAATTAAAAATTAAATCATTTATTTACCACACCCCATTTTCAAAATGACTATATTTTAAATTTTAAATATCTTAACATTCAAAATTTTATGTCTTGTAATGCACAAGAGAATGAATATTTGCATTAGTATCATCATATTGGTTAATTTAAAACATTATCTCTTATTAATCTCCTTCATAACTGAATAGTATTAGATTTACCAAAATTATTTTTCAATGATAACATTGTTTTGGAACCATTACAATATGAAGGAAACAAAAATCATCCTTCTAATATAAAAATTAATTACTCATATAATTCTTTTGAACATGTTCACCATGGTATTTTTTTACAAAATCATGTTTCTAGTAAAGGATATAAATCTTACACCTTTTTATTTATAAATTATTATACTAGATATACATAGGTATTCTTTATAGATCATAAATAAATTCATGTGTACCATTTGTTATATTTTCCATGATATTTATAAATAAAAAGGCTATAAGAACATATCCCATATAAGGTACTGTGATGGAGTAGTTGATAACAATGACTTTTCTGAACATTGTGCTTCACAAGGATGTCATTATTTCTTCTCTATTCCAAGAACACCTCAACAAAATGGGGTTATTGAAAGATAATGTAGGACCCTCTTTGAATTTTCTAGGACTCTCTTAGGTAATTTTAACCCATCACAATAATTTTGGGTCCAGGTGGTCAATACTTCTTGTTATATCTTTAACCATATTCTTGTAATACCCATCTTTGCAAAAAAACCCTTATGGATGTTGGAAAGGCAGAAACCTATTGTTGGATACTATAATGTTTTAAGTTTTAAATGTCATTTCATTAAAATAAAATATAATATATGAATGTTAAACCACAAAACCAATGATGGTATATTTCGTGGGTACTCAAAATCAAGTAAAGAATATTGTGTCTCTAATAAAAGAACCATGTGATTGATATATTCCCTGAGTTTATATATATATATATATGATATATTTTTTGGTTTTCTATCATAGTGAATGTAAATTATGTTTTTAATGCATTGGGTATCTTAATTTTCATGTGCTAGGATCCCTAAAAATTCTCCACACAATATATATTTTATTAATATATTACATGAGTTTTAATGTGAAGGGAGTAAATAAATATAATGCATGAACATACCATGGAATTTATTCATTCATTTTAACACATGAATAAATCAGTGGATAGTCAAGAAGAATCATTGATTACCTATATAATATATTTTCATACTGTGGATGTGGTTGTGTGTTTACCATGTTATCTTGGAAAAATCTACATGGATTCTAAATATCTCTTTCATATTTCACCATTTCATGCAAGGTACTTGAATACCATGTACAAAAGTTGAATATTATCTGAATTTCATATGATTCAGATTAGCATGTGGATGCCTACAATGGTGGGATACTTAAGTTTTCCACATTGGTTATCTTTATCAAACTTAAAAGACAAATATCAATGATTACATTTTCTCTTTAGAGTTTGTTACACCATATTTAAATTGTTCTTCATTTATAATATTTATAATTGGAATAATATTTTCTACATGGAGATGCTTATAAAAGGTTTTAAACCATTTCCATTAATTCTGATAAATTTTATTAGACTCTAAAAAACATATATGTTGTATCATATTGTTTTGTCTTATGTTTTATGAAACTAGTGATGAAATAAATATGAAAACTTAAAAAAAATCAGTGTTTTCCTTTTATAAAAATTTGGTTTGAGTCTTTTTTTACCATTATGTATTGGGATACATAATGGTAACCTAGGACATACCCTTATGCATATGAGATTTTTAAAGGTAACCAATACTTTACCTTTAAGTAGATTGGTCTATATAAGAGTCATCTCACCATACCATTTTGTATATTTTTTTATTTGATGGTCACATAAATTTACCATTATTTGTAAATATGTTACATAAATTTCATGGTATTTGTTAAAGGGGTTATTAAAGATCATTCACATTCATGAAACAACTACGTAAAGGTTGTAACATTACACAGAGGTTCCCGATGGATACATAAATCTAAATCGAGACCAACCCTTATGTAAAGTGTCCATGTAATTGCAGTACCCTTTATTCCCTTAAAAATAATGGGTTGTGTAAAGGTGACATTTTGATTACCTTTATAAAACACATTTAATTTCTTTTATGTAATGGTAATGAGTGTATTACATTTATACAAGGGTTCTATAAATCGAATTACCCTTACAGAGAGAGTCTTCATAATGGTAGAATGAGGTTACCCTTACACAGAAAAAGGATTCTGCGTAAGGGTAAATAAAAAAGTTTTAAAAAATCATTATTAAATTATTAAAAGATTCTAATGGTTTTTAAAATTTTTATAAATCATTATAATAGGTATTGGATTTTATTTTAACTTTTTAAATTTTAATAAATTAATTAATTATATATTGTTTATAATAAATTAAATGATTAGAAAAAAAAAATTTCGTAAATATTAATTGATAATATTTAAATACTTTTTAACAAATTTTATGGAATTTATAATTCTCTTGAAATAGAAGTGTTTATTTAAAAATCATAGGAAATAATTTATAAAGGGTTATAATTTATTAAATAAGTCCCAAACATAAAGTTTTTATATTGAAATTACAATGTGATCATAATTATTTATTTTGAATTTTTAAAAATAAAAGGGGGCTTTATTTGGATATTATTTAATCCATATCAAATTGTTTTGATGATTGATATGATGAATGTTTAAATAATAATTATGTATATGATATTAATACTATTTAAAATTTTTACATAACAGAAATTGAACAATGAATTGTTTATAAGTTATATAATATCATATATTTAAATTGGAGAATCCATAAGTTTAAAAATATAAAAGAGTTAGTATTGAAATGAATATTAAATTATTATATTCATAATTATTGAATGTACATAATGCTAAAGCTAAAATTATAAAATTTTTATAATTAAATTGTATTACTAATTGTTTATAAATTTCTATATAATGTTTAAAGATATTGATTTTTCATTTATCTAAATGTTATTCCCTATTTAATTCATATTTATAAGTTCTTTATATTATGAATAGTGTATTCTTTACATTAATTATTAAATATATTCTTAATAGAGGCTTGAATTACGTTATATAAGTGTCTCTATAATGAATTTATATTTTTCATATACATTAACCTCAGTAGGTATCTTAAGTTTTGATTGTGAATTAATTTTTGAATATAGTTTATTCATATTAGGTTTTAGAGTTATGAGGAAGTGGATTCTCTCTTGATTAATTGATCCCTAGGTAGAGGGAATTGGGTTTGGACTACGAACCAACATGGTAGATTATGTCATGACACAGCTGGTGAATGAGGTTAGCCATCTATCGCTCAGGGCTTTCTCATATGGTGATTATCAGTCTCATATAACTCAATGGTGTTACATGAAGTGTTCATATACCATATTAATATGATGTATCTATATATATATTAATATGCTGGCATCTATTTTTTCGTAATTAGAAAAACAATTATGGGTTCTATAAAGAGATACACGTCAATATATTTTAAACATATTGGTCTAGTGGATGGAATAAGTTTCTAAAATAATGTCACTGTAATAATTCGTACATAATAGGTAATAGAATGAACTAAGATAGAGATATTAGAACCCCGTTCAAATAATAATTTTCAAATTCATTCTAATTTATATCTTGTCATGAGCTCAATCAATCTAAAAGGTATTGTCAACCTCAACACGAGTACCCCTCAATTATTTTGTGTATGGATTGAAATTGATAAGTAACTTTGGATTATTTTGTGGGTATTATAAAGATCGTCATGAGTATCATTTGATTATTGATTTTACATTGTTTTAAAATTAATAGAATTTTATTTAGGTTACACTAACCAGGAATTCAAAAAGGTTAGGATACTAGAGGATTAAAGTTGATTTTATCTATATGATCGACTAAAAAGGGTTTATCCCCCTAGATATCTGAGAATGAAATATGATATGACTGGGATTATTCCCTAGAAAAATAATTGTGTCTTATTTATATTAACAATCCAGTATATGTCATGGTGGAAAATAGATCTTATCCTAAAAATGGATTTGATTCAAAAAGGGTTCATCATTTAAGTGGGACACTATTTAATAAAAGACCTTATTAAATGGTTAATAATACATTATACACACATAATATGATATTTTGTGTAGATAATATAATCATTTTCATCTAAATAAACATTATAAACTATCCTTGATAAAGATAAACTTAATGTCAGTTAATCATAATTCTTGTAAATTAAGAAAAGTTCTTAAGAATTATTTTGTATTTAAGAAAAGTTATTAATTAAAAATAAATATGTATGAAAAGTTACTTCCTTGGTAACCAAGTGTTGATGTTATTTAACAATTAAATTTAGATTATTATGGTCTCATAAAGTGATTCATTCATGATTTAAATGGTATGAGATGTAAAATTTATAAAGGAATCAATGTTACTAAAACCATGGTTTATTAAGAAGGAAGAGTCCTAATTCAATATGATTAGATTGTGAAAGATATTCCTGAAAGATTTTGTGAAACATAATAGAATTTTCATTTCAGATATGGATGTTATATAAATTAATTATTTTATTTTAAAAGTATGCAATACCAAATATATATATTAAATTTTTTATAAATACATAATAGTTTAAAACAATGGGGGAATTGATTAAGCTTATTATTTATATTCCTGAGATGAAGTAAATAGTTACTAGACCAAGGATTTAAAAATAAAGGATTTTATCAATATCAAATTAAATTAAGTAAAATATGTTTATCTTCATCAAATTTCACTTATATGATAAGAGAAAACGTTAGAAAACAATGATATGTTATAAAAACACATGAGATGGTTAATAATATACAGATTTTTTGTTATTCGTCAATTTATATAAGATGTTTTGAGAAGAATATATGGATAAATGTTTTTAAAAATGATAAAAGTTTAATAATTTATTTATTAGAATATATGGTAATGTGTACCTACCACTTTTATGTGGTATATTTTAATACAATATTCAGTTCAAATTATAATTTTTAAAACTCATATAATACCATATATGATATGGATGAAATAGTTTATTTTTTTAATATTCATACTAAAAGGAAATAAATAATATTTACAAAAAAATGTTTGTGTATCTTAGCGATGTACGATGAAAATAATATATAGTTTTTTATACCTATTGGGTGTATATTTGGACTTAGATAAGTTCAAAGATAACAAATAAAGCATTACACTAATCTTAACTTAAATTATTTGCCCCTTTATCGTTAAAAAGATTCAATGGAATTGTAAAAAATAATGTAAATGGTAAAATTATTTTGAAAAAAAATTTGATGTAATATGGTTCTATAGATGATGAAGATGAAATTATAAAGAGTTCTAAGAAGGAAAAATAAAAATGCATCGTAGAATTTGATGTTGTGATGTTAAGATTTCAAAAGTTTTTCAAAGAGTAGAATAATTAGGGATGTGATTCCTAAGTATCATCATTAATAAAACTTGATTAATTCATAGATTTTTATCATAATATTGTTTAGTGTGAGGGTTTTTGTCACGACCCCCTCCCCAAAAAGTGTACCCCTCCTGGACCGGCAATGTGAGAAGAGAAATAATGACCCCCGAGTCCCGCCTCCAGTAGGCCCCGGGTTGGTGACTAGCACCGAGGGTATAATAAACATACAAATGGGAGGCATTACCCTCTAAGAGAACACATGCGGAAGAGAGAGATAGAATAGACTCCAACCAACTCCAACTCATAACTGAAATATAAAAGAAACCCAAGTACATATATGTAATGTCATGCAAAAGTACTACAACTGAAAGGGAAAACTAAAAGTACCCAAAAGAAAGTAAAATGACAGCGACCACAAGCCCGAACAGCTCCTCCTCCAACAGCAAGCTAGTAGTAACCAGCTTGATCTCCCACCTGCTCCAAGTGACCTGAAAAACAATTTATATATAAATAGGGAGAGTATAACAGTATACTCAGTAGGATCCTCCCCAAGCCTCTCGTGCAAAAGTAAAGAAAGCATGCTAAAGCCCAGTGAACAACAAGTGAAACTAACTCATCACCTAAACAGGTATACTATGTTCCCAACCTCACTATGGATACTCTCACCAAGTAATGCATATAAGAAGATAGCATATAGTAGAGAATATCAAGGGTACCCCACTACTACTTCCCCACTGGTTTGCCGCTTTGCCCCAATGACATACGTCTTGTGCATCTCTCTCCAAAGGCTTGCCCGTAGACACCTGGGCTAAGCTCCACAATCTGCACCTCGTGCACCACAAAGGCTTGCCCGCAGACACCTGGGTGAAGCACCACAACATCCTCACAACCAAAAGTAACCAGGTAGTCTCCGGGAGCCACCACAGCTCGCATAACGTGTATCATACGTCGGGTATAATACCTCAAGCCATTACAGCCCATACTCCGAGTAAGGATCCTCAATCCATCATAGCCTATACACGTTACACCTATAGTAGTCCATAGGATACTATATCCAGAATATATGTGTGTGAATAACCACAAGCCATTACAGCCCTCTACACACATATATGGGGTAACTAACCGTTGTGCCTCATGGCACAAGTATCTACCAAGAGAAGATAGAGGGGCCAATGGGGGTAGTCAGCCATTCGACCTCCCATCATAATGTTGGGGAAAACACCCCCCCCCCCTCCAGGGCTCAGAATCCCCGGGGTGTCAGTTGCCCATACCGACAGGGTGGAGTAGTGTAGAGAAACACAAAAAGTACAGAATATATAAGTAACTCACATCCACACTATGGGCATTACCTAGTCTTAGATACAACTGTTGCTAACGTCTCTCAGACTCCAGGCTGCTACTTCAAAGACTAGGTATCCAATAAGCACACAAACATTTGAAGAGCTTTATTAGATTACTCCATTCTCATTTTATCAGTTCCACTGTACGTTAATTAATTAATTAACCATGAAAAATTTAACACATTAAACTAAATTGGAATCACATTCAAAAACTGCTCCTTTTTAGGATTCACATCACTATTAAATTCCAGCATCTCCATCCCCGTGGATTTTCACCATTTAATCAAACATTCATTACAGAATTACTTTTCCACATTCCCAGGCATTCTAGAAAAGCATCCTATGCTTCTAAACACAAAGGAGGATCAACATAGTGAGTAGATATACTACCCGTCGAGTCTTTTCTGCCTATAGAAAGAGCATAGACCCATCCTCCATCGAGAGGCTAAACACGGAAAGCACGTGGGATACCCCGCGTGACTTCGCCTCCTTCGGAAAGAGGGTATGCAAGACCAGCTGCCTTGAGCAGTGGGAAAAAACAAAGCAGATTAACAACCAAACCAAACCACCAACATCAAACCATCCCATTCATCTCATACCATCATCCTTGGTGTCCTCCCCGACACCCATATGCATAAACCGATGCATCTCGCCACACTAGGCATCATCCGCTGCCACAACCACAAGTCCCCATGCCTCCACATATCAAAACAGCCATCCAGGCTCACATCACAGCACAAGGAGCAGGAAAACAAACATCACATCATGGGATCTTGACCCTTCAACAAACAAGAGGGTAACTCAGAACCCTTTTAGAAATTCCCACATAATCTGTTCTCTAATCCATATTGAATTGGAAGATTTGTTATTCGTAGGTTCCAATCATGGATACCTAGTCAGTAAGCTATCACAATTAAATAACCATGCTTACTTCCCTAATTTGATTATCCTCTAATTAGACAACTACAACAACTGCAATAACCAGATTAATATACATGCCTCTTTATCTTTAGGAAATTAATTAACAATTAATTCTGGCTTTACGTTCGTTATCAATTTCCATCATGAACGAACAACAATAAAAGAAAACATAGATATCACTATATCTAGGAAAACATGAGGCAAACCATTATCATGGTATAAAGCAACAACATGTGATCAACCAATTCTCTCAATCCGGTTCAAGTATTTAATTAGGTCAATTTCATTGTGATCCAAAGGGATAAATCATGCCAATTCTAAGATTGCACATATACAATTAGAGAAGCCATGAATCCCCTACCTCAAACAGTTCCTCACGTTCTTTATCCATACAACAGGTCACAATCCTCCCCTCGCGACAACTGCATCCACCGGAGGATGCTGCGGTACGACAGTACCAACCAACCCCAAGAAAACCCATTAGAATCTTTGTAAATTACATGGTATAATTATGGAAAAGAGGATAGGAGAAGATGAACCCCAAAAGAACGACGATACAACATTCCTTATATCGAAGATTGATCGACACGGCTCAGTTGCATCCAAAACAGAGCAAAACCAATCCTAGGAGTAATGATTGATTGTGTAACTCCTACGGAAAGGATTGAAAGGTTCTAGTGCCTCCTTTTTGAGAACAAAGGGAATGAAAAAGGTAGAATGATATCTCGTCCCTTTTTGAAGATTAAATGGGGCAACGGTTTAAGATCTGGTTAATTCTCCATTAAAAATGAACCGCATTAACCCACGCAGTTTGACCAAGTAAAACATTCCAAGCCTTAGGAATAATTAATAAAGGATTTATGTCATTTTAAACGGCCTTAAGAGCCCTTAAATTAAGGCTTTAAATGTATTTTACGTTAAAGGAAACGTCAAAAGGGGAAAACTGTAGGAGTCTGGAAACACTATTCACCCACTGTTACTGTACATGAAACTGATCTGTGAAACCGCTCTGTGAAACCGATCTGTGAAACCGATCTGTGAAACCGATCTGTGAAACCGATCTGTCACACCGATCTGTGAAACCGATCTATCAGACCGATCTGTGAAACTGATCTGTCACACCGATCTGGGAAACCGATCTGTCACACCGATCTGTGAAACTGATCTGTCACACCGATCTGTGAAACCGATCTGTCAGACCGATCTGTGAAACCGATCTGTCACACCGATCTGTGAAACCGATCTGTCAGACCGATCTGTGAAACCGATCTGTCACACCGTTCTGTGAAACCGATCTGTCAGACCGATCTGTGAAACCGATCTGTCAGACCGATCTGTGAAACCGATCTGTCACACCGATCTGTGAAACTGATCTGTCACACCGATCTGTGAAACTGATCTGTCAGACCGATCTGTGACACCGATCTGTCACACCGATCTGTGAAACCGATCTGTCACACCGATCTGTGAAACCGATCTGTGAGACCGATCGGTGAGACTGATCTGTTACTGTTCATAAAACTGGAAACACTATTCACAGAACTGGAAAAATTGGCAAAGTGTTGGGGATAAGTCCCCTTGACCTCCCAGAACTCCTCCAACACCAACATTTCACAAAGTAATGGACCGGAGAGGTCCGAGCCATTACATTAGATACCTCTCAAAACATTCTCGTCCTCGAGAATTAAAAACCAACCCAGAAGAAAAGTGGGGTCCGAACAACCACCCCATAAGATACCTCTCAGGGGAAAACCACCATGAGTTGTTCAAAAGCTGAAACAAAACTACGACATCCGAGAGTATGGGAACAAACAATCCATACCCAAAAAATTCATTCATAACATCACATGAAAAGTACATAAATAAAACATGAAAGGTCTAACCATAAAGGAAACATCATTACATGAAAGGAGTTAAACATTGAACAACTCTGGGTACTGAGCACGTATCTGTGACTCACGCTCCCAGGTACTCTCCTCCATGCCACCGTGTCGCCACAAGACACGAACTAAGGGGATAGAACGCCCACGCAAAACCTTCTCCTTGTGGTCTTGGATCTCCAGAGGTCGCTCCTTGAAGGTTTCATCATCGTCAATATCGATCTCTCCCCAATCGATATCATGAGATTCATCATGAAGATAACGACGAAGTTGCGATACATGGAAAACATCATGTATCCGACTCATCTGGGGGGAAGTGCTACTCGATATGCCACAGCTCCAACATGAGCTAACACCTCGAAAGGCCCAACAAACCGGGTAGAAAGCTTACTTCCATGACCAAACCTTCGCTGCACACGATGGGGAGTCACCTTCAGAAACACATGATCCCCAACATTAAACTCTAACGGTCTCCTTCTTTGATCAGCATATGATTTTTGACGATCCGGTGTTGTCTTCATCCTCACACGAATCACCTGTACCATCTCTGTTGTCTTCTGCACTAGTTCTGGCCCGAGAATTGCTGACTCTCCGACCCCAGTCCAGCACAACGGAGAACGGCAATGCCGGCCATACAGGGCTTCAAATGGAGCCATACCGATGGTAGATTGAAAACTATTATTGTAAGAGAACTATACCAAGGGTAAGTGCTTCACCCAAGAACCTCCAAAATCAAGAACACAAGAGCGCATCATGTCTTCAAGAGTCTGGATGGTTCACTCTGTCTGACCATCCGTTTGAGGATGAAAAGCAGTGTTAAGGCACAGTTGAGAGCCAAAAGCATGTTGGAGACCTCTCCACACCCTTGAGGTAAAACGAGGGTCTCGATCTGAAATGATCATCCTAGGTACACTGTGAAGCCTCACCACCTCCTCCAGATACTGCATCGATAAAACCTCCACTGAGCTCAACTCCTTGATTGCTATGAAGTGGGCCGATTTAGTTAAACGATCCACTACCACCCATATAGCATCATGTCCTCCCGGAGATCGAGGTAAACCTGTAACAAAGTCCATTGAGATGTCATCCCACTTCCACTGAGGAATCTCTATGTGTTGGAGAAGACCACCAGGAACACAGTGTTCGGCCTTCACCTTCTGGCAGACTAAACATCGAGACACACACTCTGCAACCATACGTTTCAGCCCATGCCACCAGAACTGACTTCTTAAGGATCGGTACATCGTCATCACACCAGGATGTACTACTAAGGGTGAGCTATGGAACTCTCGGAGAACCGTCTCGCGCATCGCCAAGGGAACAAAAAGCCTGCCATGATGCAACACTCGGTGTTGTTCATCCTCCGACCAACCATCTGGGGCCTCTCCACAAACAACTCTGCCTCTCCAAACTTCCACCTCTAGATCACCCAACTGAGACTCTTCCACCTTCTGCTCAGAGATGACTGCACCGTCATCTGGAAAAGACAACCTCTACCCCCAACTTCTCCCATATCAAGATGCAAAGCTGCTAGCTCTTCCATCACTCTCCAGGAATCACCAGATTCATGCACAACATCACTACGTGACTTTCGGCTCAGCGCATCAACAACAACATTCCCTTTTCCAGGTGTATACGATATTTCAAAGTCGTATTCCTGCAAGAACTCCATCCATCGACGCTGCCTCAAGTTCAAGTCCCGCTGAGAGAAAACATACCTCAAACTCTTATGATCGGTGAAAACCACAAAGCGCTCGCCGATGAGGTAATGTATCCACAACTTCAGCACAAACACCATGGCTGCCAACTCAAGATCATGGGTGGCATAGTTGCTTTCATGGGGATGAAATTGTCGGGACCCATAAGAAACAACTGATCTTTGTTGCATAAGAACACATCCTAGCCCCAGATGTGAAGCATCACAAAAAACATCAAACTGGACTCCCTCCGCTGGAAGACAAAGGACTGGAGCACTTACCAACTTCTCCTTTAGATACTCGAAAGCTGCCTGACACTGATCAGTCCATATGAATGCTTGATCCTTCTTGGTCAAAGCTGTCAGAGGAGTCGCAACTCGGGAGAAATTGGATACAAACCTCCTATAATAGCCTGCGAGACCAAGGAAACTTCGCACCTCTAACACGGTCTTGGGGGCTGCCAAAGACACTACTGCTTCTATCTTCTATGGATCCACAGCTACTCCCTGTTGGGACACAACATGCCCTAAGAAACGAACTTCTCGAGCCCAGAACTCACACTTGGACAACTTCCCAAACAACTGATGTTGGCGAAGAACTCCCAAAACGGATCGTAGATGCTCTGCATGCTCTTCTTCAGATGTGGAGTACACAAGGATGTCATCGATGAAAACCACAACAAACTTGTCCTGGAATTCACGGAACACATCATTCATCAACCCCATGAAAACAGCTGGAGAATTCGTCACGCTGAATGGAATTACAACAAACTCATAATGCCCATGACGACAATGGAAAGCAGTCTTTGGGATATCCTCATCCTTTACACACATTTGGTGATATCCTGACCGAAAGTCGATCTTTGAGAACCAACTTGCACCCTTCAGTTGATCGAATAGGTCATCAATACGTGGAAGAGGATAGCGGATCTTTATTGTCACTTTGTTTAATCGACGATAATCGACGCACAACCGCAAACTGCCGTCAGCCTTTTTCACAAACAAAACTGGATCACCAAACAATGACACACTTGGCCGAACAAAACCACACTGCAACAGAATATCGAGCTGTATAAGTAGCTCTCGTAACTCAGAAGGGGACATTCTATATGGAGACATAGAGATAGGAGATGCTCCCGTCTGTAGCTCGATCCCAAACTCGATCTCTCGTCGAGGGGGTAAGGATACAACCTCTTATGGAAAGACGTCAGGGTACTCCTCTACGACCCTAGGAAACACCAACTGTTCAAACTCTAAAGAACATAACATCGTCTCAGCCATCATGGATAATAAGGATGAAACTCTTCTATGACTCATCTGAGGATCTCTCTCACCAACAAACACCACTATTTCTCCATCTACATCGAAGAAGATGACCTCCTTCCAGAAGCAATCCACAATAGCCTGCACGGAATACAACCAATCCATGCCGAGGATGACATTATATGGTTGTATTCGTAAACATAGGAAATCTCCCCAAGAGCGGTGCTTCCCCAACACGAGCTCACAGTCTCTACATACTTCAAACAAGTCAGCTCGACCTCCAACTGGCGTAATCAATGCCAAGGGCACTGGAAGCATTTCTACATCATGTCCCAAAGCATGGACAAGGGTAGGGGATATAAAGGATTGTGTCACTCCTGAATCAAACAAGGCATACATCAAGGTAGAAAACAAGCAAAGGGTACCTCGAACGACGTCTGGCTCACCTGGAGCTGGCAACGCTAGAGCATGAAGCTGACCACGACCACCTCCACGGCCTTTTTGGCCCTGATGACGACTACCACCACAGCCGCGCTCTGCTCTCTGAGGATAGGGAGCGTCATGGGGCTGTCCTCTGCCTGCTCCATCTACCCTCTGGTGATCTAAAGCCGGTGCAAACTGTTACTGCTGCCTCGGCTGGAACTGCCTCAACGGAGGAACCTGGAGTGGAGTGCCTGGTGCACGATGACTGCTCTGAAAAGTCGGGCACTCCCGCTTCTGATAACCACGACCACCATAAGAAAAACAAGCGCCTGATCCCTTGGAATAAGCCTGAGAGTTGCTGCCTCCGGAGAAACGAGATGGGAAGGGCTGGGACCTACCCCCAGGTGAACGGAAACTCTTCTGTCCTGAAAACCGGGAATCCCGGACCACAGCTCTTCTTCATGAGGAATCATGACGATTCCCCTCTCGTGACGATCTGGTCCTAGCCAATGTCCTCTCAACAACCTCTGCCCTCACCAGCACCTCAAGATATGTCTTCAGCATAAATGGGGTGACCTAGCGCTGGATCTATGGACGCAAAGCCTCCTCGAAATGCCTCGCCTTGGCCTCATCATCTGGTAACAGGTCTGAAGCATATCGTAGAAGGTTCCTGAAATGGATTCCAAACTCTCTAACACTGGAGCTCGCCTGTCGAAGGGTAAGAAGCTCCTGACGACTGGACGCCTTCGCAGTCGAAGAAAGAAACTCGACTCTAAACCTATCTCGAAACTCCTCCCATGAGATCGATGACTCCTCACGATCCCCGAGGAACAAAAACCACCACTGCCTCACTGCTCCACGCAGCATCGTCACAACCAAGGACACCCAGTGTTCCTTCCGAGCACGAATCGAACTGAAGCCTATCTCGACCTCCTCCAACCAGTCTTTTGTGACTGCATCTGAAACGGAGCCCTCGTACTTCTGTAGACTCTGGCACTGAAACTCTCGGAGTGTCTTCCTCCAAGTGTAATCTTCATAAACCTCTACTCGGTGGTGATCTGCTGGAACAGCCTGCTAGGCATCTTCTGTGCAAACCTAATGAGGACGTCGACCTGGAGCCATACCTGTAAAATAACAACTGTTAGAGCTCCTAAGCATGGAATATGGAAGACTCACATTAATTAATTAATTGTTTTGTTTTATTAATTTCAGGTTACCTATCCCAAGGTCTACCCATTCAAACACAGGCGCAAAGAATAATGATGCATGATCCTTTCCTAGGACTCTACCCTCCAACCAGTATCACTTTGTTTAGTAGCCATCGTAAACTTAAAGGTCCGTGCAACAGATCATAGGGGGCCCTGAACGCCTATGTCTCTGCCAGTCTCCAGTGTTTACCCCACTTGCTAAACATGAAGGACATCGTTGCCCTACCATCCCATGCATCCTCACATGTGCCTAACTCCAAACTCCATCCTATCCCTCAACCAGACCTCTTATACCACTCTGTCTTGACCCCCTCCCCACAAATTGTACCCCTCCTTGGCCGGCAATGTGAGAAGAGAGATAATGACCCCTGAGTCCCGCCTCCAGTAGGCCCCGGGTTGGCGACTAGCACTGAGGGTATAATAAACATACAAATGGGAGGCATTACCCTCTAAGAGAACACATGTGGAAGAGAGAGATAGAATAGACTCCAACCAACTCCAACTCATAACTGAAATATAAAAGAAACCCAAGTACATATATGAAATGTCATGCAAAAGTACTACAACTGAAAGGGAAAACTAAAAGTACCCAAAAGAAAGTAAAACGACAGCGACCACAAGCCCGAACAGCTCCTCCTCCAACCGCAAGCTAGTAGTAACCAACTTGATCTCCCACCTGCTCCAAGTGACCTGAAAAACAGTTTATATATACATAGGGTGAGTATAATAGTATACTCAGTAGGATCCTCTCCAAGCCTCTCGTGCAAAAGTAAAGAAATCATGCTAAAGCCCAGTGAACAACAAGTGAAACTAACTCATCACCTAAACAGGTATACTATTTTCCCAACCTCACCATGGCTACTCTCACTAAGTAACGCATACAAGAATATAGCATAGAGTAAAGAATATCAAGGGTACACCGCTTCTACTTCCCCACTGGTTTTCCACTTTTCCCCAACGACATACGTCCTGTGCATCTCTCTCCAAAGGCTTGCCCATAGACACCTGGGCTAAGCTCTACAATCTGCACCTCGTGCACCACAAAGGCTTGCCCGCAGACACCTGGGCGAAGCACCACACCATCCTCACAACCAAAAGTAACCAGGTAGTTTCTGGGAGCCACCACAGCTCACATAACGTGTATCATATGTCGGGTATAATACCTCAAGCCATTACAGCCCATACTCTGAGTAAGGATCCTCAATCCATCATATCCTATACATGTTACACCTATAGTAGTCCATAGGATACTATATAGAGAATATATGTGTGTGAATAACCACAAGACATTATATCCCTCTACACACATATATGGGGTAACTAACCGTTGTGCCTCATGGCACAAGTATCTACCAAGAGAAGAGAGCGGGGCCAAAGGGGGTAGTCAGCCATTCGACCTCCCATCAGAATGTTGGGGAAACCCCCCCCCCCCCCCCTAGGGCTCAGAATCCCCGGGGTGTCAGTTTCCCTTACCGACAGGGTGGAGTAGCGTATAGAAACCCAAAAATACAGAATATATAAGTAAATCACATCCACACTATGGGCATTACCTAGTCATAGATACAACTGCAGCTAACGTCTCTCAGACTCCAGGCTGCTACTTCAAAGACTAGGTATCCTATAAGCACACAAACATTTGAAGAGCTTTATTAGATTACTCCATTCTCATTTTACCAGTTCCACTGTATGTTAATTAATTAATTAACCATGAACAATTTACCACATTAATCTAAATTGGAATCACATTTAAAAACTGCTCCATTTTAGAATTCACATCACTATTAAATTCCAGCATCTCCATCCCCGTGGATTTTCACCATTTAATCAAACATTCATTACAAAATTACTTTTCCACATTCACAGGAATTCTAGAAAAGCATCCTATGCTTCTAAACACAAAGGAGGCTCAACACGGTGAGTAGATATACTACCCGTCGAGTTTTTTCCGCCTATAGAAAGAGCATAGACCCATCCTCCATTGAGAGGCTAAACACGGAAAGCATGTGGCATACCCCGCGTGTCTTCGCCTCCTTCGGAAAGAGGTTAAGCAAGACCAGCTGCCTTGAGCAGTGGGGAAAAGAAAAGCAGATTAACAACCAAACCAAACCACCAACATCAAATTATCCCATTCATCTCATACCATCATCCTTGGTGTCCTCCCCGACACCCATATGCATAAACCGATGCATCTCGCCACACTAGGCGTCATCCGCTGCCACAACCACAAGTCCCCATGCCTCCACATATCACAACAGCCATCCAGGCTCACATCACAGTACAAGCAGCAGGAAAACAAACATCACATCATGGGCTCTTGACCCTTTAACAAACAAGAGGGTAACTCAGAACCCTTTTAGAAATTCCCACATAATCTGTTCTCTAATCCATATTGAATTGGCAGATTTGTTATTCATAGGTTCTAATCATGGATACCTAATCAGTCAGCTATCATAATTAAATAACCATGCTTACTTCCCTAATTTGATTATCCTCAAATTAGACAACTACAACAACTGCAATAACCAGATTAATTTACATGCCTCTTTATCTTTAGCCAATTAATTAACAATTAATTACGGCTTTACGTTCGTTATCAATTTCCATCATGAACGAACAACAATCAAAGAAAACATAGATATCACTATATCAAGGAAAACATGAGGCAAACCGTTATCACGGTATAAAGCAACAACATGTGATCAACCCATTCTCTTAATCCGGTTCAAGTATTTAATTAGGTCAATTTCATTGTCATCCAAAGGGATAAATCATGCTAATTCTACGATTGCACATATACAATTAGAGAAGCCATGAATCCCCTACCTCAAACAGTTCCTCACGTTCTTTATCCACACAACAGGTCACAATCCTCCCCTCGCAACAACTGCATCCACCGGAGGATGCTGCGGTACGACAGTACCAACCAACCCCAAGAAAACCCATTAGAATCTTTGGAAATTACATGGTATAATTATGGAAAAGAGGATAGGAGAAGATGAACCCCAAAATAATGAAGATACAACATACCTTATATCGAAGATTGATCGAAACGGCTCAGTTGCATCCAAAACAGAGCAGAACCAATCCTAGGAGTAAAGAATGATTATGCAACTCCTACGGAAAGGATTGAAAAGTTCTAGTGCCTCCTAGTTGAGAACAAAGGGAATGAACAAGGGAGAATGATATCTCGTCCCTTTTTGAAGATTAAATGGGGCAACGGTTTAAGATCCGGTTAATTCTCCATTAAAAACAGATCGCATTAACCCACGCAGTTTGACCAAGTAAAACATTCCAAGCCCTATGAATAATTAATAAAGGATTTTTGGCATTTTAAACGGCCTTAAGAGCCCTTAAAATAAGGCTTTAAATGTATTTTACGTCAAAGGAAATGTCAAAAGGGGAAAAACTATAGGAGTCTTGAAACACTATTCACCCACTATTACTGTACATGAAACTGATCTGGGAAACCAATCTATGAAACCGATCTGTGAAACCGATCTGTGAAACTGATCTGTGAAACCGATCTATGAAACCGATCTGTGACACTGATCTGTGAAACCGATCTGTCACACCGATCTGTGACACCGATCTGTCAGACCGATCTCTGAAACTGATCTGTCTTACCGATCTGTGAAACTGATCTGTCTCACCGATCTGTGAAACCGATCTGTCACACCGATCTGTGAAACTGATCTCTCACACCGATCTCTGAAACCAATCTGTCAGACCGATCTGTGAAACCGATCTGTCACACCGATCTGTAAAACCGATCTGTCAGACCGATCTGTGAAACCGATCTCTCACACCGATCTGTGAAACCGATCTGTCAGACCGATCTGTGAAACCGATCTATCAGACCGTTATGTGAAACCGATCTCTCACACCGATATGTGAAACTGATCTGTCACACTGATCTGTGAAACCGATCTGTCAGACCGATCTGTGAAACCGATCTGTCACACCGATCTCTGAAACCGATCTGTCACACCGATTTGTGAAACCGATCTGTGAGACCGATCAGTCAGACCAATTGGTGAGACTGATCTGTTACTATTCATAAAACTTGAAACACCGTTCACAGAACTGGAAAAATTGGCAAAGTGTTGGGGATAAGTCCCCTTGACCTCCCAGAACACCTCCAACACCAACATTTCACAAAGTAATGGACCGGAGAGGTCCGGGCCATTACAGTTTTATGCTATAGTCTATATATATGTTATGTGGATTACATGAAGTAATGTTTTAACAAAACCTAGAAGTGTTGAAATCATTAGGCTGATTTAGCAGTTTATTATATGTTATATGATAAACTAGTTCATATTTTGGTTTTTATAAATATTCTTAAAGTGATTAATATTATCAAAAAATTACATATTATGGTCAACCTCCCTTTTATCATTCCTTTACATTAGTTACATAAATGTTTATAATGATAAACATTATGGGAAATGTAATGATAATTAACTTTTAAAAATAATATATTGATCTTGTCCCTAACCAATGTTCTACATGGAGTATTATAGGTTATGATAAAATTTTATGTTTAGTGTGAGTATGATTATTGTATATAAATACAGATTATGATAAAGTGGAACAATAAATAGAATATACTTCTTTGTGAGTGCAAGATTATCTACTTAATTATACCAAATTGAGTTTCATACTGATGTATTTGGTATACTAGGGGTGCATAGATCATATTTGAGTGCCAATTACATGAGGTTAGATTGATACCAAGAAATATACCCTTCGAATATTATTACCCTAACTACAGAAGTCTATACATTGACATAGATAATACGGTGGTGGTAAGATATTTTATGGATTAGGTCATCAGTTGGAGCTTAACCAAGATAGGATTTGTATTGTCATATACCAAGTGCGACATCAGGTCCCTTGATTAAGATAAATAGTATGAGTGTGCAGTCAAAAATATTATATATATATATATATATTCCAAAAATTTATAGGGGAAGTTCTTATCCATAATGATGAATGGAATGAAATGTATTCATAAATAAGATTAGTTCACACTCAAAGAATCATGAAAAGAGGAGTTGGATATTTGGGAATGACATGTTTTATTTCCTATTGTTAGTTGATGTCTTAGACAACTAGAATATATGAGAAATCAAGATTTCATATTTTATATATTGGTGTACTTAGGTACTGTGATATGTTTGATTGATGGAGATCACACCATATATGTTTATATTTTGACTAGCAATGGTTATTTTCTAGAGGAAACTCTTTTCATACATATATTGATCCATATATTCATATTTTGTGTCAAAGATATAAATACCCATGGTTTCACACATTTTGGTTGACAGAATTAGGATTCAATTTGACTCAATGTTCTATATTAAAATTGTTTTTCACTTTATCCAGATGTTTTTTGGATGGGATTTAATTGGGTATTCCATATGATGTTATACAAATTTATGTTCATGATATATTTACATAAAGTGTATTGGAATATATCCAAAATTATTTTTGGATATTGTTGTAGGATCGAAATAATGATGTAGATGCTCAATATACAAGAGGGGGGTGAATTGTATACTTTAAAAATTCCTTTGGAACCTTTAAAGTTAGTTATGAATAACTATGGTTTCCTTAAGAAATGGAAATTGCTAAGTATAACAAAGTTAAACTATGCAAATTCACAACACCTCTAACACCAAATGAATACTTGTAAATAGATTCCAAAAGTAGGTTCTGGAAATATGGTTCCGGAAAGTGAAACTTAACAAAAGATTACAATACGAGATTCTACCATAATGTGTATAGAATCTAAATGAAACAGAGTACAAGTAAGGAAGTATAAGAAAGTTATACTTTCCTTATAATACGAAATGCAGTGGAAAAAATCAAGTAGTAAAACTATGAGTAACAAGATATAAGTCTTTTAACCCAAAGAGAAAGGTATCCAACAACCTTGGATAAAGGTCCCCTGATTTATACTTTCAAGCAAGTCTGTCTTACCCACATCAGGGTAAGCCCTCGATACGAAGATCAGAGTCTCTGTCTTGCTATCCCCACAAGCCCCCAACTTCAAGGTAGTTGTCCACCTCTGTCTTCCTCAGCAAGGAAGCCCTCAACTTTAAGTTGTTGGAAACCTCTTTCTTCCTATCCCCGGAAGTTCTCGAATGTAATCACCAACATTCGGAGTCGCACGAAGCTTTGAGAGTTAATAAGTGACTCTCTCTCTAGAAATCACTTCAACAGCATGTATACACAATATTGAAGAATTTATACATCAGTTATGAGCTCTTTCAAATGAGCTTCTATTTATAGGCAAGGTCGGCCTCCTTTCCAATGATCATAATTTCCTTAAAAATCGGAGGGACCTGTACACGTGTAACTTAAACAACGGTTAGTTTAAAACAGAATAGACGACATCATTTTATAACAAAACAAGTGTAACAGAATGTATGACATCGTTTTAAGTCTAATTGAAAAGTTCTGAGTGAAAGTTCGGAGTGTAACAAAAATATCAATGTTTAGAAAAATTATAAAAGTGTAAGAAAAAAGAATGTTCAGAGTCTAACCAAAAATAATTTTTGGAGTCTAACTAAATTCAAAGTGTATAAAACAAAGATGATCAGGTTCTGTTTAATAGGTGAATTCGAAATGAGAATTCGTTATCAGAATTCGTAATGAGAATTCGTCATCAGAATTCATAATGAGAATTCGTCATCAGGATTCGTAATGAGAATTCTATGTCGAACTTCATAAGGATTTGTATCCTGAATTCGGAGTAGAACATAATCAGAGTTTGTATCCGGAATTTGGAATGAAATTTATCAGAGTTCTCATCTGGAATTCGGAGTGAAACTTTATTACAGTTCTCATCTAGAATTTGGATCCTAAAACAGAATTCTTCATATCAATGTTTCAAATAATTCCGAGAATATAGAAGTGAATCTGAATCTTATACATAAGAAAAATATGGATGAAAATATGATAAGGATAATTTTTATTTTAAAAGTGATTTTCCTTATAAAATAAATTTTCCTTATAAAAGTGATTTTCCTTAATGATAAGGTGTTTGTGATTTTCAAAACAAGAAGGAATGGAAGAGTCATAAGGAAAACCTTATTTGCTCAACAATCTCCCCCTTTTTGGAAAGCACAAACATCCTTACGAAAAAGAAATTCTAAGAAGAAAGAAAACATTATGGCTTATCTCACTTTGCTTATGGATGTAGATGAATACGACCAACTCCCCCTTAGGCTTTGAAACTCTAAGGATCGTATTCTAGATTTCTGGAATGATATTTCATTACAAATAAGAATGTCTTCTTTAATGAGAAACTCCCCCTTAGATAAACTCTTATTAGAGTTTGTTTTATTTCTCACCCTTTGTTAAGATTCTTTTTCCCTTTCATTATAGTTCTTTTCCTTCTCCCCCTTTTTGATTTTCAAAAAGAATTCGAGGGAATGGAAAATATAACAAAGTACCTGCAAAATTAGTAGTAACAAGAAAAGAAATGAGAAAGCACAAATTTTCATTAAGATTGAAAATCCCAACAATAATGAAATTTAGATACAACAAAAGATTGGATATGTCTATTTAGGATCTTTCTCCTTCGCCATGAGACCCTTTAGAATAGTCTTTATCTTCTTTAAGTCTTTATGATCTTCTTCAGCTTGCTTCTCTAACACAACAATTCTTGTACTTTGGGCTTCAATCTTTTCTTCCTGGGCATGAAGCTTTTCTTCCAGAGCTTTAAGATTTTCTTCCTAAGCCTTCAACTTTTCATCAAACTCAATCTGATGATCCCTTTCAAACTTCCAATTTTGAGAGAAAGAATTTAGCTTCCCATTCAGATCTCTGACTTCTTGAATCCGAAAATTCTTTTCATTTGTCAATTTCTCTTCAAAGGAAGAAGTTAGCTCATTTATCTTCCTGTCCTCAGTCTCAAAAGCATCCATCACATTATCTTGGAATTCATCAATGAGGCTCATTTCTTCTACAGTCTTTCTCGACCAACTGGTCATCCTCTTGCAAGATCTTTTGTGGGATTCATAGCCGAAAAAAAATATTTGAATTGAGCTTCTATCTCAACACACTTATCCATGACCATGGATACAGAGTCTGATTTCTGATTCAAAGCATGTTGGAGCATCTGACATCTTGAA
This sequence comes from Viscum album, assembly GCA_963277665.1. Lineage (NCBI taxonomy): Eukaryota > Viridiplantae > Streptophyta > Magnoliopsida > Santalales > Viscaceae > Viscum > Viscum album. Next base: position 1,007,754,446 of record OY728134.1, read on the forward strand.
TCAATGCTTGGGAAGGTCATAATAGAACCTACCAACTTCTTTAATGATTGAACACCAAAGTCATGACCAAATGAAGATGACTCTGAATCTGAGACTCTGCTTGGAGAATGTTTTTCTTCAACTAGGTCAAGATTTCTCTTTGAAGAACTACCGACTTCCTTTCTCTTCACCACTACTGAGCTCGAAGTATCAGCAAGAATTTTCTTTCCCTTGTCTCTTTTCAGAATATAATCATGTTTCGGAGTTCTTTTTCCACTATCAGTCACTTGAATAATATTGTCTTCATCATCAGCAACTTTTTGAGCTACATCCTCTGCGTTCTCCATTTGAGCATCATCATGTAGAAGTTATTCTTATTCTGGATGATATGCTAATTCTTCTTCTCCTTGCTGCTCATCGTTTCCAGGAGTGACTAATTTTAAAGATTCATCTTCTGAAGTTCGGAGCGACAGATGTCCCGAAGGAGTCCCCTTATAATCTTCTACTTGTTTCAAAACATCTCCAGTTTCACCACTGCCTTCAGCTACAACTTCTTCCTCTTCCACTCGCTCAATTTTCTCTACTTCCTCAGCAGTCTTAGCAACAGCTTCTTCCGGAGTGACGAAATTTCTTCCTGGAGTCTCAGGAAGAGAGTCCAAGGAACAAGATCTCGGAATAGGAATATTTGTAGAAACAATCTCATTGAACTTAAACAATGCCAGAGCTACCTCTTCTTCAGACAACTTCTTCTTAAGCTTCATTTCTTTGACTTTTTTTTCTATCTCATCCGCAGTTCTTTCCTTCAAGGCCTTAGCCTCCGCAGGATCCAAGCCAAACTGAGGCTCCCCTTCCACTCATTTTTCTTTGATCTCCCTCCATTTAGCAACTACCTCATCTAGGTAAGCTCTCTTCATCATTGGTTTTGGAGGTGCGGAATGAACTTCCATAGACTTGGGATTCTCTGCTTCAACTTCCACTTCTTTCAACTTTCTCTTCCTTACTTTCTTAGAGGATTTCGGATCAGCAACTTTCGGAACCGTTTCTTCTTGAGCAGGTAAATCAATAAACTGACCAGTCTTCTTGTCAAAGGCTACATCCATCCTTTTGAGTGTACCATCACTCACCAGCATAATTTTGCAAACTCTTGGCTTAGACTTGCACGCCTCCTTGAAAGACTCAAGGCACAAAACTATCAATTTTGAGAGGATTGCTGGGTACATTATGATCTGAGCTCTCAGATTTCCTTTCTTATCATTTTCAAGAGTAATGAGAATGTGCTTCATCAGGTTAAACTTCCTCAGATTTATCAGAAAAATCTAGGATGTAGATCTCACTCTTATTTAAGCTATCTTTGACACCCTTCCTCGGTATGATAAGGCCTTATACCCACAACTCTAGGATCCGGAAATTTGTAGAAAGAGAAGCAATCTTCGGAGCCTTATCATCTTCCAGTCCGAGAGTTTCTAATGTTTTTTCCTTGTCGAAGCTACCCTTTGAATCTGGCAACACATGAGATATGAATTCAGCTTATCCTTCATTATTCATCCCTACCAAGCTAGCTGCCCTGGCATATGAAAGCTTATAAGTCTTACCATAAGACATAAAAGACAACTTTTCTCTTCCATCTTCCTTAAGAAAGGAGAGTGTCTCATAAAACTCTATAAGAAAATCTGAATAGACTTCATCTTGATTTCTAGGTTTCGACACAGAAACATCTTCCCATCCATTAAGCTTAATATTCTTGGATATAAGAGAGTCATACTTATTGAAGAAATTAGGATGAACCAGCCTCTCTCTATATACTAACACCTTCGAAATCATCTTAGAGGAAAATATGTCTTGAGAAGCTACTTCCACATATATTCAGATCTGAAGACCTCTGAGAAGTTCGGAACGGAGAAATCTGATGTTCGGAACGGATTTAAAATGGAGAGGCAGAGCTTTGGGACGCTGGATCTTGAAAACCGATGTGGGACAACCATTTGGGGTCCACTTTATATAGGCAACGTGAAAACTGTTCAACTTCCACGGTTGATCGAAAGGTTGTGACAAGCTGAGATCAGATCTGACGGTCAAAAACCAATTCTCATGAGAACTTGAATCCTATCTTTTGATGTTTTCTTAAAACAAAGATTTAAGAAAAATATAATCCGAAAACAAAATATAAGAAAATGCCAGCAAGTAAAGTATGACCAAGAAAACTTGAGTAAGGAAATCATACCTTTCGGATTGTCTTACGAGGATTATTCGTAATGGGTAATATTTGAAGAAAAATTAACTTTGGAAAAAAACAAAAAACTCACTATGAAAAACAAACTCAGTACAGAAAACTCAGTACGAGAAAAAATATTATAAGAATTCTAGTACGAAATTTTTTAAAACAAAATTTGAATATGAAATACTCATTATGAAAGACTCCGTATAAAGATTTCATTATGGATATACCAGTACAAAATTTCCCATTCCAGAATTGTTCAATACAAAGATTTTGATTCCAGAAGTCTTCTATACGAACATATCCATTCTGAAAATTTTAGTTCTGGAAATTTCCATTCCGAAAATTTAGTTCCAAAAAATTTGTAAACAAACTTTGGAAAAAAATTGTTACATTAACAATCAAATGTACTCCCCCTATAAAAAGGAGTTTATTACTGTAAGGAGACTTTTTCAACAGAAACTTAATTAAGAAAGATTACCTTATGGTTATCATTTTTAACTTCTGTTTAATGTATTCAAATCTATCAGAAGGCAAAGATTGATTGAAAATATCAGCAAGTTGATCTTGTGTTCCGATAAACGGAAGAATAATATCTCCTTTTTGTGTTTGATCCCTGAGAAATCGATGCCTAATATCTATGTGTTTTGCACGAGAGTGATGTGCAGGGTTCTTACTAAGGGCAATGGAACTTGTTTTATCATACAAAATTTGAGTTTTAGTTAAACTCAATCCATAGTCTATGAGTGTGTGTTGCATCCACAACACTTGAGCACAACAACTTCTAGCTGCTACATATTCAGCTTCAGTAGTGGAAAGTGCTACAGAATGATGCTTCTTGCAAGACCAAGAAACTAACGAATCTCCTAAGAAATGACAAGTTCCGGATGTACTTTTTCTATCCATTCTACATCCACCAAAATCAGCATTAGAAAATTTTGATAGAACAATATCATTTCTAGAAGTATAAAATAATCATAAATCCATGGTTCCCTTAAAGTAAGCGAAAAATTCTTTTTACTGCCTTCAAGTGAGATTCCTTAGGATTGGATTGACATCTTCCATATAAGCATACTGAAAACATTATGTCTGGTCGACTAGCTGTTATGTAAAGTAGAATTCCTATCATACCTCTAAAAGATGTTTGATCTACTGGTTTCCCAACTTCATCAAGATCTAAAGAGTTTGAGGTACCAATGGGAGTACTTATACTCTTAGTGTTGTCATAACCATACTTTTTGAGAAGATCTGTAATATACATATGTTGAGATATATAGATTCCTTCGGGTTTTTGAGAAATTTGAAAACCAAGGAAAAAAGTTAACTCACCCATCATACTCATTTCAAACTCAGATTTCATTAGACTTGCAAAGGATTCGGTTAATGATTGATGAGTTGAGAAAAATATGATGTCATCAACATAAATTTGAACAATCAAGACATTTTTCTTATCTTTCATTATAAAGAGGTTTGGATCTGCATTTCCCTTAATATAGTTATTTTGAAGCAAAATTCCAGTGACTCTATCATACGAGGCACGTGGGGCTTCTTTAAGACCATACAAAGTTTTGGTAAGTCTAAAATCATGATCAGGATGTTTCGTATCTCCAAAGCCAGGAGGTTCTTCAACAAAAACTTCCTCTTGAACATACCCATTAAGAAAAGCACATTTCACATCCATTTGAAAAAGTTCAAAATTAAAGAATGCTGCGAAGGCAAGTAGAATACGGATAGATTCAAGTCTATCTACTGGAGCATAGGTTTCTTCATAGTCTATTCCTTCTTGCTGATTATAACCTTTAGCAACAAGTCTAGATTTATTTCTTACTATGACCGCATTTTCATCACATTTATTTCTGAAAACCCATTTTACTCCAATAACAGAAGTTTCCTTAGGTCTTTCAACCAACATCCAGACTTTATTCCTTTCGAATTCATTTAGTTCGTCTTGCATAGCTTTGAACCAATCATCATCACCTAAAGCTTCATCAGTGCTTTTATGTTCTAATTGGGAAAGAAATGCTAGATGTTCTACTTCATTTCTTAAGGAACTTCTAGTCCTTACAGGTTGATTTACATCACCAATGATACTATCACTGGGATGATTATTAAGAAACGCCGGATTTGGGTTTTGAAAAGCCTGTTCATCAACATAAGGTAGAAAGTCTTATGGGGTAAATGTATCGGAATTATCTTCATGAACATTATCCTTATCAGAAGGTTCTTCTATCAATGGTTGAAAATCAGTTTTTGTAAACACATCCGAGGATGTAGGCTAGGATGGTTTAAAAAAAAGGATCAGACTCATCAAATTTTACATGTACTGTTTCTTCAACAGTACATGTATTTTTATTAAAAACTCTATAAGACTTAGAAGTTGTGGAATAACCTAAGAAAATTCCTTCAACAGATTTTGGTGTGAATTTATGTAAGTTATCTTTAGTATTCAGAATGAATACATTGCAACCAAAAACCTTGAAGTAGGATATTCTTGGTTTTCTACCATTCCATAACTCAAAAAGCATTTTATTAAGAAAAGGTATAATCAAAACTCGATTTATAGTATAGCAAGAAGTACTTACAGCTTCAGACCAGAAATGTCTAGCTATAGAATATTCACTCAACATGGTTCTAGTTATCTCATGAAGAATTATATTTCTTCTCTCAACTACACCATTTTGTTGAGGAGTTCTAGGTGCTGAAAAATTGTGAGTAATGCCTTTTCTACTACAAAAAGCTTCAAAATCAGAATTTTCAAATTCTCCTCCATGATCACTATGAATCGTTTTCAATGGAAGTTTTTCTCATTTTTAACTTGAGCTCTAAAAATTTTGAAATAGGAAAAAGCATCAGATTTCTTTGCTAGAAAATAGACCTAAGTAAATCTAGTGTAATTGTCAACTAGAACAAACACATAGTATTTGCCTCCAATACTTCCAGTTTGTGTTGGACCAAAAAGATCCATGTGCACTAACTGTAATGCATCAGTTTTTGAGACTTCACCGATTGATTTAAAACTAGATTTATGTTTCTTGCCATACTGACAAGGATTATAAACATTAGAAGAATCAAATCTATGATCCGGTAGATCCTTAACTAGTTTCTTCTTAGAGATTTTACATAGGTTTCTAAGGTTACAGTGTCCTAATCTTCTATTCCATAACCAGGAATGATCTTCCATTGCACTTAGGCAAGGTAAATCTTGGCTCCTAAGGTCTTCTAGGTTCAAAGTGTAAACATTCTCTTGCCTATTGGCTGAGAGAATAAATTCTTCCTTTGAATTGTGAACTAAGAACCTATCATTCCTAAAATTCCCAAGGTATCCTTCATCACATAACTAACTTATGCTAATGAGGTTGTGCCTAAGACCATTAACAAAAAGAACATTTGAAATCAAATTTTTTCCTAAAAGAACAATATTACCAATACCAACAATCTCTCCCTTAGCATTGTCTCTGAAAGTTACCTTTCCTCCTTTCGTTTTGATAATCTTTTCAAAATTGATTTTTTTACAAGTCATGTGACGGGAACATCCACTATCCGTGTACCATGTATTGTTGCTGGAACTCTCTTTATTTTCCTGAAATAAACAATAAAATTAGACTTTTGGAAACCAAACTTGTTTGGATCCCAGATTACTAGATAACAAAATTTTAGGTACCCACATCTTCTTGGAAAAATAAGCTTTGCGAAATCCTAAGGATTGGGTTTTGTTTAGGGAACAATTCTTTGCCCAGTGACCACCACATTGACACTTAGTAAAAAATGGGGCACTTTGAGGAACAAAATAATTGTTACTAAAAAATGGTTTTTCATGGGTATAACCAAATCCGGATTTATTTCTTAAAGGTCGTATTTGGGAATACATTTTATCAAAATTTTCTTTACCATGGGTAAAGTTTGATAAACACGTCTTTAAGTAAAAAATTTCGGACTTGAGTTTTATAACCATGTTTTTATCCTCAAAATCATTAGTTTTAGAACTAGAGCTAGTCTCGAAAACATTTTTCTTAGAAATTACTTTTTCTAACTCTTTAGAAAGTTTGTTCTTCTCCGAACTTGATTCCTCATGATTTTTTGAAATACTTTAAAAATCAGCATTTTTCCTATCAATATCATTAGAAAGATCTGATATCTCTTTTGTAAGAATAGAATTTCTAGAGTTTTCCTTATCATGTTTCTTATTGAGTTTAGAATTCTAAATCTCAAGAAGTTCAGCAAACCTAGAAACTTCTTCATAAGTAGGTAATGTATTTTCTTCATCAGAAGAGGATTCTTCATCAGAAGAGTTATAATACATACTATTATTTGAATTTAAAGAAACATTGGTCAATGATTCAGCATTTCATACCTTAGCCATAAAACATTGATTATCAATAGGTAATCTGTCTATAAGACCATGATTCTTCTGTCCTGAAGATTCGTAATCAGAAGATTTATCTGAATAATCACCACCACTGGCACTCTAGGTGTCACTAGATTTCAGGACTTTCTTAGCTTTTCCTTTATAATACTTTTTTTTGTTTCTGTCTGAATGCATTTCTTTCCTTTCTTTATTTTTGAGCAAAGGGAAATTTGGTCTAATATGTCCAGCTCTCTTACATTCATAACAAGTAACTTCTCCATCTTTCTTATCATTCCTTTCATTTTTCTTATACTTGGATTGGAAACTTCTTTGGCCAGCTATCTTGTTAATCCTTCGAGCAAGATTTTCTAACTCATTTTCAGATATTTCACTCTCACTAGATTCAGATTGGAAAATAACTTTCTTAGACTTGGATCTGGTTACTCTCTCAGGAGTCTTAGCTTTCATCTGATTTGATGTTATTGTAAAAGCAAAAGTACAATTTCCATTTTTCTTCTTGATGTTGTCAGCATCTCTCTTCATTCTTGTTTCATGTTGAAGAATAGTTCCAAATAACTCATCAAGAGAAATTTGAGTGACCTTTCAGTTCTCATCTATAGCTGTTCTTTTGGATCCCCACTCATTGAGCATAATATCAATTATCTTATCCACAAGTGCTTCATCATCTAACCCTTTTCTCCCATAGACTATAGGTTTTTGACGATAGTCATAAACCTCTGTTTAACTTTACAAATTGGTTCACCATGCGGAAAATTGAAGCCATGATATTCAGCTCTAAGCATAGCTCTCCTAGTCTCGATCACTTTAGAAGTTCCAAAGTGTGTAACCTCTAACTTCTTCCAGATACAATTAGCTGCTTCACAAGAATAAATTTGGCTATATATATTTCTAGTCATAGAACAAAGTAAGGTGTTGCATACCTTATAATTGAGTAGATACTCTTGCTTTTCCTGGTTAGTAAAAGTTCTAACTTCCTTGTCAGGAATTTTATAATCTCCAGTAAGCATAACAAAGTTTTCCACTCCAGTATTGATAACAAAAGTCTTCATTCGATCTCTCCAATACTCTAGTCATTACCATCAAATATTGGTGGTCTTGTAGGATTTAGATTATCAATAGACCCAACATTAATTCCTGCCATACTTAACAACCTTCGGCACACAAACTTGTTAGTATAAAAGATTCGTAATAACAATGTTCGGAATGAGAAAGTTCGGAATGGGAAAGTTAGGAATGATAAAGTGAGCAAGAAAAACTTATACGTGAGTACAAGTATTCCAGAAACCTCCTCTGATACAAATTGTAGGATCGAAATAATGATGTAGATGCTCAATATACAAGAGGCTGGGTGAATTGTATACTTTAAAAATTCCTTTGGAACCTTTAAAGTTAGTTATGAATAACTATGGTTTCCTTAAGCAAAGGAAAGGGCTAAGTTTAACAAAGTTAAACTAAGAAAATTCACAACACCTCTAACAGCAAATGAAAACATGGAAAGAGATTCTGAAAGTAGGTTCCAGAAATATGGTTCTGGAAAATGAAACTTAATAAAAGATTACAATATGAGATTCTACCATAAAGCGTATAGAATCTAAATGAAAAAGAGTACAAGTAAGGAAGTATTGGAAAGTTATACTTTCCTTATAATACGAAATACACCAGAAACAATCAAGTAGTAAAACTACGAGTAACAAAATATAAGTCTTTTAACCAAAAGAGAAGGGTATCCAACAACCTTGGATAAAGGTCCCTTGATTTATACTTTCAAGCAAGTCTGTCTTACCCACACTAGGGTAATCCCTCGATACAAAGATCGGAGTCTCTGTCTTGCTATCCCCGCAATCCCTCAACATCAAGGTAGTTGGACACCTATGTCTTCCTCAGCAAGGAAGCCCTCAACTTCAAGATGTTGGAAACCTCTGTCTTCCTATCCCCGGAAGTCCTCGAATGTAATCACCAACATTCAGAATCACACGAAGCTTTGAGAGTTAATAAGATCCTCTCTCTCTCTCTATAAATCACTTCAACAACATGTATACACAATGCTGAAGAATTTACACATCAGTTATGAGCTCTTTCAAATGAGCTCCTATTTATAGTCAAGGTCTGCCTCCTTTCCAATGGTCATAATTTCCTTAAAAATCGGAGGGACCTGTACACGTGTAACTTAAACCATGGTTATTTTAAAACAGAATAGATGACATCGTTTTATAAAAAAACAAGTGTAACAGAATGTACGACATCGTTTTAAGTCTAATTGAAAAGTTTGGAGTGAAATTTTGGAGTGTAACAAAAATATCAATGTTTAGACAAATTATAAAAGTGTAAGAAAAAAAGAATGTTCGGAGTCTAACCGAAAATAATTTTTGGAGTCTAAATAAATTCAGAGTGTATAAAACAAAGATGATCAGGTTCTGTTTAATAGGTGAATTCGAAATGAGAATTCGGAATGAGAATTCGTCATCAGAATTCGTAATGAGAATTTGTCATCATAATTCGTAATGAGAATTCGATGTCGAACATCATAAGGATTCGTATCATGAATTCAGAGTAGAACTTAATCAGAATTCGTATCCGGAATTCGGAATGAGATTTTATCACAGTTCTCATCTGGAATTCGGAGTGAAACATTATTACAGTTCTCATCCAGAATTTGGATCCTAAAACAGAATTCTTCATATCAATGTTTCAAACAACTCCGAGAATATAGAAGTGAATCTGAATCTTATACTTAAGAAAAATATGGATGAAAATATGATAAGGATAATTTTTCTTTTAAAAGCGATTTTCCTTATAAAAGAAATTTTCCTTATAAAAGCGATTTTCCTTAAAGATAAGGTGTTTGTGATTTTCAAAACAAGAAGGAATGGAAAAGTCATAAGGAAAACCTTATTGGCTCAAAAATGTTTCCCAAGTTATTGAATATGATAAAATATGAAGTGAAATGTCATAAAGTCTATCAGGATTTAGTGAATTTGGGAGATTAAAGGATGTATACCTTAAATTAATATTTATATGTGATATATTTTTGGGTGGAATAGCAAATTGTATGAAAATTTTGATTTTCATACATAGGGTATATTATTAAATGTGTTTCGGACACCAGAACCATTATCTACATAATCTATCATTTATTAATCAATTACAAGAGTTGTAATGTGAAGGATGTATATTAATTTAATGCATAAACTAGAAAAGGAATTTATTCATGTGTTTTAATAAATAATTAAATGATATGATAATAAATGATCACACTTAACTACCTATATAATATATTAACCTATGATGGTAGTTGGTGTGTTTTTTCCACGTTATCATAGCTACACGTTTCTGGTTCCCAAATATTTCTTTCATATTTCTCCTTTGAATACGAGGTACTAGCATACTATAAAGAAATATTTAATCTCATTTGAATGTTGAATGATTCAAAAAAATCCTTGGATACCCACATAGGTAGTATTCTTATGTTTTCCACTTTGGTGTTCTTTTTTAAACACAAAATACATTGACAAAAGGTTATTGTGGCTCTTCGATATAAGTCACCACATATTTATATTTTTGATTACTTATAGTATTTACCATAGGATTTATATTTCTTACATGGAGGTCCTCATATAAGGGTTTAAATCATTTATAATACTTCAAATAATGTTTAATATACTCTAACAAAACCATTAACCATGAACATAGAAGATTCAATTCACAACAAGATTGATGAAAATCATTCTAAACCTCATCCTCCAATTAATGATATTGTTTACCAAGATAGTTTGACCTTAGCTATACATCATTCTTATAAAGATATTGAATATGATCAATAACCCCCATATACTCCTTCACATACGGCATGTTTTGAATCTATATATCATCCTCTTCAAAATTTTATATGGTAATTACAATCTGGTACTCATACTATATGGGAAGTCCTAAATGAAGTTGACCATCAATCTTTTCTCATCCACATTTCACATAAAACCCTTGATAGTGAAATTAATGATGGTAATTGGATACATTATATAAAATATGAGTTGAAATAATTTCAATGGTGCAATTTTTGGACTCTCAGGTAATGAACAAATACTCATCCAGTTATCCGCACCTAGTTGATCTTTTGGAAAAAAAATCAACATCAAGGACATATCATCATTAACAGGGATACACATGTTACTAAATTCTATAATAATGGGAAAGGTATTTATTATTTTGATTTATTTTATCCCATTTATAATCTTGAATCTAGTAAAAAATCTTGGGATTTGTATAAAAATTTAATAATTATTTTATAAAATTATTTTAAAATTGAAAAAGTTTATTTTTTGATTATTTCAAAAGTTTTTAAAATGATTTATTAATTGGTAAAATTTATATTTACATTTTTATTTTCAGAAATAATTTTTAAAATTTTAAATTGAACTATTCTAAAACAAAGTAAATATTCTATTGACCTTTTAAATTTTTTTTGGCAAGGATCATGATAAAGAAATTTATACATCCATGAGTAATAATTGTAAGCTAAAATTCGATGAAAATGGTAAATCAGTTAAAAATGATTTATATAAGTATGATTTTAAGTCTTATTTATCATACTACTACCCATATGGATATAATGTTTAGTATTTTCCTTTATTGTTTTTTTTTTCAACCAAATCCAAAGTAATATCATTTTAAATAACTGAAAATAATTTTTAGATATTTATGAGGAAACAAAAACCATAGATTATTTTATTCAATGGAAACTTATTTTAAACTTACTTTTTTGTGATTTTTTTTATGTAGGATTCCTAATAGATGTGAAAATTACTTTTGGTACTTTTAACTTAATAGTAAACCCCTTGTGTCATGGATTACTAATAAGAAAACATAGTTGATGTTTCTATGGACAAAAAAGAATATATTTCCACTAGGAATTGTCGCACACAAATTATATTAAAGAAAAATACTCTCTTAGGAATTGGGCTTATATATTACCATGTCCTGATCATAGGTGAAAACACTAATAAAGTTAATTTCTCTAAAAAATAATATCCTACATTTTCCCACTAAGCAGATTGGTCTAAGACACTAAATTACATGTTATCACTTCCAAATAGGTGATATAATTATTGTATTTTATTTAACACCATTCACCATACCAATATCTTCATTAAACCCCTTACTCCTGATCTATTTGAAATTATCAATGTTTTTTAGGGTATGATTAACTGGTTATTCTTATATCTCAACCATATAGTGCATTATAATTTTTCACATTGTTTTACAAATTTTAAAAAAAATCATTGATGTTTTCAAAAAAACAAAAACAAAGATAATTCATTACATGAATGAAATTTTAAAAAAAATTATATAATTTGGATAATTTCATGTTAATGTGATACCATAAGAAAAACATTCATTTTTGGGTTCAAACAATTGAATGATATTCTGGAATTGATTCATATTGAGTCAATTATATAGAAAACTAGTGGTTGTGTTTTTAATCCAATCTTCACACTGGGAATGAGTAGTGGGCCCTAATTTCACACATTCATTGACACTCCGAATAAATTTTCTATTGCCTATTAAAATAATCATTATGAAACATTAATTATGGAATGAATTTTCAATCTTAATTTTTTTAACTTTTTAAATTTCAATTATTTAATTTTTCTTGTACTTTATTTATTCTAATTTTTTTACTTATTTCATAATTATATTTTTAAATGTCTCCACATGTTAAAAATGTATTATTTTATGGGTGAAAATCCATTTATTTGTGAAATGATCTTAGAGGAATGCTGCTTTTTCATAATTTTTTTTTAAAACATTTAGTAACAATTTTTTTCAAAAAAAGAATAATACTTTTTTCCTCTTCATAATATTTTAAAAATAATGGTCCATTATTTTAGCTTGGGATTTATTGAAAATCTATGTTAAAAATTTTTAGTTCTAAAAAATTATATATTTTTCAAAATTTTAATTTTTCATGTATTAATTCAAATATCATTAATGATGATAAAAACATTTTAAATCATGTTTATCTTATCTATACTAAAAAAATTTATGAATTTATTTCGATAATCTCAAAAGGTGTATAAATCCTTGGTATAGGGGATAGATTCTACTCTACTATAGTGGATAAATACTATTATTTTTTATGGAGAGAAAATAATTTTATAAAACCTTTCATGATATATTTTTTATATTTAATTTTCATTCAACTATTTGGGATCATCAAAAGTTGGTAGATAATTTCTCTTCTCAAATTATAATGTTTTAATTATCACCAAAACTCATTAAAGTGTCTAATTATTTCATTTGAGTTCTTGTGAACTATATTCTTAAAGATTCTATGTGTTGAACATTGTGAATAAATTGAAGGGATCTTGATTATTGGGAGGATCTTGATGACATGTTTTTTATGGATCTTGATGGATGTTAACATATGTCGACATCATATATGGAATTTGAATATGAAATCAAATTCATATAATGATGTTTAGAAGGACAAAATAGAAATTAAAAGATTGTAATCTACATTGTCCAACTGATGACCACTAAACAGAGGCCATGTTCCTATAAGAAGACCATATACTTCATGGTGGAGAACCACCAGCCATCCGGTGGTGATAGATAGAGCCACCCATAGAGAAATAGTCTACCAGTTAGTCTATGAAAGATAAATGTATATCTATTGGGGTCTGTAATAATTTAGAAAGTGGTAAAATTTCCAACGGTAACCTGGTATAGTCTATGGGCTATCTGGTGTTGTTGAGACAGTCCAATCCAATATTCAATTATTATGTTCAACGACACATCTAATTTTTTAGTGGTGACTTCCCTGACTTTGGTTTGCTTACAATATATTCCCAAAGACATTGGATGTTTTACGTTGACCTCTTAGGGGGACAGGAAACTTACATTATTAATGATCCACTACATCCAAATTCTATTATCATTAAATTTCTCTTGTTCTTAATAGTGATCACAATTCCAAAAGTGTGATTACATTTATGAAAATTTTCACCATTAAATTTCATATCTCACATTCTATTATAGTTCTTATTTTAATCTAGATGAAATAATTGATAATTTTCTCACATTCTCATACTTTATTCTTCAATTTTTGGTTCTCAATTCCTTTTAAAGTGACGGATTTATGTTTCTTTCCAAAATAACTAAAAGTTAAGGCATTGATTCTCTTTGATTTTCCAATCTAAAGCTGTTAAAAATATTGTGTTAATTTTATTCAACATTATTTTTATAACCAATAAAAAAATATAGCTTTTCTAAAACCTAGATATTTTTCATATATATATATTTCCTTTTAAATAAATATGGTGTATTCGATAGCTTGTTTTCCATACAACCCCATGTCTGAATGAACCACGATATATTATATGATTAAAATGATGAAATTAAATTTTTTAAATTGATATAAAAACCCATATTATGAAAAAATATGTATAAATATTTTATATATTGAAAATTCATTAGTTAATTAATAATAAATAAGTGCCCAATTTTTAAAAAATGTATTTTATGCTTCAAAATTATCTTTCCTTTATAAGTGGTTTTTATTGAATTTTGTGCAAGAATATAATAATTATTTACTTCTGTTTTTAGAAATTTTATTTTATAATAATAGTTGTATTTTTGAAATAATCATATAATAAATATATTAAGGTTAGATTTTTGGTTTTTTCAAAAAAACATAATTTTTTTCATTGAATAGTGAAATAATAGTGATTTTATAGAATATTGTATTTTACATTAAATTATTTAAAAATTTCCATTTTGTTTGAAATTTATTAAAAAATGTAAAAATTTCCATTTTAAAAAAAATACATCAATTAATTTCTTTTTCATGTACATTATGGTTAATTTTGGTATAAAATCATTTTTATACTTAAAAATGAATTTATATGCCAAAAAAATCATTGTGATTTATAGGTTTCTTGTATTAACATAATAAACTTATTTAAATTGAATTGGATAAAAGTTACTTGATATTTTTAATCATCATGTCAAAATTTTGAAATGAATCCACTTTCATTTCTCATCAATATGAATAGTAACTTTGGTAAAAATTAACTTACCACGGTAAGAGTCAAAATAGGTCAAAAGGGATGAAAATAAAATGTTAAGGGTTAAAATAACCTAAGAACATGTATAAATCCTAATATCATGATATTTCATCCCTATATAATCTCATCTTTGATGCTGATCTGTTTTGGATATATTTATCTTGAATAAGACTTTAATATGTTTTTATAATTTGAAAATTTCTATATATGTCCTCTCATTCACATAAAAAAGGACACCCCTCTACTTTATTGTCCACAAGAAAAGATCCTCTTACACTAGAAAATACATTCCAAAATCCTTTATTAAAATCTAGTACCATATTCTATAGGTTTTATTTTGGTCATAATTCCATCCTAAGAAGGATTTATGTATAACCATAAGGAGGTTGTCCGAATATGAGGTATAGTTCTTAACTGAGTTCTCTCTTTTTTTATTCTAAAATTAACTCTAAATCTATTTTATCCATCTTAAAAATATAAATAAAATAGAATAAATATTACTATATTTAATTATGATTATGTCTCTTTCTTTATTCATCTACTTCTCTACTAAATGGAAAACTAAAGCATCATTCATGTGTATTTGTGGACTACCAACATACGAAGGAATGTATTACACTTTCTGTACCCACCATTATTGGTTGGATTTTAAGATGGATTTAATTATTATGTATAATATTTATAAAATAATTATTCTCTATTTTTTTAGATCTTATTTAACTTATTATGTATTCATCAATTAGGAATTGATGATGTTTCTCGTGCGTACATGTGGACTACCACCTCCATGGAGGAATCAGATTTGTTTCTCATCAATGATTTATATAAATAAAAATAAAAGCATATATGATAAATAAAGATGATAATTATTTAATTATTAATGTTCTATATAATATGGAATCATGACCAAGGTGAAAGTACTAGAACCCTCATCATAAAAAATGAATCAAAAATGGACCTATTTTCACCAGAATATTCATTTTAATGACGAAATTATTTATAAAATGATAATTGGAAATTATAAAGTAATGATACATATAATTTAATGTATTAATATGTTTTTAGAAAACATGTATTATAAATATATATTTATAATATGAATATATGAACTTGCACGAAGAAAGACTAGAATTGAGGTAAGGGAATGGTAATCCAATCTCGTTTCCTTTCAAGATTATTTATGTTAAATTTCCATTGAGTGAGATTATAAGATTATTATAATTTAAAACACTTTTAATTTTTTTCCCTCTAGTAATTATTGGAATTTTAAATTTATATTACCACTTTCCACTATTCTTCATACATAAAATGATGGAGAAAATTATTTTATGAAAAACATACTTTATGTCCTCCTTGATTGATAATATTTTTCCTCCTTGTCTATATTATTCTTAACAAAATTTGAAAAAAAATTATCTAATTATTTTTATAAGTAATTATTCCTTATATTCTAATTTTTGTATAAAGTTTTTAAATGAATCTAATTGACATTTTTCAAAGAGGTACTTTTTACTGAAGTTGTGAGCATAATAATTTCTTTTCATTATACCCAATGAAAAAAAAAATACCCCAGTCATGAATTCTATTTTCTTTGAAGATTAATTTAAATATTATAATTTTATTTTCAGAGAAACTATTTCTCAAAATATTCTGAAAATTTTGACATTTATAATATGTGATTTTAAAATGAAAATATTATTTTCCTCAAGAAATATTAATGTTTCCTTATAAAGGTTTTTTACATTTATGAATACATCCTTTAATGTTAATTTTTATTCACTATGTAAATTATCCAACGATACTATCCTTATTCATTCTCTAAACTGTTATTGAATATGGTGATAAAAATCTTAATGAAACTCATTTTATTTTCCACGGGTTAAGCTATAATGAATTGATAAATGTTTTCAAGACCATTTGCTATACATATGAATGGATTATAATTATGGGTTTATTTGGTTTATTATATATCTCTAATTAATTGGGTAATGTTACGTTGATATCTTATTGGATGATGATATTAATCATGTACATGATTGAGAATAGATTTTTGATGAAATAGATGTATGTCTAAAATAGTTTTTACCTATATTTTTTATTGGTTTCAGTTATCAAACATAAATATTTTAAAAATAAAAATACATTGAAACATTACATATAAGAAATTGTAATAAATAAATCCTAATAAAATTAACACTTAATATAATGGTTTTATTTAAAAACATATTGATGTCACAAGAGGAAATGTGGGTCTGAAGTAGGAGGGCCATCAATCTGGAAAGAACACCATCAATAAACCACATTAAATTTATACTATTTACTCATAACATCTACCCCTAATCCTTTCAATTTCTGAATAAGAGAACTAACCTATAATGTATCAGGATGAATCTTTTTTCCCTCAACAGATTCTTTAAAACATAAATATAATATTAAGAACAAAAGAACTCATAAAAACGCATCACAATAAAAGTGATTTTTGTGGTTTGGACTTATTCCCACTCTATAAGGGAAATATTATTTCATTATTAATCAGAGAAGAAAAATAGAGTAATTATAGGATTACAAAACAGTTGATCACACCCTCATATTAATAGTAGGGAATTTTCGGTTGATCTGGTGCTCCCACATTCTGATCCTTGTAGAAAACCCTCTACTCATTGTAAGGAAAATTGTATTTAGTAGGGGGTTTTCAAAATATACTCGAATTGATATGTTGTTAACCATTTATATTAAGTTTTAAAAACGTTTCATGATATGATCTCACTGTCATTTTGAAAACTATCTTTTTTAAATATTAATTATTCATTTATTTATCATTTATTTACTTATTTGTTTTTATTTTTGATTTTTGATTAAATTTATTATTTGATTTTATATTTACTTATTTACTTTTACTATTTGATCATATTTATTTTAACATCTGTATTTTGTTCTTTAAACACTGGATTTCTCTTGGACCACTCTCGAGTGTGTTCCCTTATGGCTTGAGGGGTCGGAGGTTGACCTAAGGTATTTCATCCTAGTGTGGATAAGGACTTTAATCTTGTAAATCTATAGGTGGTCCACCAGAATTATGGTGTGTATCCAAATGTTGTCCAAGTTGGATAGACAGAGGTTATAAAATTTTATTGTAACTATCATCTTCTATGTGAGGGTCACCGGCTAGCCAATGGTGTCTATGGGTGTGAACGAATGTGTAGTAGTGTGGTAAAATTACACTAAGACCCCTATTTATTTTATTTCTCTCGTATATTGAACCTATTTCAACCAACATGATATTGGGTGGACCCTTGTTTGAATTTTTCTCCCTAAACCACATTTTATGGAAAATAGAAGAGTAGTTGGATATAGTGATCCTCTCTCAGTTTGTACATCCCTTCTAGGTCTTTGATATCCCTTTTTAAAATGATTCCTTATCCCTAAGGGATATGGTAGCATTAATATTTATTAAAACTATAACGATATTTATTGAATTTTTGTTCGAGTATCTTTGCATACATTCTTCAAGATCCATCTTCCTTGATTTAGTGATTTCTATTAGAAGATAATATTCTTTTTTTGGTTATAGTTTGATTACAGATATTCCAGGTATGTGTTTCTATATTTTAATTTCATCTTTTAATTCATTACCTCTTTTGAACCCATTTATATGAATTTATTATTTTAATATATATTTTTTATGAAAGTTAATATTTAATTTCCTATTAAACGTTTTTTGGATCCTCATCTATATAAATTGAAAATTAAAAGGATATGATTGATCATGATCCTGATTCTTCTCAACATTTTATAATTTGATGAATTACATGTTGTTTTTTATTTCATTTCTAATATATTGTCATGGTTGTTTTGATTAAAGTGAAGAATTAGGTCAGTTTAGATTCCCAAATTTAAATGGATTGATTTGAATAAAATGGTTGATTCATTAGATTCTTCCCACATGGTTTCAGATACTTGAATTTATGAAATGACCAATAGCTCACTTTGAGTAAATTTCTCTATGTTTATATAATAGGATTTATTGGTTGATTTAAAATGGGAGACTTGTTCACATGGTAAAGGGTGTAGATCCATGTTCACAAATGACATCAATCTGTTTAAATCTTGAAACTTCATTTGAATACCTTAGGGCTATTTTGGAATGAAATTCTAGGTTAAAACGTTGGTTTGGAATTTTGAGGATCATTTTTGATGTGAAGCATGTATGGTGACACCTTTTAAATTAGGATGTGTAAAGAAGGTCTTGAATTCTAATTTATAATGCATGACGTCCTAACAGAAACTTTGTGAGGATCATATCCTATGATAAACCCTTGATGTAAGTTATTTTATTCTTGTATTACACATTTATGGGTGCTAAAAAGGTATAATTCAATTCGAGTGAGTTTTGGGTGGGGTGAGATATAAACTTATAATGAGATTAAACATTGAGGGAATGAGACCATATTGATATTGATGAGGTTTGCTTTTTCTAATCCTCATTCATGGATTATCTCACTTAGAACCTTTAACTGGTCATGGGAGCATCAGCAGTTATATGATATGAGTTACATTTAGGCTTTTCTAGTAGACTCACATAACAGACATGTGGATCTGTAAAAAATGATATGTTCAAGTTATGGAAGCCTTGTTAATAAATAGGGTGTTTGTGGAAATGGTTTTCATGAGACATGTGAAGACTTTATGTATGTTTGATGATTGGTTGTGATTTATTGATTAACGTGACAATGGTAGACTCACTGTCATATCTAGGTAATACCCATGATATCCTTACACTTGATACACAATACATGACAAATTTCATTGGTTCAACATGGAACTAGAGTTTCCCTACTTGATTGGTTACTATTCATTGTTGATTTTCCTATGGATGTGATGCACCTTGACTTTTTTGTACTTACTCTTGTTCAACATGTTGATATCTAGTTCATGTTCATACCACATGATTTGTCTTAATTTATCATTTGAAATTTTTTTAAAATATTTTCAAGGTATGTTAAGGTTTTTTAGTGAAAAAATGAAAGGTATTCAATTTTGGAAATTGAAAATGATTTGGAGGTGTTAAATTATTTTTAAAACTCAACCTTGTAAGATGATTTTTATAGATTTAATTTCTTATTTTAAATTGAAAATCCTTGTACACTCAATATCATACTCTCTTTTTTCATATTTGAATTACATTTTGAAGTAATTTTAGAGACTCTATGGTGGCATCCTACTGGGATTTATAGCTCATAACCAGATGTTACCATTTTGTATTTATAGTCTTTATGTCCTTTTAGCAGGTGATCATGTTCTCTTTTAATTCCTACGTGGGTTTGTTCTTGGTTGGCGGAGGGAAGGTAACTTGGGATATGGTTGGGGTATGTGGAGCATAATGAGGAGGGTTTTTTTGTTATTTTTGTTGTAATATTAGTTTTCATATTATCTCTTTATATTCTGATATGGTTAAAATGTTTTATTTATCCATTGATGTCTCTATACTGTATATATTTAACATGATTTTTTATGCGGGAGAAATCACTCCCAAATGTTGTTTTTCGATGTGCAAGTTCTTGTTGACAACTAATGGGGACTAAAAACTCACTTCGGTCCATTGAAAATCGGTTTGGATACTAGTTCTGATGGTACTTCGAGCTAGTTCATTACATATATTTATAGGGGGAAATTTTAACCACGTACCGCATAGTTATTCAGCATAGAATTTACCACCCAAGAAAGCTCTTCATATAGTGAGTAAACCAACATTAATATATATATATAATTATATATAAATACATTTACATAAATAAATAATAATAATAATAATAAAGAAATATTATAAAAGAAATACATACTAAATAAATCATAATTAATAAATATAAAAATTACTATAAATAAATTATATATAATTTATATATAATTTATAAATAAATTATAAATTATAAATCATTAATCATTAATCAATAATCAAAAAATAATCAATCAAAAATAAAAAATAAATTATTAATAATACATAATAAGTAATCAATACATAATAATGAAAAGTAAACAACAAATAAATAATAAATAATTAATGAATAAATAAGGAATGTATAATAAATAAATATATAAATTACCATTAATAAATTATTAATAAATAATCAGTATTCAATAATAAATTAATCAATTTATTAAGAATAAATAAATGCCCAAATAAATATATAAATTAATAACCAAATAATAAATAAGTAATAAGTAATAAGTAATAAATAAAAATAGATAAATAATAATTAAATAATTAATAAGTACTATATAAATGACTTATAATAAAAAAATATTAAATATTAAATAAATAATAAATAATTTTTAACTAATGAAAATGATAAATAAATGATTACTAAGTAATAGTAAATAAATAATTATTATGAAATATGAATTTAATAATAAATAAATAATAAAAACTAGTAAATGATAAATATATATTCTATATTTTTAATTCTATATTACTTATTATATATTATATATTATATATTATTTATTATTTATTATATATGATATATTAAATATTGAATAAGTAATAAATAAATAATAAATAATATATTAATATATATTAAATAAGTATTAAATAAAAAAATATTAAAATAATATTACATAATATATAGATATGTAATAAATAAGTAATAAATACAACACATGCACACATACATAAATACACACACATATATATTTATTTATTTATTTATTTATTTATAATTGTATAAAAATATATATATCCATTTATAAACTTAATATTAGTTATATGTTAATATATATATATATATATATAATTATAATTAAATATTGTATATAAATTAATATATATATATATATATATTTCTAAAAACATATAAATATGTATACACACATATATATAAACATATACTCACACATGTGCCACATAATATAAATAAATACATATAAATATAAATAAATATCAATAATTAACATATATATAAAGACATAAAAATACATAAAAAAATTTATAAATATAAATACATATAAATATTTATATTTATACAAAAATATATATATTTCACATAAATACCTATATTATATATAATTAATAATTAATATAGGGAAATATATTAAAATTATAAACACATATGTATATATATATAATAATTAATATATATATATATATAATATAAATAATAAATAACAAATAACTAAAATAGGGAAATCAACTACAAATGAAACACCATAACATCAATAAGAATTTAAACACATGGAATAAAATCATAAACCACTAAAAATTATATGAATATTGTCTTAAATGAAACTAAAATTCCCTATAATGTTAAAAAAATTATGGTATCCAAACTAAAAAAATTGGTTTTGGAGGCCTTCTGATCCTTTATTGACCTCAATAAATATAGTCACCATGGATCCCGAAATTAATATTCCATAAAATAATGTTGTATGATTCAATTTAACAAGTCATAGAGCCAAAAAAGACACTCGAATAAAAAATTATAGTTGTTGGAAGTTGATGATTGAGTTTCAACTTCTTTGATAATAGTACTAATGTTTTCACATTTAATTTTTTCAAAATTATTATTTAATTTCATTATATTTATTTTTCTAAGAGTTTATTTGACTTATCATCGAGCGTAAACAGACATAGAGATTAAAAGTTTTGATCATTTGATGCTAAGTCCGATTATATACTTTACTTACTATTAATGTTGTTTTAAAATAATTATTAATTACTAATTACATATTGAGACATAATAATTAAGAAAATTTTAAAATATTTTATAATAAATGATTATAATTAATAATTAATAATAACTAATATTTATTTATTTAATATTAAATATATTTTCCTTATAATTTAGTAAATGTTTCTTAAAAATTTCCACAAATTAGCGATATTTTTTTAAAACTTCTAAAAAATTTAATGCAGATTGAGGAAAAATTTAAAAACCACCGCTAAAAATTATTTAAAAATATTTCTAGTTTTTTCTAAAAAACACCATTAAAACCTTTTACAAAATAACTGTTTTCATGTAGTTGATTTATCAAATCCACTAGCTCACACACTACCTTAGCATCCATTTCTTGATGAACAATGTAAGTTATCGATTTCACTCTTATGTAGAATTATGTTGAATCTTACAAAGCACTTGAAGTCCTTCGAGTGATTCTTAAATTAACTCAGTGTAACTCATATGAAAGTTAATCGCTTCATCCACCCTTCCATCATAAAGATCTTGTAATCATTACATGGAAAAAGTCATTAACTCATTTATTTCCTCAAATTTCAAACCCCAATGATCATTGAATGTTATCTTCTGTACTCATATATATACCTCAAATAAATTTTTTAGAGGCTTTAATTTCCATTAGGTTATTTTTATATAACATTATAGTTACTCTGATGTAAGTCAATTTATTACTTCATATTTCCAGTATTTGGATCTAATCATCCCTATTCATATTACATGCCTCTAGTTCTAGACATACATAGTTCCACAGAACTATCATCATCTGGTTCTACTAATATAATTCTTGAATTAATCTATATAGAATATATATCTACTTAGTTAAAAAATCATTATCACACTATATCCAATAATCTATCATTTGATATTTTTTTCTCATCTTCATAAATTCCTTTAGATAACTTGGTAGGGAGCAATGTAGTCTTGGGAGATCCCTTGCTCAGTGGATTTAGGGTTATGCGATCAACCTTTTCTCCTTTCTACATCATGTTTCCTCTTCTTATGGCCATCTACTTTGGGTTTGTCTCTATCGGGTTTTGGTTCCTTCATCAAGCATCATCTTCATGGGGAGTTCTTTATTGGATATCCTGATGCAACCTAGGCCTCCGTGACATATTTCAAAATCTCTTTCGATGCATCTTCCTCTTTCAATACCATGAATCTTATGGTCCATGACACCCATTTTCATCCACCTTCACCATTATACTTGTTTCAAACCCTATTCAATTTTTTTCAGGTGAGATCATTGTGGTGTATTCGGTTGGGTTTCAGTCAAGTCAAAACATGGTAGTTCATCATCACTTCCAAAATTATTACATGGATGTGGAAGGAGGATGTATCAATGCTCTGTGCCGATGGTGTTTTCATCTCCTCTCCAGTTCACTTCTCAATTCCCTTCTTGTTTGTTCTGTGGAACATTTTGTTTCCTTTTTTATGCCAAGATAGTTCTTCTTCTCCATGGATTCCTCTGAAATTGTGTCATGATCCTTCACAAAAGACCCCATTTTGGTATTGTTAAAGAACACAATTCTTACTTTAAGGTACGAGTTTCTTTTTCATTCTTTTTTAGATGATTCTGATAAATCTAGGAGAACTGGATAAGTTCAAGACAAAAATTGGACACATGGCATGATTTTGGCATTACATGTTATGTACTCTTAAGTACACGCCATGTACTCTTGGTCATGGGAGATGGATATACATGGTTTGTGGGCATGTCAGTGAGAAATATATGAAAAAAAGTACATTTCATGTACTTCCTAGTACACACCATGTACTTCCTAGTAAATACCATGTACTTCCTAGTACATGCCAGGTACATCCTAGTACATGTTGTGTACTCATGTCAGCGGGTCCTAGAAAGTATGTTGGTGGAAAAAAGCCACCAAATGAATAGTTAAAGGGTATACAATTCTTGTATACCAATATATACGCCGTGTACTTTCTTTTTTCGATTTAAATTGTTAGTAGCCTCATTTTTCTAGTTCTGGATAGAATTTTCAAAAACCAGCACCCAAACATCAATGTGCTCTCATTTTTTCATATGAAGTGGGATTAGAGCAAAATTTGATCCATTGGAATTCCAAAGGTGAGATATTTATTCCCCTTGATCCTTTCTTATTGATTTCTATTCTAAACCAAATTATAGGGGTTTGAGATTTTATGATCATTTTGTAGATCTACCAAGTTCTAGACAGAATTATAGGTTGTTACTGGAGGAGGATCATCGTAATAGTTCGAGGTAGGTGGTTCATAATTCATTTTGTGTTTTCACAAACATTTGATGTTGTGAATTTCTAGCGCAGTGGTGGGTATTGAGCGAGACACTTGTTTCTTCATATTGAATTGACCATATACCTTATGGGATTTTTTTTTGGGAATTCCCTTACCATGATTATGTGATCAAGTCATGGTTAGAGGTCATTTCTCAACTATGGCATTTAGTCCAGGTATTCCAAAATGGTTTAAAATGAATTTTTTTGATTAAACTGGTATGTTTAAATTGTTTTAGCATGATTTTGATTATTAGATGCTTTCAAGACCTTGGTGATGGTATGAGAAAGCACATGGCTAGTGCAATTCAATTGTTGAAAATATTTCTCCTATTTAAAGTGATTTATTTGATTATATATATATTATTCTTGATATTTTATATTATGGAACCTTGGGGTTGTGTTGGGTGTGGCCCAGATATTCTTGAGTGATGTTGATCATAGGTTGGGCTTGGCCCGGATTAATTTGGGAGGTTTTTACCATAGTATTGGGCGTTAATAATGTCGGATTGATATAGTGTGACTTTTAGGTAGGGCATGGCCCATGTTACTTGGATAGAGAGGCCATCAAACTTCAGCGACATCGACGAAGAGACACAAGGTGTCAAATGTTTTGTGGCTTGGGTTCTATATTTGTGGATTACTGTTCACCTGTGATTTGGTTTGTGTGTAAACATATGACTTCGTGATGAGGTGGTTTTGACTGCTTGTGTAGGTAGAGGCCCCCATAGTTGCAGTTAAGAGATTATGGTTAAGGGGTTCTTGTTGTTGAAGCCGCATGGTAAGTGAGGAGACTTCATATTGTTTAGGCATGACTTTGGAAAATCAGAAATTAAGACACAAGGTTTTAGGGCTCAGGACTCGGTTACTATTATTTGGGCATGCATGGGGGACATCGGTACTTGAGACAGGAGGTGTCAGGAGGCACATGGTGTTGGGTTGCAATTTCTTGGGAATGCCCATGGGATGTCGGTACTTGAGACATGCGGTGTTAAGAGGCACATGGTGTTGGGTTACATGACTATGATTCTGGTATTGACCAAAGTAGGTGACACTCCATGGTGGATGCTGAACACTAGTAGAGGTTTTGATTTCTTTGTGCATCGTACTATTTACTTTCCATATAGATTCATGTCTTCTTAAACACTCATACTATGTATTCACCATTTGGTGGTATCCTACTGAGATTCTTATCACACCCAACATGTTCCCTTTGGGACTCGTGTAGATTTTATGGTTTTATGAATAGTTAAAGTGTCAGCTTTAGGTGCTGGATCATAGTGTTGTTTGGCATGGAGATGGTATGGATCTTGATGTCATTCCTTTCTAGAGTTTCCTTCTATTTAGTTTCCTTTTCTATATTAGCATGCCTACTTATTTATTTTAACTACTACCGGTTATCCATTAGCGCCGTTTATATACTGACATATTCAACCTCCTATAGATGCATGTTTTGGTTGTTTTATTAGTTTTTACAAGTGATGTTTATCATGTTGTTATTTTTACATTCTGTTCCACTTGTTTATATATTGCTTACTTTGTTTATCTAACTTTGGATGTGCTTCCGCTATGCGGGTCTAGTTCAAGTCTTTAGAGTATTTTATTTTATTTTACTTGGACCAGAAACTTTATTTCTCCTCCTTCTCAAAGGGTATAGCCTCCCCACTATAAAAATTACACCCCTGCTGCTAGTCGGAATCCTTTGGAATTCTGAGAGGAGAACCTAAGTTTAGTAACTCCTAACCCATATAGCATTGTACTGGTGGTTGTTCGAGTCAGGACGTTACAAAGTGGTATCAAAGGAGTTTGTTCTTTACAAGGATTTTGTAGCAGTTTTGGACTAACAACGAATGAGATCAATACTGCCTTTTTATTTTTGCTAGTTTACTATTTGGGATATGGTTGACTAGAGATTAGTTGTAATTGGAACTTGGTTTCTAGTTGTGATTGGGTGCCTGCAGCCCTAGGTATGAGGGATGGATCAAGTGACAATGTGTGGGAATTGTTGTTTTATTTCTTAGGTTATAGTTTATATGGTTTCCACCTTGGTGGCTCACTTGGTTTGTGATATTATTTGTTGTGATATGTGACCATTGACTCGGTGAGGGAAGGGAATAACAAGACCTTGGCTCGGTAAGGCAAGGCATGGTTATTTGGCTTTTGATAGGAACATTTTTAGGGTATTTCAATTTCATATCTGCAAGTATGCTTTGTGAAGTGATAATACAATGTGAATAATATCCATTTCCATGCTTTGTATGCTTTAGAAATGTGAATAGGTGAAATTCCGGATATAATTTCTTATTTATTGAAATGTAACATGCCATGATTTAAATTTATGTATAAATTACATGTTCCATGAGTTGGGCTGGGATCATATATGATAAGGTAGGTACTACGACTTAGGTGATTTTCATCCTCAGGATTGGGCGACTCGGTCATCGGTTTGAGGCAACGATGGTTGTTGGGACTGGTGAGGCCCGAGGATATTTTGATACGTGGCTCTATTGAGGGAGGGTAAGGAGTCTATGAGGCTAGGATTACATGGGGTATGGTTGTAGTGGGGGGAGTAAGGGTAGTTATTATGAACTTCCTTTTACTGTTTATCTTATTTGCGTGAATATATTGATTTATATATATGTGTGGGTTGTATGATCATTGATGGTATTCAGTGGGTCCCTCCTATAAGGATCGATGGAACATCAGGTGGGTGATGATACAGTGTTTCAACACCATGATTAGGTTTGGACCCCTGAGGGTTAGGAAAAATATGAACTGTAGGTATAGGCTCAGGGGTAGGATCAGGTTTAGGATCAAGTGTTGGAAGGACAGTTGTAGGGTTTGATAGTGTTCGATTCGTGGCTCAATGTGAAGCTATAATCTAGTCTGTTACGTGTTTTACAGGGGATTGATAGAGGTTATTTGGGAACAGATCCCTCTATGGCTTACATTACTCGAGAGTTCCTGTCACAGCACCCGCCACTTTTCTATAGTGGGGGTGGTCCAGAGGTAGCTGAGAACTGGATAGGGAGCATGCAGATGATTTTTCAGCAGCTCAATATGCCTCCAGGGAGGAGAGTCATGTTGGCTAATTATATGTTGAGAGGACCAACAAAGAACTGGTGGGATATGTAGGTTCACGCTCATAAGTGCGAGGGACTAGCCTGGATGGTATTCGAGGATAGGTTCTTCTAGTACTTTTTCTCGAAGACATTAAGGTCAAAGAGAGATCGGGAGCTCTTGAGCCTTTAGTAGGGTGATATGTCTATCATAGACTATACAGCTACTTTCACTGAGTTATATCTCTTTGCACCAGGTATGGAAAGTGATGACACCTCAAGGGTGAGGAACTTAGAAGATGGATTACATCACATCATTCAAGAGAAAGTAAACATATTTAGGCTAGGCTCATTCTTAGAGGCAGTGAATAATGTGATTATACCTGAGGTTAACCTGATAGACAGGTCCTGTTTGAGTCAGGCAGTGGCTTTAGGTGATAGTTTAGATTGTAGAGAATGATGTTGGCATGGGTTCCAACAGGGCGGCCAGGACAATGACTCAACTAGGCCACCTCATGGTAGTTCAGTAGTGGTTTTCCTTCAACGTGGGAAGCTAGGGAATGTTCGGAATTAGTGTGACAAGAATCCAAAGAATTCATGGGCATGTGGATAGGTCGGTCATCTCAAGAGGTTTTGTAGGCAGCCTTCTCATACAGTCGACCGGCATGGACTAGGAAAGAAAATGGAATTTTGGGGTTGGATCGGGGTCCGTACCAGGTGAGGGTAGCTGAGGTTCAGCTGCATGTGGAGGATGTGGAAAAGATAGTGGGACCTTTCTGTGGGGTCAGTGTCTGGTGATTGGTGCAGTAGCACATGGAGGAAGGGATTCAGGCATCTGTCTGCAAAGCCAGGTGTATTCCATGGAGTTGCTAGAGACTGAGCAGGCTAGTGATCCAATGATGGTCATAGGTATACTATGGGCATGGCCATGATTTTCTTGTTTTATTTTTAGCATGACCTATTAATTCATGTTTGTTTTGAGTGCACAAGGTGCACAAGATTTATATGGACTGACCAGATGTTGGTCAGTAGGTTGGGACAATTTCGTGTGTCCAATATAATTATATATATTTGTATATATGAGATTTGTGGTAGCAGGATCACCGAGGATTCAAGTTACATAAGGTGTCGTGTGCATCGGGGCATCGAGGATGAGAATTACTTGAGGTGTATGGGGTATCAGGACATCGAGGATGCAGGTTACTTGAGTTGTAAGGAACCAGGTTTTATTTTGAGTATCCATGAGATGCAGGGCCTCATTGAGGTGGACACCGATGCGGTTAAAGAAAATGAGTGTGTGTTGGAAGTGACATGGTAGAACCGTATGAGGTGTAGGGGTCATGATGCATCACGGCAGGACCATGTGATTGGGAAATATGTTGATGGACCTTTGATTGATTTGATTTTTTGGCCAATGTTGTCTGTTGTTTTCTTCAACACCCTTGGAAGGGAAATTTGGGGATGAATTTCTTTAAGGGGGAAAGTTTGTGAGAATCTGATTCTTAATTTAAGGTATGGGTTTCATTTTCTTTCTTTTTTTTAGTTTTTTTTAGAAATCTTTGAGAACTGGATAAGTCCTGGAAAAAAACTAGACACATGGTATGATTTTGGGGTTACACTCTATGTACTATTAAGTACACGCCATGTACTCTTGGACATGTGAGATGTCCACACATGGTGTGTGGGAATGTCAGCGAGAAATAGAGGGAAAAGAAAGTACACATTGTGTACTTCCTAGTACACATCGTGTACTCATCTCACCAGGTCCTAGAAACTAAGTCGGTGGAAAAAAGCCGCCAAATGAATAGTTAAACAGTATACATGGTGTCTATACCTATATACACACCATGTAATTTTTTTAAATAGGCATTAGCCTCATTTTTATGGTTCAGGATAAAACCTTTGAAAACCAGCCACCCGAACATCAATCTACTCCCATTTCATCATCTGAAGCTAGATTTGAACACGATTTGATCCATTGGAACCCCATAGGTGAAATCTTGATTCCTCTCGATCCTTTTGTCTTGATTTTTTTTTCAAAACTAAGTTATAGGGGATTGAGAATTTATGATTGTTTTGTAGATATACCTATTTATAGACCTAATTAGAGTCTATTACCAAAGCAGGACCATCGTACCAGTTCGAGGTATGTAGTGAATACTTCATTTTGTTTTTTTCTAAACATTTGGGGGTTGTGTTTTTTTAGCGCAAAGTTGATTATTGAGTGAGACCCATGTTTCTTAATATTTAATTGATCATATGCCTTATGGGATGTCATTGGGCATTCTCTTACCTTGATTATGTGAGAGAGGGTGGGTTAGAGGTATTTACTCAGTTGGGGAATTTTGGTTGGGTATTCCAAAATGGTTTAAAATTAATTGTTTTGATTAAAATTCCAAGTTTAAATTGTTTAAGCATGATTATTTTTATTAGATTCTTCCCGGACCTTGGTACTTGTACGGGACAACACATGTCTATAGATATTCAACTGTTTAGATTTTTTTCTTGTTTAAAGTGATTATTTTGATTATATATATTTAAATGCTGGATATTTCATATGTTGGAACCTTGGGGTTGTGTTGGGTGTGGACCAGATATTCCTAAGTGATGTTGATCACCAGTTGGGCTTGGATCAGATTACTTTGGGTGGTTTGAACCACGGTTATGGGCATCTTGAACGTCAGATTGAGGTATTGTGACTGTCACGTTGGAAATGGCCCAGGTTACCTAGATGGAGAGGCCATCAGACTTGAGAAACATGGTCGTAGGGACACGAGGTGTTAGCGGTGTTGGGACTTCGGTTTTATATTTGGTGATTACTAATCAAAGTGATTTGGGTCATGTGCACATAGATGATTTCATGATGAGGTGGTTTTGACTACTCATGGGGGTAGAGGCCCTCGTAGTTGCGGTTATGAGATTATGGTTCAGTTGTACATTCGTGGAAGCCACATGGGAGGTGAGGTGACTTCAGATTGTTTTGAAGTGCCTTTGGGACGTCAGTACTTGAGACACAAGGTTTTAGGGGTCCATGGGACCAGGTTACTATTATTTGGGCATGCATGTGGGATGTAAGTATTTTAGACACGAGGTGTCAGGAGGCACATGGTGCTGGGTTATAATTACTTGGGAATGCATGTGGGATGTTGGTACATGAGACATGTAGTGTCAGGAGATACATGGTGTCGGGTTATGTGACTGAGATTCTAGTGTTGGTCGAAGAAAGTGAGACAACATGGTGGCTGCTAAACACTAGTGGAGGTTGTGTTTACTTTGCACATCATACTGTTTACTTTCCTTAATATTCCATTCCTTCTCAAACACTCATACTAGGTGCACACCATTTTGTGGTATCCTACTGATATTCATCTCACACCCAACACGTACCCTTCGGGATTCATATAGACATTATGGTTTTATATATTGGTAAAGGGTCAGCTTTAGAAGCTAGACCATAGTGCTATTTGGCATGGAGATGGTATGGACCTCGAGTTCATGCCTAGATGGAGTTTCCTTATGTTTAGTTTCATTTACTATATCATCAGGCATACTTATTTATTGTAGCTACTATTGGTTATCAATTAGCATTGTTTATATACTGACATGTTCAACCTACTATGGATGCATGTTTTTATTGTTTTAGTAGTTATTATAAGTGATGTTGGAATTTTGTTCAATTTACATTCTGATGCACGTATTTATATATTGTGTCCATTGTTTATCTTCTTTTGGATGTTATTCTGCTATGTGGGTCTGGTTTGAGCCTTTATAGTCTTTTATTTTATTATACTCAGACCAATAACTTTATTTTTCCTCTTTTATAGACAGTATATCCTCTCCAATATACCTATTACACCCTCTCTACTAGTTGGAAGCCTTTGGAATTTAGGGAGTTGTGCCTAAGTTCAGTAACCCCTAACCCTTTTATCAGTGTTTGGGTGGTTGTTCGGGTTGGTACCTTACATAATGTTCAATATATTCCCTGAAATTTTGGATTGTGTTGGTGTCTTAGGTGAAGGATGATTTGTAGGGGTAGTCTTTTGGATTTTTGGCATTGTTCGTGTCGGATCAACGATCTAATGGATCCTTGTTCATGATCTCTATCGATGAAACCCTCACTAGAGTTCATCCTCCTTTAATGGTTTTATGTGGATATGATTTTAGTTTGTTGCATCTTCACTGCTTTATTCCATTCATTTTGTAGTTGTTTGGTGTTAACTCTCCCGCATAGCCATTTATTCACCAATGTGTGGTTCCAGTATGATTTTATACTCCCATGATGTCAATGTGATGTGGGGTCGTTCTTTTAGGATATCCTCCTCTTGTAGTGATACTCAACATGCATGCAGTGATGGGACATTTTATTCATCGGGTACAGGATCTGGGACCAGTTTGGTTGGCGGGTTGGGTCATCTCCGGGTGCCATCGTCTTTTTTGTGTGGTGCATGTTTAGTTCCCCCTAAACCATTAAAATGGGTTCATGAAAATTCAACAAAAGGGTTTTTCAGGCCTTTGGATAGGTTAGTAAGTTTCATCCTTCCTTCCTCCTATAATTAATATTGTTGACATCCTTTCCTTTAGACTTAGTAACCCATGTCAAACTAGGGACCAATTATGACTCAAACCTTTCAGAATTATGACCTTTGTTAATATAGTACTCATATTCTGAATTTATCATGACTTTAATAGAACTTCCTCTCCATATGAAATATGATTCATGATGAAGTGATACTCCAATTGGAATGACCCACATCATTATGGGTTATTAATCAACACGGGTGTTTTGAATTTAAGATGAGGAGATGTGGATGGGTTATGAATTAGAATTATGATTGGAAATATGAAAGTTAGAACATATATGGGAGATGTTTTATGTTGGTAATTGAGGCCAAGTTCATGGTATGGGTTCTCATGAGAGCATTGTAGTAGTGATAGAGTGATCAAGAAACTGAAATCTAGTAGTAATAGGTGATTCATAGAATGAAAAATGGTTCATGTTTTTAATTTTGCTTATATAGGGCTAGGTCCCTTTCATAGTTCATTAATTCCATAAAGGGTTACTATTCCACACCATGAATTATCTTCACATAGTCCATTCATGTTTTGAATTATAGGTCACATCATGAATGGGTTTGGTTGAGAGGAGGACCCTATCTTCTTGGAATTATTCACCATACAAGCCTGGGTTTCACATCCTGAACCCCCAATTCACACTATGAATGTTTCCTAGGTGATAGTTTTTAGATGGGGTAGTTCAATATTTTCTTGTTCAGGGGCCTTTGGGTCTTTATAGTTTTGTGATGATGGGAGAAATCCATTATTGGTGATCCTCTACCTCCCTAAATATTCATTGATACCCCTTGATATAGGATTGTTCTGGGTATATTCTTCACCTAATTTAAGGTTTGTTCTTGTGTTTCCTCCCTGTTTTTTAGTTTCCAATTTTATTACCTCTGATTTGGTGAATATTGGTCTATGGTTTCAGTGTTGATTCCACCATAACATGGTGTAATTTGGTTGTGATGATGGGTTATTAGTGTCAAATATATATATGAGATTTGGGAGGGTTGATCGAATGTTATTTGATGTTTTTTCGATGTGGCGTATGTGAGGGGTGAGTTTCTATTGGATTTTTCCTATTTTGTTAATTTTTAAAAATTAATAGAAAATGTTTGAATTAATTATTTATATTACTTAGTGCCAGATAGGTGTCTATAAGTATGAACATGTCATAGTGGGCTGATAAGGGGCTCGACAGATTTTAGTGGGGGGATAACTCCATGATCATGGTGGTTAAACCCTATACTACAATTTAATTTTTCATATTTATACAAGGTTCTGATAGTGTGTGTTTATAAATTATGGGGTTAGGTAAGTACAAGAGATGATATATTATTGTAGGTAGATAACACACTGACATTGAATGTCTTGGATGAGATTAGCAACTGTGGGATTCTAGAATTTCCCATTGAATATGTCTCGATGGAATGAGGGTGTTGAGCACATAGATGTGGGGACTTGGGTATGTATTAGGATGTTACATGAGAGGTGGAATATCCTTGATTGTTTTAACTAGGGATTGTGGTAAATAATTAATGTCTTGAGGATGATTTTTGATTTGTGATATGTTCATACATCTAAGAGGTGGTGATGAACTCCCACCTAAGGTTGAAGAAGAATCTTACTGTGATCATATATGAAGAGAATACCTTCTATAGTATGAATTATTTGATGAATGTTGATCCCTAAGCATGGTGGGTGATAGGTATCCCTTTAGAAATGTGAGACGACACCCTAGCATCAATCATAAACATCAAAACCCCTTTTTTAATTCACAAATAAATTCTGAAAACACACAACCAAATTCTTAAAAAAATCCAAAAACATAGAATGACCCATCGATGTATCCACCATCCAATAATTGTAAAACACTATAAAATCCATTAAATTAACCTCAAACCAATTATAGTCTTCAATGGTATTGATTTGAAAACAAAGGGATAAAACATAATAAATTTGGGGTGAGACACTACTTGAAATTGTCCCTATACTAACATATTATAATTATAATTATAGGCTGGGGAACTATTTGTATGGGTTATACCCATAGTTCCCAAAATATTTGGTGGAAGGTTGTCAGGATATGTATATACCAATGGTTTCAAAGTAACTATTGGTTTAAAACCCCCTGATTTCCCTCTAACTAATGATTATAGAAAATCATTGGTATAAATTTTATACTAATGGTTTAACAAACCATTGGTTTGGTCTTCCACCACTAAGGTAAAAATCATGCCTTCCCACATTTTTCATGAACCTTCACACACCCTAGACATCTATACCGACACTCTAAACAACTTTCATCCAATATAGAAGAATTTATAATTAAATTAATGCTTTAAAATAGTCACAGTACACATTTAAAATTTCATATAAATTGTATATTTAAAATCTAAACATTTTATAATAGAAAAAACAACTTATAACACATATATTCAATCAAGTTCAGATATCCAAAATCGTTTTCCATAAATATGAGTACAAAATGTTAGATATTAATCTCTCACACATGACTTGAATTACCATCACTACCACCACCTTTATCACCATCATTTTCACCACTATCACCATCCCCATCACTGTCAACATCACCATCATCATCACAATAACTATCTCCATCACAATCAGTATCACTATCATCATTACCATCAATATCATATTCACCATCAATATCACCAGAAAATTCATATCCCTGACCACTACTACGACTACCATCGTCAACACCCAGTGCATCATATAAGGAACTAATCATTGACATGCATGTATTAAAAACCATAGTGGAATTTGGGGTAAGTGATGGAAATAATTCAATCATTACATTCTTAAATTTCTAATTGCATTTTTCACATATATCCCATTCTTTTATTGATATTTTTCTTCATTTTCATCCACTACATGATCCTCACCTAGCTCTGCATAATTTGTTTCCAACGTAGTGGTAGCAAAACTATTAGAGCACCTAAAGTGGACCCGTACATGGAGGGTAAAATACTATTCCTTAGTTGAAAAAGTACTCCCACCTAGTTCACTTCTTCTAATATCAAGATAAAATTAAAATTTTGCACAAATGTTTCAGCTTCCTACTCATCAAGGGACTAAAAATCACATAGTTTCCAATATAAATGAAATATCTAATTTCAAAAAGAGATATTAAACTTTGGAAGAAGAAAAATAAAACATATATTATTTTTTTGTGTCTATTTATTTATAGTTCTTCCATATCTCAATGTTAGGATCTAGAAATTTAATTTATCTTAAGGCATGTGACCTTAAATATTCAATAATTCCTTCTATAATAACATTTAATGTAAAAACAAAAATCCAAAAAATTTTATTTTTGAACAAAATTAACTCATTGTATCCAATATTTATATAGAAATAAAAAAACCAATCAAACTAAATTTCAAGAAAATATATGAGAAAAAATAGATTGAATCAAAAAATGAACTAATATGGATTTCTTTGGTGATGAAATATTTAGATTAGTTTTAAAATATTTTATTGGTTCATATTTATTTTTTATTATTATAACTATATTTGGGTGAGTTTCTTTTAAGTAATTTTTATTTAATTTAATTCAATAATTTTAGATCCAATTCAATTTTTTTAGTTATAAATATTTTTTTTATTCCAAATTTTTTATAGAAATGTGATTTATTTTAGTTCATAAATTTAAGTTTATATTAATTTTGAATGGTTAATTTTTTTTCTAAGTTCAAGATTTTCATTTTAATTTCATTTAATTCATGTTTCAGCTGTTCTAGTTTAATTCAATACAATATATGATTTATGTTTCTTTCATATATGTTGTTACAATTCATTTGATTTAGGGACTGATTTTATTTGTTTCATTTTATATTATTTTATTTATATTCATTTGGTTCAAGAATTTTAAGGAAAGAATGTTCCATTTTTACTTAATTTTAATTTATTATCTTAATTTTTTATTATGAGTGTATGAAAAGTTTTGGTTTTTTATATTCAGTTTTGTTGTTTTATAATAGATTTGGTTTCTGTTTAGAGTAGACAAGTATATATGTTCATATAAAATGAATCTGTTTACACGTTTTTAAGTTAATATTAATTGAAACTATATATATGTCAATTATGTTAATATTTTACTCATATCACATTTTATGTATGGTAAATCATTCTAACAAGGTAACATGGTGGTTACATAAAATTTGTGATTAATAGGTGTTGATTTAATATGATGACATGTTTTCAAAATTGAATTATTGTAGTGTTTTTTAAATTGTTCACTGATTGTATAATCATTTAAACTTATATATCATTTGGAAGTACATATTTTATTTTCATTATATACAATGTAATTTACATTATCGTTCCATATACATGTTCACTGGTTATCTTTTTTCTTATAGTTATTGATAATTTTTAGTTCTCTTACTAAAATAATTACTTTTCCAAAATGTGATTTAAAATAGTAACCCCCTAGAATATAAACTTCTAATAATTGATATTGGATTCCTGAATTTTTTTCTTTTATGTATGTTATAACATGTTCCATCCTATGTTAATTCCATCATAATTGGTAAAATGTTTTTTCTATTGATCTACTATTTAAAATTTTTGTTTTTTTATCTAAGAATGTTTCAAGAATTTCTAAATCTTGGTTACACTAATTATCAAAGTAGAAAAAATAAATTCCATGTTTAGTTGTTTAAATATTTATTTTAACGATTAATGGTAAATAATTCATTTTTATAAGTATTAATGTTTTGTAAAAGGTAAATATGAAAATATCAAAGTAGGAAGGGAATCTAAGGAATAATGAATGTTTGAAAATGGAGGTTTGGACTTTTATAAAATAATGGCTTAATTATTTTTAAAATTAATTATTTTAAACATGAATAATGATCCAAACAACTATTTAAAAGATATTTAAAAAATATTATAATTTTATTTAAATGTTCATTAAAATGGGTAATAAGAATTTAGTAAAACGAGCCATTAGATCTATTTAAGAACTTCATTAAAATCAGTTTGAAATGAGTTTTAAAAATATTTTTAAAAAAATAATTCAATAAACCTTTAAAAATGTAATATATTTTTTGAAAACAAGTTTAAAATAATTTTCAAAATTTTGTAAATGAAGTTTGAAATAATTTTTTATCTATATGTAAATAGTTCATAAAACTATTTTAAATAAGTGTTGTAATCAGTTCCAAAACATTAAAAATATTTTGAAAAGTCATATTATTTTGGTTTAGTCATTTAATGACTATTTATAACACACCATGTGTATCACCATACATATTTATTAGGTACAATACATTTTATTTTATAATAGAACCTAAATTAATGCAGGTGCTCGCAATAAATGCATGTTTGGGCCTTATCATTCGCCCAAAAGTGTGAAGATAATTTATAACAACTTTGTTCTATTTATTTATTTTTAATAATTAATATAAAATTATATTAAATAATAAAAATAGTTTATTAATGATAATCACCACTAAATTCAATAAAAAAACCTCAAATATGAATAATTTTTTAAAATCATCGCTCTTCCAATTTACGGTCATTTCCTAATACATTGTTCCTAGGAACTCATTCAGGTTATGTATAGCCTCTAAATATATTACAACATAATAAATAAATCCATTATATGACTATTTGTTTTGATTATCTCCATAGATCACCTAATTCCAATAGTTATGCTGTCTTCATAGTCTCACCATTAGGAAAACTATAACGAAGCTGCTACCAAAATATTTATTCATACAAATAAACTAATGAAATATCATTAAATATAATTAATTTTCTAACCCATATTTGAGACCAATAGTTATCCTTTATTTCATTTCAAGGTGTATCCTAAAGATTGGATTAACAATAATGATCTCATCGTATTTGGAAAGTATCACTATAAATCTCATGCATTAACTCCCATTGTATAATCCCCTGATACACTCTCATGGGGACACACCAGGTTGGTTACATGACCTCAGTCACACATCTTGGTATGCCAGATCATGCTGACTAGAAACAGGGATGTGATAAATAGAGTGGGGAGACTATACCCCATGGTATAAAGAAGAAATACAATGGAAGTATAACAAATATCAGAGTAAAAAAATAGTCAAATCAATACAATAAAAAAGAACACTACATAATAAATTCTCACTAAATAATACCATAAAAAAGAATAATATAATGACATGGTGGAATATAAGTAAATTTCAAGTTAGAAATAATATAGAAAAAAACTCAATTAAATACTCAAAAGTCCCTAAACATGATCCCCATGTCAGACCCAATGCCATGCTCTAACCCAACTGACCAGAAAACATCAACACAAGGTCTTTTGCCCTTGTCCAAACCTACATCCGTGTAATCTTCATAGGTGTGAAATGGAATCCCATATAGGGTGTGAGTAAAATTTAGTAGGGAAACATCATTTTTTCTAAACATGGCCAATTTGATAATAACTGTAAGAAATAACGAAATACCAGGTGTATTAATTAATTCAAAAATTTATGAAATACAACATCAACATACTTCCAAACCATAAAATAATATCTTGAAGCACAGTTCATAACAATGAAATCATAACCAAATGACTAGGAGAAAATATAACCTGCATCAGTTCCATGCCAAAAATTCTCTATGAAACTAATATAACCAACCACTAGGATGAGCCCTCTATATAATAATTTTAGTATTTATGACAAGACTTATATATAAGAACTTTATAATTCTAGTCCAATACCACTATATAATCATTTCAAAATGTGTTAGGGATAGGACCATTACACAATCATTACTGCATATGTCAGGGATGAACCCAGTATATATTCATTATAGCATGTGTTTGGGCTGAGATTGGTATATAATAATTACAACATGTGCCATGTTTGTGCCCAATATATAAGAATTAAAACATTGGACTGGGAATATCCCGATCAATGTAAGAATTATAGCATGGGACTAGTCATAGCTTGTTCAATAAAAGCATTAAATCATGAATCAAAACACATGCCATAGCAAAAAGGATGTCACAATATCACATCATCAGGATCAATGGCTAATTATACAAATTACCATTTATCATTCCATGAAATAATTCATTTAATAATTTGGTCATAAACCATTACATTCCATCCATTTCAATAATCAAATCATTTCCAAGTTGAAACTATATCTAGAAAACAACCAAATCTTATCTCATCCAAACACGCATTAAGGCATTATCCAATTCATCATTTAATTAATTAAGTTGCATAATATGTTGGAAAAACGAAATATTACACATAGATAGAAAATTAAAACAGCATGGGGTTAGGTAATAGAACCCATACCTTAATCGGATGATCAGGAAACACCAAATTAAGTATTTTCAATGGAGATCGATGTAAATAGAGATCAGACAGGAAATCCTATATCACAAAAATAGAGATCTAAATTGAATCCATAATGTAGAACAAGTGAAAAAACTGCTCACTAGGAAGAAAAAAGAAAAGTGGAAGAAGAACAAAGAGAAAAAACTCACCACAGATCAGATGCTTGATCGGGACATCTAGAAAGAATTAAAAGGCTCCAAAATTGCCTAAAAGTCCTTCTAGTGATGAGAGGAGGAAACTAAACATAAGTGGAAAGAAAAATCATCCACATAGCACACATTAAATCGCTACTCATGATAATTACAATACATGTAATCCCCTTCATCTCGTGTATTTATTTTTAAAGAGGTGTAATGAAAAACCCATTTCATCAAGTGAATTTAACCCTACTTGAAAATTACTCATCATATAACAAATTTTCATAATGTGTAATGTTCACATCATGTAATTGGTTCATGGAAAGTAGAATTCCATGTTTCTCGAGAAAGATCCCAAACAAATTTCATGGTTTCCCAAACTACCAAGAGCCCTTGGAATGACTTGGCACATTTATACCAGGACTCTATTAATTGAATCAAATAGACATACTTGAAATTTAGGTAATTTTATACAAAAAAAATATCTCCATCTCCAAATGAGACTTAGAAAACAACATTAAAAGGCATGGAAAACCATCCAAAATATTCATAATGAAAAACTCAAAGAGGTATGTACATAGAAAATATGAGATCTTACAAACTCCCCACCATATAATAGCTCTACAAAAAGATTATATAATCATCACTATGAGATCTTAGAAAAAAAATCCATCCAGTGTGTTTATATATTAGACTCCCTCTCCCATGTCTCTGATTGAAAATTCCCATAAGACCATTTTACTCTAATGAGAGGTATAATCCTTCCTTAGAGTTATTTCTCACTAAGATCCACAATCTATATTGGATTATCCTCAAAGGATACATCTACATAAAGCTTGAAATATACAATTTCTACAACATGAAAGGGTATAGATGATATATTCAATGATTTGACATGTGAAACACATCATGTCTGGAATTGTATCACTATGGAAGGGATAAATGGTATGCCACTAGACTGACCCTTTTAACTATCTTAAATGTCTTGACAAAACATGAGTTCCATATTTCCCCATTTTCTAATATGGTAATTTTTAACCTAGGTGACACCCAAAGGAAAATAATAGGACAAAAATCGAATATCAAAGGTCATATCTGATTTCAATGGTATGATTTCTTCATGCTATTCCTAGTCACCAACCACTTCTTGATTTATTGAACCTGTTTAGGAATATCATGCATGAGACTATACCCAAAAATACCTAACTCGGTTTCCTCTATCCCAAAAAGAGGAAAACAACATGGACTACAATAAAAATCCAAAACATTTTCTATTTGGATCAATGAATGGAATCTATTATTATAGGTGAAATCCATGAGTGCCAAATACTTCTACCAATAACCACTAAAAAAAAACATTGGCTCATAACATATCCTCCAGAATACAAATATTCTACTTATATTAGACATCAATCTAAGGATGATAGGTTGTATTGAGATGAACCTATTATACTAAGTCCTTATAAAGACCCTAGAAGAAACTTGAAGTGAAATAAGGAACCCTACTAGAAATGATACTCCTTAGAACACTGTGAATTTGAACTATTTCCCACATGTAATGACTACCTAGATCATCAATGGTGATGGGAAGTCTCATAGGAAAAAAGTTGGATACCCTCATCAATCTATCTATAATATCCCATGAGTCATGATTCTTATGAGGTTTCTTGTGTAATCATGTCAAAAATTACATAGTGACATCATCTCACTTCCACACAAGAATGGGTTGAGGTAGCAATACCCTAGTAGGCTTTTGATGTATGGGATTTACTTATTGATAGGTGAAACATCATTCCATGAATCCCACAAACTCCTCCTTCATTCATGGTCACTGGTACTATCTAAAGACATATTGATAAATCTTTATCAAAATAGGATGCACCACCCATCTAGAAGCATGAAACTCCCTAATCATATCCTCACGTAATCTTATAGGAACCCATACTCAGGCATGAAAAGGAATAGATTTTTTGTTATCAAGTGACCATCTGAAAGTTGTCTCCCCCACCATAATGGTTATCATTCAGTGTTAATCCCTACGGATCAGATAACTTCCCAGTATTGATCTAGTCTAGATGCTTGGGTATAATAGATGTCTATGTCAGAGATACACATCCCAGAGATTCTTGAACATCTACATGCTTGTCTCAAAATTATTTTATTATCCTCCAATAATCTCATGATTCCTTCATTGTTTCTATATGTGTCATCTTTCTCAAGGAATCATCAATGACATTACCTTTTCCCATTGAATAAGAAATATTGAAGTCGAAAGACTGCAGAAACTCAACCCCCCTCATATTCCGAAGGTTTAGGTCCCTCTAAGAAAACATATACCTGAGGCTATTATGGTCTATGTACACCATAAAACTATAAGATAATAGATATATTCACCAACATCTCAAAGTGTGTACCACTATTTCTTACTCTAGATCATATGTAAGGTAATTCCTATCATGTGGTCTCAGTTTTCTAGAGCTATATGCAACCACATTATCCTCCTTCATTAGAACTACTGAAAGTCAAACTCCAGATACGTCACTAGTACATGGTATAACTCTTTCCTAGAATTTTCAATGTGAGTATAAGTTTTGATTTCATCCGACTCTTCATCTCTTAAAAATATCTCACACAATAATATGACCAAACAATCTTCACCCCTTTCTTGGTCATCCAAGAAATTGGTGCTTCTAGACAGGAGATGTCCTAGATGAAACACTGATAACATCCTACTAAACCCATAAAGCTCAAAATCTCAAAGACATTCTTGGTTCGATCCCAATATACCATGGATGCAGTTTTGTCTAGTTCCACTAACACTTTAGCCTATAAGATAACAAGACCCATGAAGTGCACTCGTTCAATCCATAAATTTTATTTAGATACCATTGCATAAATTCTATGCTTTCTCAATGTAATGAAGACAATTTTAAGATGTTTAGCACAATTGTCTGTAGAAAGGATGTTCATTATGATGTCATTGATGAAAAAACAACAAACAGATCCAAAAAAGGATGAAAGTTCATTATCATCAAGGATATAATCATTTCTAGTACATTTTCTAATCCAAATGACATCACATAAAAGTCATAAAACCATACCTTCTCCAAAAATTAGTTTGAGGTATGCATGATGGTCTCAAACTCAACTGGTGGTATGCTTCTGTTTAGTCAATCATAGAGATTATTGTACCACCTCTTAGCTAATTGAAAATATCATCGATGTGCAGAAGGGGTTACCTATTCTTTACTGTTATCAAGTTCAATATTTGATTATCCATAAATAAATTAAATGTCTTGTTAGCCATCTTGGAGAAAAGAATAGGAGAACCCCAACGATATGTACGAGTCCATATGAAACCCTTTTCTACTAGATCTTCAAACTGAACATTCGACTCATGAATCTTTGATGGCGTTATCCTGTAAGGTGGAATAGAAATTGAATCTTCTATCAACATAAACTAAATTTTGAACATGATTTATTGAATTGGTGGTAGGTCAAAGAACTCATTGAGAAAGAATTATTGAAAATGGTCTACTACTAGAGTAAAATTATCAAGTGATATTCCCCCATAATCCAAAACAATGCTTGTTTTCAAATCCATGAGGCAATCCAATTTGAACATAATTGACCCTATAAACCAACCTAAATATCTCGCTCACCATGGTGAGA
The DNA here is from genome assembly GCA_963277665.1 of Viscum album. NCBI lineage: Eukaryota > Viridiplantae > Streptophyta > Magnoliopsida > Santalales > Viscaceae > Viscum > Viscum album. The sequence goes on from OY728134.1 coordinate 1,007,797,864, forward strand.
ATAAGTAACTCCTTGAGATAGAAAGGTAACTCTCCTCCTATAATAGTCGATGTGATCCTAGTATAAAAATAACCATTCCATACCATGAATCAAATCAAAACCTTTTATTTCAATCATAAATGATTCCTAAATGAAATGATAGCCACCATTCTCTAGGGAACATTCCTTTCAACATTTGATATTTTCAAATGGCACTCCCAATAGTATATCAATTTTCATTAAATTGTTTTTTCTCTCTAAATCCAAAACAAAAACATTTAAAAAAAGATAAGATATAATATAATGTGATGTTTATGTATCAATAAAATCACAACAAAGGGTATACTATAAAAGAATCATACCTCTAATAGTAGAATTTTATGAATCCAAGATAGTTTGAGTAGACTGCATAGCATGCAGCTGGCTTTCCCTTCTACCCTAGGCTCTAGCATGATTCCCCTGAGTTATTCCCTCTACTAGATACTCCCTCTTCTGCATTGGGGTATCACATCATCTACATGAACTAGAAAATCTTCTGGAACTCCAACTGCCTATATAATGAGTAGTAGTTGAGTCATTACCAAACATTGATACATGTCTTGATCCCCTGTCAATTCTCTATTGTTACATGCCCCTACAAAACTTTTTCAAACTTCACATCCTACTAAAATCACAAAACATGATAGAGGGATACAGACACTGATGCCTTTTCTGAAAAATCATACCAGACTAAAAGAACTACAACAGAACTTGATCCTAAGATAGCTTCCAACTACCCTAACTATTATGCATGTTGCTGACTTAATGATAACTATCATAGCGATGCTTCTTGTGATATGAGTATGTGATACTAGATCACCCTGATGAAATATCCTAGATGCTACTCAGGGCTTCTCTCGTATTTTTTCTGTGATGAGTGTTTGATTCGTTACATCTTAAGAAATTTCTCAGAAAGAAGATGTTCACATGTGATCTGATCTCATAGAGAATATCATCTTCAAAACTCCTCACCCTGTTAATCTCATTATCTGCAATAGATGGAGAGAAATGTTGCAGATTTGTGAAACATCCACCATATTCTGGAACTAACATGCTCTCTTTCATTAGGTGGATGAACTCATGATCCTTCTCATCTATCAACATCTATAGATAATAGTGGATTGGTAACATCATCTTGAAGTACTTACATGATAACTCCTCGTGCTACCGAGATTTATCCAAAAAGTCCCACCAATTCTTGGATGGTCCACAAAGAATATATGTGGAAATATTCTCCATACTATATTCTAGTGTCTAGACATGTTTAAAGATCATCTGGAATAACTTGAGCAAAAACTCAGCATCGTAGGGACCTCCCTCTCTAATAAACACAGGTGGATATTATAGCATAAACTCTCTCATCAGCTCCAAAATTGAAGGCACAATGTGAATTGTATCCCTTTCCATAGATCGCATGATCCTCGTGAAGATTTCATGAATCTCAACATCCATATAATCACCATGAGCTATAGGAAGTTGTAGTTTAGCTGTGTTAGGAGTGTGCTGATTTCCACTCTCTTAACACTCAATTTGAGGATTATGAGGTGGCATTTTATCTACAAGACAAACAAACTCCTTATAAAACTATATAACAACAAGGATAACCTCAAAAAGTGACAACAAAAAACCACTAGCTTTGGTAAATCTAACATATATTAATATTTTCTTTTGAAACATATTAATAATTCATTTCTTTTCTATTTCTAGATACAACGGGTATCAAAATTCAGTTTTCATTATGAAAATTATATCACATGTTATAAATATGTCCCTATCATAAAAAATGAATGTAAATATAATTCCTAAATTCTTTTAATGATGTATTCTTAATCATCTCATTCCATACCTATCCATAAATATAAATCTCATGAAATAATAATATCACATAACATGTGATTCACTAAAGGTGAAATAAAAAAATTTGCAATAAGAAAGAAAAATGAAAAAAAATCCCATCCCTGGGAACTTGGTTTTTTCCTTACAAAAGGGTTAGTTACCCCCATAAAAAATCTCATTACCATGTCTCGACATGTCCTAGTGTACTTTATATCTTTTCAAAATAGTAAATCAATATAAAGAAAAACAATTAGTGTCATTGATACCAATTTTTAATGTCCACAAATCTGACACTGTCTCACGTGGCCAAACTGAGTTGGTTACTTGACCTCAGTTGTGCCTCTCCATATGCCAGCAGCTTAGGAATAGAAGTGGGTGTGTGATTAATATATTGGGGATACTATACCACCTAGTATAAAGAATAAATACAAAATAATTATAATAAATATTAGAGTAGAAAAATAGTGGATGCAATTCAAAGAATCAGAGGACTAAACAATAAATACCAACAGAAAAATTAAATAAACAAATAAAAGAATAACGTAATGACATACTAGAATGTAGCTAAATTTATTTCTAGAAATATTATATATAAAATAAAAGAAGACTCTTGTAATGACATAAAATAAACTATACATCATCCCCATGTTTGTACCATCTCCATGACCTACCACAACCATCCATAAAACATCACCAACAAGGACTTTTTCCAATGTCAAAACTTGTATCCACGTAATCTTCTCGAGTACCAAATGGATACCTGAATAGGGTGTGAGTAAAACTCAGTAGGTTGACACAATTGTGTCTAAACATAACCATTATGATAATAAGTGCATGCAATAATGTGGTAAAATGTGTACTGATTAATTCAATAATTAATAAAATACAACATGAACTTGTTTATGAACCATGCATAAATATCTCCTAGTATGTAGTACTATCATTCCAATATAACCATATGTCCATGACATGAAAAAACCGTAATTAGTTCCATGTCATAATGTCTCTAAGAATGCAACATAATCAACCACTGGGCTGAGCCATCTAAATAATCATTTCATCATTTTGTGCCAAGCCTGCTATATAAGCATAGGAGAATTCTTGGAAAAGTCCCCTATATAATATTTTCAGCATGTGTCAGGGCTGATCCCATTATATAATTATTACAGCATGTTTTAGGGTCGAAACTAGTATAAAATAATTATAACATGAATTAGGTTCGATCCTGGTATATAAGAATTATAGCATCTCCAACGGTCGATCCAGGTATGTAGCCATTAAATCATGGGACTAGGCATAGACCGCTCAATACAATCATTAAAACATGAGAATGGGCATAGTAAAATCCATATAAGCACTAAAACATTAATCAAAACACATTTTATAGAAACAATAATATCACAATATCACGTCATTAGGCTCAATGGTTAATTATTCAATTTAACATTTATCATTCCATTATATAATTCATTTATCAATTTGGTCATAAACCATTACATGTGAGCCATCTCAATAATCAATATGTTTCCATGGTGAAACTATATCAAGAAAAACCCAAAATAAAATTTCATGATAAACACCCTTTAATGAATTATATAATTCTTCATTTAATTAATTAAGTCACAAGACATGTTGGTGTAATACAATATTTTGCATACATGGAAAATAAATCGACTATAGGGTTAGGTTTTAGACCCCTACCTTAAATAGGTGATCACACAATGCCAAAAAAGGAATTTCAATAGATATTGAAGTCGATATTGATCAAAATAGAAAAACTAGATCACCCCAATGGAGATAAAAAAAAATCCATAGTGTAGATAAAAATGAAAACATTACACTCCAGGAAGAACAAATAAAATAGGAAGAAAACCACATCAAAACCACTAAATAGGGATCAAATACTTGATCTAGACATCTGTAATGAATGAAAAGGTTCTAAAATCTCCAGGGAGACCTTATAAGGCTAGGAGAATGTAACTTCACATGAGTGGAAAGAAAAATCAGCTGCACAACACACCGAAAACCACTTTTCATGATAATTAAATGGTGTGAAATACCTATACATATCCTATATTTATTTTTAAAGAGATATTTTGAAAAAATCATCGCCTTGGGTGAATTAATCCATGATCAAACATTACACATCATGTAACTAGTTTTCATGATGTGTAAATTTCACATTGTGTAACCAGTTCTAGGTTTGTAAAATTCCCAGTATCTCCAGAAATATCCAAAATTACTTTTAGGGATTCCTGAAATACCAAGAACCCATAAAATCACTTGACACATTTATTCATGGACTTTATTAATTCAAATAAAATGAAATCCCTAAACATTAGGTCATTTTACCCAGACAAGGATATTTTTCTCTGAATGAAACTTGTCTAATAAGGTTAAAATACAATAAAACCAAACCAAAATAGGTTGAATGAAATCCTAAAAATGGGATATACCTAGAAAAGATGGGATCTTACACTTGGTTTTAATAATCATTTCATTTTTTTCATTTTACTCAACCACTGACTATGTTTAGTGGTTCCACACGTCACACATTCTTGTACCTCCACATCACCTAATACTATATCATTCAGCCACTAAATTATAGAAGAAAATTATTAAATTAATATATCTTACAATAAAAAAATTATTGTCACAAAATACAATAATGATTTATACATATACCTAATTCATGATTATCAATGGGTATAGATAGAACCCTAGGTTGTGAAGGATTTATGACATGTGTTATATTAGTGGGTTCAAATGTGTACTCATTATGATCTGTATGATCAGGATGTTTAGAAAGATCTAGAGTAAAAGTGGAAGGTCCGTGAACATAAAATCCTAGAGAGAATGTTGTTATAGTAAATGGAGCAGGCATGACGTCTGTGGAAAGAAATATGGATGGGGGTGTGGGATTTATCATCTAATAATGAAATGATATGTGATGAGTATCAGTAGTAAATAGTGGGAAAAAATTGGTAGTGTAAATATCCTCTGTTTTTCTAAGTGAAATTTGGGATATGTAAATGTGCAAGATGGTATTTGACCCGAATGGCCCGAAGGCCTTTTTTATTGATTTTTAATAACCCCCTTTAAAGGGATGAGGGGTAACCCATAAAAGGTCCATAGTCTTAGAGATTACATGACTCTTAGGTCTTAGTAAATATACATAATATACTTGGTGTAACGACCTGAAATTTTTATTAATATTTGTTTCTTAAATTTGTGAGTTATTTTATTTTATACTCAAAAAACTTAATTAATGCGGTAATATTGTTGGGTTTGGACTATTAAATAATTGTTGGTCAATATGACCACTGGAAACTAAACTCTTAACATTACAATTATTTTTTATAAATACAAGTGATCTTAGTTAAATAATATAGAAAGAAGGGTCGATGGCATCATCTAGTAGACTCGGGTCGTACGAAGCCCAGCACAACAAAGAATGTATAGTTTGATCATACAAATCTTCAAATAGCGCTATACCAATGGCGGAATGAAAACTGTTATTTTAATAAATTCAACCAATGGTAGGTGCCTCATATATAGACCTCTGAATTCCAGAACACTATATCACAACAAGTCTTTATGATTATTTTTGGTCTTCTCTACCTGACATTCTATTTATGGATGAAAAGATGTGATAAGGCATAACTGTGAAAAAAAATCATTCGAGAGACCTCTCCACACCCTATAGGTAAAATAGGTTCCTCAATAAGAGATGATCGTCCCTGGGAATCTGTGGAGAAGCACCCCATCCTCTAGATACTACCTTGATAAAACCTCCATTGGGATCGACTCCATGGTCACTATAAAGAGTGTTTATTTCTTTACATGTCCCATTATCAACCATATAAGAACATAGACTCCATGAGATTTAGGTAAATCAATAACGAATTCCATCGATATTTCCTCCCACTTCCACTACGAAACATCAAATGGCTAGAGAAAACCCCCAGGATCATGGTGTTTGACCTTCAACATCTGGTAAACCAAACATCTTGAAAAAAACATTGAAACTACATGATTCAACCCAAGACACCAAAAATGAACTCCCAAATATTGGTACATATTTTTTATGTCGAGATGCACTTACAAATTTGAACTATGGGACTCATGGAGAACGATTTCACACATCTCATAAGGAACAAAAATAATTCTATAAAATAGCACCCAATTTTTTCAATCCTCAGACCAACCATCATGGGCATCACCAAAAACAAATCGGTCGTTCCAGACCTTTCACCTTACAATTCCCCAATTGGGACTCCCCAACCTACTACACCAAATAAGATTATACTATCATCTGGAAGGGAAAACCTTTACCTATAACCTCTCTCATATCAAGATTCATTGCTAAGAGTTCTTCTATCACTATCCAAGATTCCCTAGATTCACACAAAACATTACTATGTGACTTGTTGATCAGCACATCATCCAAAACAATTCCCTTTCCTGGAGTATACTAAATCTTTAAGTCTTAATCCTACAAATAAATCTATCCACTTTCATTAGAATAAGGTCATTTAATTCTATGAGAGTAAATACCTCTATCTCCAATGATCTATAATAACCAAAATGTTTTTATCGATGAGGTAATGTTCCCACAAATTCAAATAAAACAAAAATCTCATTTACAGAAGATCATGTTTGGCATAGTAACACACATGGGGATGTAACTATAGAGACCCATATAACAAAACCCGATCCCTTCTATATCATAACACATCCCAATACAAGATTAAAAGCACATAGAAAACCTCAAATTGAACACTCTCTACATGAAAACAATGAAATGGGGTGCTAAACACCATCTCTTTTAGGTACTCAAAAGATAAATAACAATATTTATTCCAAAATAACCCCTGATTATTTCTAAGGATTTCCTAGGAGTTATAACATGAGATAAATCAGATACAAACCTCCTGTAATAGCCTACAAGACCAAGTAAAAAATTAACCATTTCCACTATCTTTTGGGATTCCCAATACAAAGCCGCCTATATCTTTTATGGATTCATAGATACTCGTTGATGGGACACTACATTCCCAACAAAATTACTATATGATCACAAAAAATTCACTTTGAAAACTTCCCAAATAGTCGTTCATGATGAAGAACTCCCAAAACTAAACTCATATGCTTTACATGCTCCTTCTCAAACACAGGGTACATAAGGATTTTGTTGATGAAAACCACCATGAACTTACACAAGAAATATCTAAACACTACATTCATCAACCCCATGAATTTGACTATTACATTCATCAAACAAAATGGTGGCATAACGAACTCATAAATCCCATGAAATCATTGGAAAAAATTCATCAGAATACCATCATCCCTCATCCTCATCAGATGATATCCCTACCAAAGATAAATCATTAAGAACCAACTAGCTCCCTTCATCTGACTGAATAAATCATTAATCCATGGATGAGGAGAGTGGTTCTTCACTATCACTTGGTTCAAGGGACAATAATCAATAAAAAGTGTAAAACTTCCATAAGCCATCTTCATGACCCAAACTGGGGATCCCAAAGGTGATACACACATCTGAACGAAACCCATCTACAACTAATCATTGAGTTTTACTCCCATATCTCACAACTCAAGAGGTTCTACCCTATACAAACACATGGATATAGGAGATATGTTTTGCTATATCTCAATCCCAAACTCAATCTCTCATTGAAGGGGAAATGCTACAACCTCCTACAAAAATACATTTGGATGCTCTCCCACAACCCTGGGAAACATTGACTTCTGAACCTCTGACAACCACAACATTAGCTCAGACATAAAATATGAAAAGTAAATTACATTCCTTTGACCCATATAAGGGTCTTTATCACCAAAAAACACTGATTAATATATATCTGAATCATAAAACACATCCTTCCTCCCAAATAAATCCATGATATCCTTCACTAAATACAACCAATCCATCTTAAGGATGATTTCATATGGATGTATCGATAAACCTAGGTAATATCCCCAATAATGTGCTACCCCATCTCTAGCTCAGAGCCTCAACATAAATCATGCACACCATCTCAACATCCCACTAGTGTAGTCAATGATACTATAACGGGAATCCTCTCTACCTCATGTCCAAAATATTGGAAGATTGTAGGTGATATAAACCACTCTGTCTCTCTAAAATAAAAAAAATCATGTGCCCATGTACAAAACAATAAAAGGGTACCTTGAACGATGTCTAGATCACCCGTTTCTAGAAACACTAATGCTTGAAGTTGACCACAACCTACGCCATGGCATCTCTGGCCCTACTAATGACCACCTACATAGACATGCTCTTATATATAAGAAAGAGGAGTGTATTATGATTTTCTTTTTCCTGCCTCATATCCTCTCTACTGATCCCAGAATAGAAGACCCTACTACTATTTCCTCGACTTAAAATACCACAATAGAGGAACCTAAATAGGAACACTTAGAGCATGTTGAATGATCAAAAAGTTCAATCACTATCATTGTTGATGACCTCAAACTCCATCATAAAAACATGATGATGTTCACTTGACATAAATCTAAGAGTCCCCCCCACCCAAGAAATTAATAAGATGATGGTGTGGAACTACCCCCAACTGACTGAGAAAATATTATGTCCTGACAATTGAGAAACCTGGACCATAGATCTACTTTTTGAGGAATCCCAATGACTCCCCTCGCATGATGATCCAATTCAGGGTAATGTCTTCTCTGTGTCCTCTTCACTCTCCAGCACCTCAAGATAAGTCTTCAACATAAATGGGGGGACTTGGTGTGGGATCATTACATGAAAATTGTCCTCAATATTCCTTAATCTTGCCTCCTCGTCTATAAATAAGTCTGAAGCATATTAAAGAAGGGTCCTAAAATGAATCTCGAACTCCCCGAAACTGGATCTACAATGTTGGATGGTATGTAGCTCCTAGACACATTCCACCATAACTGATTCTCGCTCAGATTTACCCAAGATATGAAGGTAGAACTGTCCTTATAGTCTAGCTTGGGTTGTCGAATCCACAGAGACCTAAGAAGTAACCTATAGACACGCACATTCTAAGGACTGTTTTTGGCTATGAAGTGTCCAACTTGGGTTGATTTTAGATGGGTTTAAAGGAACTCTAAGGGACTTAAGTGAATTCAATTTAAAATAATGAGTCGATCCTAGGTTATCGCTCGGGGTGGATTGGACGTATTTCCTTTTTAATGATTTCAATTTCTTATATTTGATATGGGTTCATTTAAGGAGATAAAACAACATCATCACTTACTGGTTTAATACCTACACCCTTTAATACAAATCACCTATACACGTGAAGGATCAATGTTTTGAGAAATTCAAGGTAAAGGTTTGTATTATCACTTGAAGTGTGTGGCCTTAAATTCAACACGGACGATGGAGTTTAAAAATCATCAAATAAAAATCTCAATTAAAGAAGTGATTATACATTAATGAGGTGATAAATAACATCCAATCCAGACCCTTGCTATTCCCTTGGATTAACCCATAAGTGGGTTTTCCCACCATTGATGTTATGGTTTCAATGGAAGCGGGAAGTAGACTCATGAGGGAGGAGTTGAATAAGTCAAGAAAACGATAAAAAGAAAATGGTCACTCCACCATTGTGTGAATAATTTCACAAGGTTTGGTGTGAATAAATTCACACCTTGAGGCAACTGTATCAAATTGAGAAGGATAAAAATAGAATAATAGGATAAGAAGAACTTTTATTAAGAAACTAGGATGAATTAAAACAACTTACATGTGAAGGAAGAACGTTACAAAGACAAATTGGCAGCATAACATTAAAACGAAACAAGGCACCCAAGATCCCAAAATCCTACAACATCACTGCCTTAAATAGGAATTTTTGAGCCCTTGGGTAGATCCTCCAACAGTAAAAACCATCTCAATTAATTTTGGTAGTCCATAGGTGGTGTAAAGCTTGTTGAATTTGGACTTTTCCACATTTGACCCGAGGTGGCAGCCAACTTTCATCCACTAAACAGACGTGCATGGAAGACATTCTAGATCGACGAATCAGAGTGGGACATAGAAGAATAAAATGGATCCTCTGATGTCTTCTAACCTTCTGTAAAATCGTTGCCCAAAAGGAGTTATGGTTTTCGAGATATGGTTTAATTGGTGGGATGTTTTTCTGGGCCGCAGAATCTGGCCTAGAATTTTATCTCTAACTTGGGCTGCCTAAATGGACACCATGGAAGCCGAATTAGCATTGAATCATGAACAGGTATTTGTTCCTATACATGTCTTATAGTATCCCAAAAAATTTAGTATTCATTGGGTCTGTATTTTGGGCCCCAAAATCTCATTTGTGGGCTAGTGTCCAATCTGCCCTCTCCAGAATTGCTTCCTTTCATTGCAAAATATCTCCATCATCCTCCAGGAATTCTCCATTGATCCCTGAATGAAACATGTTCATATTGGAGTTTAGATAAATTTCCAAAAATATCAAATTAAAATATTTATAATAAGATGAATCATTTAGTAATTTAAACGATGTACAAAAATGTACCACATAATAGTGCATTTTAATAAGGTATTACAATCATAATGTGAAATGATGTTCAAAGTGTAAAATTCACTAAAATGGTGTTTTTGAATAATAAAGAACATGAATATTATGTATATTAACAATGAATATTAGCCTCATATAGTGGATAATCACACCCCCCCAAACTTGAGTTTTGCTAGTCCCGAGCAAAATATATCTCAACAATATGAAATTCGAATTCCCTTTTCCAAAAACATTGTAATACACAATGATCACCCAAAACCCATATACCAAACAATCATGAAACCCATAAAAATGTTTTAATACAAGATAGTTTCATAAGAAGATCCCAATCCCAAGCCCATTCCTTTGTTCAAATTCATTTCCATATTTCATCCAATATCAATTAAGTATGAGGATGTGTTGTGCATCACAATAGACATGGGGGTTCATCTTTATTCAAAGGGGAAATTACGTAAGTGCTAGGTGGAATCACATTTCAATATTAAGATGAGTATTCATTTTATTTGTATAATTTTATGTTTTTTGTTTTTTTTTGTTTTTTTTTGCAATTTTCCATGGTAATTGAAGTTGCACTCAAAAGAGTCATCCCCTGTAGCGAGACATTGCCGATGACACCCAGGGTCAAAGACCATAGGGCACCAAGTGAAGCCCACATACTCGGGCATAATCTCGAGTTAACTCAGTCAAAAAAAAATCAAATTACAAAAAATAGAGATAAAATTACTAACTTTGGGCCAGACAACTATGGAGTCATGATCCCGAAGTGCCGAAAGCCACGCATTAGGTCATTTCATTGCTCTACGCACAATTGTTTTTTTAATATTTTTTTTGAATAATCATATTAGACTAAAATGATCACCAAACCTATGCTATTTATTTAGGGGACCCCATGAACTCAAACTACTACCCCACTATCCATGGGACGTGCATTGTGATCTTTTATTTATTTGGATGAAAATATAAACGATGAAATATCACATTGGACAGCCACACCTTCTAGGATAACTCCTCGTGCTACTGAGATTTATCCAAAATGTCCCACCAATGCTTGGATGGTCCACAAAGAATATATGTGGAAAGATTCTCCATACTATCTTCTGGTGTCTAGAAATGTTTAAAGATCATCTGGAATAACTTGATCTAAGACTCAGCTTCGTAGGGACCTCCCTCTCTAATAAACATAGGTGGATATTATAGCATAAACTCTCTCATCAGCTCCAAAATTGAAGGCACAATGTGAATTGTCTCCCTTTCCATAGATCGCATGATCCTCGTGAAGATTTCATGAAGCTCAACATCCATATAATCCCCATGATCTATAGGAAGCTCTAGTTTAGCTATGTTAGGAGTGTGCTGATTTCCACTCTCTTAACACTAAATTTGAGGATTATGAGGTGGAATTTTCTCTACAAGACAAACAAACTCCTTATAAAACTATATAACAAGAAGGATAACCTCAAAAAGTGACAACAACAAACCACTGGCTTTGGTAAATCTAACATATATTAATATTTTCTTTTGAAACATATTAATAATTCCTTTCTTTTCAATTTCTAGATGCAACAGGTATCAAAATTCAGTTTTCATTATGAAAATTATATCACATGTTATAAATATGTCCCTATCATAGACAATGAATGTAAATATTATTCCTAAATTCCTGTCATGATGAATTCTTAATCCTATCATTCCATACCTATCCATAAATATAAATCTCATGAAATAATAATATCACATAACATGTGATTCACTAAAGGTGAAATAACAAAATTTGTAATAAGAATGAAAAATGAAAAAAAATCCCATCCCTAGGCACTTAGTTTTTTCCATACAAAAGGATTAGTTACCCCAATAAAAAAATCTCATTACCATGTTTCAACATGTCCTAGTCTAATTTATATCTTTCCAAAATAGTAAATAAATAAAAATAAAAACAATTAGTGTCATTGATACCACTTTTTAATGTCCCCAAATCTGACACTCTCCCACGTGGCCAAACTGAGTTGGTTACTTGACCTCAGTTGTGCCTCTCCATACGCCAGCAGCTTTGTAATAGAAGTGGGTGTGTGATTAATATATTGGGGATACTATACCACCTGGTATAAAGAAGAAATACAAAATAATTATAATAAATATTAGTGTAGAAAAATAGTGGAAGCAATTCAAAGCATCAAAGGACTAAACAATAAATACCAACAGAAAAATTAAATAAACAAATAAAAGAATAATTTAATGACATACTAGAATGTAGCAAAATTTATTTCCTGAAATAATATGTATAAAAGAAAAGAATACTCTAGTAATGACATAAAATAAACTATACATCATCCCCATGTTTGTACCATCTCCATGATCTAACACAACCAGCAATAAAACATCACCCACAAGGACTTTTTCCATTGTCAAAACTTGTATCCACGTAATCTTCTCGAGTACCAAATGGATACCTGAATAGGGTGTGAGTAAAACTCAGTAGGTTGACACCATTGTGTCTAAACATAACCATTATGATAATAAGTGCATGCAATAATGTGATAAAATGTGTACTGATTAATTCAATAATTAATAAAATACAACATAAACTTGTTTATGAACCATGCATAAATATCTCCTAGTATGTAGTACTATCATTCCAATATAACCATATGTCCATGAAATGACATAACCATCATTAGTTCCATGTCAGAATGTCTCTAAGAATGCAACATAATCAACCACTGGGCTAAGCCATCTAAATAATCATTTCATCATTTTGTGCCAAGCCTGCTATATAAGCATAGGATAATTCTTAGAAAAGTCCCCTATATAATTTTTTCAGCATGTGTCAGGTATGAACCCATTATGTAATTATTACAGCATGTTTTAGGGTCGATCCTAGTATAAAATAATTATAACATGAATTAGGTTCGATCCTGGTATATAATAATTATAGCATCTCCAATGGCCGAGCCAGGTATGTAGCCATTAAATCATGGGACTAGGCATAGACCACTCAATACAATCATTAAAACTTGAGAACGGGCATAGTAAAATCCATATAAGCTCTAAAACATTAATCAAAACACATTTCATAGAAACAATAATATCACAATATCACGTCATTGGGCTCAATGGTTAATTATTCAAGTTAACATTTATAATTCCATTATATAATTCATTTATCAATTTGGTCATAAACCATTACATGCGAGCCATCTCAATAATCAATCTGTTTCCATGGTGAAACTATATTAAGAAAAAACCAAAATAACATTTCATTCTAAACACCCTTTAATGAATTATATAATTCTTCATTTAATCAATCTGTTTCCATGGTGTAATACAATATTTTCCATACATGGAAAATAAATCGACTATAGGGTAAGGTTTTAGACCCCTACCTTAAATAGGTGATCACACAATGCCAAAAAAGGAATTTCAATAGATATTGAAGTCGATATTGATCAAAATAGAAAAACTAGATCACCCTAATGGAGATAAAAAACAAATCCATAGTGTAGATAAAAATGAAAACATTACACTCCAGGAAGAACAAATAAAATAGGAATAAAACCGCATCAAAACCACTAAATAGGGATCAAATACTTGATCTGGACATCTGTAATGAATGAAAAGGTCCTAAAATTTCTAGGGAGACCATATAGGGCTAAGGGCATGTAACTTCACATGAGTGGAAAGAAAAATCAGCTGCACAACACACCTAAAACAGCTTTTCATGATAATTAAATGGTGTGCAATACCTATACATGTCCTATATTTATTTTTAAAGAGATATTTTGAAAAAATCATTGCCTTGGGTGAATTCAACCATGATCAAACATTACACATCATGTGACTAGTTTTCATGATGTGTAAATTTCACATTGTGTAATCAATTCCAGGTTTGTAAAATTCCCAGTATCTCCAGAAATATCCAAAATTACTTTTAGGGATTCCTGAAATACCAAGAACCCATAAAATCACTTGACACATTTATTTATGGACTTTATTAATTCAAATAAAATGAAATCCCTAAACATTTGGTCATTTTACCCAGACAAGGATCTTTTTTTCTGAATGAAACTTGAATAATAAGGTTAAAATACAAGAAAACCAAACCAAAATAGGTTTAATGAAAAACTAAAAATGGGATATACCTAGAAAAGATGGGATCTTACACTTGGTTTTAATAATCATTTCATTTTTTTCATTTTACTCAACCACTGACTGTGTTTAGTGGTTCCACACATCACGCATTCTTTTACCTTCACATTGCCTAATACTATATGATTCAGCTACTAAATTATATAATAAAATTATTAAATTAATATATCTTACAATAAAAAAATTATTGTCACAATATACAATAAGGTTTTATACATATACCTAATTCATGATTATCAATGGGTATAGATAGAACCCTAGGTTGTGAAGGATTGATGACATGTGTTATATTAGTGGGTTCAAATGTGTACTCATGAAGATCTGTATGATCAGGATGTTTATAATGATCTAGAGTAGAAGTGGAAGGTTCGTGAACACAAAATCCTAGAGAGAATGTTGTTATTGTAAATGGAGCAGGCATGACGTCTGTGGAAAAAAAATATGGATGGGGGTGTGGGATTTATCATCTAATAATGAAATGATATGTGATGAGTATCAGTCGTAAATAGTGGGAAAAATTGGTAGTCTAAATATCCTCTATTTTTCTAAGTGAAATTTGGGATATGTAAATGTGCAAGATGGTATTTAACCCGAATGGCCCGAAGGCCTTATTTTTTATTGATTTTAAATAAACCCCCATTAAAGGGATGAGGGGGAACCCATAAAAGGCCCATAGTCTTAGAGATTACATGACTCTTAGGTCTTAGTAAATATACAGACTATACTTGGAGTAACGACCTGACATTTTTAATAATATTTGTTTCTTAAATTTGTGAGTTATTTTATTTTATACTAAAAGAACTTAATTAATGCGGTAATATTGTTGGGTTTTGACTGTAAAATAATTGTTGGTCAATATGACCACTGGAAACTAAACTCTTAACATTACAATTATTTTTTTATAAATACAAGTGATCTTAGTTAAATAATATAGAAAGAAGGGTCGATGGCATCATCCAGTAGGCTCGGGTCGTACGAAGCCCATCTGTCAAAGAATGGTAAGGAGGTAGGATCTCTGGGCTTTTCACTCTACCAAGCCCAAGCTGAGCTTCAACAATTGAAGTTTGAATGGAATTTTCTAAGGGAGAAGTTTAAGCTGATAGAAATCACCACTCGGGTAATGTTGTCCAAGCCACCCCAATATTCTATCACCATAGCCCACCTTACACTTAGGTAATATGATTGTGTTATAAGGGGAAATTTAATGAGGCCTTAGATACTTTTTGTAATCCCTAGGTATAAATAAAATTTTTATTTCTTATTATGGTAAAATTTTTGTTTTTCAAATGTCCGGATAAATATAGGACGGATATTGTTGATAAATGTTGGAAAAAGGGAATTTTGAAATATTCATGTAAACATTAAATAATTAATAATGTGTAATGATTTTCAAAAAATGGTCTTCTACAGTTGTGATAGTAAGAAATTTAGAGTCTAATAAGATCAACTTAATTTTTTAGTGAATAGTAAAGTATGAATAGTAATATACCCTTATGAATAGAAATAAATAATAAATTGGCCAAAAAAATAGAAACTTCACCCATTAATGTTTAAATACAATTTAGACATCTTAAAAGTGAAAAGACGATCATAGTATAAGTTTTGGTATTTTTTTATATCATAAATATTTTATTAACAATTTTATAATTAATTTCATAATTTAAAATGGAAATTTATTTTTATAACATGTAATCATAAATTGATACTTCATTTTATTATGGTTATATGATAATTTTATGGGACCTTGATTACTTTCATAAGGTGCTACAAAATGAGTTATAGTTTTAGAGTTATTTTTCTAAATAAATAATGATTGTATTTAAAAATTAAATTAAAAATATTTAGAAAATTATTTACATAAAATGGAGTTCATTTTTTAATTCAGAGCATCGATATTAGGTTTGGGTGATTTTTTTAGGATTTTTCTGAAATAGTTGAATTTTATGTGAATAGTAAAAATACAGTTTTGAGTTTCGAGTGTTTAATGACATCATTAATGATGTAATAATGATTTAATATTGTTGGTAAACTTATAAATAGTAAGATATGAAATGAGGTGTCCCAAGTGGCCAATACCATTGAGAACTACCATGGGAAATCCCATGGTTTTGCAAATACCACTGATGAGATGTCCCTTGGATATTAATAATGTATTCCCTCACTTTTCCTATAAATAACCAGACATTACCTCATTCCATTGATTCCAAAATCCTCATAAATGAAGATCTGGTCTTTTTACCTCCAAAGGAGTCCTTCAAAGGTTCCCTCAAGCCCCCCAAGGTCCCAACCATTGAGCTTTTGAAGTTAATCTTCAAGGTAAGGGATCCTTTCACCCACCTCTTTTAACTCATGAATTCCTTTATGTTATGTCTTCTAGTTTCCATTTTATTATATGGGGGTATGTTATTATATATCATTATTACTTTAAATTTCATGAACAAATTATTAGAGACCATTTCTTTTCTTATGAATTTATTTTCTGAATTTTTAAGTAATGTTGATAGGCAGCAGAATTTTTGTAAAATAAATTGGATCTTCTCTTTTCCTTCGATTTTCTTTTTCATATGGTATTTCCATCAAATATGCATACAATGATCTTATTTATTTTTATTCTGTACCCCTAATGTATAATGAGTTATTTATGAGTGAGTTACCCTTGTCCCCTCTCTTTTTATTGTTTTCTAAAACCAAGTAATATAGTTGTTATGCCGCAGATATTTCGTCTCAAAATTTCTCTCTCTTTCACTCAAGAAATTATCTTGTTTTATAGATGTGAATACCCAGACCTATTTCGTTTCTATGGGTATTCATAAATACAAAAAAATGATATATTTGATTCTGGAATTGACATACTTGTAACCCTCACTCCCTTTCCAGGGGTTAAAAATGGCATAATGATCTTATTTTTAAACACTTTATAACGTCACGATTTTGAAGTGAAATCCATTTTTGTTACTCTCTTTGGGTTATTTATTTAATGTATGATTATGATCTATGTGGATCACATGAAAATAATTATATATTAATGCTTCTCCCCGATAGCTCTCCAATGCATTGGGTAAAGAATTAATCTCTAGAGATGACAAGTTTCATGACACCTTGGTGAATAACCTTGGTAATTTTTTTAGGACACTTTATGGATGAACCTTAGTGATATGTTCATGAATGTCTAAATTAAATGTTATAGATGCATATTCAAGTTATTATTCATGTTCTTTTTATTATTATATGTCTCTTTTTCCATTTCTCATGCCTTTATGTAAATCTTCACGTTCTTATTGATATCAAAACTAAAATGTTAACCTTGGTTACCCTTACTGGGCCTTCTGCTCACCCTTTCCATTGATGTATGTCTCCAAGTTATGAGATGCAGTAATTTGTACTTAGTATGAACTTGTGATGAAGCCGTACAAGTGGACTAGAAGAAAGTTTTATGTTTTCATGTTTTATGTTCTTTATTTCCTTGACACTAGACTATAAAGATCCTCTGAATATAAAATATAATGAAAAGTTATGAAATATAAAGGCAGGATGCTATAATTGTTATCAAAGGATAGTTTAGTTATTTATGGAAAGTAGGCTATGAAAACGTTAGGAATAACCCTATAAAAAATTTTAAATATAGGAAAACTTCCTGGTATTTTGGTGAGTATTGAGTAAGTAGTTTATCAAGCAGATACATCCTTATCTGGATACGACCAGGTAGAGGCAGCTCTAGAACAGATCTACCTAGGAGTGAAAACACTAAAAATGATTTTTAGTCTTGACTCAGGGTATCCTGGTACATGAATATGGGCCTTGCTGCACTCTTTTTTATGACACTCTAGGGGGATATTTTTGGTTAAACATAAGCTTTTTATTAATCATTATGAAGGATTTATAGATAAATGTAATTGTTTAAGCATGAAGTTTTAATACATAAAATCCTTTATAGTTAAAAGATTATAAAATGAAATAAGTTTCTCACTAAGGTTTTATTCCTTTAGAAAATGCAGGGAAATAGGAGGATCCATTCAAATGGTGACCACAATGGACCATGCGTTGATGGCCTTCTGATGGAAGCCGGAATGGAATATTTCATGCGAATGATGAACCAACTGACTCAAGTTATCGGAAATAACATGACTCAAGCTAAGAGACCGATCTCACTGTGAAGGGAACAACTTTCTATTGAATCATTTATGCATCAATGACCACTAACCTTTAGTGGATGTACCAACCCATTGATTGTTGAACAGTGTATCGGCTCTATCGAGAAGATATTTTATCTGCCTTGTTGTTTGGAACAAGAGAAGGTTACATTGGCTATTTATCTTTTAGATTGTGAAGCTGATCAGTGGTCAGAACTGATTAGAAACACAATTCCAAGAGTGGAAGTTGAATATATGGAGTAGGAAGAGTTCATATGTATATTCTTCAACAAGTATTTCCCTCAATCGATGAGAACAATAATGGAGAAAGAGTTTCTCAAGTTGAAGGAGAAGGAGAATAAATCTGTGGGATGCTACGAGATGAACTTCACAAGGATTCCACATTACACCTCTATCTTTGAAATGGATCCAAATGGTAAGGTTGATGGATTCTTTGGTGGACTAAGACCTCATCTGCGGAGGAATCTAGCCAACCGAGACTATGATAGCTACAAGGAGATCGTGCGGAATATGATGAAAGTCGAACTGGAGTTTGGTGAGACACAGTGGTATCATAAATCCAATGAAAAGAATTGATCGATAGAGTCAAGCTTAGGGAGGATATTCAATTAGGTAAGGGGAGGAAGGAAAGTGCAACATACCATATGTAATAAATGTGGGAAAAAGCATTTGAGGAACTGCCTGCTCAGGAGCGGGAAGTGCTGCAAGTGTGGAAGGGATGGCCATATTGCGCAGAATTGTCGTAGTGTGGTGAAGCCTCAACTTTCCAACACAAACGACAAGGGGAAGGTGGTGTAGGCCTTACCTAATGTCCAATGCTATATGTGTGGAAAACTTGGGAACTTTACAAATCATTATCCAAATATGAGGGTAGTGGAGGGGAATCACCATCATACTCAGTAATGGACAAAGGAACAAATTCATACTTTTGCAATCACTACGGTTGATGTTGAAGCACCAAATGATGTGGTGGAAGGTACTCTTTTTGTAATCTCAAATTTAGAAAGTAGTTTGTTTGATTATGGTTCTACGAATTCCATTATTTCCACCAATTTTGATAATAATTTAGAATCAACCCGCGATTTGCAAAATGTATAATTATCAGTCAAGACTTCTTATGGGATTATCCAAGCATCAACAGGGTTTAGAAACTCTAGTATTTACTTTAGTTAGCACAATATTATCTAAAATCTAGTAGTCATTCCCATGCTATAATTCGATATTATACTAGGGATGGAATGCCTCTCAAAGTATAATGCTAAGATTAAAAGCAGAAACAAGGAAATCACAGTAGTCTTAAATGGAAAACCTATAGTTATCATACAAGGAGAGATATCTCAACCTGATATTTGTCTTGGAGAACCTCATATATCATTATTTATGGAGTTGATCGGTGAATAAGAAGAAGGAAATGAATGTTTAAGGATAGAAAATGTCCCCATCATCTAGGAACATATTGACGTATTTCCGGAGTAGTAACCCGGACCTCCCCCAGAAAGAGAGGTAGTGTTATCCATCAAAATTGTACCTGGATCTCATAAGATATCAAGATAACCCCTATAGGATGGAAAATGTTGAGCTAAATAAATTAAAGAAACAAATACAAGATCTTTTGGAGAAGGGGTTTATCTAACCGAGTGTGTCTCCTTGGGGAGCACCAATTCCCTTTGTAAAGAAGAAGGATGGATCGATACGGCTATGCATTGATTATATAGAACTGAATGGGATAACAGTGAAAAGAAAATACCATCTTCCAAAAATTCCTGAATTATTTGACCAACTTCATGGGGCTCAATTATTCTCTAAGATTTATCTTTGATCTAGTTGTCATCAATTGAGGGTGAAGAAAGAAGATATTCCAAAAACTACCTTCCGATCAAGATATTGTCATTATGATTTTGTTGTTGTGACCTTCGGAATGTCTAACGCACCTAATATTTTTTATGGATTTGATGAATAGAGTCTTTAAGGACTACCTAAATAACTTTTTGGTAGTTTTTATTACTTATATTATAATATATTCCAGAATTCGCGATGAGCATAAGGGTCTCCAAATTGTTATTTTCCAAAATCTGCGGAAGGAGAGGATTTTTTTAAAGTTCAGTAAATGTGAATTCTATTTACAAAATGTTTCTTTCTTGGGGAAAATTGTTACCAATGAAGGAATTACAGTTGACCCTGAAAAGAGAAATGTGGTAGAGGATTGGCCTCATCCTACCACAATAACTGAGATTTAAAGTTTCCTTGGATTAGCAGGATATTATAGGAGGTTTGTGAAAAACTTTTCACGACTTTATAATATATTAACCATGTTAACTCGAAATGGGGTCAAGCTCATCTGGACAAAGGAGTGTGAGGAATGTTTCCAAGAGCGAAAGAAGAGATTGGTTGCTCCACCCATGTTAAATCTACCATCAAGTGGAGAATTATTCGTTATATTTAGTGATGCATCTCTCAAAGGGATTAGGTGTGTCCTCATGAAAATTTAAAATGTCATTGCTTATGCATCTCTACATTTGAAGACTCATGAGTAGAAATGTCATGCGCATGATCTGGAGCTGGCTATGGTCGTTTTTTCTTTAAAGATATGGTGGAACTATATTTATGGTGAGAAATGTGATATATACATAGACCATCAAAGTTTGAAGTATATTTTCACACAAAATGAATTGAACACGAGACAAAGGAGATGGTTGGAACTTCTTAAATACTATGATTGTTCAGTTCATTTTCATCCTGGAAGAGAAAACAATGTTGATGTTCCATTAAGCAGGAAAGACCCAATAGTTATTTCCATAATGATGATTCAAATAGATCCTTTGATCAATGACCTAGTAAGGCTAGAAATGGAAATTATAAGGGAAGGGACATCATCAACCCTAACCCAAATTATTTCTCAACCTTCATTTCTAGAGGAGATCCAGAAAGCTCGTAAAGAAGAACCTTTGTTACAGAAATAGTTTGAGGCTATGAAGGATGGGATGTTTTCTGAGTTCAATATTGATCATGAAGGTGTAAAAAAAAGAAAACAATACTATGTGTTCAATATTTTTCATAAATAAAGAAGGAGATGATGGATGAATCTCATATCTCTACTTTTTATATGCAACCTAGAAGAAAAAAAATTATAGGGGCCTTTGTGGTCTTTATTGGTGGGATAATATGAAAAGGGAGATTGCTGACTACACTTCAAGGTGCCTGGTATGTCTGCAAGTGAAGTCAGAGCGAAAAATTCCTAAAGGGGTATTGAAAATATTACCTGTACCAGCATGGAAGTGGGACAATATCACTATGGACTTCGTCACTGGTCTCCTGAGAACGTCCAATGGAAACAATGTGATATGGGTTATTGTGGACCATCTCACAAGGACTTTCCATTTTATCTTCATTCGGGAAGATTTATCCCTTGATCAACTTGCTAGAATTTATGTGAAGGAAGTGGTAAGGTTGTATGGAGTTCTACTTTTTATCATATATGATCATGATCCAAGGTTCACATCAAAATTCTAGAGAAGTCTTGAACATGATCTGAGCACTAAATTGAATTCTAGTGCTTCCTATCACCCCCAAACTGATGGTCAATATGAATGGACTATTCAAACACTCAAGGAAATGTTGAGAACATGCTCAATTGAATTTAAAGGTGGATGGAATCAACATCTCACTTTAGTTGAGTTTTCTTACAACAATACCTTCCACTAGAGCATTCAAATGGCACCATATGAAGCTCTATATGGTAGGTGATGTATAAATTTTACCTGTTGGCATGAATCTGGTGAGACAATGCTTCTTGGACATGATCTTGTTCAAGAGATGACAGAAAAAGTCTATTCCATCCGACGACACATTAAGGCTACTTAGAGTTGAAAAAAGAGCTATGCTGACAACCGTCGAAGGGACTTGGAGTTCGATGTTGGTGACAAGGCCTTTCTTTGAATTTCACCTTGGAAGTGATTCATGAGGTTTGGGAAGAAAGGGAAGCTTAGCCCTAGGTAAATTGGCCCCTATGAAATCCTTGATCGCATAGGAGCAGTGGCCTATAAGCTTTCACTTTCTCCAAATCTAGCACAAGTTCGTGATTTCTTCCACGTATCCCTCTTGAGGAAGTACATACCTGACCCTTCACATGTACTAAATCCATAGGTGGTACAACTTCAACAAGACTTATCTTTTGAGGAACAGTCGGTGGAGATCTTGGATCGTAGAGACAAGGTTCTACGCAACAGGACAACTCACCTTGTTAGGGTGTTGTGGAGGAACCACAAATGCGAAGAAGCCATGTGGGAACCAATGGAGACTATGAGGTAGAAGTACCCAAACCTTTTCTCTTATGAGGGTACCAGTTAAAATTTTTGGGACAAAATTTCATAAGGTGGGGAGAATGTAACGACCCGAACTTTTTAATAATATTGTTTTCCTAAATTTGTGTGTTATTTTATTTTATACTCAACAAAAATATATCCTTTAATTAATGAGGTAATACTGTTTGGTTTTAACTGTTATGTAATTGTTGGTCAATATGACTGTTGGAAACTAAACTCTTAACTTTACAATTATTGTTTTATAAATACAAGTGATATTGGTTAAATAATAAAGAAAGAAGAGTCGATAGCCTCATCCAGTAGACTTGGACTGTATGATGCCCATCTTTTAGAGCTTGGGAAGGAGGTAGCATCTTTGGTCTTTTCTCTGGATCAATCCCAAGCTGAGCTTCAACATGTGAAGCTTGAACGGAATCGCTTAAGGGAGAAGTTCAATCTGATAGAAATCACCACTCAGGCAATGTTGTCGGAGCTACCCCAAGATTCTATCACCATAGCCCACCTTATACTTAGGTCCTATGCAGGTGTTATAAGGGGCTTTGTAATGAGGCCTTAGATAATTTTTCTAATCCCTTGGTATAAATAATCTCTTTATTTCTTATTATGGAAAAATTTGATTTTTTCAAATGTTCGGATAAATATAGGATAAATATTATTCATCAATTTTGGAAAAAGGGTATTTTAAAATATTCATATAAATTTTAAATAATTAATAATGTGTAATGATTTTCAAAAAAATGGTCTTCTATAGTTGTGATCAGTAAGAAATTTAGAGTCTAATAAGACCAAATTAATTTTTTAGTGAATCCTAAAGTATGAATAGTAATATACCCTTATGAATAGTACTAAATAGTAAATTTTCGAAAAAATAGAAACTTCACCCATGAATGTATAAATACAATTTAGAAATCATAAAATTGAAAAAAGATCATAATAAAAGTTTTGGTATTTTTGTATGCCATGAATATTTTATTTACTATTTTATAATTAATTAAATAATTTAAAATGGATATGTATTTTCATAAAATGTAATCATAAATTGTTACTTTATTTTATTATATATATACAATAATTTCGTGGGATATTGATTACTTTCTTAAGGTGTTACAAAACAAGTTATAGTTTCAGAGTTGTTTTTTTTAATAAATAATGATTTAATTTCAAAATTAAATTATAAATATTTAGAAAATTATTTCCATAAAAAGGAGTTAATTTTTGAATTCAGAGAATCGATATTAGGTTAGGTTGATTTTTTTGGATTTTTCTGAACTAGTTGAATTTTCGGTGAATAGTAAAAATACAGTTTTGAGTTTTGGGAGTTTAATTACATCATTAATGACATTAAATAATTCTGGTCGACTTATGAATATTAATATATGCTATTAAGTGTCCCAATTTTCTAATACCATGGTAAAATACCATGGGATAGCCCATGGTTTTGCAAATACCACTGATGAGGTGTCCCTTGGAAATTAATAATTTATTCCCTCACATTTCCTATAAATACCAAACCATTACCTCATTCCTATGATTCAAAAATCCTCATCATTGAATTTTTGGCCTTTTTACCTCCCAAAGATTCCTCCCAAGGTTTTCTCAATCCCCCCAAGGTCCCAACCTTCACGTTTTCAAAGTTACTCTTCAAGGTAAGGGATCCTTTCACCCTCCTCTTTTAAGTCATGACTTCCTTTATGTTATGTCTTCTAGATTCCATTTTATTATATGGAGGTATGTTATTATATATCATTATTACTTTCAATTTCATTTCCAAATGATGGGATACCCTTTCTTCTCTTATCAATTTATTTTCTGAATTTTTAAGTGACGTTGTTAGGCAGCCGAATTTTTGTAAAAGAAATCGCATCTTCTTTCTACCTTCGAGTTTTATTTTCATATTGTATTTCCTCAAAATATCCATAAAATGATATTATTTTATTATTCTATACCCCTAATTTATAATTAGTTATTTATTAGTGGGTGAACCATGCCGCTTATTTTTTAATTTGTTTCTAAACCAAAGTTATATGGTCGTTATGCTGCAGAAATTTCGTCTCAAAATTTCTCTCTCTTTCTCTCAAGAAATTCTATTGTTTTATATATGTGAATCCCCATACCTATTTTGTTTCCATGGGTGTTAATAAATACAAAAAAATGATATATTTGATTCAGTAATTGACATACATGTAACCCTCACTCCCTTTCCATGGTTTATAAATGATATAACGATCTTATTTTTAAGCACTTTTAAAATGTCATGATTTTGAAGTGAAACCCATTTAATTTACTCTCTTTGGGTTATTTATGAAATGTATGATTACTATCTATGTGGCTCACAGGAAAACAAAGACATATTAAGGGTGTGTCCTGATTGTACTCTAATGCATTGGGTAAATAACTAATCTCTAGAGATGATAAGTTTCACGATACCTTGGTGAATAACCTTGGTAATTTTTTTATGACACCTTGGGGATGAACCTTGGTGATATGTTCATGAATTTATAAACGAAATGTTGTATCCACATATTCATGTTTTGATTCATCTTCTTCTTATTATGATATGTCTATTTTTCTATTTCTCATTCCTTTATGTAAATCATCAAGTTCTTATTGATATCCCAAGTAAACTGTTACCCTTGTTTACCCTTACTAGGCCTTATGCTCACCCTTTCCTTTGATATATGTCTCCATGTTATGAGATGCAGTGATTTGTAATTAGGATGAATTTATGATGAATTTTTACAAGTGGATTAGAATAATTTTTTATGTTTTATGATTTATGTTCTTGATTTCCATGACACCAGACTTTATTTATCCTATGAATGTAAAATGTAATGAAAAGTTATGAAATAGAAAGGCGGGATGCTATACTTGGAACTCCTCATCCCAGCTTATTCATTGTGATATAATCTCTCCACATTCACATGGTTGTTCAACTAGGCTTCTTGTGCAAACACAGGCTGGTCCCGATGGTATTTCAGATGAAGGTTCTAAATACAATCTTTTATGATGAGTGTTGCGATTAGCTCTAATACCACCCCCTCAAATCATCAATTTGGGAACTATTGGATGTTGATTCAAGATTAAGAATATAAAAATGATTAATTAATTGAAATTATATGTTTTTGATATATATATTTGAAATAGTATACTTATAACTATAACTAGATATGGAATGTAAAACTCTCTCATGTGGCGATTATTTTTTCACAATCCCTTCATTCTTATCTCTTCAATTTTTTTAATTTCTTGCATTGAAAATGTAATTTTCATTTAATTTTATGTTTGAAACTAATGTGTAATCCATACAGTAAAGAATAGGGTATGTGACTTAATTAAGCGATATTAATTATAATTCCAAAGAAGGTATAGGTAGTGACTTAACATAATCATATAATATTTATTGGAAAAAATATCAAAACATAAAATTTATGTCTTAACAAACAACAAACTCTAATTAGAATGTTAATAAAATGTATGATTTGTTTTTCTTATTCTATATTCAATTAGATACCATCCATTTTATATTAGGTTATTTGGTTTATTTTTTTCATTAAATTAGGCCCTTTGGCCATTTTTGGGTTATGTTATTTTGATCATATATTGTTTAGGTCATTTAGATTATCTTTAGGTTAGGTTATTTGGTGACTTCATCATCTTCTCATTTGAATAAAAAATTGGCCATTTGGTTCATTTTGGGATGGTAATGTTTTTCATTTTTAGGTAAGATAATTCAGTTCATTTTGGTAATTTTAATTAATTTGGAAACATTTAAATTTCATTTGATTGTTTTTGATTGAGAATTCTTATTATTTTAATATTTTTTTTTTCAATTCATACTTATTTTGTTCTAATTCCTTTTTTAGGTTTTTTTGGTTTTTTGGGTTATAATATAGTTCTATTAAATATTAGGAAATGAAAATCAAAGAATAATGGAACAACATTATATTGAAAATTCTCATCAAGGACAAGTTTGATACAAAATGAAACCAACATTAAGGAAATTTTAATAGTACTATCTTTAATGACCAAATTCAATCTAAACTGAAATAAATGAGAATGTATATGGTTGATTCTACATCATACCAACCACAACAACAATTTCATAGTCAACTCTAAAAATTGGAAAATTTGAGACATCGTAATTAATAAACTTTTTCAGGGCTAATGGGGGAATTGATAGTGTAAATTTCATCCCCACCACCATCAAAAATATGTATTGGGGATTCTTTAATAATGACACTAAATTCAGGTGTTGAAAATCCTTCACATAAAAAAATTATTCTCCAATGATACCAAAATATATGGCTCATCGGTATCAACTATGTGGTTCATGGAAACAACACTAAACCGATATTCATCAATAAATATTCTATGTCTCATCATTTAATCAAACCACATGCATTTTTTCAAAGTTTCTTTCCCAAGGGAGAAATAATCAAATATTATTATTTTCTCAATAAATCCAAAATATGATAAATATTCATATCAAGTCCAACTATCTGATTCATTAGCATAGAATTATATCATTGTAGTTACCATAACACTATCATGTTCTGTCCTCATGTTCAATTTTTGATCCATGATAATAAATTTATATCCACTGGTCACCATTAATATTCATTAACTAAATTCAAAATTAGGAAGAGTAGACAAAGATATTATTTCATGAGAGATGTATTCAACATGTAAACTCAATACCTAAAATATAACTGAATATTAACAATATGTTGATATATATTTTTTATTTTAATTTAGTAATAAAGTTTCTACCAATTTCAACTAAGACAGTTACTCTTTTATATAAAATGTATCTCTCCTTCTCAGAGATAATGAATAGTGATTTCTATTTATAATGATTTTATGATTTCTGCATAAATAGATGAAAATAGTTTAGAACAAATATATAATTACTTGGGATGATATAAAATATACATGTTCTATTTTCTTACTTGATTTAGCTGTCAAAAAAAATCACAGTTAAACAGGATTGTGTGATGTGTTGTCTCCCTCTATTCAATGCTCAATGTAGATAATTTAGATTATAACGCCCCAACATTAACCATAGAGTATCATCTAGATATTCACATGACTTTACGAGTGCATCCCAGTACACAAGATATTACATACTAGTAGCAAGGGTATACGTCTGTTAGTTGGGAGACAATACCCTCAGTATCCTATAATGGCACAATAATAATCATAATAAATAATGTAATAAATATAATTAGCATAAATTTGGAAATATAATGATGGCACATATGTCATAAAAATAAACGGGCTCCCAAAGAGGAAAGACATATTAGAATAATATGTTAATATAAACAAAGAAACAAACAATGGATCCTTTAGAGTCTATCCTGGTCAGCTAGAGCTCTACACTTCTCTACTAAGTAGTCCAAAATAGGGCCATTTCCCTTCACCATCTTTCTAGTCAATAAATCTATAAGATCATTGAAATTTATGAGTGTGGATTGAGTTAAATATTCAAAAGGACACCACCAATTTCCCAATAACATGTATACACATGCATAATAGTGTATAACATGATAACTAATTAAAGTGCATGAAATTAACAATCATATCTTGCATTTGTGCATTGTTGCACTAACCAATCCATGATAATCCCTAGTTGTGCCTTCTTCAGCTCCTCAGTGGAGAAATATGGCAATGATAATGGATACATCAAACATTTAGGATTCAACCTCAAGCAACTCAATATCCATATTGGCCCTAGACCTTTGGGTCATACCATAGTTGACCATAATATCATGCTGTTATCTCAATGGTCAGGTCACATAGTCCATCATTCCCCATGGCTACAACATAGGTCATGTCACTCATTACTACCATGACCCTATGTTAGGCCATACTAGACCATCATAACGCACTTCTGCCACATCGTTCTAGATACTCATGACCTTCATCCCCCAAGATCAGGCCGCACAATTCCATCATGCCCGATCGTCTGTCTCGACCCCGTTATCATATCACATGCAGCATCTAAACATGCTCCCCATTTTGTGATACAATGTAACAACCCCCTCCCTCCAAAGATTCCCCTCCCAGTTCATTATTGAATAAATGGATATAGTGACCCCAGATTCCCACCTCTAGTTATCTCCAAGTTAGTGACTAATGTCAATGGTATAATAACTATGCATATGGGTGGCATTACCCTCTATAAGAAAACAAGATTAGGAGATAGGGAGAATCAATAATAAAAACTCAAAGAAATGTATATAAAATAAATCACATGTTCCAATATTAAATTTCACAAAGTACTAAACAACTGAATGGAAAACTGCAAGTACCAAAAAGGTAAAGATGGCAGTGTTCATGAAGCCCAAATAGCACTGAAAAATCCTCGATCTAGTAATATCCACCAGCATTTTCATCTTTCTCCAACTGACCTAAAAAATAAGTTATATATACATAGGGTGATAGTAATAATATACTTAGTAGTATCCTACCTATATCCTCTAGAAAAAGTAGAGAAATAATTCTAAATCATAGTGAATCAAGAGTGAAACTAACTCAACCCCTAAACAGGTATACTATGCTCATAGCCTCAACATGGCCTACTCTCACCAAGTATATCATGGAAGAGGGCATTATATAATACGAGAACATCAAGCATACCATGCTCACACTTACCCACTGGTTTCCCCCTCTACGCCAATGTTTCACATCTTGAGAAAACTCTCTCCAATATAGTTCGGCCAGAAATAACCTCAGCAAGGCGTCACAATATGTTCCTCATGCATCACATCATCCCATCCATATATCCATATAGTTACCAAGTAGTTTCTAGGATCCACCATAGCCCGTGTGATGTTTATCATACATCAGGTATTATAGCTCAATCCATTACAGCCATTACCACTAGTAAGTACCTCATTCCATCATATCATATACCCATCAAACCTATAATAATCCTTTGGATACTATATCCGAGGATACATGCATGTGAAATAGCCACAAGGTATCACATCCCTCGACACACATATATGGGAAAACTAACCATTGTTCATATCATTACACGTAACTACCAAGAGAAAAGAGTGGGGCTAGAGGGGGTAGTGAGAAGTCCCTCAGCCAACTGAAAAGTTGGGGAAAACACCATCTAAGAGTTCACTGGTTGTTGGTCTCCCTAACTAAAATGGGTGGGGTAGTGTATGAAATCATATAATATACATGATATAATATAGCTTACCACAACACTATGGGAATAAACTAATCTTATACTCAACTATATCTAATGTTACGTAGACTCTCGGCTACCACTACTAAGATTAGATATCCTATAAGAAAACAAAAATATAAAGTGATACATTAATTAATTATTTTATTTTAATTAGTTCATTTATTCTAACTAATTAATTATCCATTAATTTAGCATTATCATAATTCCACATTACATTACATTAATTACCAGAGTAAAGTCTAAGCCATCCAGGGATAATCCTAACCAAGCCCATATTTTCTCAAGATTAATATCTTTAAGAATTTTAATTCCATCACAATAAACCCCATTTGATAAACACATATTTATTCATTATTAAAATCAATCCATAATATAGGTACACTAGGAAAACTAACCTGAGCTACCACCATTAAAAAACATGAGACCAAGAACAACTAGATACCTCAAGAAGTAGGGAAAGGAATGAATATAAGACAGGAAACATAGAAACCATACATTAAACATATTTATAATGACAACCCCATCTCTCAAAATCACAACAACAGGTAAAATTGGGTTCAAACTATTCAATCATATTTGGTTGCATCCTCAACACTCACATGAATATACTGATACATCTCACCATAAAAATAATCACTAATGTCACATCATCGAAGCCTCCAGCAATAATATTCAATAAGGAAACTAGGCCCTCATGTCATCCACCATTCACACATAAACAATCTCTTAAGACTCTAAACTCAAGGAACTCAGCTTTATCAATAAAAAAGGAACTTCAAGACCCCATAATTTTCTTTATCACACTATCTGTTCTTATTCCTTATTGAATTTATTGATTCATTATTTAGTTTTTCCAACTATGGGAAACCTAATGTATCAATCTATAACAAGCTATCAAAAGGAAAAAAAACTCTCTTAGCATTTATTCCAGTTTCAAAAATTCAAGAGAAGTGTCATCCTCATTTGTCATGCATTTTTTTATTATTAATAAGAAACATCATGTTAAACATTCTTTAAATTCCATTAACAAATAGATGATCCTTTTCAATTAAACATTATCATTGCATCGATTTGATCATTATAAACTTAAAACAATAATAGAATTCATTAAACATGCCTCTTTATTCTTTAGCCAGTTAATTATTAATTAATTATGGGTTTACATTCATTAACTATTTCAATCAATAGTAACATGATAATCCATAAAATAAACAAACATGATAACAAAGAAAGGCATATATATCACACTATCAAGAAAATTACAAGGCAAACTGCTACCAAAGTATAAATCAACATCATCTATAATAGGTGATTGATATCCAGTTTTATTAATCAATTTCAATAATTGTTAGGAAAAATTAATTTCCATCCAAAAGGATAAATCATGATATCTTTATGATTGAGTATATATAAATGGATAAGCAATGAATCCCCTACCTCAAATGCGTTAACTTTCTTCTCTTAAGAATGAAAAAACATTATGGATCATTGATAACCTCTTCCAGAAGGAACTAAATCCATCCAAGGATTCCATGAAACAAATTCACCATCAAAAACCAAGAAAACCCCCATTTGAAATGATGTAGATCAAATGATATAGAAATTGGAGAATATACAGGATGAAATGAGATCAAACTGGGAGAAACATCTAGAAAACAAATAAGGAACACATCTTCGATCACCACATATCACCATGGATCAAAGATATAAGCCAATAATTGATCCCTAGTTAAAGGGGTCTTGAAAAAACTAGTAAATGGACCAATGGATCCCCCAGAGTTGAGAGAATTTGGTAGAGTTTTGAGAAAACCTGAGTAGGTAAAATATTTAAAGATGCATTGCACATGGAATTTACATGACATTTATACCATTTTTACAGTGTCTAAATGTTAGGCTTTTGTTTTTAGTAAAAATTGTCTATCCACCTTTTATTTTAACCTAATTATTGACACTTAATATAACACACTGTGAATCATCCTTTAAAAGTTTTGAACCTCATTTACATGTGTGTAAATATTAAACGGTTTTTAATATCCCTATTTATAGAATTTTCAGTAGACAACACATCTAGCATTATTATATACCTTCTACAAGGTCCATGAGATTTGTAAACTCACAAATGATCAGACATCCCAGATCTATGAATTTACATTAGATACCACTAAAAATATTCTCATCCTTAGGAATCCAAAACCAATACTTGAGATATATGTGTAGGGGTCATCCAAACAGCCACCTCCTGAGATACATCTCAAGAATCTCACCATCATAGGAGTTCAACCACCTCACTCATAAAAACCAGACCACATAAAACTCTAATAACCAGCTCCCAAAAACTCTTCCATGAGAAATCCCTCTCAAAACAGTGTAATTCCACAAGAAGAAGAAAGATGAAACAATTTCATAAACCATTATGTCACCAACTGAAAATATCATTACAATAGAAGAGATAAACAATAAACAGATCGGGGTACTAAGTATACATATGCAATTCTTGTTCCCAAGTACTGTCCTCTACACAATTGTTGTTCCACAAGAAACAATCCAAGGGAATAGAGCACCCAAGATACATATTCTCCTGGAATTACTGGATATGCACAGGTTTCTCCTCAAAGGTTTCATATTCATTAACATCGATCTCACCCCAATCAATGACATGTAAGTTTTCAAAAAGATAACTAAGGAGTTGAACCACATTAAAGACATTATGTGTCCAAATCATCTATGGGGGAAATGTTGTCTGATATTCCATAGCTCCAACATGTGGAAAGACCTCATAAGTACCAACAAAATGGGTAGAAAGCATACCCCCATGTTCAAACCTTCACTTCTCATTCTGATTATTCACCTTCAAGAAAACATGATCCCCCACG
This sequence comes from Viscum album, assembly GCA_963277665.1. NCBI lineage: Eukaryota > Viridiplantae > Streptophyta > Magnoliopsida > Santalales > Viscaceae > Viscum > Viscum album. The sequence continues at coordinate 1,007,830,972 of OY728134.1, forward strand.
TCAAAATCTAGAGAACTCTTCCTATAATAGGCATATAATTTTAGATTATCCTATGTTTCCTACATCCTCCCACAAATTATCTAAACCATATTTGTCTTATTATGTACCAGTTACAGCCCAAGAATTATGACCTCTCAGACCCCGGTCCATCACAACAGAGAATGTATAGTTTGATCATACAAATCTTCAAACAGCGCTATACCAATGGCGGAATGAAAACTGTTATTTTAATAAATTCAACCAATGGTAGGTGCCTCATATATAGACCTCTAAATTCCATAACACTATATCACAACAAGTCTTTATGATTATTTATTGTCTACTCTACCTGACATTCTATTTATGGATGAAAATATGTGATAAGGCATAACTGTGAAAAAACCTCATTCGAGAGACCTCTCCACACCCTATAGGTAAAATAGGGGCCTCAATAAGAGATGATCATCCCTGGGAAACTTTGGAGAAGCACCACATCCTCTAGATACTACCTCGAAAAAACCTCCATTGGGATTGACTCCATGGTCACTATAAAGAGTGTTGATTTCTTTACATGATCCATTATCAACCATATAAGAACATAGACTCCCTGATATTTAGGTAAATAAATAACGAATTCCATCGATATTTCCTCCCACTTCCACTAGGGAACATCAAATGGCTAGAGAAACCCCCCAGGATCTTGTTGGTCGACCTTCACCATCTAGTAAACTAATCATCTCGAAAAAAAACTTTGAAACTACATGATTCAACCAAAGCAATCAAAAATGAACTCCCAAATATTGGTACATATTTTATATGCCGAGATGCACTTACAAATTTGAACTATGGGACTCATGGAGAATTATTTCACACATCTCCTAAGGAACAAAAATAATTCTATAAAACAGCACCCAATTTTTTCAATCCCCAGACCAACCATCATGGGCATCACCAAAAACAAATCAGTCTCTCCAGACCTTTCACCTTACAATTCCCCAATTGGGACTCCCCAACCTACTACACCAAATAAGATTATACTGTCATCTGGAAGGGAAAACCTTTACCTATAACCTCTCTCATATCAAGATTCATCACTAAGAGTTCTTCTATCACTATCCAGGATTCCCTAGATTGACACAAAACATTACTATGTGACCTGTTGATCAGCACATCATCCAAAACATTTTCCTTTCCTGGAGTATACTAAATCATTAAGTCCTAATCCTGCAAGAAATCTATCCACTTTCATTAGAATAAGTTCATTTAATTCTATGAGAAGAAATACCTCTATCTCCAATGATATATAGTAACCAAAATGTTTTTATCGATGAGGTAATCTTCCCACAAATTCAAATAAAACACAAATATCATTTACAGAAGATCATGTTTTTCATAGTAACACACATGGGGATGTAACTATCGAGACCCATATAACAAAACCTGATCCCTTCTATATCAAAACACATCCCAAAACAAGATGCAAAGCACATAGAAAACCTCAAAGTGAACTCTCTCTACATGAAAACAAAGAAATGGGGTGCTAAACACCATCTCTTTTAGGTACTCAAAAGCTACATAACACTATTTATTCCAAAAGAACCCCTGATTCTTTCTAAGGATTACCTAGGAGTTATATCCTGAGAGAAATCAGATACAAACCTCCTGTAATAGCCTACAAGACCAAGGAAAAAATGAACCATTTCCACTATCTTTTGGGATTCCCAATACAAATTTGCCTCTATCTTTTAGGGATTCGTAGATACTCTTTGATGGGACACTACATGCCCAACAAAATTACTACATGAGCACAGAACATTCACTTTGAAAACTTCCCAATTAGTCCTTCATGGTGAAGAACTCCCAAAACTAAACTCATATGCTTTACATGCTCCTTCTCAAACACAGGGTACATAAGGATTTTGTTGATGAAAACCACCATGAACTGACACAAGAAATCTCTACACACTATATTCATCAACCCCATGAATTTGACTAGTACATTCATCAAACAAAATGGTGGCATAACGAACTCATAAATCCCATGAAATCATTGGAAAAAATTCATCAGAATACCATCATCCTTCACCCTCATCAGATGATATCCCTACCAAAGATAAATCATTAAGAACCAACTAGCACCCTTCATCTGACTGAATAAATCATTAATCTATGGATGAGGATAGTGGTTCTTCACTATCACTTGGTTCAAGGGACAATAATCAATACAAAGTGTAAAACTGCCATCAGCCATCTTCATGACCCAAACTGGGGCACCCAAAGGTGATACACACATCTAAACGAAACCTATCTACAACTAATCATTGAGTTTTACTCCCATATCTCACAACTAAAGAGGTTCTACCCTATACAAACACATTGATATAGGAGATATATTTTGCTATATCTCAATCCCAAACTCAATCTCTCATTGAAGGGGAAATGCTACAAGTTCCTACAAAAATACATTTGGATGCTCTCCCACAACCCTGGGAAACATTGACTTCTGAACCTCTCACAACCACAACATCAGCTCGGACATAAAATATGAAAAATAAATTACATTCCTTTGACCCATATAAGGGTCTCTATCACCAAAAAACACTGATTAATATCTATCTGAATCATAAAACACATCCTTCCTCCCAAATAAATCCATGATATCCTTCACTAAATACAACCATTCCATCTTAAGGATGATTTCATCTGGATGTACTGATAAACCTAGGGAATATCCCCAATAGTTTTGCTACCCCATCTGTAGCTCAGAGCCTCTACATAAATCATGCACATCATCTCAACATCCCACTAGCGTAGTCAATGATACTATAATGGGAATCCTCTCTACCTCATGTCCAAAATCTTAGAAGATTGTAGGTGATATAAACCATTATGTCTCTCTAAAATCAAAAAAAATCATGTGCCCATGTAGAAAACAATAAAAGGGTACCTTGAACGATGTCTAGATCACCCGTTTCTATAAACAGTAATGCTTGAAGTTGACCACAACCTACGCCATGGCCTCTCTGGCCCTACTAATGACCACCTACATGGACATGCTCTTATATATAAGAAAGAGGAGTGTATTATGATTTTCTTTTTCCTGCCTCATCTCCTCTCTACTGATCCCAGAATAGAAGACCCTACTACTATTTCCTCGACTTAAAATACCACAATAGAGGAACCTAAATTGGAACACTTAGTGCATGTTGAATGATCAAAAAGTTCAATCACTATCATTGTTGATGACCTAAAACTCCACCATAAAAACATGATGATGTTCACTTGACATAAATCTAAGAGTCCCCCCCCCCAAGAAATAAATAAGATGATGGCGTGGAACTACCCCCAACTGACTGGAAAAATATTATGTCCTGACAATTGAGAAACCTGGACCATAGATCTACTTTTTGAGGAATCCCAACGACTCCCCTCGCATGATGATCCTATTCAGGGTAATGTCTTCTCTGTGTCCTCTTCACTCTCCATCACCTCAAGATAAGTCTTCAACATAAATGGGGGGACATGGTGTGGGATCATTATATGAAAATTGTCCTCAATATTCCTTAATCTAGCCTCCTTGTCTATAAATAAGTCTGAAGCATATTAAAGAAGGGTCCTAAAATGAATCCTGAACTCCCCCACACTAGAGCTACAATGTTGGATGGTATGTATCTCCTAGAGACATTCCACCATAATATATTCTCACTCAGATTTACCCAAGATATGAAGGTAGAACTGTCCTTATAGTCTAGCTTGGGTTGTCAAATCCACAGACACCTAAGAAGTAACCTATAGACATGCACATTCTAAGGACTATTTTTGGCTATGAAGTGGCCAAATTGGGTTGATTTTATATGGGTTTAAAGGAACTCTAGGAGACTTAAGTGAATTCAATTTAAAAGAATGAGTCGATCCTAGGTTATCGCTCGGGGTGGATTGGAAGTATTTCCTTTTTAATGATTTCAATTTCTTATATTTGAGATGGGTTCATTTAAGGAGATAAAACAACATCATCACTTACTGGTTCAATGCCTACACCATTTAATACTAATCACCTATACACTTGAAGGATCAATGTTTTGAGAACTTCAAGGTAAAGGTTCGTATTAGCACTTGAAGTGTGTGGCCTTAAATTCAACAAGGACGATGGAGTTTAAAAATCATCAAATAAAAATCTCAATTAAAGAAGTGATTATACATTAATGAGGTGATAAATAACATCCAATACAGACCCTTTCTACTCCCTTGGATCAACCCATAAGTGTTTTAGCCCTCCATTGATGTTATGGTTTCAATGGAAGCGGGAAGTAGACTCATGAGTGAGGAGTTGAATAAGTAAAGAAAACAATAAAAAGAAAATGGTCACTCCACCGTTGTGTGAATAATTTCACAAGGTTTGGTGTGAATAAATTCACACCTTGAGGCAACGGTATCAAAGTGAGATGGATAACAATAGAATAAGAGGATAAGAAGAACTTTTATTAAGAAACTAGGATGAATTAAAACAACTTACATGTGAAGGAAGAACGTTAAAAAGACAAATTGGCAGCATAACATTAAAACGAAACAAAGCACCAAAGTTCCCCAAATACTCCAACACCACTACCTTAAATAGGAAGTTTTTAGCCCTTGGGTAAGTCCTCCAACAGTACAAAGAATCGCAATTAATTTTGGTAGTCCATAGGTGGTGGAAAGATTGTTGAATTTGGAATTTTCCACATTTGACCCGAGGTGGCAGTCAGCTTTCATCCACTGAACAGACGCGCATGGAAGACATTCTAGATGGCCGAATCAGAGTGGTACATAGAAGAATAAAATGGATCCTCTGATGTCTTCTAACTACCTGTTACATCTTTTCCCAAAAGTAGTTATGGTTTGCGAGATATGGTTTAATTGGTGGGTTGTTTTTCTGGGCCGCAGAATCTGTCCTAGAATTTTATCTCTAACTTGGGCTGCCTAAATGGACACCATGGAGGCCGCATTAGCATTGTATCCTAAATAGTTATTTCTTCCGATTCATGTCGTATAGTATCCCACAAAATTGGGGATTAATTTGGTCTTTATTTTGGGCCCCACAATCTCATTAGTGGGCTAGTGTCCAATCTGCCTTCTCCAGAATTGCTTCCTTGCATTTCAAAATATCTCCATCATCCTCCATGAATTCTCCATTGATCCCTGAATGAAAAATGTTCATATTGGAGTGTAGATCAATTTATAAAAATATAAAATAAAAATATGTACAATCAGATGAATCATTTGGTACTTTAAATGATGTTCAAAAATGTACCACATAATAGTGCATTTTAATAAGGTATTACAATCATAATGTGAAATGATGTTTAAAGTGTAAAATGAACTAAAATGGTATTTATGAACAATAAAGAACATGAATATTATGTATATTAACAATGAATATTAGCCTCATTTATTGGCTAATCACACCCCCCCCCCAACTTGAGTTTTGCTAGTCCCGAGCAAAATATATCTCAACAATATGAAATTAGAATTCCCTTTTCCAAAAACATTGTAATACACAATGATCACCCAAAACCCATATACCAAAAAATCATGAAACCCATAAAAATATTTTAATACAAGATAGTTTCATAAGAAAATCCCAATCCCAATCCCATTCCTTTGTTCAAATTCATTTCCATATTTCATCCAATATCAATTAAGTATGAGGATGTGTTGTGCATCACAATTGACATGGGGGTTCATCCTTATTCAAGGGGGGAAATTACGGAAGTGCTAGGTGGAATCACATTTAAATATTAAGATGAGTATTCATTTTTTTGTATAATTTTATGTTTTTTGATTTTTGTTTTTTTTTGTTTTTGCAATTTTCCATGGTAATTGAAGTTGCACTCAAAAGAGTCAAACCCTGTAGCGAGACTTTGCCGATGACTCCCAGGCTCAAAGACCATAGGGTACCAAGTGAAGCCCACATACTCGGGCATCATCTCGAGTTAACTCAGTTAAAAAAATTCAAATTTCCAAAAATAGAGATAAAATTACTAACTCTGGGCCAGACAACTATGGAGTCACGATCCCCATGTGCCGAAAGCCACGCATTAGGTCATTTCATTACTCTACGCACAATTTTTTTTTAATATTTTTTTTGAATACTCATATTAGACTAAAATTATCACCAAACCTATGCTATTTATTTAGGGGACCCCATGAACTCAAACTACTACCCCACTATCCATGGGACGTGCATTGTGATCTTTTATTTATTTGGACGAAAATATAAACGATGAAATATCACATTGGACAGCCACACTTTCCATGATAAATCCTTGTGCTACCGAGATTTATCCAAAATGTCCCACCAATGCTTGTATGGTCCACAAATAATATATGTGGAAACATTCTCCATACTATCTTCTGGTGTCTAGACATGTTTAAAGATCATCTGGAATAACTTGATCTAAAACTTAGCATTGTAGGGACCTCCCTCTCTAATAAACATAGGTGGATATTATAGCATAAACTCTCTCATCAGCTCCAAAATTGAAGGCAAAATTTGAATTGTCTCACTTTCCATAGATCACATGATCCTCGTGAAGATTTCATGAAGCTCAACATCCATATAATCCCCATGATCTATAGGAATCTCTAGTTTAGCTGTGTTAGGAGTGTGCTGATTTCCACTCTCTTAACACTCAATTTGAGGATTATGAGGTGGAATTTTCTCTACAAGACAAACAAACTCCTTATAAAACTATATAACAAAAAGGATAACCTCAAAAAGTGACAAGAACAAACCACTGGCTTTGGTAAATCTAACATATATTAATATTTTCTTTTGAAACATATTATTAATTCCTTTCTATTAAATTTCTAGATACAACAGGTATCAAAATTCAGTTTTCATTATGAAAATTATATCACATGTTATAAATATGTCCCTTTCATAAACAATGAATGTAAATATAATTCCTAAATTCCTATCATGATGTATTCTTAATAATCTCATCCCATACCTATCAATAAATATAAATCTCATGAAATAATAATATCACATAACATGTGATTCACCAAAGGTGAAATAACAAAATTTGTAATAAGAAAGAAAAATGAAAAAAAATCCCATCGCTGGGCACATAGTTTTTTCCTTAAAAAGGGTTAGTTACCCCCATAAAAATCTCATTACCATGTATCTACATGTACTAGTCTACTTTATATCTTTCCAAAATAGTAAATCAATATAAAGAAAAACAATTAGTGTCATTGATACCACTTTTTTATGTCCCCCAATCTAACCCTGTCTCACGTGGCCAAACTGAGTTGGTTACTTGACCTCAGTTGTGCCTCTCCATACGCCACCATCTTTGGAATAGAAGTGGGTGTGTGATTAATATATTTGGGATACTATACCACCTGTTATAAAGAAGAAATACAAAATAATTATAATAAATATTAGATTAGAAAACTAGTGGAAGCAACTCAAAGCATCAGAGGACTAAACAATAAATACCAACAGAAAAATTAAATAAACAAATAAAAGAATAATGTAATGACATACTAGAATGTAGCTAAATATATTTCTAGAAATAATATATATAAAAGAAAATAAGACACTAGTAATGACATAATATAAACAATACATCATCCCCATGTTTGTACCATCTCCATGATCTACCACAACCAGCAATAAAACATCAACAATAAGGACTTTTTCCATTGTCAAAACTTGTATCCATGTAATCTTCTCGAGTACCAAATGGATACCTGAATAGGGTGTGAGTAAAACTCAGTAGGTTGACACCATTGTGTCTAAACATAACAATTATGATAATAAGTGCATGCAATAATTTGATAAAATGTGTACTGATTAATTCAATAATTAATAAAATACAACATAAACTTGTTTATGAACCATGCATAAATATCTCTTAGTATGTAGTACTATCATTCCAATATAACCATATGTCCACAACATGACATAACCATCATTAGTTCCATGTCATAATGTCTCTAAGAATGCAACATAATCAACCACTAGGCTAAGCCATCTAAATAATCATTTCATCATTTTGTGCCAAGCCTCCTATATAAGCATAGGAGAATTCTTAGAAAAGTCCCCTATATAATTTTTTCAGCATGTGTCAGGGCTGAGCCCATTAATCTAATTATTACAACATGTTTTAGGGTCGATCCTAGTATAAAATAATTATAACATGAATTAGGTTTGATCCTGGTATATAAGAATTATAGCATCTCCAACGGCCGAGCCAGGTATGTAGCCATTAAATCATGGGACTAGGCATAGACCGCTCAATACAATCATTAAAACATGAGAATGGGCATTGTAAAATCCATATAAGCACTAAAACATTAATCAAAACACATTTCATAGAAACAATAATATCACAATATCACGTCATTGGGCTCAATGGTTAATTATTAAAGTTAACATTTATCATTCCATTATATAATTCATTTATCAATTTGGTCATAAACCATTACATGTGAGCCATCTCAATAATCAATCTGTTTCCATGGTGAAACTATATCAAGAAAAAACCAAAATAACATTTCATGATAAAAACCTTTTAATGAATTCTATAATTCTTCATTTAATTAATTAAGTCACAAGACATGTTGGTGTAATTGAATATTTTGCATACATGGAAAATAAATCGACTATAGGGTTAGTTTTTAGACCCCTACCTTAAATAGGTGATCACACAATGCCAAAAAAGGAATTTCAATAGATATTGAAGTTTATATTGATTAAAATAGAAAAACTAGATCACCCCAATGGAGATAAAAAACAAATCCATAGTGTAGATAAAAATGAAAACATTACACTCCAGGAAGAACAAATAAAATAGGAAGAAAACCACATCTAAACCACTAAATAGGGATCAAATACTTGATCTTGACATCTGTAACGAATGAAAATGTTCTAAAATATCCAGGGATACCTTATAGGGCTAAGAAAATGTAACTTCACATGAGTGGAAAGAAAAATCAGCTGCACAACACACCTAAAACTGCTTTTCATGATAATTAAATGGTGTGCAATACCTATACATGTCCTATATTTATTTTTAAAGAGATATTTTGAAAAAATCATAGCCTTGGGTGAATTCAACCATGATCAAACATTACACATCATGTAACTAGTTTTCATCATGTGTAAATTTCACATTGTGTAATCAGTTCCAAGTTTGTAAAATTCCCAGTATCTCTAGAAATATCCAAAATTACTTTTAGGGATTCCTGAAATACCAAGAACCCATAAAATCACTTGACACATTTATTCATGGACTTTATTAATTCAAATAAAATGAAATCCCTAAACATTAGGTCATTTTACCCAGACAAGGATCCTTTTCTCTGAATGAAACTTGGAAAATAAGGTTAAAATACAAGAAAACCAAACCAAAATAGGTTTAATGAAAAACTAAAAATGGGATATACCTAGAAAAGATGGGATATTACACTTGGTTTTAATAATCATTTCATTTTTTTCATTTTACTCAACCACTGACTATGTTTAGTGGTTCCACACATCACGTATTCTTGTACCTACACATCACCTAATACTATATGATTCAGCTACTAAATTATAGAAGAAAATTATTAAATTAATATATCTTACAATAAAAAAATGATTGTCACAAAATACAATAAGGTTTTATACATATACCTAGTTAATGATTATCAATGGGTATAGATAGAACCCTAGGTTGTGAAGGATTGATGACATGTGTTATATTAGTGGGTTCAAATGTGTACTCATGATGATCTATATGATCAGGATGTTTAAAAAGATCTAGAGTAGAAGTGGAAGGTTCGTGAACACAATATCCTAGAGAGAATGTTGTTATAGTAAATGGAGCAGGCATGACGTCTGTGGAAAAAAAATAAGGATGGGGGTGTGGGATTTATCATCTAATAATGAAATGATATGTGATTAGTATCAGTCGTAAATAGTGGGAAAAAATTGGTAGTCTATATATCCTCTGTATTTCTATGTGAAATTTGGGATATGTAAATGTGTAAGATGGTATTTAACACGAATGGCCTGAAGGCCTTATTTTTTATTGATTTTTAATAACCCCCCTTTAAATAGATGAGGTGGAACCCATAAAAGGCCTGTAGTCTTAGAGATTACATGACTCTTAGGTCTTAGTAAATATACAGACTATACTTGGTGCAACGACCTGAAATTTTTAATAATATTTGTTTCTTAAATTTGTGAGTTATTTTATTTTATACTCAAAAAAACTTAATTAATGCGGTAATATTGTTGGGTTTTGACTGTTAAATAATTGTTGGTCAATATGACCACTGGAAACTAAACTCATAACATTACAATTATTTTTTATAAATATAAGTGATCATAGTTAAGTAATATAGAAAGAAGGGTCGATGGCATAATCCAGTAGGCTCGGGTCGTACGAAGCCCATCTGTCAAAGCTTGGTAAGGAGGTAGCATCTCTGGGCTTTTCAGTCGACCAAGCCCAATCTGATCTTTAACATTTGAAGTTTGAATGGAATTTCCTAAGGTAGAAGTTTAATCTGATAAAAATCACCACTCGGGTAATGTTGTTCGAGCCATCCCAATATTCTATCACCATAGCCCACCTTACACTTAGGTCATATGCTTGTGTTATAAGGGGAAATGTAACAAGGCCTTAGATACTTTTTGTAATCCCTAGGTATAAATAAAATTCTTATTTCTTATTATGGTAAAATTTGTGCTTTTCAAATGTCCGGATAAATATAGGATGGATATTGTTGATAAATTTTGGAAAAAGGGAATTTTAAAATAGTCATGTAAACATTAAATAATTAATAATGTGTAATGATTTTCAAAAAATGGTCTTCTACAGTTGTGATAGTAAGAAATTTAGAGTCTAATAAGATCAACTTAATTTTTTAGTGAATACTAAAGTATGAATAGTAATATACTCTTATGAATAGAAATAAATAGTAAATTGGCCAAAAAATAGAAACTTCACCCATTAATGTATAAATACAATTTAGACATCTTAAAAGTGGAAAGACGATCATAGTATAAGTTTTGGTATTTTTGTATATCATAAATATTTTATTAACAATTTTATAATTAATTTAATAATTTAAAATGGAAATTTATTTTTATAACATGTAATCATAAATTGATACTTTATTGTATTATGGTTATATGATAATTTTAGGGGACGTTGATTACTTTCTTAAGGTGTTACAAAAATGAGTTATAGTTTTAGAGTTATTTTTCTAAATAAAAAAGGATTGTATTTAAAAATTAAATTAAAAATATTTAAAAATTTATTTTCATAAAATGGAGTTCATTTTTTAATTCAGAGCATCGATATTAGGTTAGGGTGATTTTTTTAGGATTTTTCTGAAATAGTTGAATTTTCAGTGAATAGTAAAAATACCGTTTGGAGTTTCGGGTGTTTAATGACATCATTAATGATGTAATAATGATTTAATATTTTTGGTAAACTTATAAATAGTAAGATATGAAATGAGGTGTCCCAAGTGGCCAATACCATGGAGAACTACCCTGGGAAATCCCATGGTTTTGCAAATAACACTGATGAGATGTCCCTTGGAAATTAATAATTTATTCCCTCACTTTTCCTATAAATACCCAGACATTACCTCATTCCATTGATTCCAAAATCCTCATAAATGAAGATCTGGTCATTTTACCTCCAATGGAGTCCTTCAAAGGTTCCCTCAAGCACCCCAAGATCCCAACAATTGAGCTTTTGAAGTTAATCTTCAAGGTAAGGGATCCTTTCACCCTCCTCTTTTAACTCATGAATTCCTTTATGTTATGTCTTCTAGATTCCATTTTATTATATGGTGGTCTGTTCTTATATATCATTATTACTTTAAATTTCATGAACAAATTATTAGAGACCATTTCTTTTCTTATGAATTTATTTTCTGAATTTTTAAGTAATGTTGATAGGCAGCTGAATTTTCGTAAAATAAATTGCATCTTCTCTTTTCCTTCGAGTTTCTTTTTCATATGGTATTTCCTTAAAATATCCATACAATGATCTTATTTATTTTTATTCTGTACCCCTAATGTATAATGAGTTATTTATGAGTGTGTTACCCTTGTCCCCTCTCTTTTTATTGTTTTCTAAAACCAAGTTATAAAGTTGTTATGCCGCAGATATTTCACCTCAAAATTTCTCTCTCTTTCACTCAAGAAATTCTCTTGTTTTATAGATGTGAATACCCAAACCTATTTCATTTCTATGGGTATTAATAAGTACAAAAAAATGATATATTTTATTCTGGAACTGACATACATGTAACCCTCACTCCCTTTCCATGGGTTAAAAATGACATAATGATCTTATTTTTAAACACTTTATAACATCACGATTTTGAAGTGAAATCCATTTTTGTTACTCTCTTTGGGTTATTTATGTAATGTATGATTATGATCTATGTGGATCACATGAAAATAAAGATATATTAATGTTTCTCCCTGATATCTCTCCAATGAATTGGGTAAAGAATTAATCTCTAGAGATAACAACTTTCATGACACCTTGGTGAATAACCTGGGTAATTTTTTTAAGAAACTTTGTTGATGAACCTTAGTGATATGTTCATGAATGTCTAAATTAAATGTATTAGATGCATATTCAAGTTTTTATTAATGTTCTTTTTATTATTATATGTCTCATTTTCCATTGCTCATGCCTTTATGTAAATCTTCACGTTCTTATTGATATCAAAACTAAAATGTTAACCTTGGTTACACTTACTGGGCCTTCTGCTCACCCTTTCCTTTGATTTATGTCTCCAAGTTATGAGATGCAGTAATTTGTACTTAGTATGAACTTATGATGAAACCGTAAAAGTGGATTAGAAGATATTTTTATGTTTTCATGTTTTATGTTCTTGATTTCCATGACACTAGACTATAAAGATCCTCTGAATATAAAATATAATGAAAAGTTATGAAATATAAAGTCAGGATGCTATAGTTTTTATCAAAGGATAGTTTAGATATTAATGAAAATTAGGCTATCAAAACGTTTGGAATAACCCTATAAAAAAGTTTAAATATAGGAAAACTTCCTGGTATTTTGGCCAGTATTGAGTAAGTAGTTTATCAAGCAGATACGTCCTTATCTGGATACAAGCAGGTAGAGGCGGCTCTAGAACAGATCTACCCAGGATTGAAAACACTAAAAATTAGTTTCAAGCTTGACTCACGGTATCCTGGTACATGAATATGGGCCTAGATGCACTCTTGTTCACGACACTCTCGGGGGATATTTTTGGTTAAACATAAGATTTTTATGAATCATTATGAAGGATTTATAGAGAAATGTAATTTTTTAAGCATGAAGTTTTAATACATAAAATCCTTTATAGTTAAAAGATTATAAAATGAAATAAGTTTCTCACTAAGGTTTTATTCCTTTAGAAAATGGAGGGTAATAGGAGGATCCATTCAAATGGTGACCACAATGGACCATGCCTTGATGGCCTTCTAATGGATGCTGGAATGGAATATTTCATGCAAATGATGAACCAACTAACTCAAGTTATGGGAAATAACTTGAATCAAGCTAAGAGACCGATCTCAGTGTGAAGGGAACAACTTTCTATTGATTCATTTATGCATCAATGACCACTAACCTTTAGTGGATCTACCAACCCATTGATTACTGAACAGTGTATCAGCTCTATCGAGAAGTTATTTTATGTGCCCTGTTGTTATGAACAAGAGAATGTTACATTGGATATTTATCTCAAAGATTGTGAAGCTGATCAGTGGTGGGAACTGATTAGAAACACAATTCCAAGAGTGGAAGTTGAATCTATGGAGTAGGAAGAGTTCATATGTATATTATTCAACAAGTATTTCCCTCAATCGATGAGAACAATAATGGATAAGGAGTTTCTCAAGTTGAAGAAGAAGGAGAATAAATCTGTGGGATGCTACGAGATGAACTTCACAAGGATTCCACATTACACCTCTATCTTTGAAATGGATCCAAATAGTAAGGTTGATGGATTGTTTGGTGGACTAAGACCTCATCTACGGAGGAATATAGCCAACCGAGACTATGATAGCTACAAGAAGATCGTGCGGAATATGATGAAAATCGAACTGGAGTTTGGTGAGACACAGTGGTCTCATAAATCCAATGAAAAGAATTGATCAATAGAGCCATGCTTAGGGAGGATATTAAATTAGGGAAGGGGGGAAGGCAACTGCAACATACCATATGTAATAAATGTGGGAAGAAGCATTCGACGAACTGCCTGCTCAGGAGCGGGAAGTGCTGCAAGTGTGGAAGGGATGGCCATATTGCGCAGAATTGTCGTAGTATGGTGAAGCCTCAACATCCCAACACTAACAACAAGGGGAAGGTGGTGCGGGAATTACCTAATGTCCAATGCGATTTGTGTGGACAACTTGGGAACTTTACAAATCACTATCCAAATACGAGGGTAGTGGAGGGGAATCACCATCATACTCAGTAATGGCCAAAGGAACAAGGTCATACTTTTTCAATCACTACGGTTGAAGTTGAAGCCCCAAATGATGTGGTGGAAGGTACTTTTTTTGAAATCTCAAATTTAGCAAGTAGTTTGTTTGATTATGGTTCTACGCATTCCTTTATTACCACCAATTTTGAAAAGAATTTAGAATCAACCCCCGATTTGCAAAATGTAGAATTATCATTCAAGACTTCTGGTGGGATTATCCAAGCATCAACAGTGTTTAGAAACTCTAGTATTTACTTTAGTTAGCGCAATCTTATCTAAAATCTAGTAGTCATTCCCATGCTGGAATTCGATATTATACTTGGGATGGAATGCCTCTCAACGTATAATGCTAAGATCAAATGCAGAAACAAGGAAATCGCAGTAGTCTTGAATGGAAAACCTATAGTTATCTTCCAAGGAGAGATATCTGAACCTGATATTTGTCTAGGAGGACCTCATATATCATTATTTATGGAGTGAATCGATGAAGAAGAAGAAGGAAATGAAAGTTTAAGGATAGAAAATGTCCCCATCATCTAGGAATATATTGACATATTTTTGGAGGAGTAACCTGGACCTCCCCCAGAAAGAGAGGTAGTGTTCTCCATCGAAATTTTACCTGGATCTCATACGATATCAAGATACCCCCTATAAGATGGAAAATGTGGAGCTAAATAAATTGAAGAAACAAATCCAAGATCTTTTGGAGAAGGGGTTTTTCTAACCGAGTGTGTCTCCTTGGGGAGCACCAATTCCCTTTTGTAAAGAAGAAGGATGGATCGATACAGCTATGCATTGATTATAGAGAACTGAATGGGATAACAGTGAAAAACAAATACCATCTTCCACAAATTCATGACTTATTTGACCAACTTCCTGGGGCTCAATTATTCTCTAAGATTCATCTTCGATCTAGTTGTCATCAATTGAGGGTGAAGAAAGAAGATATTCCAAAAACTACCTTCCGATCAAGATATGGTCATTATGATTTCGTTGTTATGCCCTTCGCAATGTCTAATGCACCTAATATTTTATATGTATTTGATGAATAGAGTCTTTAAGGACTACCTCAATAACTTTGTGGTAGTTTTTATTTCTGATATTATAATATATTCCAGAATTCGCGATGAGCATGAGGGTCACCACAGTGTTATTTTGCAAACGCTGCGGAAGGAGAGGATTTTTTTAAATTTCATTAAATGTGAATTCTAGTTACAAAATGTTTCTTTCTTGGGGCACATTGTTACCAATGAAGGAATTACAGTTGACCCTGAAAAGAGAAATGTTGTAGAGGATTGGCCTCAGCCTACCACAATAATTGAGATTTGAAGTTTCCTTGGATTAGCAGGATTTTATAGGAGGTTTGTGAAAAACTTTTCACTACTTTATAATATATTAACCATGTTAACTCGAAAAGGGTTCAAGTTCATCTGTACAAAAGAGTGTGAGGAATGTTTCCAAGAGCTGAAGAAGAGATTGGTTGTTGCACCCCTGTTTACTCTACCCTCAAGTGGAGAAGTATTCGTTATATTTAGTGATGAATCTCTCAAAGGGATTAGGTGTGTCCTCGTGAAAAATTAAAATGTCATTGCTTATGCATCTCTACAGTTGAAGACACATGAGTAGAAATGTCCTGCGCATGATCTGGAGCTGGCTATGGTCGGTTTTTCTTTAAAGATATGGTGGCACTATCTTTATGGTGAGAAATGTGATATATACATAGACCATCAATGTTTGAAGTATCTTTTCACACAAAATGAATTGAACACGAGACAAAGGAGATGGTTGGAACTTCATAAATACTCTGATTATTCTGTTCATTTTCATCCTAGAAGAGAAAACAATGTCGATGTTCCATTAAACAGGAAAGACCCAGTAGTTATTTCCATAATGATGATTCAAAGAGATCCTTTGATCAATGACCTAGTAATGGATGGAAATGGAAATTATAAGGGAAGGGACATCATCAACCCTAACCCAAATTATTTCTCAACCTTCATTTCTAGAGAAGATCCAGAAAGCTGGTAAAGAAGATCCTTTGTTACAGAACTAGTTTGAGGCTATGAAGGATGGGATGTTTTCTGAGTTCAATATTGATCATGAAGGTGTAAAAAAATTGTGTACAAGACTATGTGTTCTATATTTTTCATAAATAAAGAAGGAGATGATGGATAAAGCTCATATCTCTACTTTCTATATACAACCTGGAAGAAAAAAAATTTATAGGGACCTTTGTGATCATTATTGGTGGGATAATATGAAAAGGGAGATTGCTGACTACACTTCAAGGTGCCTGGTATGTCTGAAAGTGAAGTCAGAGAGACAAATTCCTAAAGGGGTATTGAAAATATTACCCGTACCAGCATGGAAGTGGGACAATATCACTATGGACTTCGTCACTGGTCTCCTGAGAACTTCCAATGGAAACAATGCGATATGGGTTACTGTGGACCGTCTCACCAAGACTTTCCATTTTATCTTCATTTGGGAAGCTTTATCCCTTGATCAACTTGCCAGAATTTATGTGAAGAAAGTGGTAAGGCAGTATGGAGTTATACTTTTTATCGTATATGATCATTATCCAAGGTTCACATCAAAATTCAAGAGAAGTCTTCAACATGATCTGAGCACTAAATTGAATTCTAGTACTTCCTATCACCCCCAAACTGATGGCCAATATGAAAGGACTATTCAAACACTCATGGACATGTTGGGAACATGCTCAATGGAATTTAAAGGTGGGTGGGATCAATATCTCACTTTAGTTGATTTATCTTACAACAATACCTTCCACTAGAGCATTCAAATGGAACCATATGAAGCTCTATATGGTAAGTGATGTATAAATCCTACCTGTTGGCATGAATCTGGTGAGACAATGCTTCTTGGGCCTGATCTTGTTCAAGAGATGACATAAAAAGTCTATTCCGTCCAACAACACATTAAGGCTACTTAGAGTTGAAAAAAGAGCTATGCTGACAACCGTCAAAGGGACTTGGAGTTCGATGTTGGTGACAAGGCCTTTTTTTGAATTTCACCTTGGAAGTGAGTCATGAGGATTGGGAAGAAAGGGAAGCTTAGCCCTAGGAACATTGGCCCCTATGAAATCCTTGATCGCATAGGAGCAGTGGCCTATAAGATTTCACTTTCCCCAAATCTAGCACAAGTTCGTGATTTCTTCCACGTATCCCTCTTGAGGAAGTACATACCAGACCCTTCACATGTACTAAATCCATAGGTGGTACAACTTCAACAAGACCTATCTTATGAGGAACAGTCGGTGGAGATCTTGGATCGTAGAGACAAGGTTTTACGCAACAAGACAACTCACCTTATTAGGGTGTTGTGGAGGAACCGCAAATGCGAAGAAGCCATGTGGGAACTAATGGAGACTATGAGGTAGAAGTACCCAAACCTTTTCTCTTATGAGGGTACCAGTTAAAATTTTTGGGAAAAAATTTCATAAGGTGGTGAGAATGTAACGACCCGAACTTTTTAATAATATTGTTTTCCTAAATTTGTGTGTTATTTTATTTTATACTCAACAAAACTATATCCTTTAATTAATGAGGTAATACTGTTGGGTATTAACTGTTATATAATTGTTGGTCAATATGAATTTTGGAAACTAAACTCTTATCTTTACAATTATTGTTTTATAAATACAAGTGATATTGGTTAAATAATATAGAAAGAAGAGTTGATAGCCTCATCCAATAGACTCTGACTGTAAGAAGCCCATCTTTTAGAGCTTGGGAAGGAGGTAGCATCTTTGGTCTTTTCTCTGGATCAATCCCAAGCTGAGCTTCAACATGTGAATCTTAAACGGATTCTCTTAAGGGAGAAGTTCAATCTGATAGAAATCACCACTCAGGCAATGTTGTCTGAGCTACCCCAAGATTCTATCACCATAGCCCACCTTACACATAGGTCCTATGTAGGTGTTATAAGGGGCTATGTAATGAGGCCCTATATACGTTTTCTAATCCCTTGGTATAAATAATCTTTTTATTTATTATTATGGAAAAATTTGTGTTTTGGAAATTTTCGGATAAATATAGGATGAATATTATTGATGAATTTTGGAAAAAGGGTATTTTAAAATATTCATATAAATTTTAAATAATTAATAATGTGTAATTATTTTCAAAAAAA
The DNA here is from genome assembly GCA_963277665.1 of Viscum album. Taxonomy (NCBI): domain Eukaryota; kingdom Viridiplantae; phylum Streptophyta; class Magnoliopsida; order Santalales; family Viscaceae; genus Viscum; species Viscum album. The sequence goes on from OY728134.1 coordinate 1,007,849,608, forward strand.
TGGTCTTCTATAGTTGTGATCAGTAAGAAATTTAGAGTCTAATAAGATCAACTTAATTTTTTATTGAATCCTAATGTATGAATAGTAATATACCCTTATTAATAGTAATGAATAGTAAAATTTCCAAAAAAATAGAAACTTCACCCATGAATGTATAAATACAATTTAGAAATCCTAAAATTGAAAAAAGATCATAATATAAGTTTTGGTATTTTTGTATGCCATGAATATTTTATTTACAATTTCATAGTTAATTTAAAAATTTTAAATGGATATGTATTTTCATAAAATGTAATCATAAATTGTTACTTTATTTTATTATATATATACAATAATTTCATGGGATATTGATTACTTTCTTAAGGTGTTACAAAACAAGTTATGGTTTTAGAGTTGTTTTTTTAATAAATAATGAGTTAATTTAAAAAATAAATTATAAATATTTAGAAAATTATTTCCATAAAATGGAGTTAATTTTTGAATTCATAGAATCGATATTAGGTTAGGTTTATTTTTTTGGATTTTTCTGAAATAGTTGAATTTTCGGTGAATAGTATAAACACAGTTTTGAGTTTCGAGAGTTTAATGACATCATTAATGACATTAAATAATTCTGGTCGACTTATTAATATTAATATATGCTATGAGGTGTCCCAATTTTCCAATACCATGGTAAAATACCATGGGCTAGCCCATGGTTTTTCAAATACCACCGATGAGGTGTCCCTTGGAAATTAATAATTTATTCCCTCACGTTTCCTATAAATACCAAACCATTACCTCATTCCTATGATTCAAAAATCCTCATCATTGAATTTATGGTCTTTTTACCTCCCAAGGAGTCCTCCCAAGGTTCTCTAAATCCCCCCAAGGTCCCAACCTTCACGTTTTCAAAGTTACTCTTCAAGGTAAGGGATCATTTCACCCTCCTCTTTTAAGTCATGACTTCCTTTATGTTATGTCTTCTAGTTTCAATTTTATTATATGGAGGTATGTTATTATATATCATTATTACATTCCATTTCATCTCCAAATGATGAGATACCCTTTCTTCTCTTATCAATTTATTTTCAGAATTTTTAAGTGACGTTGTTAGGCAGCCGAATTTTCGTAAAAGAAATCGCATCTTCTTTCTTCCTTCGAGTTTTATTTTCATATGGTATTTCCTTAAAATATCCATAAAATGATATTATTTTATTATTGTATACCCCTAATTTATAATTATTTATTTATTAGTGGGTGAACCATGCCGCTTATTTTTTAATTTTTTTCTAAACCCAAGTTATATGGACGTTATGTTGCAGAAATTTCGTCTCAAAATTTCTCTCTCTTTCTCTCAAGAAATTCTATTGTTTTATATATGTGAATACCCAGACCTATTTTGTTTCCATGGGTGTTAATTAATACACAAAAATTATATATTAGATTCAGTAATTGACATACAAGTAACCCTCACTCCCTTTCCATGGTTTATAAATGACATAACGATCTTATTTTTATGCACTTTTAAAACGTCGTGATTTTGAAGTGAAACCCATTTCATTTACTCTATTTGGGTTATTTATGAAATGTATGATTACTATCTATGTGGCTCACAAGAAAATAATGACATATTAAGGGTGTGTCCTGATTGTACTCTAATGCATTGGGTAAATAATTAATCTCTAGAGATGACAAGTTTCATGATAACTTGGTGAATAACCTTTGTAATTTTTTTTATGACACCTTGGGGATGAAATTTGGTGATATGTTCATGAATTTATAAATGAAATGTTGTAGCCACATATTCATGTTTTGATTCATATTCTTTTTATTATGATATGTCTCTTTTTCAATTTCTCATTCCTTTATGTAAATCATCAAGTTCTTATTGGTATCCCAAGTAAACTGTTACCCTTGTTTACCCTTACTAGGCCTTCTTCTCACACTTTCCTTTGATATATGTCTCCATGTTATGAGATGCAGTGATTTGTAATTAGGATGAATTTATGATGAATTTTTACTAGTGGATTAGAATAATTTTTTATGTTTTATGTTTTATGTTCCTGATTTCCATGACACCAGACTTTATAGATCCTATGAATGTAAAATGTAATGAAAAGTTATGAAATAGAAAGGCGGGATGCTATACTTGGAACTCCTCATCCCAGTTTATTCATTGTGATATAATCTCTCCACATTCACATGGTTGTTCAACTAGGCTTCTTGTGCAAACACAAGCTGGTCCCGATGGTATTTCAGATGAAGGTTCTAAATACAATCTTTTATGATGAGTGTTGCGAGTAGCTCTAATACCACCCCATCAAATCGTCAATTTTGGAACTATTGGATGTTGATTCCAGAATAAGAATATAAAAATGATTAATTAATTGAAATTATATGTTTTTGATATATATATTTTAAATAGTATACTTATAACTATAACTGGATATGGAATGGAAAACTCTCTCATGTGACGATTATTTTTTCACAATCCCTTCATTCTTATCTCTTCATTTTTTTTAATTTCTTGCAATGAAAATGTAATTTTCTTTTAATTTTATGTTTGAAACTAATGTGTAATCCATATAGTAAATAATAGGGTATGTGACTTAATTAAGCGATATTAATTATAATTCCAAAGAAGGTATAGGTAGTGACATAACATAATCATATAATATTTATTTGGAAAAATATCAAAACATAAAATTTATGACTTAACAAACAACAAACTCTAATTAGAATGTTAATAAAATGTATGTTTGTTTTTCTTATTCTATATTCAATTAGATAACATCCATTTTATATTAGGTTATTTGGTTTATTTTTTTCATTAAATTAGGCCCTTTGGCTATTTTTGGGTTATGTTATTTTGTTCATATATTGTTTTGGTCATTTAGATTATCATTAGGTTAGGTTATTTGGTGATTTCATCATCTTCTCATTTGAATAAAAAATTGGCCATTTGGTTCATTTTGGGATAGTAATTTTTTCATTTTTAGGTAAGATAATTCAGTTCATTTTGGTAATTTCAATTAATTTGGAAACATTTAAATCTCATTTGATTGTTTTTGATTGAGAATTCTTATTATTATAATATGTTTTGGTTCAATTCATACTGATTTTGTTCTAATTCCATTGTTTATGTTTTTTTTTCGTTTTTTGGGTTATAATATAGTTCTATTAAATATTAGGAAATGAAAATCAAAGAATAATGGAACAACATTATATTGAAAATTCTCATCAAGGACAAGTTTGATACAAAATGAAACCAACATTAAGGAAATTTTAATAGTACTATCTTTAATGAACAAATTCAATCTAAAATGAAATAAATGAGAATGTATATGGTTGATTCTACATCATATAAACCACAACAACAATTTCATAGTGAACTCTAAAAATTAGTCAATTTGTGACATCGTAATAAATAAATTTTTTAGGGCTAATGGGGGAATTGATAGTGTAAATTTCATCCCCACCACCATCAAAAATATGTATTGGGGATTCTTTAATAATGACACTAAATTCAGGTGTTGAAAATCATTCACCTAAAAAAATTATTCTCCAACGATACCAAAATATATGGCTCATCGGTATCAAGGATGTGGTTCATGGAAAAAACTCTAAACCGATATTCATCAATAAATATTCTATGTCTCATCATTTAATCAAACCACATGCATTTTTTTCAAAGTTTATTTCCCAAGGGAGAAATAATAAAATATTATTATTTTCTCAATAAATCCAAAATATGACAAATATTTATATCAAGTCCAACTATCTGATTCATTAGAATAGAATTCTATCATTTTAGTTACCATATCACTATCATGTTCTGTCCTCGTGTTTAGTTTTAGATCCATGATAATAAATTTATATCCACTTGTCACCATTAATATTCATTAACTAACTTCAAAATTAGGAATAGTAGACAAAGATATTATTTCATGAGAGATGTATTCAACATGTATACTCAATACCATAAATATAACTGAATATTAACAATACGTTGATATATATTTTTATTTTAATTTAGTAATACAGTTTCTACCAATTTCAACTAAGACAGTTACTCTTTTATATAAAATGTATCTCTCCTTCTCAGAGTTAATGAATAGTGATTTCTATTTATAATGATTTTATGATTTCTGCATAAATTGATGAAAATAGTTTAGAACAAATATATAATTACTTGGGATGATATAACATATACATGTTCTATTTTCTTACTTGATTTAGCTATCAAAAAAATCACAATTAAACAGGATTGTGTGATGTGTTGTCTCCCTCTATTCAATGCTCAATGTAGATAATTTAGATTATAACGCCCCAACATTAACCACAGAGTATCATCTAGATATTCACATGACTTTATGAGTGCATCCCAGTACACAAGATATTACTTACTAGTAGAAAGGGTATACGTCTTTTAGTTGGGAGAAAATACCCTCATTATCCTATAATGGCACAATAATAATCATAATAAATAATGTAATAAATATAATTAGTGTAAATTTGGAAATATAATGATGGCACATATGTCATAAAAATAAACGGGCTCCCAAAGAGGAAAGACATACTAGAATAATATGTTAATATAAACAAATAAACAAACCATGGATCCTTTAGAGTCTATCCTGGTCAGCTAGAGCTATACACTTCTCTACTAAGTAGTCCAAAATAGGGCCATTTCCCTTCACCATATCTCTAGTCAAGAAATCTATAAGATCATTGAAATTTATGAGTGTGGATTGAGTTCAATATTCAATAGGACACCACCAATTTCCCAATAACATTTATACACATGCATAATAGTGTATAACATGATAACTAATTAAAGTGAATAAAATTAACAGTCATATCTTTCATTCGTGCATTCATTCACTAACCAATCCATGATAACCCTTAGTTGTGCCTTCTTCAGCTCCTCAGTGGAGAAATATCACACGGGTAATGGATACAACAAACATTTAGGATTCAACCTCAATCTACTAAATATCCATACTAGCCCTAGACCTTTGGGTCATACCATAGTTGACCATCATATCATGCTGCTATCTCAATGGTCAGGTCATATAGACAATCATTCCCCATGGCTACAATATAGGTCATGTTACTCATTACTATCATGCCCCTATGTTAGGCCACACTAGACCATCATAACGCACTTCTGCCACATGGTTCTAGATACTCATGACCTTCATCCCCCAAGATCAGGCCGCAAAATTCCATCATGCCCAATCATCTGTCTCCACCCCATTATCATATCACATGCAGCATCTAAACATGCTCCCCATTTTAGGATACAATGTAACAACCCCCTCCCTCCAAAGATTCCCCTCCCAGTTCATTATTGAATAAAGGGAGATAGTGACCATAAATTCCCACCTCTAGTTATCTCCAAGTTAGTGACTAATGTCAATGGTATAATAACCATGCATATGGGTGGCATTACCCTCTATAAAAAACAAGATTAGGAGATAGGGAGAATCAATAATAAAAACTCAAAGAAATGTATATAAAATAAATCACATGTTCCAATATTAAATTTCAAAAAGTACTAAACAATTGAATGGAAAACAACAAGTACCAAAAAGGTAAAGATGGCAGTGTTCATGAAGCCCAAATAGCACTGAAAAATCCTCGATCTAGTAATATCGACCCGCATTTTCAACTTTCTCCAACTGACCTAAAAAACAGGTTATATATACATAGGGTGATAGTAATAATATACTTAGTAGTATCCCACCTATATCCTCTAGAAAAATAAAAGAAATAATTCTAAATCATAGTGAATCAAGAGTGAAACTAACTCAACACCTAAACAGGAATACTATGCTCCTAGCCTCAATATGGACTACTCTCACCAAGTATATCATAGAAGAGGGCGTTATATAATATGAAAACATCAAGCATACCATGCTCACACTTCCCCACTAGTTTTCCCATCTACGCCAATGTTTCACATCTTGAGAAAAGTCTCTCTAATATAGTTTGGCCAGAAAAAACCATCTGAAAGGCATCACAATATGTTCCTCATGCATCACATCATCCCATCCACATATACATATAGTAACCAAGTAGTTTCTGGGATCCACCATAGCCCGTGTGATGTTTATCGTACATCAGGTATTATAGCTCAATCCATTACATCCATTACCACTACTAAGTACCTCATTCCATCATATCATATAATCAAAACTATAATAATCCTTTGGATACAATATCTGAGGATAAATGCATGTGAAATAGCCACAAGGTATCACATCCCTCAACACACATGTATGGTAAAACTAACCATTGTGCATATCATTACATATAACTACCAAAAGAAAATAGTGGGGCTAGAGGGGGTAGTTAGAAATCCCTCATCCAACAGAAAAGTTGGGGAAAACACCATCTAAGAGTTCACTGGTTGTTAGTCTCCCTAACTAAAATGGGTGGGGTAGTGTATGAAATCATATAATATACATGATATAATATAGGTTACCACAACACTATGGGAATAAACTAATCTTATACTCAACTATATCTAATTTTACGTAGACTCTTGGCTACCACTACTAAGATTAGATATCCTATAAGAAAACAAAAATATAAGTGGTACATTAATTAATTATTTTATTTTAATTAGTTAATTTATTTTAACTAATTTATTATCCATTAATTAATCATTATCATAATTCCACATTAAATTACATTAATTACCAGAGTAAAGTCTAAGCCCTCTAGGGATAATCCTAACCAAGCCCATATTTTCTCAAGATTAATACCTTTAAGAATTTTAATTCCATCACAATAAACCCCATTTATAAACACATATTTATTCATTATTAAAATCAATCCATAATATAGGTACACTAAGAAAACTAACCTGAGCTACCACCATTAAAAAACATGAAACCAAGAACATCTATCTACCTCAAGAAGTAGGGAAAGGGATGAATATAAGACAAGAAACATAGAAACCATCCATTAAACATATTTATAATGACAACCCCATCTCTCAAAATCACACCAACATGTAAGATTGGTTTCAAACTATTCAATCATATTTGGTTATATCCCCAACACTCACATGAATATACTGATGCATCTCACCATAAAAATAATCACTAATGTCACATCATCCAAGAATCCAGCATTAATATTCAATAAGGAAACTAGGCCCTCAGAACATGGCATCCACCAGTCTCACGTAAAGAATCTCTCAAGACTCTAAACTCAAGGAACTCAGCTATCTCAATAAAAAGGAACCTCAAGACCCCATAATTTTCTTTTTCACACTATCGGTTCTTATTCCTTATAGAATTTATTGATTCATTATTTAGTGTTTACAACTATGGGAAACCTAATGTATCAATCTATAACAAGCTATCAAAAGGAAAAACATTCTCTTAGCATTTATTCTAGTTTCAAAAATTAAAGAGAAGTGTCATCCTCATTTGTCATTCATTTTTTTATTAATAATAAGAAACATCATGTTAAACATTCTTTCAATTCCATTAACAAATAGATGGTCCTTCTCAATTAAACATTATCATTGCATCAATTTGATCATCATAAACTTAACACAACAATAGAATTCATTAAACATGCCTCTTTATTCTTTAGCCAGTTAATTATCAATTAATTCTGGTTTTACATTCATTAACCATTTCCATCAATAGTAACATGATAATACATAAAATAAACAAAAATCATAACAAAGAAAGGCATAGATATCACACTATCAAGAAAATTACAAGGCAAACTTCTACCAAAGCATAAATTAACATCATCTATAATAGGTGATTTCTATCCAGTTTTATTAATCAATTTCAATAATTGTTAGGAAAAATTAATTTCCATCCAAAAGGATAAATCATGATATCTTTATGATTGAGTATAAATAAATGGATAAGCAATGAATCCCCTACCTCAAAGGCATTAACTTTCTGCTCTTAAGAATGAAAAAAAATTATGGATCATTGATAACCTCTTCCATAAGGAACTAAATCCATCCAATGATTCCATGAAACAAATTCAACATCAAAAACCAAGAAAAACCCCATTTGAAATGATGTAGATAAAATGCTATAGAAATTGGACAATATACAGGATGAAATGAGATCAAACTGGGAGAAACATCTAGAAAAAAAATAAGGAACACATCTTGGATCACCACATATCACCATGGATCAAAGATATAATCGAATAATTGATCCCTAGTTAAAGGGGTCTTGAAAAAACTAGTGAATGGACCAATGGATCCCCCAGAGTTGAGAGAAATTGGTATCGTTTTGAGAAAACATGAGTAGGTAAAATATTTAAAGATGCATTGCACATGGAATTTACATGACATTTATACCATTTTTACAGTGTCTAAATGTTAGGCTTCAGTTTTTAGTAAAAAATGTCTATCCACATTTTATTTTAACCTAATTATTTACACATAATATAACACACTGTCAATCATCCTTAAAAAGTTTTGAACCTCATTTACATGTGTGTAAATATTAAACGGTTTTTAATATCCCTATTTATAGAATTTTCAGTGGACAACACATCTAGCATTATTATATACCTTCTTCAAGGTCCATGAGATTTGTAAACTCACAAACGATCAGACATCCCAGATCCAAGAATTTACATAAGATACCACTAAAAATATTCTCATCCTTAGGAATCCAAAACCAATCCTTGAGATATATGAGTAGGGGTCATCCAAATAGCCACCTCGTGACATACATCTCAAGAATCTCACCATCTTAGGAGCTCAACCACCTCACTCATAAAAACCAGACAAAACCATAAAACTATAATAACCAGCTCCCAAAAACTCTTCCATGAGAAATCCCTCTCAAAACAGAGTAATTCCACAAGAAGAAGTAAGATGAAATAATTTCATAAACCATTATGTCACCAACTGCAAATATCATTACAATAGAAGAGATAAACAATAAACATATCGGGGTACTAAGTATACATATGCAACTCATGTTCCCAAGTACTATCCTATACACAATTGTTGTTCCACAAGAAACAAACCAAGGGAATAGCGCACCCAAGATACATATTCTCCTGGAATTACTAGATCTACACAGGTTTCTCCTCAAAGGTTTCATATTCATTAACATCGATCTCTCCCCAATCGATGACATGTAAGTTTTCATGAAGATAACTAAGGAGTTGACACACATTAAAAACATTATGTGTCGAAATCATATATGGGGAAAATGTTATCTGATATTCCATAGCTTTAGCATGTGGAAACACCTCATAAGTACCAAAAAAATGGGTAGAAATCATACACCCATGTTCAAACCTTCACTGCTCATTCTGATTATTCACCTTCAAGAAAACTTGATCACCCACGTCAAAGTCTAGGGAACTCCTCCTATAATAGGCATATAATTTTAGATTATCCTATGTTTCCTGCATCCTCCAACAAATTACCTAAACCATATTTCTCTTATTATTTACCAGTTACAGCCCAAGAATTGCGACCTCTTAGACCCCGGTCCAGCACAACAGAGAATGTATAGTTTGATCATACAAATCCTCAAACATCGCTATACCAATGGCGGAATGAAAACTGTTATTTTAATAAATTCAACCAATGGTAGGTGCCTCATATATAGACCTCTAAATTCCATAACACTATATCACAACAAGTCTTTATGATTATTTATGGTCTTCTCTACCTGACATTCTATTTATGGATGAAAAGATGTCATAAGGAATAACTGTGAAAAAAAATCATTCGAGAGACCTCTCCACACCCTATAGGTAAAATAGGGGCATCAATAAGATATGATCATCCCTGGGACTCTGTGGAGAAGCACCACATCCTCTAGATACTACCTCGATAAAACCTCCATTGGGATCGACTCCATGGTCACTATAAAGAGTGTTGATTTCTTTACATGATCCATTATCAACCATATAAGAACATAGACTCCCTGTGATTTAGGTAAATCAATAACGAATTCCCTTGGTATTTCCTCCCACTTCCACTAGGGAACATCAAATGGCTAGAGAAAACCCCCAGGATCATGGTGTTCGACCTTCACCATCTGGTAAACCAAACATCTCGAAAAAAAACTTTGAAACTACATGATTCAACACAATCCACCAAAAATGAACTCCCAAATATTGGTACATATTTTTTATGTCGAGATGCACGTAAAAATTTGAACTATGGGACTCATGGAGAACCATTTCACATATCTCTTAAGGAACAAAAATAATTCTATAAAACAGCACCCAATTTTTTCAATCCTCAGACCAACCATCATGGGCATCACCAAAAACAAATCAGTCTCTCCAGACCTTTCACCTTACAATTCCCCAATTGGGACTCCCCAACCAACTACACCAAATAAGATTATACTATCATCTGGAAGGGAAAACCTTTACCTATAACCTCTCTCATATCAAGATTCATTGCTAAGAGTTCTTCTATCACTATCCATGATTCCCTAGATTGACACAAAACATTACTATGTGACCTGTTGATCAGCACGTCATCCAAAACACTTCCCTATCCTGGAGTATACTAAATCTTTAAGTCCTAATCCTGCAAGAAATATATCCACTTTCATTAGAATAAGTTCATTTAATTCTATGAGAAGAAATACCTCTATCTCCAATGATCTATAATAACCAAAAATTTTTATCGATGAGGTAATGTTCCCACAAATTCGAATAAAACACAATCCTCATTTACAGAAGATCATGTTTGGCATAGTAACACACATGGGGATGTAACAATCGAGATCCATATAACAAACCCGATCCCTTCTATATCATAACACATCCCAATACAAGATGCAAAGAACATAGAAAACCTCAAATTGAACTCTCTCTACATGAAAACAAAGAAATGGGGTGCTAAACACCATCTCTTTTAGGTACTCAAAATCTACATAACACTATTTATTCCAAAAGAACCCCTGATTCTTTCTAAGGATTTCCTAGGAGTTATAACATGAGAGAAATCAGATACAAACCTCCTGTAATAGCCTACAAGACCAAGGAAAAAATGACCCATTTCCACTATCTTTTCGGATTCCCCATATAAAGCCACCTCTATCTTTGAAGGATTCATAGATACTCTTTGATGGGACACTACATGCCCAACAAAATTACTGAATGAGCAGAAAACATTCACTTTGAAAACTTCCCAAATAGTCATTCATGATGAAGAACTCCCAAAACTAAACTCATATTCTTTACATGCTCCTTCTCAAACACAGGGTACATAAGGTTTTTGTTGATGAAAACCACCATGAACTTACACAAGAAATCTCTAAACACTATATTCATCAACCCTATGAATTTGACTAGTACATTCATCAAACAAAATGCTGGCATAACGAATTCATAAATCCCATGAAATCATTGGAAAAAATTCATCAGAATACCATCATCCTTCACCCTCATCAGATGTTATCCCTACCAAAGATAAATCATTAAGAACCAACTAGCTCACTTCATCTGACTGAATAAATCATTAATCCATGGATGAGGATAGTGGTTCTTCACTATCACTTGGTTCAAGGGACAATAATCAATAAAAAGTTTAAAACTGCCATCAGCCATCTTCATGACCCAAACTGGGGCCCCCAAAGGTGATACACACATCTGAACAAAACCTATCTACAACTAATCATTGAGTTTTACTCCTATATCTCCCAAATCAAGAGGTTCTACCCTATACAAACACATTGATATAGTAGATATGTTTTGCTATATCTCAATCCCAAACTCAATCTCTCATTGAAGGGGAAATGCTACAACCTCCTACAAAAATACATTTGGATGCTCTCCCACAACCCTGGGAAACATTTACTTCTGAACCTCTGACAACCACAACATCGGCTCGGACATAAAATATGAAAAATAAATTACATTCCTTTGACCCATATAAGGGTCTCTGTCACCAAAAAAACACTGATTAATCTCTATCTAAATCATAAAACACATCCTTCCTCACAAATAAATCCATGATATCCTTCACTAAATACAACCAATCCATCTTAAGGATGATTTCATATGGATGTATCGATAAACCTAGGTAATATCCCCAATAGTTGTGCTACCCCATATCTAGCTCAGAGCCTCTACATAAATCATGCACATCATCTCAACATCCCACTAGCATAGTCAATGATACTATAAGGGGAATCCTCTCTACCTCATGTCCAAAATCTTGGAATATTGTAGGTGATATAAACCACTGTGTCTCTCTAAAATCAAAAAAAATCATCTGCCCATGTAGAAAACAATAAAAGGGTACCTTGAACGATGTCTAGATCACCCGTTTCTAGAAACAGTAATGCTTGAAGTTGACCACAACCTACGCCATGGCCTCTCTGGCCCTACTAATGACCACATACATGGACATGATCTTATATATAAGAAAGAGGAGTATATTATGATTTTCTTTTTCCTACCTCATCTCCTCTCTACTGATCCCAGAATAGAATACCCTACTACTATTTCCTTGACTTAAAATACCACAATAGAGGAACGTAAATAGGAACACTTAGTGCATGTTGAATGATAAAAATGTTCAATCACTATCATTGTTGATGACCTAAAACTCTACCATAAAAACATGATGATGTTCACTTGACATAAATCTAAGAGTCCCCCCCCCCATGAAATTAATAAGATGATGGCGTGAAACTACCCCCAACTAACTGAAAAAATATTATGTCCTTACAATTGAGAAACCTGGACCATAGATCTACTTTTTGAGGAATCCCAATGACTCCCCTCGCATGATGATCCAATTTAGGGTAATGTCTTCTCTGTGTCCTCTTCACTCTCCAGCACCTCAAGATAAGTCTTCAACAGAAATGGGGGGACATGGTGTGGGATCATTATATGAAATTTTTCCTCAATATTCCTTAATCTAGCATCCTCGTCTATAAATAAGTCTGAAGCATTTTAAAGAAGGGTCCTAAAATGAATCCCGAACTCCCCCACACTAGAGCTACAATGTTAGATGGTATGTAGCTCTTAGAGATATTCCACCATAATTTATTCTCGCTCAGATTTACCCAAGATATGAAGGTAGAACTATCCTTATAGTCTAGCTTGGGTTGTCGAATCCACAGAGACCTAAGAAGTAACCTATAGACAAACACATTCTAAGGACTATTTTTGGATATGAAGTGGCCAACTTGGGTTGATTTTAGATGGGTTTAAAGGAACTCTAAGATACTTAAGTGAATTCAATTTAAATGAATGTGACGATCCTAGGTTATCGCTCAGGGTGGATTGGACGTATTTCCTTTTTAATGATTTCAATTTCTTATATTTGAGATGGGTTCATTTAAGGAGATAAAACAACATCATCACTTACTGGTTTAATGCCTACACCCTTTAATACTAATCACCTGTACACTTGAAGGATCAATGTTTTTAGAAATTCAAGGTAAAGGTTCGTATTAGCACTTGAAGTGTGTGGCCTTAAATTCAACAAGGGCGATGGAGTTTAAAAATCATCAAATAAAAATCTCAATTAAAGAAGTGATTATACATTAATGAGGTGATAAATAGCATCCAATACAGTCCCTTGCTACTCCCTTGGATCAACCCATAATTGGTTTATCCCTCCATTGATGTTATGGTTTCAATGGAAGCGGGAAGTAGACTCATGTGGGAGGAGTTGAATAAGTAAAGAAAACAATAAAAAGATAATGGTCACTCCACCGTTGTGTGAATAATTTCACAAGGTTTTGTGTGAATAAATTCACACCTTGAGGCAAAGGTATCAAAGTGAGATGGATATAAATAGAAGAAGAGGCTAAGAAGACCTTTTATTAAGAAACTAGGATGAATTAAAACAACTTACATGTGAAGGAAGAACGTTACAAAGAAAAATTGGAATCATAACATTAAAACGAAATAAAGCACCCAAGATCCCCAAATACTCCAACACCACTGACTTAAATAGGAATTTTTGAGCCCTTGGGTAGAGCCTCCAATAGTACAAAGCTCCTCAATTAATTTTGGTAGTCCATAGGTGGTGGAAAGCTTGTGAAATTTGGACTTTCCCACATTTGACCCGAGGTGGAATCCAGCTTTCATCCACTGAACAGACGCGCATGGAAGACATTCTATATGGCCGAATCAGAGTGGTCCATAGAAGAATAAAATGTATCCTCTGATTTATTCTAACCTCCTGTAACATATTTGCCCAAAAGGAGTAATGGTTTGTGAGATATGGTTTAATTGGTGGGCTGTTTTTCTGGGCCGCAGAATCTGGCCTAGAATTTTATCTCTAAATTGGGCTGCCTAAATGGACACCATGGAGGGCGAATTATCATTGTATCCTGCATAGTTATTTGTTCCTATTCATGTATTATAGTATCAAACGAAATTGGGGATTTATTGGGTCTGTATTTTGGGCCCCACAATCTCATTAGTGGGCTAGTGTCCAATTTGCCTTCTCCAGAATTGCTTCCTTTTATTGAAAAATATCTCCATCATCCTCCATGAATTATCCATTGATCCCTGAATGAAACATGTTCATATTTTAGTGTAGATAAATTTCCAAAAATATCAAATTAAAATATGTATAATCAGATTAATAATTTGGTACTTTAAATGATGTTAAAAAATGTACCACATAATAGTGCATTTTAATAAGGTATTACAATCATAATGTGAAATGATGTTCAAAGTGTAAAATGAACTAAAATGGTGTTTAAGAATAATAAAGAACATGAATATTATGTATATTAACAATGAATATTAGCCTCATTTAGTGGAAAATCACAACCCCCCCCCCCCCCCAACTTGAGTTTTTCTAGTCCCGAGCAAAATATATCTCAACAATATGAAATTCGAATTCCCTTTTCCAAAAACATTGTAATACACAATGATCACCCAAAACCCATATACCAAAAAATCATGAAACCCATCAAAATATTTTAATACAAGATAGTTTCATAAGAAGATCCCAATACCAGGCCCATTACTTTGTTCAAATTCATCTCCATATTTCATCCAATATCAATTAAGTATGAGGATGTGTTTTCCATCACAATAGACATGGGGGGTTCATCTTTATTTAATGGGGAAATTACGGAAGCTCTAGGTGGAATCACATTTCAATATTAAGATGAGTATTCATTTTTTTGTATAATTTTATGTTTTTTGTTTTTGTTTATTTTTTTGCAATTTTCCATGGTAATTGAAGTTTCACTCAAAAGAGTCAACCCCTGTAGCGAGCCTTTGATGATGACTCCCAGGCACAAAGACCATAGGGAACCAAGTGAAGCCCACATATTCGGGCATCATCTCGATTTAACTCAGTTAAAAAAAATTCAAATTACCAAAAATGGAGATAAAATTACTAACTCTGGGACAGACAACTATGGAGTCACGATCCCCAAGTGCCGAAAGCCACGCATTAGGTCATTTCATTGCTCTACGCACAATTTTTTTAAATATTTTTTTTTGAATACTCATATTATACTAAAATTATCACCAAACCTATGATATTTATTTAGGGGACCCCATGAACTCAAACTACTACCCCACTATCCATGGGACGTGAATTGTGATCTTTTATTTATTTGGATGAAAATATAAACGATGAAATATCACATTGGACAGCCACACATTCCATGATAACTCCTCGTGCTACCAAGATTTATCCAAAATGTCCCACCAATGCTTGGATAGTCCACAAAGAATATATGTGGAAAGATTCTCGATACTATCTTCTGGTGTCTAGACATGTTTAAAGATCATCTGGAATAACTTGATCTAAAACTCAGCTTCGTAGGGACCTCCCTCTCTAATAAACATAGGTGGATATTATAGCATAAACTCTCTCATCAGCTCCAAAATTGAAGGCACAATGTGAATTGTCTCCCTTTCCATAGATCGCATGATCCTCATGAAGATTTCATGAAGCTCAACATCCATATAATCCCCATGAGCTATTGGAAGCTCTAGTTTAGCTGTGTTAGGAGTGTGCTGATTTCCACTCTCTTAACACTAAATTTGAAGATTATGAGGTGGTATTTTCTCTACAGGACAAAAAAACTCCTTATAAAACTATATAACAACAATGATAACCTCAAAAAGTGACAACAAAAAACCACTGGCTTTGGTAAATATAACTTATATTAATATTTTCTTTTGAAACATATTAATAATTCCTTTCTTTTCAATTTCTAGATACAACAGGTATCAAAATTCAGTTTTCATTATGAAAATTATATCACATGTTATAAATATGTCCCTATCATAAACAATGAATGTAAATATAATTCCTAAATTACTATCATGATGTATTCTTAATCATATCATTCCATACCTATCCATAAATATAAATCTCATGAAATAATAATATCACATAACATGTGATTCACCAAAGGTGAAATAACAAAATTTGTAATAATAAAGCAAAATGAAAAAAAAATCCAATCCCTGGGCACTTAGTTTTTTCCATACAAAAGGGTTAGTTACCCCCATAAAAAATCTCATTACTGTGTCTCGACATGTCCTAGTCTAATTTATATCTTTCCAAAATAGTAAATCAATATAAAGAAAAACAATTAGTGTCATTGATACCACTTTTTAATGTCCCCAAATCTGACACTCTCTCATGTGGCCAAACTGAGTTGGTTACTTGACCTCAGTTGTGCCTCTCCATACGCCAGCAGATTTGGAATAGAAGTGGGTGTGTGATTAATATATTGGGGATACAATACAACCTGGTATAAAGAATAAATACAAAATAATTATAATAAATATTAGAGTAGAAAAATAGTGGAAGCAATTCAAAGCATCAGAGGACTAAACAATAAATACCAACAGAAAAATTAAATAAACAAATAAAAGAATAATGTAATGACATACTAGAATGTAGCTAAATATATTTCTAGAAATAATATATATAAAATAAAAGAAGACTCTAGTAATGAAATAAAATGAACTATACATCATCCCCATGTTTGTACCATCTCCATGATCTACCACAACCAGCAATAAAACATCACCAACAAGGACTTTTTCCATTGTCAAAACTTGTATCCACGTAATCTTCTCGAGTAACAAATGGATACCTGAATATGGTGTGAGTAAAACTCAGTAGGTTGACACCATTGTGTCTAAACATAACCATTATGATAATAAGTGCATGAAATAATGTGATAAAATGTGTACTGATTAATTCAATAATTAATAAAATACAACATAAACTTGTTTATGAACCATGCATAAATATCTCCTAGTATGTAGTACTATCATTCCAATATAACCATATGTCCACGACATGACATAACCATCATTAGTTCCATGTCAGAATGTATCTAAGAATGCAACATAATCAACCACTGGGCTAAGCCATCTAAATAATCATTTCATCATTTTGTGTCAAGCCTCCTATATAAGCATAAGAGAATTCTGGGAAAAGTCCCCTATATAATTTTTTCAGCATGTGTTAGGGCTGAGCCCATTATGTAATTATTACAGCATGTTTTAGAGTCAATCCTAGTTTAAAATAAATATAACATGAATTAGGTTCGATCCTGGTATATAAGAATTATAGCATCTCCAACGGCCGAGCCAGGTATGTAGCCATTAAATCATGGGACTAGGCATAGACCGCTCAATAAAATCAATAAAACATGAGAATGGGAATAGTAAAATCCATATAAGCACTAAAACATTAATCAAAACACATTTCATAGAAACAATAATATCACAATATCACGTCATTGGGCTCAATGATTAATTATTCAAGTCAACATTTATCATTCCATTATATAATTCATTTTTCAATTTGGTCATAAACTGTTACATGCGATCCATCTCAATAATCAATCTGTTTCCATGGTGAAACTATATCAAGAAAAAACCAAAATAACATTTCATGATAAACACCCTTTAATGAATTATATAATTCTTTATTTAATTAATTATGTCACAAGACATGTTGCTGTAATACAATATTTTGCAATCCTGGAAAATAAATCGACTATAGGGTTAGGTTTTAGACCCCTACCTTAAATAGGTGATCACACAATGCCAAAAAAGGAATTTAAATAGATATTGAAGTTGATATTGATCAAAATAGAAAAACTAGATCACCCCGATGGAGATAAAAAAACAAATCCATAGTGTAGATAAAAATGAAAACATTACCCTCCAAGAAGAAAAAATAAAATAGGAAGAAAACCACATCAAAACCACTAAATAGGGATCAAATACTTCATCTGGACATCTGTAATGAATGAAAAGGTTATAAAATCTCTTGGGAGACCTTATAGGGCTAAGAGAATGTAACATCACATGAGTGGAAAGAAAAATCAACTGCACAACACACCTAAAACCGCTTTTCATGATAATTAAATGGTGTGCAATACCTACACATGTCCTATATTTATTTTTAAAGAGATATTTTGAAATAATCATCACCTTGGGTGAATTCAACCATGATAAAAAAATTACACATCATGTAACTAGTTTTCATGATGTGTAAATTTCACATTGTGTAATCAGTTCCAGGTTTGTAAAATTCCCAATATCTTCAGAAATATCCAAAATCACTTTTAAGGATTCCTGAAATACCAAGAACCCATAAAATCACTTGACACATTTATTCATGGACTTTATTAATTCAAATAAAATGAAATCCCTAACCATTAGGTCATTTTACCCAGACAAGGATCTTTTTCTCTGAATGAAACTTGGCTAATAAGGTTAAAATACAAGAAAACCAAACCAAAATAGGTTTAATGAAAAACTAAAAATGGGATATACCTAGAAAAGATGGGATCTTACACTTGGTTTTAATAATCATTTCATTTTTTTTCATTTTACTCAACCACTGACTATGTTTAGTGGTTCCACACGTCACACATTCTTGTACCTCCACATAGCCTAATACTATATGATTCAGCTACTAAATTATAGAAGAAAATTATTAAATTAATATATCTTACAATAAAAAAATTATTGTCACAAAATACAATAATGTTTTATATATATACCTAATTCATGATTATCAATGGGTATAGATGAAACCCTAGGTTGTGAAGGATTGATGACATGTGTTATATTAGTGGGCTCAAATGTGTACTCATGATGATCTTTATGATCAAGATGTTTAGAAAGATCTAGAGTAGAAGTGGAAGGTTCGTGAACACAAAATCCTAGAGAGAATGTTGTTATAGTAAATAGAGCAGGCATGAAGTCTGTGGAAAAAAATATGGATGGGGGTGTGGGATTTATCATCTAAAAATGAAATGATATGTGATGAGTATCAGTTGTAAATAGTGGGAAAAATTGGTAGTCTAAATATCCTCTGTTTTAATAAGTGAAATTTGGGATATGTAAATGTGCAAGATGGTATTTAACCAGAATGGCCCGAAGGCCTTATTTTTTATTGATTTTTAATAACCCCCCTTTAAAGGGATGAGGTGGAACCCATAATAGGCCCATAGTCTTAGAGATTTCATGACTCTTAGGTCTTAGTAAATATACAGACTACACTTGGTGTAATGTCGTGAAATTTTTAATAATATTTTTTTCTTAAATTTGTGAGTTATTTTATTTTATACTCAAAAAAACTTAATTAATGCGGTAATATTGTTGGGTTTTGACTGTTAAATAATTGTTGGTCAATATGACCACTGGAAACTAAACTCTTAACATTACAATTATTTTTTATAAATACAATTGATCTTAGTTAAATAATATAGAAATAAGGGTCGATGGCATCATCCAGTAGGCTCGGGTCGTACGAATCCCATCTGTCAAAGCTTGGTAAGGAGGTAGCATCTCTGGGCTTTTCACTCGACCAAGCCCAAGCTGAGCTTCAACATTTGAAGTTTGAATAGAATTTCCTAAGGGAGAAGCTTAAGCTGATAGAAATCACCACTCGGGTAATGTTGTCCGAGCCACCCCAATATTCTATCACCATAGCCCACCTTACACTTAGGTCATATGCTTGTGTTATAAGGGGAAATGTAACGAGGCCTTAGATACTTTTTGTAATCCCTAGGTATAAATAAAATTTTTATTTCTTATTATGGTAAAATTTGTGTTTTTCAAATGTCCGGATAAATATAGGATGGATATTGTTGATGAATTTTGGAAAAAGGGAATTTTAAAATATTCATGTAAAAATTAAATAATTAATAATGTGTAATGATTTTCAAAAAATGGTCTTCTACAGTTATGATAGTAAGAAATTTAGAGTCTAATAAGATAAACTTAATTTTTTAGTGAATAGTAAAGTATGAATAGTAATATACTCTTATGAATAGAAATAAATAGTAAATTGGCCAAAAAAATAGAAACATCACCCATTAATGTATAAATACAATTTAGACATCTTAAAAGTGAAAAGACGATCATAGTATAAGTTTTGGTATTTTTGTATATCATAAATATTTTATTAACAATTTTATAATTAATTTCATAATTTAAAATAGAAATTTATTTTTATAACATTTAATCATAAATTGATACTTTATTGTATTATAGTTATATGATAATTTTATGGGACCTTGATTACTTTATTAAGGTGTTACGAAATGAGTTATAGTTATAGAGTTATTTTTCTAAATAAATAATGATTATATTTAAAAATTAAATTAAAAATATTTAGAAAACTATTTTCATAAAATGGAGTTCATTTTTGAATTCAGAGCATCGATATTAGGTTAGGGTGATTTTTTTTGGATTTTTCTGAAATAGTTGAATTTTTTGGTGAATAGTAACAATACCGTTTTGAGTTTTGGGTGTTTAATGAGATCATTAATGATGTAATAATGATTTAATATTTTTAGTAAACTTATAAATAGTAAGATATGAAATGAGTTGTCCCAAGTGTCCAATACCATGGAGAACTACCATGGGAAATCCCATGGTTTTGCAAATACCACTGATGAGATGCCCCCTTGGAAATTAATAATTTATTCCCTCACTTTTCCTATAAATACCCAGACATTACCTCATTCCATTGATTCCAAAATCCTCATAAATAGAGATCTGGTCTGTTTACCTCCAAAGGAGTCCTTCAAAGGTTCCCTCAAGCCCCCCAAGGTCCCAACCATTGAGCTTTTGAAGTTAATCTTCAAGGTAAGGGATCCTTTCACCCTTCTCTTTTAACTCATGAATTCCTTTATGTTATGTCTTCTAGTTTCCATTTTATTATATGGGGGTATGTTCATATATATCATTATTACTTTAAATTTCATGAAAAAATTATTAGAGACCATTTATTTTCTTATGAATTTATTTTCTGAATTTTTAAGTAATGTTGATATGCAGCCGAATTTTCGTAAAATAAATTGCATCTTCTCTTTTCCTTCGAGTTTCTTTTTCATATGTTATTTCCTTAAAATATCCATACAATGATCTTATTTATTTTTATTCTGTACCCCTAATGTATAATGATTTATTTATGAGTGGGTTACCCTTGTCCCCTCTCTTTTTATTGTTTTTTAAAACCAAGTTATATAGTTGTTATGCCGCAGATATTTCGTCTCAAAATTTCTCTCTCTTTCACTCATGAAATTCTCTTGTTTTATAGATGTGAATACCCAGACCTAGTTCGTTTCTATGGGTATTCATAAATACAAAAAAAATGATATATTTGATTCTGGAATTGACATACATGTAACCCTCACTCCCTTTCCATGGTTTAAAAATGACATAATGATCTTATTTTTAAACACTTTATAACGTCACGATTTTGAAGTGAAATCCATTTTTGTTACTATCTTTGGGTTATTTATGTAATGTATGATTATGATCTATGTGGATCACATGAAAATAAATATATATTAATGTTTCTCCCCGATATCTCTCCAATGCATTTGGTAAATAATTAATCTCTAGAGATGACAAGTTTCATGACACCTTGGTGTATAACCTTGGTAATATTTTTAAGACACTTTGTGGATGAACCTTAGTGATATGTTCATGAATGTCTAAATTAAATGTTGTAGATGCATATTCAAGTTATTATTCATGTTCTTTTTATTATTATATGTCTCTTTTTCCATTTCTCATTCCTTTATGTAAATCTTCACGTTCTTATTGATATCAAAACTAAAATGTTAACCTTGGTTACCCTTACTGGGCCTTCTACTCACCCTTTCCTTTGATGTATGTCTCCAAGTTATGAGATGCAGTAATTTGTACTTAGTATAAACTTATGATGAATTCGTACAAGTGGATTAGAAGAAAGTTTTATGTTTTCATGTTTTATGTTCTTGATTTCCATGACACTAGACTATAAAGATCCTCTGAATATAAAATATAATGAAAAGTTATGAAATATTAAGGCAGGATGCTATAGTTGTTATCAAAGGATAGTTTAGTTATTTATGGAAATTAGGATATGAAAATGTTAGGAATAACCCTATAAAAAAGTTTAAATATAGGAAAACTTCCTGGTATTTTGGTGAGTATTGAGTAAGTAGTTTATCAAGAAGATACATCTTTATCTGGATATGAGAAAGTAGAGGCGGATCTAGAACAGATCTACCTAGGAGTGAAAACACTAAAAATGAGATTTAGGCTTCACTCAAGGTATCCTGGTACATGAATATGGGCCTTGCTTCACTCTTGTTTACAACACTCTCGGGGGATATTTTTGGTTAAACATAAGCTTTTTATGAATCATTATGAAGGATTTATAGAGAAATGTAATTGTTTAAGCATGAAGTTTTAATACATAAAATAATTTATAGTTAAAATATTATAAAATGAATATGTTTCTCACTAAGGTTTTATTCCTTTAGAAAATGGAGGGTAATAGGAGGATCCATTCAAATGGTGACCACAATGGACCATGCGTTTATGGCCTTCTGATGGAAGCCAGAATGGAATATTTCATGTGAATGATGAACCAACTAACTCAAGTTATCGGAAATAACTTGAATCAAGATAAGAGACCAATCTCACTATGAAGGGAACAAATTTCTATTGAATCATTTATGCATCAATGACCACTAACCTTCAGTGGATATACCAACCCATTAATTTCTGAACAGTGTATCAGCTCTATCGAGAAGATATTTTATGTGCCATGTTGTTCTGAACAAGAGAAGGTTACATTGGCTATTTATCTCATAGATTGTAAAGTTGATCAGTGGTGGGAACTGATTAGAAACACAATTCCAAGAGTGGAAGTTGAATCTATGGAGTAGGAAGAGTTCATATGTATATTCTTCAACAAGTATTTCCCTCAATCGATGATAACAATAATGGAGAAGGAGTTTCTCAAGTTGAAGCATAAGGAGAATAAATCTGTGGGATGCTACGAGATGAACTTCACAAGGATTCCACATTACACCTCTATCTTTGAAATGGATCCAAATGGTAGGGTTGATGGATTCATTGGTGGAGTAAGACCTCATCTGTGGAGGAATCTAGCCAACCGAGACTATGATAGCTACAAGAAGATCGTGCGGAATATGATGAAAGTCGAACTGGAGTTTGGTGAGACACAGTGGTCTCATAAATCCAATGAAAAGAATTGATAGATTGAGCCATGCTTAGGGAGGATATTCAATTAAGGAAGGGGAGGCAGGAAAGTGCAACATACCATATGTAATAAATGTGGTAAGAAGCATTCGAGGAACTGCCTTCTCAGGAGCGGGAAGTGCTGTAAATGTGGACCGGATGGCCATATTGCACAGAATTGTCGTAGTGTGGTGAAGCCTCAACTTCCCAACACTAAAGACAGGGGTAAGGTGGTGCAGGCCTTACATAATGTCCAATTCTATATGTGTGGACAACTTTGGAACTTTACAAATCACTATCCAAATACGAGGGAAGTGGAGGGGAATCACCGTCACACTCAGTAATGGCCAAAGGAACAAGGTCATTCTTTTGCAATCACTACGGTTGAAGTTGAAGCACCAAATGATGTGGTGGAAGGTACTCTTTTTGTAATCTAAAATTTAGCAAGTAGTTTGTTTGATTATGGTTCTACGCATTCCTTTATTTCCACCAATTTTGAAAAGAATTTAGAATCAACCCCCGATTTGCAAAATGTAGATTTATTAGTCAAGACTTATGGTGGGATTATCCAAGCATCAACAGTGTTTAGAAACTCTAGTATTTACTTTAGTTAGCACAATCTTATCTAAAATCTAGTAGTCATTCCCATGCTGGAATTTGATATTATACAAGGGATAGAATGCCTCTCAAAGTATAATGCTAAGATCAAATGCAGAAACAAGGAAATCGCAGTAGTCTTGAATGGAAAACCTATAGTTATCTTCCAAGGAGAGATATCTGAACCTGATATTTGTCTAGGAGGACCTCATATATCATTATTTATGGAGTTTATCGGTGAAGAAGAAGAAGGAAATGAATGTTTTAGGATAGAAAATTTCCCCATCATCTAGGAATATATTGAAGTATTTCCGAAGGAGTAACCCGGACCTCCCCCAGAAAGAGAGCTAGTGTTCTCCATCGAAATTGTACCTGGATCTCATATGATATCAAGATACTCCCTATAGTATGGAAAATGTGGAGCTAAATAAATTAAAGAAACAAATCCAAGATCTTTTGGAGAAGGGGTTTATCTAACCGAGTGTGTCTCCTTGGGGAGCACCAATTCCCTTTGTAAAGAAGAAGGATGGATCGATACGGCTATGCATTGATTATAGAGAACTGAATGGGATAACAGTGAAAAACAAATTCCATCTTCCATGAATTCATGACTTATTTGACCAACTTCGTGGGGATCAATTATTCTCTAAGATTGATCTTTGATCTAGTTGTCATCAATTGAGGGTGAAGAAAGAAGATATTCCAAAAACTACCTTCTGATCAAGATATGGTCATTATGATTTTGTTGTTATGACCATCAGAATGCCTAATGCACCTAATATTTTTTATGGATTTGATGAATAGAGTATTTAATGACTACCTAGATAACATTGTGGTAGTTTTTATTACTGATATTATAATATATTCCAGAATTCTCGATGAGCATGAGGGTTACCAAAGTGTTATTTTGAAAACTCTTCGGAAGGAGAGGATTTTTTTAAAGTTCAGTAAATGTGAATTCTAGTTACAAAATGTTGCTTTCTTGGGGCACATTGTTACCAATGAAGGAATTACAGTTGACCCTGAAAAGAGAAAAGTTGTAGAGGATTGGCCTCAGCCTACCACAATAATTGAGATTTGATGTTTCCTTGGATTAGTAGGATGTTATAGGAGGTTTGTGAAAAACTTTTCACAACTTTATAATATATTAACCATGTTAACTCGAAAAGGGGTCAAGTTCATCTGGACAAAGGAGTGTGAGGAATGTTTCCGAGAGCTGAAGAAGAGATTGGTTGTTGCACCCCTGTTAACTCTACCCTCAAGTGGAGAAGTATTCGTTATTTTTAGTGATGCATCTCTCAAAGAGATTAGGTGTGTCCTCATGAAATATGAAAATTTCATTGCTTATGCATCTCTACGGTTGAAGACTCGTGATTAGAAATGTCATGCGCATGATTTGGAGCTGGCTATGGTCATTTTTTCTTTAAAGATATGGTGGCACTATATTTATGGTGAGAAATGTAATATATACATAGACCATCAAAGTTTGAAGTATATTTTCACACAAAATGAATTGAACACGAGACAAAGGAGATGGTTGGAACTTCTTAAATACTATGATTGTTCAGTTCATTTTCATCCTGGAAGAGAAAACAACGTCGATGTTCCCTTAAGCAGGAAAGACCCAGTAGTTATTTCCATAATGATGATTCAAAGAGATCCTTTGATCAATGACCTAGTAAGGCTGGAAATGGAAATTATAAGGGAAGGGAAATCATCAACCCTAACCCAAATTATTTCTCAAACTTCATTTCTAGAGAAGATCCAGAAAGCTCGTAAAGAAGATCCTTTGTTACAGAACTAGTTTGAGGCTATGAAGGATGGGAAGTTTTCTGAGTTCAATATTGATCATGAAGGTGTAAAAAAAATTTATACAAGACTATCTGTTCTATATTTTCATAAATAAAGAAGGAGATGATGGATGAAGCTCATATATCTACTTTCTATATACAACCTGGAAGAAAAAAAAATTTATAGGGTCCTTTGTGAACATTATTGGTGGGATAATATGAAAAGGGAGATTGCTGACTACACTTCAAGGTGCCTGGTATGTCTGCAAGTGAAGTCAGAGCGACAAATTCCTAAAGGGGTATTGAAAATATTACCCGTACCAGCATTGAAGTGGGACAATATCACTATGGACTTCGTCACTGGTCTTCTGAGAACTTCCAATGGAAACAATGCGATATGGGTTATTGTGGACCATCTCACCAAGACTTTCCATTTTATCTTCATTCGGGAAGATTTATCCCTTGATCAACTTGCCAGAATTTATGTGAAGGAAGTGGTAAGGATTTATGGAGTTCTACTTTTTATCATATATGATCATGATCCAAGGTTAACATCAAAATTCTAGAGAAGTCTTCAACATGATCTGAGCACTGAATTGAATTCTAGTACTTCCTATCACCCCCAAACTGATGGCCAATATGAAAGGACTATTCAAACACTCAAGGACATGTTAAGAACATGCTCAATGTAATTTAAAGGTGGATGGGATCAACATCTCACTTTAGTTGAGTTATCTTAAAACAATACCTTTCACTAGAGCATTTAAATGGCACCATATGAAGCTTTATATGGTAAGTGATGTATAAATCCTACCTGTTGGTATGAATCTGGTGAGACAATGCTTCTTGGGCCTGATCTTGTTCAATAGATGCCAGAAAAAGTCTATTCCATCCAACGACACATTAAGGCTACTTAGAGTTGAAAAAAGAGCTATGCTGACAACCGTCGAAGGGACTTGGAGTTCGATGTTGGTGACAAGGACTTTCATTGAATTTCACCTTGGAAGTGAGTCATGAGGTTTGGGAAGAAAGGGAAGCTTAGCCCTGGGAACATTGACCCCTATGAAATCCTTGATCGCATAGGAGCAGTGGCCTATAAGCTTTCACTTTCTCCAAATCTAGCTAAAGTTCATGATTTCTTCCACGTATCCCTCTTGAGGAAGTACATACCTGACCCTTCACATGTAATAAATCCATAAGTGGTACAACTTCAACAAGACCTATCTTATGAGGAACAGTCTGTGGAGATCTTGGATCGTAGAGACCAGGTTCTATGCAACAAGACAACTCACCTTGTTAGGGTGTTGTGGAGGAACCACAAATGAGAAGAAGCCATGTGGGAACCAATGGAGACTATGAGGTAGAAGTACCCAAACCTTTTCTCTTATGAGGGTACCAGTTAAAATTTTTGGGCCAAAACTTCATAAGGTGGGGAGAATGTAACGACCCGAACTTTTTAATAATATTGTTTTCCTAATTTTGTGTGTTATTTTATTTTATACTCAACAAAACTATATCCTTTAATTAATGAGGTAATACTGTTGGGTTTTAACTGTTATATAATTGTTGGTCAATATGACTATTGGAAACTAAACTCTTAACTTTACAATTATTGTTTTATAAATACATGTGATATTGGTTATATAATAAAGAAAGAAGAGTCGATAGCCTCATCCATTAGACTCGAACTGTATGAAGCCTATCTTTTAGATCTTGGGAAGGAGGTAGCGTCTTTGGTCTTTTCTCTGGATCAATCCCAAGCTAAGCTTCAACATGTGAAGCTTGAACGGAATTGCTTAAGGGAGAAGTTCAATCTGAAAGAAATCACCACTCAGGCAATGTTTTCTGAGCTACCCCAAGATTTTATCACCATAGCCAGCCTTACACTTAGGTCCTATGCAGGTGTTATAAGGGGCTATGTAATGAGGCCTTAGATACTTTTTCTAATCCCTTGGTATAAATAATCTTTTTATTTCTTATTATGGAAAAATTTGTGTTTTTCAAATGTTCGGATAAATATAGGATGAATATTATTGATGAATTTTGGAAAAAGGGTATTTTAAAATATTCATATAAATTTTAAATAATTAATAATGTGTAATGATTTTCAAAAAAATGGTCTTCTATAATTGTGATCAGTAAGAAATTTAGAGTCTAATAAGATCAACTTAATTTTTTAGTGAATCCAAAAGTATGAATAGTTATATACCCTTATGAATAGTAATGAATAGTAAATTTTCCAAAAAAATATAAACTTCACCCTAGAATGTATAAATACAATTTAGAAATCATAAAATTGAAAAAAGATCATAATATAAGTTTTGGTATTTTTGTATGCCATGAATATTTTATTTACAATTTTATAATTAATTTAATAATTTAAAATGGAAATTTATTTTCATAAAATGTAATCATAAATTGTTACTTTATTTTATTATATATATACAATAATTTCATGGGATATTGATTACTTTCTTAAGGTGTTACAAAACAAGTTATAGTTTTAGAGTTGTTTTTTAATAAATAATGATTTAATTTAAAAATTAAATTATAAATATTTAGAAAATTATTTCCATAAAATCGAGTTAATTTTTGAATTCATAGAATCGATATTAGGTTAGGTTGATTTTTTTGGATTTTTCTGAAATAGTTGAATTTTCGGTGAATAGTAAAAATACAGTTTTGAGTTTAGGGAGTTTAATGATATCATTAATGTCATTAAATAATTCTGGTCGACTTATTAATATTAATATATGCTATGAGGTGTCCCAATTTTCCAATACCATGGTAAAATACCATGGGCTAGCCCATGGTTTTGAAAATACCACCGATGAGGTGTCCCTTGGAAATTAATAATTTATTCCCTCACGTTTCCTATAAATACCAAACCATTACCTCATTCCTATGATTCAAAAATCCTCATCATTGAATTTCTGGTCTTTTTACCTCCCAAGGAGTCCTCCCAAGTTTCGCTCAATCCCCCCAAGGTCCCAACATTCACGTTTTCAAAGTTACTCTTCAAGGTAAGGGATCCTTTCACCCTCCTCTTTTAAGTCATGACTTCCTTTATGTTATGTCTTCTAGTTTCCATTTTATTATATGGAGGTATGTTATTATATATCATTATTACTTTCCATTTAATTTCCAAATTATGAGATACCCTTTCGTCTCTTATCAATATATTTTCTGAATTTTTAAGTGACATTGTTAGGCAGCTGAATTTTCGTAAAGGAAATCGCATCTTCTTTCTTCCTTCGAGTTTTATTTTCATATGGTATTTCCTTAAAATATCCATACAATGAAATTATTTTATTATTATATACCCCTAATTTATAATTAGTTATTTATTAGTGGGTGAACCATGCTGCTTATTTTTTTAATTTTTTTTTAAACCCAAGTTATATGGTCGTTATGCTGCAGAAATTTCGTCTCAAAATTTCTCTCTCTTTCTCTCAAGAAATTCTATTGTTTTATATATGTGAATACCGAGACCTATTTTGTTTCCATGGGTGTTAATAAATAAAAAAAATGATATATTTGATTCAGTAATTGACATACATGTAACCCTCACTCCCTTTCCATGGTTTATAAATGACATAACGATCTTATTTTTAAGCACTTTTAAAACGTCATGATTTTGAAGTGAAACCCATTTAATTTACTCTCTTTGGGTTATTTATGAAATGTATGATTACTATCTATGTGGATCACAAGAAAATAAAGACATATTAAGGGTGTGTCCTGATTGTAATCTAATGCATTGGGTAAATAATTAATCTCTAGAGATGACAAGTTTCACGATACCTTGGTGAATAACCTTGGTAATTTTTTATGACACCTTGGGGATGAACCTTGGTGATATGTTCATGAATTTATAAATGAAATGTTGTAGCCACATATTCAAGTTTTGATTCGTGTTCTTTTTAATATGATATGTCTCTTTTTCTATTTCTCATTCCTATATGTAAATCATCAAGTTCTTATTGATATCCCAAGTAAACTGTTACCCTTGTTTACCCTTACTAGACCTTCTGCTCACCATTTCCTTTGATATATGTCTTCATGTTATGAGATGCCATGATTTTTAATTAAGATGAATTTATGATGAATTTTTACAAGTGGATTAGAATAATTTTTTATGTTTTATGTTTTATGTTCCGGATTTCCATGACACCAGACTTTATAGATCCTATGAATGTAAAATGTAATGAAAAGTTATGAAATAGAAAGGGGGGATGCTATACTTGGAACTCCTCATCCCAGCTTATTCATTGTGATATAATCTCTCCACATTCACATGGTTGTTCAACTAGGCTTCTTGTGAAAACACAGGCTGGTCCCGATGGTATTTCAGATGAAGGTTCTAAATACAATCTTTTATAATGAGTGTTGCGAGTAGCTCTAATACCACCCCCTAAAATCATCAATTTGGGAACTATTGGATGTTGATTCCAGATTAAGAATATAAAAATGATTAATTAATTGAAATTATATGTTTTTGATATATATATTTGAAATAGTATACTTATAACTATAACTGGATATGGAATGGAAAACTCTCTCATGTGGCGATTATTTTTTCACAATCCCTTCATTCTTATCTCTTCAAATTTTTTTTAATTTCTTGCATTGAAAATGTAATTTTCATTTAATTTTATGTTTGAAACTAATGTGTAATCCATACAGTAAAGAATAGGGTATGTGACTTAATTAAGAGATATTAATTATAATTCTAAAGAAGGTATAGGTAGTGACATAACATAATAATATAATATTTATTGGGAAAAATATCAAAACATAAAATTTATGACTTAACAAACAACAAACTCTAATTAGAATGTTAATAAAATGTATGATTTGTTTTTCTTATTCTATATTCAATTAGATACCATCCATTTTATATTAGGTTATTTGGTTTATTTGTTTTATTAAATTGGGCCCTTTGGCTATTTTTGGGTTATGTTATTTTTTTTATATATTGTTTAGGTCATTTAGATTATCTTTAGGTTAGGTTATTTGGTGATTTCATCATCTTCTCATTTGAATAAATAATTGGCCATTTGGTTCAATTTGGGATGGTAATTTTTTCATTTTTAGGTAAGATAATTCAGTTCATTTTGGTAATTTTAATTAATTTGGAAACATTTAAATTTCATTTGATTGTTTTTGATTGAGAATTCTTATTATTTTAATATGTTTTGTTTCAATTCATACTGATTTTGTTCTAATTCCATTGTTTAAGTTTTTTTTTGTTTTTTGGGTTATAATATAGTTCTATTAAATATTATGAAATGAAAATAAAAGAATAATGGAACAAAATTATTTTGAAAATTCTCATCAAGGACAAGTTTCATACAAAATTAAACCAACATTAAGGAAATTTTAATAGTACTATCTTTAATGACCAAATTCAATCTAAACTGAAATAAATGAGAATGTATATGTTTGATTCTACATCATACCAACCACAACAACAATTTCATTGTCAACTCAAAAAATTGGACAATTTGAGACATCGTAATTAATAAATTTCTTAGGGAAAATGGGGGAATTGATAGCGTAAATTTCATCCCCACCACCATCAAAAATATGTACTGGGGATTATTTAATAATGACACTAAATTCAGGTGTTGAAAATCCTTCACATAAAAAAATTATTCTCCAATGATACCAAATTATATGGCTCATCGGTATCAAGGATGCGGTTCATGGAAACAACTCTAAACTGATATTCATCAATAAATATTATATGTCTCATCATTTAATCAAACCACATGCATTTTTTCAAAGTTTCCCAAGGGAGAAATAATCAAATATTATTATTTTCTCAGTAAATCCAAAATATGATGAATATTCATATCAAGTCCAACTATCTGATTCATTAGCATAGAATTCAATCATTGTAGTTACCATAACACTATCATGTTCTGTCCTCATGTTCACTTTTTGATCCATGATAATAAATTTATATCCACTGGTCACCATTAATATTTATTAACTAACTTCAATATTAGGAAGAGTAGACGAAGATGTTATTTCATGAGAGATGTATTCAACATGTAAACTCAATACCTGAAATATAACTGAATATTAACAATATGTTGATATATATTTTTTATTTTAATTTAGTAATACAGTTTCTACCAATTTCAACTAAGACAGTTACTCTTTTATATAAAATGTATCTCTCCTTCTCAGAGTTAATGAATAGTGATTTCTATTTATAATGATTTTATGATTTCTGCATAAATAGATGAAAATAGTTTAGAACAAATATATAATTACTTGGGATGATATAACATATACATGTTCTATTTTCTTACTTGATTTACCTGTAAAAAAAATCACAGTTAAACCAGATTGTGTGATGTGTTGTCTCCCTCTATTCAATGCTCAATGTAGATAATTTAGATTATAACGCCCCAACATTAACCACAGAGTATCATCTAGATATTCACATGACTTTACGAGTGCATCCCAGTACACAAGATATTACTTACTAGTAGCAAGGGTATACATCGGTTAGTTGGGAGACAATACCCTCAGTATCCTATAGTGGCACAATAATAATCATAATAAATAATGTAATAAATATAATTAGCGTAAATTTGGAAATATAATGAAGGCACATATGTCATAAAAATAAATGGGCTCCTAAAGAGGAAAGACATATTAGAATAATATGTTAATATAAACAATGAAACAAACAATGGATCCTTTAGAGTCTATCCTAGTCAGCTAGATCTCTACACTTCTCAACTAAATAGTCCAAAATAGGGCAATTTCCCTTCACTATCTCTCTAGTCAAGAAATATATAAGATCATTGAAATTTATGAGTGTGGATTGAGTTCAATATTCAATAGGACACCACCAATTTCCCAATAACATGTATACACATGCATAATAGTGTATAACATGATAACTAATTAAAGTGCATGAAATTAAAAATCATATCTTGCATTCGTGCATTCATGCACTAACCAATCCATGATAATCCTTAGTTGTGCCTTCATCAGCTCCTCAATGGAGAAATATCACACTGGTAATGGATACATCAAACATTTAGGATTCAACTTCAAGCTACTCAATATCCAGACTGGCCCTAGACCTTTGGGTCATACCATAGTTGACCATTATATCATGCTGCTATCTCAATGGTCAGGTCACATAGACCATCATTCCCCATGGCTACAACATAGGTCATGTCACTCATTACTGTCATGACCCTAAGTTAGGCCATACTAGACCATCATAACGCACTTCTGCCACATGACTCTAGATACTCATGACCTTCATCCCCCAAGATCAGGCCGCACAATTCCATCATGCTCGATCGTCTGTCTCGACCCCGTTATCATATCACATGCAGCATCTAAACATGCTCCCCATTTTAGGATACAATGTAACAACCCCCTCCCTCTAAAGATTCCCCTCCTAGTTCATTATTGAATAAATGGAGATAGTGACCCCAGATTCCCACCTCTAGTTATCTCCAAGTTAGTGACTAATTTCAATGGTATAACAACCATGCATATGGGTGGCATTACCCTCTATAAGATAACAAGATTAGGAGATAGGGAGAATCAATAATAAAAACTCAAATAAATGTATATAAAATAAATCACATGTTCCAATATTAAATTTCAAAAAGTACTAAAGAACTGAATGGAAAACTACAAGTACCAAAAAGGTAAAGATGGAAGTGTTCATGAAGCCCAAATAGCACTAAAAAATCCTCGATCTAGTAATATCCACCAACATTTTCAACTTTCTCCAACTGACCTAAAAAATAAGTTATATATACATAGGGTGATAGTAATAATATACTTAGTAGTATCCTACCTATATCCTCTAGAAAAAGTAATGAAATAATTCTAAATCATAGTGAATCAAGAGTGAAACTAACTCAACACCTAAACAGGTATACTATGCTCCTAGCCTCAACATGGCCTACTCTCACCAAGTATATCATAGAAGAGGGAATTATATAATATGAAAACATCAAGAATACCATGCTCACACTTCCCCACTGGTTTCCCCCTCTACGCCAATGTTTCACATCTTGAGAAAACTCTCTCCAATATAGTTCGGCCAGAAGAAAACTCGGCAAGGCGTCACAATATGTTCCTCATGCATCACATCATCCCATCCACATATCCATATAGTAACCAAGTAGCTTCTAGGATCCACCATAGCCCGTGTGATTTTTATCATACATCAGGTATTATAGCTCAATCCATTACATCCATTACCACTAGTAAGTACCTGATTCCATCATATCATATACCCATCAAACCTATAATAATCCTTTGGATACTATCTCTGAGGATACATGCATGTCAAATAGCCACAAGGTATCACATCCCTCAACACACGTATATGGGAAAACTAACCATTGTGCATATCATTACACGTAACTACCAAAAGAAAAGTGTGGGGCTAGAGGGGGTAGTTAGAAATCCCTCATCCAACAGAAAATTTGGGGAAAACACCATCTAAGAGTTCACTGGTTGTTAGTATCCCTAACTAAAATGGGTGGGGTAGTGTATGAAATCATATAATATAGATGATATAATATAGCTTCCCACAACACTAGGGGAATAAACTAATCTTATACTCAACTATATCTAATGTTACGTAGACTCTCGAATACCACTACTAAGATTATATATCCTATAAGAAAACGAAAATATAAAGTGATACATTAATTAATTGTTTTATTTTAATTAGTTCATTTATTTTAACTAATTAATTATCCTTTAATTAAGCATTATCATAATTCCACATTACATTACATTAATTACCAGAGTATAATCTAAGCCCTCTAGGGATAATCCTAACAATGCCCATATTTTCTCAAGATTAATATCTTTAAGAATTTTAATTCCATCATAATAAACCCCATTTGATAAACACATATTTATTCATTATTAAAATCAATCCATAATATAGGTACACTAGGAAAACTAACCTGAGCTACCACGATTAAAAAACATGAAACCAAGAACATCTAGGTACCTCAAGATGTAGGGAAAGGAACGAATATAAGACAAGAAACATAGAAACCATCCATTAAACATATTTATAATGACAACCCCATCTCTCAAAATCACAACAACAGGTAAGATTGGGTTCAGACTATTCAATCATATTTGGTTACATCCCCAACACTCACATGATTATACTGATACATCTCACCATAAAAATAATCACTAATGTCACATCATCCAAGCCTCCAGCAATAATATTCAATAAGGAAACTAGGCCCTCAGAACATGGAATCCACCATTCACACGTAAACACTCTCTCAAGACTCTAAACTCAAGGAACTCAGCTTTCTCAATAAAAAATGAACCTCAAGACCCCATAATTTTTTTATCACACTATCGGTTCTTGTTCCTTATTGAATTTATTGATTCATTATTTAGTGTTTCCAACTATGGGAAACCTATTGTATCAATCTATAACAAGCTATCAAAAGGAAAAACATTCTCTTAGCATTTATTCTAGTTTCAAAAATTCAAGAGAAGTGTCATCCTCATTTGTCATGCATTTTTTTATTATTAATAAGAAACATCATGTTAAACATTATTTCAATTCCATTAACAAATAGATGCTCCTTTTCAATTAAACATTATCATTGCATCAATTTGATCATCATAAACTTAAAACAACAATTGAATTCATTAAACATGCCTCTTTATTCTTTAGCTATTTAATTATCAATTAATTCTGGGTTCACATTCATTAACCATTTCCATCAATAGTAACATGATAATCCATAAAATAAACAAACATGATAGCAAAGAAAGGCATAGATATCACATTATCAAGAAAATTACAAGGCAAACTACTTCCAAAGTATAAATAAACATCATCTATAATAGGTTATTTCTATCCAGTTTCATTAATCAATTTCAATAATTGTTAGGAAAAATTAATTTCCATCCAAAAGGATAAATCATGATATCTTTTTGATTGAGTATAAATAAATGGATAAGCAATGAATCCCCTGCCTCAAAGGCGTTAACTTTCTTCTCTTAAGAATGAAAAAACATTATGGATCATTGATAACCTCTTCCACAAGGAACTAAATCCATCCAAGGATTCCATGAAACAAATTCACCATCAAAAACCAAGAAAACCCCCATTTGAAATGATGAAGATCAAATGCTATAGAAATTGGAGAATATACAGGATGAAATGAGATCAAACTGGGAGAAACATCTAGAAAACAAATAAGGAACACATCTTGGATCACCACATATCACCATGGATCAAAGATATAAGCCAATAATTGATCCCTAGTTAAAGGGGTCTTGAAAAAACTAGTGAATGGACCAATGGATCCCCCAGATTTGAGAGAAATTGGTAGAGTTTTGAGAAAACCTGAGTAGGTAAAATATTTAAAGATGCATTGCACATGGAATTTACATGACATTTATACCATTGTTACAGTGTCTAAATGTTAGGCTTTAGGTTTTAGTAAAAAATTTCTATCCACATTTTATTTTAACCTAATTATTTACACATAATATAACACACTATGAATCATCCTAAAAAAGTTTTGAACCTCATTTATATGTGTGTAAATATTAAACGGTTTTTAATATCCCTATTTATAGAATTTTCAGTAGACAACACATCTAGCATTATTATATACCTTCTTCAAGGTCCATGAGATTTGTAAACTCACAAACGACCAGACATCCCAGATACAAGAATTTACATTAGATAACACTAAAGATATTCTCATCCTTAGGAATCCAAAACCAATCCTTGAGATATATGAGTAGGGGTCATCCAAACAGCCACCTCGTGAGATACATCTCAAGAATCTCACCATCTTAGGAGCTCAACCACCTCACTCATAAAAACCAGACCAAACCATAAAACTATAAAAACCATCTCCCAAAAACTCTTCCATGAGAAATCCCTCTCAAAACAAAGTAATTCCACAAGAAGAAGAAAGATGAAACAATTTCATAAACCATTATATCACCAAATGCAAATATCATTACAATAGAAGAGATAAACAATAAACAGATCGGGGTACTCAATATACATATGCAAATCATGTTCCCAAGTACTATCCTCTACACAATTGTTGTTCCACAAGAATAAAACCAAGGGAATAGCACACCCAAGATTCATATTCTCCTGGAATTACTGGATCTGCACAGGTTTCTCCTCAAAGGTTTCATATTCATTAACATCGATCTCACCCCAATCGATGACATGTAAGTTTTCATGAAGATAACTAAGGAGTTGACACACATTAAAGACATTATGTGTCCAAATCATCTATGGGGGAAATGTTATCTGATATTCCATAGCTCCAACATGTGGAAACACCTCATAAGTACGAACCAAATGGGTAGAAAGTATAACCCCATGTTCAAACCTTCACTGCTCATTCTGATTATTCACCTTCAAGAAAACATGATCACCCACGTCAAAATCTAGAGAACTCTTCCTATAATGGGCATATAATTTTAGATTATCCTATGTTTCCTACATCCTCCCACAAATTACCTAAAACATATTTGTCTTATTTTGTACCAGTTACAGCCCAAGAATTGCTACCTCTCAGACCCTGGTCCAGCACAAAAGAGAATGTATAGTTTGATCATACAAATCTTCAAATAGCGCTATACCAATGGCGGAATGAAAACTGTAATTTTAATAAATTCAACCAATGGTAGGTGCCTCATATATAGACCTCTAAATTCTAGAACACTATATCACAACAAGTCTTTAGGATTATTTATGGTCTGCTCTACCAGACATTCTATTTATGGATGAAAAGATGTGATAAGGCATAATTGTGAAAAAAACTCATTCGAGAGACCTCTCCACACCCTATAGGTAAAATAGGGGCCTCAATAAGAGATGATCATCCCTGGGACTCTGTGGAGAAGCACCACATCCTCTAGATACTACCTCGATAAAACCTCCATTGGGATCGGCTCCATGGTCACTATAAAGAGTGTTGATTTCTTTACATGATCAATTATCAACCATATAAGAACATAGACTCCCTGAGATTTAGGTAAATCAATAACGAATTCCATCGATATTTCCTCCCACTTCCACTAGGGAACATCAAATAGCTAGAGAAAACCCCCAGGATCATGGTGCTCGACCTTCACTATCTGGTAAACCAAACATCTCGAAAAAAACTTTGAAACTACATGATTCAACCCAAGCCACCAAAAATGAACTCCCAAATATTGGTACATATTTTTTATGTTGAGATGCACTTACAAATTTGAACTATGGGACTCATGGAGAACCATTTCACACATCTCCTAAGGAACAAAAATAATTCTATAAAACAGCACCCAATTTTTTCAATCCTCAGACCAACCATCATGGGCATCACCAAAAACAAATCAGTCTCTCCAGACCTTTCACCTTACAATTCCCCAATTGCGACTCCCCAACCTAATACACCAAATAAGATTATACTATCATCTGGAAGGGAAAACCTTTACCTATAACCTCTCTCATATCAAGATTCATCGCTAAGAGTTCTTCTATCACTATCCAGGATTCCCTAGATTGACACAAAACATTACTATGTGACCTGTTGATCAGCACATCATCCAAAACATTTCCCCTTCCTGGAGTATACTAAATCTTTAAGTCCTAATCCTGCAAGAAATATATCCAATTTCATTAGAATAAGTTAATTTAATTCTATGAGAAGAAATACCTCTATCTCCAATGATCTATAATAAACAAAATGTTTTTTTCGATGAGGTAATGTTCCCACAATTTCAAATAAAACACAAATCTCATTTACAGAAGATCATGTTTGGCATAGTAACACACGTGGGGATGTAACTATCGAGACCCATATAACAAAACCTGATCCCTTCTATAAGATAACACATCCTAATACAAGATGAAAAGCACATAGAAAACCTCAAATTGAACTCTCTCTACATGAAAACAAAGAAATGGGGTGCTAAACACCATCTCTTTTAGGTACTCAAAAGCTACATAACACTATTTATTCCAAAAGAACCCCTGATTCTTTCTAAGGATTTCCTAAGAGTTATAACATGAGAGAAATCAGATACAAACCTCCTGTAATAGCCTACAAGACCAAGGAAAAAATGAACCACTTCCACTATATTTTGGGATTCCCAATACAAAGCCGCCTCTATCTTTGAAGGATTCATAGATACTCTTTGATGGGACACTACATGCCCAACAAAATTACTACATGAGAACAGAACATTCACTTGGAAAACTTCCCAAATAGTCATTCATGATGAAGAACTCCCAAAACTAAACTCATATGCTTTACATGCTCCTTCTCAAACACAGGGTACATAAGGATTTTGTTGATGAAAACCACCATGAACTTACACAAGAAATCTCTAAACACTATATTCATCAACCCCCGCTACAAAATAAACAGTGTTTAGCGGCGGTTTTGTGGCGGCGGTTCACAAAACCGCCGCTAAACGTTTTCCGAAATATATTTCGCGGCGATTTTTAATAAACCGCCGCTAAACCTTTGTTTTTTTAAAAAAACCCCGACCCTTCCCTACCCCGACCCCTTTCCCTGCAACCCTCGCCCGCAGCCCCCCGCGACCCTTCCCTGCAACCCTCGCCCGCAGCCCCTCGCGACCCCCCGGCGATCCCGCGACCTCCTCCGGTGACCCCGCGACCTCCTCCGGCGACCCCGCGACCTCCTCCGGCGACCCCGCGACCTCCTCCGGCGACCCCGCGACCTCCTCCGGCGGTGCCTGCGACCGGCAACCCGCGACCCCCTTCTCCCGACGACCTTTCTCGCTTCGACTTCGGCCCCAAAGTGAGTTTTCTCTATGTCTACTGCTTGACATACTCGTGATTATTCATGTACCATATAAAATTTCATAATGAGAAAATTATTTGTGTGGATACAATGTTGATGCATTATTTTTATGATGATACGATAGTGTTTTTAAAGGAAAATGAGAACAGTCTTGGATTAATTAAAAGTTATTGGTTAGTAATTAATTTGGAATTAAATGATTAATTGGTGTAAAGTTAATTAATAGACTAGGGTAAATTATAGATTAGGGTTATGTTAGTTGGATTAAACATCACCAATGATCACTTGATAATGAATTAAGAGGTTGATCATTGATATCTTAGTTGGCCAAGATCTAAGAGTTTTACTTCATAATATACTAGATATGTGATGTATATAAGTGTGACTATCCTTGTGGTATTATTTTATATTGATGGGGGTGACTGATTGTGATTTTTATATAAAAGTTAAATGTATTTCAAGTTGTATTATAGGTTTTACTAGATATAATGACCAAGTTTATGATCCATGAGTCGTACCCATAGACCCGACCATCTGGTGAAACCTATGGTGAGGGTGTTATTATCACTGAAGGTTAGTTCTATGAAAGGGGTGAGGACTTATGATATGTCTAGGATGATTTGTGTTTTTTATTTTTACAGGATTTTTAAGGGATTTGGTACTTGAATTGGGTTTGATTCAATATGTATTTATTCTCAGATGTTGAAAAATAGGGATATTGATTTGGGGTTGCAAGGTAAAATCATATTCAGCCTAGTCTTGGGATGATTTGGATAATGTGGAAAAATGATTCATCCAGGTGAAATAATAATTGGATAGTTATCAATAATAATCCTTATAAAGGTTAGTTAATCTAGGAAAAAGTGACCTTTGATAAGATACTTATCATTCATTTGAGATAGGGATTTCATGTTAGCATAATTATTTTACTCATAAGGAAATTAGGATGATTGTATGTTTTTAGAAGCATGGTTGGAATGCATGGAAGTCTTGATAACTAAATTATACACTAAGATATGAGTAAAAAATATAAATACATTCAATATTAATGGGGTTTTGGGAAAAGGAAACCTTTTCAAGGTGATTCACAGATGGGGTGTAAGGAAAGAATTCTAGGAAATGGATACACTCGTACTAATGATTTATGGTGGTGATTTTGTAAATAGGTGATAAGGTTGGTTGATTTGGATCTTAATTCATATGTATATCATAATATAATGGGATAATAATAAAATATCAATGTGGTAAGAGTGTTCATCTGGGGTTGAAATCAAGGGAAATTTCATCTTGACCATGTAAAGTGGTCTATAAAAATCCACTAGGGTGAGATATTGTGGGAGATCTAGAAATTATGGAGAAACATGTAAGAGGGTGGGGGTAAATTCATCTAGTGATCAGCTCACACTTCATTTTGGTGGGTACAAGTACAGACATTGATGTGATAGAATTTTAGTAGTGTGGGGAAGCCTGGTGTGAACAAGTGGTGTTATGATTAATCAGTGATTATAGAATGATTATATGATGATTTAATGGGGTATTTTTTATAGTTTTCATGGTTGGGATTTTATTCCATGACCATTAAAATGAATAGGGTGAGGTGTATTTCCCAAATAATTAATCTAAAAATTGAATAAAGTAAATAAATTGAGTCAACTTTCTATCATCGAATAGTGATTAAGATATTTAATGATAGGAAGCACCGACAGTAACATATAGGTAATTTAACTCCCTATTTTAAGTGAATAAATGAAATTTTAATCATGGAAAATGGTGATTGATTTGTGTATTTTATTGTGAGGATGGTTCCGAAATCTCCCATTGTGGATTCTCCCACTCTTAGGGTTTCCTAATCTACATTGTAGTGTCGATCCCCTTGGTTTCGCCAATAGGAACTGACCACATTGTCATGACACGTCAAATTGATTATATCTTTAAAGTTGGTTTATGGTCTAGTTAATACCCTAGTTCATCTCTCAAGGATAATTGATAGGTT
This sequence comes from Viscum album, assembly GCA_963277665.1. Classification (NCBI taxonomy): domain Eukaryota; kingdom Viridiplantae; phylum Streptophyta; class Magnoliopsida; order Santalales; family Viscaceae; genus Viscum; species Viscum album. The sequence goes on from OY728134.1 coordinate 1,007,891,298, forward strand.
TATAGTGTGTATTTTTAATAAAAATGACTAAAGTTCACCTCTCAACTATTTATTATCAACATAAAATGAAAATTAAAGGTTTAGGTAATGTTACTATACCACCGCACAAGAGGATATCGATAAGGCACTACACTACCCTGTGGAGAGCCAATCGGAACACCTTTGTTCCAATCCTCTCCACAACTCATGGCCCAAAATTCTTAGCACCACCTCACCTAGTTACCAAAATTATAATGGTGACACAAACTCATTGTCGCTGAAGGGACACATAGATTCCAACCAGAGGCATCCGGATTGCCTTCATCCTTTAGGAGAAGGATCCACGGGTCCTTGGTGACGCGTACGAGTAACATGCAAGAATGATGGACCACATTTCTTTGGCCTTTGGACAAAAAAACCAGTAAAATCTCCAAAATACCTTCATATCATGCATTAACCAGTAAAATCTCCAAAATACCTTCATATCACACAGTTCTGAAAAGAGTCACTAATTAAAAGAAAGTCACAAATTTAGATACATCTCGAGATGGTCCGTTTATAAACATTTTGAGGGACACTACTAAAGACATTCTCAGATATGAACACATCCCCCACTTTTAGATCGTTGTCTACTACAATGATCTTCCAAACAAGATATGCATTAGAACGCTCATGATACATAGAGCAATTCACTGGCCACCTTCGAGAATGATCTGAAGCACAAACCATGACAGCATTATGTTTTTAACTTCAGCACCTCAATTGAGAATGTGACACCTTTCAGGACTTGGCGCCATTGTATTTCGTTTCGTCCACTGAATGGGTCTATCCTTTTATTTAATTTTTTTAACTTCAGTCAAATATTCTAGAAAGATGTCGCGGCAGATCCTTCACCATTTTGTTTTGCTGAACATCTCATTACATTGTTAAAAAAAGCAGGGTGTCTTGCATGGGCAATACGTTCCTGTATTGAAGATGATGCACTCCCATTTATTCGAACCCACAAAACCACCCCACGGCGCGACGGTCATCGGGAGGTGCCTGGGATCCTCCCCGCCTTCCAGTAAAATATGAGTCCCTATTTTCTCATATTTTACTGGAAGGCGGGGAGGAACCCAGGCACCTGCCGATGACCGTCGCGCCGTGGGGTGGTTTTGTGGGTTCGAATAAATGGGAGTGCATCATCTTCAATACAGGAACGTATTGCCCATGCAAGACACCCTGCTTTTTTTAACAATGTAATGAGATGTTCAGCAAAACAAAATGGTGAAGGATCTGCCACGACATCTTTCTAGAATATTTGACTGAAGTTAAAAAAATTAAATAAAAGGATAGACCCATTCAGTGGACGAAACGAAATACAATGGCGCCAAGTCCTGAAAGGTGTCACATTCTCAATTGAGGTGCTGAAGTTAAAAACATAATGCTGTCATGGTTTGTGCTTCAGATCATTCTCGAAGGTGGCCAGTGAATTGCTCTATGTATCATGAGCGTTCTAATGCATATCTTGTTTGGAAGATCATTGTAGTAGACAACGATCTAAAAGTGGGGGATGTGTGCATATCTGAGAATTTCTTTAGTAGTTTCCCTCAAAATGTTTTTAAACTGACCATCTCGAGATGTATTTAAATTTGTGACTTTCTTTTAAATAGTGACTCTTTTCAGAACTGCGTGATATGAAGGTATTTTGGAGATTTTACTGGTTAATGCATGATATGAAGGTATTTTGGAGATTTTACTGGTTTTTTTCCAAAGGCCAATGAAATGTGGTCCATCATTCTTGTATGTTACTCGTACACGTCACCAAGGACCCGTGGATCCTTCTCCTAAAGGATGAAGGCAATCCGGATGCGTCTGGTCAGATTTACGTAGGTCAGTTGTTGTTTCCAATTAAAGTGGTGCCCATTTTAAACAAGAGAGCGACTCTTTGGGTGGTAGCGGTCACATCGTGCCTCGGATTGAGGCGGGGTTGACTCGTACACGTCACCAAGGACCCGTGGATCCTTCTCCTAAAGGATGAAGGAAATCTGGATGCGTCTGGTCAGATTTACGTAGGTCAGTTTTTGTTTCCAATTAAAGTGGTGTCCATTTTAAACAAGAGAGCGACTCTTTGGGTGGTAGCAGTCACACCGTGCCTCGGATTGAGGCGGGGTTGACTCGTACACGTCACCAAGGACCCGTGGATCCTTCTCCTAAAGGATGAAGGCAATCTGGATGCGTCTGGTCAGATTTACGTAGGTCAGTTTTTGTTTCCAATTAAAGTGGTGTCCATTTTAAACAAGAGAGAGACTCTTTGGGTGGTAGCGGTCACCCTTCGACATATCCTACAATGTCTTCAGACCCCACCCTTTCCCCTCAGCTGTCAAAAAAACCTAAAAGACAATGGCTAGAAATGATCATTCCAAAATGCATTTAAACTGAAACCTTCCAGAAAAAAATAGAGTACAATACCTGCAAGTTGTAACTTAGGTCGCTTTGCACAAGCCGATTTCCACATTGTTTGTAGCAACCACATTTGCTCCAACACTCTAATGATCTTCATTGCTTAATGTCTTTTATACTCTTCCAGAAACCCTTCTCTAAGAAGGTCAACTATCGTGTATGCATACTCACCTTCAAATGTGACATGTACGAGTCAACCCCGCCTCAATCTGGGGCCAGTTGTGACTGACACAACTCCAAGTGCCTCTGTTTTGTTCAAAATGGACTTATTTTTAAGTGAGAAATCAACAACTGACATACGGGAAACCGACCAAACGCCTTCGGATTGTGTTGACACTTTAGGACAACGATTCATGGGTTATATGTGACGTGTACGACTCAACCTCGCCTCAATCCGAGACGCGGTGTGACCGGTATCACTCCAAGTGTATGTATTTAGTTTAAAATGGACAATATTTTACGTACATACGCCAAACTGATCTAACGGCTTCTGATTGCATTGATACATTTTCACAATGATCAATCACTCATGTGTGACGTGTACGATTCAACACCGCATCAATCCGAGGCCCGGTGTGGCCGACACCACTCACAGTGTCACTGTTTTGTTAAAAATGGACTTAATTTTAAGTGAAATCAACAACTGACATACGACAAACCGACCAAACACATTGGGATTCTATTGAAACTTAAGGACAACTATCCATGGGTCAAATGTGACGTGTAATATTCAACCCCTCCTCAATCAGAGAAGCGGTGTGACCGGTATCACTCCAAGTGTATGTATTTAGTTTAAAATGGACAATATTTTACGTACATACGCCAAACCGATCTAACGGCTTCTGATTGCATTGATACTTTTTCACAACAATCAATGACTCATGTGTGATGTTTACGATTCAACACTGCATAAATCTGAGGCCCGGTGTGGCCAACACCACTCATAGTGTCACTGTTTTGTTAAAAATGGACTTAATTTTAAGTGAAATCAACAACTGACATACGAGATGTTATGGTCACTGTTATGAGGATGTTGGTGACATGTACGAGTCAACTCCGCCTCAATCCGAGGAACGGTGTGACCGCTACCACTAATGTGTGACCTGTGTCCATTTTTAATGTTGGTTTTTATTATGGTAAGAGATGTTATGGTCACTATTATGAGGATGTTGGTTTTTGTGTGTAGGGGTTTGTGGTAGTATTCTTTTAGTGATGGAATATGAAATGGTGATGATGTAATAATGTTGTAAGCTGTTGTACATTACAAATATGTGTGGATGTGATATTATGTGGGGCTGATGGGTGAGATGTGGCTGTAGTTTTGGAAAATTTAGGGCAGTGGTGGAGCAGATCCAATATATTTTTTTTTCCAGTTCAACATTTAGCGGCGGTTTTAACCGCCGCTAAATGCCATACCTGTGAACATTTAGCGGCGGTTTTAACCGCCGCTAAATGATGAACTGGGCAGAATTTAGCGGCGGTTTTAACCGCCGCTAAATTTATTATGCTGATATTTCGCGACGGTATTCACCGCCGCAGAATAGGCGCATCAAACGCCTGAATTTAGCGGCGGTTAAAACCACCGCGAATAAGCTGCCCATATAACCGCCGCTAAATGAAGAGAACCCGCCACTAAATGAAGGACCTACGACACATTTCTAAAACCGCCGCGGAATCGAAAAAACCGCCGCTAATAGATTGCCGACGCCAAACTTAGCGGCGGTTTTTGTAAACCGCCGCCACACAATATAGAGGCGGTTTAAACCGCCGCTAAACGGCAAAAAAAACGCCGCTAGGACCGGCATTTGTTGTAGTGCCCATGAATTTGACTAGTACATTCATCAAACAAAATGGTGGCATAACGAACACATAAATCCCATGAAATCATTGGAAAAAAATCATCAGAATACCATCATCCTTCACCCTCATCAGATGATATCCCTACCAAAGATAAATCATTAAGAATCAACTAGCTCCCTTCATCTGACTGAATAAATCATTAATCCATGGATGAGGATAGTGGTTCTTCACTATAACTTGGTTCAAGGGACAATAATCAATACAAAGTGTAAAACTGCCATCAGCCATCTTCATGACCCAAACTGGGGAACCCAAAGGTGATACACACATCTGAACAAAACCTATCTTCAACTAATCATTGAGTTTTACTCCCATATCTCACAACTCAAGAGGTTCTACCCTATACAAACACATTTATATAGGAGATATGTTTTGTTATATCTCAATGCCAAACTCAATCTCTCGTTGAAGGGGAAATTCTACAACCTCCTACAAAAATACATTTGGATGCTCTCCGACAACCCTGGGAAACATTGACTTCTGAACCTCTGACAACCACAACATTAGCTCGGACATAAAATATGAAAAGTAAATTACATTCCTTTGACCCATATAAGGGTCTCTATAAACAAAAACACTGATTAATCTCTATCTGAATCATAAAACACGTCCTTCCTCCCAAATAAATCCATTATATCCTTCACTAAATACAACCAATCCATCTTAAGGATGATTTCATATGCATGTATCGATAAACCTAGGGAATATCCCCAATAGTTATGCTACCCCATCTCTAGCTCAGAGCCTCTACATAAATCATTCACATCATCTCAACATCCCACTAGCGTAGTCAATGATACTATAACGGGAATCCTCTCTACCTCATGTCCAAAATCATGGAATATTATAGGTGATATAAACCACTGTGTCTCTCTAAAATCAAAAAACAATCATGTGACCATGTAGAAAACAATAAAAGGGTACCTTGAACGGTGTCTAGATCACCCGTTTCTAGAAACACTAATGCTTGAAGTTGACCACAACCTACACCATGGCCTCTCTGGCCCTACTAATGACCACCTACATGGACATGCTCACATATATAAGAAAAAGGAGTTTATTATGATTTTCTTTTTCCTACCTCATCTCCTCTCTACTGATCCCAGAATAGAAGACCCTACTACTGTTTCCTCGACTTAAAATACAACAATAGGGGAACCTAAATAAGAACACTTAGTGCATGTTGAATGATCAAAAAGTTCAATCACTATCATTGTTGATGACCTCAAACTCCACCATAAAAACATGATGATGTTCACTTGACATAAATCTAAGAGTCCCCCCCCCCCAAGAAATTAATAAGATGATGGCGTGGAACTACCCCCAACTGACTGAAAAAATATTATGTCCTGAAAATTGAGAAACCTGGACCATAGATCAACTTTTTGAGGAATCCCAATGACTCCCCTCACATAATGATCCAATTCAGTGTAATGTCATCTCTGTGCCCTCTCCACTCTCCAGCACCTCAAGATAAGACTTCAACATAAATGTGGGGACATGGTGTGGGATCATTATATGAAAATTGTCCTCAATATTCCTTAATCTAGCCTCCTCGTCTATAAATAAGTCTGAATCATATTAAAGAAGGGTCATAAAATGAATCTCTAACTCCCCCAAACTAGAGCTACAATGTTGGATGGTATGTAGCTCCTAGAGACATTCCACCATAACTGATTCTCGCTCAGATTTACCCAAGATATGAAAGTAGAACTGTCCTTATAGTCTAGCTTGGTTTGTCGAATCCACAGAGACCTAAGAAGTAACCTATAGACACGCACATTCTAAGGACTATTTTTGGACATGATGTGGCCAACTTGGGTTGATTTTATATGGGTTTAAAGGAACTCTAAGAGACTTAAGTGAATTCAATTTAAAATAATGAGTCGATCCTAGGTTATCGCTCGAGGTGGATTGGACGTATTTCCTGTTTAATGATTTCAATTTCTTATATTTGAGATGGGTTCATTTAAGGAGATAAAACAACATCATCACTTAGTGGTTTTATGCCTAAACCCTTTAATACTAATCACCTATACACTTGAAGGATCAATGTTTTGAGAACTACAAGGTAAAGGTTCGTATTAGCACTTGAAGTGTGTGGCCTTAAATTCAACAAGGACGATGAAGTTTAAATATCATCAAATAAATATATCAATTAAAAAAGTGATTATACATTAATGAGGTGATAAATAACATCCAATCCAGACCCTTTCTCCTCCCTTGGATCAACCCATAAGTGGGTTAGCCCTCCATTGATGTTATGGTTTCAATGGAAGTGGGAAGTAGACTCATGAGGGAGGAGTTGAATAAGTAAAGAAAACAATAAAAAGAAAATGGTCACTCCACCGTTGTGTGAATAATTTCACAAGGTTTTGTGTGAATAAATTCACACCTTGAGGCGACGGTATCAAAGTGAGATGGATAAAAATAGAATAATAGTATAAGAAGAACTTTTATTAAGAAACTAGGATTAATTAAAACAACTTACATGTGAAGGAAGAACGTTACAAAGACAAATTGGTAGCATAACATTAAAATGAAACAAAGCACCCAAGATCCCAAAATCCTCCAACACCACTGCCTTAAATAGGCATTTCTGAGCCCTTGGGTAGAGCCTCCAATAGTAAAAAGCATCGCAATTAATTTTGGTAGTCCATAGGTGGTGGAAAGCTTGTGGAATTTGGACTTTTCTACATTTGACCCGAGGTGGCAGCCAGCTTTCATCCACTGAACAGAAGTGCATGGAAGACATTCTAGATGGCCGAATCAGAGTGGGCCATATAAGAATAAAATGTATCCTCTGATGTCTTCTAACCGTCTGCAACATATTTTCCCAAAAGAAGTTATGGTTTGAGATATATGGTTTAATTGGTGGGCTGTTTTTCTGGGCCGCAGAATCTGGCCTAGAATTTTATCTCTAATTTGGGCTGCCTAAATGGACACCATGGAGGCCAAATTAGAATTGTATCCTGAATAGTTATTTGTTCCTATACATTTCTTATAGTATCCCATGAAATTGGGGATTCATTGGGTCTGTATTTTGGGCCCCAGAATCTCATTAGTGGGCTAGTGTCCAGTTTGCCTTCTCCAGAATTGCTTCCTTTCATTGCAAAATATCTCCATCATCCTCCATGAATTCTCCATTGATCCTTGAATGAAACATGTTCATATTGTATTGTAGATCAATTTCCAAAAAAATCAAATGAATATATTCATAATCAGATGAATCATTTGGTACTTTAAATGATGTTCAAAAATGTACCACATAATAGTTCATTTTAATAAGGTATTACAATCATAATGTGAAATGATGTTCAAAGTGTAAAATGCACTAAAATGGTGTTTATGAATAATAAAGAACATGAATATTATGTATATTAACAATTAATATTAGCCTCATTTAGTGGCTAATCACACCCCCCCCCCAACTTTAGTTTTTCTAGTCCCGAGCAAAATATATCTCAACAATATTAAATTCAAATTCCCTTTTCCAAAAACATAGTAATACACAATGATCACCCAAAACCCATATACCAAACAATCATGAAACCCATCAAAATATTTTAATACAAGAGAGTTTCATAAGAAGATCTCAATCCCAAGCCCATTCCTTTGTTCAAATTCATTTCCATATTTTATCCAATATCAATTAAGTATGAGGATGTGTTGTGCATCACAATAGACATGGGGTTTAATCATTATTCAAGGGGAAATTACGAAAGCGCTAGGTGGAACCAAATTTCAATATTAAGATGAGTATTCATTTTTTGTATAATTTTATGTTTTATGTTTTTTTTCAATTTTCCATGGTAATTGAAGTTGAACTCAAAAGAGTCAACCCCTATAGAGAGACTTTGCCGATGACTCCCAAGCTCAAAGACCTTAGGGAACCAAGAGAAGCCCACATACTTGGGCATCATCTTGAGTTAACTCAGTCAAAAAAATTCAAATTACAAAAAATAGAGATAAAATTACTAACTCTGAGCCAGACAACTATGGAGTCATGATCCCCAAGTGTCGAAAGCCGCGCATTAGGTCATTTCATTGTTCTACGCACAATTTTTTTTTTTAATATTTTTTTTTTGAATACTCATATTAGACTAAAATGATCACCAAACCTATGATATTTTTTTAGGGGACCCCATGAACTCAAACTACTACCCCACTATCCATGGGACGTGCATTGTGATCTTTTATTTATTTGGATGAAAATATAAACGATGAAATATCACATTGGACAGCCACACTTTCCAAAATCTATGCTCATGAAATTATACAAGGATTAAAATTAGAATCAAGGCATGCTAAATTATTTGATATTCAGTTTCAAAGTGAACAATGTGTATTACCATGTTCAAAGTTAAAGGAATTCTTCCTTCCATTTACACAATTTTTTTTTCAAATCATTCATTTTTTTTACACAAATTAATTCATTATTTTATCTCCCCCCCAACATAAAATAACACTGTCCCCAATGTTTAAAGAAAAGAAAATTTAGAAGGGGTTAGAGGAATAAAAGGGAAGTTCAATAAGGAAATTTAAATATTAGGATCATGGAATTAAGTCACCTGGTGGTTGAAGTTTGAAGTTCTTGCTGCTCTAATTTAGTCCATTGATATCTATGTCACATGCAGAGTTCCCTAGTGGAAAAAAACAAACAAACAATACAAAAGAGTATATATATATATAAGTAAAATTTAAGTATATATATAAAATAAAATAAACTGATGATACAATGTCTTATTTTTTAAATTTCTAGGTATGGTATTACTCAAGGATCACACCACGTGATACGTATGAATATGGTTCTCCCCTTTCATACCCATCCATACTCATAATAGAAGAACATGTCAACAGTCTATTTTTTTAAATATAAAAATGATTAATTAAAATATAAATTTTATTGAAACAACAAAATGATAGGAAACTTGAAAAACATGGGTTGCCACCCATGCAGTGCTTTTTTTTAATGTCGTTAGACCGACATGGACCTTAAATCTATCAATTTTTTCTTGGTACATAGGTTCGCTCAGTTAACTCAACCTCTATTTCCTGTTTATTGAATGATTCAATGAATGGTTTTAACCTTTGACCATTGACCTTGAAAATGTAACCACTTGTGGGATGTTGAATCTCTACTGCCCCATGGGGGAATACATGATGCACTATGAAAGGACCTGACCATCTAGACCTTAACTTTCCCAGGTGTAAATGAAGTTTTAAACTATACAAGAGCACAACTTTTCCCGGTTAAAAATGTTTGACCTTGATATTCCTAGATTTGTAGGCTTGAACTCTAGATTTATTGATCCTTGAATTTTCATAAGCCTCCATCCTTAATTCCTCTAGTTCATTGAGATCTAATTTCCTTTTTGTTCTGGCCAATGAGAGGTCATAATCCATTTTCTTAATTGACCAAAAGGCCTTATGTTCAATCTCCACTGGCAAATGGCATGCTTTACCATAAACCAACCTATATGGGGACATTCCTAAAATGGTTTTATATGCGGTTCTATAGGCCCAAAGAGAATCTAAGAGTTTCTCAGACCAATCTTTCCTAGAGGGGTTGACAGTTTTTTCAAGAATTTGCTTAATCTCTCTATTCGCTAACTCATCTTGACCATTGGTTTGAGGATGGTATACAGTGGACACTTTATGAGAAATACCATACTTAGACATGAGTGAAGAGAATGGGTGGTAGCAGAAATGGGTTCCTCGATCACTGATTATAGCCCTATGAATTCCAAATCTTGAAAATATGTTCTATTTCAGAAATTGAATCACAACTTGATGATCAATGGACATAGTGGGAATGTCCTCAACCCATTTTGAGACATAATCAACATCTAAGAGTATGTAGAGGTATCCCCGAGTGTTTGGGAAGGGACCCATGAAGTCAATTCCCCAACAGACAAATATTTCAACCACTAAGATGGGAGTGAGTGGCATTTGATTCCTTTTTGTGATGGACCCTACTTGTTGACACCTAGGACAGCTTTGACAAAATGTGTAGGATACCTTTGAGAGGGTGGGCTAGAAAAGATCACATTGAAGAATCATATAAGATTTTTTCATAGAGGAAAAGTGACCTCCACATGCCTTACTGTGACAGAATTTAAGGATGGACTCTTGTTTAGATTCTGGAACACACCTCCTAATGACTTGGTTAGGGTAGAACTTATAGAGGTATGGATCATCAAACACATAGTTTCTAACTTCAGAAAGAAATTTCCTTCGAGCCTGAGTCCCTAAGAATTTTGGAATGACTCCTATCACTAAGAAATTTTCTATGTCAGCATACCAAGGGCAGTCACTCACAGAGTATAGGTGTTCATCATGAAATGAATCAGACACAGAAAGGTGATTTGAGTTGGCTTTGAATTCCATCCTAGAGAAGTGATCAGCTAAAAAATATTCAACTCCCTTTTTATCCTTGATTGTGAGGTCAAATTCTTGTAAGAGAAGGATGCACCTAATCAGTCTACCCTTAGAATCTTGTTTTTGGAAGAGGTATTTTAGTGCAGAATGGTCAGTGAACATAGTGATGGGGGATCCTAAAAGGTAGGACCTAAACTTCTCTAAGGAAAACACAATAGCAAGTAACTCCTTTTCAGTGGTGGTGTAGTTGATTTGGGCATCATTTAAAGATTTGCTTGCATAAGCAATGAAATAAGGTGTTTTATCACAATGTTGTCCTAACACAACTCCTACAAAAAATTTGCTGGCATCACACATATGTTTGAAAGGAAGGTTCCAATTTGGAGATTTCATAATGGGAGGAGAGGTGAGAGAGGATTTGAGGGTTAAGAATGAACCCTCACTAATTTCTGTCCAAACTAATGTAGCATCCTTTACTAGGTTAGCACAAAGGATACGGGAGATTGAACTAAAGTCCTTGATGAATCTTCTATAGAAACCAGCATGTCCTAAGAAAGACCTCACTTCCTTGACAGTTTTGGGTGATGGAAGGTGACGAATGATGTCAACCTTGGCTTTATCAACTTCAATCCCCCTACCTGAGACCAGATGGCCTAAAAAAAGTCCCTCTTTAACCATAAAATGACATTTTATCCCGGTTTAGGACTAGATTATTTTCTTCACATCTTGACAATACTCTCTCTACATTCCTCAGACATCCCTTAAATTTATCCCCAAACACAGAGAAGTCATCCATGAAGACCTCTAGAAAATCCCCTACCATGTCTGAGAAGATTCCCATCATGCAACGCTGGAAGGTTCCAGGGGCATTTCATAACTCGAAGGGCATGCATTTGAAATCAATTGTTTTGAATGGAAAAGTGAATGTAGTCTTCCCTTGATCGTCTAAGGAGACCTCAATTTGATTATACCCCGAGTACCCATCTAAGAAATAGTAGAAGGCATGACCTACCACTCTCTCAAGGACTTGGTCAATGAATGGTAAGGGGAAATGGTCCTTCCTGGTGAATGCGTTTAGCTTCCTATAGTCAATGCAAACCCTCCATCCAGTACTCACCCTTGTTGGAAGAATCTCTCCATCCTCATTGGTTATCACTATGATTCCAGCCTTTTTTGGAACCACTTGGATTGGGCTCACCAATTCACTCTCAGCTAAGGGATATATGATACCAGCTTTTAGCAATTTCAGGAGTTCTTTTCATACTACCTCCATGAGATTAGGATTTAGTCGTCATTGAGGTTGACGACATGGCTTTGAATTAGATTCCAGAACAATTCTATGAGTCCCGAGAAGTGGGCTAATCCTAGGAATATCCGACAGGGTCCAACCAATGGCTTTCTTATGTTTCCTAAGGACATCGAGAAGCATCCTCTCATGATTGGATTCAAGAGAATAATAAATGACAATAGGATGTGTTTAATTGTCCCCTAGTAAGGCATACTTGAGTGTAGCGGGAAGTTCCTTCAATTCAAGATCAGGTTGGTTTATAATTTCTGCAGAAGATTGGGACATTGGATCAAGTTCAATTTCTTTTTTTAGATTTTCTGATAGGATTGATTCCCCACATGTAGAAGTTTCAGCTAATAAATTGGCTTTATAAGATTTAGGGAAGGAAGTTGGAGTGGTCTCCATGAAAGTGGTTTCTTGAAAGGTTTCACTGATTGTTGGGACTAAGACTTCATCATAAGAGCAATTTGAAAATGATTCAAGCCAAGGAGATAAACTTCCTTAATATGAACAATGGAAATCAATCTCATCCTGACTTAAACATTCATCAAATATTCCTTGATGTTCTATGGATTCATTATCAATGCTTCCTATCATGTTTACTTCATGAATGTCCTCGTCATCCCCTATTTGTGAGCTTGCATTATAGATGTTCAAGTCAAGACTCAGGTTCCCAAAGGTGATGGTCATGTTCCCATTTCAGACTCGGATAACAGAGTTGATTGTTGCAAGAAAAGGACGGCCAAGTATGATTCGGTTTTGTTCCTTATTTCCTACGTTTGGATGGTTTTCAAGGACAATGAAGTCAGAAGGGTAGATGAAGTTTTCAACCTTTTCCAGAACATCTTTTAAAATCCCCTTTGGAACCCTAATGCTAGGATCAGCAAGTTGAAGTGTGACAGATGTGCGTTGGAGTTCTTCTAGGCCTAACTGGCAGTACACAGCATATGGGATGAGATTTACACTAGCACCTAGGTCACACAAGGCCTTGACAACTTTGCTTTCTCCTAGTTCAACATTGATGTAAGGGCAACCTAGGTCTTTCAACTTATGAGGAATGGTCCCTTGAATAGTGGTACTCACATTAGCAGCCAAAAGGACTTGGTTTTTATGTGAAAATTTTCTTTTAAAAGTGCACAAATCCTTAAGGTACTTTGAGTAGGAAGGTATGGTTTGGATTGCATCGAGAAGGGGTATGTTCAACTGGACTTGTGAAAATATTTCTCTCAACGTTTCACTCAGTTCAGGCTTGGTTTTCCCCCTCATGCATTGAGGAAATGGTGCAGGTTGTGGGGTTATTTGTTGAAGAGTTATTTACTTGACAATGTTATCAGTTTCCTCATTTTGATCTTGTGGTTCATTTGAATTTTTATCCAAGTTTGAATCTTCAGGTGGGTTCTGAATTAGTTGTTCTGGTTTCTCAATAGATTTCCCACTTCTTAAAATAGCCACAGCCTTTAGTTTTTCATGAGTTTTTTGAGCACAACTTGACTCTCCCCTTGAAGTTGAGGGTGGAACTGCCTGAGTAGGAATGGGTGCCTTTCCAGTTTTGACGGTTTGAAGTTCTTGTTTTAGGGAATATACCTCCGAGTTCATCCTCTCCATTTGTTTGCACAGTTGTTCTAGTAGGATTTGTGGAACAGTTTGGGTTGGTTCTTGAGTAGGTTGGTTTATCCCAGGGGGATATTTTGGAGGTGGGATGGTTTGTTTAAAATGGACCGGTGGCTGTTGGTATTGGATAGGTTGGGTTTGGAACTGGTTATGGGTTTGGTAGTTCTGATGGGGGTAAGGATTTTGTCCCTGTGGTTGTCTAGGGTGTTGGTTATCTTTCCAGCGGAAGCCTGGGTGGTTGTTATACCTTGGGTTGAAGGTGTTTTGGTATTGAGGATTTTGAAAGTTCAAAGAATTTACTTCCGCTGGGGGTCCTCCTAAGAGAACATCCTTGATGGATGGAATGGTTGGGCAGTTGTCTGTCTTATGGTCATTTTTGTCACAAATTGGGAAAACAGGGTCTACAGTTTGGATTTTATGGACTTTCCTAAGATCTATCTCTTCAACCTTCCTAGAGAGTGATGCGAGTTTAGCCCTAAGGCATTCCTCTTCTCTAAGTGTATGAATTCCAGTATTTATTTGCGGCTTTTCAAAATAAGGTGAAGTTCCCCATGTTTGGTTTTGTTCAGAAAGGCTTTCTAGATACTCGTAATCATTATTTGGGGCTTTGTTTTTAAAGGTTCCATTACACATAATGTCAATGAATTGTTTATTCCCTGGACCCAACCCTTCATAGAAAATTATCACTTCTTCAGGAATAGAAAAACCATGGTGCGGAACCATGTTTTGATTGTCTTTGAACCTCTCCCATGTTTCATAGAATGACTCTCCTTCCTTTTCAAAAAAATTTTGGATACTCTTTTTAAGTGCAATTGTTTTGTGGTGGGGAAAGTATTTTTTGTAGAATTCTCTTTGTAGTTGGTCCCAAGAATTTATGGATGATGGTCTCAAATTGTATAGCCAATTTTTAGCTCGATCCTTTAAAGAAAAAGGAAATTGCATCATCTTAGCAGATTCTAGTTGATGTGGGGGACACATGATTTCTACAATGTCATTGAACTCCTTAATGTGCATGTATGGCATCTCGGACTCCATTCCATGGAATGTGGGAAGGTGGATTAGGAAATGGGGCATAAAGATGTAGTTGGAATATCCTAGGGAATTGTTTCTAATGCATGAGGGGGCATTGGTCCAGGAAGGTGTGAGGTTGTCATTCATGGTTTGATCAATTGCATTCCCCATGTTTGGGGCTGCCTCATTTGGGTTTCCATTTTGGTTCCCACCCGAGTTTATGAGTTGGTTTCCTTGAAGACATTCCATTGAAATTGGCTCAATTATGGAATCTAGAGTATTAGGAATATTATGATCTAATGGAGTGAGTTCCCTTGGTGTACTTGACTCCCCAACCCCAGGACTATCCACCCTAACTAGACAGTTTGATTGATCGCGGGTGTAGGCGGACATGCGCCAAAAGAAAAAAAAATGAGAAAGAGACAAGATAATAGAATTTGGATGAGAAAAGAAGAAATGGGGGAGAAAAGAATGGGTCTTTAGATGACATACATGGTTCCCCAGCAACGACGCCAAAATTTGATTCTCGCTCAGATTTACCCAAGATATGAAGGTAGAATGGTCCTTGTATTCTCGCTTGGGTTGTCGAATCCACAGAGACCTAAGAAGTAACATATAGACACGCACATTCTAAGGACTGTTTTTGGATATGAAGTGGCCGACATGGGTTGATTTTATATGGGTTTAAAGTAACTCTAAGAGAATTAAGTTAATTCAATTTAAAAGAATGTGTTGATCCTAGGTTATCGCTCGAGGTTTATTGGACGTATTTCGTTTTTAATGATTTCAATTTATTATATTTGATATGGGTTCATTTAAGGAGATAAAACAACATCATAACTTACTGGTTTAATGACTAAACCCTTTAATACTAATCACCTATACACTTGAAGGATCAATGTTTTGAGCACTTCAAGGTAAAGGTTCGTATTAGCACTTGAAGTGTGTGGCCTTAAATTCAACAAGGACGATGGAGTTTAAAAATCATCAAATTAAAATCTCAATTAAAGAAGTGAGTATACATTAATGAGGTGATAAATAACATCTAATCCAGACCCTTGCTACTCCCTTGGATCAACCCATAAGTGGGTTATCCCTCCATTGATGATGTGGCTTCAATGGAAGCGGGAAGTAGACTCATGAGGGAGGAGTTGAAGAAGTAAAGAAAAAAATAAGAAGAAAATGGTCACTACACCGTTGTGTGAATAATTTCACAAGGTATGGTGTGAATAAATTCACACCGTGAGGAAACGGTATCAAAGTGAGATGGAGAGCAATATAATAAGAGGATAAGAAGAACTTTTATTAAGAAACTAGGATGAATTAAAAAAACTTACATATGAAGGAAGAACGTTACAAAGACAAATTGGCAGCATAACATTAAAACGAAACAAAGCACCCAAGATCCACAAATCCTCCAACAAAACTTCCTTAAATAGGAATTTTTGATCCCTTGGGTCGAGCCTCCAAAAGTACAAAGCATCTCAATTAATTTTGGAAGGCCATAGGTGGTGGAAAGCTTGTGGAATTTGGACTTTTCCACATTTGACCCGAGGTGGCAGCCAGCTTTCATCCACTGAACAGACGAGTTTGGAAGACCTTCTAGTTGGCAGAATCAGAGTGGGCCATAGAAGAATAAAATGGATCCACGGATGTCTTATAACCTCCTGTAAAATCTCAGCCCAAAAGGTGTTATGGGTTTCGAGATATGGTTTAATTGGTCGGTTGTTTTTCTGGGCTGCAGAATCTGGCCTAAAATTTTATCTCTAACTTGGGCTGCCTAAATGGACACCACGGAGGCCGAATTAGCATTGGATCTGAAAGAGTTATTTGTTAATATACATATCTTCTAGAATCCCATGAAATTTGGGATTTATTGGGTATGTAATTTGGGCCCCACAATCTCATCAGTGGGCTGGTGTCCAATCTACCTTCTCCAGAATTGCTTCCATTCATTGCCAAATATCTCCATCATCCTCCATTAATTCTCCATTGATCCCTGAATTAAAATGTTCATATTGGAGTGTATATCAATTTACAAAAATATCAAATTAAAATATGTATAATCATATGAATCATTTGGTACTTTAAATGATGTTCAAAAATGTACCACATAATAGTGCATTTTAAGAAGGTATTACAATCATAATGTGAAATGATGTTCAAAGTGTAAAATGCACTAAAATGCTGTTTATGAATAATAAATAACATGAATATTATGTATATTAACAATGAATATTAGCCTCATTTAGTGGATATTCAAAAACTATCTAAGAAAGAAATCATTTTTGGAAAAGGTCACTAAAATTCTCTCATGAGACTGATTACTCCTCGTAATCCCTGAAGTACAAAAATAACCACTACCTCACTACTCCACGTAGAATTGTCATAGCCAAAAACTTATAGTGCTCCTTCTAAGAATGGATAAAACTAAAATAAATCTCAACCTCATCCAATAAATATTCTATTATTTAATCTAAAATGGAGACCTCATAGTTCTCTAAACTCTGGTATTGAAACTCTCATAGTGTCCTCCACCAAGTGTCTTTATCAATGACCATTAGTTTGTGGTGATCTGCTAGCATAGCCTACTGAACATATTTGGTACAAACATAATTAGGATGTCTACTTGGATCCATTCCTACAAAAAATAAAAAATGTTTAGATCTCATAAAATTTTAATATGGAATATATAAAATTAATTAATTAATAAATTAATTATATTTTTAAGTATTTAACCTATCCCAATGTTGACAGATTTCAAACACAGGCACAAAAAATAATGATGTGTGATCTTCTCCTATTTATCTACCCCATGACTAGTAGAACATAATTTCGTAGGCTTAGAAATTATAATGGTTCATTCATAAGATCACAAGGTATCCAAAATACCCAAGTCTCAGCCATTATACCCTGTTTAAATTGATTAAAAAACTTAGTTGACATTGTTTCCCTACCAACCAATGCAACCTCATAAGTTTCTAACTCTAAATTCCATCTAATATCTCAACCATCAGCTCTAATACAACTTTATCATGACCCCCTACTTCTAAAGGCACCCCATCTAGAACAAAAATGTATAAAGGGAGAAAATGACAACTGAGTCCCTCCTCCAGTGGCCACAGGTTGGTGACTAGCACCAAAGGTATAATAAATGTGCATATGCGAGGAATTTCCCTCAATAAGAAAAAAATATTGGGATTTAGGAAGAATAAGTCATAATAACTCCATGAAGTGTATAAAAAATAATTCCCAAGTGCCAACATGAAATTTCATATAGTACTAAACAACTGAATGGAGAACTGAATGTATCAAAAAGGTGAAGACAACAGCAACCAAGAAGCCCAAAAATATCCTATAAAACCTAAAGCTATTAACATCCATCCTGATCTCCAACTTGCTCTAACAGGTCTGAAAATAGTCTATATATACATAGAGTCAGGATAATAGTATACATAGTTGGATCCTCCTCAGAGCCTCATGTACAAAAGATAAATAAATCATGATAAATAATAGTGAATAAAAAGTGAAACTAACTCATCACCTAGAAATAAATACAAGGATCCTAGCCTCACCATGGCTAACTCTCACAAAATATCGTATACATGAGAGTATAATATAAGAATGAAACATCATTAGTACCCCTCTTATGCTTCCTCAATGTTTTTCTTCTCTTACCCAATATCACACATCTTAATCCATCTCTCTCAAAAATAGGCCAACCCGAAAATACCTAGGAAAGGCATCACAACATGCACCTAGTGAAAAATATCATCACATCATCTCATCCACATATCCATATAGTAACTGTGTAGTTTCTAATTTCCACCATATCATGTATGATGTGCAACATACATCAGGTATTATACCTCAGGACATTATATCCAATACAAAAATTAAGTACCTTGACCCATCACAACATGTACTTTTCATAACTATAATAATTTTTTGTGCACTATATCTTGGGATATATGTTTGTGTAATTACTATAATCCATCATAGTCCTCTACTATAGTGACCCAACCTCAGAAGCATGGATTCTATGTATACTACAATTACATTGGCATAAGATACAATTAAATCACATCCCAAAAAACCAAAAAATTATAGTTTTGGTAAACTAGATACATACTTGAGTCTTTATTTTAAAAATTGTTACACTAATTACAACATATTTTTTTCTTCAGGGATAATAACTTTATTCCATATATATTATCCTAGAAAATAGTTATTAGTATACTTTAGGGAATCCCAGGGAAGGAAACATAATAAGGGTGAGATGAAATGCTCATTAAGGGTATGTACACTAGAATCAATAATGAATTAATGAGAATAGTCCATATGGAAAGTTAATAACCAAATACACATGCCATGAAATCAATAAATAGAGGAGGAAGCGTGTAAACAATATATCAAGGTAAAAAACTGAAAAAATGCCTTTTAAATAACTAGATAAGGAAAAATAAATATGACATGGTAAAAAACTGAAAACCCATTCTATTTAATCAATGAATTGAGAATAAAATGCATCCATATATATGTCGATGAAAAATCTCAGAGATAAATAATAACTGAGTAAAAAGGAAAGAAATTTTTAATTATTGGACATCTTTCCTCATATTGAGTAATCTATTTAATCAATAAACAATATGCCTTTTGAAATTTCCATATTGAATAAAGGACACAGATATATCAATACTTCCCCAGAAAATAAAATAATTATAAAATTAAACAACATATGTAAAAATGATATATGGTGTAAGTAATAAAAATATCCATGGTAAGTGATATTGATAATTTGGGTAAATTAAATGTCTAATGATAATAGGAAATTGAATATTTCAAGGGGACTAACAAAGGAATCAAGGAAGTAAATGGGAATACTATCCTTGGACAAATCAGTCATAAAATATCTAGAGGAATAATAGGTATGGTATTAACAAAACATATCCCATGTGGGGAAAAGTAAAGGTTTTTTGTCATTGATGAATGAAAATACTATAAAAAATAATAAAAACATTCTTGAGGGAAATATCATTTTTATTTTGAAAAACATTTTGAAAATATTTTTCATTGAAAATAACTTTTTAAAAGTATTATTAAAAATTATCCTTTTCAAATAACATTGGAAGATTTAATGAAACGATACTGTGTAGATTTGTACATGTCATACAAGGTAAAAAGAAAATCCTATTTACGTAGTAAAATGTTAGAAAAGTGACTTGTTTGGAAAGAGACAAGAATATTATTTTGAAAAAAAAATTTAAAATAAAAAAGTGTAAAATTTTCTTTATTAAATAATTTTGAAAAGTTTAAAAACCTTCTTGAAAACCTTTTTAGAAAACTAGGCTTTTAGAAGAAAAACATTTCTCCAAATAAGAGAGAAAGAAAGTTAGTTTTACATAAAAACATTATAAAAATCATTTTATGTACCAAAGAGTGGGAAAATGGTAATAATACTTGAAAAGGGTCATGAATAACCAAAGTAGAAGAAAATAAAACAGTTTATTAGAAATTGATAAAATAATTTTCTCTAATGGAAATTAAATTATAAAAAATCCTGAACAAAATGAGAATGTGTAAACCCTTTAAAATACTATAACATTGTTGTGACAATCAATAAATGAAGAGGTTATGTCTGTAAAATGTAAATACACATAAAAAGAGTAAATAAAAAATAGATAGTAAAAAGAGATTACACACATAATCTTTTAATACTAATAATAACTAGGAATTAATATAACCCAAATAAAATAAATTGGGTTGTGAAATTATTTTCCACTTAATAATACTTAATTCAAATCTCCTTAGATGAAATAATTAAAATTAAAACTCAAAATATCATGAATAATGAATTAATCATGATATTATATGTAAAAGTGCAATTATTTTCACCATATATTTGAAATTAGGTTCACAAAAATAAATTATTCCTCAAATAATGGAAATACCATTGAAATATCATTAAAATTATTCTTTTAGAAAATAATCTTTAAACATTACAAAGTGTATAATAACATATTAAAACATTTTTATCATAAAAATCATTAAGAAATAAAATTAAATGATTTTTTCATGATATAATATATCAAAATGGGAAGAAGATACACCATGAAATTAAGTAAGTGGTTAAAATGGTGTATGCCTTACTGAAAGAAAAGTGAGACAAGAATCCATTACGTCGCATTTCCATTAAGGTAAATATCTTTTAACATATTATATAATGATTTGATAAATGTAAATAACTTATACCAGAACCATAATAATATTTATAATATCATATATTAACTTCTTATAATATATTATTACCTGTTTTTTAATAATAATTCATTATATTCACTATATTGGGTGTTTATTGCCTAGTCTTTCAAGTATGTTTTGACTTGTTACATGTTCATAATATTAATTATATCATGGTTTCATCACCTATAGAATGTAAAATATCATTTAAATATCATTTTATTCATTATATATTTATTTATAATAATCCATAATATTTGGAGATAAGAAATGAAATGCACCATTCAAGGAGATGGTAGCCGTACGTACGCATGAATGATACTTTCATTTCTTTTTCATAATAAAATAATAAAAAGTAAATGATATATATTTATTTTATAATTAATATATAATATTTATGTAATATATGTTACATAGGGATTTTAAAATCAACCTTTATTCGTTCTATGTAAAGCGTGAATGAATCACATCGTTTTGCAAAGGCGGTATTCCACGTTTCAACAAATGATGTTATCGTATTCCCACAAAATTGAAGGTATAATGATATGTGTTATATAAAAATACAAGAAGTATAATAGTATTAAAAATATTACATATATAATATATAAATGGAGTGTTCATCATAATTCTAAACCATGAAAGGTCGTAAAGTAAAAAAATGAACAATCATCATTTTGGGAGGCGGTTGTTCATCGTACATGAACGGTAAGTTCATTGAACATTTGATGGAAGTGTCTATTAGTGTAGGTAGAACACCTAGAATAAAATAAACTAAGTATATTGATAATACTAAGGTTATTATATATTGATTTAATAATAATAAATGAATGAGTCGAAAATGAAATCAAACTATAGAGCTCATGGAAGGATGTTTCCTCTAATTCAGGTAACTCAAATTAGTTTTCACCAAAGGCCTTCAATGGATTGATTTCATCACAAGGTAAGGATTCTAGGTTTAGGGTAGGGATTTTAGAGATCTATTTTGGTATATCTTGGTTTATCCGAAGTGTCATTAGCTGTATGGGTAAGTTGGAGGGGTGAGTACCTTTTTATAGTGGGGGAGTGGCATTCTTATTAAATTTTGGAAAGGGAATTCCTTGTCACGAGCCATCCTCGGGGCCCGTGTCGTGACTACCCCAAGCCCACCTTCCATAGGCCAGGGGCTGGCGACTAGCACCAAGGTGTAATTCCTGGTAAAAAGGGAAGGCATTGCATTTGTAAAGTTAACAAACACCACAGAGAAAGCAAGCAGTAGAAGTAAACACCAAGTAAAAACTGAGTACAATAGTAAGTGCGGAAAAGTAAGTGGGCTAGAATACAAACCCAAACTGAAAATAAAGTACAACTCGAAAGGGAAAACAACAACTGAAATGTAAGCCGCAATGTTGAGTCGTCCACTGGGACTCCCACCAGAAGGGTGAGAACAGATAGCCTCCTCAACTCCTCGGGTCCAACCATCCACTCCGAGTACGTCCCACCAGTGGTCCACCTCCAGGTACCGTCCTGCTCCGCCAGCCTCAACCACGATCAGCGTTGTCTGTCGTCTGCAACCAACACAATATAGTGCAGGCATAGCCCGTGCAGGGGTGAGTATAAGCTACTCAGTAGGGACCCTGATACCCCTGAAGGTCTCCCAAAGTCCACAAAGGATAATCCACAAATGAAAGATGAAATCATGAAATAACATCCGACACTGCTTAGGTATATGCCCATACATATACCTAAGTCATCAATTCTCGTTCGGCTCCAACATCCGAGCTCAAGTTCAACCCAGTCCACACAGGAAAGCAAAATGTAAATCCACACAGGATAGCACAACACAATCCACTCAGGAAAGGAAAACAGGATTCAACTCACACAGGTATACTTCTTCGTATGACGATAGAGATGATCAGATATATCCACTGATTTATCTAAGTCGTCGGACCCACAAAAGATCGATAGGTACTAACCCCCGCAATGACCCAGGAAGGGTCTGACCCACACAGGATTGATAGGTAACTAACCCCCGCAATGACCCAGGAAGGGTCTGACCCACACATGATCGGTAGGTAACTAACCCCTGCAAAGACCCAGACAGGATCGATAGGTAACTAACCCCCGCAAAGACCCACACAGGATCAATAGGTAACTAACCCCCACAAAGAGCCACACAGGATCGGACCCACACTGGATCTGTAGGTGCTGGCTCACACAGAACCGCCGAGCGCTGACCCACACAGGATCGGATCCACACAGAATCGGTATCACTGATCCACGTAGGATCTATGAGTGTTGTATTTGTTGCTGTCAAATCCACTGAGGATCTCTGTACAGTCGTCGTCGTCGTCACAGTCACAAACACATCCAGCTCTAGGGTTCCCGCACACAGCAAGCTCGTTCGGGAGGGTCCGCTCCATGAGCCGAGAGGCTGATACATCAACTGACACATAGTCCATAGTTGATGTGTCCAAAAGTTCCGTATCATCAACAGGAACCCAACGTCGCAGACGGCGCGTCAATCGGACGCCCGGTCGGAGAGTTATTAGCTTTTTTTGTCCCAGGGGCCCGGTTGGTTTTTAAGACAAAACCAACCTGACCATACTCCACCTACGTCCAAACCTCGGGAAGACTATGCCAAAATATCTATCTCACTTAGTGGAATCCAACAAAGTCGACGGCACGTCATTCAGACGTCCAGAGATTAAGATATGAGCGTTTCCGCTCAGAGGGCCCGGTTGGTTTCGTGTACGAACCAACCCGGGCGAACACAAATTGTTTTGAAACCTTGAGCGTGATATACTGAAACGACCGTCTCGATCCAAGGATCACATCTCCGCTGACGGTGCGTCGATCGGAGGTCCGTAGCCCGAGATATAGGCAAAAGACCAAAAAGGTTCCGAGAACGGGGGTTTCGGGCCCGGACCGACCCAGCCCGAGAACCCTTGGGTCGGCCCGAACCGGGTCGACCCGGTCGGGTGCGGCCCAGCCCGGCTCGGCTGCTGGCCTGGCTGTCCGGCGTGCTGGCGTGCGGCGCCTGCTGGCTCGGCCGAACGGTTGAACCGTTCAGCTTTTGCGGGGGGGGGGGGGGGGGGGGGCTGCCCCCCGTGATTTGAAACCACGGCCCCCCTGAATGGGGGCCACTAGCTTGGCCAGCCAGGGGTTTGAACCCCCAGCTTCCCTCCTGTCCGGTCGGCCTGCCCCGGCCGGCCGATTTCTGCCACCACGGGACCGGCGTTGGCCGGTCCCCTCCCTGCTCCGACACGGGCAGCCCGAAACCGGCCGCCGGTCACCCTGCTCCGCCGCGACCCAGAACCGGCCGCAGCTTGGTTCATCCGGCGCAGCGCGACAGTGCCGCGCCCCTCCGCCGCGGCCCCGCTCCGGCCGCGGTGTCTTCGGTTCGCTCTGATGCGGCACGATAGCGTCGCGTCCTTTTTCGATTTCACGGTGCGGCGCGACAGGGCTGTGCATTCTTTGTCGCATGATTCTGCGTGGTGCGTCGGCACCACACCATTCCGTTCCAATCCACAGTAGAACCAACAAGGATAAAGGAGGTGGGTCGGCCGTGTTTGTGCGGTCCAGCCCCCCTCTCGTTAATCGATAGAATTTTGTCTTATTACACGAATAATGTCGAAGTAGTATACACGAATCAAAAATAAAATAAACAAACCCCTACCTCGTGCGAGCTTGAACGAAGGTTTGTCGAATGAGGATTTGTCGTGGAAAAACCGTCGCGGAAAGAGACGTCTCGGAAGGAGGAAGTCGCGTTGGCGTCGCGTAATCGGTTTCTGAGAACTTGGCGTTCTTCGTCGGAGACCGATGTGTTCTTCGCGTTCTTTGTCGAAGAAGAAGAAGATCCTCAAGTCCTTATTCTTTTCTCCCAAAAAATCCACCACATGGTTCCAACCCCAAATAAAATAAGCTCACCTCTTATTTTATTAACATAACATAACTTTTGAATTTAAAGAGTTTGAAATTCAAACATCCACACTTAACTCACTTAATTAATAACATAAGTTATTGATATTTAAGTTATCAAAAGTTAATGGTGAGTTGAGGGGGGTTAAAGAATATGAAGGGTTGGGGTTTGTGTGGGCCCCACCACCCTCATAACCTCTCTTGGGAAGTTGGGTAGTAACCCAACTTCCACCCAAAGCCTTAAACTACTAAAAGAAAAATAAAAATTGTAGTTAAATTATAAATTAAACTTCCAAAATTTTTATCATCTTCTCTCGTGAAAACGCAACTCCGGAATAGGTGTTCCTAAGAAAATACTGGCGCTAAGGTTCCATCGGTGCCTTCGGAATTTGATTCCGAGCACCGGTTGAAAATTTAAAAATTCCCGCTCGTTCGTTCACTGAACGTACCCAAGCTAAACATCAGATAGAAATTCTAGGAACACAAGGCCTCAGAATCATGTGCCGTCAGAAACTACGTTCTTGTAAAATCCCAAAGAAAATTAAGAGAAAAATTTCCTTGAATTTTTACGGGTCTTTACATTACTCCTACCTCAGGGTTTACAACCCCGTAAAGATACATCATAAGCTAGGGAAACAAATGTTGGTACTGAGAACACATCTGAGCCTTCCGCTCCCAAGTGCTCTGCTGGAGGTTCCCGTGTTGTCATCCGATGCGCACTAGAGGAATCGATCGCCCATGTAGGACCCGCTTCTTTTGATCCTCGATCGTTACCGGGACCTCCGCAAAAGTCACCCCATCATCAACGTCTAGCTCCCCATGGTCAATGATGTGCATCGGGTCGTGCACGTATCTCCTCAGCTAAGATACGTGGAAGATGTCGTGCACTCGGTGCAACTGAGGTGGTAGAGCCAGGCGATAAGCTACCTCTCCAATCTTGCTGAGGACCTAGAACGGTCCGATGAAGCGTGGAGACAACTTTCCGCCTCGTCCAAATCTCTGTAATCCATGTCGAGGTGAGACACGCAAGAAGATGTGGTCGCCATCCTCGAACTCTAGTGGCCTCCGCCTCCTGTCATCATATGACTTCTGCCGGTTCTGAGCTATCCTCATCCACTCCTGGATAACCTGGACCTTCTCTGTCATGGCATGGACCATCTCTAGTCCCACATGTGCTGACTCCCTAGGGTCTGTCCAGCACAAAGGAGATCTGCAAGGTCGGTCGTACAACGCCTTGTATGGTGCCATTCCGATGGTGGAGTGGTAGCTATTGTTGTACGCAAACTCCACCAAGGGTTGGTGGTCCTCCCAGCTGCGACCAAGGTCGATAACACATGTGCGGAGCATGTCCTCGAGAGTCTGAATGGTCCTCTTCCTCTGACCATCTGTCTGAGGGTGAAAGTTTTTGCTCAGACGTAGCTGCGTCCCGAACGCCTCCTGCAACCCCTTCCAAAGCCAGGAAGTAAAGTGAGCATCTTGATCAGAGATAATAGATGATGGCACACCGTGAAGCTGCACAATCTCCTGAACGTAAAGTTTCCCCAAGATCTCCACTGAGCCCTGCTCTCTAATGAGTAGGAAGTGTGCCGACTTGGTGAGTCGGTCAACAATCACCCAAATGGAGTCGTGACCTCTAGATGTGCATGGAAGACCAATCACGAAGTCCATAGATATCTCGTCCCACTTCCACTCCAGGACCTCCAAGGGCTGTACCAAGCCTGCTGGTACCTAATGCTCTGCCTTCACTTGCTGGCAGGTGAGGCATCGAGAAATGAACTCCGCCACAGCCTTCTTCGTGCCCAGCCACCAATGCTGTCATCTGAGATCCTGGTACATATTCGCCACTCTAGGATGTACCTCCAAAGGGGAAGTGTGAAACTCTCTCAGCACCTCCTCTCGTAAAGCGACGAGTACCAAGGTACATCCTCTGAAAAGGACTTCGTGCTTTGCTCCAAAGGAGAAACCATCAGGTGCCTAACCTGAGGATATCTGTGCATGTCGCGTCTCATAGTCAGCATCCCCACGCTGTGCCTCTCTGACCCGCTGCAGTAGTGGAGGCGTGAATGTGAGTGACTGAAGGAAGGATGCTCCATCTATATCCACGCCTCTAAGGGCGCTGGTCAAACTCTTTCTCAGCTCCTGGAAGCTCTGCTGACATCTTTCTAACCACACGAACGGTTTCCCCTTCCTCCTTAACGTTCTGCAAAGCTACAAATATTTCTCCTTTGCCAAAAAGGGAAATCCGATCTCATCCCCTGGATGAACCACGTTCCTTGCCTAATACAGTCAATCCCGTCATGATTAGCTAATTCATGGCATGGATGACGTCGTAAGGCCTCGACGCTGGTACCAATAGATCCAACCGTTACTCTCGCCTCCAAGGGTCGAGTCACACTGTCAGCAACAGTGTGTGGTCACTGGGTATCCTCCAGTAAAAATCTCACAAGTGAGGGTCAAGTCAACAATTTTTTTAATCGGCACCTCTTAGTAATAACAAAAAAAGACAAGAAAGAAAACGTCACCCATACAAGTGTCTTTTATTACTTCAACTCAAATTACAAGGACACAAGGAAACACAAACTACGAAGCTAGAGGCATTATGGGCAAAGGCCTCTATGCCGGGAGCTAGTCCCGCACTAGTCCACCCGCTTCTGGAGCTCCATGATTGTAAGCTTCAGTTGCCAGAAGTTGTGCTCTCCCCTGAGGTCGGGGTGGACCTCCTGGTGGTGGTGGTGGTAGAGCCTCAAAACGTCGTCCACCACCTACCGCTCGACCAACTCCTCGGCGTCGTCCACCTGCTCCCTACGGACCGCCACGGTCGAACCTCTGCCTCGACCTAGGTGGTTCCTCAACCGTCTGCTGCTCCTATGCATGGCGGGTCGGGCAGTCACGAGCCATGTGGCCCTGCCCTTCACATGCATAGCATTGTATTACACTCGTAAGACTCGTTCTACTACGTGTGCCCTGCACCTCCGAGTCAGTATCTTGTGGTCGTCCGCCCGTTGGCTTGGCCTGCTTGGTCCACTACGACATCTGTCTACTGCCGGCTATAGAAGACTCTGCCACGTGTTGCCCGGCAGTAGGTCTCGCCATTGGTGAAGACTCAGCAAGAAATCCCCCAATGAGAAGATCTCGCTCTAGTACTCCTTCCTGAGTCGGAATGCTGAGGGAGATCAGCGATGCCCTGATCTCATGTCTCAATCCTTGCTCAAAGGTCCGGGCCCAGAAGAATGGGTCTTGTACCATGTCTGTTGAGTAGCGCGAGAGATCGGTAAATCTCGCCAAGTACTGGGCGACCGTCAAGCTGTCATGCTGCAGCTGAAGAAGCTCCTGGATGCGCACCACATGGAGGGGGGCTGGGACAAACTCCGAGCGGAAGAGGATCTCAAAGTCTGTCCAGAGAAGAGATGCCTCATCATGCACCTGGAGCATCAAGCTCCATCATCAGCCCGATGTCGCGTGCAGTAGGCTCGTTGCAAGGATCACCATGAGGTCTTCTGGTTTCCTCACTAACCGGAAAACTCGTACCACTGCCTCCAGCCAGTCCTCGGCTGCCTGGAGGTCTGTCTCCCCATGGAACCTGGGCGGTCGCTGGCGCTAGAACTCATGCAGTATACTATGGCGATGTGCATCATCAGCGGCTGGGGCTAGAAGCATCGGTGGCTTGGTGGGTAAAGGTACCGTCGGTGCCTCTGCTGACAAAGGGCCTTGTACCGAGGCCTCGTCGCTCGGTGGGCTGTCGTCACGCTCAACTCTCATAACCCTAGCTGGCTGCCGTCGTGGGGCCATCCTGAAAAGGGACCAGGTGCACCACGGTCAGAACAGTATACCTGGTGAGATAACACAAAGTAATCACAAAGAAAACATGAAACACACATGCAATCAATGTTTTCATGCATTAAGTCGGAAATCAGAAGTTAGGGTCCTGGTGTACGGATACGTCGGCCGCCGCACCAATAATGGACTCCCTGGACTGATAACCTCACCCAATACGCTTAACACTATTTCTTCACATAGAAAAATATCAGAGTCCCAAGTTCTGTGGTAGAACCAAACTCCTCTGATACCAATTTGTCACAACCCGTCCTCAGGGCCTGTGATGTGACTACCCCAAGCCCGCATTCCATAGGCAAGGGGCTGGCGACTAGCACTAAGGCGTAATTCCCGGTAAAAAGGGAAGGCATTGCCTTTGTAAAGTAAACATACACCACAGAGAAATCAAGCAGTATAAGTAAACACTAAGTAAAAACGGAGTACAACAGTAAGTGCGGAAAAGTAAGTGGGCCAGAATACAATCCCAAACTGAAAATAAAGTACAACTCTAAAGGGAAAACAACAACTGAAAAGTAATCCGCAACGTCAAGCCGTCCACTGGGACTCCTACCTAAAGGGTGAGAACTGATATCCTCCTCAGATCCTCGGGTCCAACCGTCCACTCCGAGTACATCCCACCAGTGGTCCACCTCCAGGTACCGTCCTACTCCGCAAGCCACAACCACGATCAGCGTTGTCCGTCATCTGCAACCAACAAAACGTAGTGCGGGCATAGCTCGTTCAGGGGTGAGTATAAGCTACTCAGTAGGGACCCAAAGACCCCTGAAGGTCTCCCAAAATCCACAAAGGATAATCCACAAATGAAAGATGCAATCACAAAATAACATCCGACACTTCTTAGGTATATTTCCATACATATACCTAAGTCATCAATCATCATTCGGCTCCAACATCCGAGCTCAAGTACAACCCAGTCCACACAGGAAAGCAAAACGTAAATCCACATAGAACAGCAAAACACAATCCACTTAGGAAAGAAAAACAGGATTCATCTCACACAGGTACACTTCTTCGTATGACGATAGAGATGATCAGATGTATCCACTGATTTATCTAATTCGTCGGACCCACAAAGGATCGATACGTACTAACCCCCGCAATGACCCAGGAAGGGTCTGACCCACACAGGATCGATAGGTAACTAACCACCGCAAAGACCCACACTGGATCGATAGGTAACTAACCCCTGCAAAGACCCACACAGGATCGATAGGTAACTAACCCCCGCAAAGACCAACACAGGATCGATAGGTAACTAACCCCCACAAAGACCCACACAGGATCGATAGGTAACTGACCCCCGCAAAGACCCACAGAGGATCGGACCCACACAGGATCTGTAGGCGCTGGCTCACACAGAACCGCTTAGCGCTGACCCACATAGGATCAGACCCACACATGATCGGTAGCACTGATCCACGTAGGATCGCTGAGTGTTGTAGCCGTCGTCGTCGAATCCACTAAGGATCTCTGTACAGTCGTCGTCGTCGTCACAGTCGCAAATGCAGCCAGCTCTAGGGTTCTCGCACAAAGCAAGCTCGTTCGGGAGGGTCCGCTCCACGAGCCGAGAGACTGATACATCAACTGACACATAGTCCAGAGTTGATGTATCCAAAAGTTCCATATCGTCAACAGAACTCAACGTCGCAGACTGCGCGTCAATCGGACGCCCGGTCTGAGAGTTAATGGCTTTTTCGTCCCAGGGGCCCGGTTGGTTTTTAAGGCAAAACCAACTTGACCATACTCCACCTGCGTCCAAACCTTGGGCAGAGTATTCCAAATGATCCATCTCACTTAGAGGAATCCAACAAAGCCGACGGCACGTCATTCGGGCGTTCGGAGATTAAGATATGAGCGTTTCCACTCCGACGGCCCGGTTGGTTTCATGTACGACCCAACCCGGCCGAACTCAAAGTATTCTAAAACCATAAGCACAATATAATGAAACGACCGTCTCGATCCAAGGATCGCATCGCCACTGACGGCGCATCGATCGGAGGTCCGTATCCCGAGATATGGGAAAAAGACCAAAAAGGTTCCGAGAACGGGGGTTTCAGGCCGGGACCGACCCGGACCGAGACCCCCTGGGTCGGCCCGAACCGGGCAGCCCGGCCGGGCGTGGGCTGGCCCGGCTCGCCAGCTGGCTCGGCCGAACGGCCGAACCATTCGGCTTTTGCGGGAGGGGGGGGGGGGCGCTGCCCCCCGTGATTTGAAACTGCGGCCCCCCTTAATGGGGGCCGCTAGCTTGGTCGGCCGGGGGTTTGAACCCCCAGCTTCCCTCCTGTCCGGTCGGGCGATTTCTACCGCCATAGGAACGGCGTCAGCCGGTCCCCTCCCTGCTCTGACACTGGTTGCCCGAAACCGGCCGCCAGTCACCCTGCTCAGCCGTGGCCCGGAACCGGCCGCGGCTTGGTTCGTCCGGCGCGGCGCGACGGCGCCACGCATTCTTTGCCGCATGATTCTGCGTGGTGCGTCGGCACCACGCCATTCCGTTCCAATCCACAATAGAACCAACAAGGATAAAGGAGGTGGGTCAGCCGTGTTTGTGCGGTCCGACCCCCCTCTCGTTAATCGATATAATTTGGTCTTATTAGATAAAGAACGTCAAATTAGTATTCACGAATCATAAATAAAATAAACAAACCCCTACCTCGTGCGATCTTGAACAGAGGTTCATCAAACGAGTATTCGTCGTGGAAAAACCATCGCGGAAAGAGATGTCGCGGAATGAGGAAGTCGCGTTGGCGTCGCGGTACACGGCGTCGCGTAATCGGTTACCGAGAACTCATCATTCTTCGTCGGAGACCGATGTGTTCTTCGCGTTCTTCATCGAAGACGAAGAAGTTCCTCAAGTCCTTAGTCTTTTCTCTCAAAAACTCCACCACAAGGTTCCAACCCCAAATAAAATAAGCTCACATCTTATATTATTAACATAACATAACTTTTGAATTTCAAGAGTTTGAAATTCAAACATCAACTCTTAACTCACTTAATTAATAACATAAGTTATTAATGTTTAAGTTATCAAAAGTTAATGGTGATTTGAGGGGGGTTGAGGAATATGAAGGGGTGGGGTTCTTGTGGGCCCCACCACCCTCATAACCTGCCTTGGGATGTTGGGTAGTTACCCAACATCCACCCAAAGCCTTAAACCACTAAAAGAAAAATAACAATTGTAGTTAAATTATAAATTAAACTTCCACAATTTTTATCATCTTCTCTCACGAAAAATCAACTCCGGAATAGGTGTTCCTAAGCAAATATCGGTGCTACGGTTCCATTTGTGCCTTCGGAATTCGATTCCGAGCACCGGTTGAAAAGTTAGAAATTCCCGCTCGTTCGTTCACTGAAGGTACCCAAGATAAACTTCGGATAGAAATTTTGGGCACACCGGGCCTCAGTATCATGTGCCGTCAGAAACTGCGTTCTTGTAAAATCCCAAAGAAAATTAAGAAAAAAATTTCCTTGAATTTTTACGGGTCTTTACATTCCTCCCACGTTTTTCACATTTTATTTTGCTCCAATAATGGTTCCAATTATATAAAATGTAGTATAAGGTATAAATATGTTCATCCAATGTAATTTGGACAAGTTTCTAGGTCATTTTGGCTCTTAAGTTTAAGGATTAGTCCCTTGTTAAGCTAATTTTCCTCTTAATCGCTAAATTAATTTTAATTATTTTCACAAATATTTTTTGTAAAAAACTAATTTAAAATAATTATAAATTATAAATTATTATTATTACCAATATGGAATCCATTTTTACAAATTACAATAACATATGTGGTAGAGATTAATTTAAAATTATTCTCATAGAGGGGACAACAATACGAATTTTTAATGTAAAACGTTCAAAAGTTTGCTAAGTCTTTATATACTATTTCAAAGTGAAACTTATTAAAATGAACTAAATTTTATTAATTGATATAAAATTTATCTAATTAATAATTATAACCAATAAAAAATATTTTTTATCCTTATAAATAAATTAGATGAAAAAGCAGTTTTGACCTAAAATTCAGTTTTTTTCACTATTCATTAAAAATTGAAAATCAATAGTAAAATAAAACAGATATCAACTTATACTTTTTATTATGTATATATTTCAAAAATTAAGTTAATTTTTTCATAAAAAATTTACAAAATCTCAAAAAAATTGGATTTTAAAGAGGTTCTCCACTAAAAGGCGGTAAAAATGCATTTTTAAAAAAAATACAATTTTAATCTTAAAAATGGATTTATTCTAATCTTATACCTATAAAATATATTGGATTAATTAAAAAATATTTTTATTTAACCTAATAGGTATATATATATATATATTACATTAATATTACTCACTAATTGTAATTAATTTAGGATAAAACGACTTTGTGAGATTAAAAATAATTTATTTAAAAATATTGTCATTGTATTAATTTGGTATCAATATTCATTTTTAATTAATAGGTCTCTAGTTATTTCAACTATATATTTTCATAATTTATTTAATACTATTAATAAAATCTAATTTAATAGCTATGTTCAATATTATTATTTTAAATAATAATATTTTCAGAATATATTGTTGTTCGGTAAAACTCGGTCTTCCATGTAACGTGATATATCGAAGAATGTATTTATTACATGTAACACATGCAAACTCGGTATTGTGTGAATTGAAATCTATATCACATATCAAAATTATTTAAAATAATAATTTTATTGTAAAGTCTCTGGATATTATATTTCCTAATGTGGTTGGTGTTGCATGCCATACACGCTATCAAATACAATATTCTTATTTTAGAATTTTGGGGCGTTACATTTTATCCACCTTAATTAAATTATGTCCTCGCAATTTAAACATTAACTTGGTAGTAAATTTTGTGATATTTCCTATATTTAAATCCCACATTGTGATAAGGGTTTGTAAAATATCATCTAGAAAAGAGAGAATGGGAAGTAAAAAAGGCCACATGATCTAACATATAACTAGGTCTCTAAGTAGGAGAAAATTAGTGAAATTTAGAGATACGTACATTAACAGAATGTGTAAATATTTATAGGGACTGATTTAAGTCCTCAATCACAAACAATTGAATGATCATTTGAAATTTGAGGGCCTTAAATTCATAAATCAATTATGATTTAGAAGTCTATCAGTTCAAAACAATAAGGTATTAGTGATGTAATTAATATTTTCATGACTTATTATATTCCCCCTTTGCTGATTTTATATGAAATGTGCATAATTTGTGTGAAATATTAATGTTTTAATATTAAATATAATTTTTGAGCATTTTTAGAAGTAGTCCAATTGAGTCAGTTTAATGTTTTTATAATAACATTCACTATACTGATCAAAATTGTGTGGTTATTGTTTTTTAGGATTCCCCTTTCAATATAAAACATTTAATTAGAAGGTACCATGAGCCAATTCTGCCATTTGAAGGGTCATATGGTCCTCACAAACAAGACCAAAGAATCTGTGAACAAACTGGACCAGCCTTGAAGATTGATTTACTGGGCTCAATCCAGAAGTCCAAAAACATTAACTCTCCACCATAATTCGGGGGAGACTACAAGTCATCTTGTATAAAAATTTCAAGGCCCAAATCCAAGTACAAGGGGCCCAAATAATGCTTTTAAGTCCATCCCACCATTCTGGCCGAGAATTAAAATCAGTATAGTATGCATGACATATCTCATGATGTAAGCATCAAATCGAGCTGCGATTTTGCAGTGTGAAAGAGGAGATATATTAGGCAGACTTTCTTTAAGAAACCATTCTGATTTTATGGCAGCTTCATATTCAAAAACCCTTTCACATTATGGACTTCAAAAAGACTGGATTGAAATGGACAGTTTAACATTGTTTAATCAATCGGCCATAACTTTTGACCCGTAAGTCCAAATGACTCCAAATTGTTAGAGTAGTCGGACAAAATTATTGTATACAACATGGAAGAAGGATATATTTGAATATTAGGCTGTATAAATAACCTAATTTGCGATGAAATTGGAGGGACAGATTGGGAATGCAAACAGTCCACTCCTTGGGCTATAAATACTCTCCCCTTCTCTCTTTGAGAGGGGTTGGAATTTCAGAAGAGAGGAGATCATATTGGCATTACCAAAGCCTTTCCAAAGTCTTGGGAGGATCTACTATACTCAGGTTTTCACTTGAGATACATTTCCTCCTCTCTTTGTTTTCACTTACTTTCATGTTCTTCATTTTTGTAATTTTGTAAGTCCTTTCTTTTGTAATTCTGTTTTAATGAAAGTATCTTCTTCAATATCTCTTATTATAATCCACCATCTGTAGTTTAATATTTATTTTCTTTAAATAGTTTAAATTCAGTTGAATCCCCTTCCCTTCTTTAGCTTCTTCATTCAATCGAAAGTTCGTTTTTAATTTTCTTCATCGTTTGTGTGTGTGTTCGGCGCACTACTCTTATCTTGTCCCTTTCTTTTTCTTCTCTTTATAATTCATCACCATAATCATTATAAGAAGATTAGTAATAATTTTAATGGCTGGGTGAATCTTTAATTGGGGTGAGTGATAATTTAAGTATGTTAAGTGATTGAGAGCTTTTTCTCGACGAATGTTCTTTAAATTAATATTGTGTATGTTGAACTTTATATGTCATGGATTAATGACATGTTTTGTTTAATATGTGGATTCCATGGATTATTGGAACCACAAATACACTACCATAAACAATTAATGGTAATGATTAAAAACCTAAGTTAACTTAAGGCTTGGATTAAAGCTTAAACACTTAGGAATTCTAATCGACGTCAACTTGTGAAGTGGGTGTTAATTTAAATGCAATATAAAGAAAAGCTCAAGGATATCACAAGCTTAACTCACTAATAATGGACTCACCCCAATCGTCATCAATTTTTTAAATCAAACATCATCCATAAATTATTTCATAAGCTCTGCAAACAAACCCCCCCAATCAGAATACAATTAACTAAAAACAAACAACTATTACAAAGTATCATCGCCGAGGATTTGACTCGAGTGCTGCTATACACATTAGCAGAGCACCGGAACTTTGACAGGTCGATAGGCGACAATCGGCCGTGCGTTTCAAATGGTGTTGTTTCTGGGGATGGTGCTTTAAGTAGTCATTAGTTTCTGGTTATTGTCAAAAAAACCAAAAAAAACAAAATTTTAAAAAAAAATTGAAAAAAAATCACAAAGAAAAACATGTCTTCTCATAAAAATCATAAACTGAAAAAAAATACAAAGAAAAACCCGTCTTCCTCTTTCTTCCAAAATATCTCAATGCCCTGTAGCCTTCCTAAAAATCCCTCGGATTTTTTTGACCCTGAAATTGAGTGAACACTTCACCAACTTAGGAGGAATATAAGAGATACTCAAATAATTCAAGAACCAGTCCTCAGCCAACCAGTTGAAATTGAAATGGCCAATCCTAGGGAACAAACCCTAAAAGAACTCGCTGACCCTGATATGAATTACCAACCTCTTGGTATTCAATATCTAAACATAGAGGCTGACTTCGAACTCAAGTCGAGTTTGATTCATCTTCTTCCTCATTTCCACAGGCTAGCCGGTGAGGATCAACATCTCCACCTCAAAGAGTTCCAAGTAGTGTGCTCTACCATGAAGCCTCAAGGGGTTTCTGAAAAACAAATCAAACTTTGAGCATTCCCCTTCTCCCTAGCTGACATTGCTAAGTCATGGCTCTACTACCTCCCTCCTGGTTCCATAACTACATGGAATGACATAAATCGTCTCTTTCTAGAAAAATTCTTTCCTACTTCTCGTACCGCTTCCATCCGAAAGGAAATAAGTGGTATCCGTCAATTCCCAAATGAATCACTCCATGAGTACTGGGAGAGGTTCAAAAAGCTTGTTGCAACCTGCCCACATCACCAAATTCCTGACCAACTCTTGATCCAATACTTCTATGAGGGGTTATTGGCTATGGAGAGAACCCTCATTGATGCCGCAAGTGGTGGTGCTCTTGTTGACAAAACTCCTATAGCTGCAAGAGATATCATAAGTAACATGGCTGCAAACACGCAACAATTCCATACTGGAGCACATGCTCAAGTCAAACAAGCCCAAGATAATCAATCAATTGAGCCGAACAAGATGACCGAGTGGATGAGTGAACTTACAAGTCTTGTGCGACAACTAGCTGTGGCCACCAAATCCCCAACCTCGCCTTCTCCGCAATCAATGTTTCTGGGACCAATAAAAAACTATGGAATCTGCAACTCTCCATATCATTCAACTGACACATTTCCACAGCTTTAAGAGGATCAATCCGATTCATCTGGACCAATGGAGCTCAATGCAGCATATGCTCAGTGGAACACCAATCCTGAACTATCAGGTCGGTTTGTTAGAAACTTCAACCAACCTCACTCTGATCCCTTCTCCTCTAACATTAACCAAGGATTGAGGTATGGTAATCCCATCTCTCATCCCCCTCAATTCCCTGCTCAAAACCCAAACCAATTCCAATATTGTCAAGGTGGTGGTAGCTTCCATAAACCTTATCCTTTTGTTCCTCAACCTCAAAGGAACAATCCTCCTCCGGGATTCCATTATCCTAGTGAGCCTTCCCAATTCCAAAACCAATACAATCGATTTCCCAATAACCAAATTCAAGGAAATCCCAACCAGGGACAAGCCTCTTATTCCATGTAACCATGGGAAAGTGCAGTGGAAGATCTTTCCTCCTTCACCCATTCTAGCCTTAAAAATATTGAAACACAAATAGGTCAACTTGCATCCCACCTGAGCCAGCAACAACAATCAAATTCTTCCCAACTCCCAGCTCACCATTACCCAACCCCAAGGGTGATGTAATTGCAATTGCACTTAGATCGGAAAAGCAAATTGTTGTGCCTCAAGGTAAATCCTCAAACCCTCCTTTGAATGTTGACCTAGAAAATGAAAAGAAAAAGATACTTGAAAAGGAACCTGAAACCATTCCCTCACCTCCTTCTATTCCACTTAGGAATAAAATTCCTTTTCCACAAGCTGTTTCTAAACCAAGGAAGTCCTTTGAACCTGATCCTGAAATGCTCGACATGTTTAGACGTGTTGAAGTCAACATTACCCTCTTAGATGCCATAAAACAAATTCCTAAGTATTCCAAGTTTCTCAAGGATTTTTGTACCCACAAGAGGCAACTTAGGACCTTCAAAAATGTTTTCACCCAGTAGTCTATTCCCATAAAGTGCAAAGAACCAGGGACCTTTATAGTCCCATGCCAAATTGGAAGTTCCAACTTTGATGATGCACTCATAGACCTAGGAGACTCAATTAATGTCATGCCCAAATCCATATTCTCCAACCTTGGTCTAGGTCCCTTACACCCAACGTGTGTTGTCATTCAGTTATCCAATCAAAGCACAACCAGTCCTGAGGGAATAATTGAGGATGTCCTTGTCCGAGTCAATGATCTTATCTTCCCTGCTGATTTCTATGTCCTTGACATGGAAGGTGAGAAAAACTCTTCTCGATCTCCCCTAATTCTAGGAAGAACATTCTTCACGACTGCGAGAACCAAGATTGATGTCCATTCAGGCATCTTATCTATGGAATTCGATGACCAACTGGTCAAGTTCAACATTTTCCAAGCCATGCGATACCCATCTGAGGATCACTCTGCATTCTCAATCCATGCTTCTGAGGAAACTTCTAAGAGTCAATCAAACCCCAATCCACCATGTTCTTAATGTTCTAATGATAAAGGATCTTGTGAGATCTTCACCATGATTAACAAAGCTATAAATGGTGAAGTTGATGTGGACCTCTCATTCATAGACTCCATCAATCTAGAGGAACTTGAAAACTCTCTTGAATTCCACATCAATTCCGATCTCTACTACTCCACCTTGGATAGTATTAAGGAAAATGAATCTGAAGCAACTGAAGTCCCTTCTTCCATTATAGAGTTGTCTATCCCAAAAGTGAAAGATAAGACTGATTTGAAACCTCTTCCTGCACACCTGAAATATGCATTCCTCTTCCATGATCACTCATATCCTGTCATTATCTCTGCCACACTTACTGAAACCGAGGATTCCAAACTTGTTCAAGTATTAGAGGGAAAAAAGCCTTAGGTTGGACCCTATATGACATACCAGGAATCAACCCTGCCCTTTGCATGCATCACATCCATCTGGAGGAGACATCGAAACTAGTTAGACAACCCCAATGAAGACTCAATCCACTCATACTTGAGGTAGTTAGGGAAGAGATCACCAAGCTTCTTCAAGCTGGTATTATCTACCCAATTTATGATAGTGAATGGGTTTGTCCAATTCAAGTTGTACCTAAGAAGGGTGGGATAACTGTTGTCACAAATGAACATGGGGAGGTAGTCTCAACTCGAGTGAAGAGAAAATGACATGTATGCATTGATTATCAAAAATTGAATGCCGAAACATGAAAAGATCACTACCCTCTTCCATTCCTTGATCAAATGCTAGAAAGATTAGCCGGAAAGTCACACTATTGCTTCCTTGATGGATACACCGGCTATTTTCAAATCCCAATCTCACCTCAGGACCACGAAAAGACTACTTTCACATGCCCCTTTAAAATATATGCATATTGAAAAATGCCTTTTGGACTTTGCAATGCTCCTGCAACATTCCAGAGGTGTATGATGAGTATCTTCTCCGAATTCATTGAACACTGCATGGAAGTCTTCATGGATGACTTCACCATTTATGGTGAGTCATTTGAATCTTGTTTGAATTCACTCTCTCTTTTCCTCCGAAAGTGTGTCAAGTGCAACCTTGTGTTAAATTTTGAAAAATGTCACTTCATGGTTTCAAATGGGATTGTTCTAGGGCACATAGTTTCAAAAGATGGTATTGAAGTTGATCCTGCCAAAATTGAAGTGATCCAGTCACTTCCTCCACCCACTTCTGTTCGAGACATCCGTTCATTCCTCGGTCATGCCGGTTTCTATCGGAGATTCATCCATAACTTTAGTAGGATTTACCTCCCACTCACTCGGTTGCTCTAAAATGATGTCACCTTCCATTTTGATGGGGTTTGCAAGAGAGCCTTCATTGAACTCAAAACTTCTCTTGCATCTGCACCGATAATCTAACCCCCTGATTGGTCCATACCCTTTGAGTTAATGTGTGATGCTTCTGATAGAGCTGTTGGGGTTGTTCTTGGTCAAAGAAGAGAAAAAATTCTTCATGTCATCTATTATGCCTCAAAAACATTGGATGAAACTCAATCTCACTACACTGTGACTGAAAAGGAACTTTTAGTTTTGGTTAATACCTTGGATAAATTTTGGCCTTATCTCTTAGGAGCCAAAATCATCATCTTCACGGACCATTCTGCTATTAAGTTCTTACTCAAGAAAAGTGATTCCAAACCACGGCTAATAAGATGGATTCTAATGCTCAAAGAGTTTGACCTTGAAATCAAAGATAGTCCTGGAAAAGAAAACCCTGTGGATGATCACTTGAGCAGAATTTCTAATTCTTCTCATTGAGAAATCATCGATCTTGAATTCCCTACTATGCACCTTTCCTCTATCACTCCAAAAATACCATGGTATGCCCCAATTGTAAATTACTTGGTTTCTAGTGTTTTTCCTAAAAATTTTTCAAAAGAAAAAAAATTGAAGTTGAAAAGTGATTCAAAATACTATTTTTGGGAAGAAAATAAACATTGGAAAACTGGGGTTGACATGGTAATAAGGAGATGTGTCAATGAAAATGAGCATTCTTCCATCTTATACTTCTGTCACTCACTTCCCGGAGGTGTCCACTTTTGACCATAAAGGACCTCCCGAAAGGTCCTAGACTCTGGATTCTTCTATCCTTCACTCTTCAAGGACTCACATGAGTTTTGTAAATCAAGTCTCATTTGCCAAAAGTTTGGCACAATTTCAAAGAGAAATGAAATGCCCCAAAAGTCTTTAATATTCTGTGAGATCTTCGATGTTTGGGGTATCGATTTCATGGGACCATTTCCCCCTTCCAATGGATTCTCATACATTCTTCTTACAGTCGATTATGTTTCAAGGTGGGTTGAGGCCAAACCCACTAGGAAGCATGATTCTCATACTATTAGTGAGTTCCTAAAGACCCACATCTTCCAAAGATTTGGCCCACCACGTTCCTTGATCAGTGACTTAGGAACCCATTTTTGTAATAGAACCATGGAATCTCTTCTGAAAAATAATGGGGTTGTACATAAAACTTCAACTGCATATCACCCTCAAAGAAATGGCATGGATGAACTCTCTAATAGGGAAGTGAAAAGAGTGCTTGAGAGAATTGTAAAACCCACCAGAAAAGACTGGCATGAGAGACTTGGTGAAGCCCTTTGGGCTTATCGAACTACCTATAAAACAACCATTGGGATGTACCCTTTTAGGCTAGTTTTTGGTAAAGTGTGTCACTTACTAGTTGAAATCCAACATAAGTCATTTTGGGCTGTGAAAACCAGTAATTTTGATTGTGAAAAATCTGGTGAAGAAAGATTGTTGCAATTGGCTGAACTGGAGGAGCTTAGACTTGAATCCTATGAGAATTCCAATCTATACAAAGAGAAGGCTAAGGTACGCCATGACAAACACATCCTGAGAAAGGTATTTCATGAAGGTTAAAATGTAATGCTCTTCAATTCTCGATTTTGTCTTCATCCAGCTAAGCTTAATTCTCGTTGGGAAGGTCCTTTTGTTATTACTAACGTTTACCCATTTGGTGCAGTGCAAGTCCAAGACCCCTCTTCCAAA
Source organism: Viscum album (assembly GCA_963277665.1). Lineage (NCBI taxonomy): Eukaryota > Viridiplantae > Streptophyta > Magnoliopsida > Santalales > Viscaceae > Viscum > Viscum album. Next base: position 1,007,932,590 of record OY728134.1, read on the forward strand.
AGAACATTCACGGTTAATGGACATCAGTTAAAGCATCACCATGAGAGGACACACAATCCCAAATCATCATTGACTTTCCCTGGATCTCCAACTTCTCCAATCGACCAACCACTAGATGGAGATGGCGACCCGCCAAATCCAAACTAGGGGGAACCTCTTTCCCTTTAACTCTCTATATCTTTTCCTCTCTCTACCTCTTCCTTCTTCTTCCTCTCTCTTTCATTTTTTAACCATTTTCTTTATCAAAACCTTTATTTTTCACTTTCTCTTTTGTGTGGGTGTATCTTTACAAAAATAAAAATCTAAAAAACAAAAAAACCATAAAAAATCACTTAAAAAAATACAAAAAAATTATAAGTCATGCTTACTCACCATCGAGTTTTGAAATTTTGTACACCCATTTTGGAGAGTTAACAGACATCTTTTCATCTCAAAATTTTTATATTTTTATTATGACTTTGGATAACGAATTTTGTGTGAAAACCAACACATTTTGAATGCTCAATTTTTGATTTGGAAAATTATTTTCCCCAACCGTGAGAAGAATCATTTTCTTTCATGCCAAGGCCACCTATGGCCATCTTTTCAAAATGTGTGTTTTCATCCCCATTTGTGAGTCTTGAGTTTGTGGACCTTCGAGCTGAATTTCCTGCCTTAGTGTGCATTAATTTGATAGAGGAATTTTCTGAACCACATGAGAATCACAATAGCCAAATAGCCTCTCATTACCCTTACATTAATCCTCCTTTTGAAAGCCCCTTCAAGCCTATGAAAACCTTTTATTTGATAGCCACATTACAAGCCCAATACCTTGTCCCACCTAAAATCAACATGGATTTTCATTGCATATGTTTTTGAAATTTAAGTGTGGGGGGGGAATGGATTTCATTTTTGGGTATCATTTCCTTACTTTCTGGTGTGTTCTCATATGCTTGAGGGCAAGCATCCATTTTCGTGTGGGGGGGGGTAGGTTATCATTCAGTGGGATTTGGGAATGTATTGTACAAATGATATTGAAAAGTGTTCAAAAAAAAATCAAAAACAAATCAAAATTAAAAAAAAAATAAAAAAAATGCAAAAATGGGTTGTGTCTTGGGTAGGTCAAAAATCATTCTTCCTCAACCTTTGATCTTGTTATAACTATTAGAATTAGTGTCTTGAGGAGATCAAACATGGGTTGGTATATGAGTGTGAGATCTGTCTCAAGGTCAACTTTCGAAAAAACAAAGAAAAAAAAAGGCAAAAAAAACACTTGCATTATATTCTTATATCATTGGGAGAAGTTTGGTGGTTTGTAAATATTTCATCTTCTCATCCACTTAATATTTTCTTCCTCTATTTTTTCTTTCTTCACACAATCATTCCCTTGTAAATATGTGTTTTCATTTCCTTCCATGTTTCATTTCAAAAAAATGTGCATTGCTTTTTCTATGTTGGTATTTTGACCCTCTTATTATCTCTCTTGGAAATTATATTCCAACCGTCCCATAGCCACAGAAAAACCCCATTAAAAAGACCTATTGATTCTTGTTCACATTGGATAGGGATTGTAAGCTGAGAGCTCTTTTCAAACTCTAAAATTTTCACTTTTGGTTGTTGAATGAGTGGAGCTCCATAAATTAATTTTATCATCTTGAGTGGAGTAAGTTTTTAGTGCCCGCATTTTCTATTTATAATTTGATCATGGAAAAATGAATTAGTTTTGGAACATTGTTTCTGTAACAACATGTGGTTGATTTCAAAATGGATGATTGAAATAGTCTAAACCTCCTCTGATTGGAGAAAACAAAATTTTAATATCTGTTGGTGAATAAACATGATTTTGTCATGTTTTTATATTTGTTGCACATGAGGACATGCAAAAAACTAAGTGTGGGGGAGTTGATGTTATTAATATTTTCATGACTTATTATATTCCCCCTATACTGATTTTATATGAAATGTGCATAATTTGTGTGAAATATTAATGTTTTAATATTTAATATAATTTTTGAGCATTTTTAGAAGTAGTCCAATTGAGTCAGTTTAATGTTTTAATAATAACTTTCACTATACTGATCAAAAATGTGAGATTATTGCTTTTTAGGATTCCCCTTTCAATATAAAACATTTCATCAGAAATTACCATGAGCCAATTCTTCCATTTGAAGGGTCATATGGCCTCACAAACAAGACCAAAGAATCTGTGAACAAACTGGACCAGCCTTGAAGATTGATTTACTAGGCTCAATCCAGAAGTCCAAAAACATTAACTCTCCACCATAATTCTAGGGAAACTACATGTCATCTTGGATAAAAATTTCAAGGCACAAATCCAAGTACAAGGGGCCCAAATAAAGCTTTGAAGTCTAGCCCACCATTCTGGTCGAGAATTAAAATCAGTATAGTATGCATGACATATCTCATGATGTAAGCATCAAATCGAGCTGCGATTTTTTAGTGAGAAAGAGGAGATATATTTGGCCGACTTTTTGGAATAAACCATTCGGATTTGAAGGCATATTCATATTCAAAAACCCTTTCACATTATGGACTTCAAAAAGACTGGATTGAAATGGACAGTTTAACATTGTTTAATCAACCAGCCATAACCTTTGATCCGTAAGTCCAAATGACTGCAACTTTTTAGAGTATTCAGACAACATTATTGTATACAACTTGGAAGCAGGAGATATTTGAATATTCGGCTTTATAAATAGCCAAATTGGCGATGAAATTGGAGGGACAGATTGGGAATGCAAACAGTCCACTCCTTGGGATATAAATACTCTCTCCTTCTCTCCACAAGAGGGGTTGGCATTTCAGAAGAGAGGAGATCATATTGTCACGACCAAAGCCTTGCCAAAGGCTTGGGAGGATTTTTCATACTTAATTTTTCACTTGAGATACCTTTCCTCCTCTCTTTGTTTTCACTTACTTTCATGTTCTTCATTTTTGTAATTTTGTAAGTCCTTTCTTTTGTAATTCTATTTTAATGCAAGTTTCTTCTTAAATATCTCTTATTCTCATCCACCTTATGTAGTTTAATATTCATGTTCTTTAAATAGTTTAAATTCAGTTGAATCACCTTCCCTTCTTTATCTTCCTCATTTAATTGAATGTTCGTTTTTAATTTTCTTCATCGTTTGTGTGTGTGTTCGGCGCACTACTATTATCTTGTCCCTTTCTTTTTCTTCTCTTTATAATTCATCACCATAATCATTATAACCAGATTAGTAATCATTTTAATGTCTGGGTAAATCTTTCATTGGGGTGAGTTACAATTTAGGTATGTTAGGTGATTGAGAGCTTTTGCTCGACGAATGTTCTTTAAATTAATATTGTGTATGTTGAACTTTATATGTCATGGATTAAGGAAATGTTTTGTTTAATATGTGGATTCCATGGATTATTGGAACCAAAAATACACTACCATAAACAAGTAATGGTAATGATTAGAAACCTAAGTTATGTTAAGGCTTGGATTAAAGGTTAAACACTTAGGAATTCTAATCGACGTCAACTTGTGAAGTGGGTGTTAATTTAAATGCAATATAAAGTAAAGCTCAAGGATATCACAAGCTTAACTCCCAAATAATGAACTCACCCCAATCTTCATAAATTTGTTAAATCAAACATCATCCATAAATTATTTCATAAGCTCTACAAACAAACCCCCCAATCAGAATACAATTAACTAAAAACAAACGACTATTACAAAGTATCATCGCCGAGGATTCGACCCGAGTGCTGCTATACACATTACCAGAGCACTGGAACTTTGACGGGTCGATAGGCGACAATCAGCCGTGCATTTCAATTAGGATAACATTTTTTTATAGATCATTTTCCTAAGGTTAGGTAATTTATTTAATAGATAAGGATATGAGGAAATATAATTACTTAACATATTTCTATAAACACAATTTTCATCCTTCGGTTGTGCTTCAATCAATTTCAAATTCATCAATTACTTCATGAAATGGATATCCAAACACTAACATTGATTCCTAAAGCACTAAAATTTTATTTTAATGGATCATAATACCTAAAAATAGTCATTGTATTTTTGTCTAACAATTTTCCAAAAGTAATATAGTTAATACATTAATCTCTAAACATAAAAAAGTAACACTACTTGATCAACATTAATATTTATTTGTCGAATTTTTTAACTAAAAATAATTACACATTAACCATGACATCACATAGGCTAGTGGTAGTAGTGAAACCCTTATCATTCTTTAGTCATGGGTTCATGTCCAACAACCTTTCTAGACTTTATGGGTTTTCACCCAACATACAGGTAGTACTTTTATAAAACCAAATTAGTATAATTTCCAAAATTAATATGTTGGACATACATTAAATAAGTTTAATCACTAAATATACTTTTAACTATGGTTTTTAATGCAACCTAAATACATAAATACTTATTCTGTTTTACATCAACATGGATTCTTCCATGGTCTATTGTTTAACCAAGGTCATTAATTTTCATTGTCTATTAAAATATTTTATAATTGTCTGAGAAGAATATGTGTTTTATCCTAATAATATCCCCCAGGAGTGTCAAACCAAGTGGGCAGTAAGGCCCATTTTTGTGTAACAAGTGACGTCGAGTTTGGCCCAATGCCCCTTGTTGGATTTTTTACCCTTAAATACATCTTTTCCATAACCATGTCCACTTTCAGTATCCATATGGGGATGTATTCCTAGTAATACCTATAGAATATATACCTTACCAAAATTCTAGTACATTCTTCTCCACTTAAAATTAAATTATACATTAAGGCTATGTTATATAATCTATGTATTCTAAAATCTAGTTCCAAACTATGATAAAAAAACATACATCGATACAAACTATATCGATCCAAACCCAACAGCCTGAAGTCGGTGTCTACTACCATTACATTGGCATAAGATGCAAGTAAATCGCTTCCCAATGGACCAAACAGTTTAGTAGTCTTAGTAAACTAGATACATACACGTGTCTTGTTTTATAAATGAATTCACTAATTATGACACAATGTTTTTCTTTGAGGTTAATAACCTTATTCCATTTAGTGTATCCTTGAATATCATTCTTAGTACACTTTAGGTAATCTAGGTTAATGGAATCATTATAAGGGTGACCTCAAATGTTTAGTAAGGATAATTATAATGGAAGTAATAATTATTCATTATGAATATTCAATATGGATTGGTAGTAACTAAATACACAAGCCATGTAATCAATAAATTTAAAAGCAAGTGTGTAGAAAAAATGGAAAGGTAAATAATTGAACACACATTTCATTTAAATAACTGCAAAAGGGAAAATAAATATGGAATGTGAGAAACTTAAAACACATTCAATTTAATCAATGAAATAAGAGTTAAATTAATCCATAGATATGTAAATTCAAAATATCATGGATAAATAATAACTAAATTAATATTTAAGAAATTATTAATTATTAAAAATTATGTCTGAGGTACATGAAAACCTATATCGTTAAGACCTTTCACAATAAGGTTTAAATATATAGGTAGAAACCTATTTAATTTTTTCAAATAATTTTTTTCATAAGAACTTATTGATGCATAGAGGGCCTATATAAATTCTAGGCCCCACCTGTCACTTCCTATCCAAAGCATTCCTCATATCGAGTAATCAATTTAATCAATAAATGATATGACTTATCAAATATCCATATTGAATAAAAGATAAGAATTTGTTAATATTTCCCAAGAAAATAAAATAACAATAAAACTAAACAACATATCTAAAAATGATATATGATTTAGGAAATTAACATATCCATGATAACTGATATGGAAAATTAGTGGAAATTCAATGTTTAAAGATAAAAGGAAATTGAATATTTCAAGGGGACTAACAAAGGAATCCGCGAAATTAATTTTAATACTATACTTGGCCAAATCATTCATAAAACATCTAGAGAAATAATAAGTATGGTATAAATACAAAATATCCCATCTAAAGTAAAATAAAGGGTCGATTTCCTTGATGAATAAAAATACGATAAAAATATTAAAAACATTCTTGAAGAAAATATCCTTTTTATTTTGTGAAACATTTTGACAATACTTTTCTTTGAAATCACTTTTTAAAAAAAATAATTAAAATTTAACCTTTTAAACCTTAAAATTAAGACTCTGATAAATAATGGTGGGTAAATCTATACATGTAGTATTAGGTAAAAAAGAACATTCCTTTTGCATGGTAAAAAGGTTAGAAAAGTGATTTGTTTGGAAAGAGACAAAGATGATTCCTTTGAAAAAAATTTATAATACAAAAAACATAAAAATTTATTTAATAAATCATTTAGGAATGTTTTAATACATTTTTGAAAACCTTTTTATAAAATTGGTTATTTTGAAGAAAATAGGTTCTTCGACCAAAGAGGGAAATGAAATCTGGTTTTTATAAAAACATTTTCGAAAGCATTTTATGTAAAAAAGAGTGGGAAAATGGTATTAATAATTGAAAAGGGTCATGAATAACCAGGAGAGAAAAAATTATAGTGTTTATTAGACAATTATCAAAAAAATAATCATATGTAAATTCAAGTGTAAACAATCCTAGACAATTTGAGATTGTGATATAAACCCTTGAAAAGACCATAACGTTGATGTGAGAATCTATTAGTGAATAGAATATGTGTGTCAAATGTGAATCCATATAAAACAAGTGTAAATACAATAACATATAGTAAAAATTTATTACACATCTAATATTATTATATTAATGATAGTGAGGAACTAATATTACCAAAAGAAAACAAATTGGGTTATGAAATTTGTTTCCACTTATTAACGCTTAATTAAAATCCACTACTAATACTAAAAATGTCATGAAGAATTAATGTGACAAGATTTCACATTTAAAAGTGGAAATATTTACACCATATATAATAAATTATCTACACAATAATAAATTATGCTTCAAATATTATAAATAGCTTTAAAAGATCATTCAAAAAATTCTTGAGGAAAATAATCTTTAAACATTCCAAAGTATCACATACCACATTGAAACATTTAAATAATAAGCCTCATGAAGTAATAACATTAAATAAAATTTTTATATAACATTAATAGAAAATAATTCATGATATAATATATCAAAAGAAAAATTAGATGCACTACACAAAGAAGTGAGTGGTGAAAACGGTGTATGCCTCATAGAAAGAAAAGTGAGACAAGAATCCCTTACCTTGTGTTTCCTTTTAGGTGAATGTCCTTTAACATCCTGTATAATGGTTTTATAAATTTAACTAACTTACACTAAAACTGTAATCATATTTATAATATCATATATTAACTTCTTATAATACCTTATTTCCCATTTGTTAACAATCATTCATTATTTTCACTATTTTGGGTGTTAAGTGCCTATTCTTTCATGTTTGTTTTGACTTGTTACATGTTGATCCTATTAATTAAATAATGTTTTAATATTATATATAATATGTACCATGATTTAAATATAATATTAATTAATTATATATGTATTTATAATAATCTATAATATTTAGAGAGATGAAATGAAATTCACCATTTATGGAGACAGCATGTCGTGTGTATGCATAAACACTACTTCCATTTCATTTTCATATTAAAAGAATGAAAAAATGATATATATATATATATATATATATATTATAATTAATGTTTTATATATATTTAATATATGTTAAATAGATTTATTAAAACCATACATTATACGTTGCATGTATAGATTGAATAAATCGCATCGCTTTAGGGAGGTGGTAGTCCACACTTCCACAAACGATGTTATTGTAATCTAATAAAATGGAAAAATAATGTTTTGTGTTATATAAAAATTAAATTATAAAAAATAAAATATAAATTATATATATTATATATAAATATAGTGACATCATAATCCCCAACCATTAAAGGTGGTAATGTAAAAAAACAAACAATCATTATTTCCTGAGGTAGTAGTTCACCGTACACAAATGGTAAGTTCGATACCCATTAAATGGAAGTATGTGTAAGTGTAGGTAGAACCCTTAGAATAAAAACAAATAAGTATATTGAGGATATTTTGGATATTGTATAATCATGTAATAATAAGAAATTAATGAGTGGATAAATAAATAAAACTAAACAGCATAAGGAAGGATGTTACCTCTTATTCTTGTGGCTGTTTTTCGTTTGCACCAAAGGGCTTCCATGGATGGATTTATTCCTAAGGAGAGACTTTTAGATTTAGGATAGGGATGTTGAGGATAAATTTGGTCATATATTGGTCGATCCAAAGTGTCTTAAAATATATCATGAAGTGAGAGGGGTGAGTACCATTTTATAGTGGAGGAGGAGTGGCATTATGGTAAATTTTTTGAAAGTGAATTCCACCCACATTTGTTCAATTGAAAGTGAATCCAATAAGGGAAAAAATTTGATAAAATAAAGTATATAGTCTTAATATTCCTATAAAATGGATTTTTGAAATGTCTCTTGGCAATCTTGGCTCATAAGTTTAAGGTTTAGTACCTTCTTAAAAAAAGTTTCCTCTTAATCACTTTAATTCATTTTAATTAATTTTACTAATATTTTTTGTAATAAAATAATTTTACCCTTATATAAATTATAAATTATTTTCATTCCAAATATGTAATCCATTATTCCAAATTCAAATCACATAAGTAGTAGAAATAAATTTAAAACTAATCCCATAGATGGGACGATAATGCAGGTTTTTAAAGAAAAATGTTCAAAAGTTTGCTAAGTTTTTATATCCAAAATTAATATGAAATTAATTCTAATGACATAACTCAGATTAATTGATATAAATTGGTATAATTAATATTTGTAAACAATAAAAGATATAATTTATCCTTATAAATTAATTACATTAAAAAGTAATTTTGAATTAAAATTCATTATTTGTTACGACTCATTAAAAATTAAACTTAACAGAAAAATAAAAAAAATCACCTTAACCATGTTTTTATGTTTATATTTAAAAATTGAAGTTTATTTTTACATATAAAATTTATAAATTTCCTGAAAATATGATTTATAATAGGTTCACCATTAAAAGGTCGTAAAGTTTCCTTTTTAGAAATATAAAACTTTTAAGCATAAAACTATGATTTATTCTTATATTATACCTATAAACATATTGGATGAATGTAAAAAATAATTTATTTTATATGTAATATATATATTATATTAATAATACTCACTAATTTCAATTAATTAAGGATTAAATTACATTGTATGAAAAAAAATAGTTTTTATAAAAACATTCCCTTTATATCTATTTAGTATCTATATTCAATTCTCATTAATAGGAAACCAATGGTTTAAACTATATATTTTCATAATTTAGTATATACTATAAATATCAACTAATTTAATGTCTAGGTTTAGTCTTATTATATTAAATAACAATATTTTTAATATATATTATTGTTCAGTAAAACTCAGTCTTGTGTGTAACACAAGATATCGAAGAATGTCTTTGTTGGGTGTAATGTAAGCTAACTTAGTATTGTGTGCATTAAAATATTTATCATCGATTTATTTTATTTAAAATTATAATTATATTTTAAAGTCTCGGGATATTATATTACCTTATGCGCTTGGTGTTTCATGTCACACAAGATATCGAATAAAAAATTCTATTTTTAGAATTTCAAGACATTACATATACACACATATATGTCAAAAAGTAATCATCGTGCATATCTGTAACACCCCGAGATTTTATGAAAAATATTCTTTTGAATTTTATTGATGTCTTGTGTTGTACGTTACAACAAAGGAGTCTTGCATGACACGAAACCCTAACTTGGCTGCATTACACGCAATCGCAACCTTCCTCAATAGCGTGTGTTGTACGCAATACCGAGTTTCACTAAACAACGATATGATATTAAAATATTATTGAAACAAACCGTTATGAATAGTAATAACCACTTTTTGAAATTTTGTAAATTTCATCTTTCAAAATGGACTTCATTTTTGGATTCGGAATATCAAAATTAGCCTAGGGTGAAATCTTGGTATTTTTCTGAAAACTTTCAATTTTTGATGAATAGTGAAAACACTGGGTTACTATTTAAAAACCAACTTTTTATTTAAATAATTATTTATTTTATTTAAATTTATTTTAGGTCAAAATTGATACATAATACCTATATAAGTTCAATGTAATTCATTGGAGTAATTTTATAATAATTTTATATATATATAAATTTTATTGAACTTTACATCGTCTTTTACCCACCTCCTAAGAGAATTTGCAAATTTACATAAAACTTAATTTTACCGCTTCTGTAAGTGGAATTTCAAAAATCCGAGAGACACGGTTGATGTCAGTAAGTAAAATGTTGTTCAATGGGATGAAAATAATTTTTGGTGAATAGTAACTTTTTACTTTTATTTACCACGGTTAAAAGTAAAATAGGGTAATTAAGGGTAAAAATGATTTTATTATTACCCTAAAAAATGTCTTAATTCTATTGGATAACTATAATTCGACCAAAAACAACCTTAGGTATAATATATGACCATTTAGGCTCACTTGGATTATATTAGGACATTTAATATTAATTTATTTAAAGAAGGGTTAAAATAGTTAAAATCAATGTTTAATAAGTAAATAATTTTTAATATAGGATTATACATAAGATAAGTTCGACTATAAATATTAATTTGAAATATAAAAATATTTCCTACATAATGGTATTTTATTTATAAGTTTTAGACATTAAATAATTTAATTTATTTATGACACAACGATGATGTAGTAATTATCTTATTAATGAAATATTGACATAATTGATGTTATAAATACCCAAATAAATGTAATTTGAGACTTTTTATGAATTAAAATAATTTTATAGGTTAATATGACATGTTAGTATTGATTTATTTAACTTTTTTCGAACTAATCATTCTGTTATTATTTACACAAAAATCAATTACCAAATAGTGTCAAAATTGACATCAAATAGTTTTCAAAACAAATATTATATTGTTAATTATTATTTTATTCCTAAAAATCTAAGGTTTGGCCACATGACTTAGATAAGGTTATATATATTAATAATAAATAACTTGGGGTTCTTTTGTCTTGTTATAGTACGCTTATTAACCTTATAGTGTAAGAAAACAAGAAGACACGGTAAAAGAAAAATTATTTAACTTAAAGTCAAATCTAAATGATAAGGTTAAAATAGAAACCTAAACTTGTCTAAATTCAATTGGATGAGAGTATTTCGACCCATCTCCACCTTATCTTACAAATAAATCAATTTGGAGCTATTAAAAACCGAATATTACTTTATAATAAAATAATATGTTTAGTTATTCCAAAGGTGCCCCTCTCCTCCCTTATAAAAGGGCACCTCCTCCCTCTCTTCCTCACACCACTTTGAGCCTTCATGCTCGGACAACCCATGCCAAATTCTCTTCTCCACTTCCCTAGAAATATCATAGAGGTCCTGGTCTTCTTCAAAGACAAATTTTTGTGCCCTAAGAGGAGGTCTCAAAGAGGCGCTTCAAAGAAGAGGTAATGTCTGTTAGCTATTCTTTCAACTTTATTTCTTCTTCCACTTGTTCTGCTTTAGTTGCTTTATTATGAAGTAATTACATCAGTATCACTCATATAATGATATGTTATTATATGTATGAAACAACCATATTTCACCATCAATCTATCCTATGGAAAACAAAACCACCGCGCGTGCGTACGTACGGAATACCGTCTCCACGCCGTGGTGTAATCTATTTTCCACCACCACCTTACTTGGATGGGTATAATGGTGTAAATAATAACTATATATTATTATTTTAAAGTGATATTTATTCTTAAATATTATACATACACTCCAATACAATTCCACGATCATGGGAATGATATCATCGCTCGTGCGTACGTACGGACTACCGTCTCCACGATGCGATGAGATTCATTCTCCATGTTAACCATTCATGAATGATTATAAAGTATATATAATAAGTAATCATGAAATATATGACATAATAATGATACTGGATTTATGTGTATATATATGTATTACATCTACTTAATTTCATTCAATTCAATAAGGAAACAAAACAGCGTTTATGCGTACGTATGGCCTACTGTCTCCATGAACGGTGTATTTCATTTAATTGAATCGATCTATCATATATATATATATATGTATATACTGAAATATATATTATATTTGAATCATGTTTTACATTCTGGAATTAAGTAAATCTGGATATAAGTAATAATATCAAAAACAACAAGTCCAAACACGTACGATAAAAAAAACGATTTAACCCAAAACGCTGCTTTAACATGGAACTTACAAAAGAAAGGGTAATATAAAGTCATAAGTGAACCATATATGATATCATAACAATGAATATGATTCTTTAATAAGTCAATGACATTATTTAAATCATTATACAGGAGGTTTGGAAACGTACGAAGCATATCGGACCTAATGTAAGGGATAATTTTGCAAATATCATTTTTATCCGAGATTGCTTATTCGTAAGTATTAAGTGGGGTTATTTATATCATCCAAGTCCATGTTTTATAAAAGTGTTTTCATGTGTGTTTAAAGTCCTTTTTACCCATTTTTGACTTTTACTACATGGTATGTAAGGAATCTTTTTTTGTTTACCATATGAGGTACTTTTTGACTTTTCCAACAAAAGTACGAGGAGAATGCTATTTTTAACTTATACGGCGTGAACAGATTTTTACGGTTCCATAACGCCTCATTTTCATGAAGCTTTACTCTACAAGATTACATGGTTATTTTCAACAAACCCCTTTTCTTTTAAAATTTCATAACATTTTGTGAAAAGAAAATGATTTTGAAGAAGAAAGGATATTTTCCTCAAGAATTCATTTCAAGTGTTTTTATAAAAACTTTTTCCATCTAAAATTTCATTATTTAATATGTTTATGTTTCAAGTATAATGTCTCCATTATTTACATGGTTTGATTCTTCTTATGATTAAAAGATATCCATTTTTTTATATGGATTATGTTATGATGGCATGATGTTTAAGAATCTCATTCTATTACACGGGTTATGCTATGATGTATGATTTATGATTTTATGGAACATGAAATAATGATTTCATTATGAGATGGGTGGGACCTATATCTTCCTCCAATTCATTGGGTAAAGATTTATATCTCATGAGATAGATATGGCTGGAACGGTAAGTTAATTCGGTTCAGTGATACAGGACTGAATCGAGGAGTGAACTCGATTTAGAAAGGGACTTTGTCCACTTAGATGGTCTTGGCAGCAATGCCTTGGCTACTATGGAAATCATAACATGTGCTGAATGAATTCCACGATTACATGTTTTATTCCCATGCTATTTTATCATGATTTATGTTCCCTTATGATATATGCGTTACGTACTTCCAAGATTCATGTCTTTGCTCAAGATTTTGATGTTTAGATTTTATGTTCAAGTTTTTGTATTCAAATGTTTATGGATTTTTTTATGTTATCAATGTTTGCCCTTACTGAGCATTTGAGCTCACCCTTTTTATTTTTTATTTTCCCCAGGAAATAAATAAAGGTTTTAGGTAAGTAAACAAAAAGGGGGAAGATCGTTATGGGAGTTGTTGAAGATATTTAATCATGATTAGAAGTTTATATTCCGAGTTTCCAAAGACACTAAACTATTAAGGTCCTTGTCTGTCTGTTTTTGTTATGTATTAAGTATTCCGAAAAAGTAATGTAATGTCCATGTACGTCAAGCTTTGGATCTCTTCAGTTGGTATTAGAGGAAGGGTTTAGTCAACCTTTGGAAACTAGGATGCGAAAACGTTAGTGAGATCCCTAGAGATATTTCTAAGGTATGTCTAGGGATGTCCCTAAGTATAAGTATACGTATAGGATATAGTCCAAGAACTGTGGTAACGATCATAGAATTTAACCTAAGATGTTAGATATTGAAGGTACTCCCCCTTTATTGTGTTGTTTTCCCGAGCATCATTTTTTCCTCTCACACTATTCTTTTTGGGTTTTAGACGATGGCTGGAACCCGAAGGAACCGTGTTGATCAATGTAATGTACAATGAAATGATTGTCCTCCTGAACAAAAAAATGTTATGGTATATGGAGTGAAAAATCTTATTGCTATACTTACACAAGCTATGAATCATTTTGGACTTCCAAATGAGCAGAGAAGGGAACAATGTTCTATTGAGTCCTTCATGAGGAAACGTCCACCTTCTTTCCGTGGGTCTTCTGATCCACTTGTTGCTGAACAATGGATCAGTACCACTGAAAAGATATTTTCATTTCTTCAATGTTCTGAACATGATAAAGTCATCTTAGCAGTATATCGTTTGGAAGGTGTAGCCGATCAATGGTGGAATCTTATCAAGAATACGAGGCCAAGAGATGAAATTGAGTCCATGGAATGGGACGAGTTCAAGAACTTATTTTTCAATAAGTACTTCCCTCATATTATTCGAACAAATATAGAGAAGGAGTTTCTTGAACTAAAGAAAAAGGATGATGAATCTGTTGGTGTATATAAAGCGAATTTTACAAGGCTTTCAAGGTATGCATCTGGCTTTATCATCCAACCTGAAAGTAAAGTTGATTGATTCTTCAGTGGCTTAAAACCAAATCATCGAAGGGAATTAGCTATAAGAGACTTCAATAGCTATGAAGAAATTGTGAGTTGTGCTATAAAGGTAGAAATGGAAGTTGGTGTTACTTATCCATATCATAGTTTTGACATGAAATGAAAGATGGAGTTCAAGGAGAAATCTCAGAATAATGGTGAAAAAAAGATGAATATTTCCTTATGCTCAAAGTGTGGAATGAAGTATGGTGAATTTTGTCTTAAAGGGACTAGAAAATGTTTTAAGTGTGGAAAAGAAGGTCATCGAGCAGCTGAGTGTCGAAGTAATGGAAAAAGGGTTTCTAATTTTGTGAATAAAGAAAAGACTGCAGAGAACACACCAACAATACTTCAATGCTTCAAGTGCAATGAAATGGGGCATTATGCTAATCAATGCCCTAATCCAAGGGTTAATCATGATCTACATTATAAACCACTTAAGGCAAAGGACAAAGGGAAGTCACATGTGATCACTATTGGTGATGTTTAATATGACAACGATGTGGTGGAATGATTAAGTGTTTATGTAATGGGAATCCAAAATAATGATGTATATAGTATCGTGGAATATTGGAATATTTATGTATTAGTCAATTGTGGTTTTCAATAATTTTATGGTACCAGTAACCAGGGAAAGTTATTGATAAATTTTGGTAAGCAGATGATATGCGCATAATGAAGGGACAAGAAGTTAATCAGATGTTTGATTGTATTCAAGAGCTCATGATTGATATAAGGACTAAGTGACATCCTGGTTTGAGTATAAAGAATTTTGAGGATTTTGGTATGTGGAAAGTGTTAACTTTTAACTGCATTCGTGTTTTCACTAAGGTTCAATGGGTATTCATTCATCAAGAGAATACATGATTAAGGTATTCATATGTTTTTAATTTGACCAACAAGATATATCTTATGATATATGGGGGATAAATGATGGCATTCACGTGATTGTTATGTGACATTTCAAGTAATTATTTTCTTTATACTATGAGCTTGGACCGAAGTATTTTAGATAATCCTAAAGATTTGAATGAATTATGTTGGACATAAGTTAGTAATATCTAAGGATAGAACTTTTTTTGATATTATTGATGGGATGTTTTAGTAATATAATTTTAGAAAAAGGACAACCCGCAGGACGGGCGACAGCCCATCGCGTCGGACAAGGCTGTGGGAATCGAACCCACAACCGAAGTGTGACTGGCCTTTATCGCCTACCACTGGCCTACAGGAAGTCCCTGGTTAGTAGAAACTAGTTTTATTTTATTAAACGGTATGATATATGAAGTATAAGTTCATTTTTGGAACCATATACGATTAATCTAACCATAAGATGGACTTATAACTTTTTCTATCCTTTTGTTTGAAACAGATGGAATGACCCATCATTATATCACATGATTTGCTAACACATCTCGAATAACAAATTCAACTTCATTTCTGTAAGGTATGAAGTGGAAATTGTTCAATTCCCGAACAACAGTGAGATTGTACCAAAATCATGTAAGTATTTCTTTTAATTCATCAAATTTAGGGAAATGATCTTGAAAACCAACAATGTTGTCCTAGTGCCCTTATATCCGATAAATCAGATGGTACCCTAGATCATCACAAATTTATGGCTTTGTGATTGTTGGATTTTTCATATCCATGTTCCTTACCACTCTCCATGAGAACATGATGGTTAGATTTCTCTTCCATATCCATATTTTTACCTATGTTCTCCTATGTGGAAACCCTGTGATTAGTTAATTTGGTTAACCATTATGTTTCATACTTTAGTTTTTAATGATTGGTTTTGGTATTCCTTTTTACGATGTGGTTTTCTATTAAAGAAACTTTCAAGTAGTAAACCATTTATAACCCCGATGAATTTCGAGGGCGAAATTCATTTTAAGGGGGGTAGAATGTAACACCCTGAGATTTTATGAAAAATATTCTTTTGAATATTATTGATGTCTTGTGTTGTAAATTACAAAAAAGGAGTCTTGCACAACACTCTACCCTAACTTGGCTGCATTACATGCAATCGCAACCTTCCTCGATAGCATGTGTTGTACGCAATACCGATTTTCACTAAACAACAATATGCTGTTAAAATATTATTAAATCTATCCGTTATGAATAGTAATAACCACTTTTTGAATTTTTTTTAAATTTTCTCTTTCAAAATGGACTTCATTTTTGGATTCGGAATATCGAAATTAGCCTAGGGTGAAATTTTGGTATTTTTCTGAAAACTTTCAAATTTTGATGAATAGTGAAAACAAGGGTTACTATTTAAAAACCGACTTTTTATTTAAATAATTATGTATTTTATTTAAATTTATTTTAGGTAAAAATTGATACATAATACCTATATAAGTTCAATGTAATTCATTGGATTAATTTTATAATAATTTTAGATATATAAAAATTTTATTGAACTTTTCACCGTCTTTTACCCACCTTCTAGGAGAATTTGCAAATTTACATGAAACTTAATTTTACCGCTTATGTTAGTGGAATTTCAAAAATCCGAGAGACACGGTTGATGTCAGTAAGTAAATGTGGTTCAATGAGATGAAAATAATTTTTGATGAATAGTAACTTTTTACTTTTATTTACCACGGTTAAAAGTAAATACGGTAATTAAGGGTAAAAATGATATTATTATTACCCTAAAACATCTCCTAATTATATTGTATAAGTGTAATTCGACCAAAAACAACCTTAGAAATAAAATATGACCATTTAGGCCCACTTGGATTAGATTAGGACATTTAATATTAATTTATTTAAAGAAGGGTTAAAATAGTTAAAACCAACTTTTAATAAGTACATAATTTTTAATATAGGGTTATACATACAATAAATTCGACTATAAATATTCATTAGAAAGATAAAAGGATTTCCTACATTATTGTATTTTCTTTATAATTTTTAGACATTAAATAATTTAATTTATATATGACACAAAAATGATGTCGTAATTATCTTATTAATGAAATATTGACATAATTGTTGTTATAAATACCCAAATAAATGTAATTGGAGACTTTTTATGAATTACAATAATTTTATAGGTTATTATGACATGTTATTATTGATTCAGTTAACTTTTTCGAACTAATCATTCTATTATGAGTTTCACAAAAATCAATTACCAAATAGTGTCGAAATTGACATCAAATAGTTTTTAAAACAAATATTATATTATTAATTGTTATTTTATTTCTAAAAATATAATGTTCGTCCACATGACTTAGATAAGGTTATATATATTAATAATAAACAAATTGGGGTTCTTTTGTCTTGTTATAGTAAGTTTATTAACCTTATTGTGTAAGAAAACAAGAAGGCACGGTAAAAGAAAAATTATTTAACTTAAAGTCAAATCTAAATGATAAGGTTAAAACAGAAACCTAAACTTGTATAAATTCTATTGGATGAGAGTATTTTGAACCATCCCCACATTAGATTCTAAATAACTCAATTTGGAGCTATTAAAAACCGAATATGACTTTATAATGAAATAATAGTTTTAGTTATTCCAAAGGTGCCCCTCTCCTCCCTTATAAAAGGGCACCTGCTCCCTCTCTTCCTCACACCACTTTGAGCCTTCAAGCTCGGCCATCCCCTGTCAAATTCTCTTCTCCACTTCCCTAGAAACATCCTAGAGGTCCTGGTCTTCTTCAAAGACCAATTTTGGTGCCCTAAGAGGAGGTCTCAAAGAGGTGCTTCAAAGAAGAGGTAATGTCTGTTACTGATTCTTTCAACTTTATTTCTTCTTCCACTTGTTCTTATTTAGTTGTTTAATTATGAAGTAATAACATCAGTATCACTCATATACTGATATGTCATTATATGTATGAAACAACCCTATTTCACCATCTATCCTTCCTACGGAAAATGAAATCACCGCGCGTGCGTACGTACAGAATACCGTCTCCACGCCGTGCTGTAATCTATTTTCCACTACCACCTTACTTGGATGGGTATAATGGTGTAAATAATAACTATATATGATTATTGTAAAGTGATATTGATTCTGAAATAGTATACATACACTCCAATACAATTTCACGTTCATGGGAATGATATCATCGCTCGTGCGTGCGTACGGACTACCGTCTCCACGACGCGATAAGATTAATTCTTCATGTCAAACATTCATGAATGATTATAAAGTATATATAATAACTAATCATGACATATATGACATAATAATTATACTGTATTTATTTGTATATATATGTATGAAATCTACTTAATTTCATTCAATTCAATAAGAAAACGAAAACAGCGTTCATGCGTACATACGGCCTACCGTCTCCATGAACGGTGTATGTCATTTCATTTAATCGATCTATCATATATATATATATATGTATATACTGAAATATATATTATATGTGAATCATGTTTTACATTCTGGAATTAAGTAAATCAGGATATATGTTATAATATCAAGAACAACAATTCCAAACACGTACGATAAATAAAACGATTTAACCCAAAACGCTGCTTTAACATGGAACTTACAAAAGAACGGGTAATATAAAGTCATAAGTGAACCATATATGATATCATAAAAATGAATATGATTCTGTAATAAGTAAATGAAATTATTTAAATCATTATACAGGAGGTTCGAAATGTACGAAGCATATCAGACCTAAGGTAAGGGATAATTTTGCAAATCTCATTTTTATCTGAGATTGCTTATTTGTAAGTATTTACTGGGGTTATTTATATCATCCAAGTCCATGTTTTATAAAAGTTTTTTCATGTGTGTTTAAATTTCTTTTTACCCATTTTTGACTTTTACTACATTGTATGTAAGGAATCTTTTTTTGTTTACTATACGAGGTACTTTTGGACTTTTCTGACAAAAGTACGAGGAGAATGTTATTTTTAACTTATACGGCGTGAACGGATTTTTACGGTTTCATAATGCCTCATTTTCATGAATCTTCCTCTACAATATTACATGATTATTTTCAACAAAACCCTTTTCATTTAAAATTGCATGACATTTTGTGAAATGAAAATGATTTTTAAGAAGAAATGATATTTTCCTCAAGAATTCATTTTAAGTGTTTTTATCAAAACTACTTTCCATCTAAAATGAAATTATTTAATATGTTTATGTATCAAGTATAATGTCTCCATTATTTACATGGTTTGATTCTTCTTATGATGAAAAGATATCCATTTTTTATATGGATTATGTTATGATGGCATGATGTTTAAAAATCTCATTCTATTACACGGGGGATGCTATGATTTATGATTTATGATTTTGTGGCACACGAAAGAATTATTTCATTATGAGATGGGTGGGACCTATATCTCCCTCCAATGCATTGGGTAAAGATTTATATCTCATGAGATAGACATGGTTGGAACGGTAAGTTAATCTGGTTCAGTGTTACAGGACTGAAACGAGGAGTGAACTCAATTCAGAAAGGGACTTTGTCCACTAAGATGGTCTTGGAAGCAATGCCTTGGCTACTATGGAAATCATAACATGTGCTGAATGAATGCCACAATTACATGTTTTATTCCCATGCTATTTTATCAAGATTTTTGTTCCCTTATGATATATGCCTTACGTACTTCCAAGATTCCTGTCTTTGCTCAAGATTTTGATGTTTAGATTTTATGTTCATGTTTTTGAATTCAAATGTTTATGGATTGTTTTATGTTATCTATGTTTGCCCTTACTGAGCATTTGAGCTCACCCTTTTTCTGTTTTATTTTCCCCAGGAAATAAATAAAGGTTTTAGGTAAGGAATCAAAAATGGGGAAGATCGTTATGGGAGTTGTTGAAGATATTTCAACATGATTAGAAGTTTATATTCCAAGTTTCCAAAGACACTAAACTATTACGGTCCTTGTGTGTCTATTTTTGTTATGTATTAAGTATTCCGCAAAAGTAATGTAATGTCCATGTACGTCAAGATGTGGGTCTCTACAATATCAGCATAGGTAACTACCAAGAGAATAGAGTGGGGCTAGAGGGGGTAGTCAATCATCCATCCTCCTATTGAGATGTTAGATAAAACACCATACTAGTGTCCACTAGGTTTTAGTCGCCCTAACCAACATGGGTGGGCTAGCATATAAAATCACAAAATATGGATGATATAATATAGATCATAGCCACACTATAGAAATAAACTAGTAATAGACTCAAGTATATATAACATCACTCATACTCCCAAATGCCACTTCTAAGACTAGATATCTTATAAGTACACAAGATTTTAAATGGCTAAATTAATTACTTATTTTATATTAATAATTTCCCTTAAATTAGTCGATTAATTTCGGATTAATTGACCATTTTCATTCATACATATTATATTTCATTCATTACCAGAGTAAATTTCATTCCCTACATGCATAATCCCAACCGAATCCACGATTTCTCATGATTAACATCATTAAAAAAATTCATTTCATCATAACCAACCCCATGGGTTAAACATTTATTTAGTCATTATCAGCATAATTCCATAATCATGGAACTCAGGAAAACCATCTTAGGATACCACCATGAGAAAACATGCAACCATACACATCCAACTTCATCAATAAGGGGGTAATGGAATGTAAATAAAATAATTAACCAACCATCATTCATTAAATATATTCAAAACAAGCATCCCATCTCTCAATATCACATTAATATGTAATCCAAGAATCAAACCATTTCATCATCTTTGGTTCCATCCTTGACACCCACATGCATATATAGATACATCTCTCTATCATAGGGGTATGCGCTTCCACATCATCTAGGCCTCCCTACCTTTTATAACATCAGTCATACCTGGCTTATCCATGCAAATCCCACAGATAAAAGAAGTAGTAAACAAGTAGGCATATTCAACAGGGAAACTAGTCCCTCAAAACATAGCATCTAGCCTTCATACATAAATGAGCTCTAACTGCTCCAAACTGAAGTCACTTAGCCTTCTCAAGAAACCGGGAAACTCAGGCCCCAATAATTATCTTTATCATACAACTGGTTCTTTTTCCTTATTGAATTAATTAATTTGTTATTCACAGGTTACAACAATGGGAAAACAATGGTATCAAGCAATAATTAGATCTCAAAAGTCAAAACAACCTCTAACCATTTATTCTAGTTTCAGTAAACCTAGATATGTATCATTCTCATTTAACATTCCTTTTTATTTATTATCAATAAGAAACATCATGTTTTACATTTTTTTTAATTCCATTAATATATAGGATATCATTTTCAATTAAAAATTTGAATCGCAATAATTTGATCATCATCAAATTACAACAACAACTAGATTTATTAAACATGCCTCTTTATTCTTTAGTCTATTAATTATCAATTAATTTAGGATTTATGTTATTTACTAATTTCCATCAAGAAAAATATTATAATCTATAGAATAAATAAACATTTTAACAAACAAAATAATAGATATCACACTCTCTAGAAAACAAAGAATAAAAACACAATCATGGTATAAAGAAGCAACATCGACAACATGCAATCGCTATCCAATTTCATTAATATGGTTCAATAATTATTATGTAAATTTCATTGACAAACAAAGGTATAAATAATTCTACCTTTATGATTTCACATAAATAAATGGAGAAGAAATAACTCCCATGACTCAAGGGTGTCAAACTTCTATCGCACGAGAATAGACCAATGTCACGAATCTTGGATCACCACTCCCAAAAGAAACTTCATCCATCCAAGGATTCCATGACACAACCGCATGAGAAAAAACCAGTAGAACCCTCATTAGAAGAAATAGATTTAAAACTCAATGGCATAGAAAGAATATATGGGAGGAAATTAGATCAAACTAGGATAACCCACTAGAAAATGAAAAGGGAATGCACCGTATAACACCATGGATCATTGCAGATCGAAGACGGAAGCCAAAAATCGATCCCAAGTTAAAGGGATCTCAAAACAAACTAAAGAAATGACTACCGGATTACCTAATGTATAGATATTGTTTTAGGGTTTTGAGAATACTATAGTAGATGAAAAATTTAATGATGTGCTGCACAGGGCATTTACAAGGTGTTTAAACAATTTACATGTTGTGTAAATATCAGGAATCGTTTTTTTCCAAAAAAATGTGTCTCCTTTTATTATTTGACCTCGATTATTTATATATCATCTAATACCCTTTGAACCATTCTTAACAAGTTGTGATACTCATTTTCATGGAGTGTAAAGATTACATGGTCTGTAATCTCACTATTTCCAGTATTTTCAATAGCCAACACCTATAGGATTATTGTTAGCCTCCTCTAAGCACCACGATCTTTGTAAAATCCCAAAGGATCAGACATATCAAGTCATATAATTTACATACAAAGACACAATAGTTCCACTGGTCACTTTGGTACTATGCATAATACAACAATAATAAAGTATATACCAAAAATATCATATTGAAAATGTGGTATCATATGGAGGAACACATATCATATCATGAATGTGAACAAATGAAAATACAAACACATGTGATCAAAATCATAGTTCTCTAAGAACATTAACACGCCTTATTATATCATTATAGTAGGCATAAGAATGGCCTCAACATGGTAAGCGACTTCCTACCACAAAAGTCATTGACGTCAATGGTAAGGATAGACCAGCTCATGTGGTTTGAAAAATAGAGTAGAAATCTAAATAGCCAAAAACACCTCATCATGGTTCATATTATCATATTTAAGGACCATTCAACACTTGATGATCATAAAAGTATTTTAGAAACAAAGAAATATATTTTATTTCAAAAAGAAATAAAATATCACATGTGATGATATTTTATCTCTCTAGTATAATTTCTAAATTATCATTTTAAACCATTTCATGTGCTAGAAACTTTTACATGAGAATAATTAGAAAGCCACATTTTATAAAATACATATCTCATTATTAAATAAATAAAAAATTATATATTTATTTCTATTTATTCTTTGAAAACCCCAGATAATTATCTTTGATTATTTCCCTAGATTATCTACTAATCATTCAATATTATCATCCTTTTATAATTATCATATGATAATTTCTTATAAATTATCCTTTGATAATTTGATACTAATAACATTTAATATACTTGATTATTATCTTATGATAATTTTCTAATAATTATCTTTTGATAATTAGTAATAATTATCCTTTTATAATTCAAAGTAAATAGAATTTGGTAATTAATTATACTTATCATTTTATATTTTTTCAAAAATTATCTTCTAACAATTTTTTTACAAATTTCACTTTGATAAATTGATGGAATTGTCTTTGGAAATTTATTAACAATTTTAACTTCCTTTAATTTATGTAATTAACTATTTATATTATATTAATATTATTTAGTTTTTTATCAAATTATTAAAATAAAATCATATTGTCCCTATAATTAGGAAGAGGGAAAAATGAATAAAATAAAAAAAATAACCTTGTTTTACCTCATATGGGTAGCTCACCAATGTAGAAGGAGGGGATTCGATGTTCCTGGCCTCAAAATAAGAATTAGAAATAGATCGAATGATGAATCCCAATCATGAACAAGGGATTTTTGGAATCATCAATACTCTATGAGGATTGAAGGTAGAATAGTTCAGCTATTTTAGAACTACAAATTGTTTGTGGGTTATCATTTCCCAAAACCAACAATCAAACTCCCATTTTAATTTTTGTTTCAACTGAATCTTGAATGATGAGTCTTTTATTTTACACCATTAAGTCATCGATAATTTAATTTGTTAAAATGAGTTTATTTCAAGGTATTTTTTATCAAATCTCAAGCGAAATGTGGGGTTGAGGCATGTGGAGGAAGATAAAAAATGATATTAATAATTTAAAATAATAATAATATAAGAAACTGGGGAAAGGAAATTTCCAACAATTATGATTTAACCAAACACACAACATGAACAAATGTTATATCATACCTATAGTAAAATCACATATTTCATATTTAATAGTGGTCTCATATTCCCCATCTAAGAAACCGTTTGGGAGATATTTCATTATTGTGTAAAAATTATTCACGTGTGATATAATATTTTTATCCTTAAAAATATAACACCTGCAGTGGTTATATTATTTTTTGGGTAAAACCAACATTATGAATTAAATGATGGTATCAGATTTTCTATCTAAGACACCATTCATGAGATATTCCATAATTTTAAAAAAACTATGCATGCATGATATAATATAACTAACATTTTTATTATATCAATATATAAAACTTACAGAACACAAAATCACATTCCAACTTTTCACCTAAATCCTAAATCATTATATAGAATATTTCAAATTGTTTCAAGGGAACAAAATATATTTGATAACTCAACTAAGATTCTTCCCTTACGTTAGGACTTTAAATAATTTAAAATTTATATTCATTGTAAATTTATATTTTCACATAAAAATAAGGATAATTATTAGAAAAAATAGGGATTTATTATAATTTAGAAATTGGGAAAATAAAAAATATGACCCTATATTGAATTCTTGTAACTGATTAGTTACTTTAGCAATTCTGGTTAAACAAACTGGACCAATGGTCTTGAACATCATACCCCTTCTCCAACGTCTCATCTTGGATTCGATCATGCTACAACCAAATCCAAAAAAGTGGTATGCACTTATATCAATGGTAATTCTCGATATGATCCATAATATTCACCATTAAATCCTCATATGATTTATCAGGTTCTATATTGATATTTTCATAGTATATAACAAGCGTAGGATCTAGAACGTACCTACGGTTTTATGATACATGAAACATGTTGTGCATAACTCAGTAGTGAGAATGAAGATCTAGATAGTGTGTGACTATACCAGCTAAATTAGTTATATCAAGGGTCTAAAAAAATATGGTGCTATATTTTTATACTTCCTCCTGTATCTATGTCCAAATTAGAAGTCACTCTCAAGAAAACCAGATCATCCATAGTGAATTATTAAGGTATCATCCTACGGTCGACATATGACCATTGCCTAATCTATTTCATGATCAACATTTATAAATCAGTTGTACTCTCTCGATGATCTCATGAACCAAAATAGGACACCCAACCACTACCTCACTGACCTTATTCTAATATAGTGGTTATAAACACATGCACCAGTAATGACCCTCATATGTTTCCGTTTGAATAGAATCCTGATAAATGTTTAGAATTATATGATCCATGTTCAAATCATATCCCCCAGAAAGACTGTTTTCCACTAGGACTATCCATTTTTCTAAGGATAGAACATTTTTCTCAATGAGTCTCTTGGGATTTCAGTAACCCGAACCAAAAACACAATGGGAAACAAACATCTCTTTCTGATATAATTCTAAAGGAAACTCCATGTAAGTGAATGATCCCATAGACATAAAACCGTTACTTTGTGTCATATATGTGAGTCTCTCATATTGATAACATGTGATAAACCATCATTATCTGATAAAAAATCTCCCAATAATCAACATAACTTCTTGGGGTCATGGGTAACCCCATCAAAAGTCTATCGTGACATCCTTCTAATTCCACATGGGCACTGGAGGTGGCTAGAGCAACACACTAGGACATTGGTGCTTAGCCTTTACCCATATCAAGGTTTGGAAAATATCTCATTGGATCCCCTCTAATGGGATAAATAATTAGTATAATACCATGTATCATGATCACATCATCATCATCCAATGACCATCCACGTATCAAGACACCTCCATCAATCTATTTTCTATTTACAACAGGCTCTAAGTGTGCCTCATGACTAGTCTTCACTTGGTCCACAAGTGAGGATGTGATCACTAAAGGGAACATGCCATCGATCCCTAATCCTCAGAATGATCCATCCTCCAATCATCCAAAAATACCATCAATCTTCATTTCTCCTCTAATGGTTACTCAATAGGTTCCTACTCAACTTGCGCCTTATGACTAAGAGCATCTATAATGAAATTATCCATCCCTATTTCATAATCCATCTCAGAGTCAAACATCTGATGATACTCTACCTGGTTCCTCAATATTAGATTATAATCCTTCTTTGTTAATATATAGTGAGGTATCTGTCTCATAAACTTTAGAGTGTGAACCACAACTACCATCCCCAATTCATGAGTAGGGAAGTACCACTCAAGGGGTTATAGATAATGAGAATCATAGCATACTACCTAATCTATCTATACCTATACCACACCCATATCAATTCCTAGTGCATCAATTTATATTTTATCACTAATTCTAGGCTTGGTGAGTATCAATACTTGATCTATCATAAACCTTCTCTGCAAGACAATGAATGATTATTCACACTAGTCTAACCAATCAAATTTCACCCCCATTGTCAAAAATTTCATGGGTATTGATAGTCAGTAGAAGTCCTAGATAAACCATCAGTAATATCATTCTAAACCTAGACATCTCATGATCTTGATCATTTTCTATGGATGTGTCTAGGAAAATACTGCCTCTACTTGTTCTAGGTCCACATATATACCCATCTTAAATACCACATTTCCTAGTAATTGTAACTCTTTAATCTAGAATCCAAACATTTAAAACAAGGTGTAAAGTGTATGTTCTTGAATAATACTTAGGATTACCTTGAGGATCTAGTATAATTATCCAGTGTCTGTAGGTAGATGAGAATGTCATTGGTGAGCACTAATATGATCGAGTCCAGTTATGGGTGGAATATCTTATTTATGAAATCCATGAAACCTAATGATGAATTATTTAGTTTGAACTTCATCACTAAGTAATCATATAGGCCAAAGTTTCTCTGGAATTTTGTCTTTGGAATGATCACATCTCTAACACACAAATGGTGTTAGCCCAATTGGATATCAATCTTAGAAAACCACTAGTCTTCCCTTAACTAATAAAAAATTTCATCAATCCTAGTAACGGGATATCTATTCTTCACCATTACCTAGTTTAACATCTAATAATTGATGCACTTCCAGAGACTACAATTAAACTTTTTTTGAACAACATAGGTGTACCACATTGTGAAGTACTCATCCTGATAAATCCATTTCACCTCAAATCATTATTTTTTTCCTTAAAATAATTGAACTTGATGATTTCATAAGACAAGGGGGTATTAATATGGATTTTGTACACCATATGAGCTATATCTCAGCTTAATTTGTTTGTCTTTTATAGTTTCTACTTGTTAAATGACTTCCAAAATTATTTTAACACATTCGTTAATATCATGTGGGACTCTAGTGCCCCATAAGGATGAATAATACTGGTGTTGAAAGTCATGGAATATTCAACCATAGTAATAAAATCATATTCTTATTATAGGAACTAATAAAAAGGATTTTTGTTAAAGAGAACTTGCTACCGAAACAACAAAGAATGTACTTCATTCTTCTACATGTCTAGTAATAAAGATAGAACAACCTCCCTTATAAGAGTATTCCAACTTGCATCCCAATTAATACCATAATACTATGTTGAGTCAACATATTCTATAATGTGAAGAAAACAATTCATAATAACATTGTCCTTAGGATAAATCGTAATCAGTCTATGGGATCACACAAATTTCTCTTAAGAGTCTACCCTTAACCCAAGGTATAACCCTCATATCAATAATATTGGTCTACAACCCTATATGTTAGTGATAGTAATCATATATATACTAACAAAACAACATGCTCAATTTAATTGAATAATTATAATAAATATATATCACAACAACATGAAAACATAGATATATCACACAAAGAAAAATATCCTAAATAGATAGCACAAATAATGGATTTTAATTACTGATCTACAGTGAAATACAAAAATTGGCATATGTATGTCATTGAACCTATGTGCAAAGTCATGATTCATGAATTCATGGAAAACATAATAAATCATATGTCAACATCATGGGCATCACTTATAGTGACCCTATATTTTCGTACTTGACTATTAAATCATTTTAAATATAATCAACATAAAAGTGTTATAGAAGTTGGATCCAAAGGTTTAGTATTTTTCAAAAACTAGGACCATACATAACTTTTAAATAATAAAACAAAAACATTTATTTAATTCATTCTTCTATAGATTATTAGTGGCCCTAGTGTTCTTTATGGTACATGTATTAACCAAAGGATATACATAAAAATAAGGGATGATCGAAAATCCTAGTAAGAATATGAATAAGAGACATGAAACATGGGTGAGCATAATAATCATCATTACATAATTATCATAAGAGGAAGCATTAGATAAAGACATGGAACATGGAAATGCATAAAAATGAATCATCATGTATTAGTGGTCAACTGCCATGCTTATTTCACTTTATCTCATGAGATAAATCACATTACCAAATGCATTGGAGAATAGTATAAGTCCGGGCACAACTATCACATCATAATAGTTACATGTGCTATATAATTCTTGGTGCACCCATCACATCATAACATTTATAAAATCATGTAGGCCACATAGAATGTATATCAATCGTGTACATAAAAAACTCATGGAAAGTAATGGGTTTCATTTCAGAAAATTTACATTAATGAATAAACATTGGGGTTCCAAAAATAAAAATATAATAACATACTTAGTATAAGAATTATCAATCTTCAGTTAAGATGAAACAATCTCATGATAAGTAAAAGATGTGTTTTTTGGAAAGAATAGTTCTTTTGGAAAAATATTTTCATTTGTAATAAAATATGATTTGAAACATATATATCTCAGAAAACATAAGTTAAGGAAAAATAAGATATATATACGGAAAATTAAAGGAGTTTCCATACTAAAAATAAAGTGAAAGATGGAAAACCCCAAGGAAATGATGTTCAGTTTGAGAATCCCTTTACCTTATGTCTGAAAGCTCTCTTCACATTAATATCATTTATAATGAAATTAGATTCATTAGTTACTATATCCACAACCTCTTATACATTTATTTGATTTTTTATAACTTTATTAAGATCATTTATGGCCATTTAGGTGAGTTATAGAGTTCAATTCCATCATTAGGGATTGTTTATTTTCTTGATTTTCATGATCAGTTCACATGAATATGAGTATGGAATTCAATATAGAGTGGGTAAAATTATCCAGAATTCAAATTATATGTTATAAATGAAAATATAGAGATTTAAATTATTATATATCATTTTTTGAAATGGTATGAGGATTAATCATTAGATAATAGTTTTTTCACAATGATTAAGATTATTTTGGTAGTTTTTCAAACATCATAGACTAGTTTTGTTCCAATTTTTATTATTATGTATGTAAGTCAGTTCCAAAACATAAAAAGGTTTATTAAATAAATTTTAAAATATGTACCAACCATTATAGGGCTTTTATGAACATATTTTAAGGAATTAATTTAAAATTAAAATTCATCGTACACAATGTCGATAAATTGACACATCACAGGCGATGATTTCATTTTTAGAATAAATGAGTGATAGAAATGAGTTAATGATGGATCTCCCATAAAATTGATATGATTAAAATTTATAAAAGATACTATATTTATCATGCACATTTGGATAGAGTAAGTTAGTATGGGATAAGAAAATTAAAATAAATTAAAATAAATTTAAAGAAAACGAAAGAGGATTTTACCTCTTGAATTCTCCTCTTTGAGAACCTTCTTAAGGAACCTAGGTTTAGCCTTTTGTTCAGACCAGAACCTCCTAGAGGTGGGGGATAGTATTGGGAATTGTATTCGGAATAAATTTTAGAAGCTTCAAGGCTTTGGAGGTGTGAAGACAAGAGGTGGCGATCGATGGTATTTATAGGGGAGGAGAGGGGTGTTTTATTATTATTTTTTTCATTGGTTTATTATTTTGGATCAAGAATATGAATAGTTTTTATTCACAAGTCTAAAAATATTAAAGGGAGAAGTATAGTTTGATATTATGGTCTTACATAATCCATAAATCATCCATGACTCAATAATTCATGTATTTAGCTAATATTGTAAATTATCTAATTTCACTATTCACTAAAAAATAAACTATTTTAGAAAAATCCCAAAAATTCACTTAAAACATTTTCGATGTGTAGAATCAAAAATTTGAAACTATTTTATAAAAAAAATTGTTTAAACATGGGAAGTTAAATTTTTAAATAAAATCACTATTTAATTGAAAAATATTGATTTTAATATTATAACAGATTTTAAGATACTTTCAAAAATTAAGTAATGTCTCATAAAATTATATTATAATCATAAGATTAAAAAAACATTAATTTATGGATGTATTTTATGAAAAAAAAATTAAAAAATTATATTAATTATAAAATTGTAAATAAATATTTAAGACTTATAAAAATATCAATACTGAATTTATCATTTTTAAAATATTTATTTACTTATTTCATGATATATAT
This sequence comes from Viscum album, assembly GCA_963277665.1. Classification (NCBI taxonomy): domain Eukaryota; kingdom Viridiplantae; phylum Streptophyta; class Magnoliopsida; order Santalales; family Viscaceae; genus Viscum; species Viscum album. Next base: position 1,007,963,616 of record OY728134.1, read on the forward strand.
ATAAATTATATTTTCATTCATAAGATACCCAAATTTTGTTTATACTTTCAAAGGTTAGATTACTATTCTATTGGATGGTTTATTATTCCTAATTGTCACATTACTATTCCAAAGGGCTTGTTATTATTCATAACTTCTAGAAATACTTGTTATTTCCATCATTCTTCATTTTTATTGTTTTTATTATGATATCAATGTGACTTTATGTGATTTACTCTACAATAAATAATTAAAAGAAGGTAATTTTCATTTTTAAAAGTTTGGTTCATTACATTCTTCCCCAATTTTGAAATTGTTCCCTTAAAATTTCTTTTTACATAAACAGCTGAGGGTATTTAACCATCATTGCATCCTATAATTCATAAGTCACTTCTTCATACTTATGTTTCCTCTACAACACTTTAACAATACAGGTTGTATTTTTCTGTAGAACCTTTTCTATCGAGTCTGGAACATTCACCAGTTACTCCTCATAAGAGAGATCATCTTCTAGTTGTATCACCTCTGAGTTCAACACAAGTGATGGATCTGGTATATACTTCCTCATAAGAGATACCTAGAATGCATCATAATCATTATCTGTATTTGGTGGAATTGAATGTTGATAGGGCACTTCTACTATGAATTCAAGGATCTCAAAGGGGGAAATGTACCTTGGGATAAGCTTCATTTTTTCTAAACCGCATGACTCTCTTCCACAGTGATATTCGAAGAAATACATTATCTAAAAACGTTTAACTCCATGTCTATTTGATAGTTTTCAGCATAACTCTTTTTTCAAGTATGAGAAGCTTTGATATGTTGTTTGATGGACTGAAACTTCTATGTCATATCCTTCACAAGATCAGGTCCAAGTAGCTTTCTTTCACCAAATTCATCCCTACATGTTAATGTTCTACATTACTTTTCATATAGAGCTTCATATAGGGAAATTGAATACTCAAGAAGAAGATTTTGTTGTATAAAAACTCGAACAATGGGAGATACTGATCCCATCCACCATTGAATTCCATTGAGTAAACTTTTAGTGTATATTTGAGTGTCCAAATATTCCTTTCAGATTTTCCATCAGTTTGGGGGTGATAGTTCATGTTGAAATACAATTCAATACTCAAGTCATGTTGGAGACTTCACCAGAATTTAGATGTGAACCTTGGATCACAATCAGAAATGATCAATAATAGAACTCCATGTACCCTCACCACTTCCTTCACAGATATCCTAGAATGTTTATCAAGCAATAACTTTTCCAAAATAGAAATAAAGTGGGAAGTCTGGGTGATTTGATCCACCACGACCCATATCACATTGTTTCTTTTGGATGTATTCTGGTGACCCATGAAAAATTCTTTAGTAACATTCTCCCATTTCAAAAAGGGTATATGGATTGGTTTCATCATACCCATGGACGTTTTTCATTAAAATTTAACTTGATGACATATCAGGAACCTTGATATATACTTTGTAAACTCCTTCTTCATGTTGTCCCACCAGAAGTGTTCTCGAAGATCATGGTACATCTTGGAAAACGCAGCATGGATAGAGAATGTTGAGATATGTGCATTATCTCATAGATCCTTCTTTATCTCTGGGTATGAAGGAACACAATTTCTAGTTCCAAACCATATTACACCATCATCATTAATATATACCTTTTTCAACTTCTCTTTATTTACTTCATTCACCTTCTTTTGTAACTCCGGATCATCCATTTCTGCCTCCCTAATTTTATCTCGGATAGATAGTTGGGAAATAATTTGGGAAAGGTGGTATTTATTCCCTGCTTCTATGATTTCAAAATCAATCATTTAAATATCCATTAAGATAGGCTATTTCTTAATTTTAATCATGGATATTGTAGCAGGTTCATTTATGGTAGGAGTATTAGCTACCTTGTTTGCCTTCCCAATATGATAGGGAATAGTGAAATTATAGTCCTTGATTATATATAACCGTATCCTTTGATGCATGTTGATATAAATTTACATGAATATATACTTTAGACTCTTTTGATTGGTATACATTTCACCCTTCTCACCATTAAGGTAGTGCTTCCATATTTTTAAGGCAAAAATCATAGTTGCTAGCTCCCAATCATGTGTCAGGTTGTTCTGCTTAGGGATCTTCAACTTTCGTGAGGCATAGGCTATCTGTTTATCATTTTTCATGATTATACAACCCAATATTTTTTTGAAGAATCATTTTATATCAAAAAACATTCTCCATATCTTGGTTGTGTGAGTACAGGTACACTGATCATCCTATTATTTATCTCCTTGATGCTTTCCTCACACTCTTCCATCTAGACATACTTTACATTGTTCCTTGTTAACCTAGTTAGTGGCCTATACGATCATGATAAATTTATCATAAAAAATTGGTAGTACCCTAGAAAGACAAGAAAACTACAGATTTTTGTTCCACTAGTGGGGCTAGGACATTCCTAAATTGACTTTGTATTTAAAGGGTCCATATAAATTCCATCACTTGAGATCTTGTGTCCCAGGAATATGACTTGTTGTATCCAAAAGACATGCATGCTTAACTTGGCGTATAGTTTCTCTTTCCTTAATGTCACCAAAATAATTCTTATATATTCTTCATGTTCCTCCTATCTCTTGGAGTATATGGGAATAAAATCGATAAAAACTACCAAAAAGATTTCAAGTTAGTGTCTAAAGACTCTATTCAGAAAATCCATGAAGATTGTAGGGGAATTTGTAATTCTAAAGAGAATTACTAGGAAATCATAGTGTCTATACCTTGTGTGGAAAGAATTCATCTAGATATATTCCTTCTTCATATTTATTTAATGATATCTAGAATGAATATTTTTCTTTGAGAAGTATTGGTCACCTTGTTGTTGATCAAACAAGTAATTAATCTTTAGAAGAGGATAATTGTTCATTATGGGGATCTTTTTGAGTTCCCAATAATTGATATATAACTCATTGATCTATCCTTTTACTTTATAAAGATCATTTGAACACCCCAAGGCAATGAATTAAGGCACATGAACCCTTTTCCATGGGCTCTTATAGCTTCTTTAACTTCCCTAGTTCGATAATGGCCATACTGTAAGGGAATTTTGAGATAGGAGTGGCTCTGGGTATGATTTATATTGATAACTCTACCTAATCATATGGGGGTTTCCATATAACTCATTGGGAAATACATCACTATATTCCCTCACAATGGTAATTTCCCCTAGGATATTACCTTATATTGACTCGACCATTTGAGCATGGTATACTTCTCCATTGGGAATCAATACCCAAAACTTTGAAAGATTTTACAAAAGAGATTCATGATCTTTATTTCATTTGTATAGGATCATGGGAAGGTTTAGAATATGAAAATATATTTCCTTTTCTCAAAAATTGATGTGTTATATATATAACAAGATCTAATCCATCCTAATTATAGATTCAAATTATTACAGGGTAAGTATTAGGAAATTGGCTGGAAAAATCCTCCCACATACACCAACAATAGATGATTCAAACACTTTGGTTTCAATGATTGCACTACTAAGTGTTTTATGGATATCTCTAGTTCAAGGTTTTGGTGATTCGATTCAATAGTTCTAGAAAAAAAATGAAAGATATAAAGAAATGCGTAGAACTAAAATCAAGTAATACTTTTTCTATTCTTGAATGAATAGGATGTGTATGTTGTATGATATCATTTTCTTGATCCACCTCAGTGTAATTGATTGCATAATCCTTCCCTTTATCCTTTTTCATTAAGGGATGATAATGCTAATTACCCTCGAGGAATCTAGGTTTAGTGCCCTAGCTTGCATAGTCCCCTTGCACCCTACAGTTGAAGCATTGAACCATGGGTGGTGCTCTCCTTTCCTCCATTATATTTTCTGGCTTCTTTATGTATCTATGATATTCATGAGCTTGGTGGCCTTATAACCTATACTATAGAACATCCTCATCCCTTTGAGGCATTTCCCATGATGCTTCATCCCACATTTTGGACATCTGGGTGGTTGGGATTTCATTCCACCATTGTCATTAGATCCTCTAGCTTGAAACTACATCTTTCATTTCTTATCACCATATCCATGGGACCATTCTCCAAAATCCATCTCCACATTGAAAGAACATAGAACAACTTCTTCATAACTCCCAATTTCACTAATTACTAGATCCTTTCAAATGTTTGGTTTTAAACCACTAAAGAATATATCAATTTTCTATCATTTTTGATATCAAAACAAAAATCATACCTTTCTAGACTTATGAAATTTTCTTCATATGCTATAATAGATTCACCTTCCTTTTTCTTTAGCTCTATGAATTTTCTCTCTATATTTGTATGGAGATTCTGAGGAAAATACTTATTAATAAACATTATCTTAAATTCATCCCACTCTATCTTTCCAATTTATTCCTTTGAGTTTGGTGTTCATAATAAATTCCCATTATTGATTGGATTCTACATCCAAATGAAAAATGGGAAAAGTCACATTCTCTATCTCAGAACAACGAATCATAGAAAATATTTTTTCCATTGAGTTAACCCATTGTTCCATGACTAGTTGATCGGAAGATCCATTAAAAGTTGGTGTTCGTACCCACATAAAAGACATGATGGAAAGTTTCTCTCTCTTAGGTGGAGGTGGGTGTTCCAAATTGTTCAGGTTACTGTTCATATTCTAAGATATCTGGGTAAGCATCGCCATAAAATTTTGAACTCCACCTTCCAAGGCATTGGGGATATAATTAGAGAAATCACTTCATTTTCCCTCGCATGTGTTTTTGTCTTGGTTTCTCCTGGTTCCCACCATTTTCTAAAATAGAAATGGTTTGAACAAAACATTAGTCAACAAGTAGAGAATAAATTTATTCCCTTTTTGAAATTAATTATATACACTAGTCTTCTGAGATCCCTATGTTTATAAATTGTTTCTAAAAAACATATTGGGTGCTTACTTATACTTCATCTCATACTAAGGGTTTTCACTAAGGTTCTCCAATCCTAAGTCCCAAATTAACTAAACCATTCTCCAATACCAACTATACTGACCATACATTTTATTACATGGATATTACATCATTTTAAATGTAAAAAACATAAAAACTTTACACAACCAGGATCCAAAGATTTAGTATCTTGGGAAAACTAGGACCCTATAAAACTTTTACATAATAAAACATATTCATTTATTTAATTCCTTATTCTCTAGCTTCTTATAGGCCCTTGTGTTCTCCTTATTATTAGTATTCACCTAAGGATATACATAAATATAAGGTTTGAGATAAAATCACGGTAAGAGGGTGAATAAGAGACTTGAAACATGGGTGAGAATAATCATCATCATAAGATGAAGCATTGAATAAAGTCATGGAATGTGGAAATGCATAAAAATGAAACATCAGGTCTCAGTGGTCAACTAACATTCTTATTTTACTTTATATCATGAGATACATAAAATTACCCAATGCATTAGAGCACTATATAATTATGTGAGCACTCATCAAATCATAACATTTTCATGTGATATATAATTTTGGGTTCACCCATCACATCATACCATTAACATAATCATTCATTCCACATAGAACATATATCAATCTTGGATATAAAATAACTCATGTAAACGAATGGGATTCATTTCAAAAAAAAACATATTAAAGAATAAAATTTGTGGTTACCAAAATAAAGAGGAAATAATATACTTGGTATAATAATTATGAATCTAGAGTGAAGAATAAATAATCTCTAGAGTAGTAAAAATGTAGTTTTTGAAAGAAGAGTTATTTTATAAATATCATTGCATTTGTCATAAAATAATATTTGAAACATTTAAATCCCCAAAAATATAAGTTAAGGATAATGAAATTATATTTACGGGACATTAAATGAACATCTATATAGAAAATGAAGATAAAGAGGTAAAACCCCAATGAAATGGAGTTGGTTTTGAGAATCCCTTTAACTTATGTCTGGAATATCTCTTCACACTAATATCATGTATAATTAAATTAGATTAATTAATTACTATATCCATAACCTCTTATGAATTTATTTTATTTGTTTTAATTTTATTAATTTCATTTATGGTTTTTTAGAATATTTATAGAGTTTAATTTCATCGTTCAGGAGTGTTCGTTTTCTTGATTTTCATGATCGGTTCACTTGAATATGAGTATGGATGTTTATGTGGAATGGGTATAATTTTACATAATTGAAATTATATTTTATTAATGAACATATAGAGGTTCAAATGATTATATATATCATTTTTTTAAATGGTATGAGGATGTATCATTAGATAAAAGGTTATAGATAATCATTTATATTATTTTGGATGTTTTCCAAACATCAGAAAATAGTTTTGTTCCCATATTTATTATTTTGTATGTAAGTTAGTTCCAAAATATAAAAAGTGATATTAAAAAAATTAGTATTTACTGATAATTATAGTTCTTTTATGAATAGCGTGGAGGGAATTAGTGGGAAATGAAAACGCATCGTCCACAATGTCGATAAATTGACACATCACGGGCAATGATTTCATTTTTAGAATAAAAGATATATATATATATAGAGGATTTTGATGAGGGGTAATCCATTAAAATGATATAATTATATTATATAAAATATATTGGACTTATCAATCACATTTTTATAGATGTGGTGAAAAAAGGATAAGAAATGAAAAATAAATTAAAATAAATTAAAAAGAAAAAGAAAGAGGATTTTACCTCTTGAATTCTCCTCATTGAGAACCTCCATAAGACACATTTTTTTGGTATTTGGTTGAGACCAGAACATCCTAGACATTGGGTAGAGACTTAGGAATAGTATTGGGTAGAAATTGGGAAAGAATCAAGGCTTTGGAGGTGTGAATACCAGAGGTGGTGATGGGTGGTATTTATATGGGAGAAAAGGGGTGTTTTTTGATTATTTTATTCATTAGTTTATTATTTTGTCTCAATAATATGAATATTTTTTATTCCCAGTACTAAAAATAGTAATTTGAGAAGGATAGTTTGATATTATGGGCTTACATCATTTATACATCATTCATGAATCAATAATTCATGTATTTAGTATATATTGTAAATTATCGTATTTCACTATTCACCAAAAAGTCAACTATTTTAGAAAAATCCAAAAAATTCACCCAAAACATTTATGGATGTTTAAAATTCCGAAATGGACACCAATTTATAAAAATAATTTTCTGAATATGAGAAATTTATGTTTTAAATAAAATCACCATTTACTCAAAAAATACCCAATTTAATATTATAACTGATTTTATGACACTTTCAAAAATTAACTAAGGTTACATAAAAATATCTTATAATAATAATAAAGAAATATATTAATTTATGAATTTATTTTATGAAAATTAATTTTCTTTTAAATTTTTATACTAATTATAAATTGGTAAATAAATATTTACGACTTATAAAAATAAAAATACTGAATTTGTCATTTTTCAAATATTTATATACATATTTCATGATATAAATATATTATATTTTCATGCAAAAGATACCCAAATATTACATTAAAAGATGAGGTTACTATTCTATTGGATGGTTTTCTATTATTAATGGTCACAATACTATTCCAAGGGCATGTTACTATTCCTAATTTCTAGAAATACCATTATTTTTATTCATTATTAATTTTAAATGTTTTTATTGTGATATCTATGTGATTTTATGTGATTTATTCTATAGGAAATAATTATAAGAATTGTATTTTCATTGATAAAATTTTGGGTCGTTACATCCCCAAAGGTTAATTTAATCAATGGTAATAGTAAAGCATAATTCCCCCCACTGTGGAAACTCAGGTATCCACTATACAGGGTTGGATAGGAACTATAATAGTTCCCTTTCCTAACTACCTACCGTATTTCCTCTAGTTTAAACTATCCCAAGTCATGGAAAAGGGATGAAATGATTTAGTGAGTCCTGATTCTCTGATACCATTATATAACAATCATACCCAATGAATATGGTTGAAGAATTTCATAAATGATCTTGAAAATACACTTGTTTAATGAGGTAATGGAAAAATAGGTTCAATTTTATCATACTAATTATAATCTTTTCTCATTAGGGAGTTGTGTCTTGTGGTCACATAAAAAAAATATTGAAAATAATTTCACACAGTCTTGATCCCATTAACCATTAAAAATGGAACCATTAGGATGATTCCTATTCCAAATATAAGATTTCAATTTTATATATTTTTTAGTTAGATATAACTTACCAAAAGAAATGGGTCCACCAAGAATTATATCAATTTTAAGATAGATAGTTATATGTAAAATGTATGTGTAAAATGGAGGAAAAGTTTTCTCTAACTCAAAAAAATTAATTGTGCCTCTTTAGTTATTTTTTTCATGAAATACATGGAAAAAATGTCATCATAGTGATCTCTATGAAAATTTCATATTCAAATAGCTACCACAATTGCATTACGGGTTAGTTGGTGACACATTTCTATTGGAATCAACATATGTATAAAGATGTAATTATCAATATTTTAAAGGCATTTACTCTTAAACTCACTTCTATTGTCTGAATTTGATATGTTACCTGAATAACTATCAGAAAAAATTGAGAGTCTTTAGTACATCAAAAATTTGATTTTTTTTCTTAAGGATTCATCACATAAGAAACCCACACAAATTTTTATTTCTTTTCACCGATACACAAAACAAGAATTCTGGTCTGATAACCAAATCTACCAAGTCACTCTGAGGTTATAAATCATATTTTTTCTTCCCCTTGAGTTTTAGTATAATTTAATTACAAATTTAAAATATATTTTTTTAATACGGATTTCATTTCAATAATGACAAAATAAATTTGTTGTCCAATAATGAAAATAAAAGAAATTACTTCACTTCTTACAAATGTAATTGTGTTTGGTGAAAAAAAATTTACTCCTCATATACTTCATATTATCTTTCATGAATGTGAAAATTAAAATCTTTCAATTCATTATGTACATTATTTTATGATATATTTTGAGGTGGATTTTCAATTTCAATGGTGTTTTCAAACCATTAATGATTACTCTTATATAGATGAACAATTGGAAAAAATCATTGATATCCATTGAAACTAAAATTATGATGATATATAAGTCTTCTTGATAATTTATTATTTATAAAAATAGGACATTAATATTTTTCCTTCATGCACTGGCCATACTTCATTGTGTAATCAATAAAATCATTTACCATTGACATAATAGCAGCACACATCTTAAATATTTCTTTCGAATATGCATCTTATGTGTGAACACGCACACATTAAAAAAATTATTCAACTATTTTTTTAATGGTTTTAGGTATGTATCTATATCATTACCAAGATCAAAAGGTCCATATATGATAACAAACAATAATGTGAATAGTTTTTTCATACTCATATATGGAGAAAGGTTATAGATGTGAAGGAAAACAAACCATGTGTTTTGTGAAGTAATAATATTACTAAATGGATTAAAACAATCACATGATATACCCAACCTCACATTATTCACCTCATCAAAAAAATTAATATACCAAGCATAAAAATTTCTTCCATGTTATTCTATATGCAAGATGAAAAAACATATCATTATCCTTATTACTCTTAGTACCATTCCATCATATATTTGTTGATATTTCATTAGACGTGAAGATATTTTATATCCTCATAATTAATAGAATGAACCAAATTTCATTATTTAGAATATCATTTAGTGTTAAATTAGTATTTATCTTCCTTCAAGATTCGCCATATGTTATACAATAATTTAAGAAATATATATCCTATCATGATAAAATCTAATATTTCAGGAAAGTATGAATTTACTTTATAGAATATCAATTTTGCTTATTTAACTTTCATGGAATATAATTATTTTAGGGAATATATCCACCATAAAGAAGTAATTCATTCAAATTGGTATGAATATAATAAATTTTAGTATTAAAAATTCCATACATTATTTTCTTATGAAACAGTCATATTAAAAATTTCTCTTTTTTTTATTTCACCACATCACTAATATACTGGAGCCATGGTTGCCTCATTTAACTTTTTCACTCTCTCTACATTGTCATTTTAATTACATGAATAATTCGACCTGATATAATTACCTTCCTGTATTGGAATACTCTCTTTCTCATTCTGAAGGATAAATAAAATTTGATCATACAATAAATTCTATAATCCAATCCTGTTATTTAGATCATCAACATTTTTAGATTTAGTTTTCTCTCTATAATTCAACCAGATATGATTGTTTATTTGATAACTAATTTTTATCATATGGTAGATAACTTCTTCATAAGTTAACCATGGTCTTCTAATGCAATTATAATATTTGAAGTGTATAAGTTATCTATCTAAATCATTATTAAATGAAAAAATATAAAAAACAATCCATCTTATTTTTAAATTTGATTGAGATCTGATCTATATCATACATCAAACATATATCCATTCTACTAAAAAATATCAATGTTATATTTCATGTTGTAAAATAATTGAAATAAGATTAAATTAAAATAAAAAATTTATTTAATGAAATGAGACTTTTTCACTTTATTTCACTCATAATTAAAAACATTTAAATAAGATTAAATTAAAATCCTTTTTAAATAACTCTCTATTTTTATTCATAAATACCAAATTTAACATACATGAATACATCATTATAAAAAAAATAGTTTATACTAAAAAAATTAATTTGAGAATGGAAAATAATTATAAAAAATTAAATATTTATATTTATCACTTATATGTACAAGTCCATAATATTTAATCACATTATATCAAAGAAAAGTAATTGTACATAATACCACATAAATAAGAAAATTACAATTAAAAATGGGGTTACAATAAAGTTATATGAATAATTTATCATAGCTTTTTTAAAATAAATTTTTAATTTAACTAATACATTAATAGAATATATTTTATTAATTTTGATTTATAAAGTATAATAACAATTTAGTGTGACCATAAACACCCTAAATTATGAAATATAACATTAAATATGGAGCACTTTATTATTTGAAACCCCAATAAGAAAACAAAAAAACATCAAAACACAATTTTATTTAAAAACATATAGAGTGCATGAATTGATTATATCAAAAATAATGTTTCTAAAAACCATTAAAACCAACATTACATTATAAATAAATACATGTGGATTTGAGAAAATAAATCATCTATATCTTATACCATTCATATATAATCACACCACTTTCATAAAACTACCTGATACAAAATACTATTTGAAATATTTACTTTATTTTATAACCAATCACATGGTATGAAAAATAAATTTTAGGTCATTCCCAATTTATGAAATGAAATGAAAAAATGTGGGAATAATATATTAGAAAAGGGGAATAGAATCAACATACCATGATGATTTAACTTAAGAGTAATTTCAAAAACAATACATCGAACAAAAATTGAAGTAGAATCCAAATAATTAATGGACCTGAATTCATCAAAAGATAGAATGAGGAGAATAGGAGAACATGATAAAGAGGAGAAGGTCTATGTTGGTTGGAAAAGGGTACAAGCAGCATTCAATAATAATGGTTTTAAGAAACTGTTGATATATCCTACCTTTGTACTATCAATGTTAAAATATTGTTTGTATAGACTACTCATAAATAAGATAAACCAATGGTTTTTGAAATTCATTTATATAATAGGTCTATACCAATAGTTTTCTAAAACCATTGACATGGGTCTATGGTGATAAATTCCACATCCATCATTGAGTGAAAAACTACGCATATCATGGATTCACAGGTTGGAAAACAATGTTCCTTCCATGAAATATTCATATAATGGATTAAAAAACCATTTTCATGGGCACTCCATGGTCTAACAGACTATGAGAGCTAACTTGGAAACTCTGTTTCTCTTCCCATTTTCACATAATGCCCAAATTGACCCCCAAAATCACGAATAGACTCATTGGGGATAAAAACCCCATCATAAAAAAAATCCAAAAACACAAATAATTCTCATAATCAACCTCAGATTAAAGATTAAAACCTGAAAATAACTTAGTAACTCAAGGATCAAGGTGAGAAAGACCTCATGACACTCTCCCCAAACATACCTATTGAGTTATGATGAAACTATCTCCATATTAATATCTTACCAAATAATGAAATGTATTTTCAACAAACTAGGCCTTTTAAAAACCTTGGATCTAATAAAATGTTCGGATGAACTCACTTAGGATTACCCAACACATCATCCAACCCATCCCACTTGAAGGAACGAAGGGAATTCCTTATCCCAACCTTCAAAAAAATAGTTTCTAGGTATCAATTTCATAAAATTGGGAATGGTTTCACAATTTATGTTCATGTAACCATTTCTAGAATTCAAACTGGTGATCCAACATGACTTATCCAAATCGCGGACATCTGTGGCATAAAAAGAATTGTAATGAATCGAAAAGTAATATATTGTTTGAGTAACTTATATAAAATGACCAATCTATGACATCAAGAAACATGATTGATCATATGGAAGATATTCACATATTTGAAATAATTTAATGTAAGTTTCATGAACTACCATGTTGATTCAAAAATATCCCATTATAAAACCAAATGTATATCCAAAACTACTACAACCGTCTCCTTGTGATATTTGGTCACTCACCAGTCCCTATATTAAAATTCAATGGTCTTACTTGATTAGAGCTCTAGAAATGACCCATCCTAGAAATTAGAGACAAAACATAATAGTTACATACACTAAATCATTCATGAAAGGTTTGAAATAAATACACCTAATAGGATTTCAAAAAATAGTTTCTACATTGTATTTCCAAAATTCATTTAATTAATGTTAGTTTGTACCATAAATAGAAAACAGAGTCTTCACATTCAATTTAGAAAAAAACCGAATATCATCCCATTATTTTATGAATAAAAACAACACCATTATAATATTAAGTAAGGGTGGATCCACAACCAACATAACAAAATATTATTTTAGAAACATTAAAAGTGGTTCCTTAATAAATTCCATGAAAACAAGATTTATCCCATTTCCTCTTTCCAACACCATTCTTAAACACCCTAATAATGAAAAACATAGAAAATTCTCTTTTAAAAAGAACTTTCAATATAATTTTACAATTCATTTTTAATGTTACTATAAAAAAACCCGGAACCGCAAACAAACACACACAAAACCAACATCAATAAAATATAATACAACACAAAACTGGAACAATAGTTCCATGAAAAACATAAATCTAGGGGATAAACACAAAGCTTATATATCAAGATCACATATGTAATCCAAAAAAGATTCTAAGAATCATGGGTAACACATTGGTCCTTAATTAGAAAAATTCTATACCTAGTTAATCAAAAACACTCTATCTTGGGGCCCCTAGTGAAATCAAGACAACGCTATTTGGCCCCACTTTGGGTCACCAAGTCAAAATAACCCTAAAAGGGGAATAATTATCCTATAACACTAGCTAGTGGGTGCACCAACACCATTATCACGTGTATATTGATCTTTTATTAGCTACCCCATGATAAATTACAGTAGATGCGAGAAAAAAATATACCAATAGTCTAAAATTTTTCAAAATAAAACACTTGAAATAAAACTATTCTCAAATCCTACGCCGTCATAGGAAGTATCCAATTTTCACAACCATAAATAATCATCCATGACATATATAAAATCATTAACATTATTCTTGGGGTATTATTAATAAGTAAAAAACACGGGGGTTATCTAAGGGTTCCACAATATTGAGAAATATTATTTGAAGAGCCAAATATTCCTTTAAAACAAGATTATAATTCCAACCAATTTACCCATGTTTTAAGACCATTATAAATACACCCTAAAACCTCATGTGGAATCAAAATATTCAATAAACCCTTTTAAATCCATTGAATCTACCAAAAATGTCCATTAGAAACTAAATTACTCATAATTTATAAATTAAATGGTATCAAATGCCTTATCCATCAAAACCCTTTTAGAACAAGACTCTTAGGCATTATCTAAAAACCTGGAATTAAAATAACTCATTTAAAAGTAATAAAACCCTCCAAAACACCATTATTATAAGTATACTAACTATTTTTCAAATCATACTACTATCACATATTGATTTGATTTACCAAAACAAAACATTTATAATCATCAAACATTGAATGGAATAGTATTTAAAAAAACAAAACAAAACTACATAAAATTTGCCCTAACTATTTTCAAACCATTCTATAACATGTCACATATGATTTATAATACTCAAACATGATTGAAAATTCCCATAATAGTCCCTAAAAACTAAAAACTTTGATTAATACCCACACTAAACCATATCTTCAACCAAAAATACTCTTTAGGGTTTGTGGATGAAAATTGAAATGAGAAAAGGGGAACATGGAAAATAAGGATAGAGAAATGAGACAAAAGGAGGGATTACCCAGCAAAACGTCTAGTGAAATATATGTATAAGGGTCAAAATATTAAATAAGATGAAGGGAGATGACTTCCATTTTGTAAAGACCACGAATTTCTATATAATTTTTTTAATTATATGGAATTTTTAAGAGACTGTGAAAATTGAAGGCGTGTGATTGTGAGACCAAGAGATCCCAGAATAGAATTTTGAACTTTTATTAAGGTACATTTAGCAAACACGCGGGTGGGAATTTCTATATTTTGAATCGGTACTCGGATTGAAAATCTGAGGGTACCATTGAATTCGCATCACCTGGATTCACTTAGGAAAAGTGTAACTTCAACCGGCAAGGGATGGATGAAAAAGTTAATTTTTGGCCTTTTTTAAAAAAAACAACTAAAAGTTATTTTATTATTTCTTTAAAACTATTGAGTGATGGTGGTGGGACCGCAGAGTTAACATGTCATTTAATAACATGTTAGACTTGGTTGTTTAACCGTACCTTCAGGTAATAAATGGGTTCATTAATTAATTCATTAATGAATCACATTGATAATATGAGAGTGAAACTATTTAACTGTAATGTTAAAAAAACCATTGGTGAAAATTAATGGACAATCGTAGGAGAACTCTTGAAGAAGGGTTAGTAGAAACCCTCTCTAAACAAGAATCTGGATTTTATCTAGGATCAATGAACGCCGACAAACACCGTCGAATAATGGATTCTCCCCTTTCATCATCAGTGAATCCAATGTGTTCAAGGCAGGGGTTTTGATTTTAATTCTAAGAGACTTATGAATTGTTTTCTTCCATAATTTTCAAAATATGACAAATTCGGATCAAATGATTAAAGGGTTGATCTGCAGTTTGTTCATTTTAGTCTTGTGGGTGGTTGTTGGGGGTGAAATTTGGTTTAAACATTATCATGATGATGTTTGAATTCTTCTCGTGATTAAACGCTAATGTAGAGGGTTAGGTCCAATACGAACAAGGCCTGGACCCTCCACCGAACTTGGTTTGGTTGCGTTCTTCGTGGGAAACTGAGCAACCTAGAGGAAAGTTTAAACTGAGGGCCACGCAGTGATGGAGGCATCCTCGGAGGCTTGTAGGTGCAGATGGGAATGAAATCGAACCACCAGAGCTTCATTAGTGGCTCGATGAAGCACCGCCAGTGTGGAACCACCAGTATGGAAGCACCAGCAACCGGTGGCAGCGAGAGAGTGGCAGCACCTGTAGTCACTGTGGTGAACAGGGGGCGGTTGGCCATCACTGGCCACGTTGAAGGCTGGCATCATGCCATGGCGGTGGCAGACCCACTTCCATGGGTCCCTCCCTAGATCGGTCCACCAAACCAGTCATTTGGGAGGGAGATGCTAGCTTGGTATTGCTAGTTGGAGAACCTGAATGGACAACATCCATTCGGAAGGGGAGCAAACCTCGTGATCAGTTGGCAGCCCGTGCCCAGCCAGTGGGTCAGGCTGGTCCCGCGACCTGGCGTGCTGCGCCCAGCCGGCTGGGCTGGGCCGGTCCTATGGCCCAGCAGGCCAAACCGGGCCCATCTGCACTGGGTCGGGCCCAACTATTTTGGGTCGGGGCCAGTTGGTCAAGTTGGGTTCACCCGGACCGGGTCGGGTCTAGCCAGCCAGACTGAATGGGGCCAAACCCGAACCCAATTTGACCCAGTTTCGCTTAAAGGGCCATAACTTCTAAAACAGACGCTTGTTTGAAAAACTGTCTATGGTGATGGAACCCTTAGGACGAGGTGGTCCTTTTGAGATACTCCCCTTGGGTTTTGTATAAAGTTGAAGTATGTCCAGGTTAGATTGAACTCGAATCCAATCAGGCCCTCGGTACTAAATTTCATATAACATACAGACCGGGCATCCGATTGATGCGTCGTCTGTTGCGTTGGAACAATTATGACATGGCGGTTCTCTTTGTTACTTCTTCATGGGAATTCATGGTTGTGGGAATAATAATGGTGTCTTGATAAACAGAATCTATGTAAATCAAGTGCACCAAGTGTGGGAATCTTGTGGCTGACTGTCAAGTGAAGAGTGTCCCTTTGTTGATCGGCACCGGATCAACCCTGTGTGGATCGACGACTTACGACGTAGTCTGGATCATCAATAGTGTGACCCAACGAGTACCATCCTTAGAGTGTCCCATCATGGACCAGCGACTTATGACCCTATTTAGATCGACAACTTATGACCTTATGTGGATCAGCAGTAGCGTGACCCGATGAGGAAAAATCTTAGAGAATCCCATCGTGGATCAGTGACATACGACCCTATGTGGATCGATGAATTACAACCCTGTGTGGATCGACGGCTTACGACCTCATGTTGATCGGTGACTTATGACCCTGTGTGGATTGACAATAGAATAACATCTTCATGGTTCAGTAGTGGAACTTTTCTATGGAATAAGATGATTTGGTTTTATGAATAATCATCGTTATTCTCGTTCTTTAAGTTATATACCTGGTGTGAGATGGCTTTTACCTTGTTCTTTGTGATTGAGATCTTGATTTGTGGTTTTTCCTTTGTGAAATTCTGGGAGACCTTCAAGGGTCTTGGGGTCCCTATTGGGTATTGTTATACTCACCCATGCACGGGTTTCGCCCGCACATTATTGTGTCTTGTGCAGACGACAGACAAATTTGACTGAGTTTTGTGAGGTAGGACTAGATGGTGCACAGAGGTGACAGGTTGGTATGGAGAGTCGCAGTGGTGACTTGTATCTACCCTTCAGGTAGCATCCTTGGCGGACAACCTCTAGAGATATTTCTCCCTTTTTGATGTACTTTATTTTAGTTGGGTTTGTATACTACACCATTCTTCTTCAGTTCACACTTTTTACTTTCAGTAGTTATACTAAGTGGTTTTCTCTTTTTGTGTACAAGGTTTGTGGGTTTATGGGATTAAAGGAAATGCATTCCCATTTTAGGGATAGGCCTTTCTAGTGCTAGTCACCAACCTCTGGCCTATGGAAGGCAGGCTTGGGGTAGTCACAGCACGGGCCCCGGGGGATGGGTCATAACAATGTGGTATCAGAGGAGTTGGTTCTACCAAAGAACTAAGACACTAATCATTTCAATGGGGAAATAGTGTTGAGTTTCTTGAGTTTGGATTTCAGCCTAGGGACTCCAGTGTTGGGGCGGCAGCTGATGTATCCACACACCAGGACCCTAAATTATTTTTTCTGACTCAGTATATGAAGACACTGATTGCATGTGTCTTTGAAACGTTTTTCTTTTTTATCTCTTTTGATTCAACTCACCAGGTATAACAAATTGACCACATCATATCTGTTTCTTTATAGGATTTCACCGTATAGACAGTCATCCAGGATTCTAGTGAGAGATCATGATGATGGCCCACCGAGTGATGAGGCTTCAAAATAGGGCCCTCTTATGGCGATGGTTCCTTCAGGTGGTGTACCAGCAGCCCCACTACCCGTAGGGAAGTAGTTTCCACCAACCCCACCAGTAGATAGTGCACACCGACTTAGCATGTTGCACGAGTTCTAGCGGTAGAGGCCTCCGAAGTGAGACAAATCTATTGGAGGATGAGGATTGGATGGAGGTTGGGGATAGAGTTTTCCTATTAGTTGGGACACCAATAGACCATATGTTAATCCTAGATGCTAGTCTCTTTTTGGGAACAACATGGAGATGGTGGGGCATGATGCTCCAGTTGCATGATGAGGTGACCCTCGCTTGGTTGGACTTCAAGAGCCTCTTCAGGGCGGAGTTCTTTATAGTTAAACTACACATTGTGTGTATTCAGGAGCTCATACACTTATAGTAGGGTAGACTAACAGTAGCCCAGTACTCGTTGAGATTCACTAACCTCTCCTACTACTCCACAGACATGGTACAAAACCCTTTATTCATGGCTCAAACCTTTGATAAGGGTCTCCGACAGAAGATTAGAGCATAGATGATATCTCTCTACATCCTGATGTAGGCTGGAGTGCTAGAGAGAGCACTTCTGGTGGAGATCTTCCTAGCTGAGCAGGAACCGACAACAAGATCCACCAATGGAGGGAATATAGCCGAGTCATAAACAACAGGTAGTAGGTGGATGACATAGAGGCCCAAGTAGGCCAAACCTTTTGGTGGATGACCTCGGGATGTAGGTTCGGACTTGTGTAGCTCACGGGAAAAAGGAGGTAAGTAGAGGAGTAGATTGTGCTACTCGTGTGGTGGGCAGGGTCACATGGCATGCGACTGCCTGACCCACCACACTGATAATCAACATATGGTCAAGGGACCACTGAGATAGAGGAAAATATTTGATTGGGGAGGTCCTCAGGGCGGCGGATGTGGTAGAGAAGATGGTCGTGCAGCAAGTGGTAGAAGGCGATTTGAGGTTCTACCACCACAACCTCTAGGTGCTCCACCCCGACCTTAGGGAGCAGGTGGAGAGGGACGAGCTCGGCTTTAGGAAGTTATGGCCTATGACCACGGTGCTCCATAGATGATTTGAGGTATGATCTATGTCTACTCCACCCTATCTACAGTCTTTTAAACATAGGTTCTAGTCACTCTTTTATTTCCACGGCTCTCGTTCAGAGCTCAGAGATTCTGATGGATTCATTGGCTCAATCCTTACATCTAGAGATTCCTACGGGAGAGGATTCGATGATTATGCACTGGTTTCGGCAATGTGATCTTACTCTAGGAGGAAGAGCTTAAGTTGAGATCTTATAGTAGCAGCGTCAAGGCCTTACGATGTCATCTTGGGTATGGACTGGTTATCTACAGTCCATTCTCAGATTGACTGTTTTAGGTGCAAAGTGTAGTGTGTTCGAAAGGATGGGACTAGGTTTTCCTTAATCAGTGATAAGGGAACCTTATAATCTTATGATGGAATTTCTCGGAGGAGGTTGCAGCCAATCACTCATCAGTTGGCTAGCCTTACCCTTGATGTGATTGACAAGAGGAGTCTGAGCTATCCTGTAGTGGTTTAACTTTATGCTGATATCTTTCCTGAGAATGTCCTAGGACTACCTCCTCATAGAGAGGTAGAATTCTACATAAACCTATACCTTGGGACTGCACCGATATATACACCAGCATATCGGATGGCTCATGTGGAGCTTCGTGAGTTGAGGGTACAACTAGAGGACTTGTAGGGGAAGGGGTTCGTAAGGCCCAATGTTTCTCCATGGGTAGCCCTGAATTTGTTCACCAAAAAGGCAGATGGGAGTTTGAGGGTTTTCATGGACTATCATTTCCAGAACCAAGTGACCGTGATGAATAAGTATCCACTCCGGAGGATTGATGATCTCTTTGATCAGCTAAAGGGGGCTCAGTGGTTTTCAAAGATATATCTTAGATTGGGCCATCATCAGCTCAGGGTACGAGATGAGGATGTACTGAATACAGCCTTCAGATGTTGGTATGGCTACTATGAGTTCTTGGTGATTCCTTTCAGTGGCCAAATCCCTAGTGGTGTTCATGGGACTCATGAACAGGATATTATATCCTTACCTTAATCGCTTCATGGTGGTCTTCATTGATGATAACTTGGTGTACTCAACATTGGAGGATGAGCACACCACTCATCTACAGATAGTTCTGGATACATTACGAGAGCATCGGATTTATGGTAAGCTCTCGAACTGCTAGTTCTAGATATGATAATTCCACCTTCTAGGAAATGTTATCTCAGAGGATGGAGTTGCAGTGGATCTGGCGAAGACAAAGTCAGTGCTTTCATGGGAGCCAACCAGGAGTGTGATTGAGTTGCAGAGTTTTCTGGGATTGGCTGGGAACTACTCGAGATTTGTACCTGACCTTTCCAGAGTAGCATCACCCTTTTCTGCTTTGACAAAGAGGGGATATCCTTTCTTGTGGGTAGAGACATGCCAGCATAGTTTCTAGGAGTTGAGGCAGAGATTGACAAGTGCCCCCATCTTGAGGCTATCGGGAGATGGTGTTGGGTATGTGATCTATAGAGATACATCAAAAAACTGGACTAGGATGTGTCATGTTGTAGGAGCGAGCAGTGATAACCTACGGCTCATGAAATTTGAGACAGCATGATAATAACTATGCTACCCATGACCTGGACTTAGCAGCAGTGGTCTTTTCCATGCAGATGTGGCGGCACTACTTGATGGGTGAACGGTTTACTGTATACTCTGATCACAAGTGTCTCAGGTATATCCTCTCACAAAAGGACCTAAACCTGAGATTGTGGTGATGTCTAGAGTTCCACTAGGACTATGACTTTGAGATTGTCTATAATCTTGGGAAGGGGAACGTGGTGCAAGATTCACTTAGTAGGAGGTCTAGTTTACAGTTGTTGGGTGAGGCAACATAGAAGCTAGCCGTGTTGTAGTTATCCTTCATGGATAGTTGATAAAAATATATTTTGTTAAATTTTTTATTGATAATTAATGATATAATTTCCTCACATTTTGTTAAATATGTTTATTTATAAAATATTTTGGATTTGATCATTCATTTGAAAATTTGGTGAAAATTCCAGTTTTACCTTTCATAGTGCACTGTAGTATTTCCATGATAAATATTTTTATATTTATTATTTTAATTTAAAAATTTGTAAAAATGTTACTAACTTAGTTTTCTACAACTTTCATTCAGGACACGTGATCTAATAACTGCATTTGGATGGACTAAATGGGACATTTAGAAAATGGTGGGCTGGACTCAGAAGAATGGACATAGGTTCTGTATTTTGGAAATATCATCTTAATCTGGGCTTTTATTGAGCCCCAATTATGAGGAAATCTCTGGGACATGATTGGGAACAAATAATCCTTATGGAAGGCCGGTCAATTAACGTGTTTTGGAGGCCAAATAGGTGGTGCAACGTGGAATAAAATATTTGGATGATTTTTTCATTTCACACTTAAAAAGTTATGTAACCCTAGCCCTCACAAACTCTATTTAAAGGGGGTTTTAGCTCATTTATAGAGATGGTAGAGGATTTGGGAAGGTGTGGCCGAAAGGGTGTCTCTTGTGAGCCCCTCACAACTCTTGGAAGAAGTAAGCCTTTGTGCAAAGCTCGCTTCTAAAAAGGCTCTCCTCTCCCACCTCTTCTTTGTATTTCATTTATTTCATGTTTGTTTCTTGAATTTTTCTTAAAATATTCTATTGTGTTATTCCATTTTCTTATTATCTAAATCTTCTTAATTGGGTTGGAATCAAGAGTGCAGAAAATATTGGGTTCTACCCTTTCAATCCTTTGCTTATGAAAAACGTCTCCACGATGACTACACTGCTCATGGAAGAGTAGTTCTTTTTAGTAATCGGTCGACCTCTCACCTTCTTCATTCATTTATTTTGAATCAATGATCTACTGAAATTAACTAAACATGATCCATTAATTGAGTTTTCAAATTAGAATAAACTAAGTGATCAATTGAACAATTAACACAAAACACGCGAGGTCGGGATTTGTGTGAATTGTGAGAGCGCGATCTTAATCAGTAATACAAGACCACACGGGATCAATTTTGAGAGTTCAAATACAATCCCTAAACTCAATTAATCCTAATTTGTAGAGTGGTTATGTGCCTTAATTTACCACTGAACATAATCTAATCTTAGAACATCAATCAAACCAGGGTGTTGTAATTTTATGTTCCGAAGTTAGCCTAAGGTTAAATTCACTTCATCTTCATGGTAAAGTTAATTCTCGTAGGGTTAGGGATTTAACAAATTAAGGGATCATAATTAAGTGAATATTAATTTAAATGATAATGATTAATAAATGATTGAAGATGTAGAGTTAGATCGATTACTTCTTTTAAATATTGTCTAAACAAACATCTTTTTGTTGTGTCATTTTAATCAATCTTCATTTCAAAACTAAAAAAAATACAATCTTATTCCAGCAAACTTCTTCTAGATTCATATTCTATAAACAACCACCCCCATCCATTCAAGTAGTGTTTTTATTATCTTTTATTTTATTTTTTGAATACCTTTAAAAAGTTGTTTTAAATCTACTTCCTCCTTTGAGAGACGACCTTGGTCAGCCACTCTGCTGCACCTAAGTACCCCAAAATCACTAATCATTTGAGGGCGCCCACGACAGCACTCTTTCAATAGTGATGGAGAATCTTACCTTCAATCTATGATAGACACTCCCCCACTCCTTCTGTGAGTCAGAGAGGCACAACTTGGGGACATTGACTGTGAGACCTGACGTGCTCAAATATCCTCATGAAAGGATCCTGAAAATTTTATGAAGGTGGGGACCACGTCATCCTCTTCAGAGGATGCACCATGGTACCAGTGACTCTACTAGATGAGGTTTTGATGGAGATTCACACATCCCCTTTGGCGGTACATCTTCATGTGTCAAAGATGTGTCGAGACCTCTAGCATCAGCACTGATGGCTAGTGATGATGAAAGCAGTGGTAGAGTTTGTTTCATTATGCCTCACTTGTCAGCAAGTGAAGGCCAAAAATCCAGTTCCAATAGGCTTAGCAGAGCCACTTGAGGTGCTGTAATGGAAGTGGGATGGAATCAACATGGAAATCATGATAGGGCTACCATGTATGTCCAAGGGCCACGATTCCGTCTAGGTGATTGTTGACTGACTCACCAAGTCAGCCCAATTCCTACCCATTTGAGACCAAGGATCAGTAGAGGTCTTGGGATGCCTCTATGTAAAAAAGATAGAACAACTTCATGGGGTTCCATCAATGATCATCTTATATCATGACACATGTTTTACATCTTAGTTTTGGAAGGGATTGTAGGAGGCGTTCAGGGCTCTGCTACGTTTGAGCACCACCTCTCATCCTCAGACAGATGGTCAGACAGAGCGGACCATACAGATGCTTGAGGACATGCTCTATGCTTCCGTAATTGATTTTTGCCACATTTGGGAGGATTAGTTTCCCTTGGTAGAGTTTTCATAAAAAATAGATATCACTCCACCATCAGCATGGCACCATTTCAGGCCGTGTACAGGTGACCATGCATATCACCTCTATGCTGGATAAACCTAGGGGAGTCAGCACTTATGGGTCCATAGTGGTATGGGCTACCACTGAAAAGGTGCAGATCGTCTAGGAGTAGATGAAGACTACACAGAGTAGGAAAATTTCATACGTTTACAGAAGACATAGACCCTTGGAGTTCGATGATGTAGACCATGTCTTCCTACAGGTCTCACCTCGACGAGGTTTGCAGAGATTTGGCTGGTGAGGTAAGCTATCTCTGAGGTTCATCAGACCTTTCCAGATTCATAGTAGAGTTGAAGAGGTGGTGTACCGCCTAGATCTTCCCCCATAGATGCACAGGGTGCACGACATTTTCCACGTGTCGGGGCTAAGGAGATACGTGCATGATCCATCACATGACATTGAATGTGGCAAGATAGACATTGACGATGGGGTGACTTTTTCATAATTCCCAGTGTAGATAGAGGATCGATAGGAGAGGGTCCTTTGTGGGTATTCGATACCTCCAATGTGAGTTTAGTGGTAGCATGGGAACCTCTAGGAGAGAACTTGGGAGTGGGACGCTCAGATTTCTGCTTAGTACCCCCATTGTTTTTCTTAGCCTTTGTTGTGGTTTTCGGGGACGTAAAGCCCTAATGTGGGGAGAATGCAAAGACACAAATTTCCATATAATTTTTTTAATTATATAGAATTTTTATGAGACTGATAAAAATTATGGAATGTAATTCCAAGGCTCGGAGAGCCCAGAATGGAATTTTGAACTTTTTTCAAATGTATGTTCCGTAAATGTGCGGGCAGGAATTTCTATCTTTTGAATTGGTGCTCAGATTGAAAATTCAAGGGCACCGTTGAATTCTCAATGCCAAGATTCTCTTAGACGAAGCTTAACTTTTACCATAAAGGGTTGAATGAAAAGGTTAATTTTTGGACTTTCAAAAAAAATAACTAAAAGTTATTTTATTCTTTATTTAAAACTATTGAGAGGTGGTGTTGGGACTGTAGAGTTAACAGGTCATTTAATAACCTATTACAAATGGTTGTGTAACCACACCTTTGGGTTATTAATGGGTTCATTAATTAATTCCTTAATGAATCACATTGATGAGCGTATATTGAAACTCCTTAACTCTAATGTTAAATAAACCATTGGAGAAAAGGATTGGACAACCATCGAAGAACTCCGGAAGAAGCACCGGTGGAACCCCACTCCAACAAATAATGAGGATTTGATAAAGGATCAACTAATACCGACAAACACCTTCTAACAACGGATTCTCCACCTTCATCATCGGGGAATGCAACATGTTTAATGTAGGGGTTTTGATTTTAATACTAAGAGACTTATGAATTATCTTCTTCGATTTTTGTCAAAATATGACAAATGAGGATCAAAAGACTAACAGGTCGATCCACAGTTCATTCTTTTTCTTCTTATAGGTGGTTGATATGGGTTGAAATTTGGTTTAAACATTATCATAATGATGTTTTAATTCTTCCCATATTTAAACACTAATGCGGAGGGTGCAAGCCGATTCGAAAAAGGCCCGGACCCTTCTCCGAACTTGGTTTTGTTGCGTTCTTCATGGGCAACTGAGCAACCCGACGGCAAGGTGAAACCGAGGGCCACATAGTGAAGGAGGTGTCCAAGGAGGCCCGTAGGTGCATATGGGAATAAAATCAGACCACCATAGCTTCACCGGTGGTCTATGGAAGCATTATCGGAGTGGCAGCGTGGGTGACTGGTGGCCATGAGAGAGTGGCGGTGCCCACAGGCACCGTGGAGGACAGGAGGCAGCCGGTCATTGTCGGCCGCATTGAAAGCAAGTGGTGCGCCGCAGAGGAGGAGTTGCGTCTCCGGCCGCGGCAGGAGTGGACCCGCATCTGCGGGTCCCACACTAGACTGGTCCACTAGACCGGTCAGCTGGGAGGGTGGTGCCAGCCTCGCACCACCGGTTGGAGAACCCAAATAGACCGTGTTCGTTTGGGAGGGGAGCGGACCCCACACCTAGCTGGCGGGTCGCGCCAAGCCAGTGGGTCGGGCTGGTCCCGTGGCCCGGTGGGCCACACCCATTCGGGGGGGGAAAGCTGGTCCTATAGCCCATCCAGTTTGGGATGGGCCCTTGGGTCAGGTTGCGTCGGGCATACCAGGTGGGACCGAACCCAGACCCAATTTTTCCGAGTTTCGCTTAAAGCGCCATAACTTCTAAACTGATTGTTCGTTTGACGAACCGTCTACAGTGATGGAACCCTTATGAGGAGGCGGTCCTTTTGAGATACTCCCCTTGGGTTTTGGAGAATGTTGGAGTATGTCCAGGTTGGATCAAACACTAATCCAATCAGACCCTTGGTACTACAATGCCTATAACTAATAGACCGGGCGTTCGATTGATGTGTAGTCTGTTGTGTTGGAACCCTTATGACATAGTGGTTTTCTAGGTTAGTTCTTCAAGGGACATTGTGGTGGTTGAAATATTACCAGTGGCTTGAGGAGCAGAATCTATGAAACTCAAGTGCACCAAGTGCTAGAATCTTGTGGCTAGTTGTCATGTGACGAGAAACCCTTTGTGAATCAGTATCCGAGCGACCATATGTGGATCGAAAACGTATTCCCCTATGTGGATAAGAAGTAGTGTGACCCAATGAGGACTAGCTTTAGATCAATACGTCATGCATCAGTGACTTATGACCCTATGTGGATCGACGACTTACGACCCTGTGTGGATCGACAACTTACAACCCTATGTGGATCAGCAGAAGTGCAACCCGATGAGGAACAGACTTAGAGAGGCCCTTCCTGGATCAGCGACTTAGGAACCTGTATGGATCGATGACTTATGACCCTATGTGGATCAATGACTTATGACCCTGTATGGATCAGTGACTTATGACCATGTGTGGATCGACAACAGAACAACTTCTTCTTGGTTCAGCAGTGGAACTTCTCAACAGAATAAGATGATTTAACATTATGACTAATCATCATTATTCATGTTCATTAAGTTATATACCCATTGTGAGATATCTTTAGCCTTGTGATTTGTGATTGAGATCATTCTTTGTGGTTTTTCCTTAGTGGAATTTTGGGAGACCTTCAAGGGTCTCAGGGTCCCTACTGAGTATTGTTATACTCACCCCTGCACAGGCTTTGCCCGCACCTTTTTGTATCTTGTGTAAATGACAGACATCTTTGACTAAGATTTGTGAGCCATGATTAGACGGTGAATGGAGGTGAAAGGTTGATGTGGAGAGTCGCAGTGAAGAGCTATACCTACCCTTCACGTAGGATCCTTGGCGGACAACCTCAAGAGTCGTTTTTCCCATTTTGTAGTACTTTGTTTTAGTTGGGTTTGTATACCAGCACATTCTAATTCAGTTCACACTTTTTACTTTCAACCGTTATAATATGTGGTTTTCTCTTGTTGTGTACCTGGTATGTGTGTTTCGAGGTTAAAGGCAATGCCTTCCCATTTTAGGGATATTCCATTCCGATGCTAGTCACCTACCCCTGGCCTATGGAAGGTAGGCTTGGGGTAGTCACGGCATGGGCCTCGGGGGATGGGTGTGTACCCTAGGTCAATAAATTTAGAGTTGGGGAAATGAAAGGGTTTCAAACGTTTAATTCAATAGAGGAATACATGGAAATTTATGTTTTTAAAAAAATTGTCCATGTTTCATGGTTGAGTTGCATAGTTTTTATTAACATGTTCTAGTCATGCAAGGGTACCCTTGGAAAAAAATAGGCTGTATGGTTTCATGGAGGATTCATATTGTTTAATTAAACATGTTCCAACTATAAAAAATATCACATCAAATATAACATTCTTGGCCAGGTTTCCACTATCTCATGCCCCAAGATGGGTCATCACATGACATCAGGAATGCCTCCCCATATTCCATAGTATTCTGACTAGTATTGTGGGTCTTTGAGGGAGTTTAAGGTGGACTACACCCGATTTTAAGAGTAATTTTGTAGTAAATATAGCATCAACAGATAGAGTAACCGGTGGAAATAAATAATGGACAACATGTGTTAGTATCAACAAGTAAGAAAGTAGAAAATTCTATGAAAACATAATGAATGCCCTAAATATTAGGCACTCATACATGAAATTTCCAAAACCAAAGCCACCAAAAATTTAAAACTCTGACACGAGTCCCAACTCAGTCCCGATATCCCATGGACCAACCAAGAAACCTATACATGGACTATACATTAGGTCACTATCGTAGAACTATACATTATAATAAGTATAATTTTCTTGGGTACCCAAGATCCATGGTGGAAAGAGTAGGGTGTGAGTACAACTCTGTAGGGCACCACTAGAGGTGTCTAAAGAAATAACTAGTCTGTACAATAGTGTATGCTGATAATCAAGTGCAATAATTAAACAAAGCAATAAGGAAATCATTTAATAAATTATCTAATATCCATTTTATCCATTGAGTTCTCTAGAGTCAACCAATCAACAAAACTAACTCAGGTCACACGGGGTTCTAATCCAAAACATATGTGGTACACATACTTTCAAACACAAGGGCGTTCACTAATCACATTTTATGACATACCCTTTAGTTAACAATATTCATGTGAACATTATCATAATTTTTCCCATGGATTCATCATTTTCATCATTTTTACAACCTCCTAATCTAGTCAAATAAAATGCATAAGAAAACAAGCCATGTTCCCTATTTCACTATTGATAAACCTCTCATAAACAAATACATCATAGTTACCTTGGAGCCTCATTCCAGGTATTCTCATCAAAGGAAATTGTTAGGGCCTAGAGCCTCAGTCTCACTCATAATAGATGCATTCCAGGGTGGGGTTTAGAGCCTTAGTCTAAACCTTACTAATCCTATAATTCCAATGGTCAGTCCATATGGCCCACGAGTCAACTTTGGTTTCCCAATATTTCTCACAAACATGGCCACACTATCACCACACCCATACCTAGGGAATAGTTTTACCCGAAGAGACGTCCTCCACTGTAAAACATAAACATGAACTTAAATATTCTCAAGGACACATCAACATCAACCTCATCACTACCATCATTAACATACGGGAATGTTATGACTAACACCACTGAACCACCGCACAAAAAGGTTCTGAAAATGCCTTATTACCCTTGGATATCCAACTATTACACCATCGGTCAGATCCTCTCAACGATTCATGGTCCAAAATGATTTCCACCATCATATCTAGTTTCTAAATTTCTATCAGTGACTCAAGCTCGACGTCACTGAAGGGAGACATAGATTCCATCCACTCTCGATCAACAGTGGTCCAAAACATGAGGCCCAATATCCTCACCCCCATTTATAAACATCCAAAGTACACATAAGCATAAATTTTATCTCATGGAACTCATCCAGCCTAAACTCGAGCCAATTCCCATCACCAACACTGCTTCACCAAGATGGATCCAACCCGTGTCCATCCAACTTGTATTACTTCTCACAACATCAACCAATCACTTTCCTATTGTGGTACTCCACACCATATACTTTAGCTCCCCACCCCCATCGCCTGGTGTTGGTAACTCCTCCATCCATTAGGAGACCAATAGAACTTCAACATGACTTTTGCAATATAACCAACGTGTTTTCCAACTCACAACACCCAAACACCCACAAAAACTCCACCTGACACTGGCTCCCAGCCTTGTCATCAAGACCACTCGGATTAATTACATCTCTATAATTTTTATCTCAAATAAAGACAACATGGTTCTTCCTAAAAACCCATCATCATACTATAATTCACTTAACATCTCAACATTAATCGATGTTGTATTACATCCCACAACATCCGCTTTATAGTCTGCTCTATTCATCCATGACTGAAATTTCCACTACATGCCTTAGAAGTATTATTCATGCCTCTTTCCTCAGGACATTTCAAAAAACACATCTCATTCTTAGATCACATGATAAACCTAAAACTTGTACATGAATATCCTACTTTCCTCCAAATCAACCAAACCAGTGTTACCTGCTACCCGTTCTTGGCTTCCGTAGATGTCACCCATGGAATTTCCTAACATCATGTCCAACCTGAGGACATTACTCACAACCAGGCGATGGTTTTGTCCCCAACACATGACTCCAAATGTTCCTCCCCAAGAGAAAAACCTCCAAGATGTCCCAAATCCAACCAAAACACACTCAACTCACTATTCATAAAGTCAAAGCCTTCTCAGCACACCCAAGACAATGTCAAGATATTGGACATGATCATCACTAGAGATAACAATTCTAAGAATTCATTAATGAACACCACTAAAACTATCTATCACAGATGTCACCTCCCACTATTAGGATACCTTAACCATCTACAAGTCTTGGGATTCCCTTCTTGACAATGTTTCATCTAAACTCAGGCACCCCAACTCGAATGGGATTTCCAACCAAAACTCACTACCACTTCACAACCCTCTTCCAAGAGGTCATAACTTATCATTCCCTTTGAAACCAATTTAATTACCCCAATCAATTCATTCAATGATAACCATAATGATTTTCATGGAACGCATTGACCACTGCAATAATTTAAAACCCAACTTCCCAGTGCATAACCCATTCTTCCCACTATGATCACACAAAAATGCGACAAGCATTTATCCCAAGAAACATGTTCAATCAACCCATAGGAATCATGTCTTTCCAAAACATTCCCTCATCCAGAACTCTTTAACCCCTCCCACCCCCAAGTTTCCACACTTTTCTACAATCACCCACTGATCCTATATCTAGATCACATGGATCATACATCACCAGAGTTAGTCTTATCACCTTCTCACTCATCAGACCATGCCTCCTAGTCTGTCAGACTCACTATACTTAAGGAATTATAAACATTCTCATCTAACCAACCAATTACCATAAAATCATACCTAGCCATGTGACCACCACCACTCAGGGTGTCACTTCCATGCTAAAAGCATCAATCCATGCCTTGGTCACCCCTATAATTCTCTCCAATGATCAACATCGATTCACGAATAGAAAGCCATCACGACCATAGGGGAAGGCTTCCAACAACATTTCCTCTTTAAAAAACCAACATTACCACCAAACACAAGCACTATGATACATTCTAAGAATGAAACTAAAGAATAAATGCGCACTTTTACCACATTTAATGGTACCATCCATGCATCAATTACTCTTCTAAAGAAACAACTAGTGATTTATATCTTAAGGAACCCTCAAAATAGGGACAACCTTTCTTAATTCTGCCATTCAATTCCCAAATATTTAAAATCATAACCACAACTTGAGCTACATTTCCAAAACCATTAACTTTACCACATAGACCACTAGGGTAAACTCGCACTAGAAAACACTCTTTATATTCCACTACCAAGGTCCGAAACATCTAGTTGTGTCATACACACCCAAAAGCACTAACAACTAAGATGACCTCCCTCACAGGTCATTATTGAATATAAAATGGTAACAACTCTCTAAACTGGAGTCATGTCATAAAAATCTCACTAGATGTCTCTCTCTATCTCTATCTCTCTCTAAGACATACACATAAAACCTCAATCAACTCACTACTCTCGGCAGTACTCCTTCCCCCACTCCAAAACATACTCCAGCTAACACACCCATATAGACATTTCCCCTAGGCCTCACACCAAGGATACCCACACACATGCATCAAGACTATGATTCAAACACCCAATCTAGCGTCCAAAACACAACTTTCACTACCACAACCCTTAAGATTTACTATATCCACATTACCGTACAATATCTCACACCCCAATGTCACAGTCCTTCCATGGGCACAACAAGAACATCTTTTTTACCATACAATAGAACCCAATACTATGTTCTAAAACATGGGTAGTCTCACTACCCAAACCACCCATACATATGGTCCAATCACAACACCAATGATACCCATTTCCAATATCCCTACCAATCACATCAGGTTTTATCTCCCTTCATAATTAAACATTAAAAAATAAAACCAAAGGTTTTACATTTCAAAATCTTCCATTTTTAAAACCGAATCCTTTACACTTTCTACATCCTTTTTAATAACCCGTCATTTCAATAATATATATTTATTCAAGTTCACATTTGAAAAATATTTCTTTTACTAAAAATTTTGAGGTAAACCCCAATAGAAAAAAAGTACACTAGCTACATTTGAATCTAAAGGTACTCTCAATCATAGAAAAAAATTACATGACCTACCAATCCAATGTGCCTAGTATTATGCATGAACTCATACACACCCCCTTTACATACTAGTCTAAGTGATAAAACTCATTAATCAATAACATCACATCCAAGTGCACCACTCGAGTTGGAAATTAAAATTAATCGTAAAAGAAAAAAATCAGACACCAATCCCCACCCCTAGAACATGGATTTTCCCTCACACACACGGTTGTAGTAACTCGTGAATGAGATCATTACCAAGACATAAAATGATCCGAGTATTCTGTATACCATGCCCCAAACAATAAGAAAAAAACATGAATCTGATACGACTTTGTAATGTTCCCAAATTGATGTCCACTATCTGGTTCCCCGATCTGGATCATCACATGGCCTTAGGTGCACCTCCTTGTATGCTAGAGGACTAGCAGCATAGGTCTCTGGAGGAATTTTGGGGTGATTATACCCACTTTTAAGAGTAATTCCATAACTGAAATAATATCAATAGATAGAGTAACCAGCGGAATCAAATAATGAACAACATGTGATGATACCAACATGTAACCAATTAGCACATGTTATAACAACATGATAAATATACTAATTTTCAAGAAGTTGTATAAGAAATTCCCAAAACCAAAACCAACAAAAATATCCTGAACTTGAACCCGAGTCCCAACCTTGTCCTAACATCACATACAACAACCAAGAATCCCATGATTGAATCATACATCGGGTACCTATCCTAAACATGTACCTTAGAACAAGTAGCATGTTCTTAGATAACCAAGTCCCATGGTATCCCAAGAAAGGTGTCAGTACAACTAGGTAGGCCAACATCATTGTTTTCTAATGTAATGACCTATTTGTACAACTGTGTATTTTGATAATCAAGTGCAGCAAGTAAACAAGGAAACAAATAAATCATTTAAGTAATTATATAATATCTATTTATCCATTAATTTCTATAAAGTCAAAAAATCAATAAAACTTACTCATGTCACATGGGGTTATTATCCATAACATAAGCAGTGCAAATACTTTGAATCACAAGGACTTCACTAATCACAAATTATCACATACCCATTAGTTAATAATATTAACTTGACCATTCTCATCATTTACCCCATGGATTAAGCATTTACATCATTTACAATATGGAATATTTCATTAAACTATCATACAAAAGGAAACAAGTTAAGTTCATTATATCACTAGGGATAAACATCTCATAAAAAACACATCACACTTACCTTATAGCCTCAATATAGGTGGTCTCATCAAATGCAACCATTGGGGCCAAGAGCCTCAGTTTGAATCCTTAACCCATGCATTCCTAGGTGGTGTATAGAGCCTCTCTCCAACTCGACCAGTGGGAGGAGCCTCTGTCCTTTATCCAACACCACCATTCCATGTGCACATGCTTATTTAACCATTTACCATGTATACCATATCACAAACCATACATAACCAATGCACATAACATTTACAATTCACATTTCATAAAATATTTGAATCATCGTCAATACTTGACCCATAATCACATTAACCATTTATATAGTGTTGCTCATTAAGCATATTCATCAATTCACTTTATTCCATTTAACCCTTTTCACATAATGAAAACACACCCTTATGCTATATCATCAACTAAGCACATTCATCATTTTGATAATTTCATAATCAAGTTAACAAGAAAACATAATCGCTATGGGATCAACCTAACTAACCCCTATATCAATTCAATGACTATAGTCCCAAAGGTCCTCTAAAACACATCCTAGTATAAAACACAATTTTATATACTGATTTGAAAACATATTCAAACCAATATTTAAAACATTGATCTTCCTTTTTGAAAAACTAAAACATTCCTCAAGGATTTCATTTCCTTTTTCAACCATTCAAAACAATCATTAAGCATTTTCATAGGGACGGGGATGAACCCCCATTTCAAATAATCATTTTAAATGATTAATAAGAACCCCCTTTTCAATAATTTCATGTCAATACCTCCATTAAAAATATTACTCACTTTCAAACATCAATTTCATCATCGAAATCAATGGTCAGGTAAAGACCCTAAATCAAACCATTAAAACCTTTTCAAAAATCCCTTGGGAACTTCATAAATATAGTTTATCATCAAATCAATTTACATTTTATCCAATCCCACATACTCACTTCCTATTTACAACTCATCACTCTATAGTTTACCTTATCTCAACATTCCATAATTCAATTCACGGTTCCAGGGATTTGGCACACCCAAAAGGGGTAAATGAAGTATTTCACACCTCAATCCAATTCCCACAACACTTTCCATAAACAAAGACAAAAAATGAAACAAGGAAACATGTTGGAACAACCACACACACATATAAAACAATAAGACTATGGGAAGAATCTTAAATGCCACCTACCTCATGTTCATTTATGAACTCTTAATTAATATCTACCCTTGATTAAAACTCAAAAACCCATTAAATCCTCAACATATAATGTGTTGGAAAAGTGAGGGTTTAGGGATTCAAAAGAAGATGATAAATTCTATAGGCCTTAATCCATAAAATAGATAAAAACGATGTTTTAAACTCACTTGAATCTTTGATTCCCACAAAACAACACTCAAAACACCTATAATTAGAAGTAGAAAAATCTCTTGGATATCTTGGAAGGTTTGGTTATTCACCCAAAATTTTTGAGGAGGAAAAGAGAAAAAAATTGGGTTAAAACTCTTAAATCTTGAGAGGGAAAAACTTGAATTTCCCGATTTTAAAAGGATGCATGGTTTGGCCGCATGGTTAGCCAAACTGTGCACCAACCATGCAGCTCACTCTACACTAGTGGGGCCAGGAATAATGGTTTTCTATGATCACCCACACATTTTGGAATACCGTGTGATAATTATGTGTTATCTGCTATCTGAAAGGGTCCCAAAGATACACAGTTTTCAGTTCCAGGCACACGGTTTTCTCTAAATATGCACCAATCATGTGCTTCACCCAATTTGACCTATTTTTCCTTATCTTAGTGTCCTGAAACCCCAAGAAACCCCTGAAACTCCTCATTCACCTGAAAACCACGTCATTACCCAAAACAAAGAAAGTCTAACAAATTTTTAAACAAATTTTTACCTTCACAAAAGGTTGGTATCTTACATCCAAGGTCTAGATCACTATCACACAGGCACTGCATGGTTTCCCCTGCTAATGAGTGATAAACATTTGATACCTTAACACCACAAAATTTGAAAACTAAAATCTAAATATTTCATAAACTCAATACTTCCCATGAAAACATTTAATAATATCAAATAATATAATATAGTGAAAAACAATAAAACATTGATTGTTACTATAATATAATCAAGAATAAGAGAATTACCCTATATTATCTTGATATTTTATTAAAATGATACACGAATCATTTGTGACATGTTGGTATTAACAACATATAAATCTGACACACTATGTGTTTAGTATGTATTAAAGTTTGTGTTTTCTATTTAAAAGTGAATTTTTAGTTCAAAAAATTTTTCACTCACTGAAAACTAAAAAAACAAAATAGAATTTTCATGATAATTTATTCAAATAACCCATACGTTATTTTTTACAATTAGTTATCAACCACATGACAATCTAATACATGGTGTATCTGGAAATGACCAGAGATCATGTTTTCTGTTTAAAAGATAAATTTTATATCAAAATCGTTATCACTCTCTTAAAACATATCAACTAACTTATATTTTCAAAATATGATAGTAAATTTATCTGAAGTAATTTTTAAGAATTTGGAATTATCCCCACATAAATTTACCAAATTGTGTCCCTAGTATAACTCAAAGCATTTGTTTTCATTTTAAAAGTGGAATTTTTATTCAAAACGGGAGTCACTAACTAAAAACTAAAAAATACTCTTGAATCATATTGGAAAATTAGCATGATAATTAATAATTAATATTTAATGACCTGGAAATTCCATGTAATTTTTTTATATGAGAATTTTACGAGTCTGAAAAAATTGACGGTGCGTGATTCTGAGGCCCAGTGTGCCCAGAAAGATTTTCTGAACATTTTTTCGAGTATGTTCAGTAAACGTGTGAGCTGGTTTTTCTAAAATTTGAACCGGTACATGGAATTGAAATCTGAGAATAGTGTTGAACTCGTAGCACTGGTATTTGCTTAAGGAGACCTTCACCTGGACCGTAGTAGGTCGAGGGTGAAAAATAGTTTTTCACTTTTTCATGGAGGAATTGTAAAATAAAAATATTAACATTTTTATTTTTGAAACCTCTCTATATGGGTTTTGGAGGTGGGGACCACCTGAAGAAGGAAACCCCCAATTTGAATTCAAATGGTGGGGACCACCCAAACCCCCTCATTAATGTGAGGAAGACCCTTGGTATCCTCCCAGTTAATAATGCCAATGAAACCCTATTAATTGTGCCACCTTCCTTTAATTAATTAATCCAACTTTAATTATGTCAAAAAATTAAATTGATAAACATATATTATTTGGTTGGCTATTCTTTGGTTGGGGGAAGTGTTGGAAAAGGGGAATTGGGGGGAGAACGTTGGAGGAACTCTTCTTCTCCAATGAAGATTGCTTCTCCAACGAAGAACGCAGATGTTCTCCATTGTCTTTGACTTCTTCCTCATGACATCCTCCAACGTGGGATGACTTCAATGATGATATATCGACATCCTTCCTTCCCTCCTCATCGACGTCAACAAACCTCCGAGGTAGGGGTGTCTTTTTTATTTATCAACATTAGTTTTTCTCTCATGTTGAATCACCTCCCTTGAGAAGCTTGTTACCGCTCTAATGCGGAGCGTACAGGCCAAACGAACATGGCATGACCCCTCTACAAATCATGGGGTTCTTTTGTATTCATAGAGAGGGAGGATAATGGTAACTGACACTAGTGGGGCTCGAGAATGGTGGTCGGCACCACGGCTGGCGGCGAGGAAGGCGGCGGCGTGACCGTGCCACCGGAGAAGAACTACGGCATGTCGGCCGTGACGGTGGACAGAGGGAGGCTAGTGTCCAGCTGGTCATGGAGGGTTGTTTCACGAAGTTCCACAATCGGAGAAAAAGGTCGTGGCCCACCTGGCCAGGGAGGATGGCGGAAGGTGGCCGGCGTTCGGTCGGCCATGGAGGGGCGGCGCACGATGCGCCACTGGGAGGAGAAGGTGACCAGCCGTTCCAGGTAGCCGAGATGGACCGAGAAAGACCGGAAGCGGGTCATGCGTGCATTTGGAGACTGAACAGCTTAGATAATTCGGTGTTCAAGGTCGGGGGGCGCGACCCCCCCCCCCCCCCATGCGGCCAAGTCGGGCCACCAGGTCGGGCCGCCCAGTGCGGGCCGGGGCAGACCCAGCGGTCCGGCTGCGCCAGCAGGCCGGGCCGAACCCAGTGGGCCAAGTCGACCCAAACCGGGCAGGTCATCCCAATCTAGGTGGGGCTGGGTCGATCCGACCCGGTCGGGCTGGACCAAGACCAGTTTCGACCCTATACATCCTTTTGACCATAACTTTGGCATTGGGCATCCATTGGACGAACCGTCTATGGTGCCAAAAACCTTGGAGTCAGACGGTCCTTTTGGTGTACCCCACTTGATATTTGGATAAAGTTGGGTTATGGTCGGGTTGGATTGAGCATGAATCTAACTGGGACCTCCAGACTAAAAGGCTAATAACATATAGACCGGGCATCCGATTGACACACTGTCTATTGCATCGAGTCCCCTATTACATGTAGGTATATTGGGATACTTCTTTGTGGGACTTCGTGGAAGTTGGAGTATCAACCAATAGCTTGAGGAGCGGACCCTCCCGGATACAAGCAAGCATAGTGCGGGAACCCTGTAGTTGGCTCTGACGATGTACTAGGATATGGTGGGCGTCTGACAATGTACTAGGATCATGTGTAGGTCTGACGATGAACTAGGATCCTGTGTGGTTCTAACTATGTACTAGGATCTTGTGTGGGTCTGACGATGTACTAGGATCCTGTATAGTTCTGACGATGTACTCGGATCCTGTGTGGGTCTGACGATGTACTAGGATCATGTGTGGGTCTGACAATGTACTAGGATCCTGTGTGGGTCTGATGATATACTAGGATCATGTGTGGGTCTGATGATGTACTAGGATCCTGTGCGGGTCTGATGATGTACTGGGATCTTATGTGGGCTTCTAATTTGGGATCCTTCGTGGGTCTACCTCTTAACAGAGTTAGATGGTTCAGTAGTTACATCTAATCATATCTACTACTATACCTAATATATACCTTGTGTGAGATAAGTCTTTACCTTTGTTGTATTCCGCTATGTTGCATACATCTGTGGTACTTACCATTGTGGTGATACCTTTGTGGTATTCTTCTGTGTGTCATACCTGTGTGGTACTTACCTTCATGGTAAACTTTCATTCATGGAATAATTGTACTTTGGCTAAGGAGTTGGGCCTTATGTTTCCTCATGAATGAGATGGGTAATATTTTATAACTTAGGCATATGTATTGGAATATACTTATGTAGGGTCTTCACTGGTTTAAATTCTTTTTGGTTTATCCTTTATGGATTTTGTGAGACTTTGTGGGTCTCAGGGTCCCTACTGAGTATCGTTATACTCACCCCTACACGGGATTCACCCGCACCATTTGGTACAAACGACGAACAACTTTGATCAAGGCTAAGGGTACCAGGACTGAACGGTGCCTAGAGGTCGACCATACGGCATGTCAGTACGCAGAGGAGACTGAAAAATGTGTAGTACTAAGGAGGTGATTTGTACCTACCCTTTAGGAAGGAACCTCGGAGGATGACCCAGTAGCTATCTTTCTCTTTCTTCAGTTGTATTGTATTTCAGTTTTACTTGTACCTTTATTGTTGGGCTTGTATTCTGGACCCTCTTACATTCAACACATTTTTTCTATACAATTTACTTGTGTTCGTATCTTTTTGTGTGCTTGGTTATGTGTGTTTATAGGTTATAAAGTCAATTCCTTCCCAGTTTTAGGGAATACGCCTTTCAGTGCTAGTCATCATCCCCTGGCCTATGGAAGATAGGCTTGGGGTATTCACGGCACGGGCCCCGCAGGACGGGTCGTGTAAAATTTGTTTCATAGGAGTCGGTTCTATCATAGAACATAGGACTATGATCATTTAACAGAAATAGTGTTAAGTGCAGTGAGTGTGGTTATCAGTTTAGGGAATTCATTTTTGGTGTGGCGGCTGACGTATCCATACACCAGGACCCTGACTTCTGATTTCTGACTCAGTGCATGAGAACAATGATTGTGTATGTGTTTTGAAGAGTTTTCTTTGTGATCTCTTTGAGTCATCTCAACAAGTATAACTTTTTGACCGTGGCACACCTATTTCTTTTCAGTATGCCTCCACGTAGATAGACCACTAGGGTTCTGGGTATAGTACACGCTGATAGCCCACCAAGCGATGAGGCCTCGGTGAAGGTCCCTCTTCTAGTAAAGGCACCAGCGGTACCATTACCCATTGGGCCACTGATGCCACCATCCCCAGCAGCAGAGGGTGCACGCCTCTTGAGTGCGTTGCATGATTTCCAGCTCCAAAGGCCACCGAGGATCTGGGGTGAGACAGACCTACAGGAGGCTGAGGATTGGCTGGAGGCCGCGGTGAGAGTCTTCTGACTAGTAGGGACACCAGCTGATCACATTGTGATCCTTGCCACCAGTCTTCTACAAGAAGTTGTATGAAGATGGTGTTTCTTGATTCTCTAGGTTCACGACGTGGTGACACTTCTCTAGGAAAACTTCGAGAGCCTATTTTGGGCGGAGTTTTTTCCAGTGACTCTTTGTGCAGTGTGCATACAGGATCTTCTTCATCTGTAGCAGGGCAGCATGACTGTGACTCAATACTCAGCAAGGTTCAGTGACCTGTCGCACTACTCCTCTGATATGGTGTAGGACCCATTCTTCAAGGCCCAGACCTTTGAGCAGGGACTCAAGCGGGAGATTAGGGATTCGATGATTTCTCTTAGCATCCCTACATTGGTAGGGGTGTTAGAGTGATCCCTTTTAGTAGAGAGTTTTCTTGTTGAGCATTCACCAGCAGCGAGACCTACCACTGGACGTCACGTAGCAAAGTCTTCTGCATCTGGCAGAAGACAGATGTCACTCAGGTCCAAGAAGACCATACCTACAGGTGGATGACTGCATGACTCAGGATTGGTTGTGTGGGGTACCATAGATAGAGCCAGTCATGCAAGGAATAGGGAGTGTTTCGCATATGGTGGTTAGGTTCACATGGCTCGTGACTGTCTGACCCGTCGTACGAAGGATCAGTAGACGGTCGAAGTACCACCTAGGAAGAGACAATGGTTCGACCAAGGAGGTACTCAGGGAGTAGGCGGACGTGGTAGAGGAGTTTTACATACAGATGGCGATGGGCAATGATTCGAGGTGTCACCACCACCACCACTAGGTGGTCCACCCCGACAACAAGGAGTAGGTGGATAGGGGTGAGCTCAGCTCCAGGTAGCTGAGACCATGACCGTGGCGCACCAGAGATGATATGAGGTACGATCTATGTCTACTTAAACTTAGATGCAGTACTTATGGACACAAGTGTCAGTCGTTCTTTTATTTCCACTGCCCTCGTTTGGAGCTCGGAGATTCCGATGGAGCTGTTGGATCTGTACTTACATCTAGAGACTCCTATAGGAGTGGATTCGACGATTACGCACTGGTGTCGGCAGTGTGAGCATACTCTAGGAGGTTATAGCTTCAGCTGGGATCTCCTAGTAGCGGCGTCGAGGCCTTACGATGTCATATTGGGTATGGACTAGTTATCTACAGTCCATGCTCAGATTGACTGTATTAGGTGAAAAGTGTGGTCTGTCTGCACGGATGGGACCAGGTTTACCTTCACCGGTGAGAAGGGAACCTTTGCAGCATAGGATGGACTTACCCAGATGAAAGTGTAGCCGATTACACATCATTTGGCTAGCCTTACCCTCATAGTGGTTGACATGGAGAGTCTGAGCTATCCTGTAGTGGTGGACTAGTACGCAGATGTTTTCCCTGATAGTGTTTTGGGTCTACCTCCTCGTAGAGAAGTGGAATTTTACATTGACTTGTTCTCTGGGACGACCCTGATATATACACCAGCGTATAGGATGGCTCCCACAGATCTTTGTGAGCTACGGGTACAGCTAGAGGACTTAGAGGGGAAGGGATTTATTTGGCCTAGTGTTTCTTCTGGGGCGGCCTCGATTTGTTCACCAAGAAGGAGAATGGGAGCTTAAAGCTTTGTGTTGACTATCAGCACCTAAACTAGGTGACCGTGAAGAACAAGTAACCACTCCTGAGGATTGACGACTACTTTGATCAATTGAAGGGAGAATAGTGGTTCTCGAAGATAGACCTTATATCAGGCTATCACCAACTCAGAGTGCGAGATGAGGATGTGCAGAATACAGCTTTCAGATGTTGGTATGGCCATTATGAGTCCTTGGCTATGCCTTTCGGCATGACCAACGAACCAAAAGTGTTCATGGGACTCAGGAACATGATCTTTATGCCATAACTTGATCTCTTTGTGGTGGTCATCATCGATGACATTCTGATCTACTCGACTTCTAAGAAGGAGCATGCCTGTCATTTGTAGATAGTTTTGGACACACTCCAGAAGCACCAGCTTTATGGTAAACTCTC
Organism: Viscum album; assembly: GCA_963277665.1. Taxonomy (NCBI): domain Eukaryota; kingdom Viridiplantae; phylum Streptophyta; class Magnoliopsida; order Santalales; family Viscaceae; genus Viscum; species Viscum album. The sequence continues at coordinate 1,008,004,927 of OY728134.1, forward strand.
GAAGTGACATTTCGGGATCCGAGAGGTTATATTTCTGGGACATGTCATATTGGAGGTTGTAGTTGAAGTGGATCCAGTGAATATTGAGGCGTTACTTGCTTAGGAGACACCTAGGAGAGTTATTGAGGTACGGAGTTTTCTGGGTTTTGCTGAATAATATCAGATGTCTGTACCAGATTTCTCTAGAGTTGCAGCACCTTTTTCAGTGTTGATGAAGAAGGGTCAACCCTTCATGTGGTCAGAGAGATTCCATAAAAGTTTTTAGGAGCTGAGACAGAGGCTGACATGTGCCCCCTTCTTCAGCCTTCTAGAGGAGGGTGTTGGGTACGTAGTTTACTACGACGCAATAGTGATCGGACTCGGATGTGTCCCGATGCAAGACCAAGAAGTGATCTCATATGGTTCTCGACAGTTGAGACAGAATGAGAAAACCTATGATACCCATGACCTGGATTTAGCAGTAGTGGTCTTTGCCTTGAATATGTGGCGACATTACTTGATGGGAGAACATTTTACAGTCTACTCGGATCACAAGAGTCTCAGTTATATCTTCTCTTAGAAGGACATGAACCTGAGACAACGATGTTGGCTTGAGTTCCTCCAGGACAATGACCTTGAGATAGTCTATACTCCTGGGAAGGTGAATTTAGTAGCATATAAACTAAGTATGAGATCTGGTATGCAGCTTCTAGGTGAGGCGATGGATTAGCAGGACACTTTGAAGATATCCTTTGTGGATCGAGATGTAGCAGATTTTCTTCAGTCTCTTATAGTAACTCTGCCACCCCTTCAGCGAGTCAGGGAGGCGCAACGTAGGGACACTGACTGCGAGGCTCAAAAATCTCAGATATCCACAAGACAGTTACCTGATGGATTTTCTAAAGGTGGGGAGCACGTCATTTTTCAGAGGACGTATCATGGTACTAGTGTCTCTTCGAGAGGAAGTGTTGAAAAAGTTCCACACATCCCATCTATCGGTACATCAAAGAGTGGCGAAGATGTATCAGGATCTCCGATGACAGCATTGGTGGCCGAGAATGAAGAAATCAGTAGCAGATTTTGTCTCTCGGTGCCTCATTTGTTAGCAAGTAAAGGCAGAGCATCAGGTACCACCAGGATTAGTATATCCTTTAGAGTTTCAAGAGTGTAAATGGGGTGGGATATCCATGGAATTCGTGATAGGACTTCCACATACATCCAAGGGTCATGATTCTATCTGGGTGATCGTCGACTGACTCACCAAGTTGGCCCACTTTCTACAGATCAGAGAGAAGGGTTCAGTAGAGAACTTGGGATGCCTCTATGTGAAAGAGATTGTGTGGTTACATGGAGTTCCCTTGACGATTTTCTCCGATCGTGATACATGTTTTACTTCCCAGCTATAGAAGGGGTTGCAGGAGGCTTTCGAGACGCAGCTTCATTTGAGAACTACCCTCCATCCTTAAATGGATGGCCAGACTAAGCGGACAATTTAGACCCTCGAGGAAATTATACGTTCTTGCGTCCTCGACTTCGGTCGCATCAGGGAGGATCACTTGCCTTTTGTGGAGTTTTCATGCAACAACAGCTATCACTCTACCATTTGGATGGAACCTTTTGAGGCGTTGTATGAGTGACCTTGCAGATCACCTTTGTGTTGGACTGGCCGAGAGGAGTCATCCCTCATAGGACAAGAGATGGTATGGCCTTCCAAAAAGAAAATACAGATCATCCAGGAGCATATGAAGACTACACAGAGTAGGCAGAAATCTTTTGCCGATAGGATACAAAGACCTTTGGAGTTCGAGGATGGTGACAACGTCTTTCTACAGGTCTCACCCTGACATGGTTTACGAAGATTTGGTCAGGGTGGCAAGTTACCTCTAAGGTTCATTGGACCCTTCCAGGTCCTCAGCAGAGTTGGCAAGGTGGCTTACCGCCTAGATCTTCCACCTCAATTGCACCTGGTGTACGACGTCTTCCATGTATCTTATCTGAGGAGATACGTGCATGATCCTTCCCATGCCATCAACCACGGTGAGCTGGACATCAATGATGGGGCGATGTTTACGGAGGTTCCAGTAGATATTGAGGATCGACATGAGTGGGTCCTTCATTGGTAGTCGATACCTCTAGTGCATGTTCTCTGGAAGCACGGGAACCTCTAGGAGAGCATATAGGAGCGGGAGGCTTAGATATGTGCTCAGTAACACCACTTCTTTACTTAGATTGAGTTGTGCCTTATGGGGACGTAAATCCCTGAAGTGGGGAGAATGTAAAGACCTATAAATTACATGTAATTTTTTTTAATTATATAGGAATTTTGCGAGTCTGTGAAAATTGACGGTGCATGATTCTAAGGCCTGGTGTGCCTGGAAAGAATTTTTGAACTTTTTTTCGGGTACGTTCAGTAAACGTGCGAGTGAGTTTTTGTAACTTTTGAACTAGTGGTCAGAATTGAAATCCAATGACACCGTTGAACTCGCAGTACTGGTATTCGCTTAAGGAGACCTTCACCTTGACAGCAGTAGGTCTAGGGTGAAAAATAGTTTTTCACTTTTTCATGGAGGAATAGAAAAATAAAAATATTAACATTTTTATTTTTGAAACCTCTCTACATAGGTTTTGAAGGTAGTGACCACCCAAATAAGGAAACCCCCAATTTGAATTCAAATTGTGGGGACCACCTAAACCCCCTCATTAATGTGAGGAAGACCCTTGGGATTCTCCTAGTTAATAATACCAATGCAACCCATTTAATTGTGCCACCTTCCTTTAATTAATTAAGCGAGCTTTAATTGTGACTACAAATGAAATAGATAAACATATTTTATTTGGCTGGTTATTCTTTAGTTGGGGGAAGTGTTGGAAAAGTTGAATTGGTGGGAGAACTTTTGAGGAACTCTTCTTCTCCAATGAAGAACTCTTCTCCAACGAAGGATGAGGACGTTCTCTAACGTCTTTAAATTTTTCCTCGTGACGTCCTCCAATGTGGGACAACTTCAATGATGAAAAACTAACATCTATCCTTCCCTCCTCATCAACGTCAACAAACCTCTAGGGTAGGGGGTGTTTTCGATTTGTCAACATTAATTTTTCTCTCACGTTGAATCACCTCCCTTAAGCCACTTTCTACCGCTCTAACGAGGAGGGTATAGTCCAAATGAACATGCCCCAACCCCTCCAAAAATCTTTTGGTTATTCTGTATTATTTGCGATGGAGGAGGACGGTAACTGACACCGGTGGGGCCCAGGAATGGTGGCCAGCACTCCAGCTAGCCGCGACAAAGGCGGCGGTGCAACCACGCCGCTGGAGAAGAGTCGTGGCCCATCGGCCGCGATGGTGGACAGAGGGTGGCCGGTGTTTGTTCGGCCACGGAGGGGCGGTGCAAGACACGTTGTCGTTGGAGCAAGGGGTCGTGGCCCTCCTGGCCATGGGGGATGGTAGAGGGTGCGGCCAGCGTTTGGCCAGCTATGGAGGGGCGGCGCACGACGCGCTGCCGGGAGGAGAAGGCGGCTAGACGAGCTACACTGAGCGGGACCCGTGGCGGGTCTCACGTGCTACTGCAAACCGAACAGCTTCGATCATTTGGTGTTCGAGGGAGGGGGGCACGCGACTCCCCCCCCCCCCCCCCGCATGCGGCCAAGCCAGGCCACCAGGCCGAGCTACCAAGCACGGGCTGGGCCAACCTGCGCTGGCCGGGCCAGACCCAGCGGGATGGGCCAGGCCAGACCCAATGGGCCGGGCTAGAACCAGTGGGCCAGGTTGACCAGAACTGGATCACATCGGCCAATGTCGGGTCGGTCTGACCAGGTCGGACTAAACCCGGACCTATTTCGACCCTATATGTTCTTTTGGCCATAACTTTGGTACTAGGTGCCCATTTGAAAAACTTTCTATAGCCCTGGAAACCTTGGAGCGAGACGGTCCTTTTGGTATACCCCACATGAGATTTGGATAATGTTGGGGTATGGTCGGGTTGGATCGAGCACGAATCTAACCAAGCCCTCAGGACTAAAAGGCTAATAACTTACAGACCAGGCGTCTAATTAACACATCGTATATTGCGTTGAGACCCCTATTACTTGGCAGTCCTTTGGTATACTTCTTCGTGGGACTTCGTGGTAGTTGGAGTATCAACCAGCAGCTTGAGGAGCGGACCCTCCTGGAGATAATAAAGCATAATGCAGGAACCATGTAGTTGGATCTCACAATGTACTATGATCCTGTGTGGATCTGACGATGTACTAGGATCTTGTGTGTGTGACGATGTACTAGGATCTTGTGTGGGTCTGACGATGTACTAGAATCCTATGTGGGTCTGATGATGTACTCGGATCCTGTGTTTGTCTGAAGATGTAATAGGATCCTGTGTGGGACTGACGATGTACTGGGATCTTGTGTGGGTCTGATGATGTACTCGGATCCTGTGTTGGTCTGAAAATGTACTAGAATCTTATGTGGGTATGAAAATGTACTAGGATCTTGTGTGGTTCTATAATTTGGGATCCTTTAGAGGTCTGCCTCTTAACAAAGTAAGATTATTCAGTAGTTACATCTAATCATCTCTACTACGGTACCAAAGATATACTTGGTGTGAGCTGAGTCTTTACCTTTGTTGTATTCTTCTATGTGGCATACCTGTGTGTTACTTACCTTCGTGGTGATACCTTTTTGGTATTCTTCTGTGTGGCATACCTGTGTGGTACTTACCTTCGTGGAAATATTTCCTTCATGGAACAGTTGTACTTTGGCTAAGGAGTTGGGCTTTATGTTTCTTCATGAATGAGACAGGTAATATTTGATAGCTTAGGTATATGTATGGGCATATACCAAAGTAGGGTTTTCCCTGGTTTACATGATTTGTGGTTTATCATTTTTGGATTTTGTGAGACCTTGAGTGTCTTGGGGTCCCTACTGAGTATCATTATACTCACCCCTGCACATGATTTTCCCACACCTTATTGTGTTTAGTGCAGATGAAATACAGCATTGATTGAGGCTGAGGGTACCAGGACAAGACGTTGCTCAGAGGTGGACCATACGACGTGTCGGTATGCAGAGGAGACGGGCGGATGTGGAGTGCTGAGGAGTCGATTTGTACCTACCCTTCTGGTTGGAACCTCGGAGGATAACCCAGTAGTTGTATTTCTCTTTATTTAGTTGTATTGTATTTCAATTGTACTTGTACCATTACTGTTGGGCTTGTATTCTCACCCCTCTTACTTTCAACACTCTTTTTTCTATACAATTTACTTGTGTTCGTATCATGTTGTGTGCTTGGTTTTGTGTGTTTATAGGTTATAAAGGCAATGTCTTCCCAGTTTTAAAGAATACTTCTTTCGGTCCTAGTCGCTAGCCCCTAGCCTATGGATGGCGGGCTTGGGGTAGTCACTGCATGGGCCCCGGGGGACGAGTCGTGACATAATTTTTGTTTTTTAGGAATAAATCATACCTAAATTTGAAACATGGTGTAGCTGACATGAAATAAAGTGTGTTATTTCATTTTTAAAAAGTTATATATTTTTTTAAAAAAATTTTCAGACACGTAAAACTTAGAAAACACACTTCAATTTTCATGATACATTATAAAAAATTACATGATTTATATGTGATGTTTCAGAATCAACCTAAATCTAAACGAGCACATGGTGTGTCTATTATGGACATAAGTGCACGGTTTCATTTAAAAATGACATTTTAGTTTAATGAAATCATCAAATACTCACATATTATCAAACAAACATGGATATTATCTATAAATTATGGAAATTATTTTTGAATCGTTTTTGATAGTTAGGAATTAATTTGACATCAATTTGATACGTTACGTGACTGTTATGATTTAATGTATGGGATTTTATCTAAAATTGGTATTTTACTTCAAAACAAGAGATGTACACACAAAAAAGAGAAAATGTGCTCAAATTATTTTTATATTTTAGGAAATCAATCCATGAATTTTTTTTATGTGTAGAAATTGACAGAAAGTAAATCTGATATATTGTGTGATCAATATAACTGGAAGTGAATTTTTTTATTTAAAATTGACATTTTTGTTGAAAACACACATCACATACTCCAAACAAAGAAAACGTGATCATATTATCATTATACATTACCAAAGTGATCCATAACTCATTTTTATGTATAGGAATAAACCATACATAAATCTAATACATGGTGTGGCCAGTATGACATAAATTATGTATTTTTATTTTAAAAGTGATATTTTAGTTCAATCATGGGTCACAAAATAAAAACAAAGAAAAAGAACTCAAATTGTGTTAATACTGATTTTTGATATATTTTATTTATGTATTCCATTATCCTTTTTATTTTTATTCTAACCTTTATCATTCATGTTGTCCTTTATTATTTATTTTTAACCATTTCATTATAGTGTTTTATTTATGTTTTATTTATTTCCTTAGAGTATTAATATGATAATAATTGTTCTTTATTATATATGAATTATTCATTTTTTAATATGGTTTATTTTGTTTGGAAATAGGTAGCATGATCAGCCTCTTTTTGAAGGGGGTCCCAAAGAAAATTAAATATAGGTCCACCCATGTTAAAGAATTTTTTAATTTAATGGAAATTTTAATATTGAAAATAAATTGTACATACCAAAGTAATTCTAATGCATTAAAATGTGTGTAATGTAGACTTATTTATAATTTTACTTTATTATTAGGTAAATTTAACTAAAAATAATTAATAATTTCCTTTTAAATGGTTTTTTAATATACTATAAAAGTAGAATCACACTACTACAACTCAGAGATTTTATTAGCACTAAAAAAATTGTTCATAAAAATATAATTTATCATTTCTAAAATATTATTTGATAAAGGGACCCCTTTATCATCGCATTTATTAGCATTATGAATTGAAATTTTATCACTAATTTTTTATCATTGATTAAAGAAAATATATATTAACGAAATGGACAAAACTGATGTTTTTAGTGTCTACAATGTCATTGTTTTTTTAGTGCTAACAAAGTGATTTGTAGCATTGATAAAAACCTAATCCGGAGTATTTTTTGAAAATTTTCAAATGTGAGGTGAATAATAAATAATAAATCAACAATTTCATATATACACCCTCAATAAAAATTTATTTGAAATTCTATTTTATTTAATGTATATGTCTAATTTTGAAATCATAGGTATATGGTTATAAATATGAAATAACGGTCTAATTCTATATTGATTGTATCAAAAAATTGCACCTATAATTCCTTCTAGTTATTAGTAATTATTTCAACCATTCCAATCACATATTTTAATAAATTAAAGGCATTTTATATTGATTTACTTGATTCATATAGTATCAAAGGAGACTAATAAATGAGGTGTTATAAATAAAAGTACGATAGTTGAACAAACATATTGCAAGCTTTTCCTAGATTGAGAAAATTAAATATGTGAGCCATCACGTATATTTCCACAAAGTTAATGATCATATTTTGTTTTGTTTTTTCAATTAATAATTACTTATAATATCAAATGTATCATGATAATATTATTTATTTTAATGTTTTTTAATTATGAAATATAAAATTTTCAAGCAATATAAAATCAACATTTTAATACCTAAAAACAATATAAAACTACTTAATGAACAAATGTTATAATACAGAATAATATATATATTTATAGTAAATAAAAAAACATTGAATAATAGTATTAATGAACTCAAATAAGTCACAATAATATAAACTAATAAACATTGACATTAATAATACACATGCATGATTTCCATAAAAGAATAAATGATTTAAGAATCAAATTTAAATATGGGATATTAATTTAAGCTAAACTCAAATTGAATTCAATTATTATGGAAAGAAAATATATAACCAAAGATATCATGGATGATGAGATGAATAAATAAAGGAAAATGAGATCTGATATTTTCCATTATCCTTTAAATTGTCTATATTCTTCCAATATTGATGGTTTGAATTATAATATGGAATAGATCTTAATATGAATGAAAACTTAGGACTACTGTGGGATATAGAAGAAATAATTTTAGAATCGAGTGGATAGTGTGATTAGTTGTGATTTTGATTTACAAGAAAGATTTAATAAGTTCTTTATACACCCTTGTGAGGGTGTTTTAATGAAATGCTATAGACAGCTCATGTTTGGTGCACAATGTGAGATTTATTGAATTTTATGTCTTTTCTTCCATACCCCTCACAAATCATACTGAATACAATATTATAAAAGACATAATTCTTTCATGAATTTCCCCCCACCTCCATTTAATTCTCATCTTCCTCTGATAGGTTTTATCATATGTATGCTAATAATTCCCAACATTACATGATATTCAACAATATACTTATGAAATAATAAATCTAAGCTTAGATAAAATTCCAATAAAAACTATATCATTTGAAATCTATCACTATACCAAAAAAATCAGGATGTGGAACCCATAGCTTAGTTGCTTAATGGTATCCCTGATCAAAAATTGATTTTTTTGTATCCAATCGGATGTTAGTGTGTGAAAATTTCCATCCATGTATCCATTCCATTTACTATAATCAAAAACAAGGAATAGACACACATATTTCTCACTATGTAACCGAAAATAAAAAAAATTATAGTATTTTGGAAACTCACACTGTTAGGATGCATGGTTTACCGAACCATAAAAAACTATGAAGACTTTACTGGATAAGAAAAAATCCCTCACTATTTGTTCATATGGTTCCCCAAGAATTGGTCAATCCATATAAAATGGTATTTATAAAAAACTAAATCAGGTTCACATGTTGTTCTCTTGGTTTTTAATTGTCATCAAAGAGTTGTATTCCATTTCCCATATGAACAAATGGGTTTAAATCGTTTCCCGAGAAAAATGAATGGGGTAAACTAAACCGTGTTCATCCTAAGTAAATAAAAACATGAATGAACATAGTGAACTAATAAATAATATAAATAACATAAATATAACCCTATATGGTTCACTAAATCCTACAAAGAAGCAATTTCCCACACAAATTTTGCCAACATGATTCATCAAACTATGTGGTGACCACGTACAAACCATAAACTGAGGAAACAATTCTATAATTTTGAAATAAAAAATCAAAAACTCTCCAAAAAAATAAATTACAAAAAATTAATTTAAAATATTATTTAAATAAACCATAAATTGACAAGGGGGTTTCGTAAGTTAATCCTTATCGTGATCCTGTGATGGTTCTTCCACTTATAGTATATGGGATTGATTCTACCCTAGCTTAATATACTCATCTACAAATGCATGTTTTTCTAGTGATAGGATTTCTTTCATCACCTCTACTTCAATGGTTTTTTGTACTGGTATAGGTTTTTTATCAATAATTGATTCACTTGCACGTTTTCTTCGAGATACAATGAAACTTTTAATGTCCTCAATCGTCTAGTCCTAATGGAGCATGATATCTCTTCATTTTATCTCCTACTTCTCTTTTGGGTCCAAATTCTTATATCTGAAGTTTTGATCTCTATAGTACATAATGATGTATGGCGTGTATACCTATAATGTTTTTTCGTGATCTTTTTCAATATATATAGAAATTAATAAAATCTAAAAACTCATAAATTAGAGTAAGAGGTATGTTTTCCAATCTATCTCTTCTATATAATCTTGAAATTAAAAGGTAATGATGGGGATATATTGATAAGGAAACATGAAACTTGAATAGATTATCCCTTGAATGTCTTAGTTGGATTATCCAAACACATCATACTCCTAACCTTCTTCATGATGGTTGTGTTCAACCTTTCAATTACTTTTTTGAGTTTTATTGTTCTAGTTACAACGGAAGTTCTAATCACGGTCGATTCTAACATAGAAAGTGTTGGATTCAATGGATCATTTATATATTGCACAAGATGAAAACATCATGAACAATGGAAATTTTAAAAAAAATTGATAAAAAATACATCAAAAATGATAGAGTAAGTTTTAAAATTAACATTATAATTAATTTAAACAAATTGGAAGAAAGAATAACTTGTCATTGAATCTTTCTTCAATAATGTTATTGATCGTCTAAAAACATTTTGATCTATCATCAATGTTCATGTAGGATCAATTTGTATAATTCCTTTAGTGGAGATCCACAAATGACCCTATGATCTTCTAACATTGCCGATGTAACACCCTAATAGTTTATGGTATGTTTTTTTTAAAAATAGCTTAAGTTGCATGCAATACTGAGTTCGAACACACCACGATCTATTAATAAGTGAATATTATAACCTAGCCATTAAAATAGTGGGAATGAATAATATAAATTACATTATGAAATTTTTATATTTAATTTTTTTAAATTCATCCAAAATATTTTATAGGCATAAGATAATAATGAATCCAATTTTATGCATTAAAAGGTTGTAATTTTCTAAAGGTAGTTTTACATAATTTTGATAGCACGCTTATTTTAAATATATTTTTTGACACTTTTATAAATTCTCTATGAAAAAATAAACTTATTATTTGAAATAATAATATAAAAATTTACATTGGTTGAATTTTTATTATTTTTCTGATAAGTTTCATATTTTGATGAATAATGATAGAATATTGCATTTTAATTTAAAATAGATTTTTAATCTAAATAATTTATAGTGTTAAATTATAATTGAATTGGATTTAAAATATAATTAGATAAAACAATTATATGTTAATCCAATTAAGGCCATTAGAATCCATTTCAAATTTATTTTGTATCTAAAAACATTTCAATCTTTTGAACGATTTCACATTAAAAAATGATTTTCTTATTCCATCAGTGATATTAATTTTAAATTAATTACTCCAAATTATGTGTTTTTAATTTCGAAAATTGGATTACATATTTGGAATCATTAGGGCCCAATAATGTAACTGGGTTCCATTTATTTTTAGACATTATGAATTGTAACATTAGTAATTTTTATTAACACGGTTAAAGGTAAATCAAATAATTAAGGGTAAAAATAATATTATAAATGTTATAAAATTACACTAACACTTGTACAAATATTATTGAATGAGTGGGTATCTACCAAAATCATCTTTGGGCTGAGATTATAACCTTTGGAATCCATTTTTCCTAATTATAATTTTTTTCTAAATTACCCTAAAACTTGTCCAAATTTCATTGGATGAGTGGGTGTCTACCAAAAGCATACTTGATCAGAGATTAGAGTATGTAATTTATTATGTTTTATTTAAATAAATGTCAAATATATCATATTAATATTTTAACTAACTATATAACTTTTAATATAGGGTTATACAGAAGATAAATTCAACTATAAATAGTAAATTGAATACTAAAATGTTGTCTTCATCATGATAACTTATTTTTAATTTTAAGGGAAAAAATAATTAAATTAAATTCTTTCATAATGATAGTGTGTTACTAATTTAATTAAAAGAAAATATGAAATAAATGATATTTAAAACATTAAAATAAATATTATTTGAGATAATTAATGGAAACCATAAATTTAATAGATAAGTTTTACATGTTAGTGATATTTTGTAAGTATTGGATCTATGATACTTTTTTATGATATTTTTAAAAATCCAAATAAGGAATAGAGTCAAAATTGAAATTAATTATATATTAAAATAAATATTATTTTATTAAATTATATAAAAATTGTTAAAATATAAAATTCATATAAATGATTTGGATAAAGTTTAAAATATCATTCATGACTCATTTGAGGTTAATTTTGAATTTTACAGTAACAATGATAACCTTCAAAATATAAAAACACATTTTGTCACAGTTAGAGTTTCAGTGTTTAAATAATGTTTAAAATTATAAGATAAGGTTAAGAATTAGACCTAAACTTGTCTAAAAATTATTGGTTGAGAGGATTTCGAGCCATAATCCTCTTATATTAAAAATAACTAACATTGGATATATTTTGAACTGAAAAATAATTTATATTAATTTAATATTTTGAGAGTTTCTAAAAGATCCTCTCACATGAATTATAAAAGGGAACCTCCTCCCTCACTTATTATCACCACATTGAGCCTTCTATCTTTACCAATACCTATAAAATTATCCTCCCAAAATCTATATAAAACATATGGAGGTCCCAATCTTCCAAAAATACCAATTATAGATTTCTTAAGGAGAGATCTAATGGATGTTCACCAAAGAAGAGGTAATTGATTTACCAACTAATTCATGTTCATTCCTTCTTCTACTTACTCTTCAAGTATTATTTTTATTCTAAAGTAATAAATAATGTACCATCTATATGATGAGATTTTATTTTTGTTATGGTAAAACTTTATTCCACCTTTTATCTATCCTATGTAAATTAAAGCATCGTGCATGCCTACATATAGCTTACCATCTCCATATCGTGGTGTAATTGTTTTTCATCACCACTTTATTCGGATGGTTATAATGGTGGATATAATGGATATACGTAATAAATATGAAATGATATTGATTATTTATAATTAATATATCATCCAATTCCTTACACTTTCACCATTAAGGGAATGATATCATCACTCATGCGTGAGTATGGCCTACCGTCTCCATCACGCGATGTCATTCATTTTCCATGTTAACCAATCAAGAATGACTATAAAAATGTATATAATGAGTAAGTATAAAATATATGAATGTAATATCATTATTTATATGAATTAAATATATCATATTCATAAGAAACAGTGCCTAAACGACAAAACATGCATAGGGAAATGATGTAGTTAACACCCGAAACAAGAGTATTAATGAAATATTATTAACAAAATGATATAAGAATATCATATACGATATTATAAATATCGATATGATTATAGTATAAATTAATAAAATTATTTAAACCTGTATACATGAGGGTAAATCATGTTCATCGAAAGGAAAGTGAAAGGTAAGTGTTAATTTCACAATCTCCTTGTTATTTGGGATTATTTATATATAAGTATCTACTGGGGAATATTTATAAACCATGTCCATGTTTCTTAAAAAAATTCCCAAAATATGTTTCCTATTATCCTACAAATTTTTAAAGTCTTTTTATCCATGTTTTAATATCACACCCTGATTTTTATTTTTCCCTCTTATCCATTTTATCTTTTACGCATCAGTTTTTTGCTCTATTTTTGCTGTGATGGGTTTAAATTTTGAGATTTGGAGTTTTTTTCACATGTTGCATGGTTTAGGCACACTGTTAAAGGAAATCATGTGACCCACCCTAGGAAACTATGTGGATTATGTTGAGTTTGGATAGTGGTTATCACATAGTTGGCAGATGGTTTAGAAAACTATGCAGGTAAACTATGCGGCTATTTTTTTTGGATAGTAAGGGATGCATGGTTGCTACACAGTTTAGTAAACCTTGTAAAAAAACTATGCGCAGTTCCCAGATCATAAAAATTGTAAAATTTTACTACTACTATCTCGGGATTTTATCCCCAAAATGCCTCCCCTATCCTTATCCAGGTTTGTGTGACCCAAAGGGAGCCCCTCCCTTATTCTCAATGGATCTCCTCCACTACTATGGTGTGGATCTATGGTTTTCTTCATGGTTTTGGCTATATTTCTCAAGTAGTACTCTCCTCTATTCTCCCTCATCCTTCTCCTTCCATTTTTGTTGGAGTTCCACTTCTCCCTTGGTCATGCGGATCTATGGTTCTTTTTTACCTTGGTTTATGTTGGGGGGTTATGGTTCCCCTTGAATTTTATTGCTTTCTTGATACTTCACAAGGTTGTTCCAGGTGTGCACTGTTTAAGCATTGCGAGATTGAGGTAAGTTTCCCAAGAACATTCATTTTAAATTTAAGAATAAATGGTGTCTTTTTTTACACATTCTTGAATATGAAATAATGATGTGTGACTAGTAGAATAATTTTTTGGTTTTTAATGTTCTGATTTCTTTCTTTTTATGAGGTAAATGACACTGGTTTGTAATGTTATCCATACCAAGTGTTTGAAAAATTATCATTTGGATATTGTGAGTGTTTTGTGATATCTAATTCATGTTTTTTCTTAGTAATTGTATTTTCGGAATATAGAATAATGATTTTGTTTTCATAACATATTTTCTAGTTTGTTTCAGAATTTAAATAGGTATGCCCTCATATTTTGAAAATGGATTCACATGGAGTTGTGGTTAATGGCTCATTTTCCATTCTAATGAAATTGTATTTGACTTGTAATTGTGGTGTGAGTGTTATAAATTGAATTTTCTGAAATCGTTTTGAAATGATAAATGGTATTTTTTAGCTTTTTGGAATGATGGTTTTGGTTCTTTGAAAAAGGGTTCTTGAGGCCCGTTTGGCAGTTTTGTGAACATGGTGAACATGGTCGGCATGAAAACTCTCCTTGGATAATATACATGCCTTTTTTATTTTCAATGATTGTGATTTCCTCACTATGGAATCCTTATGATCCATTTATATGAATGGGTGGTACATCCTTATTGTGAAGTCCTTATGTCCCCTTTACATTATGTGGAATGGGAGCTTCTTGTTGTGTAATCCTTTGAGATCTATGAGTTTTAAGGAAAGAGATTGACCCTTGGGTTGACTCAGGGTGGTGCTTGTTGTGTGAATTAATTATATATCATATATGTTCTTATGATTGGATGTTTGGTTGGTAATGGTTAGTGCACCCTCTTTTTATAATATTGATATTGGATCTTGGCATAGCTATAGATATTTCTGAGAATATTTGCTTCACTAGTTAGGATTATTCTCTAACTAGTGGCCCATAGAAGTAGATATGATATGTTTGGTTCATTATTACTATGGTATAGTTTCCCCCAGTCGGGTCATTTAGGTTACGATCGAGTGTGTGGGTGTATTTGATTTTATAGTGTGATTTATGCATTCTGGGATGAGTCAACATGTATAGTATGTTCTGGATTATCCAAGAGCTCCTAGGTATTTCCAATCTCTATTGGCTCTTAGTTTCTTGCAATAATGATTGAGATATATCATTGTTTGATTATTGTTGTATTCTTATTCTTTATTTCCCTTATTATTTTATCATTGTGATGTTCCCATGTGTTATATATTTTTTTGAAAAGTGATGGTTTGGTTTTCAAAGGTTTATGGAAAAATGATTAAAAGTGGAAATTTTTTATACACTATTGTCCCTCTTTTGAAATGAATGCATAAATTTCCCCTTGAAAATGTTAATGATTCTTTACTAAAAAATAATCTAGATTTGGAATGAAAAATGGAAATGGTTTTTCTTTGTTTTAAAGTGGAAAATATGTGAAGGCCTTATTTTTATATATTGTATTTCAAATCTAAAGTTGATGTTTCTTTTATTTAAAAGGAATTTCATTGGGAATATATTGTTCAGGCACACTAATTGAGTTTTAATATTCAGGTCTATAGTCCTTTTTTATTTTTAGCTTCTGCTACAGGTTTTATGTTAGTTTAATCACCATGGGAGATGGTTGGTTTTGGTATCAGAGAGTGACCCCCAAGTCACATAGATACATTTTGGTCATCATGTTCAGTTTGGATATTGTTTTATAGTTTATTTATTTATTTTTTAGCTTTTTTTAGAAGACGTTCAGTTTGGTAATGTATTTCTTTAGGATGATTTGTGTATACTTGGTTCTTTATGTTTATTTTTATTAGGATAAATCATTCCATCTTTTTTCTCCATTGATTTCCAGCCCTAGTTGCCAACCCATAGGGATCAAAAATTCCCTTAGGGCCTTGCCAAGGATAAGATTTGGTAATAGGTTTGGGGTCAACCCAAGTAGGTACATGAATTCATCTTTTTATAAAATTCTTTGAAATTAATCTTTTTATCATTTTCTAATTGAGGTACTTTATAAATTTTTCGAAACAAATACCGAAGGAATGTTTTTTTAACTGAAATAACATGAGTGGATTTTTCTGTCATCATCACACCTTAATCTCTTGAAGCTTCCTTTATAAGTTCACAAGATTCTTTTAAATTAAAATGTTGTCTTTTAAAATTGTGCATCCTTTTAAATAAATGATTTCAAATTTAAAAAGGGGTATTTCCCTTAAGAAATTTTTAATGATTTTATTAGATTATTTTCATCAATGTAAATATCCTTATTTGGATATTATGATTGATTGAGATTTATCTATTATGATACCATATATCATATTTTATTGATGGTTTTATGATCAGTTTGGATTTGGATGTACTATTTTAATACTATTCCTATTTTATTATTATATTATTCACATTTCGTATGCTAGTTTTTCGATATGAATTTTTTTTGTTTACATTTCATCCTTTTCATATGAGGAATGCATTCGACTTAGTAAGTGACAATAAAGGCCCTCTATAGCCCCTTGATGCATGGGTAAGTATCATGATACAAACTATTTTGGGTATTAGATGAGGCCTTACCTGTTTACGTATGGTGTCTTGGACAAATCCTTGATGGTGTGTTTACGATGTCTGAGATTATGCATTCTATCATTATGAGATTAGTTATTGATATTACATGTGATTATTCGATTAGTAGAATATCCATGTGATTATTTATATGGAATTATTTTATTTTTAATAATACATGCCATATTATGCTAATGGTTATGTTTAAATGTCTTGTGTTTTATTTATATACCTTTCTATAATAATTATTATTATCTATTCATAATAGCTTTTTTTGTACATTTATCCTTAATAAGAATCATATTTCACCCATTTACTATGTTTTATTTTCCCCAAGAAGGAAAGATGTATATTATGAGTGATATGAAGGGTTAATATAGGAGAATATTGGTTCTCTTAGAGGATTGAATATATTATATTAGATAGTTTCAATTATTATCCTTAGTATCCCCTGGGTCCCTGACACAGGCCCTGACCATCTCTTCTGGTGCAATGACATATCGGGCGAATACACGGTGAGATCCTGATACAGGCTTACTCTTGGAAACCACCCATCCGACCGGAACGAGGGACCATGGAAATTTCTTTGGAAGCTCAACGTCCCCCCAAAAATACGACACTTTTGGTGGCAGGTCTACATGGGCACCCTCCCAACAATGAGCCTTCTTGCGTACCGACATATGTCCAATGCCGTGTACTGTCTGTTTTGCCCGAACATCCCAGAGACCCCCTTGCATGCCATCATTCACTGCCCGAAAGCTAAGGAAATTTGGAATAAGTGGGGCCCAACCCCAGATGCATCTCTGGATACAACTTCCGACCTCCCCGCTCTCCTGGTGTGATGGTGCTCCTCTCTCTCTCAGCGGCTAAGGCTTGGTCATTCTGCACCCTGGCCTGGATCATCTGGGTACGGCGTAACGATGTTGTCTTCCACTACAGGCATAAACCTCCTGAATTCTGGATTGAACGGGCCAACTCATGGATCGAGGGATAGAGTCACCACAATGGAAAAATTCCTGATTCCCCCCCCCCCCCACCCACCCGTCCCCCTAGTGGAACCCCCCAATGGAATGTGTTCTTAAGATCAACGTGGACGCGTCTCTCCCAAAGGATGGACTGGTCGCCCTCGGTCTCCTGGCCTGAAATCATCTTGGGAAAATCATCGCAGCAAAGTATGAATCTCATTAGGACTTTTGAGAACCTGCTATTGTAGAGGCTAATGCCATCCTGGCAGCTTTGATGCTTGCTTTGGAACGTGGGTGGGTGGATATTTTCATTGAATCTGACTGCCTCACTATGATTGATGCCATTAACCACAACAACGGCGGATTCCAGTCGTTTGGCCTCATTATCAGGATAATTCTCTCGCTCTGCCAATGCTTTTCAATCTTCCCCTTCTCCTTTACCAAAAGAGAAGGCAACAATGTGGGCCACCAGTTACCAACATCAGGCCCCTTCGAGGACAACCAGCTCTAGCTGGACAATTTTCCTTCGTGGCTTTGCATTTGTACGTCTGCTGATTTTCGTCATTAATGATATCGGTTTGTCTCAAAAAAATTTATTAAACTTATTGGTTCATTGGGATTAGAGTCTTGTATATGTGCTAATTTAATGAAGTATGAAACCATATTTTTACTACTATGGTTAGGATATTTATAGTTTGTATCAGATAAAATTTAGTAGAAACCATGGAAAATAGATTTAGAAAGATATATATTCGGGATACATAACCTTTTAAGCAACTTTTAGAATATTCCCAAAGTAACCAAGATTATGATTTAGAGATTATTTATACTTAAATTTTAAATTTAGGTAATGTGAATAAATATTATTTAGATTATACAATATGTCTCATACTATTATGATTTAATCTAATGTTTTCCATTGTTTAGAAATAGAACCTAGTGGAAGAAATGGAAACCGAATCAACACATGTAATCTATGTAAGAATTTACCTCATATGCAAGATAATCATTTTGGATCTAAAGCTAAAATAGGTATTGAACAACTTATAACCATATTGAGACAACTGAATCGGGTTATGAACAATAACCTTTCCCATATAGAGCTTCATGATTCGTAACATATTGGAACAATGTCATACTGCATCATGAGACAATAACCTCCATCATTAAATGGGACTACAAATACATTTGTAGTTGAGAAATAGATAAGTTCCTTATAGAAAATATTTCTTTCTTTGGGAAGTAATAAAAGGGATAAGGTTTTCATGGTTGTGTATCATCTCTCTAGAGATGTCGATAAATGGTGGTCACTGATTCAAAACATGAAGGAGGAAGAAGAAATATAAAACATGGAATGGAAGGATTTTAAGGAATTGTTCTTGAAAACAAATTCCCTCATGAACAATGAGTGGATATGGAGAGAAAATTCATGAATATGAGGTAAAAATAGGATGATAATGTTAATAAATAAGAATCCAACACTGCAAGGTTATAATGGCATGCTTTGGATTATGTATGTCATCCAAAGAAAAATAATGATCGATTCATTGATGGGTTAAAACTATTCCTTTGAAGGGAACTAGTCTCCCAAACATTATCATCATAAGAAGATATAGTCTAATATGCTATCAAGACAAATAATGAATTGTCTATGTATTATAACTTTAAGGGAAATCAATCGAAGAAGAAAACGGTGGTGTAGAATATAGAATAAAGGGAAAAAGGTAAAGAATAATGTTCCCGCATATAATAATAGTGAGAGGAAACACCTAGGTACTTTCTTGAAGGGAATGGGATTTTTCTACAAGTGTGGAGAGAAAGGTAACTAGGCTTGTGATTTTAATGGAAATAAAGAATAAATAAATGTGAAATGATTCAACTATAGTGATATAGGACACTACACAAATGAATATCCCAAGCATCAAGCAAATATAGCTCATAAAAATAAAGTGGATCAAGGTCAATATTTAGTTGTTACTATAGTTGATGTGGAATAATTAATGTATCTGTGTTTTTTGATTCAATAATTATGTCATGTTATTTTGGTTATAAGAATCATGAGATATATAAGGATTCAACTAAAGTACTTATTCTTTACAGATTTGGAATCAACCATGTTTTTATTATGTTTTTATGGTGATCAAGGTATTCAAATATTTGGTATGTAACAATATGATATATATTATGTTATTTGGGAAATCTAATGTTAAGTAGATTTTGGAAATTTCGTAACCTTCTTTCTAAATTTTTGTATCTTGATCATTTAGAAGGGTTGTAAGGATAACCATTTATGAAATGATTTAATTTTAAATTTTTACAAGGTTTAATTATTAAGGTGTTTATTCATAATGGATAACTTGTTCCAAATATATTGGTTTTGGAAATAGTTGAGACAGAAGGAATAAATGTTTTCTCTTTATGGATCTTAAGTAAATTTTGGTGCTTCAAGCATAATCAAAATTCATTTTTGGATATTCATTTCTTGGGTGTATGGGGTGGAATTGTTTTATACTTTGTCATAGATTTACCAAGGACCCCACGAAAGAATTATGCAAAATGATTATGAGAAATGAATCATTTGAGATAACCAATGAGGATAAAAAAACTCTTTAATACTGAATATATTAAGGTTATTTATGGAATTTTATATGGATTATAATAATATATTTTTATAAAATGGAAAACCTGTTGGTCGGGAGACAACTTGTCGCATCCCGCAAGGTCGTGAGACATGACCCCACAACCGAAAGGAGAAAAAGGTGCCTCAACTGCCACTAGCCTATGTGATGTCCTGGTTAGTGTAAAAAAGTTTTATTTATTTAAACGTTATGACAGATAAATTGTAAGTTCATTTTTTGAACCCTATATGATTAGTATGAATAGAATATTTTTGAATTTTATTATCGTTTAGAGAGAAATATGAGTTTGTGGTTGAAATTTTTTAAAGGATGAGACTCTACCGGTCAATTAAATAAGATTCCTTATGAAATTAAAATAATCCTTCTAATCTATCAAAATTATTTTCGAACAAAAACATTATCCAATTACTTTTTGTTGGGTCGGAATAAACGGAGGAAAAGATGGCAAGAGGGGGGGGGTGAATTGCCTTTTAAAAAATGATTAACAAATAAAAATCAAAGTTGAAAGTGCAGCGGAAAGTAAAGAGGTAAGACACACGAAATTGATAACGGAGTTCGGCCAAAAACCCGGCCTACGTCTCCGCTCCCAACTCAACCGTTGAGAGATTCCTACCGCTTGCTTTTCAATGGTTTTAGCAAGAAACCCACTAGGCTTTGAGGTAGCACTAGAACCTATTACAGCTTGCTTTTATTGGTTGAGCAAGAACCCACTTGCTTTCAATGGAATAGCAAGAACCCACTAGCCTTTTTAACGGGTGAAGGCTAGCTCACCGGTGACACAAGCCTTTTGAAAGGAAAGGCTTGAAGAAACCTCTTCACACCTTAATGGTGGTGTGAAACCCAAAAGAAAGGGGGATGAGAAAAGGGTTTGGGGTTTGTAGGCACAAACCCAATTTTAAGCTCAAAAACAAATAAAGAATGAAAAACCGTAATTGAGGAAGACTTGGGCGCCAATTGGATGATGGAGTTGATGTAGCATGCTCTCCCAAGCTTCTTGAGGTGCTCCTTGGATTGGAAAATTGTTGGAGCACTTGTGGATCCTTGAAGGTGGAGCGCCGGAGGTTCGCCAAATGTGCAACAAAATGTCCAGGCGCTTGGTATGTGATCCGGTTAGTGTCCGGGGCTTCCTTGGCCTTTATTTATAGGCATGGAACCCATTGGGGGCCTTTGGAGCCGTTGGAGAAGTCCTCGGAGCCGTTGGAGTCCAAAAGAAGGTTGACTGGTCAAACCCAACGGCTAGTTTGACTGGGCTACCGGCTGGCCGGTACAGGTCCACCTGCTGGCCGGTGCCTTGGCAGAGGAGAAGCATATTGATCCAGGCTCCACCGGCTGACCGGTGGAGGAGCCACCGGCTGGCCAGTGAGGAGACAGTAGGTCTCACTATTCATCTGGTTGCCACCGGCTGGCCGGTGACAGAGCCACCGGCTGACCGGTGGAACCTGGCAGTGGGCAATGCCTCTGCCAGGTCCACCGGCTGGCCGGTGCTATCACACCGGTTGGCCAGTGGACTGAATTTCAGTCCACTTTGCCAGCTTTCTTGGGCCATTCCTTTGGCAATCTCTTTCCTATCATCCACAACACTTAAAACACAATATTAGATAAATAAGAAGGTGATTGTGATCATGAAAATCAAACAACGAGGGGAACGAGAGGTACAACAATCTCCCCCTATTTTGATGATCACAATCACCAAAACAATTAAAGTAAAAACATGAAATTGAAAGGAAATGCTAAGCATGATGAAAAGGATTCTCCCCCAATCAATCAAGAAATTTCTCCCCCTTTGTGATTATCAAAATAGCGTGGGGCATAAAACTTGATTGAGGGAAAATTGAAAATCAAGATCAATTGGAATTTTTGAAAATTGAATTGAAAAATTTGAATAACAGTTTGAATTGAAAGTTTTGAATAAAAAACCAATTGAAATTTGAATTTTGAATTGAAAGTTTTGAATCAAATAAGAATAGAAAATTTTGAATTGAAAAATTTGATACTAAGAGTTGAAATTGAAAGTTTGAATAAAACAAAAATTCTTAAACAAACCTAACTCCCCCTAAATAAAAACAATAAATCACTGGGGAGAGGGATTTTGAAAAGAGATGATTTTAGGCCCGGAGAGACTCGCTAGAAGGGATTTTTCAATCCAAACTTGTCTCATAGCGGGTCTTCTCCTATAGAATTCGTCCGAAAAGTAAAAAGATTTTGGTTGACCGTACCGGGCATTTTTACAATTACATTCATAAATAAGGTGCCCGGATTTTTTGCAATAATTACAAAATTTAAATTCGGAGCTCCCCCTTACAAAAATAGTGGGTGCATGGGAGGAGGAAGCTCGGTTGGTGTATCCTAGCCCTTGGGTGGTTCTAGATATACGTTGGGAACCTAGGAGATTGTTCAAATTTTGTTCCCCTTGGGTGAACTTAGCTAGGGTCTCCCTTAGGTCTTTGATGGTTGATTCCATGGAATCAACATTTGGAAAATTTTGGATTTTAAGGGTGAGTTCCTCCTTCTCTTTGAGAAGTTGGTCTTTTTCAGAGGAAAGTTTTTTGAAAGACTTTTTTAAAGCAACGAATTTTGAAGAGAGTTCATGAAAACCATTTTCAAGTTGGTCTCTAGCGTGTGAGAGTTCTTCATAAGATAAATGATTTAAAGAGTTTGAATTTGAAGAACATGAGGAAGAGGAATCGGAAGAAGTTACCTCATGGAATTCCATTAGGCATTTGTTACCGTTGTTGCTTGAGGAGGAGGAGGAGGATGATGATGAGGAGGTGTCACTCCATGTCGCCTTGAGGACCTTTTTCTTTCCTTTCTCCTTTTGCGTGGCCCGTTTCTTGTTGAGTGGGCAATCGGGCTTGTAATGGCCCTTTTCGCCGCACCCGTAGCATTTCACCTTGGGCTCGACTTTTGCGGTGGGTTCTTGCTTTCGATGCTTGCGGGATTTCTTCTTCTTGTGCTTCTTCATAAACTTGTGCATTTGGCGGGCGAGATTCTCCATTTCCGAGTCGCCGCTTGATGAGGATGAGGAAGATGAAGATGATGATGAGGAGGAGCTTACTTCTTTTTGTACCTTGAGGGCGATGTTCTTTGGTGTCTTGATTGGTGTGCCCTCCTTTTGAGCTTGCCTCCTCATCGTGATCTCATAAGTCATGAGAGATCCGATGAGCTCCTCTACCGGCATATTTTTGACGTCCTTAGCTTCTTGGATCGCCGTCACCTTTGGTGCCCATGAGCTCGGAAGGACCCATAGGATCTTCTTCACCATAGTTTCTGCAGAAATATTATCTCCATGAGACTTTCTACCATTGCACACGTCAGTAAATCGAGTAAACATTTCAGAAATTGATTCATTTGGGTGCATGGAAAAAGATTCAAAATCTTGTCTATACATGTCTAACCGAGTATCCTTCACTTTATTAGTGCCCTCATGGGTCACTTCCAACAGTTTCCAAATCTCATGTGAAGTGGTGCAAGAGGAAACTCGGTTGAACTCATTTCGGTCAAGGCCGCAATGTAGAGCGTTCATGGCTTTGCCATCAAGCTCAAAGTTTCTAATATCGGCGGGGGTCCATTTGGATTCGTCGGGGGTAGACAAAGTATAACCTTGCATGACAATTTTGTAAATGGGATAACCTATACTTCTAAGAAAAGTAGTCATGCGGGTTTTCCAATAATTATAGTCGGACCCATCAAAAAATGGAGCCCGACCCAAAGAGTAGCCCTCGGGGGCGAAAGAGGTAGATGCCATCTTAATGGATCTTAAATTTGAAACTGTTTAAGGTATTATTCAAATACTCCCTTTGATACCAATTGTTGGGTCGGAATAAATGGAGGAAAAGATGGCAAGAGGGGGGGTGAATTTCCTTTTAAAAAATGATTAAAAAATAAAAATCAAAGTTGAAAGTGCAGCAGAAAGTAAAGAGGCAAGACACACGAAATTGATAACGGAGTTCGGCCAAAAACCCGGCCTACGTCTCCGCTCCCAACTCAACCGTTGAGAGATTCCTACCGCTTGCTTTTCAATGGTTTTAGCAAGAAACCCACTAGGCTTTGAGGTAGCACTAGAACCTATTATAGATTGCTTTTATTGGTTGAGCAAGAACCCACTTGCTTTCAATGGAATAGCAAGAACCCACTAGCCTTTTTAACGGGTGAAGGCTAGCTCACCGGTGACACAAGCCTTTTGAAAGGAAAGGATTGAAGAAACCTCTTCACACCTTAATGGTGGTGTGAAACCCAAAAGAAAGGGGGATGAGAAAAGGGTTTGGGGTTTGTAGGCACAAACCCAATTTTAAGCTCAAAAACAAATAAAGAATGAAAAACCGTAATTGAGGAAGACTTGGGCGCCAATTGGATGATGGAGTTGATGTAGCGTGCTCTCCCAAGCTTCTTGAGGTGCTCCTTGGATTGGAAAATGGTTGGAGCACTTGTGGATCCTTGAAGGTGGAGCGCCGGAGGTTCGCCAAATGTGCAAAAAAATGTTCGGGCGCTTGGTATGTGATCCGGTTAGTGTCCGGGGCTTCCTTGGCCTTTATTTATAGGCATGGAACCCATTGGGGGCCTTCGAAGCCGTTGGAGAAGTCCTCGGAGCCGTTGGAGGCAAAAAGAAGGTTGACTGGTCAAACCCAACGGCTAGTTTGACTGGGCTACTGGCTGGCCGGTACAGGTCCACCGGCTGGCCGGTGCCTTGGCAGAGGAGAAGCATATTGATCCAGGCTCCACCGGCTGACCGGTGGAGGAGCCACCGGCTGGCCGGTGAGGAGACAGTAGGTCTCACTATTCATCTGGTTGCCACCGGCTGGCCGGTGACAGAGCCACCGGCTGACCGGTGGAACCTGGCAGTGGGCAATGCCTCTGCCAGGTCCACCGGCTGGCCGGTGCTATCACACCGGTTGGCCGGTGGACTGAATTTCAGTCCACTTTGCCAGCTTTCTTGGGCCATTCCTTTGGCAATCTCTTGCCTATCATCCACAACACTTAAAACACAATATTAGATAAATAAGAAGGTGATTGTGATCATGAAAATCAAACAACGAGGGGAACGAGAGGTACAACACTTTTCTTTTTGAGTAATCAATGGTCTTTTAACTGATAAAAAATTTATGGTTTTGTGGTAGTTAACCTTCAATAGACTATGTTATCTTTCAATATCAATCAGAAATTGATTGTTATTTTTCTCTTCCATGTCCATGTTATCCTACATGGAATCCTTGTATGTGTTATCTTAGGTGACCTACATACTTCCCTTTCATTATTTTAAAGTTGAAGTTTCATTAACCATATTTCTGATGTGGGTTTCCCACAAATAAATTTAAAAGTAATCAAGCATTTATTTTCAAAGTAAAATTTCAAATTTCAAGGATTTAATTTATTAAAGGAGGGGATAATGTAATTCCATAATATTTTATGATACGTTTTCTCTCTAAATATATTTAATTTCTTGTGTTTCACACAACACCAAGTTCGAATGCACTATGATCTATTAACAAGTGAATGTTTTAACCTATACATTAAAGTAGTGGGAATTAATAGTATTAACCACATTTTTAAACTTTTATATTTATTGTTTTTAAATTTAAACAAATGATTTTATAGGCATAAGTTAAGAATTAATCACATTTTACACATTAAAAGGCTATATTTTCCTAAAGGTAGTTTCCTCACCTTTTGATGGAAATATTGTTTTAAATATAGTTTTTGACACTTTTATAAATTATATATTAATAAATAAACTTTTTATTTGAGATCCTAATATCATGATTTTCTTTTTTTTAATTTTTGGTATTTTTCTGATAAGTTTCACATTTTAATGAATAGTGATAAAATATTGCATCTTAATTGAAAAAAAGTTTTTCATCTAAATAATTTATAGTGTTCAATTATATATTAATTTTGTTAAAGTATAATTAGATCAAGTATTTTATCATCTAATACAGTTTGGTCATTTGAATCAATTTCACATTGAATTTGGGTTTAAAAACATTTATATGTTCTGAATATTTTCCCATTAAAAACATGTTTTCTCATTCCATCAATGAGATGAATTTTAAATTAATTACTAAAACATCTTTATTTTTAATTTTTAAAACCTTACTCTATATTTTAAATCTATGGGTCCAAATTATTTAAATAGGTTCTTTTTATTTTTGTAATTATGAATAGTAACTTTAGTAATTTTTATTAACACAATTAAAGGTAAATTGAGTAATTAAGGTTCAAAATAATATTATTAATATTATAAAATTTACCTAACACGTTCCCAAATTTAATAGTATAAGTGGGTGTCAAAAAATCATCCTTTTATGAGATTATAGCCTTTGGAAGCAACTTGGATGACAGTATAACATTTATTATATTTTATCTATAGAAAAGAAACAGATGTTTCATTCATATTTTTAATAAATATATCATTTTTAATATAGGTTTATATAGAATATAAATTATACTATAAATAGTAAATTGAAAGATAAAAAGTTCATCATAATCATGATAAATTATTTTTAATTTTTAGGGAATAAATAATTAAATTAAATGCTTGGGCGATGGTGATGGTGATGCGGCAATTATTTAATTAATGGAAATATAAAATAAATGATTTTAAATATATTAAAATAAATATAATTTGAGATACTTATTGTCACACAAGAATTTAATATATAACATTGACATGTTATTAATATTTTAGATATATTGGTTCTAATACATCTTGTCTTTATGATATTTTTAAAAAGTCTAGTAATGAGTAGTGTCAAAATTGAAATTAATGATATTTTAAATTAAATAATAATTTTTTAAATGAAATAAAATTCATAAAATTATAAAATTCTGCCAAATTATTCGTATAATGTTTAAAATGTATTCCATGACTCATTTAAGGTTCATTTTTCATTTTTATAGTAACTATAAAGGCCTTCAAATAGTAAAAACACATGTGATCATGATAAGAGTTAAAGAGTTTAAATAAGGGTTTAAACCAAAAGGGTTAGAATTAGACTTAAACATTTATAAAGTTTACTGTTTGAGATTATTTCGATCCATACTCATCTTAGATTCTAAATAAATCACTTTGGAGCCATTTTTAATTAAAAATTAATTTATATTAATTTAATATTTTGAGAGTTTCCAATAGTTTTCCCCACCTCAATTATAAATGGTCACCTCCTCCCTCACTTATTCTAACAATTTTTAGCCTTATAAATCAACCAATACATGTCCTTTTATCCTCCAAATATCATTATACATGTTATGGAGGTCCTAGTCTTCCAAAAAACTAACTCTATAATCCTTAAGGAGATATCTAAAGGAAGTCCACCAAAGAAGAGGTAATTGTATTACCAACTCATTCATGTTCATTTTTTCTTCTACGTCTTGTTTATGTGTTTTGTACATTATAAAGTAATAAATATAGTATAATTCATATTATTATATGTTATTAGTATTATTGTACAACCATATTCCACCTTTTATCCATCCTATGAAAAATGGAAACCTCACACATGCGTACGTACGACTTATTATCTCCATGCCATGGTGTAATTTATTTTTCATCACCACATCACTTGTATGTGTATAATAGTGGATATCACATATATAAATAATAAATATGACTTGATATTTATTATGTATAATTAATATACCATTAATTTATTACCCTTTAACCATTAAGATAATGATATCGTCGCTCGTTCAAACGTATGACCTACCGTCTACACGACGCGATGTGTTTCTTTTTCAATGTTAACCATTTAGGAATGATTATAAAAATTTATATGATGAATAAATACAATATATATGTGTTTCATATAATTTGATATATGAAATAAATATATCCTGTGCAAAATAAACAAGACTTACATGACAAAACATGCATAAGAAAATGATGTAGTTAACACCCAAAATAAGAGTACTGGTGAAATATTATTAAAAATGATATAAGAGGATCATATATGATATCATAAATATTGGTATGGTTCTGATATATATTAATAACATAATTTAAATCATTATAATGGAGGTTAAATCATGTTCAATTAAAGGAAAGTTCATGGTAAGGGTTAACTTCACCATCTCATTATTATTTGGGATTATTCATATATAAGTATCTAATGGAATCTTTTTATCATTCTTGACCATATTTCTTCAAAACAATTTCCAAAATATTTTTAAAATTATCCAAAAAATAATAATGTCTTTTTACCCATGTTCCGCTTTTTATAAAAATGGTTTTAAAGGATTCTTTTTTTCATTTTCCAAATGAAGTACTTTATTAATTTTTTGACAAAAATGTTAAAGGAATATTTTTTAACTGATACAGCAAGAGAGGAAATTTCCACCATCCTGACACCTTAATTACTTGAAGATTCATTTACATGTTTACATGATTCTTTTCAATGAAAACTTTTTATTTTAAAATTTTGTGCCCTTTTAAATAAATGATTTCAAAGTAAAAAAAAGGGGTTTCTCTCTAAAAAAATTAATTATTTTATTAGAGTTTTTTAATTTATGTCAACATCATTCGATATATCTTATGGTTGATTGAGATTGAACTCTTATGATACCATCTAATATATTTTATTGAAGTGTTTATGATCAGTTTGATTGTGGATGTTCTATTTTGACACCTTTCATGGTTTATAGTTAATGTTTTCACATTTCGTATGCTAGTTCTTTAATATTAATGTTTATGTTGTTTATGTTTTACCCTTTTTGTAGAAGTAAATAATTAGACTATTTAAGTGATAGTTGTGGCCCATTATATCCCCTAGATGCATCAGTAGGTCTCATCAAAAAAACTAGTTTCTGTATTGGCTGAGGCCTTACACATTTATATATGGTTTCTTGGACAAATCCTTAACGGTATATATATGATGTCTGGAATTATGAATTCCCACATTTTGAGAATATTTATTGATATTAAATGTGATTATTTGATAATTAGAATATCCATGAGATAATTTATATGGAATTATTTTATTTTCATTTATTATTTCCATATTATGCTCAATGTTATGTTTAAATGGATTATGTTTTAGTTATACATCTTTCCATAATGTTTATGCTTATTTATTCATAATAGCTTATGTTATACGTTTACCCTTATTGAGGATCTAAGCTCACGCTTTTCTTATGTTTTATTTTTTCTAGGATTCCAAGATGTATATTATGAGTGATCTGAAGGGTTAAGCTAGGAGAATATTGGTGCTCTCAAAGGATTTACTATGTTATATTTTATATTTTTAATTATAATGTATATTTCAAGTATGAAATATAATTTCCAAAACTTCTAAACGGATTGATCCTTTTGTATTTTTGTCTTGTATCTATGATAATGTAATGAATTAAGACACTAGATCTGGGCTACTGGTGTCAGGGTCTTTACAGCCGACATATTTTTGGGTGCCAACGCAATAGATCGATCTTCTAGTGGTGTTCATCTTGATCACTATGATCATTCCTTTAGGCTTGAAGAATCATTCTTGTACTCTCATTATTGATATGGTGGAGGGAGAAATATAATATCTAGAGTTTCATTTGGTCTTGAGAGAGGGATCAATATTTCTTTATTCACAAAAATTCTATATTTTGATCATTCTCCACAAAATAGACATAGTCATATATTTAAACATATGGGGTTATGGTTAGAGAATTATTTAATTACACAAAGTACCATAGATAATTTATTAATCCTTACATGACTCTTTTCCATCTTTTATTTTTTTTATTTTTATTCATGGAATGTGCGAAGTGGTACAATTATAAATATTATATTATAGTCTTATAAATCAATACATATCACCAAACATGATCTTAGTATTCTTCATCTTTCTATGCGTTAATCGTATACAAAAACAAATATTTATTTAAATATTTATTAATTAAAAAAATAAATATTATATATCCATGTAATTTGAAAATTACCTTGAGAATAAATATTTATTTAATTTATGAAATCATTTAATCCTAAATAAAATTATTCCTCAATCTTAAGAATAATATTTGTTCCAACATGTAAATTAAATTTAATTTAGATCAATAGAAACACTTAGTGTGTGACCCTCTTGGATTCTTTCTTATTTTCAATAGGAGGACTTGCCTAGTGTCCATGATTATTATCGAAAAATGGATCAAGGCACCTAAGAGAAATAATTTATTTTCTCTGCATCCATAACCACACACAATCACATAATATGTAATATAATCCATTTTAACAATATCTCTCTAAGAAAATTTTACACCCATGTGATCTACCCATATTCTTGATATTCCTTTCATTGACTGTCTAAAAAATTCATCATTATACCATTGAAATGGAATTTAATTTTCTTGTTCTATTTAAATCAAAGGGTTGATATATTTACTTCTAAAAATGTTATAGGGAAAATCCTTCCCTAAATTATTCATTAATAATATTTAATTCATGAAAAACCTAACAAACCCAAGTTCTCTATGCACTGGTTTCATCATGGATTATGAATATAAATATAAGTAAAAAATTCATCACATGTGTTAACAATAATCATGAAGTCTGTGGACCATTACACACGCTTGCGAATAGTAGTATCCAATGACACATAATCATGTGGAATTCTTATTAGTGGTTTTATTATCATAATCTCTCATCTTGAAGACTATAAAGTGAAAACATCATGACATAAATTTACATCTTCTTATGAGTACTCTCACCAAATGGTCAACATACAATGTGTAACGTCCCGACCCCAGTTACCCAGAGTCGGGGAATTATTACATAATATTGGCATGATCACAAAAGATCAAGTCTCAAAAGACTGATTAATTTAGTAGTCTTTGAATAACTAGATACATTCATAAAGTTTACATTACATCATAAAGTGAAAAACTACTACAATAGCATCTTGTATTCATATCCCCTCATATTATCCCTATAGGTCATTCATAAATTACTTCCTCGCATCCTGGGAAAAATAAAACATTTAAAGGGGTGAGCTCAAATGCTCAGTAAGGATAACAATATAGCGGAAACTTTCATAAATAAGCATAAACTTTTAAGGCAATGTATAACTAAAAAAAGCCTTTTAAACATGAACTTCAGCATAATATGGAAAAGATAAAATGAAATAATTACATTTACTTATTCACATAGATATTCTACTAGTCAAATAATCACATGCAATATCAATAACCTCTTTTATAATGATGGAATGCATAATGCTAGACCATCATAACCACATAGTTAAGGCCTCGTGCCAAGACTACAAATAATATTTTTTCAATTCCTTGGGACAAGACACTAGTTTGTCTCATGAGACCTACTGATGCATCAAGGAGCTATAGAGGGCTACACCCGTCAAATATTAAGTCCAATGCATTCCTCATATGAACAGGTTAAAACATAGCATAAACATTCGTATTAAAACTAGCATACGAAATGTCAATACTTTCTCCATAAACCATGAATGGTATAAAAATAAAACATCCACAGTAAAACATATCACAAAACCTTCAATACAATATAGAAGTTTTTTATCATAATAATATACTTCAAATAATCTTAAAATCCATCAAAGGATGTTGACATAGATGAAATCAAATCTATTTGAGATAAATGTCTCTTTTTTTGAAATCATTTAAATGTTTCATAATTATAAAATAAAACATTTACTTTGAAAATATTCTTATAATCTTGTAAGGGAAGCTTCCACGATTTTATAATGGCGGAAAATAGCCACACCCTCCGTATAAGTTAAAAAAGACATTCTTACCTTAATTTTGTCGAAAAGGTTAAAAAGGACCTAGTTTGGAAAACGACAGAAATATTCCTTTATAAAATTCTTATAAAAAGTCAAAAAGGGTATAAATTACTTTATCCCATAGTCTTTAAAATAGTAATAGTGATTTTAAATACATTTTTAAGAAACATGGATGGGGATGATAAAGAGGTCCTAGTAGATAATTACGTATAAACAACCTCGGATAATGAAGAGATTGTGAAATAAACCCTTACCTTGTATTTTTCTTTAGTCAATGGTACGTTAACCTCCTATATAATAGTTAAAACATTGTTATTAAATTATACAAGAACCATACACATAATTATGATATCATATATGATCTTCTAATAATGCTTTGTTAATAATATTTTAGTATTATCGTCATTTCGGGTGTTAACTTACTCATTTTATTTTATATGTTTTGTTACATAAGTCATGTTTGTAATAGATAGGATGTATCTTATTTATATCTAGAATTATATAAAGTTATTAAACAATACTTGTAATAATAAAATTAGAATTATTCTTGAATGGATACGATGGGGAATGAATCTCATCGCGTTCGTGGAGACGGTAGTCCGTACGTACGCACGAGCGACAATATCATTATTTTGATATTAAAATAAAATATAATTGGATGGTATATCATATATACATAATCATTATCATGTTATATTTATTATTTACATGAATTACACATCATTATTATACCCATCCAAATAATAATATATTGAATAACAATTACACCACGACGTGGAGACGGTAAGCCGTACGTACGCACGTCTGTGGCATGTCATTCAAAGGATGGATAGAATACTGAATATGGTTGTACCATATTTATAATAACATCACAGTATATAGAAGATACTGGAGTTATTATTTTATAATTGAAATAACAAAAAAGAAGAAGTTGTAGAATAAAGGAACTTGAAAGAGGGTGGTGAAAACATTTCCTCTTCTTCGGGTTCTTCCTTTTGATTTGATCAAAAGGGCTCCTTAGGTTGGATTTATGATCAAAATAAGGCCTCTAGGTTGAATTGAGGGAAGTTGAGAGAATATTTGGGCAGGGGTTGGCCGAGACAAAAGGATTTGGAGGTGTGAAATTGAGAGAAGGGGGAGTGCTCTTTTATAAGAGGGGCGAGGGGTACCAATGGAAAAGTTATAAATATTATTTTATAATAAATTCATATTCAGTATCTAATGGATAAAAAGTGGATTATTTAAAGTTTTAAGGTAGGGATAGGTCTAAAACCACTCAACCAATAGGTTTTAGATAGTTTTGGGTCACTTTATTAACCTTATATTTTAGTTTTAACTCTAAGTTAATTAGTTTGACACTTACCATGTCTCTTTGTATTTTTATATTATATAGTAAGTAAACTTAATATAAAATTCTAAGAGACCCCAAAGTGGTCCATTAATGATACACCTATCATTATATGAGTGTCTTGGACGAAAATTATATTTTTAGGAAAATAATATAAATTAATAATATAATATTTCTTTTAAAAACTCTTTTATGTCAATTTTGACACTATTGGGTATTTTGTTTTTGATAATTTCATAACAGCATTATTACTTCGAAAATTAGTTTTATAACCAGTCCTAATGTGTCATATCAACCTTGAAAATTAGTGGAATTTATAAAAAAGTCTCAAATTACATTTATTTTGATATTTATAATATCGATTAGTTTAATATTTCATTAATTAGTTAATTATTGCATCACCATTGTGTCATAAATAACATAAATTATTTAATGTCTAAAAATTATAAATAAAATACCATTATGTATAAAATCATTTTATCTTTCTAATGAATATTTATAATCAAATTTATCTTATGTATAACCTAATATTAAAAATTTATTAGTTGTTAAACATTGATTTAAACTCTTTTAACTCTTCTTTGAATTAAATAATAATAAATGTCCTAATCTCATCCAAGTGGACCTAAATGATAATATTTTATTCTTAAGGTTGTTTTTGGTTGAGATACACTTTCACAATAGAATTAGGACATGTGTTAGGGTAATATTAATATCATTTTTACCCTTAATTACCCTATTAACTTTTAACCGTGGTCAATAAAAGTAAAAAGCTACTATTCACCAAAAATTATTTTTATCTTATTGGACCAAATTTTACTCCTTGATATTAACCGTGTCTCTTGGATTTTTGAAATTCCACTCACAGAAGCGGTAAAATTATGTTTTATGGGAATTTGCAAATTCTCCTAGGAGATGGGTAAAACACGGTGAAAAGTTCAATTAAATTTTTATATGTCAAAAATTATTATAAACTGACTCCAATGAGTTACATTGAACTTATATAGGTATTAAGTATCTATTTTGAGCTAGAATAAATTTAAATAAAATAAATAATTATTTAAATAAAAAGTCGGTTTTAACCAATAATTCAGTGTTTTTCACTATTCATCAAAAATTTAAATTTTCATAAAAATACCAAAACTTCACCCAAGGATAATTTCGATATTCTGAATCCAAAAATGTAGTTCATTTTGAATGACAAAATTTCTAAAATTTTAAGAAGTGGGTATTACTATTCATAATGGTTAGTTTGACTGGTTGGGGTGTGTGTTAGAACTCGAAGTTGCATACAACACATGCTACTATATTATTCTAAGAGAAGGGTACCATAGAAGCTTGGGGTGTTACATTATCCCCTCCTTCAAATAATTTTTTCCTCGAAATTTCTAGAATACTACCGCATGAAAAGACATTGGTGGTTCTTCATCATGAGTTCCTCGGGATCCCACGTTGCCTCTTCCATCTTATTGTTTCTCCATAGAACTTTTACCAGATGAGTCGTCCGGTTTCTCAGCACTTGTTCTCTGGTATCAAGAATTCTGATGGGCTCTTCACAATAAGAGAGATCGTGTTCCAGTTCTAATTCCTCATAAGTGAGTACATGCATTAGGTCAGGCATGTATTATCTCAACAGTGATACGTGGAACACATCGTGAACTTTGGAGAGATTTAACGGCATTGCCAAACGGTAAGCTACAACCCCAATTCATTCTAGAATTTCGAAAGGTCCGATGTACCTGGGACTCAATTTACCATTCTTACCAAAACGTATAACTCCCTTCCATGGAGATAACTTCAAGAAAACATGATCTCCTACCTGAAATTCCAAATCCTTCCTTTGGTTATCGGCATATCTCTTCTGCCTAATTTGAGATGCTTTGGTGTGGTTTTGTATTACCTTCACCTTTTGATTGTTTCCTCCACCAGTTCTGGGCCTACTAGTTTTGTTTCACCAATGTCATCCCAACAGGTTGGTGTGTGACATCTTTTTCCATAGAAGACTTTATATGCTGCCATCCAAATACTTGAATGGAAGCTATTGTTATAGGAATATTCTACCAGAGGTAAATATTGATCCCACATACCTTGACAGTCAAGTGAGATGAATCTCAACATGTATTCTAAGGTTTGAATAGTCCATTCTAATTTTCCATCTATTTGAGGGTGGTAGGCAATGCTCAAATAAAGTTCAGTATCCAAGGCCTTCTGAAGACTTTTCCAAAATTTGGAAGTAAAACAGGGATCACGATCAGAAATAATTGATAGGGGTACTCCATGAAGTCTCACAACTTCATTAATATATAGTCTTTCTAGACGTTCCAGTGGTAGATCTTCTCTTATAGCAAGAAAATGTGTTGTCTTGGTAAGACGAACAACAATAGCTCATATTGCATTGTTCCTTCTAGGGGTCTTTGGTAGCCCCATGACAAAGTCCATCGTAATATTGTCCCATTTCCACTCCAGTATGGGAAGTGGTTGCATGACTCCTCCAGGCTGTTGCCTTCCAGGTTTCACTTGTTGACAACCCATACATCTTGACACAAAATAAGTAATCTCCTTCTTCGTGTTGTCCCATCAAAAATGTTCCTTCAAATCTCTATACATTTTGGTTCTCCCAGGGTGTATAGAGAAATTGGAACTATGAGCATCGTCCAACAATTCCCTTTTTAGATCAGGTATATTGGGAACACAAAGTCTCCTCCCAAATTTCAAAATTCCATCTTCATACACAAATTCACTCAATCTCCCATCATTCACTAATTTAATATTCTTTTGTAATTCTTCATCATTGGTCTTATAACTCTTAATCCTTTCTAGTAAAGATGGTTTGGCAACCATTTGAAAAAAAACTGATGTTTCACCTTCCATGGTGATTCCCATATCCAACTTTACTAGATCCATGAAA
Organism: Viscum album; assembly: GCA_963277665.1. NCBI lineage: Eukaryota > Viridiplantae > Streptophyta > Magnoliopsida > Santalales > Viscaceae > Viscum > Viscum album. Next base: position 1,008,040,871 of record OY728134.1, read on the forward strand.
ATAGGATCTCATTCAATTCTAATCATGTTCAAAACACCATGATCTTTTCTTATCAAAGTATCTACCACCTTATTTTCCTTCCCTGGGTGGTAGTGTATCGTGTAATCATAATCCTTGACTAGTTCAAGTCATCTCTTTTACCTCATGTTGAGTTCATTCTGTGAGAAAATATACTTCAAACTCTTGTGATCAGTATAAATCTCACATTCTTCACCATAGAGATAGTGTCTCCAAATCTTCAAAGAAATGATTGTAGTTTCTAACTCAAGATCATGAGTAGGATAGTTCTGCTCATGAATTTTCAGCTCTCATGATGTATAGGCAATAACCTTATCATTTTGTATAAGGACACAACCATGTCCTTTCTTCGATGAATCACTCTAAATAACGAACTCATCATTACCCGATGGTAGAGTCAATATAGGGGCATTGACTAATCTTCCCTTCAGTTATTCAAAACATTCTTCACACTATTTTGTCCAAACAAATTTAACCCTTTTACGTGTGAGCTTCGTTAATGGGTTAGCCAATCGGGAAACATTCTGGCCGAAATGCCGATAATAACCTTCTAAACCAATAAAACAGCGTACCGCAGTTATACTGGTTTGTGCGGCCATTCTTGTATTGCCTTGGTCTTTGAAGGATCAACAAAGATTCCATCCTTAGAGACAATATGTTCAAGAAAACAAATATCCTGAAGCCACAATTCAATCTTTCTAAACTTCCCATATAATCCAGGTCTTCTCAGAGTCTTCAGGATAATGCACAAGTGATTTTCATGATCTTCGTACCTTTTGGAGTATACCAAGATATCATCAATAAATACCACCACAAAATCATCGATATATTCATTTAAAACTCTATTCATTAGATCCATCAATACATAGGGTGTATTAGTCATCCCAAAAGGTATTACTGTAAACTCGTAATGCCCGTACCTGGTTAAAAATGTTGTCTTCGGAATATCTTCCTTCTTCACATACAACTGATGGTATCTAGATCGAAGGTCAATCATTGAAAAGTATTGATCTCCATGCAATTGGTCAAATAAATCATCAATGCGAAGTAGGGGATACTAGTTCTTTATTGTTATAGCATTGATCGCTCTGTAGTTAATGCACAACCTCATAGATCCATCTTTCTTCTTAACAAAAAGGATATGGGCTCCCCATGGAGAAAAACTAGGGAGAATAAATCCCTTATTACTCAATTCCTCTAGTTGTTTCTTTAGTTCAACTAACTCCACAGTGGCCATTCTATAAGGGGTCTTTGATATAGGCCTTGAACCAGGAATTAAATCAATGGAAAACTCAACTTCTCGTTCTAGAGGATATCCAGGTAAATCTTCCAGAAACACATCTACAAATTATTTTATAATAGGTACATCCTCTCTTTGAACATTCCTTTCCTCACCCACAATCATTTAATTCTATTCCTCCCCAATAATTGAATTTTGTTGAGCTACTGGGGGTGGATCTTGATAATAATTTGGTGGTGATGATTCTTCTCTAAAGATAAGGTGTTCCTTATCATCATCATCAAAAATCATAACCTCCTTCTTCTTACAATAAATCTTTTCATCATGGTCCAAAATCCAATCCATACTGAGGATTATATCAAACTCAATCATAGGTATGGTGATGAGATCAGCGGATAAAGAACATTTATATGATCTAATGGGGATTGATTCACAAAACTTTGTGGCAATGATACTTCCCTTAGGAGTTTTAACTGACAACTCCCTTGTTAAATCAAATAGGAAATATCTAATTTTCTTAGTAAACAGAGAATATATGAAATAATGCGATGATATAGAATCAAATAATTCATTTTCTAAACTTGAGGAAACCATTAAATTACCTACCACCAAGTCTTTCGGAGCTTCTACCTCAGCAGTAGTGATATCATAAGCTTGACCTTGATCCCTTGGCCTTTTCAGAGGTAAGTTCCCCTGATTCTTAGGACATTCATTTGAATAATGTCCCATCTCCCTACAGTTGTAGCATTGAAAATCTGTATATTCTTTCTTCCCCTTTCAATCACAAGCATGGTGGCATTTTTCACCACACTTATAACAGACTCCCATTCCCTTACAAAAAGTACCAAGGTGTTTCTTCCCACAGTTACTGCATGATGGATATTCAAATTTTCCCTTCTTCCCCTTATTTCCATTCCCAGATTGATCAGCAGATCTCTTCTTCTCTTGCTTTTCTTTAAAGTCATAAGACTTAGAGAATTCCTTTTCTGTCTTGTTAGCACATGAGACAATGTCTTCGTACGACGAGAAAGATTGTGAGACTAATTCTCGATGGAGAAATGTTTTTAACCCATAAAATAAACGATCAATATTAATTCTTGGGTTACCTATATAATCTCCTGCATAGCTTGTTAACCTTGTAAAGTTAGCCACATACTTTACGACATTCTCATCCTCCTTTTGTCTCAGACTCAGAAATTGCCTTTCCATATCTGCTCGATGGTCACGAGGAATGTATTTTTCTAAAAACAGATCTTTGAACTCCCTCCATTCTATATTTGATACTTCATCATCTTCCTTCGTGTTTTCAATCAATGAACACCATTGATCAGCATCTCCAGTGAGGCGGTAAACTGCCATGATAACATTTTCCCTTTCACTAATCCCAAAAGAATGAAATATTTTCTCTAGGGAACTTATCCATTGCTCAGCTACCAATGGATTTATACTCCCATTGAATGTTGGGGGTTGTTGCCTTATGAAGCGATCTAACATTGATCCTCCACACTGTGGATAAAGGTGATCCATATGGGTAAGGTTATTATTTATAACCTCAGTGAGTTGTCCCAGTATGAAGATAAGCTGATCAACACCAGTTGCATCACCAGATCCACTATAATTATCTTGAGCAGGCAGTAAATCACTACATGGAGTGTGTGCATTAATACAGTTTCCATTTCTTCCACTAGGCGCCATTTCAAAACAATGGCATAAACTAGATCAGTTTTTGAATCAAAATACATAATTTTGTACTTGTAAAACACTTAACTTAAATTGAACTATTTATGCATATAATCCATAATCATAAAAATGTTTTCTTCGAGGTTGTATATACGAATAAACCCTTCATAATGGTTTGTAAAGAAAATGAGAATTATCTGAAGCATATCCCCCGGGAGTGTCGTAACCAATAGTGTAGCAAGGCCCGTAGTCATGCACCAGTTCCCATTTGAGTCTAGCTCAAAGCGGTGTTTTTGGGTTTCACCCCTAGGTACATCTGTGCCAAAGCCGCCTCTACCTGCTCATATCCAGACATGTATGTATTGCTCGGAAAACTCACAAAATCTCTACAATACCAAAATTCTAGGAAGTTCTTATATACTCATCCTCAAAGTATATCTTAGGGCTATGTGCTCAAATCAAAGTTTATCTAAATATAGCTTCCAAGGTTTGTACTAAACATCCTCTAATACCAACTACAAAGCCCTGACCCCAGTTACCCAGATTTGGTGCATTATTAGATAATATTGTCATGATCACAAAAGATCAAGTCTCGAAATACCAATTAGTTTAGTAGACTTGGAATAACTAGATACATTCATAAAGTTTTCATTACATTATAAAGTGAAAACTACTACAACAATATCTTGTTTTCATATCCCCTCATACTATCCCTATAGGTCATTCATAAATTACTTCTTCACATCCTCGAAAAAATAAAACATTGAAAGGGGTGAGCTTAGATGCTCAGTAAGGGTAACAATATAGAGGAAACTTTCATAAATAAGCATAAACATTTAATGCAATGTATAACTAAAACAAAAGCCTTTTAAACATAAACATCAGCAAAATATAGAAAAGATAAAAAGAAATAATTCCATTTACTTATTCACATGGATATTCTACTAGTCGAATAATCACATTCAATATCAATAACCACTTTCATAATGATGGAATGCATAATGCCAGACTATCATAACCACATAGTCAAGGCCTCGTGCCAAGACTACAAATAAGATTTTGTCAAGGCCTTGTGCCAAGACACTAGTTTGTCTCATGAGACCTACCGATGCATCGAGGATCTATATCGGGCTCCACCCGTCACATATTAAGTCCAATGTATTCCTCATATGAACAGGTTTAAACATAACATAAACATTTATATTAAAACTAGCATACGAAATGTCAATACTTTCTCCATAAACCATGAATGGTATAAAAATAACACATCCACAGTCAAACATATCAAAAAACCTTCAGTACAATATGGAATTTTTGTATCATAATAATAAACTTCAAATAATCTTAAAATCCATCAAAGGATGTTGACATAGATGAAATCAAAACTATTTGAGAGAAATATCTCTTTTTTCTGAAATCATTTAAAAGTCTCGTAATTATAAAATAAAACATTTACATTGAAAATATTCTTATAAGGTTGTAAGGGAAGCTTCAACGATTTTAGAACGGCAGAAAATAGCTGCACCCACCATATAAGTTAAAAAAGACATTCTGACCTTAATTCTGTCGAAAAGGTTAAAAAGGACCTTGTTTAGAAAACGACAGAAAGATTCCTTTATAAACTTCTTATAAAAATTCCACAAGGGGATAAATGACTTTATCCCATAGTCTTTAAAATAGTAAGAGTGATTTGAAGTACATTTTTAAGAAAAATGGATGTGGATGATAAAGAGGTCCCAGTAGATAATTACATAGAAACAAACTTGGATAATGAAGATATTGTGAAATAAACCCTTACCTTGCACTTTTCCTTAGTAGATGGTATGTTAACCTCCTGTATAATAGTTAAAACATTTTTATTAAATTATACAAGAACCCTATACATAATTATGATTTCATATACTGTAATGGCCCAGACCCTAATGACCCCTTCCTTTTCCAATTATCGGTGGGATCGATCGGCGCGACCGATCGGCATGGCCGATCGGTGTCACCCAGCCTTGGCGGGATTTTCTCCTGCAGCCTCCCCCATAACCCCACTTTTAGGCCTTCTTAACCTTTTGAAGCATTTCAGGACTGTTTTTAAGCCCATAATTAATATCTAAAATATCATAGAAACATCCCTACTAAATAAAAATTAATCCAGTCGTGTGTAAACACCCAACCACGTGGAAGAACCACGATCCGACTTCCAAGGCGTTCAAATTTCTTATCCCGTAACAACAAGATTTTATCTATATATCATAGAAGAAGTTCTTATTTCCCCTTATTTATTTTTGTCCGACTTATCTCTTCTCCCTGGTGCACTTGAATTCCCTCCTTCCCGAGACTTGTGGTGTGCCTAGGCTGAAGTCGTCTACTCGTTTCCCGACGTCCCTCCCCTGCAAATCGTGCATCCACTATTCTTGGAGCATGGAGAAAAACGTCGATCCTTGATCAATCAAGTAGAAATTTTTCTCCTTCGTCTCTCGTTTCTGTGTAACATGCGGGGTGGGCATACTTTTTCCTCTGTGGAAATTGATGAAACCGAACTTAATGAAGATAATGAACAGACCCTTAAAGAATGAAAGGGGGTGTGATCGATGTTCTGCTATACTCTCACATGTTGTTGTGTGTTGTGAATTTTACGGGCCTATACTCACTGAAAATCATGACCGTTGGTGGTATTTCTTTGCGCAGTAATAAACCTCGGTGCCCCTGGATGTTTAAATAACCGTAACGTGGAATTGGTTAATTACTTATGCTCGGTTAAATAAATTGAAAGCATCGGGATCAACCCTCTTCTGGGATAACCCCGGTTAAAGTACTGTGGAATTGAAACCATGAAGTGTGTTAAATCTTTTAAATATGAATATACCTGCCTAAAATTTCCTTGTGTTGGTGGTAGTGGTTTGGTTATTCCCTTCATGGGCCTATTACTGGGGTGATATGGGTGGGAATGGGATTCCATATTGTTATACTTTCTCTAGTGGGGAATTTGAGGCTATGTGGTTATTCTGTTTATATCATGAAATGGGGTGGAATCCTCTGTTGTTGAAAACAGTTGGCTCCTGCATTTTGGGGCCATGGGGTTTTGTCTCGGGGTTTTCTTGGGTTCCAGTACTTTGAGGGATCTCACTTATCCCTTTGTTGTTGTGACTTTACAAGAGAACCGGGTGGGAATGTTATGTTCTTGTTTGACTCTCTTTTTTCTCTGGCTGGTAGTTGTGCATGTTAGTTGCCCAGTAGTGTAGTTTCATCTAAATGGAGTCACTTGAATATGAAAATAAGATTGGGATAAATGGGGAATTGGTTCTGGGATGGATTGTGACCTGGTTGTGGGTGGTATACCTTTCATGAATGAAATGTGATGCGGTGTTTGTGCTTAGGCTAGTTTCAGAACCCTAGGTTTGGTTGAGTGCCTGTTTACTTATGTATGCTTGTAGTTTTTATGTTTATTATTCGAGCCCCACCCACGTTGAGAACTTAAGTTCCAAACACCCCCATTTCATGGGGGAGGGTGTTCTTCCCAACACTCATATGAGTGGCTGGTTATTAGATCCTTTTCTTCTCCCTTTCCCGAATATCCTAAGACTCTTCGGGCAGGCTGTGATGGCCTGAAGTCCATTATTAGCCCAAGAATATTTGGGCGGGGTAGTTGTGGTGGTTGGCCCAAGTGTTTGCAGGAAGGTTGTTTCCCAATTTTCTTCGGGATGAGGCCCTGGTGTCTTCGGGCGTGGCAGTGGTTGTTCTGACCCAGGTTTTTGCAGGTATGGTTATGTGTGGTGGTTTTGGCTCAGGTGTCTACCAGCGGGATGTGCGGTTGTGGCCCAGGTGTGTGTGTGTGAGGTTTGGCAGTGGGACTGCGTGAGGATATTGCCCAGGTGTGTGCGGACAGGGTGTGGCAGTGGGACTGCGGTGAAAATGGAAGGATTGGTTTGATGCATAGGATTTCCTTAATAACCAGTGGGAAAGTGGCGTGGGGTATCCAAATATCAATGTGCTATTATTATACATTAATTTCTTTGCGTTATATTGGGAGTGTGCCTTTGTGAGGTTTGGGTGGATATCTTTTCCTTGTTGGGTGTTTGGTTATCTCTTTTTCCACGGGACATTAGAATGTCCCCTCACTTGTGCATGAGAGTCTTTGGTTTTCCCTACTGAGTATACTTGTATGCTCACCCTATGTATATAAAAATGCTTTTAGGTTTCTAGGAGGACATTAGGGATCATGCGGGACCGTACTAGCTTAGACCATTGGGGCTGTTGTTGTTTTTTCCCTTTTTTTGGTATCTTTTACCTTTGGAGTTTTGTGACTTGTATTTTGTTACCCTTGAACATGAATTTACAAATGGTTTACTTTCATCCGTACATGCATTTTTTTCAGTTTTGGTGTTGTGGAATTTACTATCTTATCTCCCAATCCTACTAAATGACAAAGGGTAATGCCTTCCATCTTGTGAGTGATTCTATAGTCTTGGTGTTGGTCGCCACTTCGGGACCTATTAAAGGCGGGTTTTGGGGGTCATTATATCTCCTTGAACATAAAGAAGCAAGGTCCTGGCAATATGCTGACCCTTCCCTCCTTTTGTTGAAGGTGGGTCATGAAAGAATGGTATCAGAGGTGATGGTTGAGAGATATGATGGAGTCTGGAGTTAGGCACAGTGAGGATTGCATGGGATGGTAGGGAAACAGTGTTGGGTGACATTAGTGCATGGATTAGGCCAGGGAAGACCGGCTAGGACACGAGCTTTTAGGGCCCCTCGTGATCCGATGCAAGGACTTTGGACCCACCGAAGGACCAAGTGAGACTACACTGATTGCAAGGTAGAGACCCTAGGAAAGGTACATGCATCATAATTACTTGTGTTCTCATGTTTCTAGGGTGTTTTGGGAAATTAAAATGAATAAGAAGATTAATAAATTTTAAGAACAATATTCTGCACTACTTGGGCTTAGGCATTCTTTGTTTACCTTGTAGCTATGGCACTTGGGAGACGACCACGAGTTGTATGGGCGATCGAGGCCCAAAAAGTTGACTTGGCCAATTGGAAAAGGGCTGGTCCAGAGGAGTAATATGACCAGTGGTAGAAGACACTTCGAGTCTTTTAGCGATAGACCCTCGGGAAGTATAAGGGCAGCACCTCGGATATGGAGACGGATAGCTGGCTCGAGGAGCTAGTGATAGCTTTCGGCTTGATTCGAGCTCCGACAGAGTACTGGGTTCGTCTGACCGTCAGCCAGATGCAGGGAGTAGCGCGTCATTAGTGGACGCTTTATCTCAGGGAAGGGAAAGAGGCTGAGATTGCATGGGATGATTTTGAGAATGAGTTCCAATCGGAATTCCTCTCTTCTACAATGAAGGCGGAGAAGAGACAGGAGCTACTCTCCCTCCAGGAGGGGAGTATGTCAATAAGGGAGTTGGGCATCAAGTTTAAGGATCTTATTCGCTTTTCTCCGGACCTCTTTCCGGATGAGGAGTCTTGGGTGAGATGTTTAGAGGAGGCGCTTCGACCCTCCCTCCAGTACGATGTTACCCCCTTCACCTTGCCGACATACTTGGAGGTGCAGAAGAAGGCTGAAGTGGTGGAGAGGATGCACACACTGGGAGGTGTGTCATGTGATGGGATATAGTTGGGCTCTTTGAAGGGGAAGATTGTCAGCACCATCCCTCCAGCATCGGGACCCTCCAGGTTTCGACCGGCAGGGAGCAGGCCCCAGCAGTTCCAGTTCCGATCTCCTGGCCCTAGCCCCTTTCCTTTGGGACCAGGACTGAGATGCTTCATTTGTGGCAGCCACAGGCACCTTCGGAACCAGTGCTCGGATAGAGTGCAGTATGGAGGCAGTGGGCAGGCCCAGCACCCAACTCAGCAGCAGCTTCCAGCCACGCCCTTTCAGCAGCAGCAGTATGGGCAGCGAGCTCCCGCTCCTCCGAGGGTAGACGTTGTGGGAGGAATCCGACCTCAGGGCGCTCTTCAGAGACCTCGACCAGGGCGTGGTTGGGGAGGTGTCTGATAGCCAAGGGGTATAGGAGTTGGTTGTTCACAGTTTCATACTGCGGAGGCGACAGTTCTAGTAGCACCAGAGGTCGTTCGAGGTACGATCAGTTTGTTCAGAACCCTTGCATACACCTTATTCGATACCAGAGCTTCGCACTCCTTTTTGCACCCGGTCTAGCCCGTGATCTGGGTCTAGATATCTAAAGACTTCAAGTGCCCCTGGTGCTGAGCACGCCAGTCGGAGGTCATACCGACTTGTTATATGTTTGTCAAGGATGCAGATTAATGATAGGGCCACATCAGTCGGTCAGGGATCTACTACTTCTATAGATACAGCCATACGATGACATCCTAGGAATCGAATGAATGTTCTCTATATATGCTTCCATTGATTGATTTTGAGGAAGGGTGGTGTTCTCATACCTGTGTATCCAATGTGTTACTTTCACCGGCGAGCGGAGTGGCCAGAAGGGCAGCACGGGAGAGGAACCCCTCCTCTCCTTATTGGTCGAGATGTTAGTAGAGTTAGTAGATGTTGATGCTGAGATGGTGGGGGTACCAGAGACCATCAGTGATTTTATGGACGTCTTCCCTGAGGAGGTGACAACTCTACCCCCTCGACGTGATATCGAGTTTGGGATAGACTTGAAGCCTGGTGATTGTCTGATTTCGATGGCTCCCTACCGGATGGTACCTTCGGAGCTACGGGAGTTTCAGATTCAGATTGACGATTTGATGAAGAGCGGTTATGTTCGACCGATTGCGTCACTGTGGGGTGATCCAGTCTTGTTCTCAAAGAAGGCAGATGGTGGCCTCAAGTTGTGCATAGACTACAGGAGGCTGAATCAGGTAACGATGAAGAATCTCTACCCTCTTCCGAGGATAGACGATCTTTTCGACCAGCTGAATGGGGCAGGATGGTTCTCAAAAATTGACCTATGGTCTGGGTATCATCATTTGAGTGTGAAGGAGGGTGACATCTCAAAGGCGGCCTTTAGGTACAGATATGGGCACTTTGAGTTTTTAGTCATGCCTTTCGGTGTTACGAATGCTCCAGTTGTGTTCATGGGGCTTATGAACTCCATCTTCTGAGAGTACCTGGATTGGTTCGTAGTCGTGTTTATCGACGACATCTTGATCAATTCAAGATCATAGGAGGACCACGCAGAGCACATAAGGACAGTTTTGGAGGTCCTCCTACAGCACCAGCTCTATAGGAAGTTGTCGAAATGCATGTTCTGGATGTGAGAAGTGCACTTCCTTGGGCACGTAGTGTCTGAGCAGGGGGTAGCGGTGGACCCGTTGAAGGTCGAGGCGGTTGTTTCTTGGGCCGCACCCAAGAACGTAGCAGAGGTTCGTAGTTTCATCGGGCTGTCAGGTTACTACTGGAGGTTCGTACCTAACTTCTATTGAGTTGCGACACCTTTGAAGGCCCTGACCAAGAAGGACCAGGCATTCTCCTGGAGTGAGCAGTGCAAGGCAGCCTTCAGTTATCAGAAGGAGAAGTTGGTTAGTGCCCCAGTGCTGAGACTACCAGAAGAGGAGGTGGCATATGAGGTGTTCTGTGATGCTTCAGGGAAAGTCCTTGGATGTGTGTTGATGCAGCGACAAGGGGTGATCTCTTATGGGTCTAGGTAGCTACACCCTCATGAGCATAATTATACCACCCACGATCTGGATCTTGCAGCAGTCATTTTCGCACTAAAGTTGTGGAAGCATTACCTCATCGTAGAACACTTTGTGGTCTTGACGGATCACAAAATCTTGAGGTATATCTTCTCCCAACGGGACCTAAACTTACGACTATGAAGGTGGATGTAGTTCCTCCAGGATTACGACTTCTAGATTTCCCACACTTCAGGAAAAGGAAATTTAGTGGCCAATGACTTGAGCAGGAGGTTGCAGAAGGATGTGGTCCGAGAGTCAGCAGATGCTTGGAAGGCGATGGGGGAGTTGGCTTCCTTGCACCTGGATGCGAGGATGGATAGTGGTAGAGGATGCCCATATCATATGACAGTGTAGTCTTCTCTGTTGGGTCAAGTGGAGGAGTATCAGTGGGGAGACCCAGAGTGCGAAGTGATACATGACCGAGTTGACCAGGGCGATGCTCCGAAAGGGTGGACGGAGGATGGTCAAAATCGGATGCTCTTCTGGGGGGTGTTTGTTCCATAGGCGATGCGTGGCGAGGTTCTTAGTGAGTTCAACATCTCACCCCTAGTGGTACACCCGGGAGTTTCCATGATGCACCAGGGCCTGAGGAGATAGTTTTGGTGGCCCGGAGTAAAGCGAGTAGTGGTAGAGTTTGTGGCCAAGTGCCTAGATTATCAGCGGGTGAAGGCTGAACACCATGTTCCAGGTAGGTTGTTTCAACATTTAGATGTCCCCATGTGGAATTGGGATGACATCTCGATGGATTTCATCACGGGACTACCCAAGGTGCAAGGAGGCTATGACGCCATCTGGGTAATAGTGGACCGACTGAAGAAATCATCTCACTTTCTAGAAATCAAGGAGTCGAGTGCAGTGGATTCTCTAGCACGGAGATATGTGGATGAGGTAGTGCGGTTGCATGGGGTTCTGAGGTCCGTAGACTCTGATAGGGATGCATGATTTACCTCATGAGTCTGGAGGGGTTTGTAGCATGCTTTTGGCACCCAATTGAGCCTTTGTACTGCCTTCCACCCCCAGACAGATGGGCAGACAGAGCGCACCATCCAAACCTTGGAAGATATGCTCCGAGCATGCGTTCTGGACTTCAGGGGATCATGGGTGTGACACTTGACTCTGGAAGAGTTCACCTACAATAATATCTATCACTCTACCATTGTCATGGCTTCATTCAAAGCCCTATATGGAAGGTCGTGTCGCTCACTCGTTTGCTGGACTGAGGTTGGGGAAGCATGTGTTCATGGCCCGAAGGTGGTGTAGAGCACGACAGAGAAGGTTCAGCTTATACGAGAAAGGATGAAGGCGGATCAGGACCAGAAAAATTCATATGTCGATGATAGGAGGAGACCCTTGGAGTTCAAGGTTGGGGATCACATGTTCTTGAATGTCTCCCCTCGGCGTGGACAGCGGAGGTTCAGCAGGGGAAGTAAGCTTTCTCCCAGATTCATCAGACCCTTCAAATTGTTGTGACGGGTCGGTGATGTGGCTTATCAGCTAGCGCTACCACCGCCGCTACTGAGGATACAAGATGTATTCCATGTGTCCTAGCTCCGATGATATCTGCACGACGATTCACATGTCCTTGACTGGGGAGGTCTAGATATCAAAGACGATGCAACCATCATGGAGCGACCAGTGATGATCGAGGGTCGTGAGGAGAAGGTTCTTCATGGGTGAACCATTCCCTTGGTTTGTGTGTTATGGAGACATGGTGGGCTTGAGGAGAGTACCTGGGAGAGGTAAGCGCAGATGTGTTCCCAGTACCCAGATTTTTTTGAGTTTTATCTAGTTTGGTCAATACTTGTTTACTATGTAATACTTTACCTTATTGACTATGGATGTGCAGTTTCCTTTTCTGTGGATGTGGGTGTGAAGTGTCTTAAAGGATGGCGACTGGAGGACCAGATCCCTAGTTAAGACGCATTAAAGAATACGCGCCTCAACCCATGTGGGCGAGTCATTGCTGCCCAAAGCGGATAGTACCTTAACACGGAGGAAGGGAAACCCCTCTCCCACTAGACTGAGTGGTTTAGCCTTTTTGTTTTGCATGGTTTCACGGTGAAAGAAGCAGTAGGGTGTTTGTGTTTGTTCGGGAGATAAAGTGTTCCTATGTCGGAGAGGTTCACTCCTGAGAGGTATCTTCCAGGGTGGTTGTTCGGACCCCCCCCCCTCATTCCTCCAGGTCTGGTTTTGATTCTCGAGGGCGAGAATGGTTTGAAAGGTATCTAATGTAATGGACTAGACCCTAACGACCCCTTCCTTTGCCAATGATCGGTGGGACCGATCGACGCGACTGATTGATGGGACCGATCGGCATGACCGATCTACGCGACCGATCTGCGCGACCAATCGGCACAACCGATCGGTGAGACCGATTGGTGTCACCCAGCCTTAGCGGGCTTTTCTTCTGCAGTCTCCCCCGTAACCCCACTTTTAGGCCTTTTTAACCATTTGAAGCGTTTAAAGGCCATTTTTAATCCCATAATTAATATCTAAAAAATCAAAGAAACCTATCTACTAAATAACAATTAATCCAGTCGTGTGTAACCACACAACCACGTAGGAGAACCACGATCTGACTTCCCAGGCATTCAACTTTATTATCCCGTAACAACGGTATTTTATCTATATATCATAGAAGAAGTTCTTCTTTCCCCTTCTTTCTTTTTTTCCTACTTCTTTCTTCCCCCTGGTGCACTTGAAGTCTCTCCTTCCCGAGACATGTGGTGCGCCTAGGCTGAAGTCGTCTGCTTGTTTCCCGACGTCCCTCCCCTGCAAATCGTGCATCCCCTTTTCTTGGTGCATGGAGAAAAACGTTGATCCTTGATCAATCAAGTAGGGATTTTTCTCCTTCATCTCTCATTTCTGTGTAACATGTGGGGTGGGCATGCTTTTTTACTCTGTGGAAATTGATGAAACCGAACATAATGAAGATAATGAACAGGGCCTTAAAGAATGAAAGGTGGGGTGTGATCTATGTTATACTATACTCTCTTATGTTGTTGTGTGTTGTGAATTTTACGGGCCTATGCTCACTGAAAATCATGGTCATTGGTGGTATTTCTTTGCACACTAATAAACCTTGGTTCCCCTGGATGATTAAATAACCATAATGTGGAATTGGTTAATTACATATACTCGGTTAAATAAATTGAAAGCACTAGGATCAACCCTCTTCTGTGATAACCCCGGTTAAAGTACAATGGAATTGAAACCATGGAGTGTGTTAAATCTTTTAAATCTAAAAATACCTGCATGATCCTGCCTTGTGTTGGTTGTAGTGGTTTGTTTACTCCCTTCTCGGGCCGATTACTAGGGTGATATGGGTGGGAATGGGATTCCTTATTGTTATACTTTCACTGGTGGTGAATTTGAGGTTGTGTGGTTATTCTGTTTATATTCCGAATTGGGGTGGAATCCATTGTTGTTGAGAAATAGTTGGATCCTGGATTTTGGGGCCATGGGGTTGTGTCTCAGGGTTTTCTTGGGTTCTAGTACTTTGAGGGATCTCACTTATCCCTTTGTTGTTGTGACTTTACAAGAGAACAGGGTGTGAATGTTAAGTTGTTGTTTGAATCTCTTCTTTCTCTGGCCGGTAGTGTTGCATGTTAGTTTCCCAGTAGTGTAGTTTCATCTAAATGGGATCAATTGAATATGAAAATACGAATGGTTTAAATGGGGAATTGGTTCTGGGATGGATTGTGACCTGGTTGTGGGTGGTATACCATTCATGAATGAATAGTGATGTGGTGTTTGTGCTTAGGCTGGTTTCAGAACCCTAGGTTGGGTTGAGTGCTTGTTTACTTATGTATAAACTTGTAGTTTTTATGTTTCTTATTCACGCCCCACCCAAGTTGAGCACTTAAGTGCCGAACACCCCCAGTTCATGGGGGAGGGTGTTTTTCCAAACACTCCTATGAGTGGCTAGTTATTAGCTCCTTTTCTGATCCCTTTCTCAAATTGCCCAAGACACTTCAGGCAGGCTGTGATGTCCTGAATTCCATTATTATCCCAAGAACCTTCGGGTGGGGTAGTTGTGGTGGTTGGCCTAGGTGTTTGCGGGAAGGTTGTTTCCCAAGTGTCTTTAGGATGAGGCCCAGGTGTCTTCGGGCGTGGTAGTGGTTGTTCTGACCCAGGTGTTTGTGGGTATGGTTATGTGTGGTGGTTGTGGCCCAGGTGTCTGCGGGTGGGATGTGAGGTTGTGGCCTAGGTGTGTGCGGGCGAGGTTTGGAAGTGGGACTGCGTGAGGATATGGCCTAGGTGTGTGCGGGCGGGGTGTGGCAGTGGGACTGCGGTGAGAATGGAGGGATTGGTTCGATGCATAAGATGTCCTTAATAACCAGTGGGATAGTGGCACGGGGTACCCAAATATCGATTTTCTATTATTATACTTTACTTTCTTTGCGTTATTTGGGGAGTGTGCCTTTGTGAGGTTTGAGTGGATAGCTTTTCCTTGTTGGGTGTTTGGTTATCTCTTTTTCCACGGGACATTAGAATGTCCCCTCACTTGTGCACGAGAGTATTTGGTTTTCCCTACTGATTATACTTGTATGCTCACCCTACGTATATAAAACTGATTTCAGGTTTCCAGGAGGACTTCAGGGATCGTACGGGACCGTACTAGCTTGGACCTTTGGGGCAGTTGCTGTTGTTGTTTCCCCTTTTTTTGGTATCTTTTACCTTTGGAGTTTTGTGACTTGTATTTTTTTACACTTGAACATGAATATGGGAATGGTTTACTTTCATCCGTACTTGCATTTTTTCATTTTTGGTGTTGTGGAATTTACTATCTTATCTCCCAGTCCTATTAAAAGACAAAGGGTAATGCCTTCCATCTAGTGAGTGATTATATACCCTTGGTACTGGTCGCCACTCCGGGACCTATTGAAGGTAGATTTCGGGGGTTATTATCTCGCCTTAAACTTAAAGAAGGAAGGGCCTAGAAATCAGCTGTCCCTTCCCTCCTTTTGGTGATGGTGGGTCAAGACATATATGATCTTCTAATAATGCTTTGTTAATAATATTTTAGTATTATCGTCGTTTCAGGTGTTAACTTACTCATTTTCTTTTATATGTTTTGTTACATAAGTTGTGTTTGTTATGAATAGGTTGTATCTTATTCATATCCAAAATGATATAAAGTTCTTAAATATTACTTTTAATCATCAAATGAGAATTATCCTTGAATGGATACGATGGAGAATGAATCTCATCGCGTTCATGGAGACGGTAGTCTGTACGTACGCATGAGCGACAATATCATTCTTTTGATATAAAAATAATATATAATTGGATGGTATATCATATATACAGAATCATTATCATGTTATATTTATTATTTACATGAATTAGACATCAAAAAATAATATATTGAATAACAATTACACCACGACGTTGAGACGGTAAGCCGTACGTACGCACGTATGGTGACATGTCATTCAAAGGATGGATAGAATACTCAATATGGTTGTACCATATTTATAATGACATCACAGTATATATAAGATACTGTTGTTATTATTTTAGAATGTAAATAACAAAGAAAAAAGAAGTTTAAGAAAAAACGAACTTAAAGTGGGTGGTGAAAACATTACCTCTTCTTCGGGTTCTTCATTTAGATTTGATCAAAAGGGCTCCTTAGGTTGGATTTCTAATTAAAATATGGCCTCTAGGTTGAAGTGAGGGAAGTTGAGAGAATATTTGGGTAGGGGTTGGCTGATCCAAAAGGATTTGAAGGTGTGAAATTGATAGAGGGGGGGAGTGCCCTTTTATAAGTGGGGTGAGGGGAACCTTTGGAAAAGCTAGAAATATTATTTTATAATAAATTCATATTCAGTTTCTAATGGCTCCAAAGTGGATTATTTAAAGGTTACGGTGGGGATAGGTCGAAAACCACTCAACCAATAGGATTTAGACACGTTTGGGTCACTTTATTAACCTTATCATTTAGTTTTAACTCTTAGTTAATTAGTTTGACACTTACCATGTCTCTTTGTATTTTTATATTATATTGTCAATAAACTTACAATAAAATTTCAATATACCCCCAAGTGGTCCATTAATGATACACCTATCATAATATAAGTCTCTTTTCCAAAACATAGATTTTTTGGAATTGAATAGAAATTAATAATATAATATTTGTTTTAAAAACTCTTTTATGTCAATTTTGACACTATTGGGTATTTTGTTTTTGATAATTTCATAACAGCGTTCTTACTTAGAACAAGATTTATATAACCAGTCCTAATATGTCATATTAACCTAGAAAATTAGTTGAATTCTGATTTTATTAATATTTTAATGACTTATTGTATACTCCCTTTGCTAATTTTATATGAAAGGTGCATAATTTGTGTGAAATATTAATGTTTTAATATTAAGTATAATTTTTCAGCATTTTTAGAAGTCGTCCAATTGAGTCAGTTTACTGTTTTAATAATAACTATCACTATACTGATCCACATTGTGTGGTTCTTGTTTTTTAGTATCCTCCTTTCACTATACGACATTTCATTAGAAGGTACCATGAGCCAATTCTTCCATCTGAAGGGTCACATGGTCCTCACAAACAATACCAAAGAATCTGTGAACAAACTGGACCAGCGTTGAAGAATGATTTACTGGGCTCAATCCAGAAGTCCAAAAAAATTAACTCTCCACCATAATTCGGGGGACACTACATGTAATCTTGGATAAACATTTCAAGGCCCAAATCTAAGTACAAGGGGCCCAAATGAAGCTTTGAAATCCAGCCCACCATTCTGGCCGAGAATTAAAATCATTATAGTATGCATGACATATTTCATGATGTAAGCATCAAATCGAGCTGAGATTTTGCAGTGCGAAAGATGGGATATAGTCGGCCTCTTTTGTTGAATAACCCATTCGTATTTGAAGGCATATTCATATTCAAAAACCCTTTCGTATTCTGGACTTCAAAAATACTGGATTGAAATGGACTGTTTTATTATGTTTAATCAACCGGCCATAACGTTTGATCCGTAACTCCAAATGACTCCAAATTTTCAGTGTGGTCGTCCAACGTTATTATCTACAACTTTGAAGAAGAAGCTTGCTCGAGATTCGGCTGTCTTGATGTCCATATCTTCGAGCCAGGTGGAGGTGTATTTCTGGAATGTAAACAGTCCACCACCTTGGGCTATAAATACATCCCCTCCTCTCCTTTCAAAAGGGTTGGCATTTCAGAAGAGAGGAGAACATATTGGCACGACCAAGGCCTTGAAAAAGGCTTGGGAGGATATTCCATACTCATGTTTTCACTTTATAGATCTTTCCTCTCTTTGTTTTCACTTACTTTTGTGTTCTTCGTTTTTGTAATTTTGTAAGTCCTTTATTTTGTAATTCTGTTTTAATGCAAGTTTCTTCTTCAATATCTCTTATTCTCCTCCACATTATGTATTATAATATTAATGTTTTTAAAATGGTTTAAATTCAGTTAAATATCATTCCCTTATTTTTCTTCCTCATTCAATCAAAAATATGTTTTTAATTATCATCATTGTTTGTGTGTGTGTGTTCGACGTACCACTCTTTTCTAATCCCTTTATTTTTCTTCTATTCTTAATTTATCATCATAATTATTATAACCAAAATATTAAACAACCAAATGGATGAGTAAATATCTCATTTTGGTGAGTCAAAATTTAGGGATGTTAGGTGATTGAGCGTATTTGCTCGATGAGTATTCATTAATTTAACATTGTGTATGTTGGACTTAATGTGTCATGGATTAATGACATCTTTTGTTTACTATGTGGTTTCCATGGATTATTGGAACCATGAATACACTACCATAAACAAGTACTGATTTATTTTAGAATCCAAGTTAAGTTAAGTCTTGGATTAAAGCTTTAACACTTAGGAATTCTAATCGACGTCAACTTTAAAGTGGGTGTTAATTTAAATGAAATATAAAGTAAAGCTAAAGGATTTCACAAGCTTAACTCCTTAATAATGAACTCACCCCAATCATTATCAATTTATTAAATCAATCGTAATCAATTAGTAATTTCAATTAAGCTCTGTAATCAAAACCCCCCAATCAGAATACAATCAACTAAAAACAAACGACTATTTCAAAGTATCATCGCTGAGGATCTGACCCGAGTGCTGCTATACACATTAGCACAGCACCGGATCTTTGACCGGTCGATAGGAGACAATCGGCCGCGTGTTTCAAATGGCATCGTTGCCGAGGATGGTCATTTAATTAGTCATTAGTTTCTGGTTATTGTCAAATAAACAAAAAAAAATTAAGAAAAATTGAAAAAAAATCACAAAGAAAAACCCATCTTCCTCTTAAAAATCAAACACTGAAAAAAAACACAAAGAAAAACCCATCTTTCTATTTCTTCCAAAATCTATTTGAATGCCTCGTAGCCTCCCAAAAATTCCCTCGGATTTGTTTGACCCTGAAATTGAGCGAACACTTCGCCAACTTAGGAGGAACATAAGAGATACTCAAATAATTCAAGAACCAGTCCTCATCCAACCAGTTGAAATTGAAATGGCCAATCCTAAGGAACAAACCCTAAAAGAAATCGTTGCCCCTGATATGAATTACCAACCTCTTGGTATTCAATATCCAAACATAGAAGCTGACTTCGAACTAAAATCGGGTTTGATTCATCTTCTCCCTCATTTTCATGGGCTAGCCATTGAGGATCCACATCTTTACCTTAAAGAGTTCCAAGTAGTGTGCTCTACCATGAAGCCTCAAAGGGTTTCTGAAGAACAAATCAAACTCCGAGCATTCCCTTTTTCCATAGCTGACATGTCTAAGTCATGGATCTACTAACTACCTCCTGTTTCCATAACTACATGGAATTACATGAAGTGATTATTCTTAGAGAAATTATTTCCTGCATCTCATACTTCTTCTATCCGAAAGGAAATTAGTGGTATATGTCAATTCCCAAGTGAATCACTCCATGAGTACTGGGAGAGGTTCAAAAAGCTTATGGAAACCTGCCCACATCATCAAATCTCTGACCAACTCTTGATCCAATACTTCTATAAGGGGTTATTGGCTATGGAGAGAACTCTCATTGATGCCGCAAGTGGTGGTGCTCTAGTTGATAAAACTCCTGCAGCTGCAAGAGATCTCATAAGTAACATGGCTGAAAACACACAATAATTCCATACTCGAGCACATTATCTAGTCAAACAAGCCCAAGATAATCAATCAATTGAGCCGAACAAATTGACCGAGTGGATGAGTGAACTTACAGGTCTTGTCTGACAGCTAGCTGTGGCTACCAAATCCCCAACCCCGTCTTCTCCGCAATCAATGTTTCCTGGACCTATCAAAAACTGTGGAATCTTCAACTCTCCATCTCATCCAACTAAAACATGTCCACAACTTCAAGAGGATCAATCTAATTCATCTGGACCAATGGAGCTCAATGCATCATATGCTCAGCAGAACACCAATCCTCAACTATCAGGTCAGTTTGTTAGAATTTTCAACCAACCTCACTCTGATCCCTTCTCTTCTTCCTATAACCAAGGCCTTAGGTATGGTAATCCCATATCTCACCCCCCCTCAATTCCCTCCTCAAAACCCAAACCAGTTTCAATATAGTCATGGTGTTGGTAACTTCCAACAACCTTATCCTTTTGTCCCTCAACCTCAAAGGATCAATCCACCTATTCCTCCTCCTGGATTCCACTATCCTAGTGAGCCTTCCCAATTCCCAAACCAATTCAATCGATTTACCAAGAACCAAAATCAAGGCAATCCCAATCCGGGACAAGCCTCTTCTTCTAAGAAACCATGGGAAAGTGCAGTGGAAGATCTTTCCTCCTTCACCCATTCTAGTATTAAAAACATTGAAACTCAAATAGGTCAACTTGCATCCCACCTGAGACAGCAACAACAATCAAATTCTTCCCAACTCCCAGCTCAACCATTACCCAACCCCAAGGGTAATGTAAGTGCAATTGCACTTAGATTAGGAAAGCAACTTGCTATGACTCAAGATAAATCCTCAAACACTCCTTTGAATGTTGACCTAGAAAATAAAAAGAAAAAGAAAATTGAAAAGGAATCTGAATCCATTCCATCACCTCCTTCCATTCCACTTAGGAACCTAATTCCTTTTCCTTAAGCTGTTTCTAAGACAAGGAAGTCCTTTGAACCTGATCCTTAAATGCTCGACATGTTTGGACATGTTGAAGTCAACATTCCTCTCTTAGATGCCATAAAACAAATTCCTAAGTATGCCAAGTTTCTCAAGGAGTTGTGTACCCACAGGAGGCAACTTAGGACCTTCGACATTGTTTCCACCCAGAAGTCTATTCCCATAAAGTGGAATGATCCAGGTACCTTTACGGTTCCATGCCAAATTGGAAGTTCCAACTTTGATGATGCACTCATAGACCTAGGAGCCTCAATTAATGTCATGCCCAAATCCAGATTCTCCAACCTTGGTCTTGGTCCCTTGCACCCAACGGGTGTTGTCATTCAGTTATCCAATCGAAGCACATCCAGTCCTGAGCGAATAATTGAGGATGTACTTGTTCGAGTAAATGATCTTATCCTCCCAGCTGACTTCTATGTCCTTGACATTTAAGATGAGCTAAATTCTTGCAAATCTTCTTTGATTCTAGGAAGACCATTCCTTATGACATCTAAAACCAAAATTGATGTTCACACTGGCATCTTATCCATGGAATTTGGTGACCAAATGGTTAGGTTCAATATTTTTCAATCCATGCGATACCCATTAGAGAATCAATCTTTATTCTCTATCCCTGTTTCTGAAACTCCCTCTGAGAGTGTGTTGACTCCTAATCCATCATTTTCTTCCTGTTCTACTAATAGAGGAGTTTGTGAATATTGCATCCCCATTAACCAAGTGATTAATGGTGAAATTGATGTTGACATTACAAATGAAAACTCCATTGATCTAAAGGATCTTGAAAACTCTTTGGAATATCATCTCACCTCTGACCTCCAATGCTCCAACATGGATGGTAATGAGGAAAATGAACTGGAATGATCATTTGTTGATTTAGATCAGATTATCCCACATTCATCCTTTCCTATCCATGATTCTTAAAATTCTGTTATATGTGAAGTGAACCTTGAACAAATGTGTTTATATTGTCCTGATGGTAGTGATGTTTGTGATATTTGTACCCTAATTAATAAAGTGATAACTGGTGAGGTTGAAATTGACCATTCTTTGGCAAAAAACATTGAAATAAAGGATATTGAGAATTTTATTCAATCATATGACTCCACTGATCCTCATTAATCTATATCGATAAGTGATAAAATAAATGAGTCAAAAACCATTGGGATCTCATACTCTGCTTTTTTGTTATCTGATCCATACATAAATGAACCATCAGAATTGAGCCATCTTCCTGAATTTCCAAGAATATAAAACCATCACTTTGTGGATAAAATCATTCCTCAGGTTGAAGATCAAGGTGAGGATAGAAATATTATCTTTCCAACCCCATTGAATTGCAAGCACACCAACAAGGATGGGAAGAAATTATCTAATGAATCATCAGGCCTCCCAAAGAAAAAGTTTTTCTGGAAGCACACTGGAGTTGAGAAAATATGATGGCCACCGTCAGACTATGGGTAGTCTACTGCAATTGGCCAGCTGTAGACAAATAAATGCAGTGCTTCTTGGGAGGCAACCCATGTTTTCTTTTACTTTTATGAAATTTCAATTTCTTTTTAGTTTTTAATTAGATGAATAATGAGTTTTCGTTTTCAGGTAACTGTCCACTATCCGGGATCAACATCGACTCCCACTGGCTCCCCAACTTCTCTAACTGACCTACCACTAGATGGAGAAGGCGACCCTCCAAATCCAAACCAAGGGGCACCTCTTTCCCTTTAACTCTCTCTCTATCTCTTCATCTCTCTACCTCTTTCTTCTTATTCTTCTCTCCTTCATTTTTTTTACCACTTTTTTTTTCAAACACTTTTTTTCTCTTTCTTTTGAAGGTGTGTATTTTAAAAAAACCTTAAAAACTAACCAAAAAACCAAAAAACACAATCACCTAAAAAACTAAAAAAATAGTCATGCTTACTCACCATCGAGTTTTGAAATTTTTTCTAACCATTTTGGGGAGTTTACAGAGATTTTTTCATCTCAAACATTTTGTATTTTCATCATAAAATTAGATAAAGAATCTTGTGTCAAAACCAACAAATTTTGAATGATCTATTTTTGATTTGGAAAATGCTTTTCCCAAACTGTGAGAACAAACAATTGCTTTCATGCCAAGGCCACCTATGGCCATCTTTTCAAAATGTGTGTTTTCACCCCCATTTGTGAGTCTTGAGTTTCTGGACCTTCGAGCTGAATTTCCTACCTTAGTGTGTATTAATATGATAGAGGCATTTTCTGAACCACATGAAAATCACAATATCCAAATAGACTCTCATTTCCATTACATTAATCCTCTTTTTGAAATCCCCTTTGAGCCTATGAAAACCTTTTCTTTGATATCCACATTACAATCCCAATACCTTATCCCACCCAATATCAACATGGATTTTCATTTCATAAGTTTTTGAAATTTAAGTGTGGGGGGGAATGGATTTCATTTTTGGGTATCATTTCCTTACTTTCTGGTGTGTTATCATATGCTTGAGGGAAAGCATCCATTTTAGTGTGGGGGGGAGGTTGTAGTTCCGGGAATGTATTGTACAAATGATATTGAAAAGTGTTCAAAAAAATATTAAAAAAAATCACAATAACAAAAACCAAAAAATAAAATAAAAAAATGGGTTGTGTATTGGGTAGGTCAAAAATAACTCTTCCTCAACCTCTGATCTTGTTATAACTATTACAATTAGTGTCTCGAGGAGATCAATCATGGGTTGGGTTATGAGTTTGAGATCTTTTCCAAGTTCAACTTTAAAAAAAACAAAGAAAAAAATGAGAAGAAAAAAAAAGAACACTTGCATTATATTCTTATTGGGAGAAGTTCTGTGTTTTGTAAATATTTCATCTTCTCATCCCCTTCATATTTTCTTCCCCTATTGTGTCTTTCTTAACAAAATCATTCCCTTGTAAATATGTGTTTTCATTTCCTTCCATGTTTTATTTCAAAAAAATGGGCATTGTTTTTCTATGTTGGTGTTTTACCCCTCTTCTTCTCTCTTAGAAATTATATTCCTACCATCCCATAGCCACAGAAAAACCCCTTTATAAGACCTCTTGATTCTTGTTCACTTTGGATAGGGATTGGAAGCTGAGATCTCTTTTTAAACTCTAAGATTTTCACTTTTGGTTGGTGAAAGAGTGAACCTCCACAAATGAATTTTATCATCTTGAGAGGTGTGAGTTTTGAGTGTCCACATTTTCCATTTTTAAATTTGATCATGAAAAAATGAATTAGTTTTGGAACATTGTTTCTGTAAAAACTTGTGGTGGATTTCAAAATGGATGAGTGAAATAGTCTAAACCTCCCCTGATTGGAGAAAACAAAATTTTAATATCTATTGGTGAGTAAATATGATTTTGTCATGTTTTTATATTTGTCTCACATGAGGACATGAACAAAACTAAGTGTGGGGGATTTGATGTTATTAATATTTTCATGACTTATTATATACTCCCTTTACTTATTTTATATGAAATTTTCATAATTTGTGTGAAATATTAATGTTTTAATATTAAGTATAATTTTTGAGCATTTTTAGAAGTAGTCCAATTGAGTCAGTTTACTATTTTAATAATAACAATCACTATACTGATCCAACTTGTGTGGTTATGGCTTTTTAGGATTATACTTTCAATATAAAACATTTTATTATAAGGTACCATGAGCCGATTCTTCCATTTGAAGGGTCATATGGTCCTCACAAATAAGACCAATGAATCGGTGAACAAACTGGACCAGCCTTGAAGAATGATTTATTGGGCTCCATCCAGAAGTCCAAAAAACATTAACTCTCCACCATAATTCGAGGGACACTACATGTAATCTTGGATAAAAATTTCAAGGCCCAAATCTAAGTACAAGGGGCGCAAATGAAGCTTTGAAATCCAGCCCACAATTCTGGAAGAGAATTAAAATCAGTATAGTATGCATGACATATCTCATGATGTCAGCATCAAATAGAGCTGAGATTTTGCAGTGTGAAAGAAGAGATAACAGCGGCCGACGTTGTTGAAGAACCCATTCGGTTTTGAAGGCATCTTCATATTGAAAAACCCTTTCACATTCTGGACATCAAAAATATTGGATTGAAATGGACAGTTTTACGTTGTTTAATCAACCGGCCATAACTTTTGATCTGTAAGTCCAAATGACTCCAACCTTTGAGAGTTGTCGGCCAACTTTATTATGTACAACGTTGAAGAAGGAGATTTCTTGAGAACCGGCTCTCTTGATGTCCATATCTTCAAGCCAAGTGGAGGGGTATTTCTGGAATATAAACAGTCCACCACCTTGGGCTATAAATACATCCCCTCCACTCCTTTCAAAAGGGTTGGCATTTCAGAAGAGAGGAGAACATATTAGCATGACCAAGGGCTTTCCAAAGGCTTGGGAGGATCTTACATACTCAAGTTTTCACTTGATAGATCTTTCCTCTACTCTTTGTTTTCACTTACTTTTGTGTTCTTCGTTTTTGTAATTTTGTAAGTCCTTTCTTTTGTAATTCTGGTTTAATGCAAGTTTCTTCTTCAATATCTCTTATTCTCCTCCACCTTATGTATTTCAATATTAATGTTCTTAAAATAGTTTAAATTTAGTTAAATATCCTTCCCTTATTTTGCTTCCTCATTCAATTAAAAATCTATTTTTAATTATCATCATTGTTCGTGTGTGTGTGTTTGACGTACCACTCTTTTCAAATCCCTTTCTTTTTCTTCTATTATTAATTTATCATCATAATTATTATAACCAAAATATTAAACACCCAAATGGATGAGTAAATATTTCATTGGGGTGAGTTAAAATTTAGGGATGTTAAGTGATTGAGAGTATTTTCTCGATGAGTATTCATTAATTTTACATTGTGTATGTTAGACTTAATATGTCATGGATTAATGACATATTTTGTTAAGCATGTGGTTTCCATGGATTATTGGAACCATGAATACACTATCATAAACAAGTACTGATTTATTTTATAATCCTAGTTAATTTAAGGCTTGGATTAATGCTTTAACACTTAGGAATTCTAATCGACGTCAACTTGTGAAGTGGGTGTTAATTTAAATGCAATATAAAGCAAAGCTCAAGGATTTCACAAGCTTAACTCCCTAATAATGAACTCACCTCAATAATTATCAATTTCATAAATCAATCATAATCAATTAGTCATTTCAATTAAGCTCGGCAATCAAAACCCCCCAATCAGAATACAATCAACTAAAAACAAACGACTATTTCAAAGTATCATCGCCGAGGATTCGACCCGAGTACTGTTATACACATTAGCAGAGCACCGGAACTTTGACCGGTTGATAGGGGACAAATGTTTGAGTAAATATCTCATTAGGGTGAGTCAAAATTTAGGGATGTTAAGTGATTGAGAGTATTTTCTCGATGAGTATTCATTAATTTAACATTGTGTATGTTGGACTTAATATGTCATAGATTAATGACATCTTTTGTTTAGCATGTGGTTTCCATGGATTATTGGAACAATGAATAAACTACCATAAACAAGTACAGATTGATTATATAATCCTAGTTAAGTTAAGGCTTGGATTAATGCTTTAACACTTAGGAATTATAATCGACGTCAACTTGTGAAGTGGGTATTAATTTAAATGCAATATAAAGCAAAGCTCAAGGATTTCACAAGCTTAACTCCCTAATAATGAACTCACCCCAATCATTATCAATTTCTTAAATCAATCATAATCAATTAGTCATTTAAATTAAGCTCTGCAATCAAAACCCCCCAATCAGAATACAATCAACTAAAAACAAACGACTATTTCAAAGTATCATTGCCGAGGATTCGACCCGAGTGCTGCTATACACATTAGCAGAGCACCGGAACTTTGACCGGTCGATAGGCGACAATCGTCCGCGCGTTTAAAATTCATAAAAAGGTCTCAAATTA
Organism: Viscum album; assembly: GCA_963277665.1. NCBI lineage: Eukaryota > Viridiplantae > Streptophyta > Magnoliopsida > Santalales > Viscaceae > Viscum > Viscum album. Next base: position 1,008,067,540 of record OY728134.1, read on the forward strand.
AATTTATTTTGAAATTTATAATATCAATTATTTTAATATTTCATTAATTAGGTAATTACTGCATCACCATTGTGTCATAAATAACATAAATTATTTAAGCTCTAAAAATTATAAATAAAATAACATTATCTTGGAAATATTTTTAGCTTTATAATTAATATTTATAATCCAATTTATCTTATGTATAACCCTATATTAAAATTTTTTTATTTATTAAACTTTGATTTTAACTCTTTTAACTCTTCTTTGAATTAAATAATAATAAATGTCCTAATCTAATCTAAATGGACCGAAATGATAATATTTTATTCCTAATGTTGGTTTTTGTTGAGATACAATTGTCCAATAGAATTAAGACATGTGTTAGGGTAATATTAGTATCATTTTTACCCTTAATTACCCTACTTACTTTTAACCATGGTAAATAAAAGTAAAAAGTTACTATTCACAAAAAAATTATTTTTATCTTATTGAACCAAATTTCACTCCTTGATTTTAACCGCGTATCTCAGATTTTAAAAATTCCACTCACATAAGCAGTAAATTAAGTTTTATGTGAATTTGTAAATTCTTATAGGAGATGGGTAAAAGGCGGTGAAAAGTTTAATAAAATTTTTATATGTATAAAATTATTATAAACTGAATCCAATGAATTACATTGAACTTATATAGGTATTATGTTTCTATTTTGACCAAAAATAAATTTAAATAAAATAAATAATTATTTAAATGAAAATTCGGTTTTAACCAATAATTCAGTGTTTTCACTATTCATCAAAAATTTAAAATTTTCAGAAAAATACCAAAAAATCACCCTAGGCTAATTTCGATATTAAGAATACAAAAATGAAGTCCATTTTGAAAGATAAAATTTATAAAATTTCAAAAAGTGGGTATTACTATTCATAACAGCTAGTTTGATTGGTTGTGGTGTGTGTTAGAACTCGAAGTTGCGTACAACACACGCTACTGTATTATTCAAAGAGAAGCGTACCGTGGAAGCTTGGGGTGTTACAATATATGCCCCATTATATAATTCTATCTACCCATAAAACTATATATTATGAACATAGTCATGGAAATTAAATGTTATCATCATAATGAGGAACTTTTATTCCCATTTAAATAGGATAGATATTCTAGGAGATTATTAAAATAGAGTCATGCATAATTATGAAAAATATGTTATAATATATTTTAATTAATATTAACTTATTTGAACATACATTAAATCCAAAGTACATAAATTTGGTTTAAGGAAACAATATTCAAAAGACCCCCATCTGGACTAGATCCAACTTTTAAAAAAATTCAATACACTAGATCTCGTAGGATTATAATATTTCTACTGAGTTATAGATTTATTAAAGGGTTTCACAACATTTTATTCCCTAGATACTCTTCTAATTGAAACATCATATCTCTATGAAAAAATTCTTTAATATGTTATACTTATGAATTATGTGATTCTTCCACTAATGTGAACATTGAACATTTATAGGATCTACCACTATAGTATTATCATAATAAATTTTGATAAGGTCATTACTTATATAAATCATGCCAATCACTTGTATGAAGTTATGTTTCCAAACTACTTCTTCAACTGCCTCAAAAACCACAATAGACTCAGATTCAATTTTAGAATCTATGACCATGACCTAATTTGATCTCTTCCAACTCACATCACCTCAATTTATTTTTAATATGTACCCTAACATGGATTTCTGATCATATTGATCTATTTAGAAAATAGGATCTACATACCTCTGATTCCTAGCTCCTCGTCTCCTCTATAAACCAAAAACAATCCTTAGTATGCATCATTTACATAAGGATAGTCTTGAATACCATTTTATAGTGGTCACTTATATCAGCATGATATATTATAACTGCACTTATGTTAAAGGTGACATCCATCTTTTTACATAACATATCATACATTACTAACCCAATCCCTAATGTGTATAGAATCCTTGTTATCCAATATATTTCGTTATGTTTCTAAGGACACATTTTCTTAGAATGATGAATTCCATGTGACCCTTGAAATATTCCCCTCTTGGGGTTTTCTATACTTAATCTCTTTATTATAAGTTCAATATATGTACCATTTATTAGTTTAATAAGTATCACGGATCTATCAAAATGGATCTTGATCCCAAGAATATATGATGCTTCACCTAATTCCATCATAGAGAAGCATACGTTCAAATAGGAATTTATAGAATTTCAGACTGGTATTTTATTTTCAATAAGTAGTATGTCATCGATATAACCTATTTAGGAAATGAATACACTCCCATTAAATAAATTATATACATAAGTTTTTCATTTTTTCTGTATAAAACCAAATTTCATTATCGATTCATCAAACTGAATTCTTCATGAACAAGATTCTTGTATTATTCCATAAATGGATCTATAAAAATTACATACCTTTTTTGCCTCCTTTAGAGTCACAATCCATTTGGGTTGTGTTATATATACATTTTCATCAACATTCCCATTAAGGAAGAGTGTTTTGATATCCATTTTCTAAATATCATATTCATTATACGGACCCAGCCATAAACAATAAATAAATTTAATCATTAGAAAAGAAGTCATATCTATTCATTTTTGGGATTTTTCATATTTATAGTTTTATATAATTGATTCATAACTCTTAAAACCCCATGAAATACTTTTTGGACACTTCCTCTTCATATTAATTTTTTCCATAATAAAAAATCTTTTATAATGAAACATGTTTTCATTTCAGGAAAAATATTTATAGTTTTCAACTTGAATACTTAATTGTTATTTCACATCCTTAAAACATATGATTTTTTTGAAAACATAATATGATCACAAAAATTCAGTAAGGGGCATCAAAAAAAAGAAAGAAACATGTTAGACCTTTTTATATCCATGATATCATAAAGAGTGTTCTCCTTTAAGATAACAAACATTGAGCCCTTATAATCTATTACAAGAACAAGAAATAAACTTTAATACCTAAATTGTTTTATAAACCAATTTATCATAATACTAAAGGAAAAATAATTATCATGATTTTTTAATTGAAAACATGACAGCCCATGAAAAATATTTTCATAAAACATACCTTTTTACCCTAAAATTGGATAATCGATCCTTTAAAACTCAAGATCATTAGCTTACCTTTTGAGATCAAAAACAATAAATGAAAAACATTAGAAAAATATAAAAGTTATATAGGTTCCTTAGTAAATAATCTTTATTGAACCATTACAATAATCCTTACAGTAATCCTTACAATTAGAATAATTATATATTTGACTACTAATATAATTCTTCAAAGAACATAATCATTACCCAATGCATAGAGTGTTATAATGGATACTCTCATCCTTAGTTTAAAATATGGCCTCCCTTCCTTGGTTTATAATGGATCCATCCATTCTAGGTTAATAATATTACCACCCATCATCATAAATAATATCCATGAACTATAACATAATCATAAAACATGAAATATTTTATTTCATAATAACACTCATAAAAATATTCTCTACACCGATAAGAAAAACATATCTAGATATCAAATTATACATTTCATTATGATTTTTTTTCAAAACAACCAAAACATAACAAATAATGTTTTTTATTTAATGAAAGAATGGAATATTTGAATGTAATGAAAACAACAAATAATAATTAAAATAGAGGTAAGAGTCTTTGTCTACATATACATTAAAGTATAACATTCCTTTTTTCTTTTGTAAATAGAGAAAAACCATTTTTTTTAAAAAATATTCCTTTTGAAAACTATTGAAAGGAAGTAAAAAAAGAGAGATAAAATTCCCATTATAATTCATTTATTCCCATAAAAATACATTAATTAATTATTTTTCTAAATAATGATATTTACCAAAATAAATTTTAAAATAATTCTTTAAAACATTTAGTACAATGTTTTAAGTTAAAGTGCCTCTTACCTCGAGTATATCTCATTACATACATTATTTATCATCCAAAATAATAATAATAAATTATTTAAATTATTAAGAACTTTTTTCATGTTTATTATTCGTTTTATTTTTTCTATTTTTGTGCTTTGTTTAATTACTTAATCAATTAATTTCACATCGGATGTTTTGAAGATATTCATCTCATATATCCAAATTGAATTCTGTAGGTTTACTATAGTCAATGAAATTATTATTCCATCATATCTACAATAATAATAATTACAAAATTATATTTTTTTATTTCAATGAATCTTACAAAACCATCAATGAAATATGGTTAGGGAAATTTAACTATGTTATAATCATGGAAATGGTAAGTCATAAATATGCATGAGAAACATTTCCATTTTTCAAAAATCAGGATTTAAATAAGGTAAATATTATTTTATCATTATAGAATGATTAATATATCATAAATATTATATTATATATTTAAAAATACTTATATATACCATCCATTTTATGTGAGCATTAAAAAACAACAACATCTCTTTATGGAGGTGGTAATCCACACACACACATGCATGACATTATCAACTTTCAATGGATGGAAAGGTAAAAAATAATATGATATAGTATATTTACATAATGATAAATATTTCATGAATATCATATATATATATATATATATATTAAATCAATAAATATAATGATTAATGATATGTGGTGATGGAAAATGAATTACATTAGTTCGCGTGGTGGTAGTCCCTTGTACACATGTATGGTGGTTTTATTTCCCATTTGATGGAAGGAGGATATGGTTATAGATTATTCCATTAACATAAAAAACATATCAGTTTATGAAGGATAATTTGTTTATTTCATCATGTTTTATGAATAATTTAATTTAGTTAGAAAAAGAAATACAACTAAAAGATTCATTCAAAGACTATGGCTCTTCTTTGGGAAAATTACTTTTGTTTACAACTTAAGTCCTCTAAGGTTCATATTTAGACTAAGATAATATCTCTAAAACATGTTAAGGTATTTTAGGGAGATATTTGGGTAGGTATTGTTTGAACAAAAAAGATTTTTTGTAAGTGTGAATAAAAGTGGATAGGAAGTTCTCTTTTATAAATGAGGGGAAGGGGAATCTTCAAATTTCATAAAATATTAAATTAATATAAATTACATTTCATTTTAAAATGGCTCTGAAATCACACACATGGAATATGGTAGTATGATTATTATAAATCCTTTCAAACAATAAACATTTTACAAGCTTATATGATCTTTTCACCCTTAACTTTTTATTGCATTCCCATATTAACCCTTTGACATTACCATGATGAAAAAGTTATCTTTATAGATAATGATAGTTAATATAAATGAAAAATTGTCAAAAAAAAATCAACCATGGTGGATATTTTCATCCACGGAACAATCATTGGGACAATGTTAACATTTTTATTAATTTATACTCAATTAATAAAATATTTTTATTATAAAACATAAATAAGGACAATTTTAGAAATACATGAAATATTAAATTATAATATACTTTTATCTAATTAAAACTGATTCAAAAATTACATGTATTATGAGATAAGGATTATATGGTTTTAATATAATCATCTAATTAAATTTTCATAGGTTTTGATATCATTTTAGACATTATTTTTTAGATTGACCCATTGGATAACAAATTTTAGTCATTGCCCCATTAATGATTTTTTCAATATTAAAGTGTAATAATTTTATTTATAATGTGATAATTTTATCATATATTACCATGGTTGAAATTTTAGACTATATATCATCTTAATTTTCCCCTTGAAATAATTTTATGGTTCTAAAATAATTTAATAAAATATTATCAAATATGAAATATCATTATTCTAATTTTTACATTATTCACTAAATTTTACTTTGAATACAACATGACGCCAAATTAATTTGAATATAAACCTTTTAGGCATCCTTAATATGTAATAACTATCCAAAAAATTCTTGGTACACTATAACTCACCCAAAAAATAAAACTTTTAATTTTTAAAAAATAACTTACTTTATTTTTCTACTACTTTCACAAACACTATATATGTGTTGTGTAGGAATTTATGGTAATTATTTCATAACTAAAAATTAAAACTATATTACCATTCTAATAAATACTTTATCTGTCAAAAAATATTTATAAATGAACAAAATTAGATTCTTTCTCCATCATAAAAAATTTATAGATATTAAAATCAAGACACAGAAATGTTTTAATTTATAATAACATCAAATAATATATAAGACATTTTCAAAGAAAAATGGAAATAAATTTACCATCATAAAATAAATTAATGTCATGTTTTATGGTTATTTTTAGTAATTATTATCTTATTTTTTCCCTTAATTACACGATTTACCCTTGCTGAGGTGAAAATTATTTTCTATAATTACTATTCAAAGTGACCAAAAGGGTCCTATTTTCAAAATTTGGACGTCCTAATTCCTAACATGGAATCTATTTTTTAAGAAAATATTTCAGGAAGTGGAAAAAATTAGTATAAATAAGTAAAAGATAATAAAAATAGTTTTCAGAAAAATGTGTTGTTACGACCAGAAAAAAACATATACCAAAATTACGCATAATTTTGATTAAATTATATTTAATTAAACTAAATATAAATAAATAATACATATTTTACATTAATATTAAATTCAAATAATAATGGGAATATGAAATTGAAATAAATTATTGTTATACAAAATTAGAAATTTTTAATAGTCTTTTGAAAAATCAGTATTTTCAGAAAAATTCCAACAATTCACCATAAGATAATTTTGATATTCTAATTTAAAAAATGATTAAATTTTTTCAAATAAAATCCTTACAAGTTTCAAAAATTCATTATAATATTTTCTTATAAAAACCAATAAAATAAGTTTTGAAGGAAACATATTTTTGAAGCATAGAATGACTTTACTAATAATGGATTACTTATTTATTATGACATAATCAATATATTTAGATTATATAAAACCTTTATACATAATTTTTATTCTATGGTTATTAATATTCATACCTAACAATTTAAAGTCTAGGTTATCATAGTCAAATTTAAATAATAATTTATTATTTTTTTATTCTTGGTGTTTCATATTGTATATGATATCGAACATATTCTTCATTTTAAAATTATTGGGATATTAAATTATCCCCCTTTTAATAATTTTCATCCTCAAAATAAGAACATTTTAATCAATTGTTTGACATTTTAAAAAAACTTTGATGAAAACACACTTCATTAAAATGGTTAATAAAAATTCATTTTGAAAAGAGGGAATGTGAAATACAAAATTCAATTGGAATGACACATAACAAGGTTTCCAAATAGGACAACATTAGGGAAAAGTGTAAATATTGACATGGAGGAATATAAATTTACAAATAATTATGGAGAGTGATAGATATCATTGGTCACAAGAAAGTGAATGATCATGATAAACTTAATGACCACAAAACTATAAATCAATGAGGTGTGAAATAAATGATCAATTATTCAAAAAATTAGGTAATAGGACAAAAACATTATTCATGGTCTTTTTCATATAGTTAAGGAATTAATTTATCATATATACAAATAAAATAAGGAAATATACTTAGTTGACATGAATAATTTAATCTCTTATTCAATTCCAACCACAATCCCATCTTTGGCTCTAGACAAATAGCATTCAAGATGAATATTTCAGACCAAAAGCACTATACTCAACATATATCTGATCAAATATTGTAAAAAAGTATAAAAATATATTCTTACTGCATTATAAATTAGAAAACCCAAGTTGTTAATCACAAGAAAATTTTAAAAATGAATAAACCTTCATATGATGAAAAATCATTAATCTAAAAAATTCAACATTAATGCCCAAAGTTTAAAATAAATCATTTCACAAAAAAAATGTACTAAAAATTAATCAAAATATTCATGACTATAAATGAAATCCATAGATTATAATTATTTGATCACATATTATTTTAAGATTAATTTATCATTTATCTCCAAATAACATCAATCACTCTTAAAATCACATACTAAAAATATATATTCCATAATCATATAATCTCCAAATTATGCTAATTTTTTCCATAAATAACTTGAATCACCGTAAATAAATATTAAAATAATGTATGCTACTAAAAGATAATTCAATATTTTTTCCTGAAATAAAATACCATAATATTCTATCTTCCATATTTATATAATGTTGCCCAAAAGTTTAGTGATATTAATCTGAAAAATCATTAATCACCAAATCACTTTTCAATCACAAGGTAATCTATAAAATAAAACATTTATTCCAAAATAAAAATTATCTTTTATTGTCAAATCATTTATGTAAACACGGTTATACTAACTAGGACATAATTTAGTTTAGTGGTATGCATTTCACCCTTATCGCACATCAATTTTAGGTTCATTTACTACGACCCTTCCATATGCGATGAGGTTTCACCTAGAATATGTGTTTTCCTTTCACTAAATCTATATTAATATAATTACTATAACCTTCCCAAAAATATGATGAAAATATTAAAAATACCTTAAAAACATAAACTTTAAATAATATTCTAACCTCAAAGGTAATGAAAAACTTTTAATCTTACATCACTAAATATTAAATAGAATTATTTTGAAATAATCATTCATTTTGAACCTAAGGATTGCATATACCTCAACCAAATAAAATGACACCCAAAATATCATAATCACCTCAAAATACCATCACATAAGACCTCAAATGGGGGTTTTAAGAATTTTTATTATGATAAACCTTAAATATATAAACCCATGATAGTATCCACAACTATTAAGTTATGATAATCTAAAAAAATCTTAATCACTATAGTAATTTAAACCTTTCATATGATACAAACTATAAGAAGCCAACCTTAAACAATTTTTAAATTGAATCTTTAGAAAATAAATCACTTTATTCCATTTCAAGGAACATTTTAGGTTTATATTTTTTGATAATTTGGTTATAACTCTTACAAAACAATCCCATACAATTCATGTTGGATGGATCCTCTTAGTATCCATTTTTTTCACAATACAAATACATTTAAAATGAAGCATCTTTTATTTTCTTGGAAAATAATTACAGTTTTCAAAATGAGTTCTTATTTGATTATAATCAACCATAAAACTTATTAAAAATATTTAAAAATGGTTTATGAGTATAAAAATATTACTAAGGGACACAAAATAGAAGAAAGAAATTTTTATTCGATTTTAAAATAATGAACTCATAAAAAGATTTTTCCTTTAACAAAATAAACATTGATCAAAAATAATATTTTACATACACATGAAATAATATTTACTACCAAAATTTATTATAAAACACTTTAAAATAAAACATAAATGAAAAAATAATTAGTGGGAGGTTTTCCCATAAAAACATGAAAATCTATGAAAATTATTTTCTTAAAAACCTATAATTTTAACCTAATATTGTATAATAAATACATTAAAATAAAATATCAATATCTTAACTTTTGATATCAAATGATTTCCATAAAAACTAATTACCAATCATAGAAAAGTAATATAGTATCCTTGGGACATCATCTCTATATAACATATACAATAAACCTTGCAATTATAATAACTGTATTGTTGACTTACAATATAATTATCCAGAGAACATAATAGTTATCTAATGCATTGGAGGGATATAATGGACCCACCCATCAATGGTTTTTAATGTAACCACTCATAATTTGTTTATAGTTGAATCGCCAATTTTTGGTTTATAATAGAACCATTCGTCAACATAAATAATATCCAAGAACCATGACATTGTAATAAAACATCAAATCTTTAATTTAATCATTTCACTCAAAAAAATATTATTTTCACCAATAAGGGAAAAAAATGATATTGAAATATCCATTCCTTTTAAACCACTTTTGAAAATACACAAAACATAAGGAATGAGGGGTTTTTATTTATTATAATAAGGATTATTTTAATGTAATCCAAACATAAAATAGCGATTATGGTGTTGGGGAAATTTTTTCTCACTGTATATATTAAATTAGAACATTCCTTTTGTATTTTGTAATGAAAGTCAAAACATTCCATAAAAAGGATTCTTTTTAAAAACCGTCTAATTAAAGTGAATGGAGAAATAAAATTTCCATTATAATTCTTTTATTCCAATATAAAAAATCAATAAAACATTTCGATGAATATTTATATAGAATAAAATAATTTGTAAAATAAATCTTTAAAACTTTAAAATTAGTTTTTATATTAAAGTATCTTTTACCTCGAGTCTGACTCATCAAGTATGTTATTCATATTATTATCTAATAAAATTATATTTATTATTTTATTTATTAATAAATATTTTCATATTTATCAATCCTTTCGTTTTATATAATAACAAGTTATATTTAAATACTTAATAAGTTATGTTCAGGTTGGATGTTTTGACGATATTCATCTTTTATGTCAAAAATGAATTCGGTGGGTTGACTGTGGTCAAAGAAATCATTATTCCATCATCTTTATAAAAATAATTATGAAATATGTTTTATTTTTATACATAAATTATACTTTAAAAATCAACCATGAAATATTGTTGTTTAAAAAGAACTATATTACAATCATAGAGACGATTGGTCGTACATTCGCATGAGTAATGTTTCCATTTTTCAATAATCAGGATTGAATGAAGGTAAGTATTATTTTATATTTATTGAATTATTATTATATCATAAATATAATATTATTTCGTGAAATAAACAAATATATTCCATCCATGTGATACGGTCATAAAAATGAATCACGTTGCTTTGTGGATTTGGTAATCAACATGTACACATGAAAAATGTCATCACTTTTCCTTGGATAAAATGGTAAGAAATTATATGATATATTATCTTTATAGAAAGATAAATATTTCATGAATGACATATATATTCATTAAATATATCATTAGAACCCTCTTTGAGAGGAAATTATGGAAAATTAATTCCATCAGTTCAAGATGTGATAGTTCGTCATACACACGAAAGATGGTTTCATTTAACATTTGATGGAAGGTGAAGAATATTATAGGTTATTCCATTAACAAAACAACATCTTAGTATATTTAATATAATTTTTTATTATTTAATCACATTTTAATAATATTTCTAGGATTTATGGTAAGAAATTGTACTAAAACATTTTTTTAAAGACTATACCTCCTCTTCAGACAAATTTCTTTGCTTTACAAGCCCACTAAAGTAGGTATTTTTTCCAAATTAAGTCCTCTAGAATGGGAGGATACAATTGAAGAAGGTATTTTTTAAAGAATTGGATGAAACAAATTCTTTTTATTTGTGAACAAAATAGTATAGGATGTTCTCTTTTATAAATGATGGGAGGATCACTCTTGGATTTTCCTAAACTATTAAAATAATATTAATTAATTTTCATTTTAAAATGGGTCTAAAATGATTTATATATAATATGGGATGTTTATGAGAATAAATACTTTCATTAAATTAAATGTAGATATGTTTAGGATATTTTTTCACCCATATATGTTTATTTTAATCCCCACTAACCCTTTGAAAATTACCACAATAACAATGTTTTTTACTATTTAGGGTAAAGGTAGTTAGTATAAAAGGACAAGTGACCCACATATGGAACATAGTTGATATTTTTAACCCTATACTAATCACTAGGCCAATGATAGTATTTTCTGTAATTTTAAATGATTTAATAAAATATTATTATTTATAAATTATCATTAATGTCAATTTTAGAAATATGTGAAATTTTATAATATAATATGCGTCTATATAATGTAAAATGGTTCTAAACTGACATGTATTATAAGATAATGAGGATATGGTATTATATTATCATACAATTAAGTTTTTAGTCATTTTGATATCATTTTAACCCATATCTTTTGATTAACACCTTAGTTAACCAGTATTAACTTTAACCACGGTAATGACTTTTTCAATATTAACGTGTTATAATTTTACTTATAAGGTGAAAATTGGATTATAATTTAAAATTAGATGAAATTTGATATGATTTTTAATCCTATTTGTCCCATTGAATTATTTTTAGGATTTTTAAATGTTTTAATAAAATATAATCAAACATAATGTATATTTATTATCATTTTTTACATTGTTCAATTAATTTGACATTGAAACCATAAGATATTAAATGAATTTTAATAAAAATAATTAAAATATACCTATTATGTTATATTTATCCATAAAATTAGTGAGACTCTATAAATCAACCAAAAAATATTAATTTTAATTTTTTCAAATAATCTTATTTATTTTTTGCTACTTGTATAAGCACTCTGTCAGCATTTCGTAGACATTTAGGTGATTATTTAATCACTAAAAATTAAAAATAAATTAAATTGATACACAATAATTTTAATTTCAAATAAATATTTATATCTAAAAAAATTATCTCCGTCAAAATAAATTATAGATATTAAAATGAGGAGAGTGACATTTTCACCTTATATATACTAAAATTAATATTTAAGTCAATATCAATGAAAAATGCCACAAAATTTCCCTAAATTAAAATAATGGATAACAATGGTTAAACCTCATTATTAAAATAAATTCATGGCATATTTTTGGATTATTTTTTGTCATTATTATATTATTTTTATCTTTAATTAATAGATTTACCCATACCATGGTGACAAATATTTTCTACAGTTACTATTAATAATAACTAAAAATAAAAGGGTCTAATATACCAAATTTGTACATCGTGATTAAAAATATGGAATCCATTTTTCATGATTAAATTTATATATGTTTCATAAATAATGTTCAATATAAATGCAATAAACGAAACGAAAAACATTTTTTAGAAAAAATCATTTTTAATCCAAAAAATAAACATTTACCAAAATTAATTGTAATGATGATTAAATTATAATTAAATATATTATGTATAATCTAATAATAATTATTTCACTTTAATATAAAATTCAAATCATTATGGTACTTTTTAGTTGAATGAAATAACACTTTTTTAAAAATCGGTATTTTTTACTATTCACTTGAAAATCTATCTTTTTAAAAATTCCAAAACTTCAGTCAAATTAAATTTCAATAAAATTATTTAATAAATGATATCCATTTTATTATATAAAATTGAAAAAAAATATATGAATTATTTATAATATTTTCTCACAAAAATAAAAAAAAATTGAAGAAAATATATTTGTGAAGCATAAAATAACTTTACTATAAAATGAGTACTTATTTTTTATGTATAAACCAATACATTTGGATTATATAGTACCATTATAAATAAGTTTTATAATATTTTTATTTCTATTTATACCTAATAATATAAGAGAGCTTATAACTGTCACATTTAAATAATTTTTCATTATTTGTTTCAGCTTGGTGTTGCGTATTATATATGCTATCGGACATAGTGTTATTTTAAAACATCTCCAAATATTGCAGTCATGGTAACGTTATATGTAAAGATAAATTCTATTTGAATTTAGCATAGAAATTGGTGGAATGGTTTCATCATATTTTATTATAAAATGCAATTTGAAATATTTTGCAACTAATTGTGCCTTATATATACTGACTTCTCTATATATGTATAATTTATTCTTGTATTACCATTTAAATTCAATGGGATTTATTTCCATTGGGGGATATAAAAATATCTAGACTTGGTTCTGGTATATGGAATCCATTTTAGAGTTCATATCTTCTTTCCATTTGGTTGCTTCTTTTCCACTTCTTCCTTATGGATTACAGGATCACTATTATCAAAAAATAATGAGTCACCATCTTAGGTGACTTTAAACCATATCATTCTAGTTATATAATCTCTCTCATACCTATATATTGTACATGTGTCTCTAGAACATTATCTTCCATGGGGATTTGTAGAATATCTTCCTATACTAACTCTTGTGTATCTTGATCCACAACTTCATCGATTTCTATATTTCCCTAATTTTATCTTTAGAGATATGATCCCTAATATGGAATATGGGACATATATCAACCAAAACCTTATTGTATGAAGTTTTATATAGGTAATAACACTTTTAACTTGGGTGTCCTATAATTATACACATAGTTCCTAGCGGTGAATGAATGTTACTATAAATTTCCTTAAAAATGATTTACAGCACCATATTCTGGCATGGGAAAACACATGTTTATTTCCATACCAAAGTTCATAGGAATATCGTACTCCACTTTAGTTGGCACTCAATTTATATTTTGTGATGATGTCTACAATTTGTATCCCTATAAGGATAATGTAAGGCTCACATGGATCATCATAAATAATTTCATGTCTAACATGGTTTGGTTCCTTCATTAACTTTCACCATTACATAGTGGTGAATTAGGAGGATTGTGTTGGGATAAAATCCCAAACTCCCATAAATATCCAATGAAGTCAGGATTAAGATATTTTACACCATTATCTGAGCATAATTTCTTAATCTTATTACCAATATGGTTCTCAACCCCATCCTTATATTCCTTGAATCTATCAAATGAATATGACATATAACTCATTAAGTAGACATATCCATATCTACTAAAATCATTAAAAAATGTTATGAGGTATTAATACCGACCCTTTGATTCAAATATAAAAGGTCCAAAAACATCCATGTGAACCAATTCATGAAGCTCTGTGGCTCTTTCCCCTTTTCCACTAAATAGGTAATTGGTCATTTTTCCTTGTAAACATGTGTGACTTACACTAAGTGGTTTTAGTTCAAATGTATCCAAATACTTATCTTTCTATTATATTTATTGAACCTTTTCATTTTTCATGACCTAGTCAATGTTGCCATAGTTTGGTGTGTCCTGAGTCATGTGAACTATTATTCTTTCCAATTTACATTTCTTAGTTTATTTAATCCAAAACATAAATATTATTATTTAAAAATTGTAGTTCCCCAAGCTTAATTGACTATTGATAGGGTTGAACCAGTGGTTTACAATTTAAAAATTAATTCCTTTTTAATTAAACCTCATGAACTTGTTAAGGTTCTCAATCAACTCAGTGATATCTGACAATCTCACCTCATATACAAAAATAATCCGAGAGCGAACAACACATAGTATTTATAAGGTTCAATACAAATACCAACTCCTTGATTTACTAGTTAATCCCCCCAACACAGATTATCCACTATCTAAGAAGGTGATTATAATGAATAAGGAAAAAAATGGTTATACATCCCAGTAGTCAATCCTCTAACTGATCTCAGTTCTACACCCCCACAACAAACTCTTTTTTCGTGGTTGGTTAGACACATTAACCTTCTTATCTTCTCCTTCTTCTAGACTGGTTAGAAACCCCATCCTCGAGCCTCTTCAAAAACTAGTTAGACGACCCAGTCACAAGCTCCTTTTTTTAATGTTCTTGATCCACTAATATAAATATATTTGTTTTCTTCTAGTTTCTCCTACAACAATTGAAATAGATATTCCTCTTTGAGTATACTTGATCTATTATACTCATGTACAACATCAAGATATTCAAAGAAAATGGGAATTAATCATATTGGTCTTGAAAATTATTCACACCAGATATCGAATAAAATTGTTCTTCTCATATTACTGAAAGCTCAGACCTAGCTATCTTCTCCTATAAGTATATTCTGGCTTCAGTCTCTTAAACTTTTGATGTTTAGTGATGATTATATCTTTCTCATATTACTACGAGGGAAAATATTCTTACTTATTTTGATAAATTCATGGCCTCAAACAATGAGTGCAAGGGATTCATGTAATTTATTCAATATTATTTTATGAATGATAGAGACTTGAAAAACTCATAATAATCTATCTTCTGAATCTAAAATTAAATACATCATGAAATCATGTGTATTTCATGGAATTACCATTTATTTCTCCACTTTTTAAACTTCAAAAAGTATGCTAAATTGATTTTGTGCACATGAAATTATCATATAATATCATGTATGATATGTCATGTACTTTTGGTCTACTTCTTTGATGATTATCATACTGATTCTCGGATCATATTGCACAATAGTTTTCTATTCACTGTATATTGTTAGAAAAGTATTCTAAATTATTACAATGATCATGAAATGATCATATCATATCATTTATGATATATAGAATATTTTTTGATCACTTCTTTTATACTTAGTGTATTGATGCTCATATTATATTGCACATCAATTTTCTATTCACTATATATTCTTCAAAGAGATTCTAAATTTTTCCAAGTATCATGAAATGGTAATATCATAGCATATATGATATGTAGTGTATTGATGGTCCAATTCATTGATTCATGGTATAATGATGCTCGGGTCATATTTCACATCAGTTTTCTATTAACTATATATTCTTCAAATAGAATGTGAAATAGTTCCAATTATCATGAAATAATCACAACATAGAATATATGATATGTAGCATATTTTTGTTTAAATTCTTTAAATATTAGAAAATTGATGCTATCATCATATAGCATTTCAATTTTATATTCTGAGTATATTATTCAAATAATATGTTAAATTCTTCATATGTTCATGAAATGATCATAGCATAACATATATGATATGTAGCACATTGTTAGTTCACTTCTTTGATGCTTAGCAAATTGATACTTGCATCGTATAGAACATCAATTTTCAATTTGAAGTATATTCTTCAAACAATAAGCTATATTTTATATATGATCATTTCATGATCATAGCATTGTATATATGATAAGTCACGTACTATTGGTTTACATTATTAATGCTTATAGAACTGATGCTTTAATATTATTTTAATTTTTTTACAAGTTTTCATAACACTTCACCTGCATAGAACAAAACATAGCACTTCTCCACTTAGAAAACAAATTCTCTTAGAATAGTTTCTCTCTTATCATAACACCTCACATAGAATATTATCAATCTCTAAAAGAACAACCTTCTTTAAAGAACTCAGATGGAGCAGAATAAAAGCTTTTGCTCTGAATGAACACATCTCCCAAATTCTTCATCCTTTTTAGTAGATTGTTAAATGGGTATTTATAAAAAATAAAGGAGGGGTTAACAAGAACTTCTATACATGATCATCCCAAAAAATATGTTTAACCATTTAACATTTCTCCTCTCTCCACAGTTGATAAGTTTAGTGCACAACTAGAAAAAAGGCATATTTCCACGGTTCAAAACTATGGTGGTAGGCCCGAAAACCGTGGCCCTAGCCTACGACCACAGTTTTGGCCAACCGTGGCCATAGCCTACGGCCACGGTTTTGGCCAACTGTGGCCGCTATCACGATAGAAGTAGGTCCCGGCCTATTTCCATGGTTTTAACCGTGGAAATAGGCCTCGAAATTGGCAACCGTGGTGGTTTACCTATATCAT
The DNA here is from genome assembly GCA_963277665.1 of Viscum album. Classification (NCBI taxonomy): domain Eukaryota; kingdom Viridiplantae; phylum Streptophyta; class Magnoliopsida; order Santalales; family Viscaceae; genus Viscum; species Viscum album. The sequence goes on from OY728134.1 coordinate 1,008,084,923, forward strand.
GATTTAAACTGTGGCTATAGGTAGCTATTTCCATAGTTAAAACCATGGCTATAGCCTTAGTAAACTTTATAAAGAGCCTAAATAAAAAAATTCATCAGCGAGTTTCAACCCCTACACCAACCCTTTGCAAACCAGCATACTCACCACCACACCACGCGACAATTCATGTATATATATATATATATTATATACATATATATATTAATAGAAACTATGGGAATATCCTCAAAACTGTGGCGGTAGGTCTTCCCACCAAATTTTTGGTGGGAATTTTTGTTCTCGCAGAAGCGTCGAAACCTTATAGCCATGGTTTTAGAAAACCATGGTTATAGGCCATCGAAAAAAATTTCATATAGCCACAGTTTTGGAAACTGTAGTCATAGGCCACAAAACCATGGCTATAGGGCATGGAAAACAAACTTATAGCCACGGTTTTAAAATTTTGGCTATAGGTTTGTGACAGTAGCCCCATTTTCTAGTTGTGCCGTATAATACATATCTATATAGCATTTTCAAGAATGGTCTCCATATATCCGGTCTCGTGAACCATTTTCCACAAACTAATCATCACAAAGAACTCATCTATATAGTTTCCTCACCTGCATAACATTTAGCATAGAATTTCACATAGAATATCAATTTAGTATAGAAAGTCTCTTAGAATGTAATTTTAGAAAATCACTTCGTATAGCATGGAACTTGTTATAGAAAATTTATTGGCATAGAACTTTAGTGAAGAAAGTTTCTTAGAATAGCATTTTATAAAATCACTTCACTTAGAATGGTAATTTTAGCATAGAAATTCCCATATAGTAAGATTCTAAACTATATATTGTACATATACTACACTAAATTCTTTTAATTGACATATCATGAATATAGAATAGAATCTATGTCAAATAGCATATTGTGGCTTCAATTTATTAATGTATAGTGTATTGTACATGGGTATCACAAATGTATCCTATTAACCAGATTTTCTTTTCCACTAAATATACCTCAAATAGTATACTATATTTTTTATATCTATATCCCATTAATATAGCATAGAATCTATGTCAAATAGTGTATTGTGGCATCACTTTATTGATGTTTAGTGTAATGGGCATGCCCTTCTAAATAGTTGTATATGAACCCGCATTGATTTTCAAATGAATGTACCTCAAATAGTATGTGAAACAATTTCTATTTAACATCATATGAATATAGAATGGAATGTATGTTACAAATCATATTGTTTGTATAGATGTTTGATACTTTCTAAACTGTTGCATGTTCATCTACAAAATGTAATCCCTTGTTTGAATAGAATCCTTGTTCACAAACTCAACATCTCAAACTATTCTTACTATTTTCAAAAATCCATACATAGCTAATTTCCATAATTACATTGAGATTTTGATGATCCCACATGCGACCTAACTTTGTACACAATCATTTGGCATGAAAACCCATCGTCAATACCTTATTCCAAATATAGGGATATTACATGGCCTGTAAATATAATCGACATGAAAATAAATATTTTCATGACCATAAATATTCACACATGTTGCAAAAATTGTGCCACTATTGAAACAATTCCTTGAGATTTAAGATCATTTCTACAATTATCACAATTAATAAGAAGAATTTCTCAAGCATGACATCCAATGCCATCAATTGATTCCATAACATTTATCCAGTAATCAACACTTCAAGCTTCCTTAGGTACTCATATAAGTATTCCACATATATTAACATGTTGATATACTAACAATGATCACGATATGCATTCATAAATCATGAAATTGTGCTCTTCAATCCCCCCTTTGTATTTTTTGTTGATACTTCTTCACTTTATAAAGTCAACATTTTTCTACCCCTTATTAACAATAAATGAAAAGGGTAAGTGGCGGATCTTATATTCTCGTATTTTTCTCAAAAAAAATGATATTCTCCCATATATGATAATTTGTTGATCACTTATAATCGAGGGATAATATAACATGATTCTCTTATCAAAGTGACTTTAGTTAATCAACTCTAAGACTATGTAGGCTAACCTGATGTAGAAAAAAATAGATTGGCATCTAAGGTTTTCTAATCTATCCAAAAATACGATGCATGTGAAATCATGCTCATAAATTATCAACTCACATTATAGGCATTAGAATTAATCAAAATCACCAATGAAAAACTATATCCTATACATAATTCAACAGACACATCCAAAAATTCAAGTGAAAATGATAAATCTCACCCTTTTACTTATCTTGAAATCAATCAATCACTCCCCCATAATTGAAATGATTAATATAATTAAGAATGAGGGATGAAAGTTTAATTATAATTCCTCTACTTAAAGTTTTATTAATATTTTTAGAATATTCACATTCACTATGTAATGATTATTTAATAACTTCATCTCATCAATGTCACCCCTAAGGGATACACACTTTTTATCCATTTCATATATGTCAGCAAACTAAATTAAGTAAAATCTCATTATGTTTTTTTAAGTGACATCCTCTAACATATCCTTCAATTCCTTTTTTTTTAAAACACAAAAATATATAAGCGAGTATGTAGGGCTTACTTGTTCCTTAATGTAAGCAGAAAGGTTGAGATAGGTTTCTCAACCAAGTTTATCCACTTTATATAGTATTCATGCTACCACATCTGATTTTAAAATCTGATTTATCATTTGAAAACATGGATCTTATCAAACTTATCATTTAATTATGTGAGATGGTTAATTATTTATCCAACATGTTATATACATATTCTTATGTAATCTTGGAAATGTGGTTCAGCATCCTCCTGTATTATGTCTAGCTTTATTGCATCTCTCACACAAAGCATTCTCAACACATGGGTTGTCCTTTAATGATAACATCTCGTGAAATTAAACTACTTCATGTTGAATATTAATTTTACCTTTCACACGATCTTTTTTTTATGATTCTTCTAACTTTCTAGGTTTTACTAAATTTGGCAGAAAAATCAGAAGAATATATTTGGGAATGTTGATAGCTTGTTGGGAGTTCCCACAAGGCTTTATATGAATTCCATTATTCATATATGTTTTTCTAATATTTAGTACTCCTATTTATCTTCATTCACTTGGTTTGTTTCTTTTATTTCTTATGTATTGAGTCTAAGGATTACTTCTCTAGAAACTTCTCGGGACTAATTTGATTTACATTATTTTCTTAATTTCTACCCAAGGTTATCACTTCTTTAACACATGGTTCATACTATATTTATACATGTTGAGATGTACATGTGTCACTTTTTTAAACACATTATTGCAAACATAACAGACATAACCAAGATGTTTAAATATTTTTCAATGTGATAAATTATTCTTAGTCTACAAATTTTCAATACTATAAAATTAAGCTATAACAATAGACCTATAACTAATGTTTTGAAAACCATTGGTATATGCTACGTATACCAATGGTATGAAAAAATCCATCGGTATAGGTACCTTAGAAAGACCCAATACTAATGGTTTCTCTAAAACCGTTGTTTTCGGTACCATGGATGGACTATATATCAACAATTTTGGCCAAAATCGTTGGCATAGGTCTCCTATAGGAACCCTATACCAACAGTTTCTCCAAAACCATTGTGCTTTTCCAAAAAGATGTCCCTTTATATTAAAAAAATAAACATTACCCATTCTTTAAGAATTCTCTTCAAATGTCCTTTGAATTCAAAATAAATATCAACAAGTAATTCATTATCCTCACAACATGAACATGGATAATTAATAGAATAGTAATCATAAGAATAATTACTACTTGTACAACTCTGATTACCGTCAGTTAGTGTTATTTCTCCATTAATTGTTGGATTCTTCTTTTACTTCCTTACCACTCATATTTTCCTATTCTTTTAATTTTTTCCAGAACTCCACATATTTTTATCCTCATGGGTAAATTAATTTTTCTCCATGTGAGTTAACACAAACACATCCTAAAATATTCACTTTATAATGGCTGTTAAAAACAATCCGAGAACACTTTTGGATATTTAGATGAACCACTTCTCTAATGCCAATTGTAGTTCTCTGGGTTGAATTAACCAATGAGAGGGGGATGAATCAGTGGTATACTTTTTAAAATTATTTCCTTTTGAATTCAACCTCATTAATTAGATAAGGTTCTAAATCCACTAAATGATATCTCATAATCTCACTTCATATGAAGATATAATCAGTGAGAGCATATCACATGGAATTTACAAGGTTTAGTACAAATACCTACTTTTTTTCGTGTAAATTAATCCCCAAACATTGATTATCCACCATATAATAAGGTGATTACAATGAATAAGGCATCAATTGGTTATATATCCTAGTAGTATATCCTCCAATAGATCCCAGTTCTACACCCCAGTAACCAACTCTTCTGCCTTGGTTGGTTAGACACCCCAATTGTCTTCTCTTCTCCTTCATCTATACTTGTCAGACACTCTAGACTCGATCCTCTTCAGCAACTAGTTAGACACCCCAGTCACACACTCTTTTTTCTCAATGTTCTAGATCAACAAATAACAATATCTCTATTTTTTTCTCCTACAACACTTGAAATATAACTTCCTTCATGAGTGTATTGGATCTATTATACATGTGTTAAAATTCAAGATATTAAACAAAATCTTGTGGTAATCTTGTTGGTCTTGAAACTCGTTCACACTAGATCATGATTGATCTGGTTCTTCTCTCATTACAGAAAGCTCAGACCTGAATATCTTCTCCTGCATGTATATTCTGCCTTCAGTCTCTTTAACTTTTGATCATCAGTGATGATCATATCTTTGTTAGATTACTTCCTAGGAAATGATTATTCCTTCTTCTAATGAATTCCCAGCTTCAAACAATGTGTGCATTTGATGCACATAATTTTTTCAATATTATTATATGAAATATAGTGAATTTCCATCTCATAATAATTTTTCTTCAAAATATCAACTCAAATACATCATGAAATCATGTGCATTTTATAGACTTCCCATTTTTTATCTAATTTTTAAACTTAAAATAGTACTTTAAATCAATCTTATTCACATTAAATGATCATAGAATATCATGTATGATATTTCATGTACTATTGGTCCACTTCTTTGATTCTTAGTGTACTGATGCTTAGATCTTATTGAACATTAGTTTTCTATTCACTGTATCTTTTTTAAAAAGTATGCTAAATTATTACAATAATCATGAAATAATCATAGCATAGAATGTATCATATGTATCATATTATTGGTTAACTTATTTGATTCTTAGTATACTGATTCTCAAATCATATTGTGGATCATTTTTTTATTCACTGTATATTCTTCAAATAGTAAGATAAATTATTCCAATGATCATAGCATACAATGTATGATATGTAGTGTAATATTGGTCCACTTCTATGATGCCAACTGTATTGATGCTCAGATCATATTGAACATTTTTTTTCTATTCAATGTATATTCTTTAAATAGTGTGATAAATTGTTTTACTGCTCGTTAAATGATCATAAAATAGTATATATGATATGTAGCATAATTTTGGTTTACTTATTTGATTCTTAGTAAACTAATTATTTCCTCGTATATCACTTCAATTTTCTATTCATATCATATTCTTCAAATAGTATGCTAAATTGTTTATATGATCATGAAATGATCAATAGAATATCACATATGATATGTATTGTATTATTGGTTCACTTCTTTGATGCTAAGCGAACCGATACAATCAGCATACAACACTTCACATTATTATTTATTGTATATTATTCAAACTATATGCTAAATTATTCATATTATCATGAAATGATAATATCATAGCTTATATGATAAGTTGTGTAATGTTGGTCGACTTTCATAATGCATAAATAAGTGATGCTTGAATATGATTTTAATTATTTTTGAAGTTCACATATCACTTCCCCTACATATCACATAGCATAGCACTTAACCACTTAAAAAATAAATTCACATTTTATAGCACCTCTCTCATCATAGCACCTCACAAAGAATTTTAACCTTCACTAAAAGAACAAATTACTTCGAGAAACTCAAATGGAGGAGAATAAGAGCTTCTGCTTTGAATAAACACTTCTCCCAAATTCTTAATCCTTTTGGTCGAGTGTTAACATGTCATTTATTGGAAATAAAGGATAAGTTAACAATTAGTTTTACACATGATCATCTTGAAAAAATATATTCAACCATTTAACATATCTCTTCATTCCTCAAATGATAGGGCCATCACATACTACATGCCTGATTAGATTTTCAAGAATGGTTTCTGCATATCATGTCTTGCATACCATTTTCCGAAAACTCTTGAACGCATAGTGCTCATCCACATAGGGGATTTACCTACATAACACTTATCATAGAATTTTTTCATAGAATATCACTTTAGCGTAGCAAGCCTCTTAGCATATAATTTTATCAAAGAAATCGCATAGCATGGAACTTAGCATAGAAAATAGCTTGGCATAGAACTTCATTGTAGCATGTTGTTAAGCATGGCTTTTTAGAAAATCACTTCTCATAGAATGGAACATTTTTTCATAGAAATTCCCATATAGTATGATTCTCAACTATATATTTTACATTTAGTTTGATAAATTTTTCCAATCCACATCACATAAATATAGCATATAATCTTTTCAAATTTCATATTGTGGATTCCCTTTTAATGATGCTTAGTGTACTCTACATGGTCATATCAATTGTGCTCTATTAGGCTTCTTTTATTTTCCACTGAATATACCTTAGCTATAATGATAAATTTTTTATATTCACATAACACGAATATATCATAGAATCTATGTAAAATAGCATAATGTGGAATCACTTTATTTGTGTTTATCATATTGTGCATGGTCTTCTCAATTTTTTTATATGAAACTTATTTGATTTTCCACTAAATGTACCTCAAATAGTATGCTAAATGGTTTCTATAAAAATAATATGAATATATCATAGCATATATGTCATAAAGAATACTATTGGTACAAATTTTTGTTGCTTTGTGAAATTTTTCATGTTTATCTGCACACCATAAACCCTCATTTTCATAGAAGCCTTATTCACAAACTCAGCATTGCATATTTTTCTTGAAGTTTTCAGAAATACATACATAGTTTATTTCCAAAATTCTATTGAGATTTTGATGATCCTGCATGGAACCTGGCATTGTACATAATTTTTCAGCATGAAAACCCATCGTCAATACCTCATGCCAAATATATAAGGATATTACATGGACTACAAATAAAATATACGTGAAAATTAATATTTTCATGACCATAAATATTTTTCCATGTTGAAAAAAATGTGTCACTATTGACATGAGTCATTGAGATTAAATATCAATTCAAAAATAATCAAAATTAATATGGGTTATTTCTTAATCATGACATCCAATGGATACAAGTGAGTCTATAAAAATTATATAGGCATCACCTTTTTAATCATCCTAATCTCCTCATATAATTCTTTTACGTATATTGAATTTATGATAAACTAAATATTCATTCCTAAATCATGAACCTTTACTCTTCACAGACTATACCATCAAAAATTATTTCTTTTTAAAGGAATAAATATTTATTACCAAATTTGAAAATAAATCAATAGGTATCAAGTATAGAAACATAAATAATGTTTCTATATACTGAATTCACATAACAAAAACCTGTCAAAAACATGATATTCTCATCTTCAACATGAGGTGGAAGTCTCTAATAGCCACAACATCATGTCTTTCTCTATTGACTACTCATAGATCTACCTCACTGCATAAAATCTTTGAAATATACTCAATTCCTATATTTGAAAGCATATGTGAGAACTGAAGGCTATACCAAATACCCAATTTATAGAAAAATATATATTACACTGGATAATTAATGCACATAATCCTCCCATAGGTTTTTTAACAGCGTGCATTTTTTCTTCTAGTGGACTTTCATACCACATGAAAAAAGTGTCATGTTCCCTTACTTTCCCCTTATTCCCCCTATACATGGGATGGAATTACAAATAATGTTTGTAAATAAATCTATTTTCCTATACTCTCCATTTATTTAACACTAGTATAGAATAATTTTCTTGAATTGAATACATTACAACATATTAAAGTAGAGTGATAAGATCTAGGAAAGGCTTCTCTATGTTTTTAATATTAAAATTAACTACAAAGTTGGATAATATTTATAAGAGTGATGAAGTAATAAGATAAGTGTTCATTTATTTGGGTAAATAATAACCTATATCCCCTAGAAACATAATATATCCAATGATATTGACTACATGAGTCCCATATGACCTACCCTCTCCATGTTTTCTCTAAAAGAGAACCATGGATATCTCAAACCAATCCTCTATTGCTACCTCCTATTAAAAGATCATAGATATGATGGAGAAATATATAAGTATCAATGTATTCAAGTGAATTTTTTATTTCACTAGACATATATTAAATAATCAAACACTAAACATAGAATACATCACTTGAGTGTTTATCATAGATAGTGTATTTCTCATTAATCACCTCCTATGTAGGAAAATCAGTCATTGAGAATTATGGATTGTATAACTTTCATTCATGGAACAATACTACCCATAAGAATATGAACCATTCTAAGAAGTTACAACCAGTAAAGAGATTTTCTTTATCTTGAATTGATCATAGGGATAATTTTTTTGATGAACATTTCATTGATCATCGATAAAATAGAATATTATTAGTACTTCATGATATTATAATTTATGTAAGATAGAGTCATAGTTTTTAATTAAATTAAGACTCCCACTATTTTGTCAAGTCCCAAAGGATATCAGTATTGAACTCATAATGTCATGTTGATTTAGTCATTATAGTGGTGCAGATCTATATTTACCTTATTATAAAGCTGAAAAAATCCATGAAAATTATAAGATTGTATTTAGGCATGTGGTCTTGAAAACTGTAAACTGTAATCTACATGAACCATTGAGTGGACTCCCCAATCTAGATATCCTCACTCAAATTTCATCAACACTTGCCTCCAAATTTTTATTTGAAAGAGAGCTTCCATTAAAACCAATAAATATTTGGTTAATTTGACCCACTATCACAGCTAATAATTCCCAATAATTAAAAGTTCCCCTGATGGAGGCCTAACCGACACTTTAACTATGGGTAAATCTTAATTCAAGTGATGGAATGTTTAATGAATTAATATTAACTTGAGGAATTTTTTTATTATTTGAGAATTTTCCCTTTTTATCCTTTATATTTCATTTTAATATAAATTGTATTTTACTTTAAGGAATAACCATGTTCTGATAAAACATATAACAAAAATATAATTTAATTTAATTCCATGTTTTCATATAAAACCATTAAATTATGTGATAACGGTCTTGTAACCCCAATATAAATAATACATAGAGAGAAATAAAATAAATAAATAAATAAATAACATGATCATGATCTTATTTAATAGTTGATTTATTGAGAAGAAACAAATAAACCTATGAACCTATGGGGAAAATCCTTATACTAGTCTTGGAAAAGTTATATCATTCCCCTTATGCACCAATAAATCACCTAGGATCATTTCATATAGGTTCCATCAGCAACTGAATTTTCATGACCCATCCCCCGGGGCCTGTGATGTGACAACCCCAAGCCTGCCTTCCATTGGACAGGGGCTGGAGACTAGCACCAGAGAGGTGTATCCCTAAAACAGGAAGTCATTCCCTTTGAACCTGTATATACACACACAGTAGAATGCAATAAGAAGCAACCACCAAGTAAACTATTATTGTAAAAAGAGTGCTGAAAGTAAAGGGGTCAGAATACAATCCCAACTGAATGTACGAGTACAACTCAAAAGTACAAATACAACTGAAATGTGAAAAGCATCTCTGGGATCATCCACCACGGATACTACCTTAAGGGTAGGTACAACTCACGATTTGTAGTCCCCACGTCACATCACACTTAATGGTCCACCTCGGAGTATCATCCTGTCCTAGCTCCCTTATCCTTGATCAATTTTGTACGCCATCTACACAAGACACAACAAGGTGAGGGTGAAGCTCGTGCGTGGGTGAGTATAATGATACTCAGTAGGGACCCCGAGACCCAGTAAGTCTCCTAACATTCCACAAAGGAAAACCAAAAAGTAAGACATCAACTCTACTTAGGTATGTGCCCATACAAAAACCAAAGTTATCAAGATATACACATCTCATACATGAGGGGAGAATGCCACAAAGGTAACACCACGAAGGTAGAAGTACCACACATGTATCACCACGAAGATAGTACCTCGAAGGTAAAAGTACCACACAGGTGTCACCACGAAGATAGTAACACGAAGGTAAAAGTACCACATAGGTATCACCATGAAGATAGTACCACAAAGGTAAAAGTACCACATAGGTATTACCATGAGGATAGTACTAGGAAGGTAAAAGTACCACACAGGTATCACCACGAAGATAGTACCACGAAGGTAAAAGTACCACACAGGTTTCACCATGAAGATAATACCACGAAGGTAAAAGTACCACACAGGTTTCACCATGAAGATAGTACCACAAAGGTAAAATTCTTAGTTCAAACGTATTTTAAGCTCAAACCAGGTTTTCAGTGAAGTATAGAAGTACAAATGACTAGTCGCAATGCTAGATTATCTTATTTTGTCAAGAGGCATTGATACTGATTATAGGGAGTCTGAACCACACAGGATTGATAGGTACTAACCCCCGCAATAACCCACACAGGATTTGACCCACACAGGATCCTTATGTGCTGACCCAAACAAGATCATTGAGCGCTGACCCACATAGGATCTGACCCAAACAGGATCGGTATGCGCTGACCCACATAGAATCATTGAGCACTAACCCACACAGTATCTGACCCACACAAGATTGGTACGACCTAACACACACAGGATTGATGAGTGTTGAACCACACAGGATTGAAAGGTACTAACCTCAGAAATGACCCACACAGGATTTGACCCACCTAGAGTTGATAGGTAACTAACCTCTGTATGATCTATCTCCAACCTCCCCCTCACTACCAGCCACAGGATTCCCACTCATAGAACGTTTGAGAGAACCTCTCTTCAATCCATCGGTCATTATTCATACATCATGACGTTCCATGAAGAAGTAACCCAAAGGGTTTTCACATCATATGGGACCCAACATAACAGATAGCGCGTCAATCGAACTCCCGGTCTATAAGTTATTAGTGTTTCCACTCCGAGGGTCCGGTTGGATTCGAGATTAAATCCAACCCATAAATGCTCCAAATTTATCCAAAACTCAAGTTTATTATACTAAAAGTTCCATTTATATCCAAGGATCCCAACGCCGTAGACGGTTTATCAAACGGACGCCTGGTTCACAAGTTACGGCCAAAAAGGCGTATCAAGGTCCGGATGGGTGCGTGTCTGGTCTGACCCGGCCTGGGCTGACCCAACCCGGTTTGGGTTGACCCGACCCGGTTCGGACCTGGCTCGGATTGGCTGGCCTGCGGTCCGGCTTGGCCTGCTGGGCGGCCTGCTAGGTGGCCCGCGGTGCAGCCCACGGACGGGCGGCCCGTCGTGCTGGGGTTCGCCCTTGCCGCATCCCAGGGGAATGTTCCACCCCGGTATTCTGAACAACCCAATGGTCATTTGGTCACCCTTCTGTCATTTGGGGCTGCTTGGTGTGATGTGGCCGGCTGGAACGGTCGGCCATTTCTTCTCCCAATGGCGCGGATGCGTGCCGCTGTCCACCAGTGGCCGGCCAGGTGACAGCCGCCCTCCAACCTCCTATTCCTGTGGCGCGGACACGCACTGCCGCTTCCCCACGCAGTCGGCCAGAAGTTGGCCGCAACCCTACTCCTCTGTGGCCAATCGGCAGCGGCCCCCAGCTCAACCGGCACCGCGGACGCATGCCGCCTATACGAACCGTGGTCGGTCAGTTACCGAATGCCCTCCTCTTCTGTGGGTCACCGCAACTTTGTTCTAAGCCCGAAAAACATGATGACTGCATATTCGCAATCATCGGGTTGAGGGATCCACGTCCATATTTCACGCTCAACGAAACATTGAGTTTCCAACATCATTAATTATTTCTTGTTGAAGATCATACTAAGAATGCACGAAGACCAAAATAAAAAAGGGGAATGTATATTACAGGATGATGGAAGGTTTTTTTGGCCATCGTAATTGTGAATCTAGAATATGAAGAATCAACAAAAATAAATTTAATCATTATTCAATTTAAAACCCCTACCTTGACGTTAGTTGGAGATGTCATGAGGATGGAGATGAAGTCGGTGAAGGGGACGCCGGCATTTGTCGCTCCCGCAAAACGTCTCTGATCCGGGCTCGTGGGTCATCCTCGTTCTTCCTTGAAAGTGGTTCTTCGTTGGAAGATGATCTTCCAAAAGTTCTTTCTAAGGCTCTCCTCTTTTGCCAATGATTTTCTCAACCTCAAGCAATGTGAGAAGCAAACTTAATAAATTAAGTTTATTAATTAATCAAATTTGGCACATTAATTAAATTGGAGTTGGCACATTAACTAGGGGGGATTCCAAGGGTCACCTCCCATTAAATAGGAGAGTTAGGGTGGTCCCCACCACTAAATTCAAAATGGGAGGTTTCAATTTCAAAAATAAAATAAAGCATGTTTAATTTATTTTCTCCCACGAAAATTCTGGAATCTAATTTCCACCCTCGACCAACTGCGGTTGAGGTGAAGGTCTTATTAAGTGAATATCATTATTGCGAGTTCAATGGTGTCCTCAGATTTCAATTCCGAGCACCGGTTCAAAAGTTACAAAATGCCGCTCGTGCGTTCACTGAACATACTTGAAAAAAAGTTCAGAAAAATATTAACAGTAACCCTCGACCCGTGCCGGCCAAGGTTAGGCTTTATCTAAGTGAAACATGCCCCCAACGAACCCAACGGTACTATCGGATTTCTAATTCGAGTTACCGTTTAAAAGTTATTGATTTTACAAAAAAAATAATTTTCACTTAATTATTTTATTTACAACCAAAAAATAACTTTCATTTCTGGCCCACGCCGGGCAATGTTAGTATCTGACTAAAGAGAGAATAACCTCATGAGTTCACCAGTGGTCTTTGATTTTTAATCTGAGTTACCGTTCATGAGTTATAAAATTTTGAAAAATAAAATAATTTTATTTAATTATTTTATTTACAGTTACACCATTTTGGGTTTTATCACAGGAGGCATGTGTTGACTATCCTTAAGTCTCTTCTTGGGTAAAATTGCCATCTTGAGAGCAACGGTGCCCCCATATTTCTAATCTGAGTAACCTTTTAAGAGTTATTTCACTTTTTAGGAAAACTGCTTACACGCGCTTATTAAATCTTAACAAACCTTTGACGGATCATTCTGGGCACTCCGAGCCACAAAATCACGCGCCATCAGATTTTGCGGTCTCAAAATAATTCCATATAATTAAAAATATATATACAAAATTTCCAAGACATTAAATTCTCCCCACATTAGGGATTTACATCCCCGAAAGCCACAACATAGACTAAGGAAACAAATGGGGGTACTGAGCACATATCTAAGCCTCCCGCTCCTATGTGCTCTCCTGGAGGTTCACGTGCTTCCAGCGAATGCACACCAAAGGTATCGACTACCCACAAAGGACTCTCTCTTATCGATCTTCAATATCTACTGGACCCTCCAAAAAATGTCGCCCCATCATCTAAGTCCAGCTCATCATGGTCGATGACATGAGAAGTGTCATGCACTTATCTCCTTAGTTGGGATACATGGAAGACGTCGTGCACCCACTCCAACCATGGTGGCAGTGCCAGGTGGTATGCCACCTCCCCAATCCTCCGAAGTATCAAATATGGTCCGATAAACCTCGGTGATAACTTGTTGTCTCGACCAAATATTTGTAGTCCCCATCAAGGGGAGACTCGCAAGAAAACGTGGTCCCCCTCCTGGAACTCAAAAGGTCTCCATCTCTTGTCAGCATAAGACTTCTATTGGGAACTAAAAACTCAAAACTCCCACTTCTGCGAGGGTAGGGATGGCTGACTCAAGTGTGATCGGTTGCACCCTCCTTTGCATGAGTTTTTCCTGTGCTGCATGGGTTTCCTTTTTCATCGACCAAGGTTAATCCCATTCCAAATTTGTAGGTAAACCACAACCATTTTGCATAATATAGTCAATCTGAGTATCAACTGTGGATGTCCAGTTTATAAAAAAACAAATGTTTTAAGGCCTAGACGCTGCCACCAAGAGGTTCCAATCGAAACTCTCACCTCAAGGATTAGATCACACCTTCGGCATAACTGTGATTATCGAGTCTCCTCCCAAAGGTATCTCCATACGTGAGGGTCAGGTCAACAGCTTAACCGGAAACTCTAGGTTTTTAAACAAGATTCGTCAAAGGAAGGAAAATTTGGTACCTATGTCTATTAATAAGGCATCTAGTAGTAGACACAGACCGTGCATTGAATCATTCCTAGAGCCCTTGGGTCACACTCTTTGACCATATACAGATACTCCTTTCCCCATTCCTCCTACTGCCTGAGCCTGGGGGGACCAGAAAGGGGGGTTATTGTAACATGTCTAAAGGTACACCCCCTCATGATGCTCTCCAAGATCTCTTTTCACATTTTCAGCCTTGTAGATTCATCTTTCCCTAACACTTCTTATTCCTGAAACATTTTCACACACCCAAGTCTCTGATACTGGTGCCAGTTTCCTGCTTTCCCACTACTAACATTCATTGGATGTATCCATTCATCCAAAGAACATTCAACCGCAAAGGTTTTCTCTAGTACCCTAACATAGGTAGGAATGTATAGAGGAATAGTACTAGCTCGAACTTCCTTAAACACACTGCGCTCAGAAGTCTGAGCCCCGAAGCACTGATCGTATCATATTCATCGAGTACCAGGAATGGTCAGTATGCCTTAATGAATACTCAGCTACAGACATGTCATCCTGACGAAGTTGTAGAAGATCTAGAAAACTCTCAGCCACCTCCTTAAGCCAGTCCTCAGCTGGCTATGAGTCAGGCTCTCCTCGGATCTTGAGGGTTATCTGATGCTGAAACTTGTGTAAGTCACAAATCCTAAATTTGTCCTCTATCGGTAACGCCAGTTGTAACTGCTGCCCAACAGGTAGTGATATAGCTGACAAACTACCCAAAGGTACTATATTGGGAAACAGTCCATGTAGTGAAGCCTCGTCGTTATACATACCATCCTCATGCTCACTCACCAGAGAAGACTAGAAGCTAAGATCACCATCTACTCTACTGGTGTCTCAACTAGGTGGAAAACCCTAGCCATAGCCTCCAGCCAGTCCTCACCTGCCTGGGAATCTATCTCACCTCAAAACCTCATAGGCCTCTACTAATGGAACTCGTGCAGTGTGCTCAGTCAGAGTGAATCCTATACAGTTGGAGCTAGTGGTAACGGCTGCCCAACGGGTAGTGGTGTTACTGGTACACCACCCGAAGGTGCTAACATCGTAAGAGGGCCCTGCCCCGAGGCCTCATCGCTTGGTGGGCCGTCATCGCGTACTCTCTCTGGAATCCTGGATGGTTGTTTACGTAGCGGCGTCCTGATAATGAACAGGTGCTCCATGGTCATTAAGTTATACCTGGTGAGATGACTCAAGAAAACACAAGAACGACTTTTTAAAACACACGCAATCAGTTTTTTCATGTGCTGATTCTGAAATCAGAACTCAGGGTCCTGGTGTTTGGATATTTTGGTCGCCGCACCAAAAGTGGATTCCCCAAACTAAAAACCACACTCATCACACTTAACAATATTGCCGATTAAAATATCAGAGTGCAAGTTCTTCGGTAGAACCGAACTCCTATGATACCAATTTTTCACGACCCGTCCCCCAGGGCCCATGTCGTGACTACCCAAAGACCACCTTCCATAGTCTAGGGGCTGGCAACTAGCACCGAAAAGGCATATCCCTAAAACGGGAAGGCATTGACTTTAAACATGTACATACACACAGAGTAGAATGAAACAAGAAGCGACCACTATGTAAACTGATATAGTAAAAAGAGTTCTAAAAGTAAAGGGTCCAAAATACAATCCCAACTAAAAGTATGAGTACAACTCCAAAGTACAAATACAACTGAAAAGTGAAAAGTAGCTCATGGATCATCTACCGTGGATCCTACTTGAAGGGTAGGTATAACTCACGATTAGTAGTCCTCGCATCACATCACACCAAATGGTCCGCCTTTGAGTATCATCTAGTCCTGGATGAATCAGCCTCGATCAATATTGCACGTCGTCTGCACAAGACACAAAAATGTGTGGGTGAAGCCCGTGCACGGGTGAGTATAACGATACTCAATTGGGACCCTGAGACCCCGTAGGCCTCCTAAAGTTCCACAATGGAAAACCACAAAGAAAGACACCATCTCTACTTAGGTATATGCTCATACATACACCTAATTTATCAAGATATACACATCTCATACATGGGGGAAGAATACCAAAAAGGTTACCCCACGAAGGTAACACCATGAAGGTAAAAGTACCAAAAAGGTAACACCATGAAGGTTACACCACGAAGGTAAAAGTACCATACAGGTATCACCATGAAGATAGTACCTCGAAGGTAAAATTGCCACACGGGTATAACCATGAAGATAGTACCACAAATGTAAAAGTACCACACAAGTATCACCATGAAGATAGTACCATGAAGGTCAAAGTATCACATATGTATCACTACGAAGATAGTACCACGAAGGTAAAAGTAGCACACAGGTATCACCACTAAGATAGTACCACGAAGGTAAAAGTATCATACAGGTATCACCATGAAGATAGTAGCACGAAGGTAAAATTACCACACTGGTATCGCCACGAAGATAGTACCACGAAGGTAAAATACTAAGTTCAAAATATTCTCAACTCAAACCAGGTTTTCAGTGAAGTATAGAAGTACAGGTGATTAGTCGCGAAGCTAGATCATCTTATTCTATTAAGAGGCACTGATTCTAATTACACGGAGTTTGATCCACACATGATCGATAGGTACTAACCCCTGAAATGACCCACATAGAATCTTACCCACACAGGATCGGTATGCATCGACCCACATAGGATCACTGTGCGCTGACCCACATAAGATCGGTATGCGCTGACCCGCACAGGATTGTTGAGCGCCGACCCACACAGGATTGGTATGCGTTGACCCGCACAGGATTCTAGAGTGCTGGCCCACATAGGATCTGATCCACACCGGATCGATGAGTGTGAACCCACAGAGGATCGATATGTACTAACCCCCGCAAAGACCCGCATAGGATCCGACCCACTGAGAGTCGATAGGTAACTATCCTCCGTATGATTTGTCTCCAACCTCTGCCTCACTGCCAGCCACATGATTCCCGCTCATAGCAAGTTTGGGAGAACCGCTCATCAAGCCATCGGTCGTACCTCAACCGTCACGAAGTTCCATGAATAAGTAACCCAAATTTTTTTCATGTCATAAGGGATCCAATGCAACAGACGACACATCAATCGGGCGCCCAGTCTCTAAGTTATTAGTGTTTCCGCTCCGAGGGCTCGGTTGGAATCGAGGTTCGATCCAAACTATCCATACTCCAACTTTATCCAAAAATCAAGTGGAGTATATAAAAATGACCATCTCAATCCAAGGATCTCAACGTTGTAGACGGTTCTTCAAACAGACACTCGGTTCTCAAGTTACGGCCAAAAAGGTGTATCTGGGTCTGGATGGGCCCGGGTCCAGTCCGACCAGATCTGGACCCAGCCCGGCCTGCTGGGTGGCCCTCAGAGTGTCCCGAAGTGCATACTGTGGATGGGTGGCCCACCATGGAGGGGTCCTCCCTAGCCATATCCCATGGGGGAGCCCCCCCCCCCCCCCCCCACCGGTATTTTGAATGGCCTGATGGTCATTCGGCCTCCTTGCTGGCACGCGAGACCGCTTGGTGGGATGCGGCCATTCGGAACAGCTGGTCGATTCTCCTACTAGAGGCACGAACACACATCGTTTTCCACATTCGGCTGGTAGTGTGTCGTCCGCCCTCCGGCCTCTGCCCTGGCCAAGCTATCACGACATCTGGCTCCGGCGGCGCGGACGCGCGCCGCTGCTTCACCCCGCGGTCAGCCGGATGTCGGCTGCAACACTGCTCCGCTACGACCGACGAGCTACAACCCCCTTCTCAACCAGAGGCTGGGACGCGCGCCACCCTACCTCCAACATCACCTACTCAAACTGCGGCCAATCGGTTACCTCCTGGCCTCCTCTTCTGGGGGTCACCGAATCTTCGTTCTAAGCCCAAAAAATATGACGACCATATATTCGCGATCCTTGGGTTGAGGGATCCGCATCCATATGTCACGCTCAATAGAACTTTGAGTTTCCACCCTCATTTATTATTTTTCGTCAAAGATCGTATGAAGAACGCATGAAGAACAAAAGAAAAAAGGGCAAGGTATAGTGTGGGATGATGGCCATGTTTATTTGGCCATCTTCGTTGTAGATCCAGAATATGAATAATCAAAAAAATAGATCTAATCATAATTCAATTTAAAACCCCTACCTTGACGTCCTTTGGATATGTCACGAGGAAGGAAATGAAGTCGGTGAAGGGGACGTCGATGTTTGTCGCTCCCGCAAAACGTCTCTAATTCGGGCCCGTGCATCATCCTCGTTCTTCATTGGGGGTGGTTCTTCGTTAGAATATCATCCTCCAAAATTTCTCTCCATGGCTCTCCTCTTTTGCCAACGATTTTCCCAAACTCAAGCAATGTGGGAAGCCAACTTAATAAATTTATTTTATTAATTAATCAAGGTCTTCACAGTAATTAAATTGAATTTGTCAAATTAACTAGGGAAAATTACAAGGGTCACCTCCCATTAAAGAAGAGAGTTCATGTGGTCCCCACAACTAAATTCAAAATGGGAGGTTTCAATTTCAAAATAAAAAATAAAGCATGTTTATTTTATTCTCTCCTACAAAATGTCCAGAAACTAATTTCCACCGTCAAGCTAATGCGGTCGAGGTTCAGGTCTCCTTAAGCGAATATCAGCGCTACGAGTTAAAAGGTGTCCTTGGATTTCAATTCCGAGAACATGTTCAAAAGTTACAAAATACTACTCACACGTTTACTGAATGTACCCAAAAAACCTTTGTAAAAATATTAACAGTCACCCTCAACCCGCGCCGGTTGAGGTTAGGATCTTCCTAAGTGAAACACGCCCCAACAAACCCAACAGTAGTCTCATATTTCCAATCCGGGTTACCATTTAAAAGTTATGTATTTTATAATAAAATAATTGTCACTTAATTATTTTATTTACGGCCAAAAACTATCTTTCACTGGTGGCCCGTTCTGGCCAATGTTAGTATCTTCCTAAATAAATTATACCCTCACGAGTTCAATGGTGGTCTCAGATTTTTAATACGAGTTACCGTTCGTGAGTTATAAACATTTTAAAAATAAAATAATGTTATTTAATTATTTTATTTTTGGTTATGCCATTTTCAGGTTTCCTCACAGGAGGCCCGTGCTGACTAAACTTAAGTCGCGCCTAGGGTAAACTCGCCATCCTGAGTGCAATAGTGCCCTTGGATTTCTGATCTGAGTAATCGTTTAAGATTTATTCAACGTTTTAGGAAAACTGCTTACGCGTGCTAATTAAAGCTTAACAAAACTTTCACGGATCATTCCGAGCACTCCGAGCCTCAGAATTGCACGCCATCAAATTTTGCAATCTCAAAATAATTCCATATAATTAAAAAAAATTACGGAATTTCCATAAAATTTCATTCTCCCCACCTTAGGGCTTTATGTCCCCGAAAGCCACAACATAGACTAAGGAAAAAAATGGGGGTACTGAGCACAGATCTGAGCCTCCTGCTCCGATGTTCTCTCCTGGAGGTTCCTGTGCTTCCAGCGAATGCACACCAAAGGTATTGATCGCCCATGAAGTACTCTCTCTTGTCGATCCTCTATATGTACTGGAAACTCCAAAAAATGTTGCCACATCATCTAAGTCCAGCCCACCATGGTTGATTACGTGAGAAGTGCCATGCATGTATCTCCTCAGCAGGGATACGTGGAACACGTTGTGCACCCACTCCAACCATGGTGGCAGTGACAATCAGTATGTCAACTTGTCAATCCTCTGAAGTATCAGATATGGTTTGATAAACCTCAATGATAACTTGTTGTCTCGGCCAGATCTCTGTAGTCCCCATCGAGGGGAGACTCGCAAGAAAATGTTGTCCCACCTCCGGAACTCTAAAGGTCTCCATATCTTGTCGGCATAAGACTTCTATTGGGAACTGAAGACACAAAACTTCCGCTACCATGAGGGTAGTAATGGCTGACTCATGTGTGATTGGTTTCACCCTTCTTTTGCATGAGTTTTTCCTGTGCTGCCTAGGTTTCCTTTTTCATCGACCAAGGTTAATCCCATTCCAACATTGTAGGTAAACCACAACCTTTTTGGCTAAAAGAGTCAATCTGAGTATGAACTGTGGATGTCCAGTTTATACAAAAACTAATGTTCTAAGGCCATGATGCGGCCACTAAGAGGTTCCAACCGAAACTCTCACCTCAAGGGTCAGATCACAACATCGCCATAAGTGTGATTATCGAGTTTCTCCCAAAGGTATCTCCAGACGTGAGGGTCAACTCAACGGCTTAACCAGAAACTCTAGGTTTTTGAACAAGATTCATGGAAGGAAGGAATAATTGGTACCTATGTCTATTAATACGATAGCTAGTAGTAGACACTGACAGTTCATTGAATCATTCCTAGAGCCCTTGTGTCGCAGTCCTTGAACATATGAAGCTACTCCCTTCCCCTATCCTCCAGCTCCCTAAGCCTGGTGGGGACCACAAAGGGGGGTGGTTATAACATGTCGAAATGTACACCACCTCATGCTGCTCTCCTATCTCTGCTTCCATGTCTACAGCCATGTAGATTCATCTATCCCTAACACTTCTTCTTCCCGAAACATTTTTACACACCCAAGTCCCTAAGATAGGCACCAGTTTCTTGCATTCCCACTACTAACATTCACTGGCTGTATCTGCTCAGCCAAAGAACATTCAATCGCAAAGGATATCTCTAGCACCTTAACATAGGTAGGAATGCATAGAGGAATAGTGTTGGCTCAAATGTTCTTAAACACACTGAGCTCGGAAGTCCGAGCCCCGAAGCACTGATTGTACCATATTCATAGAGTACCTGGAATGGTCGGTATGCCTCAATGAATACTTAGCTACCGACATGTCATCCTACTGAAGCTGTAGAAGCTCTAGAGAACTCTCAACCACCTCCTCAAGACAATCCTCGACCACCTGTGAGTCAGGCTTGCCTTGGAACCTGAGGGGTATCTGATACTGAAACTCGTGTAAGGCACAAATCCTAAATGTGTCCTCTACCAGTACTCCCGGTTGTAACTGGTTCCCAATAAATACTGCTATAGCTGACACATTACCCAAATGTACTATCTCATGCAACAATCCATTTACCGAAGCCTCATCACTATACAGACCATTCTCATGGTCACTCACTTGAGAAGACTAGAAGCTAAGATCATCATCTGCTCTACCGGTGTCTCAAATAGGCAGAAAAACTCTAGCCATATCCTCCAGCCTGTCCTCAGCTGCCTGGTATTCTATCTCGCCTCAAAACCTCGGATGCCTCTACCACTAGAACTCATGCAGCACACTCAGTCAACATGTATCCTCTTCTGGTGGAGCTAGTGGTAACGGCTTCACAACGGGTAGTGGTGTGGCTGGTACACCACCCGAAGGTTATAAAGCCATAAGAGGGCCCTACATCGAGACCTCATCGCTCGGTGGGCTATCATCTCATACTCTCTTAGGAATCCTGTCTGTCTGTTTACGTGGTGGCATCCTGATAAGGAACAGGTGTGACACAGTCATTAAGTTATACCTAGTGAGATGACTCAGGAAAACACAAGAAAGACTTTTTAAAACACACGCAATCAGTGTTTTCATGTGATAAGTCGGAAATCAGAACTCAGGGTCCTAGTGTATGGATATGTCGGCCATCGCACCAACACTAGATTCCCCAAACTGAAAACTAAACTCATCACACATAACACTATTGCTAATTAAAATATTAGAGTCCAAGTTCTTCGGTAGAACCGAACTCCTATGATACCACTTTTTCACAACCCGTCCCCCGGAGCTCGTGCCCTGACTACCCCAAGCCCGCCTTAAATAGGACAGGGGCTGGCGACTAGCACCAGAAAGGAGTGTCCCTTAAATAGGAAGGCATTTCCTTTAAACCTGTACATACACAGAGAGTAGAATTCAACAAGAATCAGCCACTGAGTAAACTGTTGTAGTAAAAAGAGTTCCGAAAGTAAAGGGGATGAAATAAAAGCCCAACTGAAAGTACGAGTATAACTCCAAAGTAAAAAATACAATTGAAAAGTGGAAAGAATCTCTTGGATCGTCCACCACGGATCCTACCTAACGTGTAGGTAGAACTCATGATCAGTAGTCCCGACGTCACGTCACACCAAATGGTCTGCCTCTGAGTATTGTCCAGTCCTGGCTCCCTAAGCCTCGATCAATATTGTACGTCGTCGGCACAAGACATAACAAGGTGTGGGTGAAGCCCGTGAAGGGGTGAGTATAACGATACTCGGTAGGGACCCTGATACCTCGTAGGTCTCCTAAAGTTCCACAAAAGAAAACCAAAAATCAAGACAGCAACTCTTCTTAGATATATGCCCATGTATACACCTAAGTTATCAAGATATACACATCTCATACATGAGGGAAGAATACCACAGAGGTAACACCATGAAGGTTACACCAGTAAGGTAAAAGTACCACATAGGTAAAACCATAAAGGATGCACCATGAAGGTAAAATTACCACACAGGTATCACCACGAAGATATTACCTCGATGGTAAAAGTACCACACATGTATCACCATGAAGATAGTACCACGAAGGTAAAAGTACCAAACAAGTATCACCACAAAGATAGTACCATGAAGGTAAAAGACCACACAGGTATCACCATGAAGATAGTACAATAAAGGTAAAAGTTCCACACTGGTATCACCATGAAGATAGTACCACGAAGGTAAAAGTACCACACAGTTATCACCACCAACATAGTACCACAAAGGTAAAAGTACCACATAGGTATCACCACGAAGATAGTACCACGAAGGTAAAAATATTAGTTAAAATAGAGTCTCAACTCAAACCAGGTTTTCAGTGAAGTATAGAAATACATATGATTAGTCATGAAGCTAAGTCATCTTATTCTATCAAGAGGCACTGATATAGATTATAAGAAGTCTAACCCACACAGGATCGATAGGTACCAACCACCGTAATGAACCACACATGATATAACCCACACAGGATCGGTATGAGTTTACCCACACAGGATCGTTGAGCACTGACCCACACAGGATCTGACCCACACAGGATTGGTATGGGCTGACCGACACTGGATCATTGAGCGCTGACCCACACAGGATCTGACCCACACAGGATCGGTATGCACTGACCCACACAGGATCGTTGAGTGTTGACCCACACAGGATTGATATGTTCTAACCCTCGCAATGACCCACACAGGATCCAACCTGCCCAGAGTCGATAGGTAACTAACCTCCATATGATCTCTCTCTAACCTCTGCCTCACTGCCAGCCACGGGATTCCCGCTCATAGAAAGTTTGGGAGAACCGCACCTCATGTCATTGGTCATAACTCAACCATCAAGATGTTCCAAAAATAAGTAACCCAAAGGACTGTCATGTCATAAGGTACCCAACGCAACAGACGGCGCGTCAATCGGACACCCGGTCGGTAAATTATTAGAATTTCCACTCTGAGGGGCCGATTCGATTTGGGGTTCGATCTAACCCGTACATGCTCCAACATTATCCAAAACTCAAGTGGAGTATACCAAAAGGACCGTCTCGATCCAAAGATCCAAGTGAAGTATATGGTTCATCAAACAGACGCCCGGTTCTCAAGTTACGACCAAAAATGTGTATCTAGGTTTGGATGGGTCCGGGTCTGGTTCGACCTGGTCCGGTCTCGGCCTAGATGGGCTTGGCCGCGGTCTGGGTAGGCCCACTGGGTGGCCCGAGGTGCAGCCCGTAGATGGGTTCCCCGTAATGGTGGGGTCCAACCTAGCCAAATCTCGGGGGGGAGGCACCCCCCGGTATTCCGAACAGCTCGATGGTCGTTCGGTCGCGCTACTGGCATGTGGGACTGCTTGGTGGGATGCGGCCAGATGGAATGGCCGGTTGGTTCTCCTCCCAGCGGCGCAGACGCGTGCCATTGTCCACCTACGGCCGGCCGGCTGTCGGCCGCTCTCCAGCCTCTGTCGTGGCCAAGCTATCGCGAACTCCTGCTCTGGTGGAGCGGACTCGCGTCGCCGCTTCGCCACATGGCCGGCCAGATGCCAGCCGCCACCCTGCTCTACCACGGCTAACGAGCTATGGCCCCCTGCTCAACCGGCGACCCGAATGTGTGCCACCCTACCTCCATCGTCGCCTACTCGAACCACGGTCGGTCGGTTACATGCCGCCCTCTTCTTCCACGGGTCACCGCAACTTCATTCTAAGCCCGAAAAATATGACGACTACATATTCACGATCCTCGGGTCGAGGGATCCACGTCCATATGTCATGCTCAACAAAACTTTGAGTTTCCAGCGTCATTAATTATTTGTCGTTGAAAGATCGTACGAGGAATGCGCGAAGAACAAAACAAAAAAGGGCAATGTATAGTCCATGACGATGGCCATGTTTGTTTGGCCATCGTCTTTGTGAATTCAGAATATGAAGAATAAAAAAAATAGATTTAATCATAATTCAATTTTAAACCCCAACCTTGACGTTCATTTGAGATGTCGCGAGGAAGGAGATGAAGTTGGTGAAGCGGACGCCGGCGTTTGTTACTCCTGTAAAAAATCTCTGATCCGGGCTCATGTGTCGTCCTCATTCTTTGTTGGGGGTGGTTCTTCATTGGAAGATGATCCTCCAAAAGTTATCTCCAAGGCTCTCCTCTTTTGCCATTGATTTTTCCAACCTCAAGCAATGTGAGAAGCCAACTTAATAAATTAAGTTTATTAATTAATCAAAGTTGGCACATTAATTAAATTGGAGTTGGTGCATTCACTAGGGGGAATTACAAAGGTCACCTCCCATTAAATAAGAGAGTTCGGGTAGTCTCCACCACTAAATTCAAAATTGGAGGCTTCAATTTCAAAAATATAATAAATCATGTTTATTTTATTTTCTCCCACGAAAAGTCTGAAAGCTAATTTCCACCCTCAACCTTCTACGGTCTAGGTGGAGGTTTCATTAAGCGAATATCGGTGTTGTAAGTTCAACGGTGTCCTCAGATTTCAATTCTGAGCACCGGTTCAAAAGATACAAAATGTCACTCGTGCGTTTACTACCCAAAAAAAGTTCGGAAAAATATTAACAGTCTCCCTCGAACCGCTCCGGTTGAGGTTAGGCTTTTCCTAAGTGAAACACGCCCCAAGGAACCCAACGGTACTCTCAGAGTTCCAATCCGAGTTACCATTTAAAGGTTATGGGTTTTACAATAAAATAATTGTCAATTAATTATTTTATTTATAGCCAAAAACTAACTTTCACTTGTGGCCCGTGTAGGACAATGTTAGTATCTTCCTAAAGATATCATTCCCTCATGAGTTCATCGATGGTCTCAGATTTTTAATCTGAGTTATCGTTTATGAGTTATAAATATTTGAAAAATAAAATTATTATTTTATTTTATTTTATTTACGGTTATGCCATTTTCGGGTTTTCTCACAGGAGGCATGTGCCGACTAAATTTAAGTCGCGCCTATAGTAAACCCGCCATCCTGAGCGCAACAGTGCCCTTGGACTTCTGATCTGAGTAACTGTTTAAGAGTTATTCCACTTTTTAGGAAAACTGCTTACGTGCGCTAATTAAAGCTTAACAAAACTTTGACGGATCATTCTGGGCACTCCAGGACTCGGAATCGTGTGACGTTAGATTTCGCAGTCTCAAAATAATTCTATATAATTAAAAAAAATTATACGTAATTTATGGGACATTACATGAATCCACCTCTGTTTCACCTTAAACCAACTCCATTTTCCATTTAGATACTCCTTTTTTTAAAATATGTTTTATAACTCACACACATGTGTGAGGAACCAAATAATTTCTTAAAGGTGATTATTCAAAACAACCTTGGACACATTGGTCCTACAATGTAAATGATGGAAGGATGACACATAGACCATCATATTTAATTTTGAATTAAATAATTGAAAACCAGTGAAATTAATTAAATTAAATTAAACCAACACATACAATGGTCTGGTGAAAGCTCATGATCAGTTATACACATACAACAACTACACATTTTAAAACATCTAATTAGAAATAATTTCAATTTGTTCTTCAATAAGATAAAATTTGAAATAATTAAGCCCATTAATTATCTTATTAATCAATTAATTAATTTTTTATTATTCCATCCAATCTTCCTAAAATTTCCATCCACTGTGATTTTAAATAAAATAAATTTTCTTATTTTATTTAATACATAAGGAAATAATGCATAGAATTGTACTTAGAAGAAACTCAATGAGTACCTATCTAAACTAATCTATGTGGTTTTAATTATATATTAATAACTCATATGACATATTGTGTACAGGGAATGTTTCGTAATTTTAAGACACATATTACCAAATTAATTCCATGTGAAATACATGAAAACTACATAGTTTTTTAAATTTTAAAACATGTTGAATCATTGGTACAAAATGACTATACATCAATCATATTTTTGAGTATTACACAGAATTAACTACATAGTTAATATAATATAAAACATACTAGATAATGTGTACTATCAATTTAATAACCCATGGAACTCATGTCAATGAGGTGTAATGGATTAATTAATTAAATTTAATATTTATATGTAAACTGGTATAGTACATGATGTGTACAAGTTGGCCACATTGTACATATTTTGATTCACCAAATATCCATGGTTAATCATCATCATCATCATCATATTTTTATTTTCAAATAAAAGCAAGTCTACACAGAAAGTGTGAACAAAATGAAAACATTTAAAAAAGATAGGTGAGATTTAGGGAGTCATAAAATAGTGAATCCCAAGGGAATATATTCCATGAGATTCACCCCCTTGACCAATAGAGAGCTCATTCTAGGAAAGAAATAGGTCCATACACATTGTCCCACCTTTAAAGAAAAGATGTCTACTAATTTGTACAACTAATAGCCAGTATGAATCACATATTAAAAAAAATGATGTATTAATTATGTGACACATCTTGACCATGTATCTTTTCACAACAAAAACACATGACAAAAATGATGTGTAGGAAATATAAATGTTTTGTAGTTTTGAAAATATATCCCTACTACAAAAACGGGCAAGGGAATCGCTACCCCTTTATCAGCACTTCATTTAGTAGTGCTGATAAGGGGGGATTTATCATCACTTTTTCCTACCGCTGATAACTTTTATGTTTCAAAAAAATCATGAAAAATAAAATATTGTTATATAAGTATATTTATATTGATATAAATATAATATATATATTTTAAATATGTTTTAGATAAGTATAAATAGACTATTACATTTATTATATAAAAATTTAGTGAAAATGGCTTTAACATATTTTAAAAAAAAATTATTAATTAATAATTTGCTAATTATTATTGATTAAAAATCATTTAATAACAATTTGAAGACAAAAAAAATCAAAAAATATAATAAAAGATCTAAAATAAGTTGAACATGTAACTCAAACTTCAAACAACCATAACTTTTGATCCGAGTGTCCGTTTGAGCTCTACAGCATATCAAATCAAAGCATGCGATGAGATCTACGCACTAGTAACTAAAGAAATGCTTCTGCCACATTTTTTGAGGCCCAAAAAGGCCCAGAATGCCTCCAAAACCGAATTTTTAATCGGGATACCTTGATTTGTTAACATTCAAACACATATAACTTCTGATCTGGATGTCCGTTAGGCCTGTACCACCTATCATATCGAAGATTGTTCCATTTTCTTTTGTTTGACTAGTTTTTGATTTGAAACGGGCTTTTGGATTATATGTTATAGTCATTTTAACATTCTATGGCTTTTCAAATACACATATATATGTATTTATTCATAAATATATATGTGTTTGTGTGTTTGTGTGTGTGTTTGTCTGTGTGTGTGTGTGTGTGTGTTGTATATATGTATGTATGTATGTATTTATTTATTTATTTATAAACACACATAAAAATTATATTTTATAAATGTATTTAAAACTGATCTTTTAAATATATATTAATATACAAATAAATATACGGATAAAAATTGTAAATATATATATATATATTAATATACGAATGAATATATATATACTAATATATGAATAAATATATTTATATTAATATGAATCTATGTTAATATAAGAATAAATATAACTATATATATATCATTAAATAGAGAAAAAGCGAAATGGTGTAGTGGTAAAGGTGCAGCTGCGAAAGGGGGGAGGTCGCGGGTTCGAGTTCGGGTGGAAGAAAATGGGTGCACGCGTGTGGGGATGCGTGGGAAGGGCAGCGCATGGGAGAGTGTGAGGGGGGTCCGCCTAGTGCTGATAAAGGGGGGTCAAGCGTAGTTAAAAGCTCCCCCCCCCCCCCCCCCGCATTATATAATTCTTTTTTTTTGACTTTCATCAGCACTTTTGAAAATCACTGATAAAGACACCTTTTATCAGTGATAAAAAAGCATTGATAAATATGCCTTTTATCAGCACTTTTTTTAACGCTTATAAAAGGGGCCTTTACCAGCGCTTTTTGGAACGCTGATAAAAGGGACCCCCCTTTATCCTCGCCTCGATTAACAGTGTTTTTTTAGCATTGTTAATCAAATTTTATATCATTGATAAAGTCCATATTTGTAGTAGTGTATGTGCAGCCTAGTCGGTCAACACATAGTGTATTTGATGCATGTGGTTTGTATTTTTTACAAGCTGACCCAGAGTCCATCTGGGTGTCCTAGTGTAATGAACAAGGGTACAAGGAGGGTAACAAATTATTACACTTTGAGTAAACCTATTCTATCTGTATAGATATCATTTCTCCTTTATATGGATTTTTCAAATTCAATAACTATTAATTGTTAACTGATCATAGTTATATGAGAGAGAAAAGAAGATAAGGATGAATAGATCTTGATAGTGGAATAAAAATTATTTAAACATGAAATGAAACATAACTTTTAAATTTTTTTTGTTAAAAAATCAAATAACTAAGTATTAATTTTAACATGACCCACTTTGATACTACTTGATGGTTTTGGGTTTAGCATAAGTCCTTATCAAGGTGGATCAAAACATAGTAATTTTCAGATTTGATGTATTATTTTCATATTGTACAATAGTTAAGTGTTAAGATGAAATATTTTTTTTTTAAATAACGTTGAAAATGAAATATGTTGGAACCAAGAGAAGTCTATTTCATGTTAAATTTATAATTAATTCGTATAGATTTCAGGAATAAATAGCTTGTCTTGGAATCTTTTTTTATTATTTTTTTGATCTTATAAAACTATATTTAGTCTGCCGTCATTGTTATTATATGATCAATGTGTAGGAACCCTCTTGTAGTGATCCATATGTTCTATTAGGATCTCCAACCACTATTGATTGATTTATGGGTGCTAGTGCGGTGGATCAATCATCTTGTAGTATTTTTCTTGATCATTGTGATGATTTCTTAAGATTGAAGACGTATTATTGCACTCTCATTTTTGAGATGATGGTGGAAGAGAATCTCTATAGCAACTTTCTTTCTTGAGATAGAGCACTAGATATCATTGTGCACAACAATTCTCTATTTCAATATGTTTCTAAATAATAGACATAATCATGTATTTAGATATTTATGATTATGAGTAAAATATTATTTAATTGAACCATGGCCCTTAAATAATATATTAATCCTTATAGAACCCCATTCAATGTAGTATTAATAGTATTATTATTTCTCATGGAGTTATCTAACTAGTGTGATTATAAATATTATTTTTACATCTTGTAAATTAATATGTATCATCGAACATGATCATAGTCCACTTCATCTTCCTCAATATTGATCGTAACCCAGAATAAATATATTGTTAAATATTTATTCCTACCATAAATAAATATCTTATATCTATGTAATTCATCAATTAACTGCCCAATAATTATTTACATTATTTATGCGATCATTTAATCTTGAATAAAATTATTCCTCAGTCAGGAAAATAAAATTTATTCCTATGATTAAATTTAAATATAATTTAACTGAGTACAATGGACACACATAATGTGTGATCCATTAGGATTATTTCTCATTGGAATTAGGTTGGCTTGCCTAAAGTCCAAAATATTTTTCTAGAAATAGGCCAAAGTACCAAAGATAAAGGAGTTAATGTCACAACGTCGATAACCACACACGATCACTCAATGTATAATATAATTCCTTTATCAAAATATCTCATTTAGAAGGTTACACAACTGTTTCATCAGCCTATATGATTTTTATTTATTTATTTTACTATTTGAAATAAACTCATACTTACACCATGACTATGTAATTTAATGTGATTATTCTATTTCAACTTCCATAAATATGGAAGGGAAAAATACATCCTCAACTTATTAATTAATAACATGTCATTCATGATTCACCTAACATACCCAACATTGTTAGAAACTGGTTTCATCATTGTTTATAGAAATGAATCTAAGCGATAAATCCAGGAAATTAATTAATAATAATAATAATTTCTAGAGACCACTACACATGCTCACATATAGGAATATTAAATGACACATAAACATGTGCAATTTCTAATCGCAGTTCAATATTAAGAATCTCCCTTCATGGATACATCCAAGTGATAACTTCATGAGATAAATTCTCATATCCTTATGAGTAGTATCACCTAACTATTAACATACCATGTGCCTCATCATATAAAATTATCCAACCATAGAACTAGATTTAAGAATATTTCATTCCATTTTAAAGGTTCTCATCACAGTAGGGAATTGTTATGAAATTTTCAATGTGAGATGCTCTATGACATTATTACATTAGAGTCATCTAGTTTGATGAAAAATATGTAAAAAATATATTTTAATCAATATTCCCTTCTCTGAATATAAATTTAATAAAATTTATAGAAATTTGGTTTTAGGACACCAACTCCAACAGAGTTATAGGATTCATAGGGCCTTCCACTCATGTATGATTCCTTGAATCCTGTAAGTTTTGTAAAAATACATAGATTATTAATCTTATATATGATTTAAATTATTTAACTTAAGATTCATTTTAATTTCACACATCACTATGAAGTGTAACGCCTTGATGTAATCAATCATTTGGACCTTTATTCATTAAAATAACAACCACACCTTTCAAGATGCATTTTCAATAAAAGTTAGAAAATATTTGTTATCTTCAGAAGAATTAAATTTTATTTCTCTTTTAAACCCCATCTACATTATTCTACTCTAATTATTTTATGAGTTTTCAAGTATTAATTCCAATTTCCCCCTCTTTACCACTCAAATGATTGAAAGAATGTTTATAAAAAAATCCAACCTTTTTTCTTTTTTTAGAAGAATCTATCTCTACCATATTTATATTCTTTATAATGATTCTCAAATGTTCATTTCTATACTAAAATGATTATTAATGATCATTTTCAAAGATATTTTACTTTTTTAAAATGTTTTAAAAATGAATATTTATAATTTTTTCCATATATGTCACTTTTAACTCTCTTTACAAAAGTGTGAAATGAATGCTTTTTAACATTTAACACTCAACTGAATTTTCAATATTTTATGTAAATTCATCATTATTAAGCATCCTTTTAAATATTCAGTTATTTTATAAAGAAAATCACATTTCCATTATTTTATGAATTTTTTCATTTAATACCATAATAAATGGATATTTGATCTCTCTACCGCCTCCTTGTAGGATATAGGTTCATCATTGTCAACCAATAATGAGTCACCATATTTAGTGACTAGAAAACCTTATCTTTCTAGTTCTTATACCCCTCTTTCAGTCTTACGTTGTACTTGTGTCTTAGGAAGTACTTCTTCAATAGGGACCTGTGGAATCTGTTCTTATACCAACTCTTGTGTATATTTTGCATTATATTCATTAAAGTCAATATTACCCCCAAAATAATTTTTGGGGATGTTCTCCCTATCAAGAAATGTAGCGTGTCTGGTGATAGTCACTTTCTTTTCATAGGGGTTTTATAGGTAGTATCCCTTTATTTCCTTTGGATACCCTATAAAGATACATTTTTTCCCTAGGGTGCTAGTGTTTTTCTTGAGAAGGCCTTAAAAAATGCCTCACAATCCCATAATTGTGTTTTCGAAAAAAAAAATGGGTTTCTTTTCATTCCATATAATGAAAGGAATTCCATTTTCCACTTTAGTTGGTACTCTATTTAATTTTTATGTCACAGTATGTAATTCATATCCCAAAAAGGTTAATATAAGATTTACATGACTCATTATCGACATTACCATTTCTAACAAGGTACATTTACTCCTTTAACTAACACCTTTCCACTGTGGTGTGTAAGGTGATGTGAGTTGAGATAGAATCTCAAACTCCCGTAGAAATTCGATAAAATCTTAGATAAGATATTCACCACCTCAATCTGATCAAAGATTTTTTATCATCTTAACAAGCTTATTCTATACTTCATTGTTTAATTCCTTAAATTTATTAAAGGAATCAGACTTATACCTCATTAAGTAGACATATTCAAACCTACTCAAGTCATCAGTAAAAGTTATGAAGTACGCATATCCACCTATAGATTCAACTGGAAATGGTCTACACACATAAGTGTGTACCAATCCTAGAATCTCTATAGTTTTTTCACCCGATCCAATGAATGGTGGTTCATTAATTTTTCCTTATAAACAAGAATGATGTCTATAATGTTTTTTTATCTTATATGAGTCTAAATAACCATATTGATGGAGTTTTGTGAAATTATTATCATTTACATGACCAATATGGTGATTCCAAAGCGGGGTGTTATATGATCTAGGTGAACATGATTCATTATAAATTTCCAACATTTGGTTTTCATAATTTAATAAATAAATACCATTATTTAAATGTGTCATACCATATCATATTTTTTCCTAATAAAAGAAACAATTTTTATTTCCAAACATGAAAATAAACCCATATTCATCTAGGAATGATATTCAAATTATATTCTTGGTAACTGTATGTAAATAATAACAATATTTTAAAACCAAAATCATTCATGTTGGTAATGAAAGGTGGTACTCACTAATGGCTAGATAAACCATCCTTTCACCATTTGAAGATCTTAGATCCCCTATCCTCCAGAAATCTTTCGAAATCTGCACAGTTTCTACATTTGAATATTGATGTGAGTATCACAAGCTATATCTAATAACCAATGTGTAGATATTGAAAGATTACTCTTAATAAAGAATTCATCTTTATCTTACCTTTACTTCTGGGTGTATTTCCTCTTCCAGTGGTCTAGCTTTCCAAATTCAAAACATATTGCATTCTTTTCTTTTTCATTCCTCTAGATCTTACTCTTCTTGAAAATATAGTTCTTGGAAGCTTTAGACTGTTTATAGGACTTTGTCCCATTTTCCTTTTTCTTCCATTTTATATTCACCATAAGGATCATGGGATTATAATGCCCCATGTCCTTATCTACATGGTGAATCAAAGTAAGAAGTTATAAAAGACTCTTCTCATTATTTCTCATGTTGTAATTTACAATAAAAATGGAGAAGGTCTTGAGCAGGGATGAAATTATGATATCTGTACGCAACTTATCTGGGAATTTAATCCCTAAGATGTACAAGAATTCAATGTAGACAATAAACACAATTACATTAGGCCTATCTGGCATAGACTCTCCAATATTAGTAGTGAATAAAGAATTGGATATCTTGTACCTATCTTGTCTTGCCTTATCTTAATAGAGATCTCGAAGGTGAGACATCATGCTATATGCATCCATTCCTCAAGTTGCTTCAAAATCTCATTGGACATGGATGATAGTATGAAACAATGAACATTTGTGGAATCTTTCAAATACTTCTCATATAGTTTTAACTCTTCATCACTAGCCTCATCTCCAAGTGCTTTATAAAAAGGTTCTTCTAACACATATAATTTCCTTTCATGGAAAAGGATGATAGGTAGGCGCCTTTTCCACTCTTGGAAATTTTTTCCAGTGAGGAATTTATCTTTATCAATTATGGATCACAATGATATGTTTGTTGTCATTTTATTAGTGTTTCTACAAATAAAATGAGTATATATTTTAGAACTTTATCTTGTAAAATTTAGGGAAATAAATAAATACTATATCTATTAGTCAACCACTATTTTATTGAAACCCAATATAACTCACCATTGGCTTTGGAATATCATTTTACTTGGACATTCAAGTGGAAAGGATCTATATTCACCTTCTCATTTCCCCATCATTGGTTGGTCACACAACATGAATCGTTTTAGGAAGGCATCCGAAATGCCAACTGTATTAACTCATAGTTCCTCGATCTGCTGAGTGGACTCCCAAATCCTAAAATCCATTATTTATTTCCTTAATCATTTCCTCTCTGTTACACCAAGTCATGCTTTGAAAGTCAACCCTTAGGGTGAACGAAGTTAATTAAACCCAAAAAAACAAGTTAGAATTCCCCAATAATTGAAAGCAACCCAACTTTGGATGGTCAAGAACTTTAAACTATGGTACGATTTTAAACAAAGTAATGGAAGGCTATACCAACTTAATATTTTATGGAGTTATTTATCCTTTTATGCATAAATTTTAAATTATTATCTTTATTACATGATTGTTAATATTAAGTGGGTATAATTATGTGATTAAATATGTCTTAGATAACATTTACACATAAACTAGTTTATTTTATTTCTATCAAACATGTTTATTAATTAATTAATTATTTGATCACGAAAAAACATCCATAATGAAATAACCATGAAACTTGACAGAAATAAAATAATAAAGTGGTATGATCATGATCATTACTAATGGTTATTTTATTTAGTGGTTGATAAACTAATCGTTGACCTTGGGGAAGAACACCTTGAACCAATTAAGGTTCTTGTTACAGCTTTCCACCTATCCACCTATGTATCTCCTTGAATTGGTTTTGCCTCATCTCCAAACATGAGCTGCCTCCACTAGCTTGGGAGCTCCATCATTTACATATGCTTTTACTCACATGAAGGTGAGGGGAAAGGGGTTTACATAAAAGAAACCATGGTCACATAGGCCCTACATAATAAAAGGAGAGAAGGCACACAGACCAACAACTTAATTTAATAAATTAAATTAATCCAATCACATACAAAGGTATGGTCTATACCCATGATCATCCACATGCATGAGATGAATTACACATTCAATAAAACATGAATTCAATTCTTAATTGTTCTTATTTAAGATAAATCGTACATGAATCAATTAATTATCATCTTTAATTAATCAATTCTTTTATCTTAATTGTTTTCTGAATTTTCTTGAGATTCTCATCATTTATAATTTTAAACAAGTTAAATAAGTTAATTTAAAATTAACTGTGTACGTCACTTGTACCTTGGAGGAAACACAGTGAATACCCATCTGAATCTACCCAAAATATATTATACTCGAATATTATTTACTCTTGTGACATAAGACATACATGACTTATCATGTACTTCCATGATGTGTAGTATCAAATTAATTTTTACCCAAATT
Organism: Viscum album; assembly: GCA_963277665.1. Taxonomy (NCBI): domain Eukaryota; kingdom Viridiplantae; phylum Streptophyta; class Magnoliopsida; order Santalales; family Viscaceae; genus Viscum; species Viscum album. The sequence goes on from OY728134.1 coordinate 1,008,120,860, forward strand.
ACATGATTTTTTTGTCACATTTTATGCTTCAATACACATCAAGTAGCATATATAATATGAATCATACATGATTTGCATATCTGAACATTACATGGATATTAATTAAACATTTATATATATAAAAAAAATTAAAACATATCACATGGTGTTTCCTATCAACTTAAGGACTACATGCAAGTTAATGTCTCAAGATTTACATAGTATAATAAGTAAATTTTAAATCTATATAATTTTTTATAAGTACACGATGTGTACAAGAGAGCTACATGGTGTGTACATCTCTCGCCGTCTATTCGAGACACGCGCCTAGGGGCTCATTGTGTAAATTGTACCCCAGAAAATGGATTATATGATGTGAATAGTGAGCTACATTCTATGTGGTATTTGAATTACATGGTGGCCAATTAGGTAGTACATGTATGGAATACATAACCATTTTGGGAATCAAAGGGACAGCACACTGCTTATATGGGCTACATGACATGTACTCTGATCGACCGCATGCTAGGATGGCTCGGTCAAAATGTGGTGTAAGAATTAACTACACTGCATGTAATCAATGGAAACGATTTGATTAATTGCTAATTTAACTCTTGGTTCATTGAACACAAGTACACGGTGTGTAACTCTAGTTACACAGCATGTACTCCTATGTTATCTAGCTTGAATTCTTAGCACCTCTGAATGAGTTCCTCAATTTTATTTTAATCATTAAATTAATCATTTTGATTAGATCTATGATAAACGAATGAGGAAGAAGAAGATATTAAAATTCATATTAAAATAAGTATTATAAAATAATTCAAAAACTAAATTTCAAATGAATAAATCACCAAAAATCTTTAAATAAATATAAATAATTATGTGACCGCTCTGATACCACTTGAACATTCTAGGTGTTGTGGAAGTGTCTGATGGGTGGTGCCCATCTTTTCTTTTGTCGTGATTGATGATCAGTCTAAGATCTACATGATGGTGAATGTAGGGAGGGATGGAATTGAATAAAAGAAGATAGATAAATGGTAATCCTGTTGGAACTGGAGGAGAGGGTCATCACATATTATTTCTAATCAATTTATTTAATTAACAATTAAATTGCAGGGATTATTTCTCCATTGATGGATTGAGTAGAAGATCTGTGATTCATCATCGTTGCGTTATAGGAATCAAGTGCATATTCCCTCTATAAGTGATCCACATGTGTTCTGCAAATCTCTAGATGTCTTAGAAGGAATATCTGGGTGTTATCACGGTAGATCCTTGCGCTTGTGTCATATACCTTTGATCGCTGCTAGAACTGCTTCCAAAGTGTTCTCCTATATCTGGTGTAGGAAGATTTCTCTCCATTCTTATGAGCGTTCATGGAGATGGAATCTCTCTACATCTTGAAAGGATTCTTCAAATCTATTGTTCCCAACCAAACAAATGAATTGGATCTATTGAGAAAATAACATAACTGGTTTCATATATCTCTAGGATTAAAATAAAATAATTACACAAGTTACCTCAATTATTTATTTAATCCTTACAAAAACCCCATGTCAAATAATAATAACATTATTTTTTCCCGACATGCGCTTAACTTGAGAATTAAAATTAAATACTATTTAATCAAATAGTATTCAATATTTATTATCTCTCACCTAACCTTAAATCTTGGGCTTTCATTCCTCTATAATATTTTATAGACATTGAATAATGTCTATTTATTTATTAAATAAATATCACTGCATTATTCACCAATAAATATATAAATATTATATTTACTAAATAAAAATTAAATATTTATATATGATCAGGCACATGTGAATAATTATTAAACTAATTACTAGAATAATATTTATTCAACCTGTTAAATAATAAATAATAATATATTATTTCGCTAATATTATGGATACAATTATTGTATGGCCCTCTAGGCCTCTTTCTTAGTGGTATTAGGTGAAACAGCCTAAAGTTGAAGGTTAGCGTCTAGCAACACCCCTAGTCACCCATATAGAATGAAGTTAATGGTGAAATGACATGTCACCTCATGTAGATGCTTACTTTGTTAGATAATTAATTTATAATAATATCTCAAATCAAACAGGATGCATACTCGTGCCATCAACCTATGTGATATATTTCTATTTCTTGGACTTCCTAGAGATAGAACATGCCTACATAACACCATGTCCATGGAATTATTTAGTATATATCATTTCTATTAAAGGGCTTGAGATATCAACTTCTATTAAAGAACAGAAGAGAAAAATATTGTCTTCTATTATTCAATAATGCAATATTACTTGTGATGCAACAATCCTACCACATTGTGAACATCTTTTGTCATGGTTTTCATCAATACATCTATTTTTGTGACTCATAATACTCATTAATAATATTATTAAAGTCTAAAAATCAATAAACACGTCAACAAATAGGAACATCCAATGACACATGTAAATATGGATTTCCTACTAAATGGTCTCGTTCTCATAATATCCTACTATATATTACCAAGGGTGTACACCATGATAAGGTTCTATAATTTTCTATGAGTCTCCACCCCTGATAGAATGTATAATTTGTGTCCCTCAAATTATATTATCTAGTTATAGAACATTTATTCAAAAATAGTGTCATAGCACTTTCGTGTCCTCAACATTGTCGGGAACTACTATGAAATTTTAGTGAGATAGATACTCTTTGTACATTATCACATAATATTTTATATGAAAGAATAATCATGATGTGATAAGTAGTTTATTAATATTCAAAACTATGAATACAATGTTATCATAAAGTATATAGAAGTTGGTTCTAGGTCACCAACTCCAAATTTATGTGCCTCCAATAATGGTAAATTTTTTATAAAAGTAAGGATATGATTTATTTATTTCTATAAAATGGATTTTGTACTTTTTTATAGGTTATTTGCCCACTTAAAAATAATTTTTAACCACTAAGTAAACAGATTTTCACCTTAATAGCTGTAATTAATTTTAATGTTTTCAGAACTATTTTTGGTCAAAAACAATGTTAAATATACTAGAAATTATAAATTATTCTGATTTAAAATATGGAATCAATTTTCTAAATTCAAGTCATATATTTGGAAGAAATTAATTTAAAATTAATCATGTAGGCAAAATGATAAAGCATGTTTTTAAAGTGAAAATGGTCAAAAGTATGAAATGTTTGTATATCCAAATTCGATATAAACTTGATCACAATGACATAAATTAGATTAATATATGTAAAATTTATCTAATTAAACATTAAAAAATTAAAAATATAATTTAACCATATAATTTATTTAGATGAAAATTCAGTTTTCAATTAAAATATAGTATTTTTCATTATTCATCAAAAAATGAAACATCAGAGAAAAATACTAAAAATTCACCCATAGATAATTTTAACATTCATATTTCAAAAATAAAGTTTATTATTTCATATAAAAATTATATAAGTTTCAAAATTTTGTTTTTAAATAGGTGTTCCATTAAAAGGCAAAAAAAATTTCCTTTAAAAAAATACAGCTTCTTATGGGTAAAATTTGATTTATTCTTATCCTATGTCCATAGAATATATTGTATCACAGTAAAAAATATTTTATTGAATATAATATATATATATTTCATTAATATAATTCACTAATAGTAATAAATTTAATTTATTATGAAAAACATCCTTTGGGAGTAAAAAAATAGTTTTTTATAGAAACATTTCCTTTATATTAAATTGGTTTTTTTATTCATTTATAATTTATTAGTAACCATTGAATTCAAGAATATATTTTTTTTGGTTAGTTAATCATATTCATAACTACCAATTTAATATCTAGGTAATATCTTAATAAGGAATAATATTTTAATTATAGATCACGATAAACTTTATGTTGTGTGTAACACAATCCAAAATCAATGTTTTGTGTTACATAATCTTATATTAGTGTTTAAAATAAAGAAATCTCAGAAAAAAAAATATTCTAAATGGAAAATATTATAAAGTCCAGGGATGTTAGATTTTCAAATTGATTTCAAAAGTTCTTTTTTAAACGGTTTTATTTCTGAATATTCTTATGTTGTCAACCACCCAATTTTGAAAATCCTAAATTTCCTAATACTATTTTCTTATTTGGTAGAGATCTTTATGATTCAAAAGAATCCCCTTTGATAATGGTATCAAAGGTTAAAAAAACATTTTTTCAAATGATATTAATATGGGAATATTTGATTTCACTATTTTTTTAAATGTTTTCAAATTATTTATCATATTTTCAAATTTTATTTATGATTTTAATTGTTTATTAACAAATGAATCTATTTTTAATGATTTATAAAATTAATTAATAAATAATTTGAAATTATTTTTATGGGAGAACACTAATTCCTTCATGGTTTTTTAAATTCTCAAATTTATATTAGAAATTTTCTAAATTAAAGTAAATATTCAAATGAACATTTAAATAATTTTATAATAAATTAGGGTATGAAAATTAGTAAACCCATGATTACTACTTGTAATCTAAAATTAGATGAATCCAGAAAACTAGTTTATAACAAGATTTATCAAAGTATAATCATAATTATTCTTTACCATACTACTACTCAACTGTATATCATGCTTGGTGTTTTCCTTTTTTCTTGTATTTAACCAAATACAAAGGAGTCTCATTTGAATTCCCTCAAATAATTTTTAGATATTTTAGAGGAACTAAAATCCTTGGATTATTTTATAAAAAGATGACTTTTTTAAATTACTTTTTCTCTAATACTGATTTTTTGGATTCTAATTAGATAGGAATAGTATTAGTGGGATTCTCCCCTTGTTAGGAAAATCCCTTATCTTAGGGAGTAGTATGAATAAAAACTATACTTCTGTTTCCACATCCAAAGAGGAATATATTTACACTGGGATTTTTTGTTCCCAAATCATATGGATGAATCGTACTCTCTTAAATTGTAGGCTTATATATGATTATGTCCCTATAAATTGTTACAACACAAGAACAATTAATATCCCTAAAAATTCATGTCCAACATTCTCACACAAATAACATTGTTCTAAGAAACCATATTCTTTGATATCAATTCAAAAAAGGTGATATCATTCTTTTCTTTTTTTCACTAACCTTCAACTTAATGATATGTTCACTAAACCCCTTAATCTTGATCACTTCGACTTTATCAAAGGTGGGTTTATTTCATTAGATTGGGATGTCTATATATTAACCTTTTAAAGATTTATATTTTTTAAAATTATTTTAAAATTTCAAAATTGATTTCATTATTTTTTTTAATTGTTTTGTAAATAAAATTTTTTCTTTTATTAAAAAATATGTTTTGAACTTTTAAAAAATTTGATAATTTCATGTGAATGTGGTACATGAATAAAAAAATTAAGGCCTATATGCAATCATTTGGATCTAGTTCATGCATAGATACACCATGAGGTAATTACCTAAAAAGGGGTTGGATAGGTTTTTAATCTTATCTTTACCTTAGGCCTGAGTAGTGTGCCTTTACTATAAACCTAGTTTAACACTATTAGGAAATTTATATGGTCTATTAACATAGTCATTACTAAAACTTAAATATGAATGTATTTTATATGTGAAATTTTTCTGTAATTTGTCACTTTACAATTAAATAATTTTACTTGTGATTTATAGATTGTAGAATTTTACATTATATCTTAATTTGAATTTTTTAATGTTTACTCATATTTAGAATAAATTATTTGAGTTGGAAGAAGTCTTTTTAATTCTTAAATGATCCTAGAGGTGTCACAACTTTTTCAAAAATATTTTTTAAAAATTCTGTTTATCTCTTTTTTTATTTCAATTTTTTTTTAAATATATTTTTCTCATGAGCATGTTTTTTTAGAAAATGTTTTTTTTATTTTCTATTAAGATTTAAAAAGTAATCTTTTAACCATTACTATCTTTTAAAAATAATTTACATTTTTTATATTTTTTTATTTTTTTATCACATAAAGGATCCTTAATGATGATAAAAAAATATTTATTTTTTATTAAATTTGGATTATATTATCTAATATAACAAAATTTATGAATTATTTTAGATCAAAATGGGTAGAAATATATGGTATAGGGCAGAATTACTACTATGTTATAGGGAAGAAATGTTATTATTTTATTATGTAGATAAATTATATTTTTATAAAAACATATCATGTTATAATTGTTATATTTAATTTTTATTCAAGTGTTTGTGATCAATAAAAGAGGTAGGTTTTTTTTCTTCTCACCTTCTTATGTTTTAATGATCACAGATGGTCTTTAAAGTTTCTAATTATTTCATTTTAGTGGTTTTCAGTTATTTTTTTAATGATTCCATGTGTTTAAATTTATGAATAAAATAAAGGTAACTTGATTATTGGAGTAATATTAATGATATATTGTTGAATGCTCATGATGGTTGTTAACATATATTGACTTTATATATGGATGTATCAGATGAAATCAATGGTATTGAATAATGTTTAGAAGGAAAAATGAGAATTGAAGGACTTCATGCTGCACATTCTTACCAGTACAGGGCAGTGCATAGCTAGTACTAAGTGGATAGAAGTTAAGTTCCTATAAGAGGTCATCCAAATACCTAGTGGAGAGTCACTTGCCTACCAATGGTGATAGATAGATCAACCCATTGAGAATAATTCCATCTTCCAACAGGTGGATGCTCACTATCTAGCTGATGGGTTCCATAGAAATATGGAATGTAGTAACAGTTCCAACAGCGACCTAGTAGAGGATTCCAACTATCCAGTGTTGTTGAGATGGTCTATAAATAGACACCAAATTAACTCAAAAATATTTTTGAAGTCCTTTTAAGATATAAATAGACCCCTTTGTGGGATAAACAATGTACCTTCTCAATTATTCAAAACATCAAGGTTATACGATCCTAAAATTTCTCTCATTATTAAAAGTTCCCTCAATTGAAAAAGTGTGCATACATTTGTAAATATTTTTACACCGCTTATACATCAACCTCATTCTCTTATTAAGCTTCAACGAATCAATTTGAGAGAATTTAGAATGTTTTTAGTACCCCCGATTTGAGGTATGTAACCCTTTTCATGCCTTTTTATACATTTATAGTTGTTGGGTAATGTTTGGAGAGTTTGTAATGGCTTTGGAAAGGTTTGGAGGCTTTTCTAGGGTTGCATGGTTTGAGAATGGTTTGGGGAAACCATGCAAAATCTCCAGGTAACTGTGAAACATGAGACATTGGGTTTTGCATGGTTTATGCACAGTTTGTCTAACCGTGTGAGGAGGTCATGTGGAGTACCCTTAGGGATAGTAGTTGTCTCACAGTTAGCACATAGGTTGACTAGTCTTGCAAGCTAACCCTGCGTGGAAATAAAAATAGGGTTTTTAAATTTTGGATCACTCGGGATTTTCCCCAAACACTTAATTTCTTCCCTAACTCAAACCCTACTCAGGATTCTTGGTTCTCAAGGGTTAAAGGGGATCTCCCACTCATTTTGGAACTGATTCAAATGTTTTTCAAGGTGTGGTGAGGTTATTCTCTTCTGGTAAGCCTTCCTTCTTGGTTCCTGACTTGGTTGGATTCATTAAAGAGGCACAGATGTCTGATTTTAAGTGTATAGTGATGAGGTCTAAACTCAATTGGGGGAGATTATTAAGGGCTAGGAACTGAATGGGAATTTAGTTTTGTGTTTTCGAAATCAGAAGGTTGTACTAGTGACTTGTTAGGAAGAAATTCTCAAGGATTATAATCATTCTAGATGGGAAACCCATCCTAGAATTCAGAAAATGTATAAGGCATTGCAATCACACGTTTGGTGGGGTGGTATGAAAAGAAAAGTGGAAGAGTTTGCTTCAAGATGCTTGAATTGTGAGCAAGTCAAGGCAGAGCATCAGCAGACGGTAGGTATGTTGTAATCTTTACCTATATTTATATGGATGTAGGAGCAGATAGTGATGGATTTTGTTACAGGTTTCCCAAGAATGTTTAGAAATCAAGATGTCATATGGGTGATAGTGTATTGTCTCACAAATTCGGTCCATTTCATTTCTATTCGTGATTATCATACGGTGGAGGATATGTCCAAAATCTATATCTAGGAGGTGGTAAAGAGGCATGGAGTTTTAGTTTCGATTATATCATATAGAGATCCAAGGTTTACATATCGATTTTGAAAATCCATACAGCAATCCCTTTGGACTCAGTTGACAACGAGTACGGCATATCATCCTTAGACGGATGGGAAATCCAGTAAGACTATAAAAACATTGGAAGATATATTATAGGCTTGTGTGATGGATTTTTGTGGGACATGCAAGGAGTACTTTTTGTTGGTGGAGTTCTCATATAATAACACTTATCAGGCCTCCATACACATGGCTCCGTTTGAAGCATTGTATGGGCATCTGTGTCAGTATCCACTTTATTGAGTGGAAACAAGTGAGACCTCGATGGTTGGGTCGAGCCTTTTCCAAGAGACTATGGAGAATATCAAGTTCATTATGAAGAAAATGGAGACATCTCAGAGTCATCAGAAAGTGTATGTCGACAAATGTCGACGACCATTTTCATTTGAGGTGAGTGATCATGTATTCTTGAGAATCTCTCATAGGTTTGGAAATCATCGGTTTGGAAACTAATGAATGTTATCTAAAAGGTATGTTGGGATTTTTGAGATAATTGATTAGGTTAGAGAGGTGGATTATCACTTGGATTTTCCAACATGGTTTAGTGAGGTTCACAATGTGTTTCATGTTTCTCAATTGAAGAAGTATTAGTTAAATCTTGACCATGTCATTTGATGGGATCATGTTGAGCTAGAGTCAGATGCTTCTTTGGTGCACCCGTCAGTCCAGAATGTGGATAGGAAAGACAAAGTCTTGTGTGGGAATAACATTGGTCTAGTTTGGGTTTTTTGGAAACGTGGTCAGATTCAGGAGGAGACTTGGGAGTAGGAGAAAGAGATGGTCGATCAATGGCTCGAGCTCTTCGGGAAAAGTGATGGTTCTCTACTTTCCGTGGATGGAATGTCCAATGGTGAGGAGAATTTAGTAACCCCAATTTGAGGTATTTAACCTTTATTTATGACTTTTTATGTGTTTAGAGTTATTGGGTAATGTTTTGGAGAGTATGGAATGATTTGGAAAGGTTTGTAAGATTTTTTAGGGCTGCATGTTTTGAGCACGGTTTGGGGAAACCATGCAGAATCTCTAAGAAACCGTGCAACATGAGATAGTGGGTTTCTCATGGTTTACGAATAGTTTTTCTATCCATATGAGGAGGTTGTGCAGAGTTCCCTTCGGAATAGTATAATTCACAAAGTTAGCACACAATTTGACTAACTGTGTGAGATAATCGTGTGCGACAATAAAATTATGGTTTTTAAATCCAGGATCAATCATGATTTCCCCAAAACACATAATTTATAACCCTACTTGGTATTATTGGTCCTCAAGGGTTAGATGGGATCTCCCACTCATTTTGGATGTGATTTGAAGGGTTTTCAAGGTGCGGTGATGGCAATTCTCTTCCGGTAAGTCATCCCTCTTTGTTCCATCTTGGTTTTCCTTAGATCTAGTTCTCTCTCTATCTTGGTTTTCTCGATCTACTTCTGTTGCATGTATATATAGGGGTTTTTTTTGCCTAAAATGATGATATTTTCGATTATTGATGTTAGGTAAAATGATTTATGGAGGTTTTGTAGAATTTTTACTCGGATTTGGTGTGTGGTTGTGTGGTGGGTCAATTTCACTGAAACCCTAAGGCAGGATTCTTCACTCTCATCTCTATTTTGATATAAATAGAAGTATTTAATTACAAATGAATTTAGTTTTGTTGAAATTGGTTGGGATTATGATGTGTGAAGAGTTTTTGGAACCTCTTTGTGATGCTTTGTGGATTTAGTGAAAAATGGGGGCTTGTTGTGTAATGTTCATTGTGTGAGATTTTAAAATGGTAATTCAAAAATCAGTGGGTTGGTTTGTTTTATAAAAAATGAGTTGCAAAAATAGTTTTTATAAAATGGGGTTTTTATTAAATTGAGATTGGTAATGAATGTGGAATAATGGTGTTTTCAATAAAGTGTGATGTTATTAAATAGTTTTGGTTTAAAGGGTTGTTTGGTTGGAAATTATTGACTTGGAACAATTGTTGATAAATATTGGTCTACATGATGTTGTAATCATTGTTTGTCTTGTTTTTATGGTTTCAAAATTTTTGGGGGATATGATTTGACAATGGTTGATTTAAATGTTGTGATTTTGGTAAATATTGAATGGCATGTGTTGGAAGGATGGTGGTCATGAATGTTGCACCATCAAGATGATGAACGTGAATGTTCTATCATCAAAGGGGAGGGTGATGGGCATGAATTCCCACACCATGAAAGAGACAGGTTTGGCCAGGAATGTGCCATCATTAATGTAACATTGAGATCATTTGAATTGTGTTGATGGTAATTGTTGTGTGGCACAATTGATTGTATGGCGGAGATGTGTATGTGGATATACAAGATGGAAGGGGTGATGACATGTTTAGGTTCTTTCCTTTGAATTGTGTGGAATTGGGTGAATTTCTTTGGGTAATTATGAGTTTGTATTATGGTTAATTGTTGAACTATTTAAATAGATTTATATAAATTGTTTTATATAAATTGTTTTATATAAATTGTGATAACACGTTCTATCCTAGTGGCATGTGTAGGGATGTCATTTGGGAAAAGGATACTGAGTATTCTTTACTCACCCCATTCTTTGGAACTGTGGTGATTTTGTAGGTGTTACCCACAGGACACAAGTAAAGTTAAAGCATCTCATTTCCTTCATAGTTCATCGTGATGCTTGGGCTATATTATGGTGCGTAGAGCATGGAGATTGGGGTGGAGTTATGGAGTTATGTCATAGTGGAATTGGATTTTATTGTTTAGTCTTCTGCTTGGTACTCTGATTATGGAACATTGTGGTTGAGTTGTATTGGTATATGGGAGTTGTTATGGAGTTGGTTGGGTTTCATGGTTGTTCCTTGGTAATGTGTTGCATTGGTTTACATTGTCAACATGCATCATATAGTTATAGTTGGTTATGCCTTGTATGGTTGGTCGGTTTATTCTAAGGGAAAATTGTTACCCAACTGTCCTTGAAGCCCTTAGTATTTATTGTCATCCTTTGGAACCTTTAGAACGTCTCCTAAGGCCAAATAGAATCTCACATGCTTCTCAAGAAAATAAGGAGGGGGCGGGACGTTATAATGTTACTAAATGATATTTCTTTATAAAATCCCAAATTTATTTATTTTTAATCTATTTTATTGATTACTAAATTTTAAAGTGATGTATTCGAGTCCCTTGCAAAAACCACTAAATGGAAAGGGATTTCTTCTCTTTGAGGTTCTTTTCTATAATCATTACAAATATAGGGTTGATTTTATTCTAGTTTATCACTATAACAAATTTAAAAGAAAGAGAGTTTATGTAACACCTTGAGGTTTTATATGTACATTTTTCCTTTGAAATAAACTTGAAGTATTCAATAGCTTATTTTACACAAAACTCCAGGTTTAAATTCTTCATGATATAGTATACCATTATAACTTCATCGTTAAATTAGTGGTATGAATATGGAAAAAAAATCATGAAAAAATACGTATAATGGATTTATATAATGAAAATGGATTAATTAATTCATAATAAATATGTTCTCAATTTTTAGAAAATTAATTTTATGCTTTAAAAATAAGTTTTCTTCAAGAATTTTTTATTTCATTTTTTCCGTGATTATTATAATTAATTTATTCCAAATATACAAATTTAATTATAAAAAAATAATTATTTTTTGAAATTATCATATAAAAATTATCGTAAGGATATATTTTTATTATTTTTCTAAAAATATTGTGTTTTTAGTAAAGAGTGAAAAAATACTAAATTTATAGAAAATTGTATTTTTTATTAATAATTTTAAAAATTACCATTTTTGAATTGATTATAAAATTTCATTACATCCGTTTTATTAAAAATATTCCAATTATTTTAATTTTATTTTACATTATTCTTAATTTGGGTATAAATAAATTTTTATACTAAAAAATTCATTCTTTGAGAAAACTATTCTCATTGTGTTTTCTAGGTTTTCTTAAATTAATTTTATTAAATTAAAGAAATTGAAGTTTAAAAAATTTAATTAATATTTTGAATAATAATGTTAAAATATTTTATTGATTCCACTTAAATTTTTAGTCATTATAAATTGTATCACTGGTAAAAATTCAATTACTACGATATGGGTTAAAACATGTTAAAAGGGTTAAATAGAAAATGGTAAGAGTTAAAATGACCTAAAAACATGTAAAAATCTATTTTATGGTCATATATTGACTCTATTTCATATCCTCTTTAAATATGGTTCATTTGGGATCCATTTTTCTTGAATAAGACATTAATATATTTTAGTATTTTGAAAACAAATCAAGGTTTGACCGCTCCCTCACTTATAAGAGGACACCATGTCTCCTCTCTTCTCCATACATAAATAGCCTCTTAGCTGAGAAAATTCCACCATAAATAATTTCCTAAAATCCATCACCATTTCCTATAGGTTTTGTTAACTATAATTCTTCCTAATAAGGATTTTGGTATAAACATAAGGAGGTTTTTCGAAGAAGTTGTATAGTTCTTAACCGAGCTCTCTCAATTTTATTTCTTCTTATACTTACTTTAAATATATTTTATCTATCATTACATGATAAATACAATATCATAAATTTAAATATTTTATTATGTTTATTTCACACCCTTTATTCATATCCTTCTCCAACAAATGGGAAATGAAGGCATCATTTGTGCATACGTGCAGACTACTGCCACGAGATGCGATGTATATCATTTTCCATCATAATAATTCATGGTTGGTTATTATGGTGGAATTAATGTTTATATATAATATTTATGAAAGAATTATTCTTATAAAATTATAATATCTTATCTACTTTGTTACCTTTCCAACAATCATAAAATGACAACGTCTCTCATTGTACTTTTCGATTATGACCACCATGAAGCGATGTGATTCATTTTTTATCACTGAATTATATTAATAGTTCTAAAAGAGTGTATATGATACTTATTTCATGATTAATATTATGTAGATGATCAAACCATGACCATGGTGAATGTATCATAACCCTCAAACCGAAACCTGAATGGAAAACAGACCAATTTTTACCTAAATGTTCATTTTTATGAAGAAATAGTTAATAAAAGGATGATAAGAATTTATAAAGGAATTATACATAGTATTTAATGTATGAATATGGTTCTATAATACATGATTATTAAATATATATTTATTATAAAGGATAATTTAACATTGAAAAACCTAGATGGAACTTGACATAAGGGAACTATTATACAATCTCATTTCTTTTCAGGGTTGTTTATATTAAATTCCCTTTGAGGAAAATTATACTATAATTATACTTTAAAACAAATTTAATTTATTCAACCTTGGTAATTAAAGGAATTTTATAGTAATAGTATCATTTTCCATTTTTACATAAAATAATCTGGATAATGTTTTAATGAAAACCTGACTTTATTTCCTCCTTAATATGATGTATTTTTATTTTATGTCCATGTTTTCATTAAAATGTTTTCAAAAATATTTCAAATATTCACCAATGATTGAATTAATTAATTTTTACCTATATTTTACTTTCTATTAAATGTTTTTAAAAGAATGTTTTTTTCTAAATGATGTACTTTTTACCAAAGGTGTGAACATAATCATTTTTTTAATGTATTCACATGAAAAACATTTCATTCCTTCATAAATACTCTTTTAATTTTATATTATTTTAAAATATTCCATTGTATTTTTCAAAGACAATTTTTCCACTAATATTTAAGAATTTTTTTGATTTTAAATATGTTTTCTCAAAATAAAAAGGGTATTTTCCCCCTTTAATATTTCTATGATATTATAAGGGTCTTTTCATCTATGAAAACATTCTTTGATAATGATTATACTTCACTGGGGGAATGATCCAATGATATCATCCCTATTCTTTATATTTATTATTTTTGAATATGATGATGAAATCTTGATAAAACCAGTTTACTTTTCCAATATGAAGAAAAGATAAATGTTTTCATGAAATTATTGAATGCATATAAATCAATAATGATTATATGAAAAATTGGGTTTGTTACAAATATCTTGTTTATTGGGAAATGTGATATTGATATCTCATGATGTGGTAATGATGAGAGTGGAAATTATTAAGAATATATTTTTCACATATTGATGTGTGGGTATTATTGCTTCTAACTACGTTCACAAGATTATGCATGGTCATAATAGTAAATGGATATGTTCAAATTTTAATATGTGAGTATCATTTATTCTATAAATACTCACAATATTATGAGTGTACATGATTGAAAATATCTAGGTTCATAGGATTATGATTTCCTAAACTTAGGATGCCACATGCTTATGTTATGACTAATTAATGATGATTACAACTTTGACACTCATATTGATCAGTTTTTGGTTATGAATTCATTTTTTAGTTTATAATATAATTTTTCTAGGTATGAATATTTTTTATTATATTATCATACCATTATTATCCTCATATTCTCTCTTATGATTGATATCTCAAATTTTTACCCTTACTAATCATCTGATCTCACCTCTTCTTGTGTTTTAATTTTCCCTAGGATATAAAGAAGGGTATTAGGTATAATGAGTCCATAGGGGTATATTATGTAAAGAATGATGTTAGAGATGATGAGTATTTAATGTAAAAAAGATATTTAAATATCTAATCTCAAATTACACTGAACCTATATCATTCTTAGGAATGTTTAGTGGGTATATATATTGAATATTCATTAAAAAGATGTAATATTTTTGTTTGTAATGCTTTGGTCTACATGGTTGGTATCAAATTAGGATTTAGTTTTTTTAAGTGGTTTATGGGAAACATGATTATTGAACATAATAAACCCTAGGGTAAACATAAAGTGATATAGGATGAACCTAAAGTGGAATAGGTTAATAAGAAGCTATCATAAATTCGGATATCTCAGGAATTATTTTCTTATGATTTATTTCTATATTTTTGTTGTTCAATATTTATGTTAGATTCTTTTGGTTTTAGTCAATATTTGGAACCAAAAGGGATCATGTGAACAACTAATGTGGTTGAAAATGAAATCACCATCCTCAAATGAAACAAATTGGATTAGGAGATATGATGTAATATATTATGACTATTATCTCCTATAACTCTCAATATATGAGCAATAACAAAACCATGTTGAGATTATGAATGGAAAAATGAGGGATAAATATGTTATTAAGTCTTCTACATGACAATATCCACCCTCCATCTATGGTTCTTATGATTCACTAGATTCTGTCCAATGGATCAATGTGATGGAAAATATATTTTAGATTCTTCAATGCTTGGACCATGAGAAATTTTTCTTAGTAGTCTATCACTTGGAAGTTGAAACTGATCAATAGTGGACTCTTATCAAGAACATGAGTTAAGTGGAAGAAATGAATTATATATAATGATAGGATTTAAATATGGTATTTATCAATAAATAAATTCCTCAAACTCTTCATACAAATATGTAAAGGGACTTTCTTATATGAAACTAAAGGATGATGAATACATTAGTACATATGAAGAAAACATAATAAGAATTTAAATGTACTCCTATATCTTTATTATCGACCATGTGAGAAAAAATGAATGATTTTTGAGAGATCTAAAAAATATTTTTTTGAAATTTTATATCCATAAGTGACTTTTATAACTATGAAGAAATCATCCAATGTTCTATGAAAGTAGAAACGGAGTGTGAGAACACCCTTTATTCTTTTTGTTTTCATGAGAAAAAGAAAAATATGGAACTTCATGGAAATGTGATCTATAAATCTAGTGAAGGAAATAAATTCCATCCACCTAAATAGAAAAAAACGGAAATAATCTATGAAATTATAAAATATGAACTAGGAAATGCTTTAATTGGGCAATGGATTTTGTAACACCCTACGATTTTGTGAAATATTTTTTTTCAAATTAATTTAATCTTTTTGATATTTTTCATTTCCCGCAACACTAAATATATCTTTTCTTTTAATAAAACACCAAGTTATTCTTTATTTTTAAACTACCATGTTAATCTTTCTTCATACACTACACCAAGATAAGATTGTTCTACATGCAAAACTAAGTTAGCTTATATTACCCAGAAGACTAATTTTTATCACCTTTTAGTAATGCACATGGTTTTAGAACTAAATTTTGACACATTTAAAAATTTTATTTGTCAAAATTAAATTAATTTCTGAATTTTGAGTGTCAAAATTATCTTAGGGGGGATTTTTCGTATTTTTTAAGAAGTTTCTTTTTTTATGAATAGTGAAAAATAAAGCATTTTAATTAAAAATTTCTTTTTATTTTAAATAAATATTATTGTTAAATTATATTTTAAATTTTTTCTAGAGTTACCATATATAAATTATATATATATATATATATATATCCAATTTATTTCATTGGAATTATTTTTTTATTTAATTTAGATATAAATACTTAATGTACTTTTTAACATTTCACATTACAAACCTATTTTCTCACCACATCTATGATATTAGCTTTAAATTTAATCTAACCACTTATGTGAATTGAATTTTGAAATCCAGACATAAACGGTTATAATTAGTATAATATTTATATTCTAATAAAATCAATAATTTTTAAATATTGGCCTTCATTCTGGATATAATCAATTGAGGGTCAAGAAGGAGGATATATAGAATAAAACTTTCTATGTGAGGTATGGTCTTTATGAATTTATTGTAATGCCATTTGGATATACCAATACTCCCACCATCTTCATATTTCTAATGAAGATAGTAAATATAGTTACCTTTATTATTTTGTGGTAGTCTTTATAGATGATGTTCTTATATATTAAAAAGGAAAGGAAGAGCATAAATATAATTTGAAGATTTTGTTGATGTCCCCAAGGAATGAAATTTTTTATGAAAAATTTTCCATGGGTGAATTTTAGACACATAAGGTTTCATTCATGGGTAATAAAATCTCTAGTAAGGGTATATTTGTAGATCATTCGAAGATATAAGTTATTGCCCAATGGTCCATAGCAACCATTGTGACTGAGATCTATAGTTTTTTTAGATTTTTAGTATATTATTGATGTTTGGTGAAGAATCTATCATGGTTATCTAAACCTCTAACCAAGTTGAAATGTAAGGGCGCTAAGTTCCTTTTGATAGATGAATTCGAGGAAAACTTTCAAGGAGCTAAATGGATGGTTTTTTAGTGCACATGTGCTCACACCGCCCTATAGTGGAGAAGGGTTTGTGATCTATAGTGATTCATCAAATAAGAGAATATGATCCGTCCTTATGAATAATGAAATAGTGATAGATTATACATCACATCAATTGAAAATTAATGAGAAAAAATACACAACTTATGATTTTGACCTGGACGCGGTCTCTTTTTTATTGTAAATATGAATGTTTTATCTTTATGGTGAAAGGTGTGATATATATAAATGTCATAAAAGATATATTTATACATTCACACAAACAAATATGAATATTCACCAAAAGAGATGGTTAAAATCAATTCAACTTTGTGACTACTTGATGCACTACCTCCCTAGGAAGGTGAACAAGGTGGTTGATGCTCTAAGTTAGAAATAACTTGCTAGTTTTTCTTTGATGATAACTGAATGAGATCCAATATTTATTGATTTTAAAAAGATATATCAGTAAATCATAAGGAAGGGAGAAAGAGCTTGTCTTTCTTAGATGAATTTTCAATAATTCATCCATTTGAGGATTAAAGAGGTGCACTAGTAAGATGTGGAACTGTAGAAGAAGGTGATTAATGTTCCACATTTCAACAATGATTTTTATGGAATGATATGCTTTAGGAATAGAGTATGTGTACTATCAATACTAGATCTGAATAATGAGTTTTTGGTTGAAGCTCACTGTTCATCATTCTTTGTTCATTTTGAATGTATGAATATTTATAAAGATTTGAAAAATTATTTCTGGAGGACAACATGAAAAGGGGTATTATAGAGCATGTATTTTGATGTCTGGTGTGTCATAATGTTAAAGAAGAGAGACAAAAGTCTAAAGAGATGTTACAACCATTACCCATTCCGAATAGAAATGGGAAAACATCAAAGTGGATTTCATCATTAGACTTCTGAAAACATCTAAAGGGAATAGAGATATCTAGGTTTTAGTCGATATACTTATGAAGTCCACACATTTCATTTTAATATGAGATGATTTCACGCTTGATTATATTTCCAAGATATACATAAATTAAGTGTTATGAAATCATGGAGAACCATATTCTATTATTTATAATCAGGATCTCCAGTATACGTCAAATTATTAGAGTAGTATTAAGTTAACATTAAATACAAAGTTGAACTTTAACATTGCATATCATCCTCAGATATATGATAAATTTGAGGGGACCATTCCAAACCTAGAAATTATACTAAGTACCTGTTCAATTAATTTTAAAGGTTTTTGTGATTAAAACATTCTATTGGTGGAACTTTATTAAAAAAAGGTTTCACTTGGGCATTCAGAAGTCTCCTTATGAATCACTCAATGGTTGGAAGTGCATAACTCCAACACGATAGGATGAAGTTGGAGATAGAAATCTATTGGGGTTTGATTTATCTAAGTGTCGATATAGCCATCCATAATCTTGGTTAGAATCGAACCATAGTTCAAAGTGCTTGACCAACCCTAGTTGGGGTGCTTTCAATTATCGGGGAATTCTAATTCAAGGTTTTGGGTTGACTTGACTTGGTTCACATCAAGGGTTGACTACCACAATAGGACTTGGTGTGACCAAGAGGCAAAAGTTGAGTAAATCCAAAATAAAAGGATTTTAGGATTGGGGAGTCCCCTCAACGGATCAAAGAGGTGCGAGTTAATGCAGTTTTCATTTGGAATGCCTACCTAAGACCCTTCAAGTTTCTTGACCAACCCAAGTTGGGGTAATGTGAAGGGCAATATGGATCCTTGCCACTAGAATATTCAAACAACATAATATTTTGAAGTCAATGGTGAGGGTTATTGGATTTCGATAAAATAGTGGGAGACTAATAAGTATTAATTTATTTATTTTTCTTAGTTTTATAAAGTACTAAAACCTTTTCCCATATTAATTTGTAGAAACGACAAGAAAAATGACTTCAAACATATCATTGTGAACCATACTTGAGAAGAAAAATCTTCTCACCGACACCAATTTCCTAGATTGGCTGAGGCGTTTATGCATTATCCTTTGCCACGAGAGGAAATTGTATGTGCATGAAGAGCATGTACTATTTTCTCCTAAGAAAGAGGCTTGTGATGAGGAAATATCTATCTATGTGAAACATATAAATGATGCCACAGATGTCCAATGTTTCATACTATCGGCCATGTCTAATGAGCTCTTGAAGAAACATGAAAACATGGACGCGTATAACATGATGTCTCACCTTAAGGATCTCTACCAAGAGAAGCCGAGACAAGAAAGATATGATATCTCCAATGCTTTGTTTACAACTAAACTTGGAGAGTCTGCGCTAGCTGGGCCTCATGTAGTCAAGCTTATTGGCTACATTGAACATCTAGAAATCTTAGGGATTAAATTCTCGAATGATTTGCGTACAAATCTCATCCTATCATCACTGTCCAAGGCCTTCTCTAGCTTCATTGTAAATTATAACGTGGGAAACAATGAGAAGAGTCTATTAGAACTTCTGACCTTAATTCGCCAGGTAGATAACGGCATGGGGTGTAACAAACCCGCAGTCCTTATGGTGAATAAGAAAAGGAAGGACAAGGAAAAGGGGCTAAAGACTTACAAACAGTCTGAAGCCCCCTGAACACCATCCCTCCAAGAAGGGGGAGATCCATAGGCAGGTCAAGGAATGAGATGCAATATGTTTTTCATGTGGCAAGAAAGGCCATTGGAAGAGGAACTGCACTCAGAAGTGTGGGAATTCGAAATGTGCGTTCGTTATCGAGTGTAATTGTTCCCTTTCTACACATTGGTATTAGATACAACTTGTGGGGCTCACATATGTATTCAAATGTAGGAACCAAGTAGATTTAGAAAGATTTCCAGATGAGAGGTGGATCTTCGAGATGACAGTGGTGCAAGGCTGACTGTGTTGGCTATTGGCGATTACCACCTCTCATTGCCAACTGAGATGATTTTGGTTTTACATAACTGTTATTATGTGCCTAGTGTTACTAAGAACATAATTTCTCTATCTTGTTTGGATATGGATGGATTTATTTTCAGGTTCGTAAATAAGGGTTGTCTCTTTTATAAGAACAACGTATGTTATGGTATGACACATTTAAATAATGGTTTGTATGTATTAAATTATGAAAACCAAGTGTTGAAAATTGATAACGAAACAAACTCACAGGACTCATACATCACACCATTGTGGCATCACCGTCTCGGTCATGTAAACGAGAAGCACTTGAAAAAGCTCTGCCAAGATGGTTATTTGGACTCTACTGAGCTAAAACCACTTGATAGATGGCATGCTTGTTTACAAGTAAAAATCACCAAGTCGCCCTTCGGTGGACAAGTTGAAAGGGCCACAGAGCTTCTAGGATTGGTGCACACGGATGTGTGTGGACCATTTCTAGTAGAAGCTAGAGGTGGATATTCTTACTTCATTACTTTTACTGATAATTTGAGTATATATTTCTATGTCTACTTAATGAGGTATAAGTCAGAATACTTAGAGAAATTTAAGGAATTCAATAATGAAGTAGAGAATCATCTTGATAAGAAGATAAAGAAACTTTGATCAGATCGAGGTGGAGAATATCTGAACCAAGAGTTCATTGATCTTCTATGGGAGTCTCAGATTCTATCTCAGCTCACTTTTCTTTATACACCACAGTGGAATGGTGTTAGTGAAAGGATTAACCACACCTTGTTGGACATGGTGAGGTCGATGATGAGTCATGCAGATCTTACAATATCCTTTTGGGGATATGCATTACAAACTATCGCATACACATTAAACCGAGTACCAACTAAGGCAGAAAATGGAATTCCCTCCGAGTTATGGAATGGAAAGAAACCCATTTTGTTGCATACACATGTCCCATTTTGTTGCATACACATGTATGGGGATGCGATACATTTGTTAAGGACTTCTCAGGCAACAAAATAGCACCCTGGGGAATGAGGTGTATCTTTATAGGATATCCCAAGGAGAAAAAGATATTACCTATATAACCCTCAAGACTATAAAGTGATTGTCTCCAGACAAGCCTTCTTTATTGAGAGGGAGAACATCCTCAAAAGGGATTGTGGGAGTAAGATTGACTTCGATGAAGTTGATGCTCAAGATACATAGGAGTTAGTACAGGAACAAGTTCCACATGTCCCTATGGAAGAGGTTCCGGAAACACATGTATTGCTTAGGAGCTCAAGATATGTAAGGGAATTAGAGAGATTTGGTTTCCTAGTCACTGAGGACAAAGAATCATTATTGTTGGACAATGATGAACCTCTCTCCTACAATGAAGCAGTTGAAATCATAGAAGCTAGAATATAGCTAGAAACTATGAATTCTGAGATGGATTCCATGTATCCGAACCAAGTCCGGGTTCTGGTCGATGAGCCAGTTGATGTAAATCCAGTTGGATGCAAATGGGTATTCAAGAGAAAACTGGACATGGAAGGTCAAGTTAGCACCTATAAAGCAAGACTAGTGGCTAAAGGATTCAGAAAACGTCAAAGAATTGACAATGATGAAACCTTCTCGCCAGTTGTCATGTTTAAATCCATAAAAATCATACTTTCCATAACAGCTTACCATGACTACGAGATTTGGAAAATGGATGTCAAAACATCATTCTTTAACGGGAACCTTTATGAAGATGTCTATATGACACAACCAAAAGGGTTTGTGACACCAGGTGAAGCCAAATGGGTTTTCAAGTTGCAGAAATCTATTTATGGATTAAAGCAAGCATCTAGGTCATGGAACATTCGATTTGATGAAGCCCAAAAGGAATTTGGTTTCATTAAGAACGAATGTGATCCATGTATTTATAAGCAGTTTAATGGGAATGTGATTGTTATCCTAGTAGTATATGTTGACGACATATTGCTTATTGGAAACGATGTACCAGTCTTGCAGTCAGTTAAGGACTGATTGACCAAGTGTTTCTCCATGAAGGACTTGGGTGAAGCAGCCTACATTCTAGGGACAAACATCATTCATGATAGATCCAAGAGTCTTCTTGGACTAAGCCTGGGTACATACATTGATCAGATACAAAAGATATTTAGTATGGAACAATCCCAGAGGGGATTGGTTCCAGTGTCACATGGCCTACATCTTTCTAATAAAATGTGTCCTCAGACACAACAAGAGAAAGATAGAATAATTAAGATCCCATACGCTTCAGCTATAGGATCCATCATGTATTCCATGTTATGTACCAGGCTTCATGTTCCCTATGCACTGAACATGGTAGGCATATATCAAGCAGATCCAAGAGAACAACATTGGACTATTGTTAATACTATCCTTAAGTATCTGAGAAGAACTAAGGATATGTTCCTGGTGTATGGAGGAGACGAATAAATTGTCATCAGAGGGTTTTCTTATGCTAGTTTTCAGACAGATTAGAACGATCTAAAGTCGCAATCTAGATATGTTTTCTGTCTCAATGGAGGAGCTGTGAGCTAGAAGAGTTCAAAGAAGCCAGTTTCCACTGATTCTACTGCTGAGTACAAATATATAGTGTCTTCTAATGCAGTCAAGGGAACCGTCTGGATTTGGAACATTGTCTAGGAGCTTGATGTGGTGCATAACAGTAAAGATCCTATCATGTTGTATTGTGATAATATTTCAATGGTGGCTCTTGCAAAAGAACAAAGGTCACATCAACGGACAAAGTACATACTCCATAAGTAGCACCTCTTGAGGTATTTCTATCAAAGTGGTGAAGTTGTAGTGAGCAGAGTGTCCACGGAAGAGAATGTGGCGGACCCCATTACTAAAGTTCTATCTCAGCAGAAGCATGAATATAATGTGAGAGCTAGTGGGTTAAAGGTTGTTAATAGTTGACTCTGGTCCAAGTGGGAGTCTGTTGGAGTTGGTGGTCTATAACCAACTACTTAGTACTTTATTCATTAATAAATACCTTATCACATCTTGATTGTTCTTCTGCAAGACAATTCTTGTGATAATGTCCTAAGGACTGCTGTTGCATTAATGGGTCATAGAAGATCCCTGCTATGATGAGAACCCGGAAGTGCCATAACGTTATTCTTGAATATATGTTCTATGGTTGGAATATGTTATTTGAAGGACACAAATAATACAATCCATTTGGGGTGAGAACTCAAAAAACATTGAGGCACCTTCTCATGGTGTGCACCCTTGGTAATATTCAGTAGGATATTATGAGAATAAGACCCGCCAGTAGGAAATCCACATTTCATAGTGTCATTGGATGTTCCTATCTACGAACTTGTGTATTGGTCCTTAGACTTTATGATTATTAGTAATGGGTATTACAACTTGTGCACTTAGATGTATTGATGAAAACTGTGACAACACACTGTTCGTAGCGAGGTAGGATATGTTGGGTGTGTCACGAGTGATACTGCATTAATAGATAACGTGAGAAAGCATTTGTCCCTTCTGTTCCATAACGGAAGTAGATATATCAGGCCCTTTGATGGAATTGATATAGCCTAAATAAATCCATGACCATGGTAAGGTATGGGCGAGTTCAATTCCCGGAAGTCAAAGAAAGAATAATCGAGCACATGGGTTGATGACACTAGCATGCAACCCTCTTGATTAGAGATATTGAGACAAAGGTATTAAATTACACGGTAAGAGTTCGTATGAGGTGACACGTCAATGCGGCATCAACTTCTTTCTCTTGGGTGCCTTGACCCTTTCCTATATAGTAATCTTGGACTTTAGGCAAGCCCGCCTAATGCCACCGAGAAACAGGCCTACAGGGTCACACGCTAAGTATATCCAAGTATCTCAAGTAGAATAAAGATTATTCCCGTATGTGGTTTAATAATTATTCAAGGAAGACTAAATCATTTTAATTTTTTAGGAAGAATAAAATGAAAAACAAGATATTCATGTCGTGTACATTGAATGTACACGCCGTGTAGTTTTCATTTTGGAATGGAAATGAAAAACAAGTACACGCCGTGTATTAATCATTACACACCGTGTAGTTTTTCCAGTGGGGATTTTGAAGAAATAATATTGTTTTATTAAATGATATTTATTATAATCTATGTGGGTGCATATCAAGGAATTAATGATTCGACATGGGGGTTTTCAATAAGAGTTAATGAAATAAATAAAACACGTAACATGTTTATTTATTATCATAACTCTATAACCTCAAACCCGATTATAAAGATCCTCACAACCCCAACACTTTTCCATGAATCGTTATGCATAAAAATTCTAGAAAATTATCTCATGGCTGAGAGAACTCCTTCCTCCAAGAATGCTCTCAACCAACTGTTTTTTAGTTTGATTACATGAATGTACACTTATTATATACTGTTCATTGTTCTTCATGACTATAATATAATAATATCCTGGAATATTTGTTGCATTGATAAGGTCATGGCAGATCCCCACAATGATGAGAACTCTGAAATGCTATAACAATATTCTTAAATAATGTTCTACGATTGGATGACATACTATGATAGGACACATAGTACACAGACCGTCATGTGCGAGTACTCGTAAGAAGATGAGACTCTCTCTCATGGAGTTCTCACTTGATAATCTCCAAGATGGGAGATTATGAGAACAGACCTGCCAGTAGTAATTCCGCATGTCTTGGTGTCATCATACATTGCTATCTATGAGTGTGTGTAATGGTCCTTAGACTGGAACATTATCATTAACTCATGTCATGACTCGCACACTTAGATTTGCTGATGAAAACCATCACGAAGAGACTTGGCGAGAAGTATGGTATGTTGGGTGCATCAGGGATGACATGTTGTTAACGGATAAGTCGAGGAATGATTTGTCCATTCTATATTTATGGAAGTAGATATCGCGGGCCCTTTGATTTAAATATAATTATCGCACAAATTCCATGGCCATGGTGTCATGACGAGTTTATTTCTAGAAGTCAAAGAATGAAAGATCAAGAATATAGGTTTATTATACTGTCATGAAACCTTCTTGATGAGATATGGAGATAAAGGGATTGAATTACATAGTAAGCGTTCGTATGAGGTGACACATCAATGCGGCATCAACTTATTTCTCTTGGGTGTCTTGACCTATTGGTAGACAGTAATCTTGGACTTTAGGCAAGCCTACCTAATGCCAATGAGAAAGAGGCCTAGAGGGTCACACACTAAGTGTGTCCAAGTATCTTAAGTAGAATAAATATTATTCCCGTATGTGGTTTAATAATTATTCAAGGAAGACTCAATCGTTTTAATGATGGAGGAAGAATAAAATGAAAAACAGGATATAAACGTTGTGTACATTGAATGTACACGCCGTGTAGTTTTCATTTTGGAAAGGAAATGAAAAACAAGTACACGCCGTGTATTAATGATTACACGCCGTGTAGTTTTTCCAGTCGGGATTTTGAGGACATAATATTGTTTTATTAAATGATATTTATTATAATCAGTGTGGGCTCATGTAAAGGAATTATTTATTCGAAATGAGGGTTTTCAATAAGAGATAATGAAATAAATAAAATGCTTCACACGATTATTTATTATCATAACTTTATAACCACACACCAGATTATAAATATCCTCACAACCCCAACACATTTCCCTGAATCTTTTTGCACAATAATTATGGAAAATTCTCTCAAGGACAAGAGAACTCCTTCCTCCAATAATGCTCTCAACCAACTTTTTTTTACATTGATTACATGAATGTACACTTATTATATATTGTTCATTGTTCTGCATGACTATAATATAATAATGTCATGGAATATTTGTTGTTTTGATAAGGTCATGGAAGATCCCCGCTATGATGAGAACCTTGAAATGCTATAATAATATTTTTAAATAAAGTTCTACGGTTGGATGACATACTATGATAGGACACATAGTATACATATCGTCATGTGATAGTACTCATAAGAAGATGAGACTCTCTCCCATGGAGTTTTCACATGATAATCTTCAAGATGGGAGATTATGAGAACAGACCCGCCAGTAGCAATTCTGCATGTCTTGGTGTCATCAGACATTTCTATCTATGAGCGTGTGTAATGGTCCTTAGACTGGAAGATTATCATTAACTCATTTCATGACTCGCGCACTTAGATTTGCTGACGAAAACCATCACGAAGAGAGTTGGTGGGAAGTAGGGTACGTTGGGTGCGTCATGGATGACATGTTGTCAATTGATAAGTCGATGAAGGATTTGTCCCTTCCATATTTATGGAAGTAGATATCTCGGGCCCTTTGATTGAAATAGAACTTTCGAACAAATTTCATGACCATGGTGTCACGACGAGTTTATTTCTGGAATTCAAAGAATGATAGATCAAGCATATAGGTTTATGACACTTCCATGAAACCTGCATGATGAGATATTGAGACAAAGGGATTGAATTACACAGTAAGCGTTCGTATGAGGTGACACGTCAATGTGTCGTTAACTTCTTTCTCTGGGGTGTCTTGACCTATTGATAGACAGTAATCTTGGACTTTAGGCAAGTCTGCCTAATGCCAATGAGAAGGAGGCCTAGAGGCTCACACACTAAGAGTATCCAAGTATCTCAATTAGAATAAATATTATTCCCGTATGTAGTTTAATAATTATTCAAGGAAGACTAAATCGTTTTAATGTTGGAGGAAGAATAAAATGAAAAACAAGATATACACGCCATGTATATTTAATGTACACGCCATGTAGTTTTCAATTTGGAAAGGAAATGAAAAACAAGTACATGCCGTGTATTAATGATTACATTCCGTGTAGTTTTTCCAGTCGGGATTTTGAGGAAATAATATTACTTTATTAAATGATATTTATTATAATCAGCATGGGAGCATGTCAAGGAATTAATGATTTGACATGAGGGTTTTCAATAAGAGTAAATGAAATAAATAAAACACATAACACGTTTATTTATTATCATAATTCTATAAACTCAGACCCGATTATAAATATCCTCACAACCCCAACACTTTTCCATGAATCGTTGTGCAGAACAATTCTGGAAAATTCTCTCAAGGCCGAGAGAACTCCTTCCTCCAAGAACGCTCTCAACAAACTGTTTTGTACTTTGATTACATGAATGTACACTTATTATATATTTTTCATTTTTCTACATGACTATAATATAATAATGTACTGGAAAATTTGTTTCATTGATAAGGTCATGATAGATTACCTCTATGATGAGAACCTTGATATTCTATAACAATATACTTAAATAAAGTTCTACGGTTGGATGACATACTATGATAGGACACATAGTATACAGACCGTCATGTGTGAGTACTCGTAAGAAGACGAGACTCTCTCTCAGGTAGTTCGCACTTGATAATCTCCAAGATTGGAGATTATGAGAACAAACCCTCTAGTAGCAATTCTTCATGTCTTGGTGTCATCTGGAATTGCTATCTATGAGCGTGTGTAATGGTCCTTAGACTGGAAGATTATCATTAACTCATTTCATGACTTTTGCACTTAGATTTTCTAATGAAAACCATCACGAAGAGAGTTGGAAGGCAGTATGGTACGTTGGGTGTGTCATGGATGACATGTTGTTAATAGATAAGTCGAGGGCGGATTTTTCCCTTCCATATTTATGGAAATAGATATCTCGGTCCCTTTGATTGAAATAGAATTGTCGCACAAATTCCATGGCCACGGTGTCATGACGAGTTTATTTCTAGAAGTCAAAGAATGACAGATCAAGCATATAGGTTTATGACACTGCCAAGAAACTTGCTTGATGAGATATAGAGACAAAGGTATTGAAT
Organism: Viscum album; assembly: GCA_963277665.1. Lineage (NCBI taxonomy): Eukaryota > Viridiplantae > Streptophyta > Magnoliopsida > Santalales > Viscaceae > Viscum > Viscum album. Next base: position 1,008,148,960 of record OY728134.1, read on the forward strand.
TACACAGTAAGTATTCATATGAGGTGAAACATCAATGCGGCTTCAACTTCTTTCTCTTGGGCATCTTGACCTGTTTCTATATTGTAATCTTGGACTTTAGTAAAACCTGCATAATGCCAACGAGAAAGAGGCCTAGAGGGTCAAACACAACACACTAAGTATATCCAAGTATCTCAAGTAGAATAAAGATTATTCTCGTATGTGGTCTAATAATTATTCAAGAAAGACTAAATCATTTTAATGTTGGAGGAAGAATAAAATGAAAAACAAGATATACACATTGTGTACATTGAATGTACACGCCGTGTAGTTTTCATTTTGAAAAGGAAATGAAAAACAAGTACATGCCATGTATAAATGATTACAAGCCATATAGTCTTTCCAGTCGAGATTTTGAGGAAGTAATATTGTTTTATTAAATGATATTTATTATAATCATCATGGGAGCATGTCAATGAATTAATGATTCGAAATGGGGGTTTTCAATAAATGTTAATGAAATAAATAAAATGTGTAACACGTTTATTTATTATCATAACTCTATAACCTCAAACCCGATTATAAATATCATCATAACCCCAACACTTTTCCCTGAATTGTTGTGCACAATAATTCTTGAAGATTATCTCAAGGCTGAGGGAAACCCTTCCTCCAAGAACGCTTTCAACCAACTATTTTGTACTTTGATTACATGAATGTGCACTTATTATATATTGTTCATTGTTCTGGATGACTATAATATAATAATTTCTTAGAATATTTGTTGAATTGATAAGGTCATGGAAGATCCCCGCTATGATGAGAACCTTGAAATGCTATAACAATATTCTAAAATATATTTCTACGGTTGGATGAAATACCATGATAGGACACATAGTATACAGACCGTCATGTGCAAGTACTCATAAGAAGATGAGACTCTCTCTCATGGAGTTCACAAAGGATAATATCCAAGATGGGAGATTATGAGAATAGACCCGCCAGTAGCAATTCTGCATGTCTTGGTGTCATCGGACATTGCTATCTGTGAGCATGTGTAATGGTTCTTAGACTAGAAGACTATCATTAACTCATGTCATGACTCGCGCACTTATATTTGCTGACGAAAACCGTCATGAAGAGAGTTTTCGGGAAGTAGGGTACATTGGGTGTGTCACAAATGACATGTTGTTAATGTATATGTCGAGGAAGGATTTTTCCCTTCCATATTTAAGGATGTAGATATCTCAGGCCCTTTGATTGAAATAAAACGGTCGCACAAATTCCATGGAAATGGTGTCACGATGAGTTTATTTCTAGAAGTAAAAGAATGACAGATCAAGCATATAGGTTTATGACACTACCATGAAACCTACTTGATGAGATATTAAGACAAAGGTATTGAATTACATAGTAAGTGTTCGTATGAGGTGACACGTCAATGTGGCGTCAACTTCTTTCTTCTGGGTGTCTTGACCTATTTCTAGATAGTAATATTGGACTTTAGGTTAAGCCTGCCTAATTACAACGAGAAAGAGGCCTAGAGCGTCACACACTAAGTGTATCCAAGTATCTCAAGTAGAATAAAGATTATTCCCACACATGGTTTAATAATTACTCAAGAAATCCTAAATCGTTTTAATTTTGGAGGAAGAATAAAATGAAAACAAGTACAGGTCGTGTATTAATGATTACACACCATGTATTTTTTATTTTGAAAACAAGTACACGCCGTGTATTAATGATTACACACTGTGTAGTTTTTAACGAAAAAAAGTACACGCCATGTATTTATGATTACATGCCGTGTAGTTTTTTCAGTCGAGATTTTGAGGAAATATCGTTTTATTAAATGATATTTATTATAATCAATGTGGGCGCATGTCAGGGAATTAATGATTCGACATGGGGTTTTCAAAAGAGTTGATGAAATAAATAAAACATGTAACGTGTTTATTTATTGTCATAACCCTACAATCTCAAACCCGATTATAAATATCCTCACAACCCCAACTCTTTTCCTAAGAATCGTTGTGCACAATAATTCTGGAGAATTCTCTCAAGACTGAAAGAAATCCGTCCTCCTAGAACCCTCTCAAGACTGAGAGGGATCCACCTCCATCGGATCAAGGCGATCTAAGGCGGACAACGCAAGCAAAGGCTTCTCCACACTAGCACCCAGAGATTCATTTGGCGACGTCCAGAGATTCATGGTGCACGTGTGGATCATCGCTAGTGTAATTATACACTTGGATTCTATGACGCAATGACAAATCACATCAGAACGTGATCAGAAATATCAACGAAGAATGAACGCCATAAAAGGTAATTCTTCTCAATTAATTAAATTAATTATAATCAACCCGTGATGATCCTTCCTTTATGGTTCGGGGACTTTTCTTCTTCTTTGTCTATTTCTATGATTCGATCCGTGGAGACTAGCTTTTATCGTTGTATTGATCCCAAATTGATCATTGCAAATGACAAAAATCCAAGTGGGCACATCCACCCACGAGCTTCCGCTGTTCCCGAGACCTTCAAATGGTATCAGAGGAGGTCACAATGTTGATTATAGTTATTTAATTTTTGTTGATAATTTATGCATTTATATTTGATTCAATATAAGATAAATCATTCTATAAAACTGAATGAATGTGATCTGTTCTTCCTCCTTCATTTCTAGACTGACATCACAGAAACAAACTTTTAATTTTGATTTTGATTAAATTAAAAAAGAGGAACTCATCCAGAGGAGCTGCTATTTCTGTCTGTACAACACAAGAATACACGGCGTGTAGTGAAAACTACATGCCGTGTACTTAGCTTCAACAAACCGGTACTGGTCCACCAAACCACGCCGTGTGAATTGAGTATACCTATGTATTTATTACACCGAGTTGACTAGAAATGAACGATGCGTGGGAACCAGAATACACGGCGTGTATGTTGAATCAACACGCCGTGTAGTCCGATCTGGCCCAAGTGAAACCGTATTGATTCAACATACACGCCATGTATTCTGGTTCCCACACGCCGTTCATTTCTAGTCAACATGGTGTAATAAATACTTAGGTATACTCAATTCACATTATGTGGTTTGGAAGACCAGTACCAGTTCATTGAACCTAAGTACACGGCATGTAGTTTTCACAACACGCCATGTATTCTTGTGTCGTACAGACAGAAAGAGCGACTCTTTCGGATGAGTTCTCATTTTTAATTTAATCAAAATAAAAATTAAAATTTCCTTTCTGTGATGTGAATCGAGAAACAAAGAGGAAGAACAGATCTCGTTCATTCAGTTTTATGAAATGATTTATCTTGAATTTAATCAAATATAAATGCACAGATTATCAATGAAATTTAAATAACTATAATCAACATTGTGACATGCTCTGATACCACTTGAAGGTCCCAGGCATAGAGGAAGCTCATGGGTGGATGTGCCCACTTGGATTTTTGTCATTTGAAGTGATTAATCCGGGATCAATACGATGATAAACGCCAGTCTCCACGAATTGAATCACAGAAATAGACAAAGAAGAAGAAAAGTCCCGGAACCATAAAGGAAGGATCATCACAGGTTGATTATAATTAATTTAATTAATTGACAAGAAGTATATTTTATGGCATTCTTTCTTTGTTGATATTTCTAATCACGTTCTGATGTTATTCGTCGTTGAGTCGCAGAAGCCAAGTGTAGACTTCCTCTAGCAGTGATCCACAAGTGCACCATGTATCTCTGGACGTCAACAAATGAATCTCCAGGTGCTAGCGTGGAGAATCATTTTCTTATGTTTTCCACCTTAGATCACCATGATCTGATTGATGTGGATCTCTCTCGGTCTAGAGAGCGTTCTTAGAGGACGAATTTCTTTCAGTATTGAGATAATTCTCCAGAATTGTTGTGCACAACGATTCTAAGGAAAAAAATTTGGGGTTGTGAGGATATTTATAATCGGGTTTGAGGTTGTAGAGTTATGACAATAAATAAACATGTTACATGTTTTATTTATTTCATTAACACTTATTGAAAACTCCTATGTCGAATCATTAATTCCTTGACATGCGCTCACGCTGATTATAATAAATATCATTTAATAAAATGATACTTCCTCAAAATCTTGACTAAAAAAACTACACGGCGTGTAATAATTAATACATGGCGTGTACTTTTTTTTCATTAAAAACTACACGGCTTTTAATCATTAATACATGGCATGTACTTGTTTTTCAAAATAAAAACTACATGGCATGTAATCATTAATACACGGTGTGTACTTGTTTTCATTTTATTATTCCTCCAACATTAAAATGATTTAGGATTCCTTGAATATTTATTAAACCACGTAGGAGAATAACTTTTATTATACATGAGATACTTGGATACACTTAGTGTGTGAACCTCTAGGTATCTTTCTCATTGTTATTAGGAGGGCTTGCCTAAAGTCCAAGATTACTGTCTAGGAATGGGACAAGGATCCCAAGAGAAATAAGTTGACGCCGCATTGATGTGTCACCTCTTACGAACACTTACTGTGTAATTTAATCCCTTTGGCTCAATATCTCATCAAGAAGGTTTCATGGCAGTGTCATAAACCAATATGCTTGATCTTTCATTCTTTGAATTCTATAAATAAACTCGTCGTGACACCATGACCATGAAATTTGTGCGACAGTTCTATTTCAAACAATGGACCCGAGATATCTACTTCCATAAATATGGAAGCGAAAATCCTTCCTTGACTTATCCATTAACAACATGTCATTCATGACGCACCCAACGTTCCCTACTTCCCACCAATTCTCTTCGTGACGGTTTTCGTCAGCAAATCTAAGTGTGCGAGTCATGACATGAGTTAATGATAAACTTCCAGTCTATGGACCATTACACACACTCATAGATAGAAATGTCTGATGACACCAAGACATGCGGAATTGATACTGGTGGGTCTGTTCTCATAATCTCCCATCTTGGAGATTACCAAGTGTGAACTCCATGAGAGAGTGTCATCTTCTTACGAGTACTCGCACATGATGGTCTGTATACTATGTGTCCTATCATAGTATGTCATCCAACCGTAGAACTTTATTTAATAATATTTTTATCGCATTTCAAGGTTCTCATCATAGCGGGGATCTTCCCCGACCTTATCAATGCAACAAATATTCCAGGACATTAGTATATTATAGTAATGCAAAACAAGGAAAAATATATAATAAGTGTACATTCATGTAATCAAAGTACAAAATATTTGGTTGTTAAGACACCAACGCTTACAAACTCCCACTTGGACTAGAGCCAATTGCCTATGACTTTTAGCCAGCTAGACTTCACATGATTATCATGTTTCTGTTGTGTCAAGGCTTTAGTCAAGGGGTCCGCCACATTGTCTTCTGTGGAAATACTTCTCACTGCAACTTCACCTCTCTGAGAAAAATCACTCAAGAGATGATACTTCCGAAGTATGTACTTTGTCCACTGATGTGACCTTTTCTCTTTTTCAAGTGCCACCATTGCAGTATTGTCACAATACAGTGTGATCGGATATTTACTACTCGGTACTACATCCAGCTCTTGGATGAAGCTTCATATCCATGCTGCTTCTTTAGCTGCCTCAGAAGCTATGATATACTCGGACTCTACTATAGAATCTGCAACCACACCTTGCTTTGTGCTCTTCCAGCTCACTGCACCTCCATTCAAACTGTTGATGTACCCAGTCTGCAACTTCATGTCATCTTGATCAGTCTGGAAACTAGCATCTACATGTCCTCTAATGACTAGTTCCTCATCTCCTCCATAAACCAGGAATATATCCTTAGTACTCCTCAGATACTTAAGGATAGTCTTGACTGCCATCTAATGGTGGTCTCCTAGATCATCTTGATATCTGCCTACCGCACTTAATGCGTAAGCAATATCTAGCCTTGTACATAGCATAGCATACATGACAGACCCAATTGCAGATGCTTAAGGAATACTTGCCATTTTCTTTCTTTCCTCATGTGTATGAGAACACATTTTCTTGGAAAGATGAATGCCATGTGACACTGGCAACAATCCCCTCTTGGATTGTTCCATACTTAATCTCTTCAGTATCTTGTCAATGTATGTACTTTGACTCAGGCCCAGCATTCTCTTGGATATTCACGGTGGATCTTGATTCCACGAATATATGATGTCTTGCCTAATTCATTCATTGAGAAACATTTATCAAACCATGCCTTAACTGACTGTAAGACAGATACTTCATTTCCAATTAGTAATATGTCATCAACATATACTATTAGGAAAACAACTGCACTTCCACTAAACCTTTTGTAGACACAAGGATCACATTCATTCTTAACAAATCCAAATTCCGTTACGGCTTCATAAAAATGATTATTCCATGACCTTGATGATTTATTTTATCCATAAATGGATTTATGCAACTTTAATACCTTGTTGGCATCCTTTGGAGTCACAAACCCTTCTGGATGTGTCATGTTGACATCTTCCTCGAGGTTCCCATTAAGGAATTCTGTTTTGACATCCATTTTCCAAATTTCATAGTCATGGTAAGCGACAATGGCCAATAGGATTCTTATGGATTTCATCATCGCAACTGGTGAAAAGGTTTCATCATAGTCAATTCCTTGACTCTTTCAAAATCCATTAGCAACCAATCATACCTTATAGGTGCTAACTTTCCCCTCCATGTCCAGTTTCTTCTTAAATACCCATTTGTTACCAACATGCTTTACATCAACTAGAGGATCTACCAAAATCCAGACTTGGTTTTGGTACATGGAATCCATTTTAGAATTCATGGATTCTTACCACTTGGCAACGTCTGTGCCTTCAACTGCTTCCTTGTAGGTAAGAGGATCATTATTATCAACCAATAATGAGTCACCATCCTCAGTGACAAGAAAACCATATCATTCTGGTTCTCTAACATCTCTCGTGCTCCTATGCAGTTCTTGTGTCTTTGGAATAGATAGTTTTTCCACGGGGATTTGTGGAATTTGTTCTTGTACCAACTCCTGTGTATCTTGAGCCTCAACTTAATCATAGTCTATCTCGCTCCCACTATCTCTTTTGGAGATGTGCTCCCTATCAAGGAATATGGCGTGTCTTGCCATTGTTACATTTTTATCTGAGGGGTTGTATAGGTAATATCCCCTTGTTTCCTTGGGATATTCTATAAAGATACACTTTGTGCCTTGGGGTGCAAGCTTGTTACCTGAAGACTCCTTAACAAATTCTTCGCTACCCCACGCATGTAAATTTGATAACATTTATTTGCATCCACTCTATAATTCCTATGTAATACCATTTATAGATTTATTTGGTACTTGTTTTAGTATGTGTGATGTTGTTTGTAATGCATATCCCCAAAAGGATAATGAAAGACTCGCATGAATCATCATTGATCTCACCATGTGCAACAGGGTGCGGTTCCTTCTTTCACTTACGCCATTCCACTGAGATGTGTAAGGAGGATTGAGTTGAGATAGAATCCCAAACTCCCGTAAAAAATCAATGAAGTCCTGATTAAGATATTATCCTCTTCGGTATGAGCGGAGTTTCTTAATCTTCTTACCAAGCGGGTTCTCAACTTCATTATTGTATTCTTTGAACCAATCAAAACAATCTGACTTATTCCTCATTAAGTAAATATATTCATATCTACTAAAATCATCAGTAAAAGTTATGAAGTACAAGAACCCACCCCTCACTTCAATTGGAAATGGTCCACATACATCTATGTGAACTAATTCTAGAAGCTCTTTATCCCTTTCACATTTCCAACTAAATGAGGCTTTGGTCATTTTTCCTTGTAGACACAGATGACATACACCAAGTGGTTTTAGTTTGAAAGAATATAAATACCCATATTGATGTAATTTTTTCAAACGTTTCTCAATGACATGACCTAGCTGGTGATGCCAAAGTTGGGTGTGGTATGAGTCATGGGAATTAACTTTGTCATCGATTACCATTACTTGGTTTGTGTATTCTAACACATAATGGTCGTTATATAATGTGCTCTACCAAGACAAATGCTATATTTATAAAAGTAGCAACATTAATTTACAAACTTGAAGATGAATCCATCAATATATAATCTGGATACTTAAATAATGTTTTAGTAACATAAGGCACATAATAACAACCCTTTAACACCAAGATAATTCTAGTTGGCAATGTGAGGTGGTAGTCCCTGACAGCTACAGTAGCAATTCTGGCTCCGTTGGCTGCTCGTAGATCTACCTCCCCTCTATTAATCTTCATGAATATACTTGGTTTCTATATTTGGATACATATGTGAGCACCACAAGCTATATCTAATACCCAATTTTAAGAAACAAACAGATTGCATTCAATAACAAACGCACCTGAAGCTTCCCCTTGCTTCCTTGGCTGGGTGCAGTTTTTCTTCTAGTGGCCCCTGTTGCCACATGCGAAACAAACATCCTCCTGTTCTCTTGCCTTCCCTTTGATCTACTTTTTCATGGAAGGCCTTGAAGATGTTTTGAGCTTAAATCTCTTCACCTTCCCTTTCCTTTTATTCACCATAAGTAAAAAAGGATTTTCATGCTTCATATCATTGTCCAGTTGGAGAATAAGGATAAGAAGATCAGATAAAGACTTCTCAATGTTGTTCATGTTGAAATTTACAACAAAGTTTGAGAAGTTCTGGAGGAGTGATGCAAGAATGAGATCGGTACCCAGTTCCTCAGGGAGTTTAAACCCGAAAACCTTTAATCTCTCAATGTAGCCAATGAGCTTGACTACATGAGGCCCAGATGGGGCACCCTCTCCAAGATTTCTCTGAAATAGATCCTTAGATATCTCAAACCTTTCATCTCTTTCTATCACCTGGTATAGACGATGGAGGTGATCGAGCATGCTATAGGAATACATGTCTTCATGAGACTTCATGAGCTTACTAGACATTGATGATAGCATCAAACATTGAACATCGAGTGAATCATTCAAATTTTGATCATAGATCAGGAAATATTGATCACTCGCCCCTTGGGAAGAAGAATCAGGAAGTGAGGAATTTAGAACGTAAAACTTTCGTTCATGGCGTAGGATAACCTGAAGGAACCTAAACCATTCCTTAAAGTTACTGTTGGTGAGGATATTGTCTTTTTCTAGAATTGATCGCAGAGAAAATGTGGTTGACGAGCTTTTCATATTGATTCTACACATTAAAAGAGTATATTTATCAGTACCTTTTGATTACATTTTATGAAAAATAATAAATGAATTTATTAATTCTCCCACTATTTTATCAAGTCCCAATGTCCCTCACCATTGAACCCGGAATGTCTATTTATTTGACATTCTAGTGGAAAAGATCCATATTCCCCTTCGCATAACCCCAAAAAGGGTTGGTCAAGCTATTTGAAGGTATTTAGGTAGGCAGGTCTTTGCAAATCGTGATCTTACAATTCCTTGATCTGTTGAGTGGACTCCCCAATCCTGAAATCCTGACTTGGATTTCCTCAATACCTGCCTCCAATTTACAAAAAGTCTAGCCAGGGCTACTCCTCTTGATTTAAAATGTTTATGTCAACCCGAAACATTAATAAGAGCTTCCTTTATAAAATTAAGTGTCCCAACAAGGGTTGTCCAAACACATAGTTTTATTGAGTCTTGATCTTAATCAAGTAATGGAAGGCTTGGTTTGACTTGATACGGTATTTGAGGGATTTTATTCTTTATGTGTAGTTTTTCATTATCACATGATTGTTAATATTAAGTGATGCTTTCTTAAGTGATTAACCATGTTTTGATAATGTTTACGCATAGTCCGGTTTTTATTTTATTCTATCTTTGCATTTTTGTTTATTTCATTAATTATGTGAACGTGAAAACACATTCATAATAAATAAAACATGTAATCAGATATAAATAAAATAATATGGCATGATCATGAGATTCTATTGGTTAGCTTATCTAGCGGTTTTGATAAGCTAACCCTGACCTAAGGGAAACACCTTGAATCTGATGGTTCATGTTTTGTAGCTCCCATCTTTCCACCTTTGCATCTTCTTGGGTTGGTTTCGCCTCATCTTCAGATTTTTGAACCGTCTCCACTAGCGTGGGAGATCCTCCATTACATGGGGTTTACATTAAAGAAACCATGGACACACAGGCCCTACATTTTATTGGAAGAAGGATCGCAGGCCAACAAATTTAAATTAAACAAATTTAAATGAAACCATACACACATACAAAGGGTCTTTGGTGTAGCTCATGATCATCCATATCTTGCAATGACATTAACGCATATTTAGAATTCAAATTATTTTAATCGTTCTATTTATTCAAGATAAGTCGCGATTGAATTCAATTAAGTATGATATTATAATTAATCAATTCTTTATCTTAAATTCCTTTCTGAATTTCCTTGATATTCTTCTCATCCATATTCCTTGTACAAGTCTTTGTACTTTTGGAGGAAACCTGGTGAAATTCCATTTCTGAAAAGTACACAGTGTGTAATATAGCCTACAGACCGTGTATTTTTCACCCTTTATCCAAAAGTACATGATGGGGGATTTGGGATGTTTTCTGTACTTTGGAAATTTTGGAGTACACGACATGTAGATTAATCTAACACAATGTGTACTTCCTTGTTACGCGGTTACTGGCCTGGTAATCCCGTGTATGCGGAACACGGCTTCTCCTTGTACACGGTTTCACTTAGGCCAGATCGGACTACACGGCGTGTTGATTCAATATACAAGTTGTGTATTCCAGTTCCCATGCGCCGTTCATTTCTGGTCAACACGGTGTAATAAATACTTAGGTATACTCAATTCACACGACGTGGTTTGGCGGACCAGTCCTGGTTCGTTGAACCTAAGTACACGGAATGTACTTTTCACTACACGCCGTGTATTCTTGTGTTGTACAGACAGAAAGAGCGGCTCCTTCATATGAGTTCCTCATTTTTAATTTAATCAAAATTAAAATTAAAAGTTTGTTTCTATGATTTGAATCGAGAAATGAAGGACGAAGAACAGATATCATTCATTTAGTTTTATATAATGATTTATCTTGAATTGAATCAAAGATAAATGCATAAATTATCAATGAAAATAAAATAACTATAATCAATGTTGTGACCTTCTATGATACCACTTGAAGGTCTCAGGTGCAGCGGAAGCTCGTGTATGGATGTGCCCACTTGGCTTTTTTCATTTTTAATTATCAATCCGGGATCAATATGACGATAAACGCCAGTCTCCACAGATCAAATCATAGAAATAGACAAAGAAAAAGAAAAGTCCTGGAACCATAAAGGAAGGATCATCACGGATTGATTATAATTAATTTAATTAATTAACAAGAATTACCTTTTATGGTGTTCTTTCTTCATTGATATTTTTGATCACGTTCTGATGTGATTTGTCATTGTGTCGCAGAAGCCAGGTGTAGACTTCCTCTAGCAGTGATCCAGACATTCAACACGTATCTCTGGACATCGCCAAAGGAATCTCCGGGTGCTAGAATGGATAAGAATTTGCTTGCATTGTCCGCCTTAGATCTCCTTGATCTGATGGAGGTGGATCTCTCTCAGTCTTGAGAGCATTCTTGGAGGACGGAGTTCTTTCAGTCTTGAGAGAATTCTCCAGAATTGTTGTGCACAATGATTCTCAGGAAAAAAGTTGGGGTTGTAAATATAATTATAATCGGGTTTTAGGTTGTATAGTTATGACAATAAATAAATTCATTACACGTTATATTTATTTCATTAACTCTTTTGAAAACCCCATGTCGAATCATTAATTCCATGGCATGCACCCACGTTGATTATAATATATATCATTTAATAAAATGATATTTCCTCAAAATTCTGACTAGAAAAACTACACGGCGTGTAATCATAAATACACGGTGTGTACTTGTTTTTCATTAAAATCTACATGGCATGTAATCATTAATACACGGCTTGTACTTGTTTTTCAAAATAAAAACTACACGACGTGTAATCATTAATACATGGTGTGTACTTGTTTTTATTTTATTCTTTCTCCGACATTAAAAAGATTAAGGCTTCCTTGAATAATTATAAAACGACATATGATAATAATCTTTATTCTACTTGAGATACATGGATATAATTAGTGTGTGACCCTCTCGGCCTCTTTCTTGTTGGGATTAGGCAGGCTTGCCTGAATTCCAAGATTACTGTCTAGAAACAGGTCAAAGAACCCAAGAGAAAGAAGTTGACGCCGCATTGATGTGTCACCTCATATGAATGATTACTGTGTAATTTAATCACTTTGGCTCAATATCTCATCAAGAAGGTTTCATGGCAGTTTCATAAACCTATATGTTTGATCTGTCATTCTTTGACTTCTAGAAATAAACTCATTGTGACACCATGACCATGGAATTTGTGCAACAGTTCTTTTTCAATAAAAGGTCCGGAGATATCTACTTCCATAAATATGGAAGGGAAAAATCCTTCCTCGACATATCCATTAACAACATTTCATTCGTGACACACCCAACATACCCTACTTCCCGCCAACTCTCTTCGTGACGGTTTTCGTCAGCAAATCTAAGTGTGCGAGTCATGACATGAGTTAATGATAATCTTCCTGTCTAAGGACCATTACACACGCTCGTAGATATCAGGGTCCGATGACACCAAGACATGCAGAATTTCTACTAGCGGGTATGTTCTAATAATCTCCCATCTTGGAGATTACCAAGTGCGAACTCCATGAGAGAGAGTCTCGCCTTCTTACGAGTACTCACACATAATGGTCTATATACTATGTGTCATATCATAGCATGTCATCCAACCGTAGAACTTTATTTAAGAATATTGTTATATTATTTCAAGGTTCTCATCATAGCGGGGATCTTCCATGACTTTATCAATGCAACAAATATTTCTGGACATTATTATATTATAGTCACCCAGAATGATGAACAATATATAATAAGTGTGCATTCATGTAATCAATGTAAAAAACAGTTGGTTCTCAGGACACCAACCCTTACACTATACACTATGCTGGTACTATAGCAGGTATTGTTCGGTATTGTTCAGTACTATAGCAGCTAGAACTACTCACCTTGGGACACCGGTTTCGGCTTGGTGTCCTTAAGGATTTCGGATCACCTCAAGGCCTTCGGGCCACATTCAGTTTCCCCAGAAAAACTCTACAAAAAAAAGAGTAGCCCTAGAAGAGGATTTAGAGTAGGTGCACTCACCAGAGTAGAGCCAATAGTTTTGTTCAGAATGAGAGGGTATAGCTATGCTATCGGGACTAGCCTATGCTTGCACGGGAATCCTAACTAGACGACCATGCGAAGGTGGAGAGATAGTATCACGATGCAAATGTTGGAGAGAGGCAGTTCCTTGTAGATAGTTTGGTTGTATTCCCTAAGACCTTCGGGTAATGTAATCTTCTAAGACTATAGGCCATGTTATCTGTGATCCTACAGGCCTTGTAAGGGTTCCCCATCATCTCTTGAAAGAGGGGTTATCAAAAATCAATGAAAATGAAGGCCTTCGGGCCATTCGGGTTAATAAAAAAGAATACCTTACCATTAGTAATAAATCATCCCAAAAATTGTCTCAAGACAAGATAGAATAAAGGGTAGTTTCCTTTGGTTGATACCCAACTCATAGGGGGTTAAATGGTAGGTGGAATCACTTAAATTAGGTTTTAATAATAAATTTTATTTTGGTTTTAATGGGTTACATAATTTTTCTTCATATTTTATATCACATGGTTCTAGAAATAGGGGGTTAAATGGTAGGTGGGATCACTTAAATTATGTTTTAAAAATAAATTTTATTTTGGGTTTAATGGGTTGCATAATTTTTCTTCATAGTTTAGAAAATCATGAGAATATTTCTTAAAAAATATTTTCAACTTAATTTTTTATTGCACGGATTGGGAAAAATGTTCTCAAACCATGTGATCTAAAAAAATTCTAAAAACCACCAAATGACACCCAAAACACTTGGGGAGACCACTCATTTTTCATTGAATGAGTTGAACACAAGGTAGTGACATTGTGGATGTCACAAATCTCCCCACTTTCATTTTCTAAACCCATAAAGTATACTCCCAAAATGTATTCGATGACTTAAACCAAATAAAGGGTCATGATCACTCCCAGAATCAAAATAAGTAACATGGGACCTAAACAACTAATTTCCTTGAAAATCCTAAACAACCAAATATTTCCCAACCATCAAAGACCTATGGATCTAAAAAATAATTCCTCAAGAGAATGGTTGGAAAACCACTCTTATGATCCACCTTGAATTTGGGAACTCAACCAAATGCACATTCCAATCCTGTAATTTCTTTATGAGTCTCAACCAATACTAAAGGAAAAAATAAGGATGAACCTCCATAACAATCAAGGCCCCAATCATGATAAACAATAATGCATCCCATCCAAAAGAATCTTGGAAGAACTCCATGATAATGAGGAAAAAAACAGAGACTGGTTGGCAGTGTCCATACTATTTATAATTAATCTAATATTGTGTAACATAAAAGGTCCAACTCAAAAGAATGATCCTCACAAAACAACCATGATTTTATAACCATGTAGCCACTATCCAAATAAACTAGCTTATAACCCCACAAGAGCACACAATCCCTATAACATGTTGGGATTACCAGGCCAAGACACCCAAAAAAACCACTCCCCTGAACCAGGAGGAACACCTCAAACATGAAAATTCCTTAAACAGAATTATGTGGCTCTAACTTATGGTCATAGGACTACAAAAAGGATAACTCAGTGCCTAACCTATGGAGTACATACCCATGGTAATTATGAAAGAGAATCTAATCTTACCAGCTCTCATGGCCTACCCAGTAACCATAAGACTATCCTTGAGTCTCAATCCCAAACCTAAAGCATTACCATATCATTCATTAGTCTATCCACAATCCATAACCAACACCATGTATGAAGACAACACGTTGGAAAACAACAAGGAACGAATATTCAAAATATTAGAACACAAGCCAAATCATTATCATTGATTACAACAAAAATAAATAGGGTAAACAAAAGAGATGGATCAAATTCCAAAAAAATTAGAATTACAGAAGATAAAATCTTCAAGGCTTCCAAAAATCTCCCAACTCGCCAGGTGGAATCAACACCGCATATCACTGCTTGAATCAATGATGCATTCAAGTCTTCTTCTGACATCCATTCATCTTGTAAAACCTTTGAAGGTGATCATGATGGCCACACTAATTACAATGTCCTCAAAGCTGTCAAACAAGAAGTTCGGACATGTCTAGACTTCCCATACTGACAACACACAATTGGATTTTGTGTCTTGCTAGCTATAACACTCTTACTAACACTTAATGCGGTCACAATGTCACATATCGTGGTTTGACTATCCGAAAATTCTTCTGTAACAAAAACCTTGAACACCACTTCCTTGAATGTAGTCAATAAAAATTGAAGCAACAAAGAACAGAGTTCTGGATGAAGGCCCCTTGAAATGAACCACACATTCTTTGAATCATGACCTACCTACTCATGAGAAAAAGGAACCAGTGTGGTGGAATGATCCACATAAGAAATCATTAACTAAAATCCCTATTGGACTCTCAGGAACTCCATCGCATTAGAAATTCTCACCTCCTATGGATATAACTTCTAGATGAAGTCAACCATAAAATGTTTCAAATGATTGGGAATATATGGGTCTCATTCACCAATTTGAGCCCAAACCTTCGAATAAAGGAGAGTTTTAGCTTAACCTAGAGTAATTGGGAGTTACTAGTGACTCAAAGATCTCTTCGACCTTACCTATACACTCTATCACCTCATGGGATCCTTGATCACCACTAAAAATAAGTAGATGATGATTCTGTCACTATCACACATGATCCAGAAGTAGATAACAACTAGGCCCTACCACTCTTACATGAGTTTGGGAAAATATTTAGATTTGGAAGTTGACTTCTAGATCACTAAAATAAATACCAGAAGGATTCTCTCCAAGAATTTTGAACTCCTTTTTAGGGGAAACATTCTAAAATATAAACAAAACATTTTATCAAATCATCACAAATTCAAATAGACGGAATAAAAGCCATAAAATAAAATTAAAAAATATTGAAAAAACTCATTAAACACCTTCAAAAATCCTTAACATTGCATTATTTCATTCTCAAAACACCAAATGGGTAAAAACCATAAAATAGTTAAAGCCCATCAAAGTAATGAACTCATTTCTCAAAAACCAACTTATATTTAAACCACACATGCTAAAAATATTCATGAATTTATTAACTCAAATCCATGGAATACATTACTTGAAAATCATATCATTTCAAAAATAAATTTAGAGTTCAAACAGAAATTCATTAAAGAAAATCAAGAAAACAGAACAAGGTTTTCAAAATAAAATTAAACACCAAAGTATAAAACATAGCATGAAAACATTGTTCAACCATATTCAAAATCTACCAAAGATCACTTAAAATTTTTAAATCAGCACCAACAAACATAAGAGAGGCTAAAATAATTAAAGGAGGGAAAAACAAAAATCTACAACATTCAACATTGGACACGGTTTGGCCACATAGTTTTTAGGCCATGCGCCAACTGTTTGAGTGCCACTGGAATTCTCTAGAATGGTTTTCACAAGCTATGCATGGAATGACTGACAGTTCACCTTAATCATGCCCCCTAGATAGTCTCCAATTTCACTCCGAAATATAGATTCTCCTAGTTGTCTCTTCTGATCTTCCAATAACTCAATGTTGTATCCCACCACATCAAAATACTATAAATAAAACTACCATAAATACAAAAATTAATGAAAATTTCCAACTACCCATGGAATCTTAACATTCAACATAAGCAAGTGTTTTTGAACCACATCCCTAGACCAACCACTGGAGCTTTGATAGTCCAAGCTCCAATATACATTTACCCCAAAATAACAATAGGGGCTTTGATACCAAAGTAATAACTGGGCCCTGAAGGCATCCCAATTTCTCTATAGACACATGTTTCCCCTCTCTGGAGCCCACCCACATTCTTGGAATGGGTCATCAGACTAATGATTGTTCTCACAAGACAATCCAAGTTCTTCCTAGTGTTCTTTGTCATGAATGGGTCTTCACAGTATTGATTATCCCTACAAGACAATATGTTCCTAGTGTGATTTTTCTTCTCTCTTGCAGATCCACAGAAACATCCCAAAAGGTCACCCATCCAGATCACTACCACATGCCTAACATGCTTAACTATGAAGTTCTATTCACGTGGTCCCCCAAAATGAAAGGTGACCCTTGTTGAGATGTGTCATAAAATTGATTCTTTTAACCCATTAACATTCTATGGTGTTACACCCCCCCCCCCCCCGAGAGTAAAACAACCATGTTGTGGGCTCCACATCCCAGACTAGGTTGTGCCAATGTACTTCTAGATGTGTTCCTTCTCTGATTCCATTTTGTAACAAACCATCCCAAGCTAGCCTAACACATTACCTGAGACTGTTCCACCAAAATGCCCTACGGTGTTCCTAATCACCCCTAGCTGGAAACAAGCACCTGAGTATCACAAGTAAACACTCAGAATAGATTCAACCCTCATTGAAACCAGGATCAAAATGGTTCTATCTAGAAACCTGGTACGAGGTCTCCTTACATTGGATAACCATGCCAAAATAAATAATCAGAAACAAAATGTAAACATCCGAACAAGGAATAAACTCATAAAGGATAAAGAAAATATTTTTTAGAAAATTTTCAATACATGAAACCATTTTTATAAAAATATTTTACATTTATAATAGAATGACATAAAAACTAAACATAAAAGGAAACATGTGGCCTAAGAGGCCGATAAAATACATGACCCAAACAATTCAAACAAAAATGGGTGACAAAAATGTAATCTCAATGTGACTCCCAAGTCCCCAGCATAACACGAACAACCAACTGCTTCCCAATAGAGTGGTTATAAGGAAACCAACAATTCATAACCTGATAACCTATAGAAAACATAAGAGATTGTATACCTAATGACATGGGAATGTAGGGTGTGAGCCAGAGGCTAGTAGTATTTCACCATGAGTCAATCCATATTCCATTTATAATGAAACAAAGAATTCTATATTAAAATTAAGGTGATTTTTATGTGTATTGTTTGTGTATGGATGTGATATAGTATAGGTGGTGATTGGATATATAAGCATGTGCACATGGCATGGTAGTGGGGGGTATTGATTGAGGTTATACACCCCCTGGTCGAGTTAGACTAATGCTCTAAACTCCACCCCACAATGCATGGGTTAGGGAAGGATACAAAGCTCTATTCCCCTAATGGTTTCATTCCACCCAGACTGAGGCTTTGAGGTGATGAGAATGTATTTTTTGTGATGTGGTTATCCCTAGTGAGATAGGGACTTGACTTATTCTCTTATGAATAGGGATGAATGCCTTAAACCCTTGTGTTAATGATGTAAATTCTTAACCTATGGAACACATGATATAATGAATTAAGTAATAATGATGATAAAAATGATGAAAATTGTATTATGTTTTGGAATAGTTAATTTAATTATTATTAACTAATGGAACTCAAACTATCTTATATTTACTTTCCATTTATTTAGTACTTTCATGTACTATCTGTTTAGACTAGATATTTTGTAGACATTATTGGTGGTGGCCTACTGAGTTGTGCTCACACTTGTCTTGGGCCGTCGTTGTTTACTCGAGTAGATTTCATTCTTGCAGGCCAAGATAAGGGAAAAAGCACTCTGTTTGAGAGTTGAGTCGAGCTTGGGATGTACATGGATGAGGTTTTGGACTTAGATTCAAGACCGTTTTGTATATTCCATTGTTTTTCATTATTTTTGGATTTGGTCACTTTGAACTATTTAGTATGAAATGACATGTTTCCTATTAGCTACAGTTTGTACCCAGATCTGGGAGATGTTTGATTATGCATGTTCATTGGTTATTGAATATTGTTCCCATTATTTATATTGTTATTTGTTGTGTCATACTCTCTTAATGATGGTATAGTCTCCCCACATGACTCATTTAGACCTCCACTACTAGTTGGAATTCTCTAACATACGAAGAGGCACGCTTGAGGTCATGTGGCAACTTGGCTCGGGGCATCGTGTAGTGGATCTACGGATAGGGACATTACAAAGTGGTATCATAGGAGGTATTTTCTGTGACATACTATTTTGGGATGGTAGATAAGAGGTTTATAAAGTGTCAGGACTTGTCAATGAGCTCGTTATTGGGAGTAGCTAACCCAATTATGAGGGAAAACCCAAGTCACCCAGGGTCAGAAATTTTTGTTCTTATTGTGCGTTGTTACATTTGATGATATTTCACCATTGGGTGATGCACTTGTTGTGTGATGTGATAGTTTTATGATATTTAGCTCATGGAAAAAATGGAACAGGATTGTGCATTCATGCATCATTTTAAGAACAAGTGTATGTAAGCGACATGAATCATGATAGTCACATGCATAGGATAGGTGTGTGGGATATAAATTGTAGAAAGCATTAACCCTCTTTAACAAATTTAAGAAAAACATTGTCTAATAAAATGTTGCAAATTGGTGAAAGGGGAATAAAATGTTGAATAATGGTTAAATAAATGTTCTTATTTAAGGAGTTATAGGTGAATCAAAATTTTGGTCATGTCAAGTGTGAAATGGGAATTGTTCCTAGGAGGAAAGATTTGGTTGCAAGTATGAAAATAGTATTGAATTGGAGTCCAATGTAAGACTTGTAACTATTTAAGTTGGTTACCCACGTTATCCATGGCCCTCAGTAGGGATGGTCGAGGGTAGTGTTTGAGATTTGATGATGACCTTTGGGATAGTAGATGCAATGGGTTGTTGATGGATGGTAGGGATTCATCTTGTTATGAACTATTGAAGCTTTATGTTACATGTTCTAAAGATCTTTTTTGGCATCGTAGAGAAATGCCACCATGAAGACGTGTGTCGTCAGGGCAACAAGAGGATGTTGCCAAAAAAGATCCCCACATAGTGGACCAAGAGAACATGGTGATCCAGGATAATAGAGAAGAGCAGTTCCATGATAACTTCATTCATTCTATACAAATGATGTAATGTGACCTAGGGTGGGTTGTACCAAGTATGTTTGAGCTGACTAGAAAGTTTCAGTTACAACACCCTCCGACCTTTACCAAACAGGGTGGGCTAGATTATACTGAGTTATGGATAGCATCCATCCAGAGGATTCTTTATCATTTGGAAACTCATTCCGATAAGGGGGATAGGAAAAGTGTTGGTGGGACATCATTGTTTAGACGGAGCAGGCTTAAGGAATTGTATGGAAGGATTTTCAAGAAAAGTTCCTAGAATACTTCTACCCTAATACCTTGAGGTAGTAAAAGGATTTGGAGTTTATGAGTTTGACCCAATTGGTTGTGTCAATGATGTATTATGCTATCATTTTCACTAACTTGTGCCACTTCATTCCGATGTTGGAAGGAGACGAGGCAACTATGGTGAAACATTTTGAGGATGGGCTGAGGCACGAGATCAAGTCCCATGTGAACATATTCCT
The DNA here is from genome assembly GCA_963277665.1 of Viscum album. Lineage (NCBI taxonomy): Eukaryota > Viridiplantae > Streptophyta > Magnoliopsida > Santalales > Viscaceae > Viscum > Viscum album. Next base: position 1,008,169,539 of record OY728134.1, read on the forward strand.
TTTTAAGAGGTTTGAAGAGGTAGTGGATTAGGCCCATATCTCATAAGGGAACCTTAAGGGAGATTCAGGTGGTGTACATGTGGTGCCAGCTGGGTGAAAGAGTGGTGTAGAATCTGAGGGTTGGAAAAGTCTTTTTGGGAATTTCCATCAAGGTGAGAGTGTGTAGAGTAGTCAAAAGAGAGGGCCAATCTCTCGGGGTGGCAATCAAGTGTTTTGTTACCAGTGTGGCAGGCTGGGGCACATGCGCAGCTAGTTTCCCTAACCACCAGTCAAGTATCGGTCATGCGGTAGGTTGGGACACATATAGATGTTTGGTAGGAACCCTCTAAAACTAGGCATGGATGGAGGTTAGAGGAAGATATCAAGTGCAGACAAGCGGTCGATTACCCCACATATCATGTAGGAATTTGGAGATCCATAGGTCATACTAGTAGGGGTGATGGACGTGGAACTCTGGGACCTAATCATCTATACCATTAGGCCAGTATAGTGTCGGGTACTCATGCTGGAGCCCAGTGTTGAGGGGTAGGCCATCTTCACGCAGTTCAGTCTACACCTAGAGATGGCAAGGATAGACCATATACCATTTAAGGTATGATTCTAATAACTTCCATGCTCTATAGTGCATTATTTGACACAGGCTCCACATACTCTTTTATCACTGCTCAGTTTGTAGATATGTTAGGCCTAGACATGGAATGTGTGTGTGGGGTTATGTCAATTGATACTCTGTTTGGGGTGAGATTTGTGGATATCCGATAATGTAAGGGTTGTGGTCTGGAGGTTGGTGAGTATCGTTTTCTATTGGACTTGTTCATCCTCGACATGTCATATTTTAACCTAATTTTCGGAATGGATGGGTCTGTGTTGTATTAGGACCACATAGATTGTTACCTTCATAGGTTAACGTTCACGTATCTTGAGGGGGACACTTATGTCCATCACGGTGAATAGGATGTCCGAGCAAGCTGTGCAGGGCTAGTTTACCAGAATTTGGGAGAACCCACAGCCCAAGTAGCTTTCCTTATGATTTATGAGGGAGGAATAGAGAAGCCAGTCATCCCATCCGTTGCGGACCAATTTCAAGATGTTTTTTCTGAGGACTTGTCGGGGCTACTTCCTAAGAGAGACGTTGAGTTTATTATTGAGTTATTGTTAGGGGGTGGAGCCAGTTTCCATTCTTCTATATCGAATGGCGCTAAAAGAACTCTAGGAACATAAATCTCAGTTGGAGGAATTTGAGAATAAAGGTTTTATCCATTCTAGTACATCGCCTTGGGGATCTCATGTACTATTTTCTATGAAGTTTGATAGATCATTGTGGTTATGTGTTGATTATAGTAAGTTAAATTAGATGACAGTTAAGAACTAATACCCAATTTTGTGTATCAATGATCTTTTTGAAAAAGATGAGAGGTGAATGGATATTCTCCAAGATCGATTTGATATCCAAATATCATCAGTTGTGGGTAAGGACTTCTGATGTACTGTTGACATCTTTCATGAGAAGTTTCATGTTGTATGAGATTGTGGTGCTGTTGTTTGGGTTGACCAATGCATTGGTTATGTTCATGGATTTAATGAATCTAATACTTCACCCATATCTGGATCATTTAATGGTTTTCTTCATTGATGACATCTTGGTGTACTCTAGAACTCACGATGATCATTCCACGAATCTTAACATCATCTCGGGTACACTGAGAGAGAATAGGATTTACTTCAAGCTATCGAAATGTATTTTCTAGATTGATAAACTGAATTTCTTGGGTCACATCCTCTTTGAGGCATGTGTGTGAGTGGATCCAGAAAAAGTGTAGGTTGTGGTGTCTTAGGAGCATCCCAAGAAGGTTTCTGATGTTCAAAGTTTTTTCAGATTGGTTGGTTATTACTGAAGGTTCATTAATGATTTTTATTGTTAAGATGTTCTACTTTTGGGCCTAATGAATAAGGGAGTCATGTTTTAGTGTTATGAGTCATGTTCAAAGGATTTCCAATATTTGAAGAAGCATTTGATTACCGCATTGATCCGGATCTTACCTGATCTCGGTGAGAGGTACACCTTGTTCTATGATGTGTTTGATGTTGGTCTTGGGTCACTATTGATGCAGGATGATCGGGTTGTAGCATATGGATCAAGACAGTTGAGGATTCATAAAATAAATTACCCTTCTCATGACCTTGAGTTAGCCATTGTGGTTTGTGTATTAAAGTGTTTGAGGCATTACTTGTTGGGAGAGCAGTTCATGGTGTTTACTGATCATAAAAGTATTAAGTACATCTTCTCTCTGTGTGATTTGAATCTTCAGTAGTGAATATGGGTTGAATACATGAAATATTTTGGATTTGAGTTGGTCTACACACCTAGGAAAGGGAATATTGTTGCAGATGCTCTGAGTTGCAAGACTCGGGATTAGGTGGTTTCAAAATCCATCTCTGAGTGGTGAATGATAGCCTTGTTTCCTAAGATACTCCTGGAGGTGCAGGATGGGCACGAGCATATGTCCCTTGCATCTATAGTAGTTGAGTCTACGCTTTTGAGTCGGGTAAAGGAGAGTCAACTTGAAGAGCCAGAGTGTTTGGATATGAAGGAAAGTCTTAAAAGTGGCGATTCACCTTCTAGTGGGGTTGTTTATGCTGATGGGATTGTTTGTGTCTGTGGTCGTGTAGTGGTGTTAGTATGTATATGAGAAGAGTTGATGCAATAGTTCCATGAATCAAAGTGTGAAGTGCATCCTGGTTTGAATAAGATGTATCGTGATCTTTTTAGGTAGTATTGGTGGCCAGGAATAAAGAAATTAGTTTTGGGTTTTGTGGCGCGATGCCTCACCTGTTAGTAGGTGAAGTTCAAGCATCATCACTAAGGTGGGTTGTTACAACCATTTCCTATTCTGGATTGGAAGTGGGATAATGTAACGATATATTTTTTATTGGGTATTCTAAGGAAACCTTGGAAGAATGATGTGATTTGGGTAGTTGTGGATCTGTTTAAAAAGTTAGATCATTTCTTGTCGATCCAAGAGAGTTTCACTGTTGACCAGTTGGGTGAGTTGCATGTTTGGGAGATATTGCGGTTGGATGGAGTGGATCATGCTATAGTGTCAGATCATTATCCGCATTTTACATCAAACATTTGATAAGGATTAAAGAAGTCATAGGATACTCAGGTGTTTTTGAGTACAACCTTCCACCCATAGACGTACGAGCAGTCAGAGTATACGATTCAGGTACAAGAGGATATGTTGAGAGCTTGTGTTCTAGATTTTCGTGGCCATGGTAAAATCACTTGTCGCTTGTTTAGTTTTCCTATAAGAATATATTCTAGGATATGTTTCAAATGGCACTGTTTGAGGCACTCTATGGAAGACAGTGTAGATCAATGTTATGTTGGTTCGAGGATAGAGAGTCTGAGCTATTGGGATTGAGTCACATACTAGAGATGTCCAAAAAGGTTCAATTGATTCAGAATCATATTTCAATAGCTCAAAGTATTCATAATTCGTATGCAGATTCGAAGAATATACCTCTTTCATTTATGGTGAGTGATAGTGTGTTTCTTTGGGTGTCGCCAAGGTTGGGTCATCGTCAAATTTGGAAGAAGGTCAAGTTGGCACCCAGGTATGTGGGGTCATTTGAGATTGTAGAGAGGATCAGACCAATGGCTTACCTATTTTCTCTTCCACAACATTATAGCTGAATGAAAAATGATTTTCATGCTTCGCAGCTTTGGAATTATCATCTCGATCCATCTCATGTGATTAATATAGAGGATGTAGGTCTTGAGGCTGATGCATTTTTTAGGAGCATCTGATTCATATCATGGATCATAGTTAGATAAACTTGTGAGGCATGATTGTTCCCTTGGTTCAAGTTTTATGGAAACATGGAAATTTTCATGAAGAAACATGGGAAAGGGAGTCATAGATGCGAGTCTAGTGGCCCAATATCTTTTCTTCTTAAACTCAATAATGTTTGGAAGTACGGCTCGAGGATGAGCCATTATAAAGTGGGGAGGTTGTATGATCTCAGACTTTGTGGAGGTATGTACTTGTTTAAATTTTGGTTTCAATATATTTTCCTTGGTTAATTAAATTTTACCCAGGTGCAGGAGGGGCCTTAGGGGTGTTTTAGGGTTTTGGGACAAGAAAGGAGGGAAAATCGAGCCAACCTATGAAAGGCGTATACTTGGCGCATGGTTAAGTAAATCATGCGGCCTTCCCAGAAAATTCTTTTAGCCTTGGATAATGGCATATCAATGGTTGGTGCATAGTTTATCAAACTGTGTAGCCTTCCTAGGTAATAGTGTGACCTAACTCCCCTTGGGCAGCGGCTTGCACACAGTTTGTGCACGGTTTAACAAACTGTGCGGGTAAACCGTGCGCCCCTTTAAAAGTTGTAAATTTATAGTTTTTCCATTATAATATTTTAATACCGTTAAATGAATTTCTCTCCTATATCCTCATTTAAAACCCTAGGGATGACCCAAAATCCTCAAGAGACCCTCTGGATTGATCACCCTTGTTTTTAGGCTGTTTGGAGCACCATTGGTTGCAGATCGAAGCTCCGAGTAAGTCTAATATTCTCTTTTCTTCTCCTTTATTGATTAAGGATTTTAACTTGAGAAATATTCTTCTGAAGCCCTAAAATCCTCCTTTTCAATGGAATCTATGTTGATTCTTCAAGGGGTGCTTGAAACTAAATCTAATACTAAGTTTAAGAGTGCATTCGTTGATAGATTTGAGGTATGTGGTCTAAAAGTTATATCCCATAGTCTTTATGACGATTTATGCATGATTGGTTGTGTTCTTGGTTACCTTTTATTGCATTCTTGGTTTCTTTAGTGATATTTTGTATAACATGTGTCTAAATGAAAAATTAGACCCCTCATGATCCCCATGGGATGCATGGAAGATGACATGACCAATTTAGGGTCATCCCTAGGTTGTGCTGAACTTCCTGAATACAATTAAAAGAAGTGTTCAGTGTTCAATTGACTTGTGATTTAGTAGAGCCTCGGATGAACATGTTAAATAATTTATATGATGATTAATAAGGTAATATGGGCAGTTATTCCTAGATTTGTACAATGAATAAGGGATTTTTTGGATTGACATAAAAATGGGTAAAATGGGGGATTAACAAGAATGTTTCAAATGGATGGTGACTTGGTACTTGAATGTATAAGGGGTTTAATCCATGGGAAATGATAAATGGGTTGAGTGAGTTAACATATGGGAATGGTTGAATCTATTTTATGGTTAAGGTATTAGAATGGGGTGAATATGATTAATGATTTCAGACATAAGAAATAGAAATTGGGCTAAATGTTCTATGTATTACAAAATGGTAATGTTTAAACGGGTTATGGAATAATATTGATTCCCATGTTGACTATTGTGGATTATGATTATTATTTATATTGATTGTGTATGGTTTTGATATGGTATGTGTGGTGATTGAATATATATATATATATATATATAAGGATGTTCACATGGCTTGGTAGTGTGGGGTATTGATTGAGGTTCTACACCCACATGTTGAATTAGACTAATGCTCTAAACTCCACCCCACAACGCACGAGTTACGTAAGGGGATGAAGCTCTATTCATCTAATGAATTAATTCCACTTATACTAATGCTTAGAGGTGAGGAAAAAGTATTTTTTGTGATTTTTTTATCCCTAGTGAGACGTGGTTTTCATTTATTCCCTTATGCATAGAGATGAATGCCTTAAAACCTTGTGTGAATGACGTAAATGCCTAACCTATGGAACACATGATGTAATGGATTAAGTAATAAAGATAATGTAGATGATGAAAATGTTACTAAGGTTAGGAATAGTTAAAGTAAAGATTGTTAACTAATGGAAATCAATATTTCTTTTATTTACTTTAAATTTATTTAGTACATGCATGCAACTATCTGTTCAGACTGGATATTTTGTAGACACCATTGGTGGTGGCCAAACGAGTTGTACTCACACCCTACTTGGGTTGTCGTTGGGTACCCGAATAGATTTCATGCTTGAAGGTTAGGATAAGGGAAAAGGCCTTGTGCTTAGGATTTGATTCGAGCATGGGATGTACATGGATGAGGTTCCAAAATTGGAGTCAGGGCCTTTTTGAGGATTCCACATTTTTTCTTTATTTTGTTTCTTGTTCACTTGGAACTGTTTATCATGAAATGACATGTTTACTATTGGCTATGAATTGTACCCATATTTGGGAGATGTTTGATTATGCATGTTCATTGGTTATTACATATTGTTTTGGATGTTTATATTTTTATCTGTTGTGGCTTACTATGATAATTAGGGTATAGTCTCCACGCATGACTCATTTAGACCCTCACTGCCAGCCAGAAACCTCTAGCATATGGGGAGGTGTTCTTGATGTCATGTGGTGACCCAGGTCGGGGCACCGTGTAGTGCCTCTCGTGATGGGGATGTTACAGATAGTTTTTTTATGATCATCATATTACCATATACAAAAAAAATCAACCCAAATACAGGCATATCTATCTTCAGGAACCAATTTTTTAAATAAACTATAAAATAGTGCACCTGGAAATGCAAAAAAATATTCTTCTTCCTTAATGAAGAAGAATTGTTGATAAACATCACAATGTAGTGAACAAAATCACCCTGCCTCTGTGGGAAAAAACTATCCAATCGATTTGAGATCGTATTGTGAGGATAACTGAATGTTGAAGGGGTGATAGAACCTTCATCTAAGATGATGAAAATGGTGTGGGAGGAAGATATAATTTAGTGGCTTTCTCACAATCAATTGTTCACTATAGGAGGGATCACATTCTTTATATAGCAATCCATGACATGTTTCATTAATTGAAATATGTCCACTATATTTTTGTATCCATATACATTTATTCCCACTGACATTAATTAATTGAATCATATTCAATGAATATTCAATACATTCAATCCATTCATAATACATTGATGATAAAACCATTTTGGGAGAAATAAATATATATCCTTAAAATATATTTTATTATCAGATGTATTTAATATGTGAAAAATAATTATTTTATTTCAAGAAATTTTTAAATATACACTTATATATATAATGTAATATATATAGTACATATCCAAAAAATCATTTCTCGACTTATCCATTAATAACATGTCATTCGTGATGCACCCAACATAAACTACATTAATATGTGGAATGATTATATTTTGTCCGAAAATCTAAGTGTGTGAGTCATGAAAATTTATTAATGATAATATTAAAGTATAAGGACTATTACACACACCCGTAGGTAAGAATATTCGATGATACCATAACATGGGGAATTCATTGTGGCGGGTATGTTCTCATAATATCATGTCTTCTAGATTACCATGTGAGAACTTTGTTAGAAGAAGCCTCATCCACTTATGAGTACTCACACCTAACAATATGCATACTATGTTCCCTATCATTGTATGTTATCCAACTGTATAACTATATTTAAGATTATTGTTATGGAACTTCAAAGTTCACATCATAATAGGGAACTGCTTTGACCTTATCAATGTAATAGGTACTGTTAGACTTTATCACATCAATGTTATTCAGAAGAAAAATAAATGTGTGATAAGATATTCTGATTAATATTCATTTATTTGAATATATATAGGCAATATAAAGTACAAAGTAGTCAGTTCTAGGCAACCAATTACAAAAAACACCCAATTGCACTAGAGCCAACCACTAATGCTCGTTTTGTCCTCACATGAAAAACATACTTTTACAGAGTATGGAAATAGCTTTTAGGCCTACCACATTTCTATTACTAGTGTTGGTAATACCATGTGCTTGTATAGAGAATATGTTTACATCAACATTACTACCATGAGAAAATACCCCATGTAGTGATATAACGGAGTATCAACCTCTTATTCCCATGTTATAATATTGACATTCTGACTAAATTCATAGACAAATGATATCATGAAATGATAAATATCTTTATTTTAATATGACCCGAAATCAGGCATGGACATTGCTAAAATGATTCTTAAGATGCTTAAAAATCCGCAACATACTCGGATATTATAGATATGGAAACCACTAGTTGTTATAAGTTTTTCTTTCATATTACATTATCCTTTTTCTTTGATACTAGATCAAATTGAACTAAGTGAATTCAGGTGTTCAATTCCACTTATATGTAGTATTCCCATTTCTCCACACACTGGTAACTCATCCTCTTTTACTTGTCAACGTACCATCGTATAGTTCTAACTACAAGTCTATGAAATTATTGTGGATCTTTTTTATATTCACCTATATTTCTTTATTCATTAGTAATATCAAACACCAGTATATACCATGATATATGAGATGAATTCTCTACACTTAAGATTTTGAAATTATTTCAATCTCTATAATCTCATCCTATACCCATGCATTCTCTACTTGAAAGATTATATGTCAAAAAAATCTAGTCATGATTTTTTTTGTAACACAACATGATTTTAAAATAATATTATGTTCGATAGCTTACATTGCACAGAACACCAAGATTAAAAAATCCAAAATATTATTATTTTAACATGAAAATTATAAACTATCCCTTATATTAGTAGGTCTGAATATTATTAACACTATTATGAAGTAAATATGAAGTTATTATTCAATATAAATTTAATTATTCTTAAGAAATGAACACATACTTTTTAGTAAAGTTGTTTTATTTATAAAATATATGTTTTCTTCAAAAACTAATTTTTCATGATTTCTATGAGAAAATAATTTTTTTAAAGAGGTAGTTCCATAGCCAAAAGACCAGAGAAAAAATTTTATAAAATAAAGTGATTACATGAGTCTAAATGACATAATCATATTACAATCTTTTTCATGAAGAGGGGGAAGATCAATAGGGAGATCATCGAGCCAGATAATGTCTTGGTTTACTCCCTTATCAGCAAGGCCATCTGCAACCATATTAGCTTCACGATAAATGTGAGTTATAATGTAGTTAATTTTTAGAATATAGTGGTTTAAATCCATCCAATGGGTAGTAATCGTCCATGCAAGCTTTGTCACACCGGTCCAAATAGCTCGAACAATGGTAGTCAAATCACTTTCAATCTAGAGATTGTTCCAACCATGTTGTTTTTCGAAGGCAAAAACTTGTATCATACTCAACATTTAGACCTCCAAAGAAGTGGAAATACAGCAGTTACCAAGAAATCATCCAAGGATCTAACCAAGGTGGTTCCTGAAAATATTAATTTTTCAGTGAATACTGATTAATAGAGATTTTTTTTGTGAAAAAACATTTCTTTTCAATAAATTAAATAATTTAAAAGTCCCATTGTTATTTGAATATGATTTCAAGTAACATAATTATTATTTAGTTATATTACAACCACTTAAATTATTTTTAGTCATCTTTATATTTTATTTTAGAATAAGTTTATTTTTGGGTTTAAAAACAGAATTGTTTAAACTAGTTTTAAAGTACATAATGTTTCTCCTTTTTAATAAATTGAAATAATACCTAATGAGGAATGTTTTAAATTAAATTTATAGATTATATATTAATAAATATTTAAGGAGATTTAAATAATGATAATTATTATTCATAAAGTTAGCATAAAATCATCTTTTTCTTGAAAAATAAACTTCTTGAAACCTCGCCTTTTCATCGCATCTGTGGGTTTTTTTAAATATAAATTTTCCAATTATGGGAATTTAATTTGATAAAATTGATTCCATAATTGTAATAAAAGTTATAAATTATTTTTAAGGCTATTTTAATTTTTATACATTAAAAAGTTATCAGGGTAAAAAACAATTTACCATATTATATGTAAAATAATATAACGGGTTAAAGTTAAAAAGTAATGGATTAAAATACATAATAACTACAAAATTAAATATTTTATTGATGTGTTTATAGACCATAAAAATTCATTAAAAAATTAATTAACAATCTAATTCATTTGAAATAATTTGAGACAAATGTGGATGGATTTAAATATAAAATAATCATTATTTAATCACATAAACCACCCCTCGTCATGTATAAATATCATCCCTCACCACCCCCTTTATTCCCAAAAGACTCTTAGATCCTCAAATATATACCAAAGCCTCTTATACCCACTATCCCCACATCCAAGTGTTTCTGGTCTCACCAAAAGACCAATTCCAAGGTCTTTATGGGATCCTTCAATGAGGTGATATTCAAGAGGTAATGTTCTCAAACAACCTTTCTAATTTTCTTTTCTTCTTCTACCTTATAATCAATTCCATCATCCACAATTGAATAATAACTATAGAATAATATAAATACTGGAATTTAATGTTTCTAATGGAATATCCTAAACCCATCTCTTTTATTACTTCCTCTTATTCAGAGAAACAAAACCATTGTCCAAATTATGGTGGTTAACTGTCTCCGTGAATAATGATTTCTTGTTTTCCATTACCGCCTTCAAGTATGGTCATAAAATTATTATTATTCTTAAATAAGATTTTAAAAGGTATATTATAACCTATTTCATGTTCTCTAACTAGTATATATATATAATTTTAAATAAAATGAAACTAGTTTGTGATGGTCGTAAAAACCGCTAAAATAAACTAAACATTTATCATTAACATTTTATCAAATGAATCATCCTCATGTCAAAATTAAAAATGATATATAGAACCATTTAAAATTATAAAATTTAATTAATACCATTTCATTTCACTTATGGTGCTTTATTTTCATTTGAAAATAAAATCCATAAATATACACAAATGAACCGATCTAGAAACTATGAAACGAATGCCCCCAACATAATGAAAATAATGGAATATTATTAATAAATGGGTGGTAAGATGTAATAAAAGTATCATATAATGTATTATAAAAATAATTATACATAATTAATTAATTTATAACATTATTTAAACCATTATACATGATGATAAAGTATGAACTACTAAAGGGAATCATGAGGTAAGAGTTTCTCGACTCACTTTTACTTCTATGAGATATATTCCTTATTCACCACTTATTTATTTTGGGTGGTGTATATACTTTCCTTTGATATAAAATATCATTAATCTCATTTTCTTCAAGGTATTAAATGTTTCATTTGATAATTATTACATTTATGGGTCATACAATTCGATTGATTACAAGTGGTAAGAGATTTCTTAACTCAATTTCCAATCATTGGGTTAAAATTATACCTCATTGATTATTTCTTGTTAATATTATGTGTGAAATGATTGTTTATTATCTTATATTGTATTTACACTTGTTTTATGGGTATTTATAGTTGATACACACAATTGATTCATTTTATTAACACCCACTTCAATGATATGGTCTTTGTAATGGACTTCGTCGCAAATTTTCTCTCATTGAGGAATATTTTGATATTATGCAACTATATTCATTTATGATGTGTGTATGATGCCGATTTCTTTTATTTATGATCATCATTAATTTAAAATTTCATTTATTTTAAATATCCATATTTCTTATATCATGGATATGAGTATTGCCTATGTCATATACCACTTTTACATATGGTGTTTACATTAAAAGTGATTTGATTAAATGGGGAAATAATGCCAAATCAATATCTTTTACTGAATGTGGATATTTTTTTATAAGAAATATTGATTTAGAAATTAAATCAATTATTTGATACATAATGACTGCTTTTCATGTGAAAGAACGCATGAGGATCGCATATAGAAATGCCCCTCGATGCATTGTAGTCTCATGAGATGAATAAATTGGCCAAATTAAATGGGTTTTTACCCATAAAGTATAAACTATCTTTTGAAAGGTCTTGACGGTAAATGTATCATGTGCCTAGGAAACACGAAGTCCAGTGGTCAAGCATTTCCTTCATTAATAATTCAATTATTTTTTCCCATGATCTTTTCACTATGATATTATCTATGGATTTAGATTATGAAAAAGATATTGATTAAATGGAATGAGCATTCAATTATTTTACCTTACAATATTATTTATAACCAAGCAAGTACAGGGTCCGAGTAGAGCCTGTCCTGACCAGTTTAATACAAAATATAAAAAGGGGTAGAACAATAGGGCTTACAAAGATGAGAATGAAACACACCATGCATATTCGATTCAACAAAATGAGAGAAAAAATCTGGGGTAATAAAGGACCATATCGAGGAAACCTCCATGATAGCCCACTTGGAGAGAGTGTCTGCAACCTGGTTGGACTCCCTGTAGACATTAGTGACATTCAACTATATACGATCAAGATCGCTAAGGCATGAAATCCATGATGGGAGCACTTTCCATGGAACATTCTGTGAACGCATCTTCAAAATTTGCACCGCTGTGGTAGAATCAGACTGCACCCAGATATTCATCCATCCATATTGGGTCGCATATTTGATGGACTTGATCATCGCCCAAATATCATCTTCAATTGTTGATCCAATGATGATGTAGTGATAAAAGTAACCTTTAACGATACCCCAATGGGTTCTGAAAATGCCACCATAGCCCGATGGTCCTGGTGCACCCGAGGCTGCCCCATCCATATTCACTTTCAGCCATAGGCAAATGGATGGAATCCATATGATTGATTTCAATACCATTGGTTTCTTGACCCTACCAGGCACACAAAGAGTCTTCAGAATAATCAGGACAGAAACAGTATTATTCATTGAACCTATTTGAATTTTAGAGGCAGCCAACACCTCCCTGTATATCACACTCAGCCCAGCCTTCAAAGAGGGCCTCTGGTTTTCAAAGACAACATTATTTCATGCCTTCTAGATGAATTCATATGCAGGAAAAACAACATACAACAAAAGCGCATAGATCTGTTCACTATGTCCAGCACCCTTGATTGAACACATGAAGCTATCCAGGTTATTCAACATGAACGAAATTCCAAACAGGGCATGCAACTGATGCCAGATCTGGCATGGGTAATTTCATGAGGGAAAGACATGGTGTATAGTTTCATCAGCCTTTATACAAAGGTAGAAGATCGGTGCAATATGAATTCCAGTCTTCTATAATATATTTTTCATAGGTAGGGGTGGGGTTAGATCCACCACACATATGCCTATAATACTCCCTAGAAGTGAGGATCCCATTAGATTTCAGAGTCCATGCTAGAAATTCATGATCAATATATCTGTATCATTGTGCCTACAACTGGATGGGGATGGTCAAACATCCTTGCAGGTAAGGATTATGATGTAAATCAGCAATGGAGATATTTTTCATTATTGGAGAAACATTCATTATCTCACGTATAGGTCTGTCCCACCACCGGGTGGTCCACATATTGAGATCAGATCTTGGAAAGACAATCTGAATAGAGAATTGAATAATTCCATGGTAAGCATGCTTGATTTCAGGCCATATAGAGGAGGAGACATACATGGAGTACCCATTGTACAACTTGGACAAAAATCTATGTGATATAAATTCCAGCGACACATCACCGCTAGATATAAAATTCCATGTGAACATACTAATAAGAGAATAATTGAAAAGTTTCAAATCCTTGGCACCCATACCTCCCAAATCAATTGGGTTGATAAATTCTTTCAAGGAAACAATGATATGTTTTCTCTCATAAATGGATCCAGTCCAAATAAAATTCCTGATTAGAACTTGGAGTTCCTTAATGAGGTTTTTGGTCCATTTATATACAGAAAAGGCATAGACAAACATTAAAGTAATCACAGAATTCACAAAACAAATTCTACCCACTTGGGAGATATATTTTCCTTTCCAGGTCGCTAGATGAGAAATGGTCCTAGAGTAAATACTTTCAGGATAGACACATTTGACTCTTCCCTAGAAAAGGGGGACACTAAGATAAATGAACGGGATGGTTTGTTTTCTCAACCCAAGTTTCCTGGCTATTATATTCTGTATGGAGATGGTCAACCCTTTTGTAAACACAATAAAATACTTATTCCAGCTAATCACATGCCCAGAAGTGTCTTCATAGTGAGAAAAAAATTCTGAATAAAAGAAATTTTACCTTTATCATCTTGCCCAAAGAGTAGTATGTCATTAGCGTACATGAGGTGAGAGGTTTTGAAATAGTACCTTCCAGCTTTTATTTTCCTATATAAACTAGTTTGGACAAGATCATTCAGACACACACTTAGTTAGTCTTGAGCAGGAGAAAAAATAATTCTAGAAAGGGGGTCTCCTTTCCTGACCCCTCTAGTGAAACGAAAGTATCCTCTAGGTGACCCATTGATGAGAATTGACAGCCTAGCACTGCTCATAATGGTAGAAACTATCTTGATAAAGGGCTCAATGTATCCATGTTTTCTGATAATCACAAATAAGAAGTTCAAAAATATGGTATCAAAAGCCTTAGATATGTCCATCTTAAGAGCAAATATTCCATTCATAAATTTCTTTCTCATAATGTTAACACTTTTCGATGATGTTAGAAGACAGCTCTGAATGTTCCTTTCGGGCACAAAACCGAATTGATTGGGGGTAATCAACTCACCGGCAATATGGCTAAGTCTTAAGGCAATGATATTACTAATGACATTGTGTATCATGTTCCCAATAGAAACTTTCCTAAAGTCTTTGATATCCAAGGCATTTTCCTTTTTTGGAAGCAAGGTAGTGAAACATGCATTGACACTATAAGGCATAGATGCATGATCGAAAAATTCACCCACAGCATTCATAACTTCATGGCACACAATGTCCCAAAAAAACATAAATATTTTTTTAGTAAACCCATCAATCCCAGCTACACTGTCAATATTTAAGGAAAATAGTGCAGCCTTGATTTCCTTCTCCATTGGTGCCACAACCAATAACTGATTGTGATGTGTACCAATGGTGGACCGGATGCTATCAAGCATATGAGACATGTCATGATTCCATTTCTCGGAGTATAATTCATCAAAGTATCTTACCACAACATTGGAGATTTCAGCCTCTGAACTGTATAAAGACCCACTAATTTCAATAGTCGTGACACTTCGAAGTGACTTCTTCTCACAGTGTAAACACTGGAAAAGCATTGAGTTCATATCCCATTATTGCAGCGATTTGTCATTGTACTGACTCTTAGCTAGTCTTTCATGAAGGGTAATAAGGTCATCAAGGTGATAAAGGGTCTGAATCTCATCCCTTGTTGGAACATACTGATTCTAACTTGCATTCTGGCATTGCATGAGGTGTTGTTCAATTGCCCTATTTTCATTTTCCAGATCTGAAAAAGATTCCTTGCATTCTGGCATTGCAAGAGGTGTTGTTTAATGCTTTTTTAGCGCTATTAAAGGCCACATTTATAAGTGTTGTTAAAGGACACCTTTATCAGTGATTTTTTGATAAGGCATACTGATTCAAAAATTAAATCAATTATTTTTTATATAATTAATGATTTTTACATGCAAGAATGAGTCGGGATCATATATAGAAATTCCCCTAAAAGTATCAGTAGTCTCATGAGATGAATAAATTGGCCAAATTAAATGGGTTTTACCCATAAAGACTAAATTTTTTTGTGAAAGGTCTTGAAGATAATGGCATCATGTTCCTAGGAAACATGACATCCAATGGTTAAGAATTTTTTTCATTATGACTGAAAATTTCTTTTTTATTATTTAGTCACTTTTGAGGAGAAAGTGACAAACCATACAGGACTTCAAAGACTTAAGACACTCAATGCACCACGATAAAAAATTTAAGAGCAAACAATGCATTCACTTCCACAGAATAGCTCGTACCCAGCATCATAAACATAGATCAGTTTCCTTCTACTTAGCGCTTCACGACAAGTAGTCTCATGCATGACTGCACGGGCACGGAACCGATAGCAAAGCCATACCCTCTCAGACATCCAAATCCAAAAGCAAAAACCAAGAGAAAATCACGGATCTCAACCCCATCTGGAGCAATTCCTTGAAAGAGAAAAGTTTCAATGGCTCTTCAAACCCCAAAACACAAGCCACCAAAATTCCACCCTTGAACTAGAGATCACCAGCCATACAACAACGCCATGAAAACCAAAAAATCTCCATAACAGAATCCTCAATGAGAAGAAATTCAGAAAAATAGAGGACCATCACCAACAATTCCTACACCAAGCCAGAAATGCATCACCTGTCACCACCCACCAGATCGCACACAGAGACTACAGCAGACCACCCACACAGTGTTCCATCAGCACAGAACAAGGGGTAGCAACCCAAATCCACGCCAAATCTGGACAAAACACAGATTTGAATTCAATGCATGGGGACGACAACATCAGATCAAAGTTAGAGACCCTCCACAGCTGACGACATCCAAGTCGTCGCCGCCGTAGACCACCACAGCCAAGCCGACCCCGAACAGTGCCAGCACAGGATGTCGAAGATGCTCCGATGCACAAAGACAAACAAATGCACCGTAGAAAAAATCCAATGTCCACAGCCAAAAACCAGACGTTGAAGCCATCACCGAGAGTGTCGAGGCCGATGAGAGGAGTACTAATTCCCGAATTCAACAGTATAAATTCAAAACTACCATGGAGATATTTTTCCACTCGTAGTCGACCAAGAACGAAATGATGGGTGGCCAACATCGCTGTGGAGATGAATCGCCATAGACGAAGCCGAAGCGATGCAAAGAACCCCAAATATTGAAGCCAACCGCAAATACTGGAGCCATCAAAGAAATTATTTGATGCCCGATGCAGACCAAGACCAAAACGAAGAAGCAGAATGAGGCCACCACACACCTGATCCCACCGAGAAACACCGCCGTGGAAGAAGAGCACAGCCAAACCTATACTGAAACTGAAGAGGTGGAGATGGGAAACACTACCTCAAGCAACACCCCTTATGATCTCATCCCCCCTATTTCAAAGAACCAAGCATTTCCTTCATTATGAATTAAATTATTTTTATCCATGGTCTTTTCTCTATGATATTATATATGGATTCAGATTATGAAAAAGTTATTGATTAAAAGGAATGTGTGTTTAATTATTTTTACCTTATAATATTTTTTATACATTATTGATTAAATAAAGATTCCATTTTATGTAACTCTTACTGGGATTCTGAGATCACCCTTTTATTTTTTCTCTTTTCCCCTGGTTATGAAGTTGAAATGTTTGAATGAGTTCAAGGATGTCAATTACTTTACTTTGTTATGTTTTATTTTTTACTTACCAATTTAATATGAGGGCCATGTATGTATCCACACTACTAAAAAATGGGCCTTTAATAGCGATAGTAAAAGGCCTTTATCAGTGTTATAGAAGCACTGATAATGTAATTGAGTTTAAAGGGTTAGCTTTAACAACGCTCATAAAAAGTGTTAATAATGGCCAACTTTATCAATAATTTTTTTAGCGCTATTAAAGGCCACCTTTATCAGTGCTTTTTCAGCACTGTTAAAGGTCTCCTTTAACAGTATTGAAAAAAGCAGTGATAAATTCCACACTGATAAAGGGTATAATTGTTTTTTCACGCCCCCCCCCCCCCCCTTTTACCAGTGCTTCCCCTAACCTCTGCCCCCTATATCAGCACTTCTCCCACCCCTTTATCAGTACATTAGATAATCCCACCCTAGAATTCACCCCTTACTCTAGTGATTTTTTAAACTGATACCTCCAATATATACACTAACACCTCTTCCACTACCCTATAATTTTTTTACATTTTATCATATATCTATATATTTATATATATTTCATTATATTTTCTTATCCATATATTTATATATTATTATATATATGTTTATATATATTTTTATATATATATTTTAAATAAATATTTATTTATTTTGTATTTTTTAAAATGTATATTAACTCTAAAAACCTTTAAAACACATAAATATGTTAAGAAACTCTAAAAACCCTAAAACACATAAAAACGATGAAATGATCATAACTTTTGATCTGGAAGTCCGTTTTAGCTCCACAACTAGTAAAATAAAAGCTCATGAAATGATATTCGACATGATATGTGGAATTGAACAAACGAACACCTAGATCAGATGTTATAGCAGTTTTTATTTTAGGAAACTGGGGTCTGGAACAAAAAACACATCGTTGGATGCCTTCTGGGACTTTCTAAGGATGGAAAATCGATAGAGCTTGTAGACCTTATTCCAAGACCATTTTTTTATATTAATCATCACGATCTTCGATTTGATATGTGTTATAGCCCAAATGAACACCCAAATCAAAAGTTATGGTCATTGCAAGTTCAAGTTCGATTTATAAGTTTTATTAAACTATAATATATTTTATTCCTTTCATTATACCATGATTTAAATATCATGTGGTTTTGTCTAGTTTCATAATCTTATATTTGACTATTTTTGGAGCTAAAACAGACTCTCATATCAAAAGTTGTGTTCTTTTTAGTTTTTTTAGTTTTTTTAGGGTTTTTAGGGTTTTTAAGGGTTTTTCATATTCGATGGCCTTTCAAACATCCATAACTTCTAAACTGGATGTACATTTTGCATCTGACACATATCAAATTGAATATTGTGATGATCTATACACTTTGGTGACCCAGATGAACCCTTGATCACCTCTATTTAGACCAAAATGGCCCATAAGGCCTCCAAATAGCCATAACTTCTGCTACGAGTGTTTGTTAATGAAATAAATTTTATTTTTTGAAATATACCCTTTATCAACGCTAGTAAAAAATCACTAATAAATGGGTGGATTTATTAGTGCCTCTAAAAATGCGCTGATACATACCACCTTTTTATTAATTCTTTTTTAGAAGTGCTTATAATACCCCCTTTATCAACACTTTTACAAGCGTTGATATAGGCCTCACTTTAACAAAACTATTTTTAGAACTATTAAAGACCCCCTTTAACATCACTAAAAAAGTGTTGTTAAATACCCCCTTTAACAACGCTTTTATAGCTCTAAGAAAGGGATTTTTAACAGTGATTTTAGCGAGTGCTATTAAAACCCTAGCACTAGATAAGCCCTATTTTTTAGTAGTGATACTTCTTCTATACTACTAAACTAGTCAGTCCTTTGGGATGCGATTCCTTATACCTTGTGCCAATATAATAAAGTAACTACCGACTCTAGGTTACTAGGGTTGGGGTCTTTAAATTTTGTATGAGAGGAAGTTTAGTAGAAACCTTGGGAACTAGATATAGGAAAACATAGACTAGAGAACAGAACCCTATGATAGAATTTGTAAATATATACAAATAAACTAAACTTATTATTTGTAGATTAGTTATATGTAAATTTCTAATTTATGTTAAGTGTATCACTAGTTTTAAGATTATATATTAAATTTCATAATGTTATGATCTAATATAGTCTATCCCATTATTTAGAAATGGAACTAAGAGGAAGGAATGGGAACCACATTAATGCACATGATCCAAATAGTAAGAATAATCATTTCGTGGATGGGATAAAGCAAATATTTTTTAGGGAACTAGTTGAAAAAAAAATTCTCATCATATGATGTCATAATATCTTGTGTTAACAAGGTGGAGAATGAATTCACTATGTATTGTGTATTCGATGGGAAGCAAGAGATAAAGAGGAAATCTAGTGAATGGATGGATAAAGGGAGGAATGGAAATAAATATTTTCCAATATGTTATAATTGTGGAAGGAAACACCTTGGTACATGCTTAAAAGAAAAAGTATTTTGCATATAGTGTGGAGAAAAAAGACACCATGCTCATGATTTTGAGTTCAAGATAGAATTTTCCATTGTGAAATGCTGCAAAAGTATGGATATGGAACACTATTCAAATAAATTCCCTAAGCATCACCTAAATACACCTTAGAAGAATAAAAGGAATCAAGGTTAAGATTATGCTATTGATATAGATGAAATCAAATGATTATTGTTATTGTGTTTTTGGATCCATGAAATATATTATATGAAATTATCGTTATAAGAATTATGAAACAGATAAGGATTGTACTACATTACTTTTTCTTCAAGGATTTTAGAGAATATGTTGAATGGTAACAATGACTATGAAAAGTGATTCAATGGAATGTTGATCTTTTTGAAAACATGTGTTTGAAGGAAATATAACCTTTAATGTGTTTCTGATATTGAGATAATTGATATAGATAATGTAAATTAGATAGTAGAGACAACCTTGGAGTTAATTAATGATTTTTTGACAAATAATTATATGATACCATTAATGGAGTTGATAAATTTTTTGAATTTAAGGAAAATATCCAATAATATATGTTTTGCTTAAGAAATAAGGAATCATCCATGTTTTCAATAAGGTTTTTATGGTAATTCAGTATATTACCATGTCTCAAAAGAATACATGATGAAGTTTTTCACATGTTTAGTGTCTAAAAATTAAAATCTACTACATGTAGTTTGAGAGATTAATGGTATGTTAATTTTGGAAATTCAGTAAAATTCATTCTAAAGTTTTAGATAAAGATATTTTGGAAGATTCATAAAGATAACAATTTATGAAATGGTTTAATATGAACTTCAGATGAGGTTTTAAGGATTAATGTATTTATAAATATTGGATAACTTATGCAAACCATATTTGTTTTGTAAAATATTTTGAGACGAATAGAATGAATTTTCACTCTTTATAGATCTTACAATTAGTTAAAATTAAATTTTAGTGCTTCGGGTATAAAAAATAATTTTTTTGATATTCATTTCTTAGAGTAAGGGATGAAATTACCATGTACTTTGTCAAAGATTTATCAAAGTCTCTGAGAAAGAATGATGCAATATGGGAATAAGAAAATGAAACATATGAGATAACCTTTTTGGTAAAAAAATTATTCAATGATGAATATATTATGGTTATTTTTAGAATGTTCTAAGCATTATATTAATATATTTTTAGATAAATTACAACCTACAGGTCAAAAGACAACCCATCACATCCTGTAAGGACGCAAGACTTGAACCCACAATCGAAGGGTCATAAGGGTACATTGCCTACCATTGGAATACGTGATGTCTGTTTTAGTATAACGTAGTTTTCTTTAATAAAAAGTTTTCACGGATAAAGGATATGTTCATTTTAGTAACCCTAATGATTAATATAAATAGAATATTTTGTAATTTTATTTGAGGACTAATGGTTGGTTTTTCTATTAGAGAAAAGATGAGTTTGTGGTGGAAATTGTTTAAAGGATGGATCTATACCTATAAAGTAATTATATTTCCTTATGTTATTACTATATGAATTAAAATTATTCCTCAACTCTAGGAAAATTATTTTGGAATAAAAACTGTTTTCCTTCAATTTTCTTACTGATAAATCAATGGCTTTTTAACCCATCACAAATTTAGAGTTTTGTAATGGTAAACATTCTAATAATCATGGTATCTATAAAAATCCATTATAAAATTATAGTTAGATGTCATTTCCATGTAAATGTTTTCACTTTCCACTAATGTCCTCCTATATGTAAACCTAGTTTTGTTGTGACCTTTTAATTTTCCTTTCCCTCTCTTTAAGAGAAGTTTTATTAACCCTTTTTAAGATGTAGGATTTCCAAAATGGAATTTTAATCTCCAAAATTTACAATTAAATTTTAAAAATACAAGGATGGAATTTTTTGAAATATGGAATAATGTTACACCCCAAAATTAAAAAAAATCATTCTGTTTTACATCTTACATAGCACAAAACACCGAGCTTAAACAAACACCAAAATATTATTATTCTAACACGAACTTTATAAACTAGATGTTAAATTGGTGGGTTTGAATAATATTAACTATATTATGAAAAAAAATATGAATTTAATATTCAATATAAATTTAATTATTCTTAGGAAATGAACACATACTTTTTAGTAAAGTTATTTTATTCTAAAAATGTATGTTTTCTTCAAAAATCTATTTGTATTGCTTTCTATGTGAAAATAAATATAATTATTATTTTTGAAACATTTATAAATATTATATGAAAAAAATAAACTCCACGTTTGGATTCATAATTTCAAGATTATTGTAGGATTAATTTTTTAGAATCTTCAAAAAAATTATTTTTCCAGTGAATAATGAAAAATACTGATTTTTTTAAATAAGGCCATCTCTTTTCAGTAAAATAAGAAATTTAAAAGTCACATTATTTTTTAAATATGAATTAAAGTTAAATAATAATTATTTAGTTATATTTCATCCAATTAAATTATTTTAAATCAAATTTATATTGTATTTTATAATAAGATTACTTTCTGGTTTAAAAACAAGATTTTTATAAAAAAATAATTTAACGTACATAATGTTTCTAATTATTAATTAATTAACATAACCTATAATGTGGAATGTTTTAAATTAAATGTATATATTATATATCATTAAATATTTATTGAGTTTCATATAATGATAATTATTATTCTTGGAGTTAATATAGAATCAACTTTTTCTTGAAATATACACTTCTTGAAACCCCACCTTTTCATCACCTCTGTGGGTTTTTTTAAATCTATTTTTTTCAATTATGTGAATTGAATTTGGTAAAATTGATTTCATATTTTGAATAAGAAGGTAAAAATCAGGTTTTAATGTATTTTTAATTTTTTAACATAAAAAAGTTACCATGGTAAAAAAAGCTTTACCACGGGTAGGTAAAATAATATACCAGGTTAAAGATAAAAGGTAAAATATTAAAATACCAAAAAACAAAAAACATAAATGGGTGGATTATGTGTTTATAAAAATAAAATACTTTAAAAAATTAATTATCAATATAATATTTTGAAATTAATGACACCCAAATGTGGTTGGCTTTAAATATAAAATAATCATTATTTAATCACATAAACCCACTCCTCCTCAAGTATAAATACCACCCCCTCAACACACACTTTATTCTCACAAGACATGAAGCTCATAGAATCTATATATAACCCTATACTCCCTAATATCCCCAAAACCAAGTGCTTCTGGCTGCCCAAAAATTCAAATTAAAAGGTCTTTAAGGGGTCCTCCAAGGAGGTGATATTCAATATGTAATTTTATCAAACCACCTCTTTTATATTCTTTTCTTCTTCCACCTTCTCCTCACCTCCTTTATCCATCAAGGAATAATAACACAAGAATAATTTACATACTAGAATTTTATTTTTTTCAATGTAATATATTATATTCATCCCTTTTATTAAATCCTCTTATTCAAAGAAATGAAATCATTGTCCAAATTATGACGGTTAACAATATTTATGAATAATGATTTTTCATTTTCTATTACTACATTAAATTATGGTCATAAAATTATTATTATGGCTAAATAATATTGAAAAGGGTATATTATAACATATACCATGTTCTGGAACTAATATATATATACATAACATTAAATAAAATGAAACTAGTTCATGATGGTCAACAAAACTACCAAAATAAACTAATCATTTATTATTAAAATTTTATCAAATGACTCATTCTCATATAAGAAATAAAAATGAAGTTTGATTCCATTTAAATTTATGGATGTTCATTAATAAAATTTCATTTCACGTCTAGAATTTTATTTTTATTTGAAAAGAAAATCCATAATTATACACAAATGAACTGATTATGAAACCATGAAACAAACACACCCAAAACAATGAAAATAGTGAAATATTCTTAATTAATGGGTGGTAAGATGTAATAAAAGTATCATATAAGGTATTATAAATATTATAATAGTTCTATAAAGAATTATTAAAATTATTTAAACAATTATACAGGAGGTTAGAGTACTCACCACTAAAGGTAAGCATGAGGTAAGGGATTCGCATCTCACTTTTACTTATGCGAGATATATGCCTTGTTCGCCACTTATTTATTTTTTGTGGTGTATATAATGAAATGTGATATATCATATCA
The DNA here is from genome assembly GCA_963277665.1 of Viscum album. Taxonomy (NCBI): domain Eukaryota; kingdom Viridiplantae; phylum Streptophyta; class Magnoliopsida; order Santalales; family Viscaceae; genus Viscum; species Viscum album. Next base: position 1,008,193,364 of record OY728134.1, read on the forward strand.
TTAATATCATTATATTAATGGTATTATATGTTTAATTTGATAATTATTACTTTTATGGGGCATACAATTCTACTTATTACAAGTGGTATGAGATTTCTTAACTCAATTTCCAATCATTAGGTTAAACTTCATATTCATTGATTATTTCATGTTATTATTATGTGTGAAATTAATTTTTATTATCTTATGGTTTAATTATACTTGATTTATGTTTATTTATAGTTGATTCACATAATTTATTCATTTGATTAATTCTCACTTCAATGATATGGTCTTTGTAAGTGGGTTCATCTCAAATTTTCTCTAGTTGAGTAAAATTTTGATATTATATACTTATATTATTTTATGAGGTGTATATGATATAAATTTGTTTTATTTATGATCATCATTCATTGAAAATTTCATTTCTCTTAAATATCCATATTTCTTGTATCATGGATATGATTATTTCCTAAGTTGTATACCACTTTTCTATATGGTGTTTACTTTGAAAGTGATTTGATTAACAAGGGAAATAATGTTAAGTAGGTATATTTTACTCAATACTAAAATTATTTGATAATTAATATTGATTAATAAATTAAATTGATTATTCAATTTATAATAAAGCTTTGTAAATGAAAGAATGGGTGGGGACTGTATATAGAAAATCCCCTTGATGCATCAATAGTCTCATGAGAAGAATAAATTGGCCAAATTAAATGGGTTTTTACCCATAAAAATTAAACTTCCTTATGAAGGGTCTTTATGGTAAAGGTATCATGTTCTTGGGAAACATAACTTCCAATATTTAAGAATTTCCTTCATTAATAATTCAATTTTTTTATCCATGATATTTTCACTATGATATTATCTGTGGATTCAGATTGTGAAAAAGTTATTGGTTAAATGGAATGTGTGTTCAATTATTTTACCTTTCCATATTATTTATACATTATTGATTCAAGAGAGATTATGATTTATGTAACTTTTACTAGGCATTTGATCTCACACTTTTATTTGTCCTCTTTTCCCTAGGTTATGAAGATGAAATATTTGAATTAGTTCAATGATGAAAACTAGTTTATGTTGTTATGTTTTATTTATAATTACCAATGTAATAAGGGAACCATGTATGTATATAGTTCTTAAATACTACTAAACATATAAGTCCTTCAGGAAAATATTCCTTGTTCCTAGTGAAAATATTATAAAGTAACCACTTCTGGTTACTATGGTCATGGTATTTATAGTTTCAACTTGTATTACTTCAATACATTGTTAATATATGTTCTATAACCAGATTTAACATACCCATGGATCTATTTTTTTTGTTTTTATTCCCTTGAACATATTTTCTACATGAAGTCATACTTGGAGAAATTTCATTAATTAATATTAAAAAATCAGAAAGTCTCAACATTTATTTTCATATGTTATCAACATATTTATCTTGAAAACTTTTATCCCTCACACTAACCAGATAGAGACACAGGTTACTCATTCATTTAGAAATGAATATTATATGTTCACTATTCATGATTTAGTACTTTTCTTCATTCCAATTTATGTGAGAAATAAAAATAATTAATTTTATTAATTCTCCCACTATTTTATCAAGTCTTAATTTCCATCACCATTGAACTTGTAATGACTAGTTTCTAAGAAATTATATAGGAAAGGATCCATATACCCCTTCACATAACCCCAAAAAGGGTTGGTAAAGCTAATAGAATGTATTTAGGTATGTACGTCTTTGCCAACTGTGGGATTTCAATTCCTTTATCCATTAAGTAGAACCACCTTTCATTATATTATTTCTTAGATTTACTCAACACATGCCTCCAAGTTGCACCAATTATAGCAACGGATACTTCTATTGATGTAAAATGGTTATTTTAACCCAATATATTCATAATAAATCCTCTTATAAAAGTGTCCCAATAAGGGTTGGTCAAACACTTTATAGCATCCCGCCTTTTTATAACATAAACTTTAATTACATTTTACAAAACCGAGGATATTTAAGGTTTAGTGTCTTGGAAACCAGGAACATTAAACATGAAAACATAAAAGATTCTTCTTAAACACTTGAAAGGCTTCTCCTCATGTTCATCCTAGGTTCATTACTGCATCTCATAACCTAGGGACATACATCAAAAGAAAGGGTGAGCAGAAGGCCCAGTAAGGGAAACAAGAGAAACATTTTACATGTGAACTTTAGATACTTCAATAAGGTCATGAAAAGAACATTAAGGCATGAGAAAGAAATCATGAGGCATATCATAATAAAAATAAAATTTTTCATAACATGAATATGTGGCTGCAACATTTAATATTGACAATCATTTCATTTCACCAAGGTCTTTCCCCAAGGTGTCGTTAAAAATTACCAAGGTTATTCACCAAGGTATCAGTCTAAAAAGTCATCACTAGAGATTAAGTCTTTACCCAATGCATTGGAGCGCTATCTGGTCGCACCCTTGGCATGTCTTTATTATCATGTGAGCCACATATATCATCATAAATCATTTCATAAAAAACCCATAAAGAATAAAATAAATTGGTTTCATTTCATAATCATAACGGTTTAAAAACTGCTTTAATGACATGATCATTATGTCACTTTAAACCCACGGAAAAGGGAAAGCGGGTTTCATGTATGTAAATCTCAGAATTTAAAATAGAACATTTTGATATATATGTGAATACCCCTATAGAAATAAGATATTTTAGTATTCACTTAATAACATAAAATAATTTTGAGATAAAGAAGGAGGCATTTTGAGACGAAAACTATGCAGCATAACGTCTAAGATACATGGTTTTAGAAAAAGTTTGAAAGAGAGGGGACATAGGTCACCCACTCAAAAATGATACATAAAATAGTAGGGGAAAAAATATAAAGTATTTAAGAACATGGCAATGAAATTTTAATGATATACCATTTGAAACGAAGAACTTGAAAGGAAGACAAAAAATAAGATTTCTCTTATGAGAATTCAGCAGCCTAACGGCGCCACTTAAAACTTCCAAAAATGGATTGATGAGATCAAATAGGTTCTCTCTTCATATGAAAATAAATTATCAGTATGATAGATATAGATATCATACCCCAACATAATAAAAAGGAACTTTAAATACTTGACATGAAAATAGATCTTGAAAATGAGAAGGGTGAAAGAACCCCTTAGAAATTCGACAGCCTAACAGTGTCACTTAAATTTCAACAAAACATGAATTGATGAGATAAAATAGGGTCTCTCATTATATGAACATAAACGGTAAGTATTATAGATTTAGAGATCATACCCCAACATAATAAAAAGAAAATTTAAAGACTTGACATGAAAATAGATCTTGAAAATGAGAAGGGTGAAAGAACCCCTTAGAAATTCGACAGCCTAACGGCGTCACTTAAATTTCAACAAAAAATGAATTGATGAGATAAAATAGGGACTCTAATCATATGAACATAAATTATCAGTATGATAGATTTATAGATCATACCCCAACATAATAAAAAGGAACTTGAAATACTTGACATGAAAATAGATCTTGAAAATGAGAAGGGTGAACGAACCACTTAAAAATTTAGCATCCTAACGGCACCACTTAAAACTTCAAAATACTAAATTGAAGAGATCAAATGGGGTCTCTCATCATATGATCATAAAAGATCAGTATTATTGATATAGAGATCATACCCCAACATAACAAAAAGGAACTTGAAATAATTGACATGAAAGTAGAACTTCAAAACGAGAAGGGAGAAGAACCACTTAAAAATTCGGCAGCCTAACAGCACCACTTAAAACATCAAAATACTGAATTGAAGAGATAAAAATGGGGTCTCTCATAATATGATCATAAAGGATTATTATGATAAATTTATTGATCATACCCCAACATATTAAAAAGGAACTTGAAATACTTTACATGAAAATAGATCTTGAAAAATGAGAAGGGAGAAAGAATCTGTTACAAAAATTTCGGCAGCCTAACGACGCAACTTAAAACTTCATAAAACGAAATAATGATAGTAAGAGGGGATATCTCATTATGTGAACATGAAAAGGGAAGTAAGAGGAGTATAAAAGAACACCCTTTAACATAATAACATGGAGCATAAAAGAAATTACATAAAAGAGATTTCTTGAAAAGAAAAAGAGAGATCAGATCCCTTACCTTAAAACGTAACTCTTAAAACTCAAAGGTTGGGACCATGAGGGCTTGGGGGAACCTTTGGAGGACTCCTTGGGAGGTAATGAGACCCGAACTTCGTTGGGGAAGATTGGGGAGTCGAATTTATGAGAGGATGTCTTGGAATTTATAGGGAAAGTGAGGGGACAAGGCATTAATGGCCAAGGGACACCTCATTAGTGGTTTTGGCAAAACCATGGGCTTGCCCATGGTATTGGCCACTTGGGACACCTTATACGTTATCTTACTATGAATAAGTCTACCATATTGATTACATACTTAATACATCATTTAATGATATCATTAAACACCCGTAACTTAAAAACTGTATTTTCACTATTCATCGAAAAATCAACTTTCTCAGAATAATCCCAAAATTTCAGCTTAACCAAATATCAATGCTCTGATTTCAAAAATGAACTCCATTTTATAAAAATAATTTTCTAAATATTTTTAATTTATTTTTTAAATAAATACACTATTAACCGAAAATTCATTTTTTCAGAAAAAACCCCAAAAATTACCATAACATGATATCGGTGCTCTGAGTTCAAAAATGAAATCCATTTTATAAAAATAATTTTTTTAAATATTTTTAATTTAATTTTTAATTAAAAAACACTATTCACTCGAAAAAACTAATACTTGAATAATAATTTATGAAACCGTTATTTAATCATTTTATTGAATCACATTACTTAATCAAGGTGCCTAGATTATATTAATACTTTCTTTAAGTGAGATTACTAATCCATTTAGACACAATACTAATCCTAATCATAAAATCACTATTCATAATTTACTATTCATCAAAAATCAATTTGATCTTATTAGACTCTAAATTTCGTACTGAACATAATTGTAGAAGACCATTTTTTGAAAATCATTACACATTTTTAATTATTTAATGTTTACATAAACATTTTTAAAATATCCTTTTTCTAAAATTCATCAAAAATATGCATACTATATTTATCCGGTCATTTAAAAATTCATAAACTTCATCATAAGAAGAAATCCTAATTTTTATTTAAAACAAAGGATTACACAAGGCAGTTACGGTCTCCTTATATAGCCCCTAATCACACCAGCATAGGACCTAAGTTAAGGTGTGCTAAGGTGAGAGAATCTGAGGGAGGCTTGGCTAACATCGCACGAGTAGTAATTTCTATCAGTTTGAACTTCTCAAAAAGGCGATTCCGTTCTAGCTTCACACGATGAAGTTCGGCTTGGGTTTGGTCCAGAGCAAAGCCCAGTGGTGCTACCTCCTTCCCAAGTTCTGTTAGATGGGCTTCGATCGGTCCAAGACTACTGGGTGAGGCCATCGATCTTCTTTCTATAATAATTAACCAAGATTACTTGTATTTAGAGACAATAATCAAAACGTTTAGTTTCCAGGGGTCATATTGACCAATGGTCAGATAACAGTCAAAACCCAATGGTCTCATTTTAGTTATACTCATGTTATCAAATGAAACATTTTTGTTGAGTACAAAAATAAAATAAAACATAACACAAAATTAGGAAACAATATTTATTCAAAATTTTGGGTCGTTACAATATTCCCCCCTTAAGAAATTGCGTCCTCGCAATTTTTAAAATCGGGTTTTGAAATTTCATTGAAAGTCCCACATCGGAAAAAGAGTCAGTAACACTATTACTTTAAAAGAAAGAAAGGGAAGTACAAAGGTCACCCATGTTAACCCATAATAGGATTCCATGGAGGAAAACATGGACATGGAGGAGAAAACAAAGGGTCAAGTTCTGAGAGAGAGTGATAGAAAACATGATTAGGAGAAAGTTAACCATAAGAAAATCCCAAACATATGATGTGTGTAATCGGTCTTTTATTACCCAGTAGGAAACGTAAACCAACAACGTTTTTGTTTTACGTTCCTTTTCATAATTTTGAGGAATTAATTTACAACATAAAACAAAAACATAAGAAAATATACCTATCTTCATGTAGAGTTTCATCCTTTAATAAGTTTCTACCCAAAACTAATCTTTTCTCCAAACTATGAGCATTCAAAACTACTTGGTATCATCAAAACACAAGAATCAACTTCTAGAGAATCACATAATCCACAAAATATTAACTATATATTTCTTTTATCTTTAAACATTATCCCAAAAACAGAAAGGGTAAGGTAAAACAACTCTTCAAAAAGAAATAATCCCATAGGAATGGAAACTAATTTTAAATCTTCAAATTTCCATGGTACTACCCAAAGTTCATCATTGTCCATTCCATAAATAACGGTCCTTAAAATTCCTCAAAATAAACCAAACTAAGATTGAAACCCAAATACAAGAAGGATTAGATAACATAGTCTTCCAAAATAAACTTCATTGTTCATCTCCAAACAACATCAACCACTCCTAACATCTTATAACAAAAGTATCTAACCTAAGCATATTTTACCCAAGATAGGTTAATCATTCCCATAAGTAACCTAAATTACTATAAGTCCACCTTAAATTCATCGATTCTTCAAAATATAAGCCAACCTTACTCCTCAATGAAAATACCGTAGTAATCTATTTACCTCGATCATATAGTGTCCCCAAAATAGTGAACGTCTTCCAAAATAATAATCATATTTTAATCCCCTAATCATACCTGTCATATTAATATGAAAATCATCGCATTTCCGAACACATTGGTTGTTGGGACATGTTCTTCCATTTCCCTCCATTAACTAAGAAAAGAAACTATAATTAGGGTCTTAAATACTTAGCCAATAATCATGAAATGGAACCGAAAGCATATAAGGATAACTTCTAGAAGAAAAGTATACCCTAACTTGTGATCCCCTTGGTTCCGATCTAGGTTATCCATGATCATATATTCTTATGTGAATATTTATTTTATTTTATCTTTGTTCCTTTAACAATGGTTCATACTAAGCTTATGAATTTACCAAAGCATATCCCCCAGGAGTGTCGTAACCAAGAGTGCAGCAAGCCCGTTTTCGTGTACCAGTTCCCATTCGAGTCTATCTCAAAGCGTTGTTTTCGGGTTTTACCCCTATGTACATCTGTGCCAGAGCCACCTCTACCTGCTCATATCCAGACAGGGATGTATTTTCTGGGCAACCCCTTACTCACTACTGACCAAAATACCAGGAAGATTTCCTATATTTAAACTTTTCTATAGGTTTCTTCCTAGAGTTTTCATATCCTAATTTCCATAAATAACTAAACCATCCTTTGATACCAACTATAGCATCCCGCCTTCTTATAACATAAACTTTAATTACATTTTACAAAACTGAGGATCATAAAGGTTTAGTGTCATGGAAACCAGGAACTTTAAACATGAAAACATAAAAGATTATTCTTAAACACTTGAAAGGATTCTCCTCATTTTCATCCTAGGTTTATTACTGCATCTCATAACCTGGGTATATACATCAAAAGAAAGGGTGAGTAGAAGTCCAAGTTAGGGAAACAAGAGAAACATTTTACATGTGAACTTGAGATACTTCAATAAGGTCATGAAAAGAACATTAAGGCATGAGAAAGAAATCATGAGGCATATCATAATAAAAATAACATTTTTTATAACTTGAAGATGTGGCTGCAACATTTAATATTGACAATCATTTCATTTCACCAAGGTCCATCCCCAAGGTGTCGTTAAAAATTACCAAGGTTATTCACCAAGGTATCAGTCTAAAAAGTCATCACAAGAGATTAAGTCTTTACCCAATGCATTGGAGCGCTATCTGAGCGCACCCTTGACATGTCTTTATTATCATATTATCCACATATATCAGCATCAATCATTTCATAAACAACCCATATAGAGTAAAATAAATGGGTTTCATTTCATAATCATAACGGTTTAAAAACTGTTTTAATGACATGATCATTATGTCACTTTAAACCCACGGAAAAGGGAAAGCGGGTTTTATGTATGTAAATCCCAGAATTTAAAATATAAAATTTTGATATATATGTGAATACCCCTGTATAAATAAGAGCTTTTATTATTCACTTAATAACATAAAATAATTTTGAGATAAAGAGGGAGGCATTTTGAGACGAAAACTATGCAGCATAACGTCTATGATACATGGTTTTAGAAAAAGTTGGAAAGAGAGGGGACAAAGGTCACCCACTAAAAAATGATACATAAAACAGTAGGGGAACAAAATATAAATTATTTAAGAACATGGTAATGAAATTTGAATGATATACCATTTGAAACGAAGAACTTGAAAGTAAGACAAAAAATAAGATTTCTCTTATGAGAATTCAGCAGCCTAACGGCGTCACTTAAAACTTCCAAAAATGGATTGATGAGATCAAATAGGGTCTCTCATCATATTAACATAAATGATCATTATGATAGATATAGAGATCATACCCCAACATAATAAAAAGGAACTTGAAATACTTGACATGAAAATAGATCTTGAAAATGAGAAGGGTGAAAGAACCCCTTAGAAATTCGACAGCCTAAACGCGTCACTTAAACTTCAACAAAAAATGAATTGATGAGATAAAATAGGTTCTCTCATCATATGAACATAAATGGTCAGTATTATAGATTTAGAGATCATACCCCAACATAATAAAAAGGAACTTGAAAGACTTGACATGAAAATAGATCTTGAAAATTAGAAGGGTGAAAGAACCCCTTAGAAATTCGACAGCCTAACGGTGTCACTTAAACTTCAACAAAAAATGAATTGATGACATAAAATATGGTCTCTCCTCATATGAACATAAATGGTCAGTATGATATATTTAGAGATCATACCCCAACATAATAAAAAGGAACTTTAAAGACTTGACATGAAAATAGATCTTGAAAATGAGAAGGGTGAAAGAACCACTTAAAAATTCGGTAACCTAACAGCGCCACTTAAATCTTAAAAATACTGAATTGAAGAGATAAAATGAGGTATCTCATAATATGATCATCAAAGATCATTATTATGGAAATAGATATCATACCCCAACATAACAAAAAGGAACTTGAAATAATTGACATGAAAGTAGAACTTCAAAACGAGAAGGGTGAAGAACCACTTAAAAATTCGGCAGCCTAACGGCGCCACTTAAAACTTCAAAATACTGAATTGAAGAGATAAAAATGGGTTCTATAATCATATGATCATAAAGGATCAGTATGATAAATTTAGAGATCATACTCCAACATAATAAAAAGGAACTTGAAATACTTTACATGAAAATAGATCTTGAAAAATGAGAAGGGAGAAAGAATCTGTTACAAAAAGTTCGGCAGCCTAACAGCGCCACTTAAAACTTCATAAAACGAAATAATGAGAGTAATATGGGATCTCTCATTATGTGAACATGAAAAGGGAAGTAATAGGAGTATAAAAGAACACCATTTAACATATGAACATGGATCATAAGAGAAATTACATAAAAGAGATTTCTTGAAAAGAAAGAGAGAGATCAGATCCCTTACCTTAAAACGTAACTCTTAAAACTCAATGGTTGGGACCTTGAGGGCTTTGGGGCACCTTGGGAGGACTCCTTGGGTGTTAATGAGACCAGAACTTCGTTGGGGAAGAGTGTGGAGTCGAATGTATGAGGGGATGGCTTGGTATTTATAGGGAAAGTAAGGGGACAAGGCATTAATGGCCAAGGGACACCTCATTAGTGGTTTTGGCAAAACCATGGGCTTGCCCATGGTATTTGCCCATGGTATTGGCCACTTGGGACACCTCATACCTTATCTTACTATTCATAAGTCGACCATATTGATTACATACTTAATACATCATTTAATGATGTCATTAAACACTCGTAACATAAAAACTATATTTTCACTATTCATCGAAAAATCAACTTTCGCAGAATAATACCAAAATTTAAGCTTAACCAAATATCAATTCTCTGATTTCAAAAATCACCTCCATTTTATAAAAATATTTTTCTAAATATTTTTAATTTATTTTTTAAATAAATACACTATTCACCGAAAATTCATTTTTTCAGAAAAAACCCCAAAAATTACCATAACATAATATCGGTGCTCTGAGTTCAAAAATGAAATCCATTTTATAAAAATAATTTTCTTAAATATTTTTAATTTAATTTTTAATTAAAAAACATAATTCACTCGAAAAAACTAATACTTGAATAATAATTTATGAAACCGTTATTTAACCATTTTATTGAATCACATTACTTAATCAAGGTGCCTAGATTATATTAATACTTTATTTAAGTGAGATTACTAATCCATTTAGACACAGTACTAATCCTAATCATAAAATCACTATTCATAATTTACTATTCATCAAAAATCAATTTGATCTTATTAGACTCTAAATTTCATATTGAACATAATTTTAGAAGACCATTTTTTGAAAATCATTACACATTTTTAATTATTTAATGTTTACATAAACATTTTTAAAATATCATTTTTCTAAAATTCATAAAAAATATGCATACTATATTTATCCGGTCATTTGAAAATTCATAAACTTCATCATAAGAAGAAAAACCAATTTTTATTTAAAACAAAGGATTACACAAGGCAGTTACGGTCTCCTTACATAGCCCCTTATCACACCAGCATAAGACCTAAGTGTAAGGTGTCCTAAGGTGAGAGAATCTGAGGGAGGCTCGGCTAACATCGCACAAGTAGTAATTTCTATCAGTTTGAACTTCTCGCAAAGGTGATTCTGTTCTAGCTTCACATGATGAAGTTCGGCTTGGGTTTGGTCTAGAGCAAAGCCCAGTGGTGCTAACTCCTTCCCAAGTTCTGTTAGATGGGCTTCGATCGGTCCAAGACTACTGGGTGAGGCCATCGAATCTTCTTTCTATAATAATTAACCATTATTACTTGTATTTAGAGACAGTAATCAAAACGTTTAGTTTCCAGGGGTCATATTGACCAATGGTCAGATAACAGTCAAAACCCAACAGTCTCATTTTAATTATACTCATGTTATCAAATGAAACATTTTTGTTGAGTACAAAAATAAAATAAAACAAAACACAAAATTAGGAAACAATATTTATTCAAAATTTTGGGTCGTTACACACTTTTTTCTATTGGTTTCATTCCTAATAAGATATTTAAAATACCAAGTTTTACTTAATATTTAGTTGAGGAATTTTATTTTATTAATCATAAAATTATCTTGTTTTATCTTTATCATGTCTTGATAACATTAAGTGGATTTTACTGAAGTGATTAATCATGTTTTGATAAAAAAAATTATAAATAATACATTTATTATATTCCATCTCTGTACATTATTTGATTTATTTCTGTGATGACATTCTTGAATATATAAAATAAATAATGCATAAGGAAGAAATAAATAAATTAATAAATGACCTGATCTTGAGCTTATTTAATGATTGATTATTTGAGAGGACAATAAAACAACCTATGACCTAGGGGAAAGTACTTTTTTAGATGATTGTATGAGTTACACCATTCCACATGTCCACCTATGTATCATCTGGGTTGGTGCTATATTGGTTGCTTCTTAAACCTCCTCCACACACCTTGGGATACCCCCTTTATTACAAGTATTTAATATTCACATGAAGGTGAGGGTAACCAAAGGAATATTTAAGGGGAATTATATAAATAACCATGGACACATAGGTCTTATATAATAATGGATAGAGGGATGAAACAGGGTCCATCAAATATAATTTAATAATAAAGAATTTCAAAATCATATAAAAACATAAATTAAATAATTCCAACAAATACACAGGTCTTGGTCAAGCACATGAATGGTCATACACCTAAAATAAATATGAAAAATTAAATCCAATTAACACTCATTTATATTAATTCTTTATTATTAAGATATTTTTTTCATTAATTCGATAGAAAATTAATTAATTAATTCCCTTTCATCTTAATGACCATTTGAATTTACATTAGTGAAACCCTTTATTTGTAAATTTTTTAAAAATAAATTTTGGAACCAATAATTAGAGATAATTAAAATAAATAAATTAATCATTTAATATTTTTTTTTAAAAATATTAAAATGTCAAACATAATAGGTTCAAATAAACATAATAAAGTTTTAATACAATAATTTTTAATTTAATGTAATTTAATTTTTTCCTTTATTGGGAGACCACATGGTGCGTACTTACGAGATAGACGCCATGTACCTCAGATTTTGTGTTCTTGGGATACACCCCTATGGATTCATCATGAATGTACAAGAAAACTATAAATTGTGTATTAAGGTTTTTGTGTGTCCACGTAACTCACTATATGACTCAACATGTTATTTGGACATGGGTCCATATGAGTTGTATGCCAGCTACACAACATGTGTTTTTATTTACATGGGTCTTCTTTACTCTCTCAGTGACTCAAATTGTAATTTAGATGCAGAAATTAATGAACTACACACCATGTATGGAGGATACACATCATGTACTCCATTAATGTTTCAGGTTGTCAGTCTCCTGTGGTTTGGACCTTGTATTTGACCACATGTTTTGTAACGAACATAACTATTATAAATAAAATTCCCTTTTTGATTTAATTAAATGTATTATTATATAATATGGTTATAGAAAACAAATTCACTTCTTTTTTTATTATATCCAATTGGACATTAATGACCATTAAGTATATTTTTCATTGATAATATAGTCGTTGAATAATGATCACATGATTAGTATAAATATAGTGTTTTAACAAATCTATTTTACACAGACAAAGGAAGTGAGGGCCTCAACTAGTAGAATCATACCCTATGAAGCCCATTTATCATAGATTACGAGGGAGTTATCCTTTCTTTGATTTTCCCTAGACCAAGCCTAGGATGAGATCCAGCAACTTAATCATGATCAAAATCGTTTACAAGATAAGTTCAAGCTCATTAAGATCATGAACCAAACCATGCTCACCGAACCGCCCCATGAATGTACCACCACTACGCACCTTACCCTTTGGGAGTTTGCTGGTGTATTAAAGGGATATGTAACAAGGCCTTATAAATATGAGTATGTATATAATTTTTTTAAAGAATAATGAATATATTTTCATCCTATTATTGTTACTTTTTAATTTTTTTTTTATTTTGACTCAATAAAACACAAATATTATTTTGGTTAATATTCAAATTCAATTAAGGAATGTATTTTGATGAATTAATGGATTTTTGAAATAAAGTATATTTTAGTAAAAATTTATTATTAAATATTTTTTATCAAAAATAAATTACTCTGTAATATTTATGGAGTCAAATGTAATTTTAAAAAGGGTTAAAAAAATGTTATTTCCAAAAAACGAGTCATTTTTTAAATAAACATTGTTTTTAATTTTAAAAGTGAAAATTCACATATTTAGAATTTTTTTAGATAAAATGAATATTATTTTTGGAATTAAGACGTTAAAATTATCTAATGGGTATTTTTTTCATAATTTCATGAGACAGTCAAACTTTCAAGTAAAAATTAAATACTTTATGAATATAATTTGTGTTTTATGACATCACACTGACCCAAAAGATATGTAATAAGTAATATAAATGGGATCCAAGACCAAATATATGTTTTACCTTTAAAATAATGTGATTATATGTTTATTTAATTTATTTTTTAAAGCCATTATGAATCCTCCAAGACTTAAAATATATTTTATGATTTTAAAATCATTTCTTTAAGAGTGTGACTCACCCCCACATCACCAATGGTAATATTTTAATAAGATCGGACCTTGTCCATATAAAATAATGTAAACCACTCACTTTTTGTAGAAACAATCAGAAAAAACCAAGGGATGGTTTGTGGTTTTGGATATTTTATTGTGTAGAGTGAAAAACTTAAATAATAATGAAATCTGAGTAACATCTCACCACTCCTCATTGGATTGAGTTGAGGGGGAGGTTATTTTGGAATTAAGAGACGTTCCCAAGGTGCCACATGATAGAAATAAATTCCTAGGGCTTCAAGAATAGTTTGGTAATTATTTTACCTTACAATAAAAATAACCGACCAAACATGCCTTTAATAAAACCCACTTACCAACTACATGATGCATGTCTAGAAAATGTACCACAATTCAACAATATTAAAAGACCAACATAAAAAACCACAATATCCAGAATTAGAGTACAATGAAAAAGACTAAACAATAAAACCCAAAGACTCTATGAAATGACTCCCATGCCCCACACTAAGCTCTAAGCTCCAAGCACCACAAGACCGCCCAGGCATCACGATGCACCAATCAAGAAGTGAGATTCCTTACCTTTTCTCATATCTCAATATACCACATCTATAAAAGTACCAAAGTTCCAGAGTAGGGGGTGAGTAAAAATACTCATTATACTATCCCCAAATAACTTACCTACACACACCACTAGGATAAAACCAGATAGAAATATTTATATAAATCCATTTAAACAACTTCACAATTTTCATCAATCCAAACACATCAGTATGATAACTATTTCACCCAAAACGGCAAATTTTCATGAGAAGCATAATAAAAATCCATACCCATTTTCTAAACACATATTGGAATAACCAAATCCATCTTGCATGGCCGCATGCATAACATAACAATGTCCACAAACCAACCACTTGATCTCGATGTTCATTGATAGTGTAACTTCACTTCCATAACCCATACCTTTTTATAGTGGCACTTCACGACCATTTAACGGCGGTACTTCACAACCATGATCCCTCCCATCCAACTCTTTCCTCACAACTTATTCAAGAAAACATGCCAATCAAATTGGCCAAATCACATCAATCAATATATGCCCATAAACATGCCACACAACAATTTCCAACATCATATAAATCAATAATGTGACAAAACCATTTCAATAAAATCAACATTTATTGAAAAACCCCATTTTTCTAAAATCCAAGACAAAACTATATTTCTATAAAACAACAATTTTATTGAAAAACAATTCACAAACCAATTTCAAAAAACCAACCAAGCCAATAATTTTAAAATCGCCATTTTAAAATCAAGCAACAACACAAATGTACAATAATATAATATTTTCCCCAAATTCAATGATTTATCACAAAAGGGTTCCAATCAAGAATCACACACCACATTAACAAAAAATTACATGAAAATACCATTAATTTGAAATTAAATCATTCATGTTATATCGAAATGGATTCAATAGAGAAGTCACCTACCTTAGGGTTTCAACAAAATCGACCAATGCACAACCACACAACAAATCTGGGTGAAATCTCTAGAAAATTGCCATAGATGTCTTTGCCTAACATCAACAAGCAAAAATCTCATCATTTTAAGAAACAAAAACCCAAGATCTACATGTAAAGAATGTAGATCTAGGAAACTGATAGAGATAGAGAACTAGATCTAGATAAAACTAGAAACAAACCAAGGAGGTGGACTTACCAAGGAATAACTACCTTCAAACCACCAAGAACCCCCCTCTATTTTCTTACAAAATGGGTAGGAGAGCCCCTATAACCCATGAGAAGAGTGAATACTGAGTTGGATTTGTTTTGGGGGAGATATGAGTGTTTTACGGTAAATACTGAGTGACCCAATTTTTTAAAATTCTACTTTTTAATCCTTGCATGGTTAGAAAAACAGTTTGGGAAACCCATGTGCTAATTGTGCATTTTCTTCTGACTCACAGGGTGCCTCCCATGGTTGGCCCACACTGTTAGACAAACTGTGTGCCAACCATATAAAATGCCACTGTCTCAGGTAGCACAGTTTACCTGGGATGGTCACATGGTTTGGAAACTATTCACCTTAACTATGCACCTATCCCTTTGCCTCTACCTCATTGTACACGATTACCTAGTTTTGTTGCATACTTTCTACTAATCGTACTCAAACCGTGTACCCTTTCAAAACTCTCCCAAAACAATCCAAACATTACCCAACCACTTTACATACATAAAATACATAAAAAAGGTTTACATACCTCAAACCAGGAGTACCAAAATTCTCCCCACCATTTCCCAATCCGTCTTTAGAAAGTAGAAAAGCATCACTTTGCCGTAAGAGCTCAGACCATTTCTCAAACATATCTTTCTCCCACTCCTAGGTCTCCTCTTTAATTTTACCATGTTTCCACACAACCCAAAATAAACTGAATATTTTACCCTGCAATACTTTCTCTTTCCTATCCACAAGTCGTATTGGAATTTGCACCAACAAAGCATCTAGTTTTTCTCAACATGATTCCAATGAATCACATAGTCATGATCTATTTGATACTTTTTTAACTATGACACATGAAACTCATTGTGCACCACACTAAACTGTGGTGGAAGAGAAAATAGATATTCCACCTCTCCAACCCACTCAAGTATCTCAAAAGGCCTAATATACCTTTGAGATAACTTACCATGCTTCCCAAACCAATGATATCCCAACCTCATAGACATTCTCAAGAACACATGTTCACCCACCTTGAATGAAAACAACTATCGATGATAGTTCACATATGATTTATAATGACTCTAAGCTATCTCCATTCTTTTCCTGATCAACTTGATCTTCTCTATTTTCTCTTGGACAAGGATCGGCCCAACCAATGAAGTTTCTCCTATTTCCACCCAAAAAAGTGGAGAACGCCATTGATGCCTATATAATACTTCAAAAAGAGCCATATATATGGTGTCTTGATAACTGTTATTGTACAAGAAATATACTAACAATAATTTATCTTTATAAGAGCCACCAAGATCCATCACAAAAGTCTACAACATATCTTCCAATGCTTGTATCATCCTCTTGGATTTTCCATCCATCTGAGGATGACATGCCATGCTCATCGTTAACTACGTCCCAAGGTATTTTAACAAGGATTTCCAAAAAACGATATGTGAACCTTGGATCTCTATATAATACAATCGATACTGTTACACCATGCCTCTTTACCACCTAACTGATATATATTTTGGATAAATATTCCACCATATGATATTCAGGAATATGGATGAAATGGGACGACTTTGTTAACTGGTCCAAAATCACCCATATTGCATCATGTTTCTTAACCATTCATGGGAGACATGTAACAAAATCCATTTCTATCTTCTCCCATTTCCATATTGGGATAGGTAAATACTACATTATACCTACTGGTCGTTGATGCTATTACTTGACTTGCTGACAACTCAGACATCTCGAAACAAACTCAACCACCTTTCTTTTCATACCATCCCACCAAAACCACGCTTTAAATGCCTTATACATATTCTAAATTCTATGATGAATAGTCCATCTGGAATGATGATAAGAACAGAGAAGTTTTTCTTAAAAAGCCACTGACACAACAATCTGATTCTGAAACTAAAACACTAAATTACTATCTAGTTTCCAGCTCTCAATTTTCTCCCCACCATTGAGTTTTGACCTCATAGACACAGAGTCTGAATCAGACCTCTATGCATCTATAACCAAACCAACCAAGTCAGGAACCAACAAAACTAGAAAGAAAATGCTATACCACCCCGGTCTTCATATTCCAACTACATTTCAACTATGACTGACATCAACTGCCAATGATCCAATTATTGTTTTTCTACATGATCGCATGACATTATACTTAATGCATCCACCACATAATTTCCTTTACCTAGTGTTTACATCAAGTCAAAGTCAAAAATATAGAGATAATTCATCCATCTCATTTTCCTTAAATTCAAATCTTTCTATGAGAAAATATGCTTCAATCTCTTGTGGTTGGTATACACCATGAGTTTATCACTACAGAGATAGTGATGACAAGCTTTCAAAGCATAAACCACCACCACCAACTCCAAATCATGTGTTGGGTAGGTCTTCTCTTATAACATCAATTATCATGATCCATACACAACCACATAATCTCCTTATATGATAAAACACCCCAACCCTAATCCTGATGCATCGTAATACACTACATACCCTTTCACTGGTTCTAGAAAAACAATGATTGGTGTTGATGAAAAATGCTCCTTAAGCTATTCAAAAGATTTGTGGCACTACTCATTCCATCGGAATGGAACATTATTTCTTGTCAAATCTCTCATTAGCGAAGCTAATCATGATAAATCATGAACAAAACATCGATAATACCCAGTTAGATTAAGGAAAATCTGTATCTCAAAATAATTATTTGGAAGTTTCCAAGAGATAACGACCTCTATCTTCTCTGGATCCACATAAACACCCTTTTAGGAAATAACATGGCCCAGAAAACATACCACTTGTATCCAAAAGTCACACTTTAACAATTTGGCATACAAGTGATGGTCTCTCATGATTCCCAACACTGATGTCAAGTGTTGGTTATGTTCTACCCTTGTCCTTGAATACACTAGTATATCATCCACGAATACCACAAATAAAGAATCCAGATATCTCTAAAATAGCTGATTATCAATTCTATGAGGACCACTGGTGCATTTTAAGACCAAAGGACATAATCACATATTCATAATGGCCACATTTACTCTTAAAAGATATTTTAAGAATATCCTCCTTCTACACCCAAAATTGATGATATACTGATCACAAATAAATCTTGGAAAACAAATGATCTCCCCTTAAATGATCAAACGTGTCATCAATGAGTGGGAGTGGATATCAGTTCTTTATCGTAAATTGGTTAAGATTACGACAGTCAACACACAACCAAATAGTTCTATCTGACTTTTTGATGAACAAAATTGTCATTTCCCACATGGATGTGCTAGGCCAGATGAACCCTTTGTTTTCCAACTCATATAATTGCACTTTCAATTCCATCAATTCTACTAGTTCCATTCGGTAAGATGAAAGTGGGGTAGGATTGGTCCCTAGAATGATATCAGTCATAAACTCCACTACTCTCACAAGTGGAAACCTTGAGAATTCATCATAAAATACATTCTGAAACTGATCGAACACTACCAGAAAACTACTTTCCTCAAACTCTTTGATTGATGCCAACAACAAAGCTTCAAATTAATAAGAGATCATCCTAACTGCTAGTTCCAACAAGCCTGTTTCATGCACCCTTTCACTCTTCTCCCCACTAAAGAGATGCTCAATACCATCCTCTATCATGAAACTCACCATTCTCACATGATAATAATTGTGGGATTTAAAAATTGTCAACTAATGTATACCCAGGATTACATTATAAACTTACATCTCAAGCACTGAGAATTACCACATTAACTCAACCCCATCCAAAACTATACTACATGCTCTATATAGGAAAGATTGACACTCATTTCCACCCAGATGAGGTTGAATTTTTAGAATAGAAGTCATCATTTCCACAATTAAACCTATAAATTCAATAGAACAAGATGCAATGAAAGAATGAGACGCACCCGTATTAAACAACAATTTCATAATGGAAGAGTTAAAAATAATCATACCCTTAATTATAGATGGTACCGAATGATCATCCACCACAACCTACTGATCTCCAAACACTTTCTTACTGGCCACACTCTACTCTTTATTCCCCTACTGGGGATTTATGGTGTTCCTATAATCATCAGGGATAGCTCTGCTCTACTGATAATGGGTATGCTTCATCCCCCATCCCGTTGAGGAATATAACGCCTGAAACCCCTAAGGAGTGTCATGAAAACACGAACTTGGATCACTATGGAAATAGTGATTGAGATTCCCCATGTTCTTACAGTTATGACATGCTTGAGGTTATTCCATACAATCCTACTTCATGTGAGTCAGAGAGCCACATTAGAAACATCCTAGCTTACAATGAGGCTTTGAAGGAAAATTCACCAATCCTACTTCATGTGAGTCAGAGAGCCACATTGGAAACATCCTAACTTACACTGAGGCTTTGAAGGAAGATTCATCAATACTACTGTAGGATTCTGAGCCATACTCCAACCCTAGAAATAAACTTCTCTCTTATGCATTCTCCCTGCGTTAGAGTTCCCACTATTTCCCAAGGGTACCAACATGCTTCCCCCTCCCGTAGCACCATGATATCCCTTTCTTCCACCAATGCTCTATTTACAATATTTTTATAATCACTTCTATAGAGGACTAAAATTTTGGAATGAATTTCTTACCTCAAGCCTAATTCAAAGATATGTGCCTTCAAGGATGCACTAGCCACCACCTTGTGCATAAATTGGACTAAGTTCATGAACTTATTCACATATTCTATTATCGATAAGCAATCTGGCTTCAAAATGAAGAAATTAATAATTTGTGGAATCTTGAACATGTGAGGGTAGAATTTTTTGTTAAACAATTCCTCAAAACCCTCCCATGTCATACCTTGGTTCGTTCAAGCCTGGACCACCAAATCCCTACACTGATGTGCAAGGTCTTTCAACATGCATGTTTCCAAAATCATGTTTAACTCCTATGGTGTGTCTAGGAAATTGATGATTCGATTCATCCTGTTTAGACACACATTTTCCCTTTATGGTTATGAATCACCCCAAAAAATTGGTGGATTCTACTTCTGAAATTGAATGAGTGATCCATGTGATTCAGCTAATCCATTCTATTCCCCCCTTCCATAGCTTGGAAAGATTTCACTATGCTCTAAACTAGCTGCTGATTCACATGGGGCTCAGGTGCAACCACATTTTCCACAACATCCTCTGGTTGGTCTCTATGACAACTACCTGGTGCCATTTCTATCAACACAACTACCATAAGTCTCACTATCTAATAACTGAAGGCTTATAATTTCAAATTCAATCACATTAAACTATCACAACCATGCTTTCAAAAATTACACATTTTCCATGTTCAAATATTTTTTTAAAAGACCTCCATGTTTTGAAAATTGACCAATTTTCAAAATACCAAAACCATTAACTTTTAAAAATTGTACTTATGAAAATAATATCTATATTTTTGAAAATTAATATATCCATATCACAACATAAATCATTTTGAAAATGAAATTTGCAATCCTTGTGGGAATTCATTATACGATTCATTCCATGCTCATCTCATTAGATATACCCATGACAATGAGGTCACACTCCTATAAGAGTATCCAAAACAATTATGTACCCAAATCTCTGGTAACTCGAAGTTCAGCATAAAAGGGTTATCTATGTCCTTTTATGATATACATTTTAAGTTCTGAAAATCATACACTTTGTTACGATACCAACTCGAGGAATATTCAAATAATTAATGACAACTCCAAAACCATAAAACAATGCCAAAGAACCAAACACGATTGATTACACTTGTAAACCAAGGACCGAACAACTGATACCACTTGTAACATCATGCCCTATGTCATTGGCTTGAGTTGAGGCAGAGGTGCTACTTGGGCTTAAGGGATGTTCCTAAGGCGCCAAAGGATGGAAATAAATTCTGAGGGATTCAAGAATATTTGGTGAAAAATTTTCCCTTCTAACAAAAATAGCCAAAAAAAACATGCCTTTAACAAAACCCACTTACCAACTACATGATGCATGTCCAAAAAATGTACCGAAATACAAAAATACCATAAGACCAATATAACCAAACCAAAACAATCTAGAATTAGAGTACTATGTGGAAGACTAAAGAATAGAACCCAATGATGCTACGACATGACTCTAACGATCCACACTAATCTCCAAGCTCCAAGCACCACAAGATAGCCCAAGAATCATGATGCACCACTCAATGGGTGAGATTCCTTACTTTTTCATGTGTCTCAATATACCACATCTGCAAAATCCCCAAAGTGAAAATGTAGGGGGTGAGTAAAAATACTCAGTAGGCTATCCCCAAATGATTTCCCTACACATGACCCAAATAGCCTGAAGGCCTTCATTTTTATTGATTTTTGATAACCCCCCTTTCAAGGGATGAGGGGTAACCCTTGCAAGGCCCCGTAGGCTCAGAGATTACATGGCTCATAGGCTTAGGATATTATATGACCTTAAGGTCTTAGGGAATTCAACTAGACTATCTACATGGCCCGTAGGCTTAGGAGATTACATGACCCTACACATGACAATAGGATAAAACAGGTTAGCATAACTTATATAAAACAATTTATATAAATCCATTTAAATGACTTCACAATTTTTAGAAAGCCAAAAACATCATTACCATAACCATTTCACCCAAAACAACACATTTTCACGAGAAGCAACCAAATAATCCATACTAATTTTCCAAACACATATTATAAAGACCTGACCTTATTCTTTAAATACAACAGTAAATTCAATTTAGAATTAACATCCTTACATTCCATAAAACTTTTTAGTTTAGAGTTTTAGAGAATTAGACTATAATTCTTTCATAACAACTCAAATATTACAATGTAGACACTTCAACATATTTTCTCATAAAGAAATGTTTTTTTAAAGAATCATGGTTTCATTCCATGTTTAGTCATCATAGAATTTCCATTATCCCATCCTTAACTCTATTCTCTATTAAATACTATGAAATATATTTTAAAACATGGTGTGATCATAAAATATTAGTAAGGGATACATAATTAAGGAAAACTGTTAGTCATGAGGAAACATGAAAACCCATGAATACTTTATCATAAAGTAATAATTTTTACCTGTAGGAAGTAATAAATACTTTCTTCTAAATAAAATCTCATTTCTTAACTTTCTTGTAATAAAAATATTACCATATAACCCATAGAAAGTACATATAACATATAAATGTAACATGGGACATAATCATTCTTAAATGGAATAACTATGTGATTGGCATCCATACAAATCACTCTTAAAAATGGAAGAGCCATACGCCCAACTTCCATATCCAATGCATTGGAGGTTATAATGTAACCACCAATCCTTGTTTTATTAAGTAGCCACCCATATTTGGTGTATCAAATAAACACCCATCAAATTTCCAAGTACCATTATATAATAATAACACATAAAGATTGAAATTTCCATCATTTCACTCATAAAATTTCCTTTGAAATCATAAGGAATCATTTCAAGATAGTGAAATAATCAATACATTTTAAAAAACATTTTCAACACCAAAATAACCAAAAATGGAATTAGGTATTTCTTTTACTTTTAAAAACTTTAAGGCTTGTAGAAGAAACCAAATTTCAAATAATCATCATGGCGGTAGAAAAGTTTTTGTCTCTGTATATTTTAAAATAGAAAATTCATTTTGTTATTTTTAATGAAAGTAAAATGCTTCGTATAGAAATATTACTTTTGAAACCCTTTGAATTAAAATTCAATGGGTTTGATTATACATCTTATAAAATAATGTGTTGTAAAACATCAAAATAAGCCTCAATGAAAGGAGGTTGAGATGCACATGAGCCTCAGCCCGGTTGGTGA
Source organism: Viscum album (assembly GCA_963277665.1). Lineage (NCBI taxonomy): Eukaryota > Viridiplantae > Streptophyta > Magnoliopsida > Santalales > Viscaceae > Viscum > Viscum album. The sequence continues at coordinate 1,008,216,806 of OY728134.1, forward strand.
GGACTCCTTAAGTGCATCCAGGCAACCCAGGATCAAATACAGGACGAGGCATAATTTTTGGGGTACTATAGCAATACTGTAGGAGGCACTGCAGTAGGTACTATAGCAAGAACTATAGAAGTTATTGTTTGAAATTGTAGCAGTCAGGACTATTCCCCCGTTTGGGCCTTCGGGTCACCGATTTGGTCCCTGAGTCCTTTAAGGCCTTCAGGCTACCCATGCCTTCTATTCAGTAAGTCCTACATGCCACCTCAAGGCCTTCGGGCCACCTTAAGGCCTTCGGGCCACCTTAAGTCCTTCAGGCCACCTTAAGTGTTGATGCAAACTAGACAACCTACAAGGAACAAGCTCCAGAAAGAGTATGAACAAGGAGCTTTCACCATAGCAGAAGCTAAACGGATTGCATGAATGAGAGCATATGGAACCTGCCATCGGGACAAGCCTATGAATTCTTGGGAAATCCTAGACGAACATCCATGTGAAGGTGGATAGTTGATTTCATGATGAAGATTCTGGGGAGGAGTAGTTCCAAGTAGTTAGTTTGGGTTGTATGCAATGTTTGAAGCCTACGGGAAATGAATTCCTCTAAGGCCTACGGTCCATGTAATACTTATACCTACGGGCCATGTAAGGGTTCCACCTCACCCCTTGAAAGGTGTATTATCAAAAATCAATAAAAATGAAGTCCTTCGGGCCATTGGAGGAAGGAGGTTGAGATGAAGTCCCTTACCTCGAGTCTGATTCATCACGCATGTTATCTATTTTCCTGAATAAAAAACTTAAGATAATTATTTAATTGATTGAGAAAGATTTTTGTGTTTATTTTTATTTTTATATCACTTATCACCATATTATAGAAACTACATAATTATTTTTGTTTAAGTAGTATGTTTTGATGATATTTGGTACTTGAGTCAAAAATGACCTTGATATGATGTCAATAGTCCATGTTTTCATAATTCCATCATCTAAAGAATAATATTCGTGACTTTATTATCAATTTTATACATAAATTCTACTTTTAAATCAAACCATTATGTATGGTTATGAAAAATGAACAATGTTATAATAATTGAGATGGTAAGACTTACGCACACATGAGTAACATTTTCCATTTTTCATTGATCATTATGGAAAGAATGTAAGTATTATTTTATCTTCCCAGAATTATCATAAAATAATTAATATCATATTAATAATTTTAATATACTCATATATAACATACAAGTGATGTAGTGAATAAAAATTAATCACATCACTTCGTGGAGGTGATAGTTCACACGTATGCACGAATGATTAATTCTATTCCTTTTTTATGGAAGTGGAGATGGATTTAGGTTATGATATTAATATAATAACCTATTAGTATATTGAGGATACTAGAGTTATTATTCCATTATTCATGTATAATATTTTAAGGAAGTGGAAGAAGAAATAAAATATAAATACTTGATTAAAAACGATACCATTCCATTGGAAGTTCACACTTGATTTACCCCTTAACACCTCTAAGGAAGGTGTTTTACCTGAAATAAGGCCTCAAGAATGTGGGGAGGGATTCTAGGAATTTATTTTTATAGATATTTGATGAACCAAAAATGGTTTTTAAGTGTGAAGAAAATATATGAAATAGTACCCTTTTATAAGAGAGTGGAGAGGCACATTTGGAATTCTTCAAAATATTTAATTATTATAAATTAATTATCTATTAAAAATGGGCCGAAATTTATTTATTTGGAATATAGGATGTGTATGAGTCAAAAGAAAATCCTCTAATGAAAATTATACACGTTTCAATATTTTTTTAATCCCTATATTTTTGTTTTAACCCTTTTAACTCTTATCGTTTTATTAAGTAATTAACACTTTGAGGGTAAATATAATTACCATAACATACCAAATGACTAAAAATGAGTCATTAATGAAATATTTGGACTTATCTAAACCATTTAGATTAATATTGTATTTTTATAAATTTTATAACATTTAATAAAATATTTTATATTTTAAAATACCATTAGTATCAATTTTTACACTATTCATTTCTTGAATTTTTAAAAAAACCATAACATCATGATATAGTCAAACCAATTATTATAACACATCACCGAAATTTCAAAGTCATCCATAAAATTCATGTATAAAATCAGTTATTTAAAATTATATTTATTTTAATATTTATAATATCATTTATTTGATTCTTTCATCAATTAAGAAATTATTACATCATCTTTGTGTCACCATTTAATTTAATTATTTATTTATTAAAAAATATCTATAATTTTTAATGATGTGGGAAATATTTTTATGTTTATAAATAATATTTATAGTCAAATATATCCTATGTAAAAATCCATATTAAAAATACTTTACTTATTTAAAACAAAAATTGTAACGAAAAATGACTTTTCATTGAATATATTATTATAAATACATTAAATTCATCCAAGTGGATCCAGGTGGTCCTAAAATAGATCAAAGTATTATCTTGGTCTGAATAAACTTATCCAATTAAATAAGGGAAAGTTTCAGGGTAATTTTACATTTTTATAGTATAATTGTTTACCTTTAATTACCTGATTTACCCTTAACTGTGATAATAAAAATTATTATTAAAGTTAATGTTCATAATGTTCAAAGATAATAGAGACCTATTTAAATAATTTTTAACTTATGATTCCAAATATGAAATCCATTTTCACAAATTCAAAAAAATATAATTGGAGAAAATTAATTAAAAATTAATCTCATTGACGAAATAAGTAAATGGGTTTTTAAAGTAAAATGTTGTAAATTTCACATAGTTTTTATATCCAATTTCAATGTGAAATTGATTCCAATGACCTAAATTGGATTAAATGATAAAAACATAATCTAATTATACTTTAAAATCAATTAATATAATAATATAATAATATAAATAAATTAGATGAAAAATAAATTTTGAATTAAAATGCTCTATTTTTCAGTATTCATTAGAATATGAAATTTATCAGAAAAATAAAAAAAAATTAAACCCAAGTAAATTTTGAGGTCTTGATTAAAAAGAAGAAGTTTATTTTACCAAATCAAAATAATATAAGTGTCAAAACTATTTTTAATATTGGTTTTCTATCAAAAGGTGGTAAAACTATTTTTTAGAAAAACAATGTTTTTAACCACAAAACTAGTTTTATTATATACGTTATTTAAAAGAATGCCAATTTTAATTATTATCTAATTAATAAATGAAAATACGTTTTTATCATTACCTAGTTTGTTAAATTCTACCACCCTTTTGGAAATTCCATCCTCACAATTTTATTAACTTTTCAAACAAGTGGGGGTGTTTTCTGTCATAAAATTTTTAGATTCCCGTGATTCCTCTTCAACCATATGATTTTTCCATAAAACATTAACCTGATGTATCACCTTATTCTGAAGCACATGCTATCTATAGTCAAGAACCTATTGTTCCTCATAAGAAATATTTTCTTCCAACTAAACTACTTCTGGAATAAAAAGCATGAGATAGATCCAGAGTATACTTTATTAACATTGAAACATGAAAAACATTGTGTACCTAGGATAATCTCGGAGGTAAATCCAATTGGTTGAGAACTAATCCAACATTATCAAGGATTTTATAGGTTCCAATAAACCTTGGAATCAGCTTCCCTTTCTTACCAAAACACATCACACTTTTCCATTAAGAATTTTTTAGAAATACATGATCACCTGCCTCAAAAGAAAGATCCCTCCTCCAGTATCTGCATACCTTTTCTTCCTGACCTGATATGTCCTCATGTGTCTTTGAATTAACTAGACTTTATTTACCACTTACTATACCAATTCTGGTCTTATCAACTTCCTTTCACCTAATTTATTCCAAAAAGCTGTAGTTTGACACCACTTTCCATATAATACCTCAAATGGTTCCATATGTATACTAGAATGAAAACTGTTATTATAGAAATATCCAACCAAAGAGTGATGTTGATCCCAAATTCCATTGAAATTCATTGAACACGCAAATAGAATATCCTCAAATGTCTAAATTATTTTCTCTGACTACCCATCTGATTGAGGATGAAAAGTTGTACTAAAATTTAATTAAGTACCCAACGACCTCTAAATGCCTTTCTAAAAGATAGAAGTGAATCTAGGATCACAATCAGATACAATGGAGAGAGTAACTCTTTGTAACCTAACTATCTATTTAAGAAACAACTGATAAAGTTAATCTAGAGACAGAGTATCTCGAATAGGAAAAAATTGAGAAGATTTAGTGAATCGATCAATAATAAACTATATTTCATTATTTCCATAGGAATTCTTTGGTAATCCCACTATGAAGTCCATAGATATATTTTCTCAGTTCCAATTTGGCACTAGAAAAGGATTAAGCATCCCTTTTGATAACTACCCATCGACATTAACCTGTTGACAAGTCAAGAATCTCAGGGTAAAGTCCGCAATATCCATTTTCATTCCATCCCACTAGTAATACTCTCAAAGGTATATGTACATCTTAGTGCTGCCTTGATGAAATAAAAATAGAGATCTATGAGCTTTACATAACAACTCTTTCTTCAATTGTGAGTCACAAGGCACACATAATCTCTTTTGAAATCTCAAAACACAATTATTATCAATGTTAAATTTAGGTAACTTACCCTTCTGAACCAATTCTATATTTTTATGTAACTCACTATCTTCCTTCTATTCTTTCTTAAATATGTCTTATAGAGATGATTATACTGAAACCTGAAACAAAACAGAGGAATTTCCTACACCGACAACTTGCAATCTAAAATTCATCAAATCATTAACCAAAGGATGATGTTCCAAATGTATCATGGTTAATGTAGCATTACATTTTCGACTTAAAGCATCTGAAACTTTAGTTGATTTTTCTGGATGGTAATGAATCTTGAAATCATAATCCTTGATTAGCTCTATCCATCTCCTCTGTCTCATGTTCAATTATTTTGGATTGAAAATATACATCAAATTGTTGTGATCAGTATATATTTCACACTTTATGCCATATAATGTTGCCTCCAAATTTTTAGTTCAAAAACAACAGTAGCTAATTCAAAATCATGTGTAGGATAATTTTACTCTTGAGTTTTTAACTGACATGAAGCATATGCAATAACGTGACTATTCTGCATTAGGGCACAACCAAGTCCTTTAAATGAATCATCACTGTAGATAAAAAATTCACCATTTCTCGAAGGTAGTGCCAAAACTAGAGCATTTACCAATATTCTTTTTTCAATTCCAAAAAACAATCATCACATTCTTTTGTCCAGATGAATTTAACTCCCTTACGTGTTAACTTAGTTAATGGGATAAATAACTGAGAAAATTTTACCAAAAAACATCAGTAATAACATGCTTATCCATGAAAACTAAAAATATCTATGACATTGGTAGGTCTTAGAAACTCTTCAACAAAATTTGTTTTAGAATGGTCAATAGTTATTCCATATTTAGAAACAATATTTCCAAGGAATGAAATTTTTTGCAACAAAAATTAAATCTTAATAAATTTACATATAGTTTCTTTTCTTTTAATGTTTATAAAAAAATTTCTTAAGTTTCTTTCATGTTCCCCGTAGATTTTATAATATACCGAAATATCATCTATAAACACCACCACAAACTGATCCAAAAATAGGTGAAAGACTCCATTCATAAGATTCATAAATACAACAGGTGAATTAGATAACCCAAAGGGAATAACCAAAAACTCATAATGCCTATATATCACCTGTAATGTTGTGTTTGGAATGTCATCCTCCTTCACCTTCAACTGATGTACCCCAACCTCAAATCTATCTTTGAAAATTAATGATCTCCCTAGAATTGATATAAAAAATAATCAATATGAGGCAAAGGATATCTGTTCTTAATAGTGATGTTATTCGTGGATCTATAATCAATACAATTTCTCATGGAACTATCCTTCTATTTCACAAATAATACAGGATCACCCCAATGTGAAGTTCTTGGTCAAATGAAACATTTATCAAGTAATTCTTTCAACCTTTTTTTCAATTCCACAATTTCTAGATGATCCATTCGATAAGGGGGTTTAGAATTAGGATTACCATCAAGCACTAAATCAATTGTAAATTAAACCTCCCGGTCCGGAACAACACCAAGAAATTTATCAAGAAAAACATTTTTAAATTCATTCATGACTGGAATGTCACTAATAAAATTTTTTCCATTATTTTCAACAATTTGAGCTAGATAACATTCACTACCATCTTTAATCAATCTCTATGCTTCTTGGTATGTTATCAAAGGTATAAAATAATTGGTTAAAACATTATTTTCCTTACAATAAACTTAAATTCATTCCATGCCCATAACGATATCAAACTCTACTATGGGAAGTTCAAAAAGATTTGCAGGAAGTACCATCCCACCAATGATAATAGGATTATTTCTATCAATCTTGGTTTCTTTAATACTTCCACCCAGATTTTTTACAAAAAGTTATATATCACATTCATGAGGACATATTACCAAATTAATTTTAAATCTCTCAAAAATGAATGAATGTGAATATCCAGAGTCAAACAGAGTATTAGAATATTTAAAAAACCCCATAACATACCTGTCACAACTTTATATAATGGTCTCGCATCAACCGCAGTAGTATCAAATGATTTTCCCATGCCCTTCTTCTTTCGATCTTGTTGGTTTTCACCCTAGGTAATAAACTTTGGACACAAATTGGAATAATGACCTAACCCATTTCAACTAAAACACAATACTGTTGTTTTTTCATTATTTTCATGATCATATCCTTTATAGTCACAGGAAATATGATCATTAATAAAACATAGAAAGTACATCCCATGCATCTAAATACATTATCCATGATTATTTTTACCACACTTCTCACAGGATGTAAATTTAGTTTTCTTACCTCAAAACTTCTTTAATGAATGATTTCCCATTGCCTACCAACTGGACCTCTTCTTTTTCGTGATCTCATAGAACACATGATCATCATAAAACTCCATTTCTACATTCTTATCACATCGGACAAGTTTCTCATAGATTTTGAATTCATGAGAATCTAATCCTCTTCAATATATTAGCTTCAATTCTAAGTAAAACTAATTATCTTACTATCAATATCCTAGATAAAATTTAGAACATATTTTTCCAAACAAGTGAAATATTCTTCATATGAATCCATCAAATATTCCTTCTTTTGTCTCAATTCCATGAATTTATTCTCTATCCTAAGTCGAAGAGCCTTAGGGAAATACTTATCAAGGAATATATTCTTAAATTCATCCCATTCCATGGAATAAATATCTCTACTTTCACTAATATTTTTAACCATTTTCCACCACTGATCGAATTCACCTTCAAAATGAAAAATTTCAAGAGTTACCTTTTTGTGCTCTGAGCAACCCATTATATCGAATCTCTTTTCTATGGATTTAATACATCTGTTAGCTATCACATGGTCTGATGATCCTCTGAATGATGGGGGATTTTGTCTCATAAAATGCTCCATTATCATCATGTTCCTCTATATTACATTAAGTTTCTCTCTTTCATGAACACTAACATCATTTATCTCTCGAGTAAACTTAACCATCACTACAAAAAACTACTATGTTTTGATTCTAACCATCTCAGAATTCTGATTTGGATGGTTATTTTCCTCTTGATCCTTCTCTGCACAGATTCCCTATTTCCCCTGTGGAAAACGATTCTAAATAGACATATCTTATATGAATAAATATAGTAATATTCAAATTCTATAACATTTTAACTTGAAAATAAGGTAGAAATTTTCAAATGAATTTTATTAATATTACTCTAACTTCTAATGTTATCTAAATTGTTCTTCGATACCAACTATAAAGACCTGGCCTTATTCTTTATATAACATAGTATATACAATTTTGAATTTACTTCCTTACATTCCCAAAATTATTTTAGTTTAGATTTTTAGAGAATTAGACTATAATTATTTCATAAAAACTCAAATATTACAATGTAGACACTTCTATATATTTTCTCATAAGGAAAAAACATTTAAAAATAAACATGATTTATTTCCATGTTTAGTCATCATAGATTTTCCTTGATCCCTTCCCTGACTCTATTGTCCCTTAAATCCTATGAAAAAAAATTCTAAATATGGTATGAACATAAATTCTCTGTAAGCGATAAATAAATAAATAAACTATTAGTCTCGCAGAAACATGAAAATCCATGGATACTTTATCACAATGTAATACTTGTCACCCATAAGAAGTAGTAAATAATTTCCTCCTAATATAAGCTCATTAATTACCTTTATTGTAATAAAAATATTACCATAGAACCCATATAAATCATATATAACATATAAAAGCTACTTGGGACATAATAATACTTAAATGAAAAAACTATGTGGTTGACTTCCATACATGTCACTCTTACAAATGGAATAGCCATACGGATGACATCTATACCCAATGCATTGATGGTTATAACGTAACTAACCATCCTTGTTTTATCACTTAACCACCCATATTTGGTTTATCCTATACCCACCTATCAAATTTCCAAGTACCATTATATAATCATAACACATAAAGAATGCAATTTCTAGCATTTCACGCATAAAATTTACTTTAAAATCATAAGGAATCATTTAAATATATTCAAATAATCAATCCATTTTCAAAACCATTTTCAATACCAAAATACCAAAACAAAAAGGTAATAGGGTATTTTTTTTCTTTTTAAAAACAATAAGTCTTGTAGAGGAAGCCAAATATCAAATAACTATTACGGTGGCAGAAAATTCATTGTCGCCGTATACGTTAAAGAAGAAAATTCCTTTTGTCATTTGTAAAGAAAGTAAAATGATTAATATAAAAATATTCTTTTTGAAACCCATTTAATGAATAGTAAATGGGGTTGATTATAAACCTTATAAAGTAAGGTGGTGTATAACATCATAATAAGCCTCAATGAAAAGAGATTGAGACGAAGTCCCTAACCTTGAGTCTGATTCATCACATATGTTATTTATTTTCTTGAACAATAAAATTAAGTTAATTATTTAATTTCTTGAGATCCTTTTTCATGTTTATTTTTCCTTTTTTATCACTTATCACTATATTATAAAAACTACTTAATTATTTATGTTAATATAGGATGTTTTGATTATATTCGGTACTTGAGTCGAAAATGAACTTGATATGATGTCAATAATCTATGTGGTCATAAGTCCATCATGTCCATAATAATTTTAATGAAAATATTTTAATTTTTATACTTAAATTATACTTTTAAATAAAACCATTAATTATGTTTATGAAAAATGAACAACATTATAATCATGGAGACGGTAATTCGTAAGTACGCATGAGTAACGTTTTCTATTTTTCATTGATCGTTATGGATAAAAGGTAGTATTAGTTTATCATTCCAGAATTATAATAACATAATTAATATAATATTAATAATTTAAATATAATAATATATAACATACAAGTGATGTAGTTAATACAACCGAATCACACCGTTTCATGGAGGTGATAGTTCACACGTACACATGAACGATTAATTCCTTTCCCATTGGATAGAAGTGGAGATGGAATTAGGTGATGATATTAACCTAATAACATCTTATTATATTGAGTATAATGGATTTATTATTTCATCATAGATGTAGAATATTTTAAGGAAGTGTAAGTAGAAATAAAATAGAAATACTTGATTAAAAACAATACCTTTTCTTTTGGATGTTCACCCTTGATTTACACCTTAACACCTCTAAGAAAGGTGCTACTCATTAAATAAATCCTCATTAATGGGTGATGGATTGTAGGAAGGTATTTTATTATAGTTGGGATGATATAAAATGGTTAATAAGTGTGAAGAAAGGATATGAAGTAATGCCCTTTTATAAGAGATGGGATGAACACTTTTAGAATTCTATAAAATATTAAATTAATATAAATTAATATTATATTCCAAATGGGTCCAAATTAATTTATTTATAATATAGTATGGGGAAGGTTAGAGATATAATCATCCAATGAAAATTAGGCATGTTTCAATATTTTTTTAATCCTTATCTTTTAGTTTTAACACTTTTAACTCTTACCGTTTTATTAAGTAATTAACAATTTGAGGGTAAATATAATTACCATAACATGCCAAACGACTAAAAATGAGTCATTAATTAAATATTAGGACTTATCCCAACCATTTTTATGAATCGTGTATTTTTATAAATTTTATAACATTTAATAAAATATTTTATATTCTAAAATTCCATTAGTGTCAATTTTGAGAATATTCATTGCTTGACTTTTTAAACAAAATCACGAATTCATGATATAGGTGAACTATTTATTATAACAGATCAATAACATGTAAAATTAATCCATAAAATTCTAGGATGGTATCAACTATGTCCAATTATTTTTATTTTAATATTAAAAATATCATTTATTTGATACATTCATTAATTAAGAAATTACTACATCATCATTATGTCCCCATTTAATTTAATTATTTATTTCATAAAAATTATATATAAATTATCATGATTTAAGAAGTATTTTTTTATTTATAAATTAAATTTATAGTTGAATAGATCCTCTATATAACCCCATATTAAAAACACTTTACATTATTAAAAATAAAAGTGTAACAAAAATGACTTTTCATTGAATATATTATTATAAATACATTAAAGTAATCCAAGTGAATCCAAGTGATCCTAAAATCAGCCCAAGGATTAACTTGGTTGGAATACACTCATCGAGTTAAATTACGACACTTTTTAGGGTAATTTTATATTTTTATAATAAAATTTATTATCTTTAATTACCCGATTTATCTTTAACTGTGGTAATAAAAATTGTTGCTAAAGTTACTATTCATAATGTCCAAAAATGAAAGGGACATATTTAAATAATTTATACTTTCTAATTCAAAATATAGAATCCATTTTTTCAAATTCAAAATACAAGTTTTGCAGAAATTAATTATAAATGAATTTTGTTGACAAAATAAGAAAATGAGTTTCTAAAGTAAAACGTTCAAAAGTTCACATAGTTGTTATATCCAAATTCAATGTGAAATTGATTACAATGACATAAATTATATTAAATGATAAAAAAAATAATCTAATTATACTTTAAGTACAATTAAAATAATAATATTAAAATATAAATAAATTAGATAAAAAAGAACCCTTGAATTAAAATGGAGTATTTTTCACTATTCATGAAAATATGATATTTATCCGGAAAATATAAAAAATCCATCCAAAGTAAATTTTTATGTCCCTATTCCAAATAAGAAGTTTATTTTATAAAATAAAACTTATAAAAGTTTCAAAAACTATATTTAAAATGGTTTTTCCATCAAAAGGCGGTAAAAGTGTTTTTTAGAAAAAACAATGTTTTTAACCATAAAATTATTTTTAACATATACAATGTTGAACATTGTGTTAATTTTAATTATTATCTTATTAATAAATTAAAATACCTTTTTATCAATACTTGGGTTCTTTCAAATATTATAATAACCCAATTCATCTTTTTTGGTTGAACGCATAACACAACCATGTGCACAAACGAACCACATGATCTTGGTGTTCATTGATAGTGGAAATTCATGTCCATAACCCATCCCATTGTTATAGTGGTACATCATGACCACTTGATGGTGGTACTTCATGACCATGATCCATCCTATACAAAAAATTTTAACCACTTAAGAAAGAAACAACGCCAATCAAATTGTCCAAATCACATCGATCAATATATTCCCATAACCATTTCACACAACAATTGCCAATATCATATAAATCAACAATGTTCCAAAAACTTCTCAATAAAATCACCATTTATTAAAAAGGATTATTTAGCCAAAATCCTATCCAAAACCATATTTCAAAAAATCAAAACATTTATTGAAAACCATTTTGCAAACCAATTTCAAAAAACCAACCAAGCCACTGATTTTGAAACCACCATTTTAAAATCCAACAACAGCACACATGTACAACAATATCACATTTTCCCAAAATTTCACAATTTGTCACTAAATGGGTTCAAATAAAGCTTTACACACCACATTAATAATCAATTCCAAGAAAAACCCATTAATTTGAAATTAAAACCATCATGTTCTATCAAAATAGAGTTGAGAGAGAATCCACCCACCTTAGGGTTTTAGAGAAATCAACCAACGCACATCTACACCACAAATCCAGGTGAAATATCCAAAAAACCGCCTTAGATATATTTTATTAACATCAACAATCCCAAATCTAATTATTTTAATAAACAAAAACCCTAGATCAACATGTGTCAAAATTACATCTAGGAAACTAAGAGAGATGGAGAACCAGATCTAGATAAAACCATAAAACAGCCAAGGAGAGAGACTTACCAAGGAATAAATGTAACAACCCGAGATTTTATAAGATATATTCATTTTAATTTCTTTCATATATTCTGTTGTACGCTACAACAAGATTATCTTGCACTATACGCAACACTGTATTTGCTTTCAGTATACACAACACTAATCTTGGACCGTATTACACACAATTTCAAGTTCATTTTATAGTAGTCATTCTACCCAACATTGAGTGTGTGTATATATATATATATATTCAATTTATAAATGAAATATGGTTGGATTATGTTATACTAAACAACGAAGGATTCTTGCACAACACGCGACCCGGACTTGGCTTGCATTACACGCAATCGCGACCTTCCTCGATAGCGTGTGTTGTACGCAATACCGAGTGTTACTAAACAACGATATATTATTATAATATTATTATGAACTAGTAGTTATGAATATTATTAACTAAAATTTGAATTTTATAACATTATTATTCATCTTACACATTTTCTAGAATATGGTATATGAACAAAATAAATTTTTCAGGTAAAATAAGTATTTTTTTAAAAATGCAGTTTTGACGCCTTTTGATGGAGCACCGACTTTAAATCTAGTTTTTGACATGTTTATAAGTTAAATTTTACAAAAGAAAATTATTATTTGGAATTAGGATATAAAATTTTACCTTGGATAAATTTTTCATATTATTCTGATAACTTTCATATTTTAATTAATAGTAAAAACACACTATATTTTAATTAAAAACAACTTTTTTCATTGTAATAACTTATGTGGTCAAATTGTAGTATTTAATGGTTTTAAAGTATAAATAGAATATATTTTTACCATTTAATATAATTTATGTCATTATTCTTGATTTTACATTGAATTCGTAGGTTAAATAAATTCAATCTTTTGCAATGTTTTAAACAAAAACTCATTTTCTTTCGACAATGGGATTAATTTTAATTTAATTTCTGCAACTAATGTGTATTGAATTTGGAAAAATTTATTCCATATTTGGAATCAGTGGGTCCAAATTATATTAATAGACTACTTTTTATTTTTGGGCTTTATGAACAGTAACAACGGTAAATTTTATTTACCATAGTAAAAGGTAAATTGGGAAATTAAGGGTAAATATAATATTATAAAATTATCCTAATACTTGTCATAATACAATTTTATGATTAAAATTTGTCCTAAGCCATATTTGGGTCGAAATGGAATCCATTGTAACCCACTTGGAGGTGATTAAGACCTTTAGTTTATTTTATTTAAAGGAAAGTGAAATATGTCTCACTAAACTTTAATAATTAAAGTATTTTTAATATAGGTTTATACAGAATATAAATTCGGTTATAAATACACATTTGAAAGATAAAATGTTTTTCTTTGTCATGGTAATTTATTTGTAATTTTTAAGAGTTATTTAATTACCTTCTTATCTTATACATTAATGATGCAGAAATTATTTATTTAGTGAAAAATCAATAATATAGTTTTTATTGAAATTTTAATACATATTAAAAGGCACAAAAATCTTCACACAACTTATTATTAGTGTATATATAAACCCTAATCATCCACTGTCCAAATGCTGGACCATTTGGATCCTTATTAAGGCGATTATGACACTTAAATTATTTTATTTTAAATGATGCCAAAGTTGTCACCTTCATAATTTAATAAATATACCAATTTAAATATTGTGATTTTAAGATGATAAATTCGAGTAAAAGTATTATTGTGAAATTTAATAGATTTATCTTCATCATAGGATTTTAGTTTTAATTTTTATGAAACAAATAAGTATATTAAATAATTATACAAAAATGTTGTAGTAATTATTTTATTAAGAGATAAACCAAATAAATGGTTTTAAAAATAATAAAATAAATATTATATGAACTATTTAATGTGCTCCACTAATTTTCTAGAAACATATGACCTTTTATGAATCTATTAAAGCTTTTAGTTTGAACATATATTCTGTATATATTTTATTTAAATTCAAATAAATCAATAGTGTCAAAATTGACACTATTGTTATTTTATAAAAATAACATATTATAAAATTGTTTAAAAATCACAAAAAAAAATCAAATTTATAAATTTAAATTTATATGGTCTAAAATGTTATAAATTATCCAATTATAGACAATTCACAACAAATAAGTAATTATTTGTTATAATTTAAAATTTAGAATGTTATTACCACAAATAAAATAAAATTGATTAAATAAGGATAAATCAGGTTGATAATGTTTAATATAAATTCATAACATGTCTAAACTTTATTGGTTGATGATATTACAACCCTATATCATCTAATATTAATATATGAGTCATTTTGGATGTTTTTATGTGGGGTTTCGATTTAATATAAACTAATATTTCTTATATTTCCAAAGGTGCCCCTCTCCTCCCTTATAAACGGGCACCTCCTCCCTCTCCTCCTAACACCAATTTGAGCCTTAAAGTTCGGCCAAACCCTGCCCATTTCACTTCCCCACTTCCCTAGAAACATCCTATAGGTCCTGTTCTTCTTCAAAGTCCAATTTTAGTGCCCTAAGAGGAGGTCTCAAAGAGGCGCTTCAAAGAAGAGGTAATGTCTGTTACCGATTCTTTCAACTTTATTTCTTCTTCTACTTCTTCTTCTTTAGTTTTTTCATTTTTAAGTAATAAAATAAGTATCACTCATATACTTATATATTATTATAAATATGAAACAACCCTATTTTACCTTCTATTCATCCTACGGAAAACGAAATCACCGCGTGTGCGTACATACAGAATACCATCTCCACGTCGTGGTGTAATCTGTTTTCCACCACCACCTTACTTGGATGGGTATAATGGTGTAAATAAATAACTATATATGATTATTGTAAAGTGATATTGATTATGAAATATTATACATGAACTTCGATACAACTCCACGATCATGGGAATGATATCATTGCTCGTGCGTATGTACGGACTACCGTCTCCACGACGCGATGAGATTCATTCTCCATGTTAACCATTAATGAATGATTATAAAGTATATATACTGAATAATAATTAAATATATGACATAATAATGATACTGTATTTATGTATATATGTATTTCATCTACTTAATTCCATTAAATTCAATAAGGAAACGAAAATAGCGTTCATGCATACGTATGGCCTACCATCTCCAGGAACTGTGTATTTCTTTCCATTTATCGATCTATTATATATATGTATATTATAAATATATATTATATATAAATCATGTTTGACATTCTTAATGTAATTAATCATGATATATGTAATCATATGAATAATTACAAGTTAAAACACGAACGACAAATGAAACGATTTTACCCAAAACGCTACTTTAACATGAATTTACAAAAGAACGGGTAATATAAAGTCATAAGTGAACCATATATGATATAATAACAATGAATATGATTCTGTAATAATTCAATGACATTATTTAAATCATTATACAGGAGTTTTGGATACGTACGAAGCATATCGGACCTAAGGTAAGGGATAATTTTGCAAATGTCATTTTTATCTGAGATTGCTTATTCGTAAGTATTTACTGGGGTTATTTATATCATCCATTTCCATGTTTTATAAAAGTGTTTTCATGTATGTTTAAAGTCATTTTTACCCATTTTTGACTTTTACTACATGGTATTTAAGGAATATTTCATTTTTTTACGTTACAAGGTACTTTTTGACTTTTCTGACAAAAGTACGAGGAGAATGTTATTTTTAAATTATACGACGTGAACGGATTTTTACGGTTTCATAACGCCTCATTTTCATGAAGCTTACTCTACATGATTTTATGACTATTTTCAACAAAATACTTTTATTTTAAAAGTGCATGGCATTTTTTGAAAACAAAATGATTTTGACTAAGAAAGGATATTTTCCTCAAGAATTCATTTCAAATGTTTTATCAAAACCATTTTCCATCTAAGATGACATTATTTGATATGTGTATGTTTCAAGTTTAATGTCTCTATGATTTACATGGTCCAATTTTCTTATTATTAAATTTCCATTTGTTTTATATGGATTATGAAATGATGGGATGATGTTTATGAAACCCATTTTACTCTTTGGGTTATGATGAATGTTTTATGTTTATTTTGTGGCACAAGTAAGAATGATTTCATTATGAGATGGGTGGGACCTATATCTCCCTCAAATTCATTAGGTAAAGATTTATATCTCATTAGATAGACATGGCTGGAACGGAAAGTTAAACCAGTTCAGTAATAGAGGATTGGAACGAGGAGTGAACTCGATTCAGAAAGGTACTTTGTCCACTAAGATGGTCTTGGCAGCAATGCCTTGGCTACTATGGAAATCATATCATGTGCTTAATGGTTTCCACAATTAAATGTTTTATTCCCATTCTATTTTATCATGATTGATGTTCCTTTATGATATATGCCTTACGTACTTCCAAGATTCATGTCTTTGCTCAAGATTTTGATGTTTAGATTTTATGTTCAAGTTTTTGCATTCAAATGTTTATGGATTGTTTTATGTTCTCTATGTTTACCCTTACTAGGCATTTGAGCTCACCCCTTTCAGGTTTTATTTTCCCCAGGATATAAAGAAAGTTTTTAGGTAATAAAAAAAAGGTAAGACCTTTATTTGGAGATATTGAAGATCTTTCACCATGATTAGAATATTTTATTTCGAGTTTCCAAAGACACTAAACTATTACAATCCTCGTGTGTCTGTTTTTGTTATGTATTAAGTATTCCGCAAAATTAATGTATTGTGCATGTACGCCAAGCTTCGGGTCTCTACAGTTGGTATGAGATGAAAGGTTTAGTTAACCTTTGGAAACTAGGATTTGAAAAAGTTAGTGAGATCCCTAGAGATATTTCTAAGGTATGTCTAGGGATGTCCCTAAGGATAAGTATACGTATGGGATATAGTCCTATAACTATGGTAATGATCTTAGAATTTAACCTAAGATGTTAGATATTGACTGTACTCCCCCTTTATTATGTTGTTTCCCCTAGCATGATTTTTTCCTCTCACACTATTCTTTTTGGGTTTTAGACGATGGCTGGAACCCGAAGGAACCGTGTTGATCAATGTAATCGACAATGCAATGATTGTCCTCCTGAACAAACAAATGTTGTGGGAGATGGAGTGAAAAATTTTATTGCTATACTTACACAATCTATGAATCATTCTGGACTTCCAAATGAGCAGAGAAGGGAATAATATTCTATTGAGTCCTTCATGAGGCAACGTCCAACTTCTTTTAGTGGGTCTTCTGATTCACTTGTTGCTGAACAATGGATCAGTACCACTGAAAAGATATTTTCAGTTCATCAATGTTCTGAACATGATAAAGTCATCTTAGCAGTATATCGTTTGGAAGGTGAAGCTGATCAATGGTGGAATCTTATCAAGAATACGAGTCCAAGAGATGAAATTGAGTCCATGGAATGGGACGAGTTCAAGAACTTACTTTTCAATAAGTACTTCCCTCGTATTCTTCGAACAGAGATGGAGGAGTTTCTTGAACTAAAGGAAAAGGTTGATGAATCTGTTGGTGTATAAGAAGCGAATTTTACAAGGCTTTCAAGGTATGCATCTGGCTTTATCATCCAACCTGAAAATAAAGTTGATCGATTCTTCAGTGGCTTAAAACCAAATCTTCAAAGGTCATTAGCTATAAGAGACTTCTGTAGCTATGAAGAAATTGTGCGTTGTGCTATCAAGGTAGAAATGGAAGTTGGTGTGACTTATCCATCTCATGGTTTTGACAAGAAACGAAAGATGGAGTTCAAGGAGAAATCTCAGAATAATGGTGAAAAGAAGATGAATGTTTCCTTATGCTCAAAGTGTGGAAAGAAGCATGGTGGAGATTGTCTTAAAGGGACTAGAAAATGTTTTAAATGTGGAAAAGATGGTCATCGAGCAGCTGAGTGTCAAAGTAATGGAAAAAGGGTTTCAAATGATGTGAATAAAGAAAATACTGCAGAGAACACACCACCAACACTTCAATTCCTCAAGTGCAATGAAATGGGGCATTATGCTAATCAATTCCATAATCCAAGGGTTAATGATGATCAACGGGAGAAACCTCTTAAGGCAAAGGACAAAGGGAAGACAAATGCAATCACTATTGGTGATGTTGAATATGACAATGATTTGGTGTAATGATTATGTGTTTATGTAATGGGATTCCAAAATAATGTTGTATATAGTATCGTGGAATATTGGAATATTTGTGTATTGGTCTGTTGTGGTTTTCAATAATTGTATGGTACCGATAACCATAGAAAGTGATTGAGATATTTTTTGAAAAAAGATGATATGTGCATAATTAAGGGATAAGGAGAAAATGAAATGCTTGACAGTATTCATGAGCTCATGACTAATATAAGGAAATAGTTATATCATGGTTTGAGTATATAGAATTTTGGGGTTTTGGTGTGTGGAAAGAGTTAACTTTTGACAGCACTCATGTTTTCACTAAGATTCAATGGGTATTAATTTTTCAAGATAATACATGATTAAAGCCTTCGAATGTTTGGAATGTGACCAAAAAGACATATCTCGTGATATATGGGGATCAATGATGGTATTAACATGCTTGTTATATGAAATCTCTGGTAATCGTTTTCACTATAATATGAGGGTGGACTGCAGTATTATGAATAAGCCTAAAGATTGGAATGGATTATGTTGGACATAAGTTAGTATTGTTTAAGGATAGAATTTTTTTCGATATTAGTGATGGGATGTTATAGTAATGTAGTTTTAGGAAAAGGACAACCTGCAGGATGGGCGACAGCCCATCGCGTCGGACAAGGCTGTGGGAATTGAAACCACAACCGAAGTGCGACTGGCCTTTATCACCTACCACTGGCCTACAAGAAGTCCCTGGTTAGTAGTAACTAGTTTTATTTTATTAAGCGGTGTGATATATGAAGTATAAGTTCATTTTTGATATCGTATATGATTAACCTCACCATAGATGGACTTTTGTATATTGGATAACTTTTTCTAACCATTTTTTTGAAACAGATGGAATGACCCATCATTCTATCACATGATCTGCTAACGCTTTAGGAATAACAAATTCAACTTATTTCTTTAAGAGATGAAGTGGAAATTGTTCAATTCACGACCAACAGTGAGATTGTACCAAATTCATGTAAGTATTTCTTTTAATTCATAAACTTTAGGGAAATGATCTTGAAAACCAAAAATGTTGTCCTAATGCTCTTATATCCGATGAATCAGATGGTATCTTAGATCATCACAAATTTATGGCTTTGTGATTGTTGGCTTTTTCATAGCCATGTCCTCTACCACTCTCCATCGGAACTTGATGGTTAGATTTTTCTTCCATATCCACATTTTCACCTATGTTCTCATATATGGAAACCCAATGATGAGTTACTTTGGGTAATCGTTTCAATTCATACTTTAGTTTTTAAAATTAAGTTTTAGTAATCCTTTTTACGATGTGGGTTTCTATGAATAGTAAATGATTTATAACCCTGACGAATTTTGAGGGCGAAAATCATTTTAAGGGGGGTAGAATGTAACAACCCAAGATTTTATAAGATATATTCATTTTAATTTCTTTCACATCTTTTGTTTTATGCTACACCAAGATTATCTTGCGCTATACGCAACACCGTATTAGCTTGCAGTATACACAACACTAATCTTGGATCGTGTTACACACAATTTCAAGTTCATTTTATAGTAGTCATTCTACACAACATTGAGTGTGTGTATATATATATATATATATTAAATGTATAAATGAAATATGGATGGATTCTGTTATACGAAACAATGAATTATTGTTGCACAACACGCAACCCTGACTTGGCTTGCATTACACGCAATCGCGACCTTCCTTGACAGCGTGTGTTGTACACAATACAGGGTGCTACTAAACAACGATATATTATTATAATATTATAATGAACTAGCCGTTATGAATACTATTAACTAAATTTTGAATTTAATAACATTATTATTCATCTTACACATTTTCTAGAACATGGTATAAGAACAAAATAAATTTTTCGGGTAAAATAAGTATTTTTCAAAAAAATGCAGTTTTGCCGCCTTTTGATGGCGCACCCACTTTAAATATAGTTTTTTACATGTTTATAAGTTCAATTTTACAAAATAAAATTATTATTTGGAATCAGGATATAAAATTTTACCTTGGATTAATTTTTCATATTATTCTGATAACTTTCATATTTTAATGAATAGTAAAAACACGCTATATTTTAATTAAAAACAACTTTTTTCATCGTAATAAATGATGTGGTTAAATTATAGTATTGAATGGTTTTAAAGTATAAATAGAATATATTTTTACCATTTAATATAATGTATGTCATTAGCCTGGAGTTTACATTGAATTCGTAGGTTAAATAAATTCAATCTTTTGCAATGTTTTAAACAAAAACTCGTTTTCTTTCAACAACGGGATTAATTTTAATTTAATTTCTGCAACTTCTATATATTGAATTTGGAAAAATGGATTCCATATATGGAATAAGTGGGTCCAAATTATATTAATAGACTACTTTTTATTTTTGGGCTTTATGAATAGTAACAACGGTAAATTTTATTTACCATTGTAAAAGGTAAATTGGGTTATTAAGGGTAAATATAATATTATAAAATTTTCCTAATACTTGTATTAATACAATTGGATGATTATAATTTGTCCTAAGTCATATTTGGGTCGAAATGAAATCCATTATAACCCACTTGGAGGTGATTAAGACCTTTAGTTTATTTTATTTAAAGGAAAGTGAAATATGTCTCACTCAACTTTAATAATTAAAGTATTTTTAATATAGGTTTATACAGAATATAAATTAGGTTATAAATACTCATTTGAAAGATAAATTGTTTTTATTTGTCATGGTAATTTATTTGTAATTTTTAAGAGTAATTTAATTACCTTATTATCTTATACATTAATGATGCAGAAATTATTTATTTAGTGAAAAATCAATAATATAGTTTTTATTGAAATTGTAATACATATCAAAAGGCCCAAAAATCTGCACAAAACATATTATTAGTGTATATATAATCCCTAATCATCCACTGGACTAATTGTTGACCATTTGGATCCTCATTAAGGCGATTATGACACTTATATTATTTTATTTTAAATGATGTCAAAGTTATCAACTTCATAATTTAATAAATATAACAATTTAAATATTTTGATTTTAAGATGCTAAATTCGAGTAAAAGTATTATTGTCAAAGTTAATAGATTTATATCCATCATATGATTTTATTTTTAATTTTTATGCAACAACTAAGTATATTAAATAATTATACCAAAATGTTGTAGTAATTATTTTATTAAGAGATAAACCAAATAAATGTTTTTAAAAATAACAAAATAAATATTATATAAACTATTTAATGTGATCCACTAATTTCCTAGATACATATGACCTTTTATGAATCTATTAAAGCTTTTATTTCGAACATATCTTCTGTATATATTTTATTTAAATTCGAATAAATGAATAGTGTCAAAATTGAAACTATTGTTATTTTATAAAAATAACATATTATAAAATTGTTTAAAAATCACAAAAATATTTAAAATTTAAAAATTTAAATTTATATGGTCTAAAATGTTATAAAGTATCCAATTATAGAAAATTCACAACAAATAAGTAATTATTTGATATAATTTAAAATTTAGAATGTTATTACCACAAATAAAATAAAATTGATTAAATAAGGATAAATCAAGTTGATAATGTTTAAAATAAATTCCTAACATGTATAAATTTTATTGGTTGATGATATTACAACCATATCTCATCTAATATTCGTATATGTGTCATTTTAGAAGTTTTTAAGTGGGTTTTGGATTTAATATAAACTAATATTTCTTATATTTCCAAAGGTGCCCCTCTCCTCCCTTATAAAAGGGCACCTCCTCCCTCTCCTCCTCACACAAATTTGAGCCTTCAAGATCGGCAAACCCCTGCCCATTTCACTTACCCACTTCCCTAGAAACATCCTAGAGGTCCTGGTATTCTTCAAAGACCAATTTTAGTGCCCTAAGAGGAGGTCTCAAAGTGGCGCTTCAAAGAAGAGGTATTGTCTGTTACCGATTCTTTCAACTTTATTTCTTCTTCTACATCTTCTTATTTAGTTGTTTCATTATGAAGTAATAAAAATCAGTATCACTCATATAATGATATTTTATTATAAATATTAAACAGCCCTATTTCACCTTCTATCCATCCAACGGAAAATGAAATCACTGCGCGTACATACGTACGGAATACCCTCTCCACGTCGTGGTGTAATCTGTTTTCCACCACCACCTTACTTGGATGGGTATAATGGTGTAAATAAATAACTATATATGATTATTGTAAATTGATATTGATTATTAAATATTATACATACACTTCGATACAACTCCACGATCGTGGGAATGATATCATTGCTCGTGTGTACGTACGGACTACCGTCTCCACGACGCGATGAGATTCATTCTCCATGTTAACCATTCATGAATGATTATAAAGTATATATACTGAATAATAATTAAATATATGACATAATAATGATACTGGATTTATGTATATATGTATGTCATCTACTTAATTCCATTCAATTTAATAAGTAAACGAAAACAGCGTTCATGCGAACGTACGGCCTACCGTCTCCAAGAACGGTGTATTTCTTTCCATTTATCGATCTATTATATATATGTATATTCTGAATATATATTATATATAAATCATGTTTTACATTTTGAATTTAAGTAATCATGATCTAATTAATCATATGAATAATTACAAGTTAAAACACGAACGACAAATGAAACAATTTTACCCAAAACGCTAATTTAACCAGAATTTACAAAAGAACGGGTAATATAAAGTCCTAAGTGAACCATATATGATATAATAACAATGAATATGATTCTGTAATAAGTAAATGACATTATTTATATCATTATACATGAGTTTTGGATACATACGAAGCATATCGGACCTAAGGTAAGGGATAATTTTGCAAATCTCATTTTTATCCGAGATTGCTTATTTGTAAGTATTTACTGGGGGTTTTATATCATCCTTTTCCATGTTTTATAAAAGTGTTTTCATGTATGTTTAAATTCATTTTTACCCATTTTTTACTTTTACTACATGGTATGTAAGGAATATTTCTTTTGTTTATGTTACGAGGTACTTTTTTGACTTTTCCGAAAAAAGTACGAGGAGAATGTTATTTTTAACATATACGGCATGAACGAATTTTTACGGTTTCATAACGCCTCATTTTCATGAAGCTTACTATACATGATTTTAAGAATATTTTCAACAAAATACTTTTATTTTAAAAGTGCATGGCATTTTTTGAAAAGTAAATGATTTTGACGAAGAAATGATATTTTCCTCAAGAATTCATTTCAAATGTTTTATCAAAACCATTTTCCATCTAAGTTGACATTATTTGATATGTATATGTTTCAAGTTTAATGTCTCTATGATTTACATGGTTCACTTTTCTTATGATGAAATGTCCATTTTTTTATATTGATTATGAAATGATGGGATGATGTTTATGAAACCCATTTTATTCTTTGGGTTATGATGAATGTTTTAAGTTTATTTTGTGGAACAAGTAAGAATGATTTCATTATGAGATGGGTGGGACCTATATATCCCTCAAATGAATTGGGTAAATATTTATATCTCATGAGATATACATGGCTAGAACGGCAAGTTAAACCGGTTCAGTAATACAGAACTGGAACGATGAGTGAACTCGATTCCGAAAGGGAATTTGTCCACTAAGATGGTCTTGGCAGCAATGCCTTGGCTACTATGGAAATCATATCATGTGCTTAATGGTTGCCATAATTACATGTTTTATTCCCATTCTATTTTATCATGATTGATGTTCCCTTATGATATATGTCTTACGTACTTCCAGGATTCATGTCTTTGCTCAAGATTTTGATGTTTAGATTTTATGTTCATGTTTTTTCATTCAAATGTTTATGGATTGTTTTATGTTCTCTATGTTTACCCTTACTGGGCATTTGAGCTCACCCATTTCATGTTTTCTTTTCCCCAGGATATAAAGAAAGGTTTTACGTAAGAAAAAAAAGGGTAAGACTTTTAATGGGAGATGTTGAAGATCTTTCACCACGATTAGAATATTTTATTCCGAGTTTCCAAAGACACTAAAATATTATGATCCTTGTGTGTCTGTTTTTGTTATGTATTAAGTATTCCTAAAAAGTAATGTATCATCCATGTACGTCAATCTTCGGGTCTCTACAATAATTGCCTTTAAACCACCAATAAAACCCTTCGATTTGCTTTTAAAATGGGTGGGATATCCCCTATAACCACTGAGAAGGGTTAATCCTAAGTTGGGAACTTTTTAGGGGTGAAATGAGTTTTTTAGGGTAAATCATGAGTGACCCTATTTTTTTAAAGGTCCACTTTTTAAACAGTGCACAGTTAGCTACATGATTAGGGAAAACCATGTGCTAACTGTGCACCTGCTACTAAATCATGGGGTTCCTTGCACATTTGGCATGCATGGTTAGACAAACCATGTTCCAACCGTGAAAAACTCTAGTGTCTCATGTAGCATGGTTTACCTAAGCTGGTCGCACAATTTGGAAACCGTGAGACTTAACTGTGTTCCCTTCACTTTCCCTCTGCCTCATTATGTACGGTAACCTATGTTTGTTTCACAGTTTCTACTAATCGTTCTCAAACCATTCACCCTTCCAAAAGATCAAAAAACATTCTAAAACTCCCCCAAACCACTCCAGACATTATCCAACCTCTTTGCATACATAAAACGTCATAATCAAGGGTTAAATACCTCAAACATGAGGTACTATAATCCCCCTAATTTCCTATATAAACCCACCCAAGATCCCATTTCTATTCACTAAATCTCCTTGGAGCACATCCACACTCTATCCTTCCCTCCCTAGAGTCCTCCTAAGGAACCCCAAGCTCTTAATATGTCCTTCCAAATCCTTTGAAGCCACACATTCAAGTAAGGAAACGTCATCATACACTATCCTATTTTATCAAGCAATCCTTTTATGTTATGTATTTTACTTTCCATTTTCTTATGATTGGATATGATATTCCATATTCCCATAACTTTCCATTTGATATATAAATGGTGAGAGATTTCTTTCACTCTCATTAAGTCTCTCACGATCCTTTATGTACACCCGTTACCATGCCAAAAAAATTTAAGAATTATTTTCTCTATTCATGTGTCTTCATTACCTTATGCCTTCTATTTCCAACTTTCTAATATTTGAATATGATTTTTATGTCCATATTAATTCCCATTTTATTTCCAAATAGTGATATTACTCTTTCAATCTCATTAACATTTTTTTATGAATTTTTAAGTAACATCGTTATGCTACCAAATTTTTACCCTAATTTTCCATTCCAAAATAATTGTGTAGTGAATACCATACCCATTTTTCTATCAAATGTATTCACATTTATTCAAATATAATTATTTATTTGGGATTTAAATTTATTTATTCCAAATTCCTTGGTCATGGAATAAATTATGATGTTGAATGAATCCATGTTGTATGATCAATGTAGCACACTTAAGAATGAGAATGAAATTATTATTATGGGTGAGACTAGATAGAGTACCAATGCATTGGTTCATGGTTAGTATCATGATACATCATTTTGGTACATGGGTGTACCTTATTCCTTTATGGGAATTTATCCACCATGAAGTCTTTGTGTTTTAGCCTTGACTTATGTTTATGATTTAGTGTTTTAAGTTGTTTCTACATTTCCCATGTTATTAATATCATGTTATGTCATTCCTTATTATTCATGATCCTTTTATTCCTCATTGATATGAATATTTTATAATTTGTATCACTAATTCCATGTTTATTCCCTTACTATTATTTATAGCTCACCCCATTCTTATGTATGTCCTCAGTTTATCCCGGGAAGTTTTAAATTCAAAGGAGTATTTTGAGCATGTTAAAGAAGTTTTCAATAAATCATGTTAAGAAATGTTTTAATAATGTTGTTGTATCCCATGATAAAGATGTTTTTCTTGTACTTAATTCCTAGATACACTATAATTATTGATCTTTTGGTGTATATTAAGTGTAGTCTTATGTAATAATTCACGTATTAATTTGTAATAAAGAGAGGGGTTGTTATAGTTGGTATCAAAGAAAGAGTTTAGTTATTTTTTGGATTATGATTAGAAAACTCTATAAAATCCTTAGGGATAGGACTAAGTATAAGAAATCATCCATAAATTTTGGTTAGTATATATTAAGTGTTTTATAAAGAAAATACATCCCTATATGGATACTACAAGTGGATGTTGTTCTGGCACAGATGTACCTAGGAGTAACAATTCCGACAAGATGTTATGGGCCTAACTCGGGTTAATATAATACAGGAAAATGAGCCTTACAGTGCACTTGGTTTGACACTATCATGGGATATTCTTTAGAAAATTCATAATCTATTTATGAACCCTTATTGAGGAAACAAAAAATTTCCATAAGAATATATGTTAGGAAATAGATCATGGATAACAAATATTAAATCATATAAATTCATAAGTTAAAGAAATAAGTGTAATTTATAAGATTTCCCATTAATTTATTTGAATTCCCATTTTTTTAATGGTTTAAGATTCTCATTCATAATTTTCCTTTTATTATAGCCAATGGTCAGAAATATGAAGAATCAGGTTAACAAACGATGCGAAGGGCAATGTAATGAATTCCCCAACGAGATGCCCAATCCAATGGGAGCAAAAATAGAAAAAAAATCACGATAATCTCTAAGATAAATCAAGCTCTAAATAAAAACATGGATCAAATGGGTCTCCCAAACAACCCTAAGAGTGAAAAATCTGAAATCAAGAGCTTCATGCATCAAAGGCCTGTAACTTTCAAGGGATCGTCAGATCCGTTAATTATAGAAAAATGGATCTACTCTATTGAGATGCTCTTCTCCATCCTTAAATGTACCGAACAAGAGGAGGTTCTAAAATATATCTATCATATGGAGGAAGAAGCTGATTAGTGGTAGAATTGGATAAAAAATATGAATCCTAAGGAAGATATAGAAGTGATTGAGTGGGAGGAATTACAGAAATTGTTTTTTGATAAATATTTTCCTCACACCCACCATATTAAAATTGAAATGTATTTCCTTACACTCAATAAAAAATAAGATGAATATATTGAAGCATATATGGAAAACTTCACAAGAATTTCATGATACACCTCTAGTTTTGTTGTTACTCTTGAATGCAAGGTTGATCGCTTCTTTCGTGGGATAAAACCTAGTATTAAAAAATACTTGGAAATCTGTGACTTAGATAGATATGGGGAAATTTTTTGATGTGCCCTAAAAGTTAAAATGGAGATCGGCGAATCTCAAGTGTATGATGGGGATAAGAAGTGGAAAGTGAAGTTTAATTCTAATGGTCCAATAAATATATTTTACAGAGCCAAGAAATTTTAACATCCCACTTGTCAAAGATGTGGGAAGAAGCACCATATAAATTTAATAAAGGGGGAAAATGATTTAGGTGTGGGAAGTAAGGAAACCTAGATAATAATTTTCATTGGGAGAAACCTGCTAGTGCGACATATGAAAGGAATGATCAAGTCAACCGTCATCACATTTTTTCCAACTAAAACTGTAAGGAACCTAGGAAATTCGAAAACCAATGCCCTAATCCAATGGTTTTCAGAGGAAACCAAAAATCTCCAAGGAAACAAGGGAGAGATTTTTCCATCACTACAACTGAATTGAATCCCAGCAATGAATTGGTGACAGGTACAATAGTTATTCATTCAAGAATAGAAAACATACTTTTTTATTCTAATTCTACACATTTCTTTGTATCATGAAATTTTTTTAGAATTATTCAAACACCACCACAAATCATAGAAGTAGATCTATTGGTGAAAATGGAAAATTGTGCAATTATTGCATCCCATGTATATAAATCCTCCCCTATCAATGTTTGTGGGATGAGCTTCCCAAAAAACATTTCCATACTTCATTTTTTGGAATTTCATGCAATTATAGGCATGGATGGGATTTCCTTATATAGATCCAACATAAATTGATATGAGAAGGAAATCACTCTCCGCATTGTGAATCGACCCCCAATTCTGTACAAGTGCAAGGAGGAGGAGGAATTTAATTTAACACCATCATATCAAGCATGAATATTATTTCCATATAAGAAAGAATATCTAGATCAAATGATCGAGTCTAAGGAAAGGATCATCCTTAAAGACATTCCTATTGTGGGGGAATATGCTAATGTGTTTCCTGAATAGTTTACTTGTCTTACTTATATCTGAGAGGATGATATTTTAATTGAGATTATACATGGGGAATTTCCAATATCCATGAATTTGTATAAAATGGTTGTTTTGGAACTTGAGTATCTGAACAAAAAATTACAGAAGAATCTGGATAAAGGGTTTATATGACCAAGTGATTCACCATGGGGTGCGCCAGTCCTCTTAGTTGGGAAGAAGGATGGGTCAATGCACATTTTCATTGATTATCGTGAGCTCAAAAAGATCACGATAAATAAAAATAATTCTTTTCCATGGATTGATGACTTCTTTGATCAGCTATGTGGGGATAAATAATTTTTTTTGGTGGATTTGTAGTCGGGATTATACCAAGTTATGGGGAAGAAGGAAGATATATCTAAGACTACTTTTTGTACAAGGTATGGGCACTACGGGTTCATAGTAATTCCATTCAAACTTAATAATGCTCCAGTAATCTTCATGGACTTGATCAATATAGTCTTTATAGATTACATATACAAATTTTTTGTAGTATTTATAGATGATATTCTAATATAATCCAAACAAATGAGTATAAGGAGTATATGAGCACCGTGCAAAAGACCTTATAAAAGGAGAAGCTTTATGAAATGTATAACAAGTGTTATTTATTTTTTATGGATGTATCATTTTTAGGGCATATCATCAAAAGTAATGGGATATCTATGGACCCTTCAAAGAAAAAATCAATTAAAGGATGGTCAAGGCCAACATATGTGATAAATACCCATATTTTCCTTGTGTTAGCCAGATATTATCACTGATTTGTGAGAAATTTCTTACGACTGTCGAACCCTCTTACCAAGATAACTTGTAAGGTAGTCAAGATTTCTTGTAATGATGAATGTTAATAAAGATTCATGGAGTTGAAAAGGAGGCTTATCACAAACCATGTTCTCACTCTAACCACAAGTGGAGAAATTTTCATAATGTTTTGCGATGACTCAAAGGATGAATTAGGTTGTTTGTTAATAAATAATGAAATAGTCATAGCCTATGATTTAAGGAAGTTGAAAATTCACGATCCAAACTATCCCATGCATGATATAGAGTTGGAAGTTGTGATCTTTACATTGAAGATCTATAAGCATTATCTCAACGTGGAGAAGTGTAAGATATATACTAATCAAAAGATCCTCAAATGTATATTCTCATAAAAGGATCTTAATATGCTCCATCAAAGATGGTTAGAACTCATCAAGGATTACAACTACTCAATCCACTACCATCCTAGTGATGAAAATAAGGTGGAGGATTCTCTAAGTAGAAAGGATATAAAAACTCTGTTATTGATGAGAATTGAGAAGGATCCTATCTTTTTGGGTTTGAAGATGATGGACATGAGATTCATAAATAAAGGAACATCATCAATCCTTTCACAAATGATTTATCGACCATCTCTTTTGGAAAGGTTAAAGGATGGTTAAAAAATTCTGATGGATTTCAAAAGAAAGTGGAACTATAAGAAAAGGGAAGTATTTGGATTTCAGTGTTAATGAAGATGGAATTGTGATATTTGGGTCAATACTATGTGTTATATAAAATCCTAAGTTAAATAAGGAACTAATGGATGTCGTGGATAGTCTGAATTTATCTATTCTTCTAGGAAACACAAATATGTATCAAGAGATCCATGAGCTCTTTTGGTGGGACATCATGAAGAAGGAGATCACTGAATATACATCAAAGTGCCTGGTATATCTACAAGTGAAGGATAGAAGTAAGAATTCTAAGGGGATGATGAGACCATTACCCATACAAACATGGAAATGGGAAAAGTTCAGCATGGAATCTTTCACCAGACATCTAAAGACATCCAAAGTAAATAATGCTATCTGTGTTGTTGTTGATCATCTTAAAAAGACTACACACTTTATTGTGATTTGAGAGGATTTTTCACTCGATCAACATGCATAGATATACATCAGAGAAGTTGTAAGGCTACATGTAGTACCACTATTGATTTTATCCAATGGAGATCCAATTTTCATCTCTATGTTATAGAAAAGTATCTAGTATTCTCTAAACACTAAGCTGAACTCCAGTACGTCCTATAATCCTCAAACTGATGGAAAATCTAAGTAAACTATTCATAAACAAGAAGACATGTTGTGAGTATGTTTTATGTATTTTAAAGGTGGATGGTACCAACATCTTCTTTTGTTCGAGTTCTCTTTCAAAAAAAGTTTCCACTTGAGCATCAAAATGGATACCTATTAATCCATTTATGGGAAGAGGTATAGAACAATTGCATGTTGGGATGAAGTTGGAAAATCAAAACATATAGGTCCGGAATTGGTTTAAGAAATAGTGTAGAGGGTTAATACCATTCAGTAGTACATCAATGCAGATTGGAGTAAAAAAAGAGTTATATTGATAATCATCATAGATACCTAGAGTTTTATGTTAAAGATATGGTATTCTTCCACATATCTCCATGGAAGAAAGTGATGAGATTTTGGAAATGGAAAGCCAAGTCCAAGGTACATCAACCCTTTTGAGATCCTTGATCACAACAGAGAGGTGACTTATCGACTAACACTTCCACCTAACCTATCTCAAGTACATGATGTATTCTATGTATCCATATTAATAAAGTACATACCAAAACCTTATCATGTACTCAGTCCATAAGTGGTACTATTGGATAATGACTTTTCCTATGAGGATAAGCTGATGAAGATATTAGATCATGGATAAAAAGTTATATGAAATAAGACAATTACCCTCGTCAAAGTATTGTGGAGAATCCAAAAGTTTAAAGAAGCAGCATGGGAACCAAAGGAAGTGATGAAGAAGAGTTACCCTCATCAATTTTAGTGTTGGAAAATAAAATTTTGATGGTGAAATTTCTAAAGGGGTAATATTGTAACAACCTGAACTATTACAAATAAAATTCCCTTTTTGATTCAATTAAATGCATTACTATATAATATAGTTATAGAAAACACATGAATTTTTTTTATTATATAGAAATGGATTTTAATAAATTTTAAGTATATTTAATGTTAATAATATATCCATTGAATATTGATTACATAATTGGTATAAATATAGGGTTCTATCAAATCTAATTGACACAGACAAAAGAAGATATGGCCTCAACCAGTAGGATCATACCCTATGAATCCCATTTATTAGAGCTTATGAGGAAGATTTAATTTTTTGGATTTTCCCTAGACAAATCCCAGACTGAGATCCAAAAAACTAAGCATGATAGAAACCATTTATGAGTGAATTTCAAGCTCATAGAGATCATGACCCAGACTATGTACACTGAACTACCCCATGAAAGTCCCACCATCACACACCTTACCTTTAGGGAATTTTCTATTGTATTAAATTGATATATTACAAGGAAATATCAATGTGATTATTTATATCATTTTTTATAGAATAATGAATATATTTTCATCCTATTATTGTTACTTTATAAATGATTTTTATTTTGACTCATTAAACACAAATAGTTTTTCTGGTTAAAAAGAAAATTCAATCAAGAAATTTATTTAAATGAATAAATGGATTTTTGAAATAAATTATATTTTAAGAAAATATAATTATTAAATAATGGTTTTCAAAAATAAATTATCATATAATTTTTATGAATTCAAATGAAATTTTTATAAAGGTTCAAAAAATGTTATTGTCAAAAAAAGTCGTCATTTTCATTAAATATCAGTTTTTATTTTAAAATTGAAATTTCAAATACTTATAAGATTATTTAAAAATAATAATATTGATTTGGAATAAGGATGTCAAAATTATCCAATGGTTATTTTTTCATAATTTTTTGAGACAGTCAAATTTTTAGGTAAAAATTAAATATTTTATAAATATACATTGTGTTTTAGGACATCACAATGAACCAAAAGTGATGTAATAAGTAATTTAAATGGGATATATGACCAAATATAATTTTTAAATTTAAAATAATGTGATTTTAATTTTATTTGATTTATTTTGTAAATTCATTATGAATCCCCCTAGGCTTATAATATATTTTAAGATTTTAAAATCATTTATTAAAGAGTGTGACTCACCTATACATCACCAATGATAATATTTAAATAAGTTAGACCCCTTTCCTTATATAATGTATTACAATATTTTTTGGTCGAAATTATGGGAAAAAATAATGAGATGGTTTGTGGTTTTGGATATTTTATTTTGTAGAATCCAAAACCTAAATAATAAAGAAATCTCCCTCCTTTCCTATATAAACTCACCCAAGTTCACATTTATCTTCACTAAAACTCCTTTTATCTCATTAAAACTCTTTCCTAAACTATATAGAGTCCTCACAAGGTTCCCCAAGATCTCAAGAAGTCCTTCCCAAGACTTTGGAGTCACACACTCAAGTAAGGGAACCTCATCTTCCACTCTCCTCTTTTATCAATCACTCTTTTTTTGTTATGTATTTTACTTTTAATTTTTTTACAATGGGATATGATATTAAATATTTCCATTACTATCCATTTGATGTATAAATTATTAGATCTTCATTTCACTCTCATTAAACCTCCCATGATCCTTTTTATACACCCATTACCATGCCAAAATTTCCTAAGAATCCTTTTCTATATTCATGTTTCTTCGTTACCTTATACCTTCTATTTCCAAATTTCTAATGTTGGTAAATGATTTTACATGTACCTATTACTAAAAAATTAATTTATAAATAATTAGATACCCCTTTCTCTCCCATCAATCATTTTTTAGAATTTTAATGTAACACTGTTATGTTTCCAAAATTTCACCGTGATTTTCCATGCCAAAATATATGTGTAGTGAATACCGTACCCATTTTTCAATCAAGGGTATTAAAATTTATGAACATATAAAAATTTATTGGGGAACTATATTTATTTTTTTCCATATTCCTTGATCATGGAATAAATTATTATTTTGAATGAATCCATGTTGTATGATCTATGTGGCACACTTAAGAATGAGAATAAAATGATTATGATGGGTGTGCCTAGATAAAACTCTAATGCATTGGGTAATGTTTAGTATCATGATACGTCATGTAGGTATAGGGGTGTACGTGATTCCTTTAGGGGAATTTGTACACCATGAAGTCTTGTTGGTTTTTATTTGACCTATATTTACGATTCTATGTTTTAAGTTGTTTCCACATTTCTTATGTTATGATTATGTTATATCATGCCTTATTATTCATGTTCATTTTGTTCCTCATTAATATGCATATTTTATAACTTATATCATTTATTTCATGTTTATTCCCTTACTGTGATTTATATCTCACCCCTTTATTATTTATGTCTCAAGTTTATCCCATGCAGTTTTATGTTTGAAGGAGTATTTTGAGCATGTTAAATAAGTTTTCAATAAATAATGTTATGTAAGGTTTTAATAATGTTGTTGTATCCCATGATCCAGATGCTATGTTTTATACCTAATTCCCAAAGTCACTAGACTTATAGATCTTTTTGGCTATATTAAGTGTATTATTATGTAACAATTCAAGTATTAATGTATAATAAAGAGAAGAGTTGGGATATATTTGTTACAACTTTTTATGCTAAAAAATGTATACTACATGGCATGTTTTCCACCTACATGAGATGTTATCTGACATATTGTAAGAAAATTTGGCCCAGTGAACACACAATGTGAAAAAATGCACCATGTATAATTTATTACATCATGTGTCATGTATCCCATGACACAGCCTTGTGAAATGTAATAGGCTATACAGCGTGTACTCCGACTACACAATATGTAATCCCAGGCTATTCGACCAAAATCCTCAATGCTTCCCACTAGAATGCTTGATCATTCATCTTTTGTTCTTACTACTTTATAAAAATTAAACAATGAATGTTGATGATTAATATGTAGAAAACATGTTAATTAAAATATCATTAAATAATGAATATTATTTAAATGAAATATTTAACCACTATTGTGCATATAGATCCAAAATAAATTGAATAATTAAAAATTTCAAACTTAAACTCTCTATGAAACAACTTTTATGTTACAAGAATAATGCACGCATCGATGGTTAGCGATATATATTTTAAAAAATTAACTATAAAATGTTTCAAAAACCTTACAGGGATCATTAATGTAAAATTTATAATTAATTTATTTATATTGGGAAAAAATATTAACTTGTTAAGGAAATTTGTTTGATGATAAAGTTGATCGTATGTAAACCCCTCTCAAATAACCATCATTTTTAAGAGGATCTAAGTGTGTAATCCCTCTAGAGGTGATACACACATGATTATTTGACCTCCGAGCTACACCAATTGATTTTCAAGTGTTAT
Organism: Viscum album; assembly: GCA_963277665.1. NCBI lineage: Eukaryota > Viridiplantae > Streptophyta > Magnoliopsida > Santalales > Viscaceae > Viscum > Viscum album. The sequence goes on from OY728134.1 coordinate 1,008,251,935, forward strand.
CATAGTGAATTAATTACCTTTCATTGTCCATGTTGATCACATGTAGTTCCTTTGAGCTTAATGGAATCTCTCTAGCACATCTAGTTCTTGAGAGGAAGAGAGGGTGAGGAATTGAGAGATAATTCCGTTGTGTTCAAGAATTTTCAAATATCAATTAATCATACACAATATATATAACCATATATTTATAGATTTAGGGTTTAGGTTAAGATATATTTTAATTTCATATCATCCCTTAAATAATATAATAATTCTTAACAAACTCCATGCCATATAATAATAAAATAATAATATTATTGTATGTTGTGTTGTAACTGACACAGTGATAAATATTATTTAATGTCTTGCTAGTAAATAGTTATCATTAGACACAATATTGGTCGAATCCAATTCCTCAACATTTATTGAATAAATGAATAAATATTTAATTAAACATTTTATTCATCAATAAATAAAATAAATAGTTTATTCACAATCCATGGAATAAATATTTATTAAATATTTATGTAATAAAATAAATTATTTATTATCTTTCAAGTATTAGTGATCAATAAAATTTGAATTAATTTATTCCTCATTCTTAATAATAATTTTTATTCTATTACTTAAATTCAAATAGAATTTAACTGTGATCAACAAAAACACTTAGTTTGTGACCCTCTAATATACTTTCTCATTGGTGTTAAGGGGGTATGCATAATATACAAGATTACTATCTAGTAATGGGTCAAGGTACCCATGATAAATAAATCCATTATCCATTGATGATGAACACATATGAACGGTCTATGTGTAATATAATCCCTTTGTCTCAATATCTCATCAAGAAGGTTGCACATCTGTGTCATCAACCTATGTGCTCGATACATCATTCTTTAACTGTCTGAAATAATATAATTGTTACACCATGTCCATAGAATTTATTTCAATAATTCTATTCTGATAAAAGTATTTTGATATCAATTTCTATAAATATAGAAGGTAAAAATCATTCCTTGACATATCCATTAACAGTATGTTATTCATGATGCACCCAACGTACCCTACTTCCCACCAACATATAGCCAGACATTTTTATCAATAAATCTATGTTTTTGATTCATGAAATTATTAATTATAATCTTAAATTATATGTGCCATTACAATTCTCATAGTTATAAATACTATATGACACTAAATCATGAGGAATTTCTACTAGAGTGTCTTTTCTCATAATCTCCCATCTTAGAGATTACCAAGTAAGAACTTCATGAGAAGAAGCCTCACCCACTTAAGAATACTCACACCTGATAGTCTACATACCATGTTCCTTATCATAGTGTGTTATCCAACCATAATATTATATTTAAGAACATCTTTATAGAACTTCAAGGTTCTCATTATAGTAGGGAACTATTACGACCTTATTAATATGACTGATACCCCAGGACATTATCATGCTAATGTTATGAAAAATAACCGTCAATATTTTATAAGATATTGACATTCATATTCACTTACATAAATATATATATATATATTTAATCTAATGTACATATTGAAAGGCATAAGAAAAACATAAAACAAAATTGAATCAAGAAAATGTTTCAAATGAAAAAATGAAACATATCTATGCTTTGATACCACATTATTGGGGGAAGGTGCGGTGCTGGAGACCACCCAAACACAACCCAGAGGATCGATTTCGGTACATTGATTCATAAGATTTGAATTCAATATAAGCATAATGTTCAAAATAATAAAAGTAATATAGGATTAAAGAATGAAAATTGGATTTAATTTGATTCACTCCCTTTAAAGTCTACATGCATGATAAGAATAACACCCACCTACACATTTTATTCAGATTGAAGGATGAAATGGGTAAATGATAAATAATATCATAAAATATAAAGAGAATATAACAAAATAACTTTAAGTAACCTATCTAGAATAAAAAATAACATGAAATAATAATATACAAACCCAAAAAGATTCAATTGTCTCTCAGTGTCCTGATATCTTCCCAGTCGTTTAATCAACATGTTAGGGCTATAAGGGTTACACATGGTCCTATTCTTATGTGTCTTGAAGAGGGTCTTCATCGATTCTTATGGGTTCTCTAAACAAAGCCACACATCTTCATGGGGAAGGATAGTCATCACAAACTCCACTAGGAATAGTGTACTAAAAACACTAACAAGGATATGACATGCTTAGTACCAATGATTCATAAAATCATAAACTCACTCCATGTTTAGGGATTCACTAGTGTAGAAACATAATCAATATTGATATAGGAGAACTAGAGTGAATGAATATCTGAATGAGGGGGTTCATATAAAGGGGTGGTCAATTCCCCTAATAGAATGTAGTGCCTCAAAACTTCATGACCAACCATATGATTCCATAGAGCCATAAATAACATTTACAAACAGGAAGACTCAAGTAAATTTTAATAGGTGTAGAGAACATATCAAATGGGTAACCATAATGACCAATGACTAGTAATTCACATGCAATATATCATTGATGGGCAAGGTACGGGAGGAAGGAACCAATAGTCCCACCAATTACAGTGACCCAATGTATTATGCTCATAAGGAAAATAAATCTAGTTTATCATATAAATAATTTTGTGCTAGAAAATTAATTCAAACTTATTTTGAATTCATGTGATAAAAGAGTTATAAATGGAAGGACATAAATATAAAAATTTCAATTATGAAAACATAAAAATTCACATGTATGTTAGTTTTCAAAAAATGGATGGTTATTGATTACTAAGACAGGTTGATTTTTTATTTTTTATTCGCTATTTTTATATGATAAATTCATTAGACTTATTAAGTGATAGGAAGATCCCCAAATAGTCCCTCGATGAATTGGTAGGCCTTATGAGACAAACTAGCCTCAGTTTTTTGTGTATGTATATCCAATTATTTAAGATTTCTTGTCATAATGAATTGATGTTTAGATTATGATGTATTAAATTATGCATTCATTTAACAATAAATCAATATTTGGAGTATATTTATATTGTTATGTTACCCATGAACTTATTTCAAGCTCATTTAATTAGTTATATGACAATATTTGATTATCATTTAACCCTTTCATATTATTAATGTTTTTTATATTATATGAAAGGTTATAATGTGTACTACCCTTTAATAAAAGTTTGAGATCACCCTTTTTATGTATCAATTTCCCAAGATTATAAAGAATAATATATACAATGTAAAAATTTAATAAATAGTATTTATAATACCAAACAATAAATAATCATCAATCTAGAATGAAAGTAATAAAAAATTCAAATATAGTACAATAATATAAACCAATAAATGTTAACATTGAATATAAACGAGAACAATTGGAATAATCTAAAGATAGTTCTAATGAATAAATTTATATTTGTGCTATTAATATAAGATAAAATCATATTGGATTCAATGTCAATAGAATGAAAACATAGATAATAGTATGGAAAGGATGAAAAAAAAATAAAAAATGATATCACATCTTATCAATATTCCTAAATATCATCTATATTATTCAAATGCAGACAGGTATCCATTGAAATATTCCATGTATCCTAATCAAATAGGTATGTAATTCAAGAAGACATGGCTCCGTAGGATTGTGTGACTGATTAATATGTCATTTATACACCATTGTGAGTGTGTTTCCATGCAATTCTATGGGAATTTCATTTGAGGTGCATGATGTAAAGATTACTTCAAGTTCATGTATTTTATTCCATACCCCCACCCATCATAGTGACCATAATTTTATAATACACATAATTCTATCAAGAATCTGGCTCTCCCCTACACTGCATTTCCTTCTTCCTCGCCTATAGGTTTCATCATCTGTATGTAAATATATCCTAACATCCCTTGATATTCCGAAGTATTCCTATGCATCACTAAATGTTGGCTTAGACACAAGGTACACAAAAGTAGCCTCATTTTAAAGCTCTCATTTTACCCATCAAAGGTCAGGATGTGGAACCAAGATATTAACCTGTGAATGGTCCCTTTGATCAAAATCCCTAGTATTGTTTTGTTTAATTGGATGTTCACGTGTGATATTTCCCCTTTATGTCCTCACTCCCATTTATTACAATCTAAAACATTGAACGATGTGATTTCCAATTATATGGAATGGCATATATGATTTTATACTATAATGGGCTTGTGTTAGTAATCATAATGGTATAAGAATCACCATACTTTAACATGTCAAATCTAGGTAAGTGGATGGACTACCATTTTTTGTGGAAATTTTTAGGATCCTACGGTCATACAAAAAAATTGGAATGTTCTGAAGAGAATATTGGAGGTAGTATAGCAGCCCCAGATCCGATGATTCTGTATGAACCCGTGTTTTTCTGGACTATCATTTCGAGCAGAAATTTGATTTTTTTTGTTGTTGGATGCTTGTGAGGGGTAAAATGGTCTTTTACCCTAGCATCTAATCTTGGATAATTTTTCTGAAAACTTCGTTGGTCCCGGAATAGGGAGATTACCCAAAGACAGGAGTTTGGTAGAAATCTGAGATGTTCGAATTTTAGCGGAATATTTAATATTTAATCTTATTAAATTTAATATTAAATTATTCGCATAGGTTATTTTTTCAATAACTTCTAAATGGAGTGTCGGATTGATATTCCATCTGCTCCATTGAGTTCGGAATGGGGAGTTTATCCTAGAGGAGGCATAAACTCATGTCGGGCGTCGGGGCCGGCCCAGACCCCTTTTTCTTCTTTTCCTTTTCTTTTCTTTTCTTCCTTCTCTTATTTCCTCCTACTTTAACACATCTCCTATGCCTCCCCCTTGGTTGTGACCTATGGGTGATATGGATATTGATAAAGAAGGAGAGTTGGGAGGGAAGAGGGGTACCGATTCGATGCTCTCGAAGTGTTGTGTCGGTGTGCGGCAACCGAGAGCCGTGAAATCAACCGAAGATTCGGCAGTTTCCACCCGAAGTTAGGGATGTTTATGTTTTCACAATAGATACCCTTTAAAAATGTTTTTTTAAGTCTTTAAATCTTTGTATTTATTTCTTGTAAGCCCATGGGGCTCGATGTGTTGTTTCGGGGGTGAAAACCAACGTTTCGGGTGTTTTCAGGGATTTCCTGTCAGAAAACCCAGAATACATGGCGTGTATTCTAGGGGTACATGTCGTGTGTTCTTCCCAGTTGGGGAAGATGAAGTTTTCTTAATTACACACCATGTACTTTGAGTATACTCCATGTAGTGGGTGGTTGTGTGAAATAGAACACAGAATAGTGGTTTTTAAGGAGTACACGTCGTGTACTTTAAGTACACGCCGTGTAGTGGTACTTGGGCATGTGTTTTTGTGAAAAAAATAGGGGGTGAATTTTTGTGAATAGTACACGCCGTGTACATTAAAGAACACACTGTGTACTATTACACAGGCAAGCCCAATGTGTTCTGGCCATGTGCTCGGGCCATGTACTACTTCAATTTAGTAATTTTGGGATATCTTTTGCTCTGGAAGTCAGAATTGGGCGTGTGAGTAGTCGGTTCTGAGTGATTTTCTGCGTAGATCAAAATATTGGAATACTATTCACATTTCGAGGTCATATAAAGTGGGTTTTGGGGGTTTCTATGTAAATTTAGGGGTTCTTCCTCCAATTATCGAGTTCAGTTGTCACCTGAGAGTGACACTTGGTGTGGATGATAGGTTGGGTGTTCAGACCAAATTAGTTGTGACCTTTAATAGGATATGAGCTATGAGATATCTTCTTTAACCTATTATTTAGATGAAATATCCCTTGTGAGGCATTCCCTTCTGGCCTATGAGGCTTTGAGACCGGGTACTTCTGAGGATCCCCTAAGGGATGTCTTTGCTTGTGTGCTGACCTAGGAAGTCCCTTATAGGATCTCTCTCTTGTTCATAATTTGACAGGAACCATGTTATGGAATGACTATATTGTCCTTACTTTGAGGATACCATGTAGTATCCCTCCCTTTCTCTTCGCTAAGGATCCCGCATTGGATTCCTTCACTCGTGTTTACCTAGAGGACCTCGAGTATGATGCTTCCTCAGTGGTTGACTTGAGGGACCCAGTGGGTGCTCATTGTTTGACCGACCTTATGTTGTTATGTCGGGTTTGGATAGAGATGTTTATCAGGTGTCACCTAGAACCCATGCCAAACTGGTGATCCCTTTGGGCTTTTGGATGTATTGTTGGGTTGGGCATTCGTGCCACATGCACTGTTTGTTTATATCTGACTTGGTTTGTTGATGTTGTAGTGTTTATCATAGGTTCTTCCTAGTTGGTGGCTACTGAGCCTAATGCGATGCATCTTTCTTGTTTGTTGTGATGCCTAATATTCCTTGTGTTCCTGAGTATATGTTAATTGTATATGAATAGGGTGAATTGTTGTGCTTTGGATGTATTTCCCATGCATGTTGGCCTGTTTTGACCTTTGTTTTCCTGTTAGGGTTTTGTTTACTTTCCATGCCCAGTATTGTAGAATGGTGTGACTATAGTTTTAAAGTGTTGATATTCCATATAATTCTAGCCAAGTAGTTCTTGATGTTTACTTTGGTCGTTACGCGTGCTATACTTTCTTGACTTACACAAGGCCATGAGAACCTGGTGTAGTAGACCATAGGTAGAATGGGCGTAAGGGCTTCTCTAGAGTGTCTTTATAATTATACGATATGAGACCATAGGGGGAATTGATGTTGAGTGCTTCCCCAGAGTTTCTGTAGTTCCTTAATGTGGGCAACAGGGGGAAATGACGTTGAGTGCATCCCTAGAGCGCCTTTAGCACGATACGAGACTATAGGGGGAATTGATGGTGAGTGCTTCCCCAGAGAGTACGTGCTTTAGCTAAACCAGAGGGGTGAGATTGTGCGTTCTTCTCAGAGGGTTGCTTGGGTTTCTAGGTAAGACCAGAGGGGAGAGGTTGTGAGTACTTCCTAGAGGGTTACCTGTTGTGTTATATGCTTTCTTGTGTTTGTTTGTTTTAACTAGAGAGGACAAGCTATGAGTACTTACGAGAGGGTTACTTGTTTTTGTTTAGCTTTTTCAGAGACATAATTCCAGCGTTGGCCAAAGAAGGCACATATTGATGGGATTACGAACCCATAGACCGACTTAATGATACACGACTTGAGGGGAATGACGTCCAGCTCAATTCCCTAATAGAGGATGTCCACGATTTCGGTATTATGGTACCAAGGATCGACTACTGATGTTGTTTCTTGTTATTTGAATAACATAATCATGAATATTCATATTTATGTATATGTTTATAGGTATGGAACTATACATGTGTATGTATATAGATATGGACATCCATGGTGGCACTTCCCTAGTTGACAGGGATTACATACCCTGAGTTCAACAGTGGTTGCACGTTTGGTTTACTTCCTTTTGTTGTGTTCCAGCTAGGGTGAGCACATTGTTATTGCATACACTTTTAGCAGCATAGTTATAGGTTGCTTGTCTGGGTGACCTACTGAGATTATTTCTCACCCCTGTACGTGCACCTCAGTGTACATGTAGATCAATTGTCTGCTTTTCAGGTTGAGCACGAGTTTCATGGTGGATAGGGATGAGGCCTAGTGTTGCATGATAGAGCGGAGCTGCTCGAGTGGTTCTACTAATCGGGCTGCTTCAGTTCGACATTGTCTGGAGATGAGGTACATGGATTGGTTCGGAGTTAGTAGAAGATCCATGTACTTTACTTTCGGTTTATTCTGTACTTGTATCTGTATGGTCGGTCCAGTTGGTGACCAGTGTTGTATTGTATTGCATAGCTGTTCGGGCTTTTACAGCATTTTACTATTACATTTTGTTCTATTTCAGTTGTTTATTTCTTCCGCAGTCTGTTTACTTTCCACTGTGTATGATAATTAGTTATTTACATGGTATTCTTACTCTAGTATGAGGGCATAGTCTCCCCACTGTCACTCACTAGGCCCTCACTGGTAGTCGGAAGCCTCTGGCATACAGGGAGGTGCACTTAAGGCCTTGTGGTGAACCGGCTCGGAGCACTGGTTTAGTGGCTCCTGGGCCGGGACATTATAAAGTGGTATCAGATGAGTTTTCTTTCCTAGTCTTAACTATTTGGGATATGGTAGACAAGACTATTAGGAATGTGTCCAAACCTGTGATGGATATCGGGATGGTGCGTCAAGAACACTTCTTTTGGTAAGAAGTCCCTGTTGTCAGGGTTTGGGATTGCTATTCTGATTTTGTGATGTTACAGTTGTATATGATTTTTTCCTTGAGCGACACACATGTTTTGTGGTGTTTTGACTCACTATGAATCTCTTGCTCTTGACCATTGGTAAGATTCCAGGGATGGATTTGGACACTTGGTCAGCAAGGGAAAGAGACGTCTCATGCATCATAATAGGCACGTAGGATTCACATCATATAGGCCTGCTAGTGTGTGTTTTTACTGATGACTGAGACCTTTTGGTCTACTTACAAATACTTTTTACTCTGATGGCAGGTTACGTGGATCTACGTTAAGGCATTTTCGTTAAGGCTAATGACTCAGTCCTTATGCGCAGGTGGTGCAGTGACCCCAGTTGGTCTATGTGGCATGTGATTCCTTTTTGTTTAACCCCTTATTGTGTGTTGTTTCTTGGGTCTGTGGTTATCTAGTTGGATTGTTGAGAATAATGTCAATAGATACCAAGGATTTTCTTGTGAACTGGACCTCCTTGTGGTATTTTTGTATACAGATACCCAATGGGTGTTAGCTCAGCTTGTCTCTTCTGTTTTGGTTGTGACCTCTAAGGAGTAGTTCCTTTTGAGGATGCTTGGAGAGGATCAGGACCCTTTTAGACTATGTTTTGGTTTTGACTTTCTTTGGTTGCTGTGATTTTTACCTTCTTCTGAGAGGTTTTGGATTTGTCGGGCTAGGTGGTTAGACCTTATGACCCAGTTGTGAGGATTTTTTTGTCGGTCTAGGTGGAAGACCTAGATACCCTTGGTTTTGACTCGAACCCTTGTAGGTCGATGTCTTTTCTATTCTAGGGAAACTTGTGTGTGAAAGGTTGGCGAGTGTTTTACAATGCCTTTTGGCAGTGTTTTTTTTTTGGGGACTAGTTTCGACAAGAAGTCATGTTCGGGTGCCTAGCCAAGTCGACCAGAGTTTCTGATGTTGTTGTTGCCGGTGGCATCATTTGAATCAAAATCGGTGAGTAGCTGGGTACGAGATGAGGACTGATGTTTCAAGACTTTCTGTGGAATCGGATCCCAGAAGTACTGTTCAAATGTCTCTATGTTGTAGAGGTGACTTTGTCAAATTTTGGGTTACCGTGAAATGGTTGACCCATTCTTGAATCCTGGTCGGGTTTTGGCAGGATGTTAGTGTGGCTCAGAGGGATATAGACATGCCTTCGATGAAATCTTGGTGTACTCATGTAAGAGACGATCATACACAATCTTGATTCATCTTCAGTATGCTGAGAGAGCTTCAACCCTACATCAAGCCCCTTTTTCTTTCTTAATGTTCATCCCTATTGAGGATAGAACGTGTTCTGGTTGTGCTCTCGGAGTGGTGTAAGGAAATCCATATGGTGGGGATTGCACCATTGGATTTTTTTAGGGTGGCTTTCCTTGTTTAGGTTAAACTTTGGTGTTTTCCAGTGGGCTTTTGAGCTTAGAGATTCCTTTAAGACGACGACAAGGGTATTCCTATGGTGGGGAGTATCAGTTTGGTCATGGTTTAATATCTTCTATGAAGAAGGTGGTGGTTAACGCTATAAGGTAGGTTTTTGGATGGTCCTGATAACTTGGTTGTGCAGATGCTCAGGTTGGGAGCATGGATGATGGTCCTTTCACTGGGCTTCTCTGGGATGAGAAGGTTTATGGTGGGGAGTTTGTAGGAACCCATGTTTTTTCGGACTGTCTTTTTGAGCAGAAATTTAAATTTTTTAATGTTGGATGCTCGTGAGGGGTAAAATGATCTTTTCCCCTAGTATTTGATCTCTGATAATTTTTCTGACAGCTCTATTGGTCCTTGAATAGGGAGATTACCCTAGGACAGGAGTTTGGTGGAAATCTGAGCTGTTCGAATTTTAGTGGAATATTTAATATTTAATATTATTAAATTAAATATTAAATTATTCGCACAGGTTTGTTTGTCAATAACTTCTAAATGGAGCATTTTATTGAGATTCCATCTGCGTCATTGAGTTCGGAATGGAGAGTTTATCCTAGGGGAGGCATAAACTCATGTCAGGCACTGGGGTCGGCCCGTACCCCTTTTTCTTCTTTTCCTTTTCTTTTCTCTTCTTCCTTCTCTTCTTTCATCCTCCCCCTTGCGCACATCTACTACACTGACCCCTTGGCCATGAACTTTGGGAGATATGGATATTGAGAAAGAGGTAGAGTTGGGAGGCAATAGGGGTACCGATTTGATGCTCTCGACTCGCTGAGTCGGCGTGCGACAACCGGGAGCCGTGAAATCAACCGAAGCTTCGGCAGTTTTCGCCTGAAGGTAGGAATTTTTACGTTTTTACCATATAACCCCTTTAAAAATGTTTTTTATGTCTTTAAATCCTTATATTTCTTGCTTGTAATCCCATGGGGCTCGATCTATTGTTTTGGGGCGAAAACGGGTGTTTCGAGTGTTTTTAGGGATTTCCCATCAGAAAACCCAGAATACACGGTGTGTATTCCAGGGGTACATGCCTTGTGTTCTTCCCGTTTTTTGAATACAAAGTTTTCTTAAGTACATTCCATGTACTTTGAGTACATGTCGTGTAGTGGGGGGATGTGTGGCTGACCGTTTGAAATAGAACACGGAATAGTGGCTTTAAGGAGTACATGTCGTGTACTTTAAGTACACACCGTGTAGTGGTACTTGGGCATGTGTTTTAGTGAAAACAAACATGGGGTGACTTTTTTTGAATATTACACTCTATGTACAGTAAAGTACATGCTGTGTACTATTTCACAGGCAGGTCCAATGTGTTTTGGCCATGTGCTTTGTCCATGTGCTACTTCAATTTAGTAATTTTGGGATATCTTATGCTCTGGAAGTCAGAATTGAGCGTGTGAGTAGTTGATTCTGAGAGTTTTTTCACATAGATCGTAATGGTGGAATCCTATTGAGATTTAGAGGTCATATAAAGTGGTTTTTTAGGGTTTCTATCTAAATGGAGGGGTTCTTCCTCCAGTTATCGAGTTCAGTTGTCACCTGAGAGTGAGACTTGGCGTGGATGATTGGTTGGGTATTTGGACCAACTTAGTTGAGACCTTTAATAGTAGATGAACTATGATATATATCCTGTAACCTATTCTTTATAGTAAATTTCCCTTGTGAGATGTTCCCTTCTTTCCTATGAGGCTTTCAGACCGGGTACTTCTGAGGATCCCCTGAGGGATGACTTTGCTTGTGTATGGAACTAAGAAGTCCCTTATAGGATCTCTCTCTTGTTCTTTCTTTTAAAGGAACCATGTTATGGAATGCCTATTTTGTCCTTACATTGATGATCCCATGTAGGATTCCTCCCATGATCTTCTCTAAGGATCCCGCGTTGGATTCCTTCGCTCGTGTTTACCTAGAGGATCCCAAGTATGATGCTTCCACAGTGGTTAACTTGAGGGACCCAGTGGGTGACCATTCTTTGACTAACCCAATGTTGTTATGTCGGGTTTGGGTAGAGATGGTGATCGGGTGTCACCTAGAACTCATGCCAAACTAGTGATCTCTTTGGGATTTTGATGTATTATTGGGTTGGACATTCGGGCCACCTGCACTGTTTGTTTATATCTGACTTGGTTTGCTGATGTTGTAGTGTTTACTATAGGTGCTTCTTGGTTGGTGGCTGTTGATCCTGACGTGATGCGTCTTTCTTGTTTTTTTGGATGCCTACTATTCCTTGTGTTCCTTATTAGATTTTAATTTTTTATGAATAGGGTTAATTGTTGTACTTTTGATGTATTTCCCATGCATGTTTGCCTGTTTTGACCTTTGGGTCTTGTTTTCCTATTAGGCTTCTGTTTACTTTCCATGCCTAGTATTGTATAATGGTATGACTATAGTTATAATGTTCTGATATGTGATATAATTCGAGCCAAGTAGTTATTGAGGTTTACTTTGGCCGTTACGCGCACTATACTTGCTTGACTTACACAGGGTCGTGAGAACCTAGTGTAGTAGACCATAGGGAGAATGGACGTAACGGTGTCTCCATAGTGTCTTTATAAATATACAATGCAAGACCACAAGGGGAATTGACATTGAGTGCTTCCCCAGAGTGAATGTAGTTCCTTGACGTGGGCCATAGGGGGAATTGACGTTGAGTGTTTCCCCATAGAGCCTTTAGTATGATACAAGATAATATGGGTAATTGACGGTGATTTCTTCCCCAGAGAGTCTGTGCTTTAGCTAAACCAGAGGGGTGAGACTGTGTGTGTGTTTCCCAGAGGGTTTCTTGTGTTTCTAGGTAGGACCATAGGGTTACCTGTTGTGTTATCTGCTTGCCTGTGTTTGTTTGGTTGAACTAGATGGGACAAGCTATGAGTACTTCCCAGAGGGTTACTTGTTTTTGTTTATCTTGTTCAGAGACATAATTTTGGTGTTGGCCGAAGAAGGTACATGTCAATGAAATTACAAACCAAGAGATCAACTTAATGATACAAGACTTGAGGGGCACGATGTCCAGATCAATGCCCTTGCACAAGATGTCCAGAAGTTCAGGCTTATGGTCCCAAAGATCGACCACTGATTTTATTTCTTATTATTTGAATCACTTAATCATGAATATTAATATTTATGTATATGTTTATAGGTATGGGACTATACATTTGTACATATATAGATATGGAAATCCATGGTGGAACTTACCCAGTTGATAGGGATTACATACCCTGAGTTCAACTGTGGTTGCACGTTTGGTTTACTTCTTTCTGTTGTGTTCCAGCTAGGCTGAGCACATTGCTGTTGCATACACTTTTAGCAGCACAATTATAGGTTGCTTTTCGGGGTTCCCTATGTAGATTATCTCTCACCCCTGAACGTGCACCTCGGTGTACGTGTAGACCTTATGTATTCTTTTCAAGTTGAGCATGAGTTCCATGGTGGATAGGGCGGAGGCCCAGTGTTTCATGATTGAGCGGAGCTGCTCGAGTGGTTCTACTGATCGGGCTGCTGCAGTTCGACATTGTCTAGAGATCAGGTATGTGGATTGCCTCAGAGTTAGTAGTAGAGCCCTGTACTTTACTTTCATTTTCTTTTGTACTTGTATCTGTATGGTCGGCCCAGTTGGTGACCAGTGTTGTATTGTATTGCATAGCTGTTCGGGATTTTACAACATTTTACTATTACAACTTGTTCTATTTCAGTTGTTTATTGCTTCTACACTCTGTTTACTTTCTGTTGTGTATGATACATAGTTATTTTCATTTTTTACTTACTCTGGTATGATGGCATAGTCTCCCCACTATCGCACCCTAGGCCCTCGCTGCTTGTCGGCAGCCTCTGGCATATGGGGAGGTGCGCTTGAGGCCTTATGGCGAACTGTCTTAGAGCACTGATTTAGTGGCTTCAGGGTCGGGATATTACAGATTCAATACATGGATATCACATGAATAAACCACAAAGTTCAATTAAAAACCCTCATTGTTACAATAGGTTTTGGGATAGATGAATGTTTAACCTATTCCCAAATCATCATACAGAAGAAAAACAAATATGATAGGGTTTGGCTTCAGAGTGATTGGATATTTACAAAGGAACAATCATGGATCATGATGATCCACTCTCTACAAACAAGGCAGAATTTTTATAGTTCTTTTAATGAAAAAGTACATATGATTTTGTCAATAATTTCACATGTAATCTCTCACTTGGGTTTCTGCTTCTTAGCTGCACCGATCCTCATGATCACTGATGTTTTATGTGAATATACAGTGAATCTTTGATGAAGTATTATGTTTTTGAAATTGGTGAAATTTATATGATGTTTCATATTAAATGATAGTACATATTTAAAAATTAAACCTAATTTTTACAAATTTAAAAACGTATCTCGAGAAGACTTGAATTTGTTAAAAAAAATTGGTTCATTTTTAAAAATATATATTAAATCATTCTAAGTAGACCATGTGTCCAATTGATGTTACCTCTTCTTATAGAAGTCAAAAATAATAATAAAATTGGTTTTATATGATTTCATTTCATTCTAATACTATTTTCTATGGATCTAACCATTAAACATAGTTTTTGGAATTTCAAAAGAACAAAAGTGTGTTTCCAATTATCTTGATCAAACACCACCTCGAATTGACATTTAGTCTACTCAACCATTTCATAATAAACTATACAGTTATTTTTATTTGATTTAACAACATTAGGATCTTTTTTAGTTTCTTTTAATCCCCTAACCTAGGTTTTTAATGGGTGTCAATGTCAAAATTGTTTCCCTCCATCACTTGGTATTCTAGACACATCGCATTAGCCCTTTTTAGGTTCCATCCTAAAACCCATTTGGTGATAAGAGGAATTTCCCATCCTAGATTATATGTTAGCCTCCATTATTGGAAAAATTAGATGTGGGAATTGGGTTTTCACCCAAAAATGCCCCCCCCTCAAACCAAGGACCACATAATTGAGCCACTCCTTTAATCATAATCCACTATATCCAACCTTCTTGCACCATCATTTTCTCATCATCGGGACTAGCTGCTTGCCCACTCTTATCAAGATGAATTTTGAAAAAAGGATACATGGATCCATATCCTTTAAATAATCCACCATTATCATTTTTCAAACTGGTTTCGGGAATACTCCACCCTATATCAGAATTGGGGTAAACTATAGAACTAATAACACTTGTTATGATCATTTCTTTCAGCCCTAGCCCTTCCAGTCCAAACACATAATTCGTTATAGGGTTCTATCCTAAAACCAATTTTGTGATAGGTTTACCTCATCATCCATTATAATATGTTATCCACCATTATTTGGGAAATCTGATGCGAGACATGGGTTTTCACCCAATAGTCAAAACTTTAAAAATTATATATTCAATTGTTTTAGGAAGACCACATGTCCAATCGGCATTTTATCTACTATTAAACATCACAAATAATAACAACATGATTTTCCTATGATTTTAAATAATTACAAGGAAATTTTTCCTAGATCTGACTATTAAATGGATGATTAAGTGTTTTAAAACAACAAAAGTGTGTTTTAGGGAAATAACAACATAGATTGACATTTTTTTTTAGTTGACCATTTACAAATTCAATATCTGGTTTTTTTTATCTACTTCCATGGGATTCGGTGGTTATTCAGTTTGTTTTGACCCCTTGAAGCATATTTTTAAATGGCATAAAACCTTTAAAATTGATTATTTGGTTGTTATTTTCATAATACACATCCGGTTGATATTTTGTCTTCTCATAAATATCAATAATAATAATAACATTATTTTCTAATGATTTCAAATCATTCCAAGGATGTTTGATATGAATATGACTATTAAATTCTCTTTTTGGAATTTAAAAAGAATTAATGTGTGTTTCAAGTCATCCTAGAAAAAAGGCACCTTATATTGAAGTTTTTTTCCTATTGACCACTTCATAATTAATTATAAAATTCTTATCAATTGATTTCATGGAATTCTAAGGGCAATTGGTTGGTTTTGACCCCCTGATGAGAATTTTTAAAGGGTGTAAAATCTTTAAAAACTATATATTCAGTCATTTCAGGCAGACAATGTGATATATTAACATTCTATCTACCATTACACATCACAAATAATAATATCATGGGTTTCCTATTATTTCACCTCAATTCATTATCGTTTGATATGGTTGTAACTGTTAAATGTAGGTTTTGACATTTTTAAACAATAAAAGAGTGTTTTTTCACATTCTTGAAAAACAACACCTTAGATTCAAATTCAATCAAAATGAATATTTCAAATTTCACTATAAATTTTATTTTTTCTGATTTCAAGGCATTCATAGGTTCTTCAATTGGTTTTGAAATGCTAAAGCATATTTTTAAAGGGTGTCAAACCTTTAAAAGCCTCGTATTTTTTTGTTCTGAGAATAAATTAGATATTATTGACATGTAATATTCTCATACACATCAAGAATAATCATAATTTGGTCTTCCTATGATTTAATATCATTATGAGGTCATTTTATATGGATCTGACCACTAAACACTTGTTTTGGTGTTTTAAAACAACAAAAGTGTGTTTTGGGTCATTCTATTAAAACAACACATCATATTGAATTTCTATATACTTTAACATTTAATAATTCATTTTAAAACTATTTAATTTAGATTTTATAGCATTATAATGTCATTTGGTTGGTTTTGACCACATGATGCATGTTTTTTAAGGGTTTTAATGCTTTAAAAACTGCATATTCGGTCATTCTGGGAAGACCGTAGGTTTGAATGATGTGTCTTTGTAACATCCTTCCCATCCTTATTGGATTGAGAAGATATATAGGTGATACTGGCCTTAGTTTAAATCCCCAACACACCAAAGGTAGAAATTAAATGTCAAAGGATTCAAGTGACATTGGGGGATGATATTCCCTTTAAAGATAAATCATCCAAACAACCATAATCCAATAAGCATATAGTCCTCTATATGATGAATGAGAAAAAAACAGCCAAATATACCATCCAAAGGACAACCGTTCAAATTATGGTGATAATGAAAACAAAATTCATAAGCATATAATAAATTGATAATAAACCTAAAGACACTATGTTGTATAATCATTGACAACACTCAACCTGCCCCAACCTCTAACTCCTCAATTTCCATCCATGATATCAATAATAATCACTAAAGAATTAATATACATTTTCTTTACTTATGTATTGATGGATCAAAACTATAAAGGCACAACAGTTACCCAATATAGGGTGAGTATAAACTCGGTAGGATTATCCCAAAGACTTCCTAACTCACACCACTAGGACAAGAATCAATTATCACAGTTTTTATAAAACAGTTTTAAAAAATGATAAATCTGTTTATAACAAAGTAGTAATAATTTACAAGGAAAACATTTAAAAACCATTTAACCATTTTTAAACAACATTTTGTACTCAATCATGTCTCTTCACACACAAAAATATATACCTAGGTGATAGTTCCATACTCATGAGAAATATCATGTAAATTTGCAAGTCTTCACAAGGTGACCAATAACTAGGTGCCCCAATGGCACACACCACTTATTCATGTTCACATACAAACCATGAACTCATGTCATCCATATATTCCAAATACTCTAAAAAATCAATCCACATAAAACATTTTTTTCTTTCATGAATTTCATAAAACATTTCACCTGAATCAAAACAAAACCATGATTTTAACATCATCATGTTAAAATTATAAACAAATAGGGTTTTACAAATCCATTAAAAATACACAATTTCCATAGCCATAACCAAAATAGGTTTCTATCAAGAATCATACCAGGATTTCACAGTAATTTAAATCCCATCATTTCATCAAAACAATGCCTTCAAGTTCTAGAAGAAGTGGATATGATATAGAATCCACCTACCTCTCAACGGTTTGAGAAAATTAAGAATGACACTAAAAATCTCTTGATACGATCACAATTAAACTTCCGTTCAATATATACAAGAATAAATCATAAATATTTTCATAAAATAACATGGATATATTCTCTAAATATTAGATCTATGGTTCAAGGAGAGAGGAGAAGAAGAGATCTAAGAAAAACAGTGAAGAACAATGACTTGGTGATGAATCCATATCTCTAATGCACTTTGATTTACCTAAGAATAACTTTTGTATCAAATGGGATAATCTCTCAATCATTGGGAGAAAAATTAATTTCATAACATTAAGAATTAGGCATATGATATAAGGCCCCGACCTTAAACCTTACTTAATATTGAATTAAATGAATAATTCACATTGAGGATCTTTTCAGGTTTAGAGTTTTAGAGAATTAGGACATAACTATTACATCTCAAAAGATTACAAAGTAGACACTTTTACTATGTTTACATAAAAAAACTCTTAAAAGAAACATGTCTAGTTCCATGTTTTAGATAACATGTCTTTCCTTGATCCCATCCTTGACCCTATTCATCTTTAAGTCCTATGTAAAACATTTCAAAAACTTGGGATGAGCATAAAAAGCTCAGTAAGGGATATAAAAATATGGAAAGGAAACATGATTACATGTATACATAAGAATCAATGAAATCGTACTTTACTCATAAAACATAAGCACTTTAACATACCTCATATAATCATGAATAAAACATAGAAATCATAAGGCATAAAGGTAGCTTGAGGCATTCATAACATTCTTACGTAGGGAGTAACCCTCTTGGTTACGTTTGGAATACCCATCAGAGTATATTCCCTATATCTCTTTGGAGAAACCTTAACGTTTAACCCTTCGCGTTACCCAATGCATTGGAGAGCTATATCGGGCTCACTCGCCCTTAGTTTATCACAGAACCACCCGTTTTCATAACAATACCCAAGAACCATAACATAAACATATCACATAAAACAAGAATAAAGGAAACATAACATTTCCACATTTCAATAACAATATAACATTTTAGGATATTGAAATAATGAATCCATTCAAAAAAATAACCATTTTCAAAACCATTTAAATCATTTAATAAAGAGATTTTTGAATCAAAGTGTCCCATACCACCTTGATTATTTTAACATTTTAAACCATTAATATCCATATAAATAAATCCTTAAAACCATTTTTAAAACATGGATATTAATAAGAACAAATCATTAAAACATTTAAAGGGATATTTTGGTTAAAGGGTTTTTACCAAAATTAGAGACACTTGAATACAATAATTGAGGAATAACATTTAATCAAAAATTTATAATATCATGAGAATAAATGGATTCATGATATAATATTCCAAAGGACAGTATATACACCAAATAAGAGTTAATTGGTGCATAACAACAATGAAGTCTCAATAGAAATGTAAAATGTGATGAAATCCCTTATAAAGAAGGTATCCTTAAATTAAGGATAAATCAATCTCAAAATTATGTGTGGAAAATATAAATACACCCAATATAATTTGATATTAAGTTTAAAACAATAAAAGGTCATTCACACATATTAAAAGGATTACATATTCAATAACTACATGTTGAACCCAAAGAAATCGAAATTGGGTTAAAAAGATCCCTTAGTAAAATTTGACAGCCTAACGGCGTCACTTCAAAATTCATAAAATGAGTTGATGAGAGATAAAAAGTCTATATCATCACTTGGACATAAAATTTAAATCAATAAGGATATATAATAACATATCCCAACATAATAGTATGTGATTTAAAAGACACAACAAAATCAGTCTTTTAAAAAGAGGAGGGTGAAAGGTTCCCTTACCGACTTGGGTAACTTTCGAAACGTACACCCCATTGAAGAAGTGTCATAAAATGAATATGTAAATACCCATAAATGGAATTATATTAAAAATTTGTATATTAATGGGTAGTACATACACCACTCAATGGAAATGGTGGCAAATGTAGCATAAATCTCACGGGAATAAAAGTGAGATGAAAAATCCCTTACGAAAACTCGGCAGCCTAACGGCGCCACTTAAAACATCCAAAAATGGATTGATGAGATCAAATAGGGTCTCTAATCATATTAAAATAAAATTTAAATCAATAGTAATATAAAATAACATCCCCCATAATAGCAAAGAGGAGCTTAAAAGAAGTGACATAAAGGAGAGTACTTAAAAATAATGAGAGAGGTATGATCCCTTACCTCGTGTCCGACATGACTCGATCGTTATTTAATCTCCTGAATAATAAAATTTGGTCAATTTACAATTTATTAAGGACCTAATTTAAATATTATTATTCAGTTAATATCACATATTAAAATGTTATAATAATTGGTTAATAAAGTGAGTTCATATCAGACGTTTTTGTCGATGTTCGGTACATGAGTAAAAATCGAACTTGTTGAAATAGAATTTTCCATGTAGTTATAGGTACATCATATCCAGAATAGTATTGATGTTTTAAATATCATATATATCCAGTATATATTCATTTTATACTATTCCATAGTATTTGGAGATAAAAAATTAAAAGCACCGTTCAGGGAGACGGTAGGCCGTACGTACGCATGAATGCTACTTTCATTTTTTTGTCATATTAATGGAATTAAAAAAATGAGAGATATATATATTATAATTCCAGAATTATATCATTCACTTAGATGTAATATATTACATATATATCCATTATATATATGTACTTATAATAGTACATAACATTTGGAGATAAGAAATGAAATGTACCGTTCATGGAGACGGTAAGCTGTACGTACGCATGAACGCTACTTTCATTTCTTTTTTTTGTATTCAATAGAATTAAATAATAATGATATAAAGGTATATTATAATTCCAGTAGGATATCATATGTAATACCATTAATTCCATCCTTTATATGTCCCACATATGGCATTAACGAATCAAATCCCTTTGAGGGGGCGGTAGTCCGCACTTCTTAAAATGAAGATATCGCATTTACCCATAATGGAAACCATAAAGTTATGCCATAAATTAAAAATACAGAAGATTAAGGAAAACATAAACATAATATATATCATATATAAATATAGTGACATCTTAATGGCCACCTTTTAAAGTGTTAAAAGAATATTGAATAATCATCGTTTCGTGAGGCAGTAATTTGCCATCCACAGAAATAGTATGTCCTTTAACCATTAGACGAAGGTGTGTGTAAGTCTATCTCTAATACTTCACATAAAAAACATCCTAGTATATTTATGATACTGGTTTTGTTACAAAATAAAGTAATAAAAAGAGTTTAGAGGGTTGGAGAAGCAAAATAAAACATAAGAACACAAGAGAGGACACTACCTTTAAATCGGGTAACTCTCTTTGATTTGAGCTCAAAGGCTTCCTTGGAAAAGATTATGCCCAAAGTAAGGCTTCAATGATGAAGAGAGGGATGTGGAGAGATGAAATGGGCAGGGGTTGGCCGATCCAAAGGCTTGAGAGGTGTGGGTAAGGTGGTAGAGGTGGGGGCCTTTTATAAGAGGAGAGGAAGGTCACTCTTGGAATGTTATAAAATATTACTTTATTATATAATGATTTTCGGATTTTAAAGGTCCCAAAAGGATATATTTCGAGGATAATGTGATAAGGTTTCTAAATTCACCCATCTTATAGGTTTGTGACAAGTGTAGGTCTTAGATGTTACATTATCGTTTCATTTTATTTAAATCGTTAAATAATGAGGTAATTGTTTCATCATCATGGTGTCATAAATAATTTAATTTATTTAGTGTCTAAAAATTATAAAAAAATATCATGATGTAGTAAATCTTTTTATCTTTCTAATTAATATTTATAGTCAAAAATATTACTTGTATAACCCCATGTAAAATTTTTTTTAGAAAAACAACACATGTTTGTGACATTTTAATTTTAACTTTAAATAAAAAAGTTATTTATGTCATTTTCCTACCAAAGTGGCTCCATGGGGTCCCCAAGTTGACCCATGGATTGTATTGGTCGGCCATGACACATACAATGAGGGTAGGACAAGTGTATAAGTCATTTCAAATTATTAAAACATTATTTTTACCTTAAATTACTCTAATTACCTTTAATCGCGATTAATAAAACTTAAAAATTACTATTCACCAAAAATTATTTTAATCAAATTGAACCACATTTTACTTCTTAATGAAAACCGTGTATGTCGGATTTTTGAAAATCAAATCAAAGAAGCGGAAAAGTTTCATTTAAATGAAAAATCAATTTCTTTAACAACCACTTAGTGGTTTCACTATTCATCAAAAATTGATGTTTTTCAGAAAATTACCTCAAATTCACCCTAAGCTATATTTGATATTCCGAATTCAAAAATGATGTCTATTTTACAAAATTCAAAACATATAAGTTTCATTAATTAATTTAATAATTAATTCCCGCTGTCAAAACAAATAGCATGTTTTTAAGAAACAATATCTATTAAAAGATTGACACTAGTTTAAGTCCAATTTCAAAGTGAAATTAATTCCAATGACCACTATTGGATTAAATTATAAAAATAAATTATAAGTGGACTTTAAACCCAATTCAAAAAATAATATAATCATATAAATAAATTAGATTAAAAATAGGTTTTGAATTAAAATACAACATTTTTCACTATTCATTAAAAAATGAACTTTATCGAAAAAATACCAAAAATTTACACAATGTAAATTTTGATGTCCCGATTATAAAGAAGAATTTTATTTGGTCCATTATAACATATGAAACTGTCAAAAAGTGGATTTAAAAAACGTTCTCCATTAAAAGGTGTTTAATCGACCTTTTAAAGATTATTAGAATATTTACACTTAAAATTGGATTCATTCACATTTTATGCCTCTAACATTTATTGGATAAAAGTGAAAATATTTGACAAACATATATAATAATTTTTTAGTTAGTTCCGTTCATTCCCTCCATTACAACGGTTAGGCGTTAAATACCATTTAAAATAATATTATATTATTATTAGAGTGCAATGCAAGATTCCCAAGAAACTCGTTGTTGCGTATTGGGTACGCCATTGAGCATAGAATCCCATTTAAAGTGATATTAATATTTTATTCACAAATATGGATAAATATGAAAATTTCATATTCTTTATTTACCTGGGGTGTTACATATGAGGCATAATTTAAATTAGATCAACAATTTTCATGTTTCCAACTTCATGTCGTATGGTTTTTCAAATCATGAATCAACTATGAATATACTACTAGACAAGAAAATCAGACACATGGTTTGGTAAACCATGAACCAAATAATATGGTGCTACTATCTCATTCAACACTCCACATGATTTCCTCGCACAGTTAGACAAACCGTGCACCAAACGTGTTTTCCACTTTTTTTTAAGAAGCACGGTTTCTCCTGATCACTCATACGGTATTTCCAAAACAGTGTACCAACCATGTACCTAACTAGTGAATCCCAAAACATGTTGTATGGTTTCCTAGATGTGGTTCATGTTTTCTACTAATCATTCACAACCTATGCACCTCTAAAAAGACCACAAAATAAACACAAAACCCTCTTGAACCACCCAAACCTCAACCCAAACATTATGTAACTTCAAATTAAAAAATAAAGGGTTATGTACCTGAAATTTGGGGGGGTGATAAATTATCCCTACCATTGTACTTTCTATCCCTTGAATTTATAAAACCATTATTGTACTATATGATTTTAGGCAATTTCTTCAACATTTCCTTTTCATGCTCCCATGTATCTTCTTAAATCTAACCATGCTACCATAAAACCCATACTAGAATAATGTTTTTCCCAAAAAATATATTATATTTCCTATCCATAACTTGTATCATCACATGATTCTATATAGCATCTGGATCTAGGTCAACATGATCCCATTGAAACACATGGTTGGGATCAGGTTGGTAATTCTTCAACTAAGATATATGAAACACATTGTGAACTAAAATGAACATTTGTGGTAAGGAAAACCTATATTCTACATCACAAATTTGTTAAAGTATTTAAAATGGGCCAATTTATCATGGGGATAGATTTCCCTATGTACATAAATGACGATGCCCAAGCCTTTGAGATATTCTCAAGGAAACATGATGACTCACCTCAAAATAAAATGTTCAGAAATGATGATCTGCATAATATTTATAACAACTCTGAGATATCTTTGTCCTCTTTCTGATAAACAGTATCATCTTTATTGTCACTTGTACAAGGTCATGTTCAATTTGTAAATTCTCACATATTTCCACACAACAGACTAGATAATGATAAGGGCAGAAATATAAAGCATCAAAAGGATCCATATGTATCAATTCCTAATAACTGTTGTTGTATGTAATCTCTACTAATGTTATGTAGTCCTCCCATGAGCCACCAAAATCCATTATAAAATCCCTGAACATTTCCTCCAATGATTGGAGTATCCTTTCGAATTATCCATCCATTTTAGGATGAAAATCTGTACTCATTCTCAACTATATTCTAATGGATTTCTGTAAGGAATTACAAAAATGAGATGTAAACCTAGGGTATCTATGAGATACAATTTAGACTATAACACCATAAATCATTACAACTTATTAAATATTGTTTTTAGAAAAATATTTTACCATATTGGTTTCATAAATAGGGAAAATTGGGCCTACTTATTTTGTCAATCCACAATTACACATATGGAATCGTATTTATGATCTGTTCTTGGTAGTCCAATCAAAAAATACATGGATATGTGCTCCCATTTCCCCATGGTAAACAATGAAGAATGAAACTTTCAAATTGGTTGTTGGTTCTCTGAATAGACCTACTAATAAGTTAAGAATCTCGAGACAAACTCTACAACCATTATTTTCATGTTAACCCACAAAAACTATGCTTTCATCACTTTATACATATTTTTATTTTAGGATGAAAAGACCATATTGAATAGTGGTGGGAATTAAGAAGTTGTTCCTGATAAGTCAAAGGTACCACAATATGATCCCTAAAACACAACACAAATCTCCCATCAACCTTTCATCCCTCAATGGTCTCCCCATAATTAAGTTCTGAGAAAATCACTAAAAATATAGAATATGATATATTAGCACATCTAACCAGCTATATCATTTCAGGAATAATAGAAACTAGAATGAAAACTATAACATTACCTTACTCCAAACAATCAAGATTCATATCAGCTATAACAGATATGAGATTCCATTGATCTGAAGCTTCTTTATCCAACTAATTATATGAATTCCAACTCATGGAATCATATATAGATTTTCTTTCCCAATGGTATACATAAAATCAAATTCAAACATTTGAAGATTTTCCATCCATATGAATTGTATGAGATTAAAATATATCTAAGATAAAATGTGATTCAAGATTTTATAATCCTTATACACCATAAATTTCTCAAAAAAAATAAATTGAAACCAAGACTTTAAGGAATGAACTACAACATCTAACTCCAAATAATGTTTTGAGTGGTTCTTATCATGAACATGTAATATCCATAAGCTATAAGCTAGTACATTATCTCCCAATATAAGAACAGATCCCAACCTAGATCTCGAAGCATTAAAATATTTGAAATTTCCCTATCCAGACTTTGGTAAAATGAGAATATGTGAAGATTCTAGATAAACCTAATTTTCATGGAATGATTGTGGGAACTCATCATCCCATTGGAAATGAGTTCCTTTATTCTCCAAAGTTATAATTGGTGATTCTAGGTGGGAAAAATTATGAACAATGTGTATTTACTATCATAATAATCCAAGGAAACTACATTTCTCAAAAGAATTAATTAGTGATTTCTAATGGATAATATCTTCTATCTTTTTAGGATCAACCAAAAACCATTTTTTAGAAATGACAAGGCTAAGAAAACATACCTCTTTTTTCTAGAAATAAAAAATTTATAACTTATCATAAAGGTGATGATCCCACAATATTCCCAACATTATTGATAAGTGTTGCACATGATTCTATTTTTTCCTAGAATAAACCAAAATATCCTCAATTAAACCCACCATAATGGAATCTAGATACCTCTGAAAGATCGTATTCATCGATTCCATAAATAACACTAATGCATTCGTAAGACCAAAATATATAACTTCAAATTAATAATGGAAATATATTATTCTTAATTTTTTCTTTATAATATCCTCCTTCCAAAGTCATAGTTTGTGATATCCTGATCATATTTAAATTTTAGAGAACCATTGGGATCCCCTTAATTAATCAAATAGATCATAAATTCATGGAATATGAAACTGATTCTTTATCATAACTTGGTTAAGCTTATTATAGTTCACACAAATCCTAAGAGTTCCAACATCCTGTTCCACATAAATCACTAGTGATTACCAAGAATATGTGATTGGTTGAATGAACCCTTTTCTTTCCATCTCTTCAATATGGGTTTTCAATTACCTTATCTCCACCAGTTCTATCTATAATAAAAAAGTGATATAGGATTGGTCCATGGTATGAGATCAATCCTAAATTCCACTTCTATTTTTGGTGTAAACCCTGAGAAGTTATAGTGACCCAGGATTAACATACATGGATATTAAATTATTTTATATGAATATTCAACTCATTACAAAAGTACATGCCAAAGAACTATAATAGTATAGTGCCTTTGGAATCTTGGAACATATTATTATAATTTGGTGAAATATCTTCAAATATCCCATAAATAACTTCCCATATAGTACTCCTACTTAAAAAAACCTTTCATTGTAACATGGGTAAAGGAAACATAAGAAAGGGGTGAGCTCAAATGATCAGCAAGGGAAATCAAAATTTATACATAAGAATAATATGAGCATAAGGGCATGAGAACATGATAAATACATCTAAATATCATCCCCTACATATCAATGATCATATACATGATAAATTTCCTAAATAATGGAATTTTATAAGATATGAATCATAATGAAATCAGGATCATAATCCATGAAAGCATAACATAGGAATAAGACATGGAATTATGGTAGAAAAATGATAATATAAAATCATTTCCATAATATTATATGGATTTCTTCCAAGGCCATATTAGTATAATGGTTTCACTCCCCCATACTATATTGTTAATCATGGTTCACTTCCATGACCATCATAGTAGGAAAGGTTCACTCTGAAGACCATCATAGTTGACAAAGTCCTTTAATGAATAGAGTTCACTCCATGTTCTACCCATTTCTATATCATGACATATAGATATTGACCTAATGTATTGGATGGATATATAGGTCTCACCCATATCATAATGAAACCATACATACACGTTCCACAAGATCATAAAAAACCATATCATAGCCCATGAAATGAAATGGGTGTCATGAATATGTACTCATATGATAACATGTAAAAAAGATAAAATTTTAATAATCATTTCATAAAATAATAATCCATGAATAAAGTAGGTTTAATAAGAATATAACCCATTAAAGTGAAATAGGTTTTATAAAGATAGAACCTATGAAATAGAAACAGGTTTTATAAATATATACCCCTTTAAAGAGAAATGAATTTCATAAACATCATGTCATAAAAACATAATCCATTCAGAGAAATAATATGAATGGAACCATTGGATAATTTCCCTAGAAATACATGATTAACACCAAAATATGTCATCTTATATTGAAAATAATCTTTTAAAAAAATTTAATGTGGAAAATATCTTTTCTTATTTGAAAAAAATACTTTATTTTAAAACATAAAACCTTTTGAAAACCATTTTCAATGAAAATAAACTTTAACACATATAAAGGAAACTAGAAAAATATATTCCTTTAAAACATATAAAATAATATTCAAAAGTTTTTGAAAACCTTTTCCTTTGAAATCACTCAAAAAAATTATAAACAATCTTGAAAAAGTTTTGAAACCCATTCCATTGAAAGTTCATTGAAAATTTATTAATAAAGCTTGATTTTTTTTGAAAACCAATGCTTTGAAAACAATTTAAAAACATATAAAGTAATATTCAAATGGTTTTAAAAACCATTTCATTTAAAAAACATTTAAAACTTATAAATATATTATGAAAACATTTTGTAAAACATTTTCCTTGAAACCATTTTTCCTTGAAAACTTATAAAATAAGCTTGAAAACAATTTGAAAACAATTTCCCTTGGAAACTTTTAAAAGAATATTGAATTTTTTTAAAACCTTATTTTTTGAAAACATATAAAGAAATATTGAAAAATTTTAAATCTTTTTCTTTGAAAACAACCTTTTGAAAACATATAAGGAAAACTTTTAAAATCAATTAAAACACTTTATTAAACACAATATATTTTCTTTGAAATTTTTTTTTTAAATACCTATAAAAAATGAATGTCTAGAATATTAGGGAAAATATTTATCTTAAAACTTATTCTTTTAATATTAAAATTATATCTTCAAATTAAGTAAGGTCATGATGGCGGATAAATCCATACAATTCGAACATTCCTTTTGCGCTGTAAAAATATAGAAATGTGGATCGATTAAAAATTGAAAAGAAGATTCCGTTTTAAAAACCCCTTTATTTTAAAAATTAAAACATGGGTAAAAATGTGTTTTAAAGATAATAGTATAATATTAGAACATTTTTAGAAAACATTTTAGAAAATCGGTTTTGAAATAACACATATTTCTGACCGAAGAGGTAGATAAAGTATGATTTTATTAAAAAAATGTTCTTAATTCTCTTACGTACCACAGAGTGAGAAAATGTCCCTAATATTTTAATTTATCATGAATAAAAATATTATAATAAAATTCATGAGGTTTATTGAAATAAATATCATAATACTTCATCAATGAAATCATAATCACAAACAATCGTAATAAATGATGAGTTTGTTGTAATAAACTTGCACCACTTGATAACTTTGAACCATACTCCCTATGTAAGAGAATGAAATTACATGAAGCTTAAAATATCATTAATGTAATCATATTCATGATATAACATGTCAAACGGTAGTATATACACCTCATAAGATAATATAGGTACATAACATGGCATGTGTCTTAAAGAAGGCAAATTGAGACAAAATTACTTTACCTATTTGGTATCTTTTGAAACAAAAACCCCATGAAACAGAGATCATAAATGGATATTTAAATAACCATATTTTTAAGGATAAAATTTATATAATATATTCATGTTCAGTATATACACCACACAAAATAAATTAGTGGTGAATAAGGCATAAATCTCAATGAAATAAAAGCAAGACAAGAAAAGCCTTACTACTTGAGTAACATTTGAATCATGGTACCCATGAAATAATAACAACAATGAAAGATTTTAATATCATTAAATAAAGTAAATTAATGATATAAAATGTGATAGGGAACTATATACACCATACACAATAAGTGAGTGGTAAATATGGGATGTATCTCATGGACATAAAAAGTGATATGAGACTCACTTACCTTAAGTCTTGAATTTCATTGTACACATTCAAACCTACTATATAATAAAAATAAGTTTATTATAAATCTAAAAAATAACTATATTATTATATTTAATAATATATATTATTTTTTTATGACTTTATATTACCCATTTATTAACAACTCCGTGTTAATAATACATTTTTTGTAATATCCTCTTTCTTTTCCGTATATGTTTTTTCATGTTATTGTTGATCCTATTACTTAGATCATGATTTAAATATATCTATAATGTAAAAAATTATATAAATATATTATATATTCAGTATATATGTATTCATATTAACGTATAAAATATATAAATATGAAATGGAATACACCGTTCAGGGAGAAGGTAGGTCGTACGTACGCATGAATGTTATTTCAGTTTTATTATCGTATTGAATGAAAGTAATTAAATGACATATTTTTTTTATATATGATATATTTATAGTCTCATTATTATTTATTATATACTATATGAGTTCACTAAAACCATCCTTAATATATTTCATGCAATGTATGAATGAATCACATCGCTTTGAGGAGGCGGTAGTCCACACATCCACAAACGAAGTTATAATGTTTTAAAAAAATTAAAACATAAAGTTATGTTTTATATAATAATTAAATAAGAATAAATACATCATAAATATTATATATATCATATAAAAATTGAGTTTCCATCATAATTTCCATCCATGAGAGGTGGTAAAGGAAAAATGAACAACATCATTTCGTGAGGCGGTAGTTTTCTGTACAGAAGAATGGTAAGTTCATTACCCATGAGATGGAATTCTATGTAAGTGTTGGTAAAACCCATATAAAAAAATATATCAGTATATTTATGATAATTATATTTTTATATAATCACAGAATAATAATATTTTTGGGGGTGGAGAATGAAAATAATACAAAATAACTTGGGGAAGGATGTTACCTCTTCTTTGGGTAACTCCTTTTGGTTTGTACTAAAGGGATTCCTTGGATGGATTTATTCCAAAAGTGTGGATTTTATAATAAATATATAAATTTTGGGATATTATGGGGGATATTTTGTGCAATAAAAATTAATTTATAGGTGTGAATAAGTGGGATGGGTGAGTTCATTTTTATAATGGAGGAGGAGTGGAATTCTTGTAAATTTTTGGGAAGGGAATTCCTCCCAAGTTTTTTCCATCTGAAGTGAATCCAATAAAGCTCCCAATTCAATAAGAGGGAGTATAGGGTATAAATATTAATATAAAATAAATTTTGGAAAAGTTTCTAGGTCATTTTGGGCTTTACGTTAAATGTTTGGTCATTTGTGAAGCAAATTTTTCTCTTAAACGCTGTAATTAATTTTCATCACTTTCACTAATATTTTTTGGTAAAAAAATATTTTAACCATATTAGAAATTATAAACTATTCTGATTCCAAATATGGAATCCATTTTTTCAAATTCTAATCACATTATTGGAAAAAATTAATTTAAAATTAATATCATAAATGTGTCGTTATAGCAGGTTTTTTTAGAAAAAATGTTTAAAATATTGGGTTGTTTTATATCCAATTTCAATGTGAAATTTGTTCTAATAACCTAAATTGGATTAATTGATTTATAATTAATGTAATTATACATTAAAACCAAATTAAAACATATTTTAACTATATAATCAAATTAGATGAAAAAGAAGTTTTGAAGTAAAATTTGTGTTTTCCACTTTTTCATCAAAAAATGAATCTTCCCATAAAAATACCAAAAACTAATCCAATGTAAATTTTGATATTATAATTTGAAAATTTGAGTTTATTTTATCAATTAAAAATAATAAAAGTTTCAAAATTAAATTTAAAATTGGTTCACAATTAAAAGGCGGTAAAAATTACAATTTAGAAAAATACATTTTTTATTCATAAATTTTGATTTATTCTTATATTATAACAATAAATTCAATTGGATGAGTATAAAAAATATTTAATGAATATATTATATTTAAATTTTATTAAAAACATTAATAAAAAGTGTTTTGTTTAATTTATTGAGATAAAATAGTGTTTGTACATTGAAAAATAGTTTTCTTAGAAAAATAATTTCATTATTTTCAAATAGTTATTAATCTCATCTATAAATCATTGATAACCAAAGGACACATTTTATAGACATTTTTAAATAATAATTTCACAATTTAGTTAATGAAATTCATAACTTATATTCCAATGGATCGGTGGTAACTATAATAGTATTTTAATAATAACATTAATAGTATCTTGTAGTTTAGTAAAACTCAGTCTTTCATGTAACAAAATCTATCAAAGGAACATAGAATTTTGTGTAACATAATTCAAAAATATTATTATTTGTATCAAAAGATAATCTAAGTGTTTCTTGTAGTGTAATCTTGACATGATGTTGGGTATAATGCAAGACAAACTTTGTGCTTTTGTATAAAAAAATCTATATTCAGTGTTATGTGAAATGAAAACAAATATCAAAGTGACTAAACTATTTAGAAAAATAAATCACAATATCTTTGGGTGATACATTCTATCCCCCCTTAAAATAAATTTATACCTTGAAATTTGTATGGGTTATCAATGGTTTAATACTTTAATGTTCAATTCATAGAAACCCACATCATAAAAATGAACAATAAATATTCCTTTAAGAAAGGAAAGATAAAACCATAAAGGTTACCCAAAGTAACACATTACTCGGTTTCCACATAGAAGAACATAGGTGGTAAGGGAATATTGGACATGGACAAAAAGTATAAATAATTATAGATATTGATAAAGATCATTGATCACAAATATTTGAATGATCAATGGAATGTTGAGGGAATCATAACCATAAATATATATTGATTTATTAGACAATCATTTCAAAAGAAAAGAATGTATTATGATAAATATTTTTCAACATCATGTTCCAAGAGTTGATGGATTATTTTAAAATTTTAGAACATAAGAAAATATACTTACTTGATTTTATTCATTTTCTTATGCACCATATCACCCTTTGGTTGTTCCTTGCTTTATTTTTACTTTATATCTTACTCTAAGAAATAAAGGTGAATTTATCATTCCTAAAGTAATAATAGATCATGAGTTAGAATGTTAAGTCATTCCACCTTTCTTTAGTTATCATAATATTAAAATGGTTATCATAGGTTATTCAACATGTATAAATCATCATATAGTGGGATAATACTTTAATCTCAAAAATATAATCTGAAGTTTAACTTAAACCATTCCATAAATTGTTGACCTTTTTGAGATTTACCACCAAGATAAATGCACCACTGAGAGGGGGAGGGGTGAATCAATAGTATCTTTTTATTTTATCTTTACCTTTTTGAAACAACCATAATCTCCTATTAAATAGTTGTTATCCTACTAAAAAAACAAGCACACAACCACAGGAACATAAGAATTTACAAGGTTCACTACTTAAAAATATTAGTTACATCCTTGGTATGGTTAGCAAACAATCCAATACCATAAAATCCACTATAAAATAATATTTTTTTGTGGAATACAATGATTAGGATATTCCCTTACACTCATGTAGAACTATGTTAAAAAATAGTTCATATTCTTCAAGTATCATGAAATTATGTAATACAATTTTTGTAAAAAACTTGTTATAGCACTACTTGATCAACTTTTCAAAAATATGTACTTCGAAAACAATTCTTCACTATCTTACCCAATAGTAGGAAATGACTTTTTTTAGACTTAATATTTACACTCAATCCAATTTCCTAGTCCAATTACCTAGTAAAATTTCCCAATACATAAATATAACTTTTCCAGAATACCACTGAGACAATTATGAACTACTTTTCCTTCTATCCGTAAAAGCTAGTCTGGGAACTCAATCCAATCTAAAAATCCTGATCATGATCTTCTATCTTATCCTCGATTATTTTTATTGAAAAACTTCCCCATGAATTCTTAATACAAAAAAAATTCTCCCTAGAACTTTAGAGCTTCTCTCTCTTTTTCCGTAAATAGTACTTGTGTCATGAAAGTACAAAGTACATTATCTATTTATAGGTGATCCAAATAAGGTTTAGGAAGGATTTTGAAGAAAAATTACATCTTAACAAAATTACAAAAAAATTAAATTCCCCATTAATTTTGGATGAATCTTTGAATCATTTAGTGATTCTTAAATATTCTCAAATCATCTAAAATCTTCTCATGTCTTCAGATCCCTTCAAAATTTCTTAACAATATTCAATCCATTTCCGATTTTTAATTTAGATTTTCCCATTATGATATTAACATTATTATGGAAGCATATGTTTACCAGAAGCATCAATAATACATTGCTCTACACCAATTGAAAAACATGAAAACATATGAAAATGGACATCTTCTAATTACAATGCTTAGAAAAACCGGAATACGAACTTTCCATTCTGATTCTCCATAACAAATGAAAAAAATGACAATAGAATTACCTATAATTACAATGGCATCACTTCAAACATATTCAAACTTCTTAGACTTTGATCTCTCTTTGAAAACACTTTCTTTATTTTTTTCAACAACCTTTAATGGTCCCTCTTGACAATAATTGTATAGGTTGTTCTAAGACAATTATCCTTTTATTCTATTCTTTTTTTCTTTAGACCGATCATCCTGAGACTGATAGAGTTATCAAAGTCATTCTATGTCTGTTAGATTAGTCTCTTCTACATTCTAAAAATTGGTGTCAACTCCATTATGATGGATTTTGAACCATTTGTTAAGGAAATAATGCTTCATTTTTCATGACCCAATTGATAAAAAAACATCAGAGTTCTTCTTCCATATTTGACATAATTGAAAAAAATTATCAATTCATATTAATGAAAATAGTTGACTATATTATTAATTGATCTCTAATTCTATTCTACATCGGTCTCAACCACTTATCTTTATTTTCAATTCAATTGGTCCAAACAACTCCCCAAGAGAAACAACATTCTTCAACAATCATTTCTACCTCCGATGATTGGTGGAACATTGCATTTGATAGACCAGTTTTAGCAGATTCAACATTAGAAAGCTCTTTCTCTTCTAATTATGATACCAATGAAATTATTTTCATGATGATTTTTTCTTGGGGATTAGTGGTCTAACAGAAAATCAACATCTTCATTTTCACCAATTTTTAACAACCTTCCCATCCTTCAAATAAATCATCATCTGGTGGTCTCATACTAATGGAATTGAGACTAGAAAGCTTCAGATTTAGAAAATTCCTTCTTCCACATTAAATTTTTCTTGTATCATGAGTTCCTTGTGACTTTTAATATGTTGAAGATTGGAATAGAATCATCTGACATTCATTAGGAAGTATTAGAACATCCTATTCTTCTAGCTACTTTCTTTCATTCCCACCATCTTCAATACTATTGGTAGCGTCTCTTCTTCCCTTTTTCCTTATCAAGACTACATCACAAGTTTTACATAATACTTATGATTTGGGGAATTAAAAAATATAAAAGCATCATCAGATTTATATAAGACCTAATAAAACTTTGATGCAACTTCTCAATATGATCTTACTTTTATTCCAGACCCCAGGTGAGTTTGATGAACCTTTTATTTTAGAAAAAAATATTCTCAATTTGATATACTTTCTTAAGTATTTTGAGTCCAATTTTCTGAATATGATGGTTAGTCCAATTTTCTGCTTTTTACAAAGTGAATTGGTTTCTTTATTCCTTGAAAACATTAGATAATACCTTTCTTCACAAACCTCTTTCAACTTCAATAACCTCCTCCACTCAACTTTGTCCAAAAAAATCTCACCCTTTGGATTTTTTTATCAACCAAGATCATAAATCACTGAACTTTGTAACCTCATGATATGGATTAATTATCAACAATTCTAATCCTGTGTGAGATAAATCCTTATAGGAAACAAGAATTATTGACAGCAAAACCATGTTGTCAAAAAAGTAGTGACTAGTTACTAATGAAACCTCTTCAACTTTCCTTCTCACCTTTCCTAAATTATTCAACTTTGTTTTCAAAAACATTTCCTACAAACACTCCAAAAATAGATATAATAGTTTACACTTACTTAATTAAATCACAACTTAACCATAACTCTCTCTACATTTATTCTTCCTTAAAAGGTTTAGCACAAATTCAATGGATAGGTTTATCAAACAATTATTCACCTAGGCAACACTATCCAAACACTATATAAGAGAGGGGACAAAAACACATACCTCGCCCTTGATTAAAAATAGGTTAGATTCCCATGTTCAATCTCAGTTTATAAAAATCTTCCTTTAGTATAGGTTTTGTGAAAATTTCATCAACTTGTTCCATTGTAGGAACATACTCTGGCTTCAATTAATTCTTCTCCACATTCTCTTTAATGAAGTGGTACTTGATATCAATATGTTTTGAATGAGAATCTCATACTGATTTTCAGGTAATGATGATTTCACTTTAATTATCACAACCCAAGAATAAGGGAAACTTTACATCAACAAGTAAGTCTTCTAACTAAGTCTTCATCCACATAAGTTGAGTAACGGCTTGAGTGGACTAAACATAATTAGTTTTAGTAATACTAAGAGTATCTGAATTTTGTTTCCTTGTATATAAACAAACACAAATTTTCCCCAGAAAGAAAATTCCACCAGATTTAGATCTTCCATCATCATCATTTTTTATCCAATCAGTATTTGAATACCAAAAAAACAATAATTTATGAGCTATCATACCAGATTTTGAAATTTTTTGTGCCTTTGATATATATGATAATTCTTATTCCATCCAATATATGTGATTATTTTGGAACACTCTAAAATATTGCACATAAGGTAACATTATAAACAATTTCAAGTCTTGAGGATATCAAATATAACAAACTTCCAATCAACATTTGAAACTCATTAGGATCAACTTCCTTTCCTTCTCTATATTTAGTCAACATGGTTCCCACAAAAATAAGTGTGGAAACTGGTTTCAAATTTTTCATTATAAACTTCTTAAAAAGTTCCTTAGAATACATGTGATTCTTATTTTGTGAAATTTATAACCCAAGAAAGTATTTTGTTTTACCCATCATGGAAATCTCAAACACTTCCTAATTTTTTTCACAAATTCTTTCATCATTCCCAGCAAAGATAATTTCATCAACATAAATAATTAAGATGAGGGAAATATTATGTCTATTTTGAGGTACAAATTACTATAAACTCTTCCTTTCTCAAAACACATGTTCTTCAATAAAGTATTCGATTTGGAATACTATTCCCTCAGGTTGTGTTTTAATTCACACAAGGCTTTCTTCAACTTTCATACATAACATTAATCATTCCCAAAAAAACGCCAGAGGTTTTTCCAATACATATTTCTTCATAAAGATCCCCATTAAGAAATGTGGACTTTACATCCATCTAAAATATTTGGAACTTCATTGTGCAGCAATAGAAATAAAGATTCTGATTTTTTCTAACCTTACCACCAGAGAAAAAATATTATCAAAATCAAAACCTTCAATCTATGAGTAACCTTTTCATAATAATATTTCCTTTTTCCTTATTAATTCACCATCTTCATTCAACTTGATCTTGAAACCCACTTTGTACCAATATATTTTTTTCTTTTGGTTTAGGTACAAGTTCCCATGTATAATTATTTTATATCTGATCCATCTCTTCATTCATAGCTTGAATCCATTTTTTATTCTCAAAATCTTCATTCAAATCATTCAGATCAAATTTTTAATACAAGGATGTATGTGTAATATAATTTGTTGTTATTTTTGTTCAAACCCTCTGATGTTGATCACCAATAATGTTTTGATAATACACTTTCTTCTTTAGACTAGGATGAAATTTTTGTGATTATTTCTCATAACTTGAAACAGATGAGTCTAATTATTATTCTTAAGTAGGATTACCACTTTCAGTATCCATATCAGAATCCTTATCAAAACTTATTTCACCCTACCAAATTCTTTATCTGCATGAGTCTGTTTATCCTCCACGCCATTTTTAATAAATTTCACATCAATATAGTTAACTAATATTTCTAAATCTTTCTTAAAACTTATATATCATCTTCTTCCTAAATCATAGCCAAGAAAATTCCATCTTCACCTCTACTCAAAATTCCAAAGGATTCCACCTTTATTCTTTTTGATATATGGACTCCAGAAAATTCTTAAGTGTTTCAAACATGGATTCCTAACATAAAACATTTCATATGGAGTCATATCTAAACATGGCATGTAGAAACATTAGTTTTTAATGTACACATATGTCCTCATGAATTTTCTCCAAAATTAATGGGTGATACCATAACCAAGTAAATTGTTCACCCCATTTAAACCAAGCTTCTATTTTTCCTTTCAATAACACCATTCTGGTAAGTAGTGTATGGTCTAATAAACATATTTTAATTTCATACTTATATAGATAACATTCTAATTATTCATTTTTGTATATACCACAATTTTTTGTTCATAACGTATTTACTGAATATTGAAATTCATTCTCATCTTTCCTATTGAAACTTTTAAATATATTCAACGCATCTGATTTATGTTTTATATACATAACATAAGTAATGTGAGTAAAATCATTAATTAATGTAATGAATTAATTATCCCTATGAGTTTATTATTTACTCATTGGCCCACAAATATCAGAATAAATAAGTTCTGGGGATTGTTTTGATCAAATGTCAACTTTATTATGCACAGAATTTGTAATCATACCTTTTTAAGAAATAGTGCAATACCAATATATTCTTCTTGACATATCAGGAATGCCACATACACTATCTCGCTTTGATAACTTGCTCATGTTTATCAATCACATGGGTCCCAACCTTTTATTCCACAACTGATTCTATTCCACCATACCCAAGTAATAATATTTTTGTATTTCACCTACATGGAACAAGTTTCCATTTTTATATTGGACTCTTATAACTATCTTTCCCTCTTTCTCACTTTTCACAACAAATCCATCTTTTCTGAAAATTAATTTGTTTCCTTCATCACAAAGTTTTTAAATACTTACAAAGTTTTTTTTCATCCCATGAAATTATAAAGATTTCTTGGACTTCAAATTTTCTTTCCCAATTATGGATGACCCAACACTTTTGATTTCGAGAGGTTCATCATTTCCAAATTTCACTATTACTTCCTTGAAGTATTTCACATTCTTCAAAAAGGTTAATTCTACTATCATATGATAAGGACACCCACTATCCAAAATCCATGGTCATTATCTTTTTGTATCTTTGAGAGTGGTCTCTACAGTAAGATCTTTTTATTTCCCATTTACTTTCTTAACTTCTGGATTTTGAGAATTGTTAACAAATTTTTGTTGTGTCGGAAACAAAAAAAGGAATAATTTTGTGAGATGTCTAGGTTTTCCACACCATTCAAAAATAGTTACCAGGGGTTGTAACCTATTTTCAAATTTTACACCATCCTTCTTAGATTTCTTCAGAGCATCCTTTTCAGACTTATTCCTTTGAGTGGATTGACTCGCCCTCAAACTTTTTTTTCTATAATTCATGGTATAGTTATAATGTTGTTGATTAAACCAACACAAGTTTTTAGTATTCCTAAATTCACAACAATACCAGAAATATATATAAAAAGAATATTTTCCTCTGAAACTTCCATACATCCTGGTGTTGTGAGGATTATTCTTAGCAACCTTCTTAAATTTATTATCAGAACATTTTTACCACCAAACATTTTATTCTCAACTAGAACCTCCCTTTTCACCAACATATTCTTTTTATACTTATCAGAATCAAAAGTAAAATAAAATTTTTCCGGCTCAAAATTTTGAGAAACCAATGACTTCTCATCTTTGTTAGTTTTGGCCATATATATTAATTTCTTTGCTTTATTCTTCTCATGAAAACATCATATTTCATCTAAAACATTGAAGGTAAATTTTGATCGTTATCAAGTTTACCCATTTTATAAATTTGAAAAACTTCAGAAATAGTGTTATTAAAACCTGTAACTCTCTGTTCATCTTTAAAATGTTTTTTTGGAAAAGTTCCAACTCTTCTTCTATTTCCTTCGACATAACATCCATATGATCATAATGATTCTTTTAATTATATATAGATTTATTAAAATTATCAATCTCTTATTTTATCTTATCATTCTCATCAGGAACACATTATTGGTTATTTATTAAAGAGTTTTCACTTTTCAACTTCTTGATTTTATTTTCAAGCCTCCCAATTATCCTTAAACATTCTTCCAATTATTCATTTTTATGAAATTCTAATTGGGTTTCTTCTTATTTAGAACTACTACTTCCAAACTCTTAATTTTTAACTATTAAAATAAAAATATATTCTCTAGCCTTCTCAAAAGGATTTTAGGATTCACCTTCACTGCCTTAATCTTCATTATATTTAGATAAGAAACTTAACCCTTTAAATTTGGATAATTTTCTACCCTTCCCATTGGAATAAGATTTGTCTTTATCATCCTATTTCTTACACAACCTCATTGGCCTTCTTTATTCTTCATCACTATCTTCTACTTAATTTATTCAAGGAAAATTAGTTACAATGTTCCCAATAGATCCACATTCCAAGCACTTCAAGGGAATTTTTCCTTTGTATTTACACATGCCCCCTCCCACACTTTTAGAAATAGTGATAAAATTTCTTCAATATTTTTAAATACCTAATTTTTAATTCAACGTCAGCAAGAACATCTTCCCTAAGAATCTTATTTATTTTTTCTTTCTTGGAAGACTTGAAAGACATTTCTCTATCAACTTTTTTTTTACCTTCATATCCTTTTTCATTCTCATTTCATAAGTAATGAGAGTACTATGAAAATCATCCAAAGATAAGGTTTTTGGATCTCTAGGTTCTAATGAAGAATATTTCATATCAAAATTTTCATGAATAATTATTAAGATATTTTCAACAATAGTAGAATCTTCTCACTTTTAACCAAGACATCTCATAGTGCTGAAAATGTCGTTAAACCTAAAAACGAAGTCACCAAAAGATTCTTATTCACCCATCTTGAGATCTTTATACATCAGCCACCGGATTTGTAAATTTTTCTTCTTTACTTTTGTATTTCCTTCATAAATATTTTTTAGCTTTTCCCAAATACCTTTGGAATTTGAAACACCTTTCAGTCTTAAAAACTCACTATCAGAAAGTGATGAGAGTAAATCATTATTAGACCTTCCATTGTTCCCAAGATTCTTCTTGTTAATAGATTTAAGAGGAACTATATCATTAATAGGATGAATTCCATTTATTGCTTCTTCAAGAATATCATAACCAAGAGACATAAGATAAGGAAACATTCAATCTTTCCAGATATGATAATTCTTACTATTGAAAACCACAATACCTTTAATATTTACACAATTTAGATTCTCCATCAACTTCTCTTCAAAACATCAGCAAAGACTAAATGAAATAAACCTTCATCTCTGATAAAAATTGTGATTTCCCACCAAGATAAATGTACCACTAAGAGGGGGAGGGGGTGAATTAGTGGTATCTATTTCTTTAAAGTTTCCTTTTTTGAAATAAACTTTGTCTATTATTAAATAATTATTACCCTGATAAAAAAACGATCAAAAAACCCTAGGAACACAAAAATTAACAAGTATCAATACTCAAAAATAGTAGTTATGTCCTTGGTTTGGTTTGGAAATAATATAATCTAACACAATCCACCAAAAATAATCCTTTTATGAGGAATACAATGAGTATGGTATGACCTTACACTAGTGTAGCACTATGTTCAATAAAATGGTTCATGTGATTCAAGTAGCATGAAATTATGCAATAAATTTTTTGGAACAAACATGTTATGGTGCTGCTTGATTAAATTTTCATAAATATGTTCTTCATACACAATTTTTCACTTTCTTACCCAGCAACAGGAAAGAACACCCTCTGGAATTCGTATTGACACTCAGTCTAATTTCCCAGTCTGATTCCCCAATCTAATTGATCAATACAGAAATATAACTCTGCTAAAATACTACTGATACAATTCTGAACTACTTCTTCTTTAGTATAAAAAACCCAATCTGAAAACTTAGTTTGATCTGGAAACCCTGATTACGAACATCACTCATATCCTTTCTACTTCTTCCTAGAAAAATTACTCATGAATGCTCAATCCATAAATTTATTCTCCCAATAACTTTGGATCTTCTCTATCTTCTTAGGCACATAGTACATGTATCAGGAAAGTAAAAATTACTTTCTCAATTTATAGGTGATCAAAATACGGTTTGGGTGGGATTCTAAAAATGATTTCCAAATCAACCAAATTCTCAAAACATAAATTCCCCTTGAATTATGGATGAATATTTGACTCCTTAAACACTTCTTAAATATTCTAAAATATTCTCAAATCTTCTCATATCTTCATATTTATTTTGAATTTCTTAAAAACTTTAGTACGATTCTAATTTT
Source organism: Viscum album (assembly GCA_963277665.1). NCBI lineage: Eukaryota > Viridiplantae > Streptophyta > Magnoliopsida > Santalales > Viscaceae > Viscum > Viscum album. The sequence goes on from OY728134.1 coordinate 1,008,293,412, forward strand.
TCATTACGATTTTCCCATTGTAATTTTCCCATTGCAATGGAAGCATAAGCTCATCAGTAGCATCTGAAATACATTTCTCCACACCAATTGAAAAACAATAAAACATTTAAAAACCGATGTCTTCTCATTATGATTATCAAAACAATCTAAATATGAACTTTCCATTTTGATGATCTATACCAACTAAAAACAAATGTGAAAAGAATGACCTCTCATTTTGACGGAAACACTTCAAACATCTTCAAACTTCTTATACTTCGAGCTCTCTATGACAACACTTTCTTGATTGCTTTCAACAACCATTCAACATCCCTCTTGAAAATACTTATGAAGGTTGTTTTTAGAAAATTCTTCTTTTCTTCTTTCCTTAATTTCTTAAGACCAATCACCCTAAGACAGGTGGATTTATTGATGTAATCCTTCATCTATTATATTTGTCTCTCTTTTATTACAGTAATTGGTTTCAACTCTATTCTGATGGATCTTGACCCAATTATTAAGGAAATAAGGCTTCCTTTTTTCATGACACAATTGATACTAAAAAAACATCAGTGTTCTTCTTTCGTATTCAACCAAATTGAAAACAATCATAAATTTATATTGATGAAAATGGTTTAATATATTGTTGATTGATCTCCAATTACATTAAGAGTCAGTCTCAACCACTTATTTTTATTTTCAATTCAATATTTTCCAACAAATCCCCAAGAGAAACAATATTCTTTTAAAAGTATTTCTGCTTCTAATGATCGGTGGTACACCATGTCTGATGGACTGGTTTCAGTAGTATCGACTTCAACAACTTCTTTCTCTTTTGATTACAATACCAATGAACCTATTTATTCGAAGATTTTTTTCTTATGAATTTGTGGTATGACTAAAAACCAACATCTTTTTTCTCACCTATTTTAAAAAACCTTCCTAGCCTTTAAATAAATCTATGTCTTATGGTCTCATAATGATGGACTTGAGACCATAAAGCTTCGGATTCACCAAATTCCTTCTTCCTCATTATATTTTTCTTCTATCATGACTTAATCATGAATTTTAACAGGTCAAATATTGTTATAACATCATATGACTTTCATTATGAAGTATTGTAACTTCTGGTTATTTCAGATGCTTTCTTTCTTTCCAAACAGCCTCAATATGATTGGAACCCTCTTTTCTACCCCTTTTCTTTATCAAGATTTCATAAACAATTTTACATAATACTTATGATTTTGTAAATTACAAAATAGAAAATAATCATCAGATTTATATCAGATCTAGGAATAATTTGATTAATCTTATCGATAAGATTTTTCTTTAATTCCAGACCCAAGGAGATTTTGATGAACCTTTTCTTTACGAAAACATATTTTTAATATGATAGACTTTTGTAAGTGTTTTGAGTCCGATTTTCTAAATATGATGTTCAGTATGATTTTAATATTTTAGAAAGAGAATTTATTTAATTCTTATTTCACAACAAAATCCAATACCTTTCTTCCCAAACTTTTTCTAGCTTCAAATACCATCTCCAGTAAACTTGGTCACAACACTTGTAACCCTTTTAGAAGATGAAAATTAAAAATATTGGAAAGAATGTAACTAAATCATTTTGACATTGATCCCACATATATCATGATATAGTTCTTGGTTGTCACATTCCAATCATACCCTCATCGTATATTCTCTTAAAACATGGTAATAATCTAAATTACCATAAATAATTTTCAAAAACATGCATGCTTCCTTTTTTCAAAGATTACTAGATATATTTCTTAAATCCAGGAAGTTTTAATCTTATTCCTTGATAACATTGAAATTTTTTCAACAAATCCTTCACCAGTTCTGGTGTCATAAATACTATCCAATTTACTTTATCCATACAATCATCTCTCTATCCATATAAAATATCATTTTCTCTTCCTCAAGAAACTGTTAAAGGTTACATTCCTTTAGTGTAACCTTTCCATTAAATAAAATTACTTAAATAAAAACTTCTACAAACAATCCATATATACATCATGATTCATATAACATAATTCATACACTTAAATCATCCAACTTTCTTCTCAAACCATTACTCAAGAATCATCAACTTATTTCATAATAAAAATTTCCTAGAATTTGAAATATGAATCATGTCATAAGGTTCCTCGAACACAATCTAATCTTTCTCTTATGTTTAATATAAAAAATATTGTAAGAACATCCCATACCTTTCACATGTCGTTTGTGGTCTCCTTATCTTTAGTAATATATCCAATACTCGTACCACCTTCCCAATTATCTTCATGAGATTTCCACTTAGAACATCAATTTGTATAATTCCCATACATTCCATATCTGAATCATTCAATGTTAGCTGATTTCCTTCTAGTTCATGATATTGACTGAGACCAGAAAGCATTGGGTGATAAACACTTATAACAGTAGAAAACCATATAATCATGAAAAATTACATATTAGATGTCTAAATTATGACACCTAATTCTTTAATATATGACACCTAAAGTTTATCTTAGGTTATTCATAGTCATATTATATTTAAAACATTCATGATGGTTCAAAAGGATTTTGTGAATTCCAAAATCATATCCCCCAAGAATGTCAAACCAGGTGCATAATAAGTCCCATTGTGATGTACCAGGTTACACTCAAGTCGGTCCCGAAACACCTTGTTAGAGTTTTTATTCCACGGTACATTAGTGCCAGAACCACATCCACTTTTAGTATGTTTACATGGTTTTATTTCTAGGAAACCACTTGATCTATCCTTCACTAAAACTCAAGGACATTTTCATAAGTATTAACTCATCCTTATACATATTCATAGAGACATCCCTAAAGATATCCTTATAAATATACCTATTGGTTTCACTAAAGTTTTCTTATCCTAGTTTCTAAAGGTTGACTAAAAATTTATTTTGATACCAATTTTAGTGACCCAGTCTTAACATACATGGATATTTCATCATTTTAGATAAATATTCAACACATTAAAATATACAAGCCTAAAGACCATTATAGTTTAGTTTCTTTAGAAACTTGGGACACATTCTTCTAATTCGGTGAAAGATCTTAAACATATCACATAAATATCCTCCCCTTTAGTACTAATACATGAAAATCCTTTTTTCATAACATGGGGAAAGAAAACATAAGAAAGAGGTGAGATCATATTCTCAATAAGGGTAAACAAAATAGATACATACGCATAACATGATAATAAGGGTATAATAACATGAAAAATACATTTGAAGATTATACCCTACATATAAAATATCATATACATGATTCATGGAACAAATAATGGAAGTTCATAAGACATGAAACATAAGGAAATCAAGAGCATAATTCATGAAAGAATAACATAGGATTAAAACGTGGAGTTGTGGAAGACGCATAATTATATAAATTAATTTCCATAGTTGTCATGGAATCACTACTAAGGCCATATTAATAGTATGGGTTCACTCCTAATACCATTAAGATAGTCATGGTTCACTACCATGACCTTCTTAGTAGTCAAAGTCCACTCCCAAGACCATCTTAGTGGAAAAAGTCCTTTACCAAACCAAATTCACTCCCCATTCCATCCATGTCTATCTCATGATATGTAAATCATTACCCAATTAATTTGAGTTATATTTAAGTCCCAACCATATCATAATTAAGTAATACATACATGTTCCACAATATCATAGATAATCATATCATAATTGATGAAATGAAATGAGTTTCATAAACATGTACTCATATCATAACCTATGGAAAAGAGACAGGTTTCATAATCATTTCATCAAAGAATAACCCATGAAAAGAAGTGGGTTTTATAAAAATATAACCCATGAAAGTGAAATGGGTTTCCTAAACATAAATTCCCTAAAAGAGAAATGGGTTTTATAAATATATAACTTGTGAAAGAGAAACAGGTTTCATAAACATCATTCCATCAAAACATAAGCAATTCAGAGAATGAATATAAATGAAACCATTGGATCATTTCCCTATAATTTCACGAGTAACGCCAACAGATGACATCTATGATGGAAAATAATCTTTAAAAAAATTCCTATGGAAAATATCATTTCTTCTTTGAAAAAAAATGATTTTTTAAACCATAAAAACTTTTATTTTAAAATAAAATTGAAAACATATAAAGGAAGCCATAAATCCATTTTCCTTCAAAACATATAAAAGAATCATTAAAAAAATTGAAAAACTTTTTCTTTAAAAACACTTTTAAAAATTATAATCAAATCATGGAAACATTTTAAAAACCATTCCTTTGAAAACACATTGAAAACATATAATGAAATCTTGAAAATATTTTGAAAACCATTCCTTTGAAAAAACATTGAAAAATTAAAAAGAATACTTGAAAATATTTTTAAAACAATTTCTTTGAAATAAAATTTAAAAACTTATAAATAAATCTTGAAAACATTTTGAAAACCTTTTTCCTTGAAATCTTATAAAATAATCTTGACAAATATTTGAAAACCATTTTACATAAAAAATTATAAAAGAACCTTGAAAATTTTATGAAAATTTTTTTACTTGAAAAAAAATAAAGGAATATTGAAATCATAAAAATCCTTTTCATTGAAAACAAATAAAGGTGGATTTTAAAATCATTCAAAATAATTTTTTAATCATTAAACATTTTTTAAACATTTTTCTTTGAAAATACGATTAAAAATATATATTTACAAAATATTAGGAATTTTTTTCCTTAAAAATTAACCTTTTAAACATTCAAATGAAGCTTTAAAGGAAGGATTTTCATGACGACAGATAAATCTCTACATGTCAAGCATTCCTTTTGCATTGTAAAATTTTAGAAAAGTGCATTGATCATAAAACATCAAGAAAATTAACTTTTAAAAAACCGTTTTTTAAAAGTTAAAACATGGATAAAAAATTGTTTTAAATATCATAGCATAATAGTATAGAATTTTTTAAAAACATTTTTAGAAAACATTGTTTTTAAAGAATACAAATTTATGACCGAAGAGGGAGATAAATTCATATTTTCTTAAAAATACTTTCTTAATTATCTTAAGTACCAAAGAGTGTAAAACTAGTATTAATACTTGAATTTATAAATTATAACCAGAGGAGAATAAAATCCATGAGTTTTCTTGAATTATGTATCATAATAGTTCAACTATGAAATCATAATCATAGACAATCCTGACAAACGATGTGATTATTGTAATAAACACTTACTATTTGATAACTTTGAATAATACTCCCAATGCGAGAGAATGAAATTATATTAAGTTTAAAATATCATGAAAATATTTATATTCATGATATAACATGTCAAATGTAATTATATACACCTCGTAAAATAATATAGTTTCATAACATGGCATGTTTCTCAAAGAAGTAAAATTGAGACAAAATTACTTTATGATTTGGTAACTTTTGAAACAAAAACACCATGAAAGAGAGATCATAAATGAATATTTAAATAAAAATAACTTTATTTATAATATTCATATAATATATTCATGTGAAGTATATATACCACAAAAAATAAAAAAGTGGTAAATAAGGCATAAATCTAACAGAAATAAAAGTGAGGCAAGAAAACTATTACTACTTGTGTAACTTTAGAATCATGATCCCCATGAAAAAAATAACATAGATTAAAGATTTTAATATCATAAAATAAATTAAATTTAACTATATAACATGACATAGGTCAGTATTTACACTACATAAAATAAGCGACTGGTGAATATGACATGTATCTCACAGAAATTAAAAGTGATATGAAATTCCCTTACATTAAGTTTTGAATTTCTTTGTACACATTCAAATATCCTATATAATAAATAGAAGTTTATTATAAATTTAACACAGAACTATATTATTATATTTAATACCATATATTATTTTTTATGACTTTATATTACCCTTTTATTAACAGCTCCATTTTAATATTACGTTTTTTTAATATCTTCTTTGTTTTTCGAATATATTTTGGCTTATTATTCTTGATCCTCTTACTTAGATAATAATTTAATTATTTCCATAATGTAAAACATGATATAATTATCATATATATTCAATATATATGTATTTATAATAATATATAAAATTTATAAATATGAAATGGAATACACCGTTCATGGAGACAGTAGGTCGTACATACGCATGAACGTTCCTTCTGTTTTATTGCCGTATTGAAATAATGAAAGTAAGTGAAATATATTTATATATATATTCATAATATATTTAAAGTGTTATTATTATTTCATATATATTATATAATTTCCCTAAACCCATCCCTAATATATTCCATGTAAAGTGTGAATGAATTACATTTGTTTAAGGAGGTGGTAGTCCACACTTCCACAAACGAAGTTATCATGTTTACAAAAAAATAGAAATCATGAAGGTATATTTTATATAATAATTAAATTAGAATAAATACATAATAAATATTATATACATCATATAAAAATATATTTTCCATCATAATACCTACCCAAGAGAGGCAGTAAATGAAAAATTAACAACATCATTTCGTGAGGTGATAGTTCGTCGTACACAAGAATAGTAAGTTCGTTACCCATTAGATGAAAGTGTGTATAAGTGTAGGTATAACACCTAGAATAAAAAAATATAAGTATATTGATTATAATTAGGGTATTATATAATCATGTAATAAGAATAGTTTATGGGGTGGAGAATGAAAATAAGACAAAAGAGCTTGAGGAAGGATGTTACCTGTTCTTTAGGTAACTCTTTTTGGTTTACATTGATAGCTTTCTACCCAAAGTTAGGAATATAGGATTAAGGGAGGTATGTTGGGAGATTATTTGTGCCAATTTTGGGTATGAAAAAGGCCATGATAGGTTTGAATAAGTGGGAGGGGTGAGACCCTTTTATAGTGGAGGAGGATTGGTATTCTTGTAAATTTTCAGAAAGGAAATTTCACTAACGTTTTTTCCCTAGTCAAGTGGCTCCAATAATGGTAAAAATTTGATAAAATATAGTATAGGGTATAAATATTAATAGTAAATGGATTTTGGAAAATTTTATAGGTCATTTTGGGATTTAAGATTAAGGTTTAGTCCTTTGTTAAGCTAATTTTTCTCTTAATCACTATAATTAATTTTAATCAATTTCAGTAATAATTTTCATCAAAAACGAATTTGAACTTATTAGAAATTATAAATTATTCTGATTCTAAATATGGAATCCATTTTTCTAAATTTTAATCAAATAATTGGTATAAATTAATTTAAAATTAATCCCACAGACGTTTCACGACAACATATGTTTTGCAAAAATGTTTAAATGTTTGGGACGTTTTTATATATAATCTCCATGTTAGATTGGTTACACTAACAAAAATTGGATTAATTGAAGTATAATTGATCTAATTATACTTTAAAAACAAATTAAAACATATTTTAACTTTATAAATAAATTAGATGAACAAGTAGTTTGGAATTAAAATTCAGTGTTTTTAACTATTCATCAAAAAATGAAAATTCTCTAAAAAATACCAAAAAATTACCCAAAGTAAATTTTTATATTAAAAATACAAAAATGGATTTTATTTTTTCAAATAAAAATTATTAAAGTTTCAAATTTTTGATTTAAAATGGGTTCTTTATTAAAAGGTGGTATGAAATCCCTTTTAGAAAAATAATTTTTGTATTCATAAAATTGGATTTATTATTATATTATACCAAACTATTATATTGTATGAGTATAAAAAATATTAATTAAATATATAATATATAAATTTTATTGAAAACATTAATCAAAAGTGGTTTTTTTAGTTTATTGAAATAAAATTTTGTTTTTACATAGAAAAATAGTTTTCTTAGAAAAGTTATTTCTTTATTCTCAAATAGTTATTACTTTCATTTCTAACTCATTGATAACCAAAGGACTAATTTTCTATACATATAAAAATAATATTTTGTAACTTTAATTAACTATATTCGTAACATCAATTCAAATGTATAGGTGGTGACTATAAAAATATTTTAATGATAATATTAATTGTATCTTGTAGTTCGGTAAAACTTGGTCTTGCATGTAATGAAAGCTATATAAGTAGGTTGGAATTGTGTATAACATTAGACAAACATATTATTGTGTGTACTGCAAGATAATCTAAGTGTTGTGTGTAGTAAAATTTAGACATGGTGTTTTTTATAATTCAATACAAACTTAGTGCTTTCATATAACAAAAGCTATATTCAGTTTTGTGTGAAATGAAAAAATATATCAAAGTGATTAGATTAATTCAAAAGAATCACAAAATATCAGGGTTTTATAGGAGTTTTTAAGAAAAATATCATCAACCTAGTCAACTATACAAGTAAAATCTCCACTTATGATCTTATCCACAGATTCCAAAGTTATCATTGACAACTAATAATAGATAGTTCTTGAAATTGATGTCAAAAGTCTTGATTCGCCTACCTTTACATACCAATATCCTCTAAAGATATGATCAACACCATCCAGATTTTTGAAACTAACTTTTTTGGTATGACAGTTGATGTGGGCCTTAAATTATGTCAACCAATCCACACCCAAGATCAATTCATAGACATCCATATCTGGAACTGAGAAATACCTAATCAACACAACCCCATCGTTAGTTATAGAAAAATATTTACCCATAAATGATTGACACTCTCTTTTCCCAAGAGTAGTTTTATGTTTCAAAACAGAACACATCATCTTAACATGAAAACCCATATGATCAACCATGTGATAAAAAATTAATGAGTGGGATGTGTTCATATCAAAAAAATCTTTCATAATGGTTGAATTCAAAATAATCGTACCTATCACTATTGAATGATTAGATTGATCATCCATGATCACTTTTTTAGCTCCATATAATTGCTTACTCACTGAACTTTTCTCTTTGTTAGCCTATTGAGATTGCATAGTTTGAGGAGTTATGGTGTCTGAAGATTAACCTTAGCTCTCTTGATTTTGATGATAAGAGTAATTGTGTTAAGATCAATCAGTCCATCTATACAATGTACTGGAAACATGAGTTGTGTCTCTAGCACCAGACCTTAGATCACTATGATAATAATACTGAAAATGTATCATCAGATGGAAATTGTGGCATAATGTATGTAGTGATGTACAATGTCATTTCATGTGATCAAATAAACATCATTGAAAATATCCAAATGTACCTTTTAGTATATGAGGCAAGTTAACTGAACTCTTGGTCTGGTTCTACAATCCTCTACCAATTGATAAATAGATGTCCCTATTCCACTAATTCCCATCATTAGAGTTCCCACCAGTTTTGATGGGGATAAACATGTTCCCTCCAACTGTACTCCTAGATATATCCCTCTCTACCATTATCGCTATATTGAACATCACTATATAGTCTATAATAAAACGGACATATATCTTTTAGGGAATTTATGATCATTGGAATGACTCAAAAATATTGTCTTTTAATGACTCACTTGCAGCTACGTTTGGTGAAAAACACAATGAGTTCATAAAATTATCTGTGTATTCTGCCATCAAGATTTTCTCTTTCTTTAATATGAATAAGTCTATCATTCGTGTAATTCTTAGCATATAAGGATAAAAAATTTTGTTAAATAATTCATCAAAATCCTCTCATGTCATGACTTGGTCAACATTATCTCGAACCGCTAAATACCACCACAAGTGAACAAGATCCACCTATTTATATATTTTTAACTTTACTCTCAACTCAAATGGTGTTCCCAATAATTCAAATATTTAGTTCATCTAGTTCTACAAAATTTCTACATTCTCTGGATGGGAATCCCCTGAAATTGTGGGTGGATTCTTTATTTGGAAATGAAATGATTAGTCCAATTATGGAGAATCATTATTCTTATTACCCATATCCACAACCTGAAAATCCTAGATAATGCTTGTGACCATATTTTGTTTCACCTATGGCTTAGGTGAAACCACATTATCAGTAGGATACTTCAGTTAATTCTTACAACATCTACCTAGTACTATTTATTATAACCATTAAAAACTCCCTTTAGTATTCAGTCATTAGAAAATGAAAAATTATCAATTCCAATTATTCACATGTCACAATCAGACATTTCCCACATACTACCATTGTAAGAATTTTAATAATTTTTGAAAATATGAAAACTATCATATTCAAAATCACACCATATATAAATATTAAAAAAAATTCTAGCACTTCATAAATCATAATAAACAATGTATTCCTAGTGAGAAATATTACTATAAATGCATGTCATGAAATTATCATCATCCAAACCCATGAAGATGATGTGACAACACCTAGAAGAGTCTTATAAAAAAATTTTACCCAAAATATCTGGGTAACATGAGGTTTATTATAAACAGGTAAGCTATATATTTTTATGTCATAAATTTATTATTTCAAACGTCCTATATCCTTGCTAAAATCCCAATGATAGACTCATACAATTTCCAACTCAAGGACCAAAAAAACTGACAATATTTGTCCCAAAAGATGGAAAAACTAAGAAAAACTGATACCATTTGTAACATCTTGCCCCTCACCATTGGTTTGAGAAGAGGTAGAGGCTCTACTTGCCTTTGGAGAAATAACCAAGACACCAAAGGCTAGAAATAAATTCAAAGGGATTCAAGATCTACCAGGGGATGATTTTACCTTTAAATATAAAACAAAAAGACAACCAACATCTAATAAATATCCAACCATCTAAATAATATGTGAGTAAACAAACAATCCAAAGATATTATGCAAAGGATAACAAAAAAATCAAAGTGAAAATTTAAATGAAATAAATAACCAGAGAATCAAAATTCAATATACCCAAAGACACCAAGTTTCATCAAGAATGATAATACCCAACCCACTCTAAGCTCCAACTCCACAATCTCTATCCATGTTATCAGGAATGATCATTAAAGAACTGATATGTCTTGACTTTACATATGTCTCGATAGATTTCATCTACTAATGAACAATAGTTACCAAGAATGGGGTGAGTCTATACTCAATATTATTTCTACAAAGACTTCCCAAATCATTTTTCTATGAAAGTAATTGGTTAACACATTTTATATAAAACAATTTTAAAAGAAGATAAAAAAATTTATAACAAAGAAGTAACAATTTCCAAGGAAAAAATTTAACAAAACCATTTAACCATTTCTCAACCATTTCACATACACAACCATGTCCCCACACACACACCTATGCATGAACATTTAATGGTTCCATACTCATGAGTGGTCTCTCATTAATCAACTAAGACATCATAAGGTGACCAATATCCAATTGCCCCAATGGAACACGCCCCTTATTCAGGGTCACGTCTAAACCATGAAATCACACCAACCATGTATGATAAATAACATGTCAAATAAATACACATTAAAATTTTCTTTCTTACAACCATTTCATCAAATAGATTATATATTTCAAAACAAAACCATAATTTTAAAAGCAACATTTTAAAATTATAAACAAAGAGGGTTTTCTAAAAGTTATTCAATTTCCAAAATTTCCAAATCCATAACCAAAATGGGTTTCCATCAAGAATCATGGAAGTATTTCATAGAAAATTAAAGAAAATAATTTCATCAAAACTAATCCTTAATGTTCTAGAAGAAGTTGATATGATATTAAAGCCACCTACCACTCTATGGTTGGAAAAATGAAGAATATCACTATAAATCTCTATATCCAATCACAATGAACATTCCCTTCAATATATCAAAGCATAAATAATAATTATTCACATCAAATAACATATATTTGTCCTCTATATATTATAAAAATGTTTTTAGGAGAGAGTAGAATAAGATATCTAAGAAGAATAGTGAATAATGATGACTTACTGATGAATTTAGATCTCCAACGCACTTTGATTCAACTAATAATCACTTCTAGTTTGAAGGGAATAATATCTCAAGACTTAGGAGAAAAATGAATTCAAGATCATGGAGAACTATAAAACTAATGAGGATTATGAGGATTAATTTAGATTATATCCATAATTTTTTAGGTTAGCTACTGCACGTCACACAATTAGGTCGCATAGTTTGCAACACGTGCTCCAAATGTGCATGTGCTACTGGAAAATCCATATAATCACACAATTTGGTTTGAATGGTTTAGAAAAACATGTACCAAACTATGTGGGGCTACTATATCAAGAAAAACCACATGTGGTTTTCTCATAATTTTTGACAAAACTAGCACCAAATATGTTTTTACCACTATTTTAAGATGCACAGTTTCTCTTGGACACTCTCACACTTTTACCAAATCATGCGCCCACAGTATTCCTACCCAGTGACTCCCAAAACATGTTTCATAGTTTCATGGAGGTGGTTCATGGTTTCTAAGAACCATGAAAAACATGTGCACCTCTATAGGCACCTCTAATTCATGAAAAAACTCTCTCAGGACACCAAAACATCGACCCATATATTATGTAATCTCAAAATACATAAATAAAGGGTTGTGTACCTGAACCTAGAGGTTCTATATTAATCTACTATAACACGTAAAAAATAATATTATTATATTTTTTCTATGATTTCACATCATTAAAAGGTCATTTGATATGGATCTTTCCATTAAACTCACGTTTTGGGGTTTTAAAACAACAAAATTGTATTTCAGGCTATCCTTGGAAAACTGCACCTCATATTGAAATTATGTCTGCTCAACCATTTCACAATTTAGAGTATAGTTTTTTCATATTATTTATCAGTATTTTGAGGTCATTCAATTGGTTTTGACCCCTTGAAACATGTTTTTAAATGGCGTCAAACCTCTAAAAACTGCATATTTTGTCGATCCGAGAAGACCACGTGTCTTTTTGGTGTGATTCCTACTCACACATGTCTCAAATAATAATAAAAATATTTTCCTATGATTTCACATCCTTATGATGCCATTTTATATGGATCTAACTGTTCAACACATGTTTTGTCATTTAAAAACAATAAAAGTTAATTTTGGGTCATCTTAGAGAAACAAAAGCTTGGATTTATGTTTCATCTCCATAACCATTTCACAATTCATTGTATGGTTTATGTTGTCTGATTTCATTTAATTAAGAGGTTGTTCAATTGTTTTTGAACCCCTGATGCATGTTTTTTAAGGGAGTCAAACCTTTAAAACCACATATATGGTCATTCTAGGAAGACCACATGTCTGATTGATGTTTCATCTACTCATACACATACGAATTAATAATAATTTTTTTATGATTTCACATAATTCTGTAGATTTTTTCTATGTATTTTACCATTAAATACTCATTTTGATCTTTTAAAACTACAAAAGTTCATTTCAGGTCATATCAGGCAAAGGAAACCTCATATTTTCATTTCCTCTACTAAACCATCTCATAATTCACTGTATAGTTATTGTTGTTTGATTTCACCACATTTATAGGTTGTTTAGTTGGTTTTGACCCCTATAAGATGGTTTTAAAGGTCATTAAACCTATAAAACAACATATTTGGTTGTTATAGGTAGACCGTACATCTGATTGATGTTTTATATACTCATACACATTAAAAATAATAATAACATGATCATATTATAATTTCACATCATTCTAACGTAATTTGATATGGTTTTAACTGTAAAATGCACATTTTTTCATTTAAAAAAATAAAAGTTCATTTTAGGTCATCCTAAGAAATAAAATTTTATATTAATGTTATTTATACTTAATAATTTATCGGTTTTCTCTATGGTTTTTTTGTCTGATTTCATGGAATTCTAAGATTTTTCGGCTGGTTTTGACCCCCCAATGCACATTTTCAAAGCGCGCCAAACCTTTAAAATCCACATATTCAGTTGTTCCAGATAAACTTCACATTCTATTAACATTTTTTCTACTCATACATGTCCAAAATAATAATAACATGGTTTTCCTATGATTTATTGTCCTTCTAATGTCATTTGATATGGTTCTGACCATTAAACATGGGTTTTGAAGTCTTAAAACACCATAAGTTCATTTCAAGTCATCTTTGGAAAATGACACATCAGATTGATGTTCCTTCTACTAAAAAATTTCAAAATTATTTTTATGGTTTTTTTTCATCTAATTTCATAGAATTTAGAGGTCATTTGGTTTGTTTTACCCCCTTACACAGATTTTTAAATGGTTTTAAACTTTCAAAAAAAGCATAATCGGTTGTTCTGGGAAGACCACACATTTGATTAACATTTCATATACCCATACACATAAAAAATAATGAAAAAAAAATTCTTGTGATTTCAAATCATTTTGAGTTTATTTGATGTGGATCTAACCATCAAAATCATGTTTTGGAATTTTAAAACAAAAAAAGTTCTTTTTGGATCATCCTAGGAAAAAACACTTTGGATTGGCGTTCCATTTTCTTGAGCATCTCATAATTAATTTTATGTTTGATTTATTTCAACTGGAAAACATTCAGAGGTCGTTTAGTTGGTTTTGATCCCCCGACGCATGTTTTAAAACAGAATAAACCATTTGAAACGGTATATTTGATTATTCTGGAAAGACTTCATGTCAGATTATTATATCATCTTATCATACACATAAAAAATAAAAATATCATGGTTCTTTTATTATTTAATTTCATTATGAGGTCATTTGAAATAGATTAGATCGCTAAATGTGTGTTTTGGTGTTTTAAAACAACAAAAATACGTTTCGGGTCAGCTCAAGAAAATGAAACCTAAGATTGATGTATGTCCCCCCAACCATTTCAAAATTCACTCTACAATTTTATTTGACTAATTTCACAGAATTCAGAGGGCATTTGATTGGTTTTGACCCCCAGATGTATTTTTTTAAATGGATTCAAACCTTTAAAAACTGCATATTTAGTCATTCTAGATAGACCTCACATCTAATTTTCATTTCACCTACTATTACACATAATAAATAATAATAAGATAGTTTTCCTGTGATTTCATGTCATTCATAGGTCATTTGGCATGTATCTGACCATTATACACATGTTTTGGAATTCTAGAATAAAAAAATTTCTATTTTTTGTTATCTTAGAAAAATGACACAATTGATTGATGTTATATTGGATCAATGCTTTCATAATTCCTTATAGGGTTATTTTGACTTAATTTAGCAACATTCAAGGGATATTTTGAAGTTTTTTAACCCCCATCACACATTTTTATATGGAATCAAACCATTAAAACGACATATTCAATTATTTTGAGCACACTGCACATATGATTGAACTATCATCTACTTTTACTCAACCAAAATAATATTTAGATAGTTTTCCTAGGATTTCACATCATTCTGAGGTTGTTTTTATAGATCTGATTGTTAAATGCATGTTTTCATGTTTTAAAATACTAAAAGTATGTTTCTATTCATCTCGGGGAAAATACACCTTGGATAGATGCTATATCAGTGTGAAATTTTCTAAAAACATTATACAGTATTTTTCCTAAGATATCATAGCATTCAGAGGTTTTTTGGTTGGTTTTGACCCTCTAATGGATGTTTTTAAATTAAATCAAACCATTACAAAAATCTTATTAATCCATTCCATGCATACCGCACATCTTATTGATGACTTTTCTACTAATACACATAAAAAATAAAACTAATATAGTTTTCCAATGGTTTCATGTCATTCTAAGGTCATTTTCTATGGATCTGACTATTAAAGGTCTGTTTTGGTGTTTTAAAATAACAAATGTTTCTTTTGAGTCATCTTAGGAAAATGGCACCTCAGATTGATGTTCTTCCTACTCCATCATTTCAAGATTCATAGTATAGTTTTTTTGTTTTATTTCACAGCATTTGGAGGTCATTCAATCGGTTTTAACCCTAGAAAAACGTTTTTAAAGGGTATAAAACCATTTAAAACTACATATTTGATCATTTTAGGAATACAACTATAATTTCACTGACCCAGAAGCCACTAACCGGCACCTTGAGCTGAGTTGACACATGGCCTCAAGTGTGCCTCCCCATACACTAGATGTTTCCAACTAGTAGACAGGGTCTAAATAGTCACATGGGGAGACTATACCCCCTTTACCAGAGTAATCTACAACAGATAACAAATAAAATAAAGGAAACAATAAGCAATAACCCATAAACATGCATTACCATCCAATTCCCAAAAAAGCGTACAAACCACAACTAAATATTAAATATGTCATGTCATGCTAACAGTGCCAAAGTTCAAAAAACCCAAAATAAAGACAACCAACTGAATACTGAAAATGGGTCATAAATCCATGTTTGGATCCTCACCCATGCACATCCCAAGACCAAGTCAACTCCCTAGCATTGTTTCCTTCCCCTTGTCATGGCCTGCAACCTTGAAGTCTTCTTTGGCACCTAAGGGCAGCCCCAGCAAGGTGTGACTACAACTCAGTTGTCTGCCACCAATGGTGTCAAAAAAATATCCAGTCTAAATAGATAGTGCATGAAATAATAAATAAATGGAAATACAATCAAAGGGAAACTAGGGTTCTATTAGTTAACAATGTTCACTTTAACAATTTCTATCATTTGTTCTATTTACATCACTTTATCCATTTTTTTTTCTAAATCCATTATCATACCTTGATTCATGGGTTAGGCATTTACATCATTCACATAATGGCCTAAGATAGAAAATTATCATGTATAAGGTATTCAGTTAACTTTCCTATATCACTAGGAATAAACATTTCATAAAAAATTACATCAAACTTACCTTGGAGCATCAGTCTAGGAAGTCTCATCAAACACATTTGTTAGGGGTATAGAACCTCAGTACCCTTACCTAAACTATACATTATGGGTTGGGGTTTAGAGCCTTATCCTAACATGACCTATGGTCATATATTCTCATGTCCAATACCCATCAATGTACCAATCCATGTGCTCATGCTTATCTATTCATTTGCCACATATACCATATCACAAACCATACACAACCAAAGCATATACAATACACATAATATTCACATTCCATAATTCATTAAACATAATCATGTTCATTCCTTAACCCAATTACAGTTTTACCTATTACATTGCATAGCTCATTGAACACATTTACCTTTATATACCTTAACCCATTTATCATAATCCACAATACACACACATTATCCCAATTAATATATTTAACATTTCACATGCCTTAATCCCCTTACGTGTTTCCATTACCATTTCATAATCTATTTGACACATTCACATTAACATATTTAACCATTTTTAATATCAATCCAAACAATCCCTTACACCAATGCCAATAACTAGACACAACTACCATTTTTCCTCTTTAAAATTTAACTCACATGTAAACATATTTACCATGGTCTCTATTTCAACACAAAACATCTCTATGCTTAAAATCATAATTTTCCATGTTCAGGAAATGTTAGTTCACCCCATGGGTGGACCTAAATTAGTTTAATCATCCTCAACACATTCCATGTGGATAATGAGCGGTTCAATTAATCATTTAACCAACAAAAATATTGAATCTCACTAAAGGAAACAAAAGCACAACAAGGAGGAATCCAAAGCACAATTTCACATGAAAAAATCAACTTTAAAACCAGGATATATAACTTGTAGACCACCTACCTAGAGTCCAAAGATGAACTCATGCTTAACATTAGCCTTAGATTCGTATTCAAGCACCTCTTGAATCCCCAAACTAGAATCCGCTGGAAAAATAGGGTTTTAGGGTTTCAGAAGAATAAAAATGAAACAATAAGACCTATTCTAGAAAAGAGAAGCAAGGAGAGTATTAGATTTACCTAGAGCTTAGATATGAACCCAAAGGAACTCCAAATATACTATAATCAAAGGAGAACGATCCTTCATAAGATTTTAGGGTTTGAGTTCTTCACTAGGGATTTAGGAGGAGAAATGAGAAATAAAAATGAGTGGAAACCTAAAAATAATGAGGGGGAAAACATTAATTTCTCACTTTTTTAGGGGTGCATGGTTTGGCTGTACAGTTTTCCAAACCATGCACAAACCATGCACCTACTTCTATCTAAGACGGGAGAATTCTCATGGTTTCTTGGGGAGTCTCGCATAGTTTGAAAAACCATGTTCCAACTGTGTGGAATGCCACTATCCAAGGTCACACGGTTTGGCCTTCCCCCTCGCACAATTTCCCCTAACCATGCACAAAATGTGCAACAAGTATAGAATGAACATTTTTCTCTTCCTTCTATGTCCTGAACCACTCGAACATCCCCGAGATTCCTCACACACTCGGTTAATATTTAATAAAACAACATTAATTTATTCCAACAAAAATTTAAATCGTAACGTACCTCCTCAAAGTCTGGGATCTTACAACCTCCCCCACCTTATAACAGATCATCCTTGATTCGTGTTTCCAAGCATCACTAAGCTTCTAAAGTAAATATATTGGGCCACTGAACCCACATATATGACTCCCTCTTCAAATTATCTTCATGAACATTACCATTCTAGAACAAAACTTGAACTAAAGGCATAGTCTTTCCCCGCAAGACTTTCTCACTACGATCCACAATATGAACTGCATTCCCCTCAAAGGACACATCAGCCTCAAGCTCAAAATCATCAACATCAATCACATGAGATAGGACATGGTGATACTTCTAAATCTGTGATACATGAAAAACATCATGCATACCACTATACCATTATTGAAGAGCCAATCGGTATTCCATCGGGCTGGAACTTTCCACAATCTCCAATGACCCAATGTACCTAGGTTCTAACTTACCCTATTTAAGAATCCAATGGTGACCCAACCTTGGAGACACTCAAAGAAAAACATGATCACCCATTACAAACTCAAGAGGTCTAAAACACTAATCCCCATATGACTTCTACCTACTTTGAGTGATAGCCATTCGATTTCGAATCCACTGAACATGTTCTGAGGTCTCTTGCATGAGACTCAATCCCAACAACTCTTATTATCCTACCCTTATCTAACACAATAGAGATCAAAGTGGACGACCATAGTGTGCCTCATACGGTTCCATTTGAATTGTAACCTGGTAACTATTATTTTAGGAAAACTCAACCATCACTAAATGATTTTTCCATGATCCACCAAAGTCTTGGATGCATTCCCACATCATGTACTCTTGTACTTGGATAATACACTTGGATTTCCCATCCATATATAGGTGGAAATACACACACAAAAACAATCGTGTTATAAGGCCACGGCCTTAAACCTTACTTAATATTGAATTAAATTAATAATTCACATTGAGGATATTTTCAGGTTTAGAGTTTTAGAGAATTAGGACATAACTATTACATCTCAAAAGATTACAAAGTAAAAACTTCTACTAAGTTTCCATAAAATAAAAACTCTTAAAAAGAAACATGTCTAGTTCCATGTTTTAGGTATCATGACTTTCCCTTAATCCCATCCTTGACCCTATTCCACGTTAAGTCCTGTGAAAAACATTTCAAAATCTTGGGGTGAGCATAAAAAGCTCAGTAAGCGATACACAATTAATGAAAACTGTTAGTTTTTCAAAACAACAAGTAAACCATGTATACTTTATCAAAGTAATACTTTTCACCTTTATGAAGTAGTAAAAACTCTTCACTGAGTAAAAGTTCATTACTTACCCTTTTGTAACCAAAATATTACCATAAAACCCATATAAAGAACACATAACATATAAAGGTAACTTGGTACATAAACATACTTAAATGGAATAACCATACGGTCGACTTCCACACATATCACTTAATGGAATAGCCATACAGCCGACTTCCATACCCAATGCATTGGAGGTTATAACGTAACCACCTGTCCTGGAATTCATGGCACCACCCATCTTATGGTTTATCACATAACCACCCGTCAAATTTCCAAGTACCATTATAAAATCATAAGACATAAAACAAATATAATGGAAAGAAAACATTTCCACACTTTGATCACAATATATCGCTTAAATATATTGACATAACAAACCCATTATAAAAACCATTTTCAATACCAAAATACATAAAAGATTATATGGTATTTATTTCATTTAAAAAAACATTACAGCTTATTGAGGAAGCCAAAGACCAAATAATACTCGCGGCGCCGGAAAAGGTCATCGTCACCGCGTACATTAAAAGAAACATTCCTTTTTTCTGTTTAGTAAAATGCTTCGTAGAAAAAGATTCCTTTTGTATTAGGGTAAAAGTCAATGGGGTTTATACACCGTATAAAAGAACAAAATATGCCTCAATGAAAGGAGATTGAGACGAAGTCCCTTTCCTCGGGTCCGACTTGACTCGATCGTTCTTTAACGTCCTGAATAATAAACTTGAGTTAATTTCTACTTGCATAAGAACCTTTTTCAAGTTCATTATTCCTTTTATATCACTTATTACCATGTTATAAACACTATGTAATTATTTAAGTTAATAATGTTTATTTTGTCGATATTTGGTTCTTAAGTCGAAAGTGGACTTCTTACAATTACATCTTGTTCGTGTGGTCAAAGGTTAGTTATATCCAGAATGATATTCATGATTTGGATATCATATATATCAAATATATCCAGAATATAAATGTATTTATAGTATTTCATAATCATTTATAGGTAAGAAATGAAATGCACCGTTCATGGAGACGGTAAGCCGTACGTACGCATGAACGCTACTTTCATTTCTATGTCATATTAATGGAATTAAAACTAAATGAGAGGTATGTATATTTTAATTCCAGAATTATATTCATCATTTAGATGTAACATAAATCATATATAATAACTTTAAATCCATCCTTTATACGTCCCACATATGGCATTAACGAATCAAATCACTTTGAGGGGGCGGTAGTCCGCACTTCCTAAAATGAAGATATCGCGTATTCCCATAATGGAAGCCATAAAGGTATGCCATAAATGAAAAATACAGAAGATTAAGGAAAACATAAACATATTATATATCATATATAAATATAGTGACATCTTAATGGAAACCTTTGAAGGTGTTATAAGAATATTGAACAATCATCGTTTTGTGAGGCAGAAATTCACCATCCACAGAAACAGTATGTTATTTAACCATTAGATGTAGGTTTGTGTAAGTGTAGCTCGAATGATTCTTATAACAACATCCTATTATATTGAAGATACTGGATTTGTTACAAAAGAAATGAATAAAAAGATTTTAGGGGGTTGGAGAAGCAAAATAAAACAAAAGAACACAAGTGAAGACATTACCTTAAAATCGGGTAACTCTATTAGATTTGAGCTCAAAGGCTTCCTTGGGAAGACTTCTGCCCAAAGTGAGGCTTCTAGGAGTAAGAGAGGTATGTGGAGAGACAAAAAGTGCAGAGCCTGTCCGAACCAAAGGTTTGAGGGGTGTGGGTAAGGAGGTAGAGGTGGGGGCCTTTTATAAGAGGAGAGGAGGGGCACTCTTGGAAAGTTATAAAAGGTTACTTTATTATAAAATGATTTTCGGATAAAAAAGGTCCCATAATTATAAATTTAGAGGATACGGTGGTAAGGGTTCTAAATTCACCCATCCAATAGGTTTTTGAAAAGTTTAGGTCTTAGATTTTACATTATCGTTTCATTTTATTTAAATCATTAAATAATGAGGTAATCGCTGCATCATCATGGTGCCATAAATAATTTAATTTATTTAATGTTTAAAAATTATAAAAAAAATATCATGATGTAGGAAATATTTTTATATTTCTAATGAATATTTATAGTCAAAAATATGACTTGTATAACCCCATTTAAAATTTTTTTTAGTAAAATAACTCATGTTTGTGACATTTTTATTTTAACATTAAATAAAAAGTTATTAATGTTATTTTCCCACAAAAGTGGGTCCATGGGGTCCCCAAGTTGACCCATGGATTTCCTTGGTCGGCCATGACACAGCTAATAAGGGTAGGACATGTGTCAAGGTCATTTCATATTATTAAAACATTATTTTTACCTTAAATTACACTAATTACCTCTAATCGCGATTAAAAACTTAAAAGTTACTATTCACCAAAAAATTATTTCAATCCCATTGAACCACATTTTACTTATTAATGACAACCATGTATGTCGGATTTTTGAAATTCAAAACACAAATGTGGTAAAATTTCATTTAAACGAAAAATCAGTTTTTAAGTACCACTTAGTGGTTTCACTATTCATCAGAAATTGAAGTTTTTCAAAAAAAATACCAAAACATCACCCTAAGATGTATTTGATATTCCGAATTCAAAAATGATATCTATTTTACAAAATTCAAATCATATAAGTTACATTAATTAATTTAATAATTAATTCCCGTTGTCATGACAAATAGCGTGTTTTTATGAAACAATAAGTATCAAAATATTGACACTAGTTTAATTCCAATTTCAAGGTGAAATTAATTCCAATGAACAAAATTGGATTAAATGGTAAAAATATATTCTAATTTCACTTTAAAATCACTTCAAAAGATAATCTAATCATATAAATAAATTATATTAAAGAGAGGTTTTAAATTAAAATACAACATTTTTCACTATTCATTAAAAATGATCTTTATCGGAAAAAAATACCAAAAATTTACACAAAGTAAATTTTGATGTCCCGATTCTAAAGAAGAATTTTATTTTGTCCAATAGAATATATAAGAGTGACCAAAACTATATTTAATGATGGTTCGCCATCAAAAGGTGATATGTGGACCTTTAGTGAATATTAGAGTATATATGGCTAAAATTGAATTCTTTTCACATTATAAGACTTTATCCTTTTTTGGATAAATGTAAAAACATTTAAAAAACATATATAATCATATTTTAGTTATTTATATTCATTCCCACCAATACAACGGCTACATGTTAACTACCATTTAAAAGAATATTATTTTATTACAAGTGTGCAACGTAAGATTTCAAAGAAACGCTTTGTTGTGTATCGGGTACGCTATCGAACATAGAAACCCCTTTAAAGTAAAATTAATATTTAATTCGTAAATATTAATACATATGAAAATGTTTTATTCTTTATCTATCTGGGATGTTACATCCTTCCCCCCTTTTGGGAATTGTGTCCTTGCAATTTTATTCACTTATCAAAATAAGTGGGGGTATTTATCCCTCATAGCATTTTCAAATTCCCATGTTGCCTCTTCAACCATATGGTTTTTCCAAAAAACCTTTACCTGTTGAATTACCTTATTTCTCAACACTTGCTCTCTTCGGTCAAGAATCTGGATGGGCTGTTCTTCATAAGAGATATTCTCTTCCAACTGAACTACCTTTGGGCTCAAAACATGAGATGAATCTGGCATATACTTTCTCAACATCGAAACATGAAAAACATTGTGTGCCTGAGATAAACTCGGAGGTAAAGCCACTCGGTAAGCAACTGATCCAACTTTCTCCAGAATTTCATATGGTCCAATGAACCTTGGACTCAGCTTTCCTTTCTTACCAAATCGCATCACACTTTTCCATGGTGAAACTTTGAGAAAAACATGATCACCTACCTCGAAAGATAGATCCTTCCTCCGGTTATCCGCATAACTTTTATGTCTGCTCTGAGCTGTTCTCAGGTGTTTCTGAATCAACTGAACTTTTTCTGCCATCTCTTCTACCAATTCTGGTCCCATCAGCTTCCTTTCACCCACTTCATCCCAAAAAGCTGGAGTTCGACACTGCTTCCCATATAATGCCTCATATGGTGCCATCTGTATACTGGAATAAAAACTGTTATTATAAGAAATCTCAACCAAAGAAAGATGTTGGTCCCAAGTTCCCAGATAATCCATCGAACAAGCACGTATCATATCCTCAAAAGTCTTTATTGTTTGTTCTCACTGCCCATCTGACTGCAGATGAAAAGCTGTACTAAAAATTAATTCAGTACCCAATGACTTCTGAAGGCCTTTCCAAAAGTTAGAAGTAAACCTGGGATCACGATCAGATACAATGGAGAGGGGAACTCCATGAAACCTGACTATCTCTTTAAGATACAACCGATCAAGTTGATCTAGAGACAAAGTATCACGAATAGGAAGGAAATGAGAAGATTTAGTCAATCGATCAACAATAAACCATATTGCATTATTACCTCGAGATGTCCTCGGTAATCCCATAACAAAGTCCATGGATATATTTTCTCATTTCCACTCTGGCACTGGTAAATGCTGAAGCATCCCTTTCGGTAACTGCCACTCTACTTTAACCTGCTTACAAGTCAAAAACTTTACAGTAAAATCAGCAATATCTCGTTTCATTCCATCCCACCAGTAATACTCCCACAGATCTCTGTACATCTTAGTACTTATAGGATGGACTAAAAACGGGGAACTATGAGCCTCACATAACAACTCATTCTTCAACTGTGAATCACCAGGCACACATAATCTCTTCCCAAACCTCAAAACACAGTCATTATCAATGTTAAATTCATGCAACTTACCCTTCTAAACTAGCTCTACCTTTTTCTGCAACCCACTGTCTTCCCTCTATGCTTGCTTAATTCTGTCTGATAGGGATGATCTCACTTAGACCTAAAACAAAACAGAAGAACATCCTACACCAAAAACTTCTATTCCAAAGTTCATAAAATCAAAAACCAAAGGATCTCGTTCCAAACGTAGCATGGTTAATGAAGCATTACTTTTTCAACTCAAAGCATCAGCCACTTTATTTCCTTTTCCCGGATAGTAATGAATTGTACAGTCATAATCCTTAATTAATTCTAGCCATCACCTCTGTCTCATGTTTAATTATTTCTAAGTGAATATATACTTTAAACTTTTGTGATCATTATATATTTCACACTTTACTCCATACAAATGATGCCTTCAAATATTTAGAGCAAACAAAACAGCAGTTAATTCCAAATCATGTGTAGGGTAATTTACCTCATGAGTTTTCAATTGATGTGAAGAATATGCAATTACCTGATCATTCTGCATAAGGACACATCCAAGTCCCTTCAATGAAGAATCAATGTATATAACAAACTCACCATTCCTGGAAGGAAGTGCCAAAACTGGAGCATTCATCAATCTTCTTTTCAACTCCTGAAAACAATCATCACATTATTTTGTCCAGATAAACTTAACACCCTTCCGAGTTAGCTTAGTCATTGGACTAGATAACCGTGAAGAATTTTCAACAAACCTTCGGTAGTAACCTGCCAAACCAAGGAAACTACGGATCTCGGTTACATTTGTGGGTCTTGGCCATTCCTCAACAACTTTTGTTTTAGCAGGATCAACAGTTATGCAATCTTTTGAAACAATGTGACCAAGGAATGAAATTTGTTGTAACCAAAACTCACACTTGCTAAATTTTCCATACAGTTTCTTTTCTTTTAAGGTTTTCAAGATAACCCTTAAATGACTTTCATGCTCCTCTTTACTTTTAGAAAACACCAAAATATCATTGATGAAAACAACCAAAAACTTATCCAAGAACTCATGGAAAATTCTATTCATAAGGTCAATGAATACAACAGGTGCATTGGTTAACCCAAAAGGAATAACTACAAATTCATAATGGCCATATCTAGTATGGAACGCAGTCTTCGGAATGTCTGCTTCTTTTAATTTCAACTGATGGTACCCCGACCTCAAGTCAATCTTCGAAAAATACTGAGCACCCTAGAGCTGATAAAACAAATCATCGATATGAGGCAAAGGATAATTGTTCTTAACAGTGATATTATTCAAGGCTCTATAATCAATGTAAAGTCTCATTGATCCATCTTTCTTTTTAACAAACAAGACAGGAGCACCCCATGGTGATGTGCTAGGTCGAATGAAACCTTTATCTAATAACTCCTGCAATTTTTTCTTTAACTCTAAAAGTTCAACTTGAGCCATTCGATAAGGGGTTTTCAAATTGGCTTAGAATCAGGAACTAAGTCAACAGTAAATTCAACTTCCTGATCATGAATAATACCAGGAAACTCATCAGCAAAAACATCAAGATACTCATTTACCATTGGCACATAATTAATCTAAACAGTTACTTTATTTTCAAAAATATGTGTAAGGTAACATTCATTTCCATATTTTACTATTTTCTCAAATTCCTGATATGTTATCAAAATCAAGGGTTCATTCTTGTACACAAACTGAAAATATTTCTGAAAAGAAACCATTTTAGCTCTGCAGTCAATCTTAGCATGATAAAGAGAATGTCAATCCATGCCCAAAATAACATCAAACTCTACTAGAGGCAAAACAATAAGGTTTGCTGGTAGATTCTTTCCGCACACAAGGATAGGAAGGTTCTTATAATTCCTTTTTGTCTCAACTTTCCCTCCGGGTGTTTTTACCATAAGTTCAGGATTCATATCTTGAGATGGAATTTCCAATTTACTAGAAAAATTCTCAGAAATGAAAGAATGTATAGACCCTGAATCAAACAACACATTGGCATAATCTGAACAAACAAACAGTGTACCTGATACTACTTTATTCGATGGCCCAACATCTGCTGAAGTAGTTTCAAAGGATTTCACTACCCCTTTCTGCTTGTAGTCTGGCTGCTTTCCCCCAGTTGAATTCTTTGTTAGACACTCATTTGCATAATGACCCATTTCATTACACTTAAAACATCTTACCACTGGCTTTTCATTGCCTGCTTGATCATCTTCCTTACAGTTACGAGCAATATGACCTGACTTACCACACCGAAAGTACTTTCCAGAGTTGGATAAAAATTCTCCAGGATGCATTTTACCACACTTCTCACAGGATGGATATTTGGTTTTCTTACCTCCTTGTTTCTTTGATGAATTATTTCCCTTTTCCTGCCAACTGGACCTCTTATTTTATTGATTGTCAAAGAACACCTGAACATCGGCAAACTCCATTTCCACCTTCTCCGCACATCGAACAAGTTTTTCATAACTTTTGAACTCACGAGAAGCTAAATCCCTTCGATACTTTGGCTTTAACCCTGAGTAAAAACGGTTGATTTTACTATCAAGATCTCATATGAAGTTTGGAGCATACCTTTCCAGTCGAGTGAACTTTGCTTCATAAGCAGCCACTGAGTCATCCTCCTACCTCAATTTTAGGAATTGTTTTTCCATCCTAAGAAGAACCACCTTAGGAAAATATTTCTCAAGAAACATACCTTTGAATTCGTCCCAGTGAAGATCATCAATCTCATCACTATCCCTGATATTTTTCACCATCGACCACCACTGATCAGCTTCTCCTTCAAAACGGTAAACAGCAAGACTAACCTTTTGATGTTCCGAACACCCCATGACATCAAAAATATTCTCCAGCGCTTTAATCCACCCTTCAGCTAGCATAGGGTTAGATGATCCTATGAATGATGGGGGTGTTGCCTCATGAAATGTTCCACCACTGACATGTTCCTCTGTGGTTGATCTCGCTGATCTCGTGCATGGATACCACCACCATTTATATCTTGAGTCAACTGTGTCATCGCTGCAACAAACTGTTCAGTTCCAATTCTGACCATCTCGGGTTGCTGATTTGGAAGGTTTTCTTCCTCTTGATGTCGTCCCAACATAGCTGCTTTGTTTCCTCTCTTGAAAACCATTACGAACACAGAAATATCTTAGGCGAAGCAACATGGTAATCTTTAAATGCTATATCATTTCAATCATAGCATAAATTAATTCATAATTTAACAATTTTCTAACTCCTAAAGTTGTCTAAACCGACCTCTGATACCAACTATAAGGCCCCGTCCTGAAACCTTACTTAATATTGAATTAAATGAATAATTCACATTGAGGGTCTTCTCAGGTTTACAGTTTTAGAGAATTAGGACATAACTATTACATCTCAAAAGATTACAAAGTAGAAACTTCTACTAAGTTTCCATAAAATAAAAACTCTTAAAAAGAAACATGTCTAGTTCCATGTTTTAGGTAGCATGACTTTCCCTTGATCCCATCCTTGACCCTATTCCACATTAAGTCCTGTGAAAAACATTTCAAAAACTTGGGGTGAGCATAAAAAGCTCAGTAAGGGATACACAATGAATGAAAACTATTAGTTTTTCAAAACAACAAGTAAACCATGTATACTTTATCAAAGTAATACTTTTCTACTTTATTAAGTAGTAAAAACTCTTCACTGAATAAAAGTTCATTACTTACCCTTTTTTAACCAAAATATTACCATAAAATCTATATAAAGATCATATAACATATAAAGGTAACTTGGGATATAAACATACATAAATGGAATAACCATACGGTCGACTTCCACACATATCACTTAATGGAATAGCCATACGGCCAACTTCCATACCCAATGCATTCGAGGTTATAACGTAACCACCCGTCCTGGTATTCACGGCATCACCCATCATATGGTTTATCACGTAACCACCCGTCAAAATTCCAAGTACCATTATAAAATCATAAGACATAAAACAAATATAATGGAAAGAAAACATTTCCACACTTTGATCATAATATATCGCTTAAATATATTGACATAAAAAATCCATTATAAAAACCATTTTCAATACCAAAATACATAAAAGAGTATACGGTATTTATTTCATTTAAAAAAACATTACGGCTTATTGAGGAAGCCAAAGACCAAATAATACTCGCAGCGGCGGAAAAGGTCATTGTCACCGTGTACGTTAAAAGAAACATTCCTTTTTGTCGTTTAGTAAAACGCTTCGTAGAAAAAGATTCCTTTTGTATTAAAGTAAAAGTCAAAGGGGTTTATACACTGTATAAAAGAACGAAATATGCCTCAATGAAAGGAGATTGATACGAAGTCCCTTACCTCGGGTCCGACTTGACTCGATCATTCTTTAACGTCCTGGATAATAAACTTGAGTTAATTTCTACTTGCTTAAGAACCTTTTTCAAGTTCATTATTCATTTTATATCACTTATTAACATGTTATAAACACTATTTAATTATTTAAGTTAATAATGATTGTTTTGTCGATATTTGGTTCTTAAGTCGAAAGTGGACTTTTTACAATTACATGTTGTTCGTGTGGTCAAAGTTTCATTATATCCAGAATGATATTCATGATTTAGATATCATATATATCATATATATCCACAATATACATGTATTTATAGTATTTCATAATCATTTAGAGGTAAGAAATGAAATGCACCGTTCATGGAGATGGTAAGCCGTACGTACGCATGAACGCTACTTTCATTTATATGTCATATTAATGGAATTAAAACTAAATGAGAGGTATGTATATTTTAATTCCAGAATTATATTCATCATTTATATATAACATAAATCATATATAATAACTTTATATATATCCTTTATACGTCCCACATATGGCATTAACGAGTCAAATCACTTTGAGGGGGTGGTAGTCTACACTTCCTAAAATGAAGATATCACGTATTCCCATAAAGGAAGCCATAAAGGTATTCCATAAATAAAAAATACAGAAGCTTAAGGAAAACATAAACATATTATATATCATATATAAATATATTGACATATTAATGTCCACCTTTGATGGTGTTATAAGAATATTCAACAATCATCGTTTCATGAGGCAGAAATTCGTCATCCACAGAAACAGTATGTTCTTTAACCATTAGATGTAGGTGTGTGTAAGTGTAGCTCGAATGATTCTTATAACAACATCCTATTATATTGAAGATACTGGAGGTGTTACAAAAGAAATGAATAAAAAGATTTTAGGGGGTTGGATAAGCAAAATAAAACAAAAGAACACAAGTGAAGACATTACCTTAAAATCGGGTAACTCTATTATATTTGAGCTCAGAGGCTTCCTTGGGAAGACTTCTGCACAAATTGAGGCCTCTAGGAGTAATAGAGGGATGTGGAGAGACAAAAAGAGCGGATCTTGGATGAACAAAAGGTTTGAGAGGTGTGGGTAAGGAGGTAGAGGTGGGGGCCTTTTATAAGAGGAGAGGAGGGGCACTCTTGGAAAGTTATAAAAGGTTATTTTATTATAAAATTATTTTAGGATAAAAAAGGTCCCAAAATTATAAATTTATAGGATAAGGTGATAAGGGTTCGAAATCCACCCATACAATAGGTTTTTTACAAGTGTAGGTCTTAGATTTTACATTATCGTTTCATTTTATTTAAAGCGTTAAATAATGAGGTAATCGCTGCATCATCATGGTGCCATAAATAATTTAATTTATTTAATGTCTAAAAATTATTAAAAAAAATATCATGATATATGAAATCGTTTTATATTCCTAATTAATATTTATAGTCAATAATCTGACTTGTATAACCCCATTTAAAAATTGTTTTAGTAAAACAACTCATGTTTGTGACATTTTTATTTTTACATTAAATAAAAAGTTATTAATGTTATTTTCACACCAAAGTGGCTCCATGGGGTCCCCAAGTTGACCCATGGATTTTCTTGGTTGTCCATGACACATCCAATAAGGGTAGGACATGTTTCAAGGTCATTTTATATTATTAAAACATTATTTTTACCTTAAATTACACTAATTACCTCTAATCGCGATTAAAAACATAAAAGTTACTATTCGCCAAAAAATTACTTTAATCCCATTGAAACACATTTTACTTCTTAATGAAAACCATGTATGTCGTATTTTTTAAATTCAAAACACAAAGGTGGTAAAATTTCATTTAAATGAAAAATCAGTTTTTAAGTACCACTTAGTGGTTTCACTATTCATCAAAAATTGAAGTTTTTCAGAAAAATACCAAAACTTCACCCTAAGATATATTTGATATTATGAATTAAAAAATGATGTCTATTTTAAAAAATTCATCATATAAGTTACATTAATTAATTTAATAATTAATTCTCGTTGTCATGACAAATAGCGTGTTTTTATGAAACAATAAGTATCAAAAGATTGACACTAGTTTAAGTCCAATTTCAAGGTGAAATTAATTCCAATGACCAAAATTGGATTAAATGGTAAAAATATATTCTAATTTCACTTTAAAACCAATTCAAAAGATAATCTAATCATATAAATAAATTAGATTAAAAAGAGGTTTTGAATTAAAATACAACATTTTTCACTATTCATTAAAAATGATCTTTATCGGAAAAAATACCAAAAATTTACACAAAGTAAATTTTGATGTCCCAATTCTAAAGAATAATTTTATTTGGTCCAATAGAATTTATAAGAGTGACCAAAACTATATTTAATGATGGTTTTCCATCAAAAGGCGATAAGTGGACCTTTAGTGAATATTAGAGTATATATGCCTAAAATTGAATTCTTTTCGCATTATAAGCCTTTATCCTTTATTGGATAAATGTAAAAACATTTAACAAACATATATAATAATATTTTATTTATTTATATTCATTCCTGCTAATACAATGGCTACGTGTTAACTACCATTTAAAATAATATTATTTTATTACTAGTGTGCAACGTAAGATTTCAAAGAAACTCTTTGTTGCGTATCGGGTAAGCTATCGAACATAGCAAACCCTTTAAAGTAAAATTAATATTTAATTCGTAAATATTAATACATATGAAAATGTTTTATTCTTTATCTACCTGGGATGTTACACGTGTACCTATATCCTTCTGTAATACCTAATGGAATCATGATGTAATATGAAGATCATTATCTTAAACTATAGTTTGTGGCACTCCATGCAACCATATTATCTCCCGAACATATAAATTTCCCAATTGATCAATGGGGAAGGTCTCTTAGATCGTTATGAAATGTTCTACTTTGGATAAATAATTTACAATTACCCATATTTCGTCATTCTTATAAGTCATCCTTATAAGACTCACCATGAAATCCATCATTACATCATCCCATTTCCCCTTCTGAATGGGAAAAGGCTATAAAAAACCACCCAATTATTGGTGATTGGCATTCTTTTACTAACAGGTAAGGTATCACACCATGAAACATGAAAAATTCTTTCTTCATTCCTAGCCACCAATACTACCTATGAATATCATGATACATTTTGGTAAAAATAGGATGCACTTCCCACTTCAAGGAATGAAACTCTCACATCAACTCTTCTCGCATACCCATTAGCAAAACAACACAACCACGAACATAAGTGATCCCATCATCACCAACAGTCCAATTAGAAGGTGACTCCCCACCTTTAAGACATTCCCTTAAGTCCAGAAATTATGAATCCTTAGGCTTCCCTTCCATGATCTAGCTCAGAAGCATGGGATCAACCACCAAGGAAGAAAGGGTCATCTTCCCTTGGTCATCATACACCTCCAAATGCATCTCATAAAAAAACATCATTATCTTCCGCCTGAAGCTGGAATCTTGAAGCGCCTAACCTTGAGTCTTATGACTCAAGGAATATGCAACACTATTTCACTTTCCTATTGTATAAACCAACTCAAAATCAAAGGAATTCATATATTCAAACCATATTCACTGCTGAAGATTCAATTCATTTTGAGAGAAGATGTACTTTATGATTTTTTGATCGGTAAACACTATGAACCATTCCCCAAAAAATTAGTGTCTCCCACACTTTAATGAATAAACCATTATGGCCAATTAAATATCATGAGTGGGGTAATTTCTTTCATGAGACCTCAAATGTAGAGGCCCATACATAATAACTCGATCATCATGCATCAACACTACCCCAAGAATCACACCAGAAACATCACAAAACAAGGTGTACTCTTTACTAGGATCAGATAAGATCAGAATTGGTGTGGTTGTCAATCGATTCTTCAACTCTTTAAAGGAATTATCAAATGCCCCAAAACATTCAAATTTGACACCCATCTTAGTTAAACCCAAAAGTGGTGATGCCAAATGGGAAATTTATTTAATGAACCTTATGTAATAACTGTCCAAACTCAGAAAACTCTGGACATCAGAAACATTATTGGGAATCTCCCAAGAAAAAACTTCCTTCACATTCTCTAGGTCCACTATAATGCCTTCCTACGAGATGATGTGACCCAATAAATGAATCTTATCAATCTATAACTGACATTAGGATAGCTTTGTGTATAGCCTATGTCCTCTTTGTGTACTCAGAAAAATTTCAAGATGTTGGGAATGATTTTCAGGAGTCTTGGAGTATACCCATATGTCATAAAAAAAGACAACTACAAAATGATCTAGGTATGGGTGAGAGGTTTGATTCATTATATCCATGAACACTATCAGCGTATTGGTCAATCTGAATGGCATGACAATAAACTCATATAACCCATACCAGCTCCTGAAATAATTTTGTGATACATCATAAGGCCGCACCCTTAGCTGGTGATACCAAGACCTTAAATCAATCTTAAATAATATAGAAGCGCCTCTCAGTTGGTCAAATTGATCATCAATTCAAGGAACAAGGTATATATTCTTAACTATCATCGTATTCATCATCCTATAATTGACACATAACCACAATAATTCATCATATTTCTTGGAAAACAACACTGGAGATCCCCAAGTTGATGTACTCGGATGAATAAATCCATTTTTTCTTCTATTCCTTCAACTGAGTTTTAAGTTCCTGGGGTTATTTTGTTGTTATTCTATAGGGTGAAATAGAAACTAGTTCTGCTCCCAGTAACAACTCTATTGTGAACTCAAAGTCTCTCTCGGGTGGAAAACTTTAGAATTTATCAAGAAAAAAATCCTAAAACTAATCCAGTACTAAAGCAAATACATGATTCTTTATTTCCCTATCATCGAGCATGAGGCAAACCACTTGGTCTATAAGCTCAACCAACTACTGAAAAACTGTCCATGCACGACCTACCCTGAAATCCCATTCACCATAGTGGACATATATGTCTCCCTTAATAGATTTGAACATTAACCTATGATGATAACAGTCAATATGGCCTTGGTACAACACCATCCAATCCATGCTCAAAATCAGATCAAAACCAGACATTTCATGAACAAACAAGTTCCAATGAAAATTGTACCCACCATCCTTGAGAGCATAACCCTTACATTTCTTGATATTTTCTACCCGCACTCCAAATGGTGTATCAATTGACATAACCCTACACAAAAATTATAACACTAGACCTACACAACCACAAGATGAACAGACACAAAAGAATGTGAGGCACCCATACCAAACGAAGCTTTATTATGCATAGTAGCTTCAAGGATCACACATTGAATAGTCGATGGTCCAGTCTCGCCACCTCCAGGTGTAGACTGAACTGCATGAAGGTGACTTGCCCCTCTACCCTGGGATCTAGTATGAGTCCCTGGTGCTGCAATACCATGATGATACAAACACTCTCTCCCTATAGTACCATGTCCACCACCTTGACTGATACATATAGTAAATCTATAACTACTTGTCTGGAATGGGTTAACTGACCCCCTTCTTACACTCGGCATCGGCCATGATCCTCCCTCTATTCCCAACTCTCATGGTTTCATATAGAACCTTTTCACATGACCCATTTTTCCACATTATCAACACTTAACTGGTGGTTATGGACACTGGCCATCCATGTTCTCTGGCCTACAACACTGACAGAAGAACACTGGGTCACCACCTTGAGAATCCGACCCTCTCTTTAGACTACATAGAAAACATCCATTCTGATGAAAATTCTCAAAACCATGCTTCCTTCCCTCAGAAGACGCACCACTTCTCCATCCCACTAGAACCACAACCCCACTGCCTGAAGCCTCCTTTAAGTCCCCTTATAAAATAAGTGCTTGATCCACCACTTATGAAAACCTCTTTAAATGAAATATTTTCACCTAGAACTTAATATTGTTTCTATGCCCATCTTGGAGGTGTATCCCCATAGCGGACTCATCCCCTTCCAATGCTGGAACAAAACATTGGAAGTCAATGAAATGACCAAAATAATCCATCACTAACATGGTTACCTGAATCAACCATATAAACTCTGTTGCCTTCTCCTGTATCAAGGACTCTTAATATAAATACTCCAAAAACTTTTCCTAGAATTATTTCCATAACATTCCCTCAGCCTGCTGAGTCTGAACCAAATTATCCCACAATCTCTTTGTCAGTCCCCACAATATATATGTTTCCAAATTAACTCTCTTCTCTTCATATGTTTCCAAGTGATCCAAAATCATCTGAATGGACTCTATACATTATTCATCATAATTAGTTCTATCCTCTATAGAAAACATTGGAGGGAACTATGACTCAAACATTCTGGTCAGATTGAACATACTTGGCATGAACCACCATGGGTCCCTTTCAACCATCTAGATAAAATGAGTGATGTTCTCATGGAACCATTCCTATAATAGATTATATTTAACTAATGGATTTTCCTTCTCTTCTACTAGTGTATAATTCTCAGTGATATCCTCTTATCATCCAATTGGTACACGTCTTTTTAGAGGCATTCTCCGAAAATTCCAAACCTGAATCTTAGAACACTTAACAAAAATCTTCCACAGTTTTACATAATGGAAGGCTCTCCAATATCCATAAACATCTCATTTCATTTACACTATTATACTTATAATATACTCTCTACCATCCCTAATAATTGAAATGGTTAACTTGGATAACTAACTTACATAATCATAACCTTCTAATTAAACATTATTTTAACAATTTTTCACTTTTAATGTCTCTTTTAAGAACATTTTTATCTTTACCACCTAATAAAACGACATTTTAACTCACTATTAACTTCTCACTCAACATAATCCATTAATAAATATTTAGCATTCATCCCATTTACATATTTTAATCGTCTTTATTAGACACCATTTTCTTTAGAATTTTAATAATGTAAAATGCATCCTACACTTCATGTCCCACAAACCCATCACATGTGTGCCTATCATGATGTATGTTACTTATTTCCCTAGGTTCATAAAATTATGCATGAATGCACAATCCTGTGTCATTTCAGTGATGATAAAAATATCATAAAATAATAACATCACACAAAAAGTGCATCAAACAATGGTGAAGTATCATTAAAAAGTAACAACACATATAGAGAGCAACAATTACCAACCTGGGTACTTCCATCATATGTGGGTTAGCTACTCCCATGAATGATCTCATTACCAAGACCACACACATACTAATCTCCCTTATATAATCCCAAAATAATAATATTGTAGAAAAGAACCGCTCTGATAAAAAATTTTAAGGTCCCTGACCCATAAGTCACAAGCTGGTTCCCTGAGATAAGTCACCACCTGACCTCAAGCATGCCTCCCTATATTCCATAGGTTGCAAACTAGCAGCGAGGTCCTAAATAGTCATGTGAAGAGACTATCCCCCATTTACCAGAGTAAGTTAGAACAAATAACAAATGAAATAAAGGAAATAATAAATAATAACCCAGAAACATACATTAACAACCAATTCCCAAATGGGGTACAGACTACAAATAAACAATAAATATTTCATGTCATGTTAACAGTTCAAAAGTGATGAAAACCCAAAATAAATACAATCAGGTGAATACCCAAAATGGGTCCTGAGTCCTAGTTCGGATCCTCATCTATGAACATACCAAGCCCAACTCAAATCCCTAGCATATGGCCCTATCCATTATCATAACCTACAATCGTGAAGTCTTCTCAGGTACCCAATGGCGTCCTGAGTGGGGTGTGAGTACAAATCATTAGGAAACCACCAATTATGTATACAAAATATCTAGTATAAATAGATAGTGCATGCAATAATAAATAAATGGAAAGAAAATAAAAGGAAAATTGGGGCTCCATTAGTTAACAATGTTCACCTTAACACTTTCTATCATTTTTTCCATTTACATCACTTTATCCATTTTAATTTATACATCCATTCTCATCATTTTTTTCATGGGTTAGGCATTTATATCATTTACACAATGGCCTAAGCTAAAAAATTATCATGCATAAGGGATTCAATTTATTTTCTTATCTCACTAGGAAGAAAAATATCATAAAAAATTACATCACACTTACCTTGGAGCCTCAATCTAGGAAGTCTCATCAAATGAATCAGTTAGGCATATAGAGAATCTTTCACCTTTCCTAACTCGTGCTTTATGGGTTTGGGTTTAGAGCCTCAGTATAACCTGAACCGTGGTTTTAGATCTTCAAGTCCAATACCCCACAACTTTCCAAGCCATGTGCACATGCTTATTTATCCATTTATCACATATACAATATAACAAACCATACGCAACAAAAGTATATACAATACACATAATATTCATATTCCATAATTCATTCAACATAATCAT
This sequence comes from Viscum album, assembly GCA_963277665.1. Classification (NCBI taxonomy): domain Eukaryota; kingdom Viridiplantae; phylum Streptophyta; class Magnoliopsida; order Santalales; family Viscaceae; genus Viscum; species Viscum album. Next base: position 1,008,330,562 of record OY728134.1, read on the forward strand.
GTTCATGCATTAACCCATTAACATTTTTACCTCTTACATTTCATAGCTCATTAAACAAATTTCCCTTTATATTCCTTAACCCATTTAGTATAATCAACAATTCACATACATTATACCAATTAATATATCCCTCATTTCACATGCCTTATCCCCTCACACAATTCCATTACCAGTTCATAATCCATTTGACACATTCACATTAACCTATTTAACCATTTTTCATATCAAACCAAACTATACCTTATACCAATTCCAATATCTAGACTAAACTACCATTTGTGACTATTTACAATTTAAATCGCATGTCAACATATATACCATGGGATATACTTCAACACAAAATGTATCTATGCTTAAAATCATAATTTTCCATGTTCAGGAATGTCGTTGCACCCTATGGGTGGCCCTAAATTGGTCTACTCATCCTCAATGCATCCCATGGGGATCATGAGGGGTTCAATTAATCATTTAACCAACCAAAACACCAAATTTAACTAATAGAAACAAAATCACAACAATATGGAAGAAAAATCACAACTTAACATGCACAAATAATCTTTAAAACCAAAGGGTATAACTTGTATACCACCTACCTCGAGTACAAAGATGAATGCATGCTTAACCTTAGCCTTAGATCCATATTCAAGAACCTCTTGAATACCCAACCTCAAATCAACTAGAAAAAATGGGTTTTAGTTTTTTAGAAGAAGAATCATGAAACTACAAGCCATGATCTAGAAAAGGGAATCAATGAGAGTATTAGACTTACTCGGATCTTTGATCCACACCTAATGGCACTCCAAACATCCTATAATTGAAGGAGAATGATCCATGGGAAGATTTAAGGTTTTGAGTTCATCATTAGGGTTGGAGGAGGATAAATGAGGAAGAAAAATGAGTGGGAACCTAAAAAACCCAAGGGGTCAAAATTGTATTTTCTCACTTTTTAAGGGGTGAATAGTTTGGCCATACAGTTTTCCAAACTGTGCAAAAACCATGCACCTGCCTCTTTACAAGAGGGTCTAAGTCGCATTGTTTCCTAGTGAGGACTATACTAGTGGAAAAATCATGCACCAACCATGCGGGATACCATTATCCAAGGTCATATGATTTTCCCTTCCCCTAATATGATTTCCCTTAACCATGTGAAAACCCCTCAACATTCACAGAATGCACATTTTTCTCTTCCTTCCATGTCCCTAACCCCCTAAACACCCCTAAGATTCCTTATACACCCAGTAAACATTTAATTAGATAGATTTAAGGGATTCAAACCAAAATTTAAATGATAACGTACCTTCTTGAAGTATAGGATCTTACAAAAACACACTCATTTGATGTTCCCTCTTCCCATACATATCAAAAATAATAATAACACATTTTTCATGTGATTTTACATCATTCTGAGGTCATTTGATATGGATATGTTCATTAAGTGTATGTCTTGATGTTTTAAAACATGAAAAGTGCATTTCATGTAATCCTAAGAAAATGACACCTTGTACTGATGTTTATTCTACTTGACCATTTCATAAATCACTATATGGTTATTTTTGTCTAATTTTACAACATTCGAAGGTAGTTTGGTTGGTTTTGACCTCCAAATGCATGTTTTTAAAGGTCTTTAAACCTTTTAAATTTCTTCTTGAGTAATTCTAGGTATACCACACATCTGATTGATGTGTCATCTACTCATACACATAGAAAATAATACTAATATGTTTTCCTTTAATTTCACACATTTTGAGTCAGTTTTCTATATATTTGTCCATTAAACACATATTTCTATTTATTTAAAATTTTAAAAGTTTATTTATGGTTATCCTAGTAAATCAGCACCTCATACTGATGTTCTATTCATTAAACCATTTCATAATTTATTATACAATTTTTTTCCTATGATTTCATGGAATTTAGATGTTATTCAGTTGGATTTGACCCCCTAATGCATGTTTTTAAACTGAGTCAAACATTTAAAAACTTTTTATTTACTCATTTAGGGTAGAAAACATGTCTGATTGATGTGTTCTATCCTCTTACACAAAAAAAATAATACTAAGATGTATTTCCTATGATTTCATGTCACTCTGGGGGATTTTTCAATAGATCTAATAGTTAAACACACATTTTCATGTTTTAAAATAGAAAAAGTGTGTTTATGGTCATCCTAAGAAAATGGTACCTCGAATTTATATCCTTTGTACTCAAATATTTCACCATTCATTTAATGGTTATTTTCCTATGATTTCACAAAAATTAGATTTTGTTCGGTTGGTTTTGACCATTTGACACATGTTTTTAAATGGTGTCAAACCTTTAAAAACTACTTATTTATTTGTTATGGGCATAACACATAACTGATTGACACACCATCTACTTCTGAATATCAAAAATAATAATAATATGATGTTATAATGATTTCATGTCATTTTGTTTCTTTTTTCAATATATTTAATCTTTAAATGCAAGTTTTTATATTTTAAAAATGTAAAATTCTATTTCTGGTCATCTTGGGAAAACAGAAACTCAGATTGACGTGCTGTCTAATTGAAAATTTTAAAAATAACTATGTGGATTTTTTATTACTATTTAATGGAATTCAGAGTTCACTCAGTTATTTTTACCCCCTGGTGCACATATATAAAGGGCATCAACCATTTAAATCTGCATATTCGGTCATTTCGGGCAGACCACATGTCCAAATGACATTTTTTCTACTCATACACATTATAAATAATACTTAGATGGTTTTACAAGTAATTCACCTCATCCTAAGGTCATTTTATATTATTTTTACCCATTCATGCATGTTTTAGTATTTTATGAAAGTAAAAGTATGTTTTTGGTCATCCTTGGAAAACAAAACCTCCGGTTGAAGTTCCATCCACCTAACCATTTCACAAATAACTATACAATAATTTTCATATGAATTCATTTTAACTCATGGTTATCTATTGAGGTTTTACTATTACACATTGATATAGGACACACTTTTTTCATTCTTGAAACAATTTTAGAAACAAAAAAACACTTTTACATTATTCATCTAAAATGAAATGTTAAATATAAAGATGGTAATTTAATTTACCAAATGTATGATGTACATATTCATTTATATCACCAATTAACTCATGGATACGTCCAATAGCTATATATGAAGCCTACAGTATATATAAATATTATTTATCTTAAAGATATCAATAAAAGTAAATATGAGTACAATTTTTATTCATTTTTAACTTTGGCATCACTTATCTTCCATTAATAGGACATTCCCTTGCAAAATCATCAACAATGTCATTTTTATAAAATTTTTAAAAAGATTTCCAATAAAATAAATACTATAAAGTAGGTTCATGAAGAAAATATATGTGTTTGAGTCCATAAAATAACTCATTTTTCCACTAAACATAATTTTATTGAAGTCCACATGTACCAAATTATCTTTTCTTAAGATCCAAACAAAACCATAATAAATTGGGGATATCAACATAACGTTTCAATTGTAAATGGAAAAAACATTCCAATACATCATTGCTAGTACCTATATTAAAGGGGCAATGAAAACATACACAAATAGGTTACCTAATTTCAACAAGATTATTTTTTGGTAGGTATTCAAAACTACACAAACCATGTGATCAATGGTCAATGGAAAATATATATAAAAAATAAAAAATTAATGCATAAATCCTATGAAATAATCTAAAAAGGATGTATAAACCCATTAGTTAAAAATTTAATTTTACCTTGTTTTGAACCTAGAATGCAGTCATTAACAAAAATAAATATTTAATTACTATTAGAAATTTATATTTGATGCACATAAGAACCCACAATACACTCAGTGTAATATATTTCATATTTATATGGAAAATAATATCAATTATTGAAACCTAAACAACTGTAATAAAGGGTATTAAAATCATTTTCCCAACTTACATAATGTGATTGAAGTTGGAAGGTATACAAGTTCCTATAACCATTAATCAGTGGGTTTTTTTGTATTATCTTCAACCGCAACACATTATTTTATGTATACACATTCATCTTTACAAAACATTATTTTTCACTTGAACAATGTTTGGAGAATATTTATTGGGTGATAATGCATGCATTCTACTATTTAATGATATTTTTAGAATATTGTGGTTTCTAGAAGGAGAAATGATGAGTGTGTATATACAACATAGAATCTAATTTCTATAGTGATTAAAGTTAGTGGTTCTACCTTTGTTTCACTAATAATGGGAGACAATTTTAGCATGGTTTTTTGAAAATAAATAGGGTATTTCATAAACATGGATATCCCTTCCAAAAAGATATGGCATGCTGGAAAGATGCAATTTAAGAAAAGAAACCAGGATATCATGAGTAGTGAAATTAGTCATTTTAATCCACACTAGAATCATTGGAGGGAATATGCAGTTTCATAACCCCTATGTAATTTTTCAAAAGTTACATATGTAACCATATTAGAAAAGGTGATAATGAAATTAACCTTATAGTTCTAAAATTAATGGTAATACTTATAGTAAATAATATAAAATAAGTATCAATCTATTTGGTAGTGATATGGTAAATACCTTGCATGAAAAATGAAATAATATAATTAATAAGAAAAAATTGGAAAATGAATATTTTTAGAAATATATAAATATAGAATAATGAATCGACAATTTCATAGAAAAATAATTGTAGAAAAATTTCAAAATAAATAATATTACAACAAAATTATTGCAGTAAGTCCAATAAAAACTTTAGACAATTGTTGATCAATTATAGAAAAATTACAGAACAATTGAAAACCAATTAATCAATCAAAATAATGATTCAATGCATGCCTATATTTCATTAAAAAATAAAACAAATTCATATATAGAGTTTCTAAAAATATAATATATTCAAAAATAATTCCAGAAGAATAGTGAATGATAATTTTCTCTTTCAATTTTTTCAATTTTAAATAATAAAGATATATAATAGAAATTGTACTGAAAAATTTTATATATCAAGTTTTTTAATTCAGAAAGCTAAAAAATCCTAAAATAAAAAAAAATTACATTTCACCATGGTTATGGAAATAAATCTCACAATAGACCTAGTTGTAAGCTAGTTGATAACATCGGTTATATCAAACAAAGAACAATGGTATGACGAGGAAGTAGGTAACACGAAGAGCACCTCATAGGGGAGGGCCTGTAGCTAGGGGGAGGGTTGACAGCTAGAGGTCTCGATGTCGGGCGGCCTAAAGTGGTTCTCCATGGCAAGTGAGTATCGACAGGTGGGAGTGGGGCTACTAGGGCTTGACTATAAAGAGAGGATGGGAAGATCGGGGCTCAATGGCAGGGGAGGTAGCATAGTGAGCAAGGAGGTGGGGGAGGGGCATTGAAAGTGGGGATTGGAAGTGGATGGTATGTGGGATCAACAATAGGGAAGGAAGAACATCATATTGAGGAGGTGGGGGAGGGGGCTCAATGATAGGGGATGGGGTGGGATTACAGCTCGATGGTGGATGGAAGTATAGTAGTGGGGAAGTGGAGTGGGCTTGGCGAGGGAGGAGGGGGATTGACGATGTGGTGGTTAAGGGGTTGAACCTAATGAGGTAGTTGGGAAATTTGGGTAGGGAGTCAGAAGGCCTAGTGACCACCATTTAGAGGCCGCTAATAGTATCAATAGATACTTTCTAATAGAATTCTCCCAAATTTACCCTCCTTGAAATCCTATAATTCTACTAGTGTAAGTCAGTTGAAAATAGTATTCACCTAAATTATTTGTTACTGGTTTCAGTTATCCATTATAAATAATCTAAAAAAAGATTATTAATTTTTTTATTGATTATGATTTATACATAACCACTTTGAAAGGTTGGGAAACTTAACTTCTCAATGATTCATTATGTCTAACTATTTTGATCATCAAATTTCTATCGTTATTCAATGTACTCTCACTTCCATAAGTGTGCTTAAATTTGTAAAATTTTTCTTCCCTCTTCTATGTCTCTCTCATTATCTCATAATGATTATTCTTATCTATTTAAAAGAATAGAGACCATTCTAAAAATGAAATTTCTTCTTGTAATCCTCTATTTCTTTCTTCCTTCCACTATTTTGATTTGTTCTACCCTTTAAATTGATGTATTCGAGTTTATTTACAAACCCAATAAACAGGAAAGAGATTACTTCACTTTATGGTTTCTAAATACACCTGTTAAAATGATTAGGTCAATCGTATTATAGTTTCATGCTACAACCAATTAAAAATAAAGGGGGTTTTGGTATCTTGGCTACCATTAAAGACAATGGACAAAAAAATAAACTGTTAAGCAATTGGTGTAGGAGATATGAGGGTTCATCAAAGAACATTATCCAAACTCTATTATCAAATCATGTTCTTCACCTTATTTTATGATTTCTCACTTTAACTTTCAAATATCACTGATCATATACCTTTTTACATTAATTTTTGTACTCTTTTCATTTCTTCTATGCTCAATCATTTAATCTTAGATTTTATTTCTATTATATTATTTTTCATTTAAAATCATATATTTTTATTCTATTTTACTTTATCTTATGCTCCTAACTATAGTAATTCCACACGTTTATGTAAAACTACATATTCTTATCTATGATCCTGTTTAAAGGTCCATAGACTTTAATATTACTATTAATTCATGTCATGAATTACACACTTTTATGTATAGTTGTAACCTATGATGAAATATGATCGTGGAAAAGATGGGTACTTGGGTGCATTATAAATAATATATTATTAATGAATAAGTTGGGGAATTATTTGTCCCTCCATATTTATAGAAGTTGTTATCTGAACCCTTTGATTGGAATGAAATTTTCAAAATAAATTCCATGTCTAGGGTAATGTATACCTCTTATTTCTAGAAAATATAAAAATGATATGTCAAGCACTAATCTCGATGCGAAAAGTATGAAACCTAATTAATTAGATATCATGAATAATGGATTATATTACATAGTGAGAATTCATATGTATTTTTTGTTGTGACATAACTTATTCCTATGTGGATTTCTTGACACATTGCTAGATGATAATCTTGGACTTTTGAAAAAACACACCTGGTTCCACTGAGGAAGAGGCATAGTGGGTCACACACAAATTTTTTCCTTTGATCTATGTTAAATAATATTTATATTTAATAATCAGAAGAAATACTATTATCTAGACTAAGTGTTAATATGTATTCATGATTTAGTAAATAATCACAAATATTAAATAAATATTTATTCTCAGGGTAATTGTTTAATTACATGTATATATAATATTTATTTATCACTTCTTATTAACACATTAATAATTAATTATTTATTTATTAGATAATTTATTTATTTAGTTATTTGAATATTAAATAAATATTTATTTTCCATTTTATGAGTATAATATTTATTTATTGAATGAAAAAATATTTAATAACAATATTTATTCAGCTAGTTGATAAATTTTGAGGAAAAAATGACTGATTATATGCTCGATGATAAATATTTATTTATAAGTACATAAAATAATATTTATCATTATTCCAGTTAGAATATTTCATTGAATAAAATAATAATAAAATTTTATTATATGTCATGGGTTTCTCAAGGTTTAATAACTTTTTAAAAATCCATTGTGCAATTAATTAAATAGTAAACCCTGACCCTCAATCCATAGAAAGACATTTATCACATTCTAGTGGATTTGAATTGTTATACAAAAAAAATCCCTCTAAAGATACTCATCATCCAATCATCCACTCAATAACAAGGATAAAAAGAGATATTCTAATAGGCCTAAAGGAACGTGAAGCAATCAAAGGTGAATAATAAAATATGATCAATTGACTGTGATAACACCCGATGATTCATTGTTGCAGTTTGGAGATCAAAGGAGCGCATGTGAATCGTAGCTAGAGGGGCACTATTTTGGGACCTCACAACACAATGACATTACATTGAGAAGGTGATAATTTATAACAACCTAAATTAAGAAAGATCCCATGATCAAGGTACTCATTCTTATGGTGATTAAATTAATTATAAAATTGATGTGAAAAGATCCACTCATGGTATTCAGGTTTTATTTTTCAATATTATTCATTATTTTTTTTATCACATTTATTTCATTTTCATTATGAATGATACATTAAATACAAGAAAATTTTATTTATTCATTGGCCCAATAGGTGCTTCTGTTGCATCTAAAACCATCAAGTGGTATCAGAGTGGTCACATTCAAATTTATAATTATTTATTTGATAGTTTTCCATTATGTATTTAAAATTTAAATTTCATTTCAAGTTTGATTCATTATTTATCCGAGGATAAAGATATCTTTCTCCTCTTTGTTTTTATTTTACATAACCAATATCACTCAATGATTAAGAAATGTTTCATTTGAATAACCCACATAGATGTTCCAAGAACTTTGGTTTTATAAGATAGAGTTACATGACATGTACGCTTTGTTACATGTTGTGGATCCTTTTTCATTGAACCAGTAAACTCGTATGGACTCTAGGTCTTAATTTTATGAATACTCATCATGCACATTAAATGCACCACATATTTTTTGGACAAGGTAGAACATGGTTTCACTAGACTACACGTCATGTGTATTTCCTACAGGCCTTGTAGATTCCATACACATCGTGTAGTTTATTTGTTTTTATGACTGAAAATTATGATTCATGATAGCCATTTAATTAATATAGAGTGTGTATTTACTGCAAAATGTGAAAAGGATAGTATTCATGCAACATTATGTACACATTGTGTATACTTAATACATTATTTGGACCTCATAAATGTTCATGAGATGTATAATCAGAGTCCCTAGGCATGTACTACAGACATCTGATGAAGAAATGTACATACCGCATATCCAGTTATCATATGATGTGTACTATTCTTATTTATGTATAAATATTTAATTTAATTAATTACACCATTAAACCTCATCAACCTAAGTTCATTGAGTCATTATATTGATAGTACACATCTTTTTATAGGGTTTATATTATATTAAATGCATAATTAATTCTTCTTAATAATCAAAACTAAAATTCATGTATGATTGTTGTATAATAAAGTCTCATAATCATCATCAAATTTATTATATAAAAATTATAAGTCACACAAGGAAACAAAGAAACCACAGGACCATGAAACAAAACATGCATCGCCCTATAGAAGCCTAAAATAGTGAAGTCCAAGGGAATACCCTAGAATCAAATTCGCTCCTTATGGAGTAAGGGAAGTAATGTTATGGAGACAAGTTACATTGGACCCATGTATTAATAGAGAATCCAGGTGGTCTGCAACCTTATTACCCTCCCTCCATGTGTGAGTGATCTGGATGCTCCTATTAATGAGGGCCTTACATTTCTTGATGAGGTAAGAAACTGACCAAGGGATTGACCCTCTATTGTGCCATACTAAATTCTCATTATGAAATAAATGCATAATCAGTTATGTACATAATATGTCATGTGAGTTCATTCTATACAACAAGGACCACACTGGGTAGTTCAGACAAGTATTAATCGAGTTTCTTCTTAGTGAAAAGTTGTGATATATTTTATTAAATTTTAAATACAATAACTGATTTTATTTTATATAAAATAACAACATATGGGAATCTCCAAGGAAATTGGATGGATTAGGATAAATTAGATTAATTTATTAATATGATAAATAATCGGATTAATTTGTGCATAGTTTATCTTATCGATGAATGAATTGAAATGAATGTTAGCTAAATATTTTAAATTCATAGTCATTACATGTGTAAGGATGATATTGAGTTTTGAATATACCTATGTATGTGTTGGTTTCATTTAATTTAATTTATTTTATGGGTTTTCAATTAATTATTAGTAAAATAAATTTTATGGCTTTTGTGTCATCTCTCCCTCCATTATTATGTAGAAACTATGTGTCCAAGTTTGTTTTATATAATCCACTTTAAGCAATCATTTTTTCCCTCACCTGAGTGTGATTTATAAAACATATGTAATAGAAGGGGTATGTAAAGGTACAAAGAATCAACTTAAGGAGGAGATGAGGAAGAAATGGTTCAAGATGGAATCGAAAGGAAACCAACATGGGTGATACATAGGTGGACAGGTGGAATGTTATAACTCATGCCAAGATCAACACAATAAGTTTTTAACTAATGTCATAGGTTTATTTATTATACTCTCAATAAATAAACCATTATATAAGATCATGATGAGGTTATTTATTTATTTGTTTTATTTATATCAATGAATTATTTATTTTATGGATATAAGGATGCTATCACGTATATAAATTATTTAATATGATAATATGAAATTAAAATAAATTGATTTTGTGTCAATCCTATATTGGTACATGTTTATTCACATAATTAAAAACTAAATTGTATTAATAGGGAATGTAAAAGATAAAATAAGAAAATTTATGAAAAATAAAAAAAATCCTACAAATTAATATTTACTTCCATTATCTAAATTAAAACAAACCATAGTTAAAGTGTCAATTCAGGCCATAGTCAAGGTCTCTTTTGATTATTAGGGAGTCTTAACTAAGATGATGGTTTGACATAACTTATCATATATTTAATTTAATAAGCATAGTATTTTTAATAAAAAATTGCATACCAGTGTTTAGAAAATATGATTTAGGACTTTAGGATTGGGGTATACACTCAAAAGAATGAGGAGATCCATGCCAGTTAATGGTAGGTCCACCTACATAAACACCTTTTTATAGTTATCATTTCCATAGTCTTGATTATAAGAAAGAAAATATGGATTTTTGGTACTAGAATATCTAAAGTTGTGGGACATTCCAATTTCAATGGTGGGGGCTGTTGAGAATTGATAAAATAGTGGGAGACTTAACAAAATAAAAATAATTAATATTATGTCTAAAATAAATTATAATCAAGAAAATTACTAATAATATTATCTATTATTGTAGAATAATAACAAGTTCATCAGCCCCATTATCCCTATGATCAACTCTAGATAAGGATAATAACCTAACAGTATGAATGGTTTAGATTCCTACAGGTAGTTTTGTTCCATAAATAGAAATATTACATTCTTGAATACTCAATACTCAATTATCCTACAAAGGAGGAAAGTGATGAGGAGTTCACAATCTATGAAAAACACTTAAACTATGTAGTTGATATTAAATATTAAATAATGTCAAAATTTTATAGAAAAAGCATAGAGTTTCATAAATACATGGACACCTATAGCATAACCCAACATCATCATGAAATTTTTTAGGAGAGATAAAGATAGTAATGGTTTGAGATCTCCAAAGTTATCTTCATGATCAAGCTTAAAGAAAGTTTGAAAATAGGACCTCACATAGTGAACTTATTTTCTACATTGAGTGTGTATAGGTTCTAGTATTTTGGATACCTGAATAACTATGCACCGATCTCATTACTTCATCACTCCCTCAGATATTCTTGAGTTTTTTTTCAATTTCAATATAAAAAATATAAATAAGACTCTCCTAGATCTTCTCACTCTACTTCACCAATTTTATAAGGATATAAAGAGTTAAAATTATTCTATCCTTATGGTAAATAAAATGAAAGGTTGGGTGAAGATATCCAAGGCTGATTAGAAGTATAAAGCATCTTCACAACGCCCTTTAATGAAGAGGAGGGTCAATGGGAGAGAAAATAAATATAATTTAGTCTTTTTTTGTGTAAATAAGGTCTATTGGTATAAAAACTGCACCCAAACTAAGAAATAGGGGGATTCTTCAAGTTTGTTCATTATCGAGTGTAATATTTCTATTTTAAAAATATTGATTATTAGATAAAGCATATAGTGATCACATATGTATTAAAATATAGGAACTATGTAGATTCTGTAACAATGCATGGGGTGTGGTAGATTTATGAGTAGCCAATGGATCTAGACATGCTATAGTGACTATTGGGGACTACCACCTCATGTTTCCGACTTGAATGATAATGGTTCAAAATATTGTTATTATGTGCCTTTAATTACCAAAATCATTATTCCTTTTTCCATACTTGATACATATGGATTTGTTTTCAAATTTTGAAATGAATGTTTCTTCATTTATAAAGAAATAATTTGTTATGGTAAGGCAGATTTAAAAAATTGCCTTTATGTGTTGGATTATGAAAACCAATTAATGGAAATTGTTAACAAATATGATTAATGTGATTCATACCACACCCAACTATGGAATCACTAGCTAGTCCATATAAATGAAAATAATTTAACCAGGTAATACCAAAATATATATTATGATTAATTTAAACTAAAACTAGGTTGTGTATGTCATGAATGATTATAAGGAATATGACTAAAGCCACATTTAGTGGAAAAGATGAAAGGGCTACTAAGCTTCTTGGGTTTGTTCATACCGATGTGTGTGAACTATTTCCAATTGAATCCCGGGGGTGGGTACTCATTCATCACAACTTTTACTGATGACTGTAGTAGATATGGAAATGTGAAATTAAGGATTTATAATTTATAATCTTTTGATAGATTCAATGAATATAAGAATGATTTTGAAAACTAGTTTAGTAAGAAGAATATATAACTCCACTCAGACCGTGGTGTAGAACATCTTAATCAAGAATTAATTGATTATTTAAGGGAGTTTAGGATTGTATCATAACTTAATCCTACTTATACACCACAATGGAATAGTGTAGGATAAATGAAGAACTCCATGGAGTTAGACATGGTGAGATTAATAATGAGTTATGAGAGACTTCTATTTTCTTTTTGGGGATATGCATTTTAGACAGTAACATATATAATAAACTGAGTTCCAACTTATGTAGAAAACAATACTCCATATCATATTTTCAATGGAAATAAACCCATGTTGTCACATGTACAAGTGTGTGGTTGTGAAGTGTATTATAAGGTTATTTATAGAAACTGAATTACACCTCGAGGAACTAAGAGTGTATTTATATGGTATCTTAAGGAAGCTAAAGGATATTACCTATAAAATCCCACAGATAGGAAAATTTTGGTTAACATTCATCCCACCTTTCTTTAAAGTGATCACATCTCTAAAAGAGATTGTGGGAGCAAGGTAGACTTTCATGAGGTCAAGGTCAAGATACATAAGATTTGGTAAATTAATAGTTTCAAAAATTCCTTGTAGAATGGAACATTCTATAGACATATGTATTGAAAAGGAGTATGGGTGATGTTATACAACAAGTCAATATGGTTTTCTACTAACTGAGGATAGTGACTCATTATTAGTCAACAATAATGATCTGATAACCTACAAGGAAGGAGGAAGTGGTATATAATCTAACAAAAGGAATGAAGATACAAATTCTAAAATTGATTCCACATAATAGAACCAAGTATGGTTTTTGGTAGATCCTCGAGTGCTTATAAATCCCAATGGTTGTAAATGGGTATTCAAGATGAAACTGGAAATGTATGGACAGTTTAGTACATTTAAGACATGACTGGTTTCAAAAGTATTTAAGTAGTTTCAATGCATAGACTATGAGAAAAAATCACTAGTTTCTATGATAAAATCAATATGAATTATACTTTCTATTGAAACATACCATGATGATGATATTTTTCATATGGATATTAAAATAGATTTCTCTAATAGAATCCTTTAGGAAGATGTCTATTTGACACAACCTGAAGGGTTTGTGACTCAAAAGGATTCCAATAAAGTATACAATTTGAAGAGATCCATTTATGGTTTAAGAAATGCATCATGATCATGGAATGTTTGATTTGATGAAGCCATAATGGAATTTGGTTTCATAAAGAATTAATGTGATACATCTATCTATAAGTTATTTAGATGGAGTGTCTTCATTCTCATGTTATTTTATATCATTCACATAAAACTCATTGGAAATGAAATACAGTCTTATGGTCTATTAAATATCGGTTGAATATTTGTTTCTACTTGAATTACAGATGTGGGAAAATATATATTTGTGGGATCAAGATCCATCATGATAGATCCAAGATGTTGGTTGGACTAAGACAAAGTATATACATTTACAATATTCTATAGAGTTTTAATATTGAACAATCCCAGAGGGTATTGTTACTAGTGTCACATGGAATTCATATTTCCATGAAAATGTGCCCTCATACACATAAGGAATGATAGTGGATGGAATCAATTTCATACACATCATAAATTGGGTCAACCATATATGTTATTTTATATACGAGGATATATGTGGACAACACTTTATGTGTGGTTGAAAGATATCAAACCGATCTAGGTGACCACCCTTGGATGGTAGTCAAAACTATCCATGAGTATCTAAGGAATACTGAGGATATTTTCCTGGTCTATTAAGGATATGTTGAACTATTCATAAGGGGATATACCATTTCTACTTTACAAATAGATGAATATAATCATAAATCATTCTCATGATGCATCTTCAGTCTCAATGGAGGTTTTGTGAGATCGAAGAGCTCAAAGAAAGTAGTGTTCACCGGTTCTACAATAGATTTAAAGTATATTAGGGTATCTGAATTAGCAAAAGAAACATTTTAGATTAATAACTTCACCTAAGATCTTGATGTGGTTACTATAATTAAGGACCTTATCACACTCTATTATGACAATATTGAATCATTTTCTCTTTAGAAGGAGGCAAGGTCACATCAGTGGATGAAAAACATACTTCAGAAATATCATTGCTTAGAGGAATTTTCTTATATATGTGACATCACTATTAGAAGATTTTCAATAGAAGACAATGTGGAAAACCCATTAATTAAATAATTAACTCATTAGAAACATGATCATCATGTGATTGCTAGAAAACTGAATGTCATTATCAATTAACAGTAGTCCAAGTGGGTGTCAATTATAGTTGGTGTCCTAGAACAAATAGTTTATACTCTAGATTGCATGAATATTTAAAGAAGTGAATATTAATTTAAATATATTATTATATTTCATTCATAATTATTAATGACTTTAATGTAATAATTTCCTAGTGTATCTATCTCCTTAAAAGGGTATAAAAGATCCCCACTATGATGGAAACCTTGAAATTCCATGAGGATATTCTTAAAACAAAATCTTTGTTTAGAAAACATTCTTTGATAGGGAACATAGTATGTTCACTATAAATTGGGAGTACTCATAAGCATATGGGACTTCATCTCAGGATGTTCAGAATTCGTAATATTCAATATGAGAGATTATGATAATAGACCTTCTTGTAGGAATTCCACTTGTTTATGTGTCATTGGATATTCTTGACTATGAGTGAGTGTAATGGTTCTAAGAAATTTATTTTATTATTAATTCATGTCATGAATCACACAATTTTATGTATTATTGTAACATGTGACAACATATGATCATGATGAAGTTTTGTACATTAGGTGCCTCATGAAAGATATGTTATTAATGAATAAGTCAAATAAATATTTGTTCATTCCATCATTATAGAAGTTGATACTCATCCCTTTGATTTGAATGGATTTTTAGAAATAAATGTTATACACGTGGTGATGTAGACATATTCATTATAGATATTTAAAGAAAGATAAGTCAAGCATTAAGGTTGATGAAAAATGTATATAACCTTATTGATGATATATAGTGAAAATGTATTATATTACATACTGATCATTTGTATGTGGTTTTTTCATTATAACATATCATCATCCTCTATGGGTTCTATTATATGTTTCTATGCAGTAATATTTGAATTTAGGCAAGCCCACCTAATTTCACAGAAGAAGAGGTCTAGAGGCTCACACATAGAGTGTTTACATTTATTTTAAGTAAATATTATTTATATTTAACAATTAGAATAAATATTATTCTCTATATCAGTAGTTAATATTTATTCAAGATTTATTAAGTGATCATAAATATTAAATAACTTTTTATTTTCAAGGTAATTATCTAATTACACAAATATATAATATTTTTATCTCTATTTATTCACACTATAATAAATAAATATTTATTTATTAAGTAAATAGTTTATTTTTTTATGAAAATATTAAATAAATATTTATTCATTAGTTAGTGAAAGGTATTTTAATTTATTGATTAAATAAATATTTAATAATGATATTTATTTGGGTATTAGATAATGCTGAGGATGAGTGGGATGAGTTTATTTAAGGTGATAAATATTAATTTTTAATCCTGTAAAATAATATTTATCATTACGTGAGTTAGAAAATACAATTGAATAAAATAATATTATTATTTTATTACATGGAATGGGGTTTCCCGGTGTCTAATATTTTATTAATGAGCCCTTATGAAATTAATTGAATATTAAACCATAACCCTAGTTTTATTAATGTATTACTATCACAATCTAGAGGATGCTAGTCATTGTGGAGGAAAAATTCCTTTTAAGATCCTCATCATCACATACTCTCAAGAACAATTGGAATAAGAGAGATTCCATTAATCCTGAAGGAACATGAAGTGCTCGAATATTAATAATGCAAGAAAATAAATCATTTATTCTAGCATCTAATGATTCATCAATGACATTCGGAGATCAAAGGATCAGCTACAACAATAGGTTTTGAATGATCAACATCCTAAATCAAGAAATATATCGATATTAATGTAATATTTCTTCTTATTCATATATTAATTATAAAATGGATGTGAAAATATCATCTCTTTGTTCTAGAATTTTATTTTTCAATATTCTTTAGAAAATATTTCATTTTCCAATACATTTATGTCTTGTATTGTCACTTGAATAAGAAAATGTATAAATATAAGAAAAAAAGTAATAAATCATAAAACAATTTAATATAGAGAGGTAAAATAGATTATATTTCATCCCCATAATCAAGAAAAGAAAGTTCTAAGTGCCTAATAGGTAATTTTTGAGGTCTGTAATGAAGAAAATTCTTTATGTTCTACATAATTATATTCTATTTTTTAACCTATTATTTAAGTTATGAATATCTCATTTATGCTAGAGATCAACATTGAAATATTTTTTGCGAACATTATTCAAAATTTAGGGATATTAAAAATAAATGAAGTCTAACTATTTTTTAAAATGTAAACTTTTGATAGAAAAAGATTATTGGTTTTAAAAATAAAAGAACATCCAAACATTGAGAATATGGAATATCAAATTAAAGATAATAAATCACTATTTATAAATTCTCTCATATTGATTAACATTTTAATATTATTTTGGGGTCACAAAATGTAGTTAAAAACACTATGAAATTATATTTTCAAAACAATCTAGTTTTTTCCAAAATTCTTAAATTGCTACTTTGGTAAAGGGAACATCCTAAAATAAATATTGTAATTATTGCATGAAATTTAAGAATATTATTTATGAATGAAATTTCAAAAATAATATATATATTAAACCAAAACATATTCATATCACATTTCATATTTCTAATAGAAAAACATTTTCAAAACAAAATTGGATTCCAAGATCATTATTAGATAACTTAAGTGGACCCAAGATATGGGTATAAAAAATAGTCATTTAATCATTTATTAACAAGTATATCATGGGGAAAACCTCAATAGATGCTTATTATTTGTATAGTGGTTTATTTAACCACATGATTGGTGATACTTCTGAATTTAATTATCTCAAAAACATAAATAGAGGACATGTCATTCTTGGAGATGATTCAAAAAGTAAAATCACATGTATTGATATGATTGGTTTCTCCAACTATACTTTAATTAAATATGTTTTATTTGATAATGGTTAGAATAATATTTAATAAGTTTTATTCAATTATGTGATAGCGATGTTAGAATTACTTTTGAATGTTTTTTAAAAAAATTTAATTCAGAATGAAACTAAGAAGGAATGGACGAAGAAAAAAAATTGAAAAATTAGATCACATTATATCTATCTTCCTTCAAATTTTCTATATTCTTCCCATATTGATACGTATACATTACAAGATGGAATGTCTCTCTATCAAAATGAAAACTCAAGAATTTTTTGGTATATGAACATATTCCTTTATGAATCCAAAGGATTGTGTGACTGGTTGTGAAATCAAGACATAAGAGTTTTGTAATATATCCTTTATAAACCATTGTGAGAATGATTCCTTGCAATGCCATGGGTGGATCCTATGAGGTGTATGAGGTTAAATTTAATTCAATTTAATATCTTTTACTCTATTCCCCCCAATAATGTAGTATCCATTGTTCACAGAAAAACCAAGTTGCATGGTTTTTTGGGTCACCCACACAGTTTTACAAATCATGTTGAAGCCATACGAATGTCTTTGTATAATATTTCATAGTTTATAGGCTACCCCTTGCACGGTTTGTAACCGTTATCTATCTTAAACCATGTCATGTGGTCATGGAGCATGAGTAGTTCTAATAATGAGATAACCATGGTCCATGCATTGTATGTTCTATTTTACACTTTTTTCAAGTCTCAAACCCTTATGATGTTTCTAAGGCCATCCCTAAAACCTGGAAACATTCTATAACTAATTTAAGTAGAGTTTAACCAAAATTAAACCAATAAGTACCACATAAAATGGTTTTTATCTTACATGCCACTTATATAAATTGAATTTACTAAAATAATCTCCAAATTTGGATTTATCGTATCTAAATTTTGTAATGAAGCCACTTTCAATTATGATAATTATTAATAGTTACTTTAGTAAAAAGTTGGCTATCAAGGTAATAGTTAAAACATGTTAAAAGTGTTAAAACTAAAATGTTAATGGTTTAAATTACCGATAAAACATTTTTAAATCCAATTGGATGGTCATATTTTGACCCTATCTCATCTCCACTTTAATTATGAGTCATTTTGGATCCATTTGGATTGACTAATATATTAATATATTTTAGAATGTTCAAAAATTCCTATTTTTTCCTCTCCCTCACTTATAAAAGGAAACCCCATCTCTTATCTTCCACACACATAAATATCCCCTTAACTTAACCCATCCCTACAAAAATCCTTTCTTAACACCCCCCCCCCTGCACACATATCCTAGAGGTCCTGGTTTGATCATATTTCCATCATAAAAATGAGTTATTTATAAACAGAACGAAGTTTTACAAAGAAGATGTATTGTCCATAACTATACAAAATAGAAATGATAAAAAAATGTAGCACTATCACACGCTTTTCCCATGTCTTCTACTAGTCATGTACAAGTTGGGGGTCATAACCCTTATACACAATGGGGATTGTACAGTTTCCTTTAAAACTCACATGGTCTAAAATAAACCATGAACTACCCCTGAAAACCAAACCATGCATGAAAAAAATAATATAAGAAGGAAACTACACAAAGGTGAACATGTTATCTATGTAAAGGAAACCCCACATGGTTAACTAAACCATGCGCAGAATGAATTTACCATATAAGGGTTGTTTTCACGGTTCAACAACTGTTTAGTGATTGAGCATAAATAATGAACTAGGGAAAAACCTATAATTTTTAATCCCATAGAATAAAAACTCCCCAATAATTTAAATTACCCTAAAAAAAGTTAAATTTTAATTAAAAAAACAAAAATAGACACAGGGGGTTTTCACAGGCACACCATCACGTGGATCCTAATTGTTCTTATACTTCTAGAATATTGGGTTGAGTTTCCCCCTGCTCATTATCATCCTCTACTACTACTTGTTTTGCTGGTGATTGGTTTTCTAACACCACCTCCTCTTTAGTGTTCTGTGTTACTAGTATCGGTGTTGGGTTAGGAATTGATTCACCAATACTTTTTCATTGAGACATTATAGGATTTGGAAGGACCTCAATCATCTGGTTCTAAGGGAACATGACATGTGTTCTTATAATGAACTTATTCTCATATAGATTCAAAAAATCATATCTGAACTCCTAAATTTAATAGTATATAATGATTCATATAGTATATATCTTATAATTTTTTCCCTATTGATATATAGGTAGACACTAAAAATATAAATACTCATAAATAAGAGTAATAGGGATGTTTTCCAGAACATTTCTTATTTGGAATCCTGAAAGTTTGAGGCATTTATGGTGATTTATTAATGAGGAAACAAGAAACTTAAACAGATTCTCCAAATAATATCTTTGGCATCTTATCCATATAGATCGTGCTCCTGACCTTCTTCGTGATGGTTGTGTTTATCTATTTTGTAACATTGTTGTGTTATAGGATTCGTTGGACCTTCCTCTCGTTTTGGATTCCTAGGTTCCTGTAATTGGAATCAAACACTATAGATGTGTACTCTTACCTATTATCTAAATTTTGTAACTTTATATTTCTTCTAGTTTCATACTCCACTAGGAAGTAGAATACCATGTTGTAATCCTTCATTCATAAAAATAACACCCACACCTTTCGAGATGTATCAATAATAAAGGTTTAAGTATTTGTTATCTCTTAGTGAATTATATAATATTTATCTCTTAAACCCCATTTACATTATTCTACCCAAGTAATTTCATGGGGTTTAAAGTAATAATTCCATTCCGTCCATCTATGGTACTCATAACCATCAAAATAATATTTATAAAAAAATATAACCTTATTTATCCTTTTTGATCTGGAATCATTATCTTCTATATCCATATTTTTAATATTGATTCAATAATTTTCTTCTCTATACTAAAATGATTGTTAAATTTTATTTTTTATGATATTTTACTTTTTAAAAATGCGTAAAAAGGAATATTTTTAACATAATCCATATTGGGTACTTTTAACTCCCTATACAAAAGTGTGGAAAGAATATTTTTTTAAATTTTTCACTCAACCTATTTTTCCCACTTTTATGTTTGTTTGTTATTATAAGATTCCATTACAATTACATGGTTTTAAAAAAATCCATTGTTTTATGATTTTTTATATTTTATACCAAATTAAAAGGATATTACTTTCTTAAATGTTTTGAAAATGGATTTTATTTCACTTATATATTTTTTTTTTCTTCCACTAAAAATTTTCTTACTTAAGAATATTTTCTTATTCAATATTACATTATTGTAAATTATTATATATTTTTTTTTAAAGTATCGTTAATTACTCATGAAAAGGATTTTGGATGTGACTTTTAACTTGGTTTTTAAAACTAAGTTACAGAAGTATTATAAAATTTATTTTTAATGATTCACTTATATTTTCCTCTCTAATTATAAAAAGACATTCCTTCACTATAAAAACATTGTTTTTAAATAATTAATGGTATTCCTTTATCAACTTATTGATTTATTAGTTATAGATCATTTTTACCCAAGGATTTATTCTTAGTTTAAATGCTGCATTTTAAATATGGTCTCTATAACTATTTATCTCTAATTTGACTATATGTTTTTACTTCATGTTCATGTTATTTATTATCATGGATATATTCTACATCATTTATAGTATTGACTTACAGCGTAGCCATTACTCCATATAGTGTAAAAAACTTATTTTATATATTTCAGATTTGTGGTGTTTACCAAGGAATATAGCTCATCTATTGATCAAGTAAGTACTAATTATCCATATCCATGTTAGTTTTATATGAAACTTTATTGAATTATAAGGTAGTTTGATTATGTATTATAGAATTTATTGACATTTTTTATGCTAGTTTCTCTAATATGGATGGTTATTGATTACTAATCCATATTGATTTTATATTTTTTATTCACTATTTTCATATGTTGAATAACTTTGACTTATTTTTTGATGGAAGAGGCCCAAAATAGTCCCTAGATTCATGTGTAGGCCTCATGATACAAACTAGATTGAGTATTTTGTGTATATCTCCCAATTATTTAATATTTAATGACATAATGCATTGATGTTAATTTTAGGATGTTTTACATTATTTATGCATTTTATAGGAAATATTTTATTATTGTCTATTTGTATTCACTACTAGAAAATTGACCTTTAAAGGCCATAAAAAATCACTACAGGTCTTTAGTATCCACTATCTTACTGCATTTGGCAGTCACACTTTCCTCATCACTAAAACAAAAAAGAGACCACCAATGGTGGTCTCTATAGAGGTCTAAAGATGATCACGATGGTGGTCATGGGGCATGGATTTAGTGGATTCCATAGGTGGCCGCTAAAAATGTATATTATTATAGCCACCATTAGTGATAGTTAATGCTCCTAGAAAGGAAAAGAATTATCTACTGCAGCATGTAGCCACTAGCTTGCAGATTTTTTTCAAAACTTTTATATTTTAGATTCCATGCTGAAAAACAATATGAAAAAACAATATCTAGAAAACTTTATACCCTTCCAATCATCTTTTTCAATTAAAAAATTAATACAATACAAAAGATAATTAAATAAAGAAAATAAAAATTAATATGTCTAACATAATAATAAAATTAATTAGTTTAATATATATAGAATAATCAAAATATTTTAGACATTTTTATGAACATAAATCATCCTAAATACATAAATAATTCAAATATAATCCAAAATATCTAATTACACTATTTAATTATAAGTTTATAAATGACTATTAAAGTTGAAAAACATGTTTCCCACATACTGATCAATTCGGGCATCGCATTGACATGTGAATGATTACAACTAATCACAAATGATTTGAGGAATGATATCATATCTTTATATGTTAATTATATTTATTTTTCTATTTTTTGGACCACTAATAGGGTATATGTCATTTTAATATAACTAGACAATGTTACCCTTTATTTTCCATAATATTGGGATACACAAGCATCTGAAGGATATAGTGTTGATTCCTAAATATTAATAATGAATCGGCGATTCTTATCCTAAAATTTGATATAAATCCAGCTGAGTTTGATTGGTATTGGCCTCTTTTAAATTATTTTTCACCTAAATTTAAATCTGAGAGATAAAGTATACTTTAAATCATATATATCAATTCGATTGTATGATCGATGTGCTGATTATTCCTATATATTTTAAATTGCATAAATATTTTTTCCCTAAGATTTCCTTTTATAAAAGCTTATTTTCTCGGTTTTGGCCTCTACACACATGATTTCCCCATTAGTACAAAAATGGTAATATTGTCAAATCATACCATAGGACATACCAATCAATATGGGAATCATATTGATGTGTGGTTGATTCTAATAGATCCCAAATGATTTAAATATTTTTCTCCTATATTTTCATGTATATCATAATTTTTTTGGTCATTTTTTCCCTAACAAGTGACGTCATTTTAATAGAACTAAACAATGTTACACAATGTTTTCCATTATACCGAGGGACATGAGCATCTAATGGATGCATAGTTGATACCTGCTGGTCAAAAATGACATAGTGATCGTTCTATCATAATTTCATGTCAATACATGTGTGTTTTCTTGGTATTCCACCTTTAACATGATTTGTTACTTAATTCCAAATCCAAGGGACAAACACCACTTTCAATCATAGTGATCAATTTGAGTATCTGATCGACATGTCGATGATTCCTATAGATTTTAAATTAAATAAAGATCATTTTCCTAATATTCATGTCAATTTGATCTATTTTGGTCCTTTTTACCCCTACATACATGATTTGTATAAAAATCATGGATACCTATTTCATAATCCATAATATCTATGATCTATATTAGGAGAGAGAAAGACAATAGTGGTTTGAGATCTCCAAGTTTCTCTTCATGATAAAGCTTCAAGAAAGTGTTCCAACTGGGCCTCATGTAATCAAACTTATTTCCTAGATTGAGAGTAATATATGTTATAGTGTTTAGACTACCTAAAGAACTACGTATTGATCTAATTATTTCATCACTCCCTAGGATATTCTTGAGTTTTATTATCAATTTCAATATAAACAACATACATAAGTCTCTCCAAGATATTCTCACTATAATTCACCAATTTGACAGTAATATGAAGAATGGGAATAATTATATATTAATGGTTAATAAAATGAAATTCTAGGTGAAGATATCCAAGGATAATTCTAAGTCTAAAGCATCTTCACAATGCCCTTAAATGAAGAGGTGGATCAAGGGGAATGAAAATGAACAAGACACTATCTAATTTTCATGTGTAAAGAAAAGGAAAATGGTAGAAAAACTACACCCAAACTAAGAAGAAAGTGGAAGAATCAAGTGTATTCATTATCGAGTGTAATAAATCTATTAAAAAATATTTTTTATTATATAAAACATCTAGTTATCACATATGTATTCAAATATAGGAACCAAGTCTATTATATAAGACTGTATAGGGTGTGGTAGGTATATGAGTAGCCAACGGAGCTAGACAAGATATAGCGATTATTGGGGACTACCACATCATGTTACCAAATGGAATGATCTTGGTTATAAATAATTTTTATTATGTTACTTTTGTTAAAAAAAACATTATTCCTATGTCCATAAATGATACAAATGGATTTATATTCAAATTTGTAAATAAATGTTTCTTCATTTAAAAATAAATAATTTTGTTACAGTAAGACATATTTAAATAATATATTTTATGTGTTGGATTACACAAAACAAATAATGGAAATTGATAAAAATATATATATAATTAACATGATTCATACCACACCCAATGATGTCGTCACTAGATATGTAATGTAAATGAAAATAATGTGACCAATTTACACCAAGAAATATATTTGGATTTATTTGAACTAAAACCAGTTTGTTTATGTCATGAATGTTTACAAGGAAAAATGACCAAATCCCCAATTAGTGGAAAATGTGAAAGTTACATTGAGATTTTTAGTTTCTTCATACTGATGTGTGTGGAATATTTATAGTTGAATCTATGGGTGGGTACTCATACATCATAACTTTTACTGATGACTTTAGAAGATATATATATGTCTACTTAATGAGGTATAAGTCAGATACTTCTAACAGATTCATGTAATATAAGAAAGATACTGGAAACCAATTTAGAAAAATAATTAAGAAAATACACTTAGACCATGGTATATAATATCTTAATCAATAATTCATTGATTATTTATTTGATTTTAGGATTTTATCCCAACTCACTCCTCAATGTAATTGTGTAAGAGAAAGGAGGAGTCACACGGTGTTAGAAATGGTGAGATCTATGTTGAGTCGTTGGAGTTTTCCATTATCCTTTTTAGGATATGCATTACAAACAAAGACATGTATACTAAAATGACTGCCAACTTAAGAAGAAATCGGTACTCTATATCGTCTTTGTTATAGAAATAAACCCATGTTGTCACATGTACAATTGTGGTGTTTTGAAGCGTGTGTTAAGGCTATTTCTAGCAACCATACTGCACCTTGAGGCACCAAGTTTATCTTTATTGGGTATCCTAAGGAAGATAAAGGATATTACCAACATGATCCCTCATATATAAAAGTTTTGGTTAACAGAATTCCCACCCTAGGGATAATGTCTCTAAAGGATATTGCATGAGAGAGATAGACTTCAATAAAGATGAGGCTCAAGATACACAAGATATGGCACCTGAATAGATTAAAAAAAATTCCCATGGAAGAGGATATTATGGAGACACAAGTACTGCAAAGGAGTATGAGTGTGTTTAGAGAATAAGAATAATATTGTTTCAAGTCTCTACAGATGGATACTCATTATTAGCTGAAAATAGTGATCATGTAACATACAAGGAAGCAGTAAGTGGTACTAAAGATACCAAATTGAAAGAATTTGTGATTTTTGAAATGGATTCCACTTACTATAACAAAGTATGGGTTTTGTAATATCCCTCAATGGATGTAAATTCTATTGGTTGTAAATGGTTATTCAATATAAAAATGGACATGGATGGACAATTCAGTACCTTTAAGACATGACTGGTTACAAAAGGGTTTAAATAATATCAAGGCATAGACTATGAAAAAACCTTTTCACCGATTTCTATTATAAAAAAATTGAATTATACTTTCCATAGAAACCTACCATGAATATAATATTTCGAATATGGATGTCAAAACTAATTTCCCTAACAGTAACCTTCAGGAAGATCTCACTATGACAGAACTAGAAGGGTTTGTGAATCTAAAGTATGGAAACAAAGTAAAAGCATCATGGTCATGGAAAATTTTATTTGATTAAGCCATAATGGAATTTTGTTTCATAATGAATTAATGTGACCCATTTTTTATATAAGTGATTTATATGGAGTGTGGTAATTCTCAAGATAGTTCATATCATTGACATGAAACTCATTAGAAACAAAATTCTTGTCTTACAATTTCTTAAAAAATGGTTTAATATAAGATTCTTCTTGAAGGACATAGGTGGAGAAACATATATTCATGGGATGAAGACCTATTATGATAGATACAAGAGGTTTCTTAGACAATGAAAAGGTATATATTTTAACAATATTATATAGATATTTAGTATGGAACAATACAATAGGGGATTGTTACTAGTGACATATGGAATTCATCTTTCCCTGAAAATATGTCCTCAGACATAAGTGGAATGACAGAGTATGGCATGGAGTTCATATGAGTCAGTTATTGGGTCAATCATATATGTTATGCTATGTACATGGATAGATGTCTCCAACACCATAATCATTGTTCAAAGATATCAAACTAACCTAGGGGACCACACATGGATGGTAGTGAATACAATCCTTAAGTACCTAATGCATACTACGGATATGTTCCTGGTATATTAAGGAGATGATAAACTATTCATCATGGGATATACATATTTGTTTTTAAAAATATATTAATATGATTAGAAATAATAATTGGTATATATCCTCAGTCTCAATGAAGGTGTTGTGAGCTGGAAGAGCTCCAAGTAAGTATTGGTCACCAATTCTACAATAGTTTTGTAGTATATTATAGCATATTAGGTTGTAAAAGAATTAATTCAGATTCAAAAATTTATCCAAGATCTTGATGTGGTGCCTAGTAGTAAGGAACCTGTCACACTCTATTGTGATAATATTATAGAATTGGATCTTGTAAAGAAGCCAAGGTCTCATCAATGGATGAAAAACATTCTTCAAAAATATCATCAAATGAGATATTTTTCTTAGATAAATGAAATCACTATTAGGAGAGTTTCAATATAAGAAAATATGGGAAAAAAATTGACCAAATCCTTATCTCAATGGAAACATGGTCATCCTATTATTTCTAGCAAATTGAATGTCATTAGCAGTTGGATCTAGTCCAAGTGGGTGTCTATTATAGATGGAATCCT
The DNA here is from genome assembly GCA_963277665.1 of Viscum album. Taxonomy (NCBI): domain Eukaryota; kingdom Viridiplantae; phylum Streptophyta; class Magnoliopsida; order Santalales; family Viscaceae; genus Viscum; species Viscum album. Next base: position 1,008,357,759 of record OY728134.1, read on the forward strand.
AGAACCAACTCTTTATAGTATATATTGAAATTATATTTAAAGAAGTGAATATTTATTAAAATATATTATTATATGTCATTAATAATTCTTCTTGACTATAATGTAATAATGTCCTAGTGTATCTAATGAATTAAAAGGGTATAATAGTTCCCCCCTATGATGTGAACCATGAAATTCCATGATGATATTATTAAAACTTGTTCTATGGTCAAATAACATTCTATGATGGGGAACATAGTATGTTGACTGTAAATTTTTAGTACTCATAAGAATATGGGGCCCCGTATCTTGAAGTTCCAAATTGTTAATCTCTAAGACGGGAGATTCTGAGAACAGACCCACCTATAGGAATTCAACGTTTTTATGTGTCATTAGATATTTTGTTCAAAAAGAACATGTAATGGTCCCTAGAATTTAAGAATATTATTAATTCATTTCACAACTCACACAATTTGATATATTATTACAAACTGGGATGACATATGATAGCGATGAAGTTAGGTATGTTAGGTGCATCATAAAAGATATGTTATTAATGAATAAGTCAATGAAGAATTTTCCCATCCATATCTACAAAATTTGATACTCATCCCTTTGATTTGAAATGAATTATCGAAATAAATTCCATATCAATTTTTTTTAGACATGTTTATTCTAGATAATCAAAGAAAGATATGCCATGCATTAAGGTATATGACACATGTATACAACCTACTTGATGATATATATTAAAAAATGCATCATATTACATAGTGTGTGTTTGTATGTGGTTTTGTCATTTTGGCATATCTTCTTCTTATATGGGTTCCATAACTCGTTGATAGATAGTAATCATGGACATTAGGAAATCCTACCTAATGGCATAGGGTAAGAGACTTAGAGGGTTAAAAGTAAAGTTTTTCCATTGATTTCAGCTAAATATTATTTATATTTAGAAATTTTAATAAATATTATTCTATAGACCGAGATTTAATATTTATTCATGATTTATTATATGATGTAAAATATTAAATAACTATTTATTTTCAAGGTAATTTTTTAATTATACAAATAGACAATATATTTTTTCTCTTGGTATTCACGACATAATAAAAAATATTTATTTATTAAATAAATAATTTATTTAGTTATGTGAATATTAAATAAATATATATTCATCAGTTTATGAATATAATATTTATTTATATATTGAATAAATATTTAATAATAATATTTATTTTTGTATTCAATAAATGATGAGGAGAATGAGTGAATGAATTTAGTTCTGTTCATAAATATTAATTTGCAAGTCCATAGAATAATATTTCTCGTTGTTCCAATTAGTTCACCCCATTAAATAAAATATTATTATTATTTTATTACATGGCATGGGTTTTATCAAGGTCTAATATTTTATTAATGGGACCTTGTAACATTAAATAAATACAAATCCATAACCTTAGGTTTTTATATATACTACTATCACATTGTAGAGGATGTTAATCATTATTCACAACAGATTCTAGTCAAGATCCTCCTCCTCTCATCCTCTCAGGAATGATAGGAACAAGTGAGATTCCTTCAAGATTGAAGGAAAATGGAGTGATGATAGGTGAATAATTCAAGAAGATAAATTTGTTATGCTAGAACACAAAAATTCATTAGTGCCATTTAGAGTTTGAAGGATCGCATGTGTATCACTTCTAGAGAGGCTCTATTTTGGGTCATCATAATGTAGTGATGCTATACTGATCAGGTTAGACTGATCAATATCCTAAATGAAAATAGATCTCAATATTTAGGAAATCTTTCTTATTATTCATAAATTAGTTATAAAAAGGATGTGAAAATATCCTCTCTTGGTTTTGGAATTTTATTTTTCAATATTCTTTGAAAAAAATTTCATTTTTCATGATGTTTATGTCTTTTACCTTGTGCATGGTCCATCAAATTTGAAAAACAAATTATCATCCTTTGAAAAATTAGGTTCTTTTTCTAGATACTTAACCATCATAAATAAAATGGAACTTTAGGATCTCATTATATCTCTCATGATATAATAGATGATTATGAAAAATACAATATGAAAAGGAGGAAAATGAGGTTATAGAAACTAAAATGACAATTGCATTCAAGTAAATCAACAAAGTCACCTCTATAGGTGACAGGGACTTTTCTCATAAATCCAAGAATATGAAAAAGTAAATGAAAATAAAATATCTTTTCACAACTTCAAAAAGGAAAATCATGAAATATATGTTGCTTCAATTGGATTCCAAAAGATGGGTCACATCAAGTCAGACTATCCCTTGAATAATAAAATGTCCAAATATAAAAATAAAAGTAAGAAGGTACTAAAATATTCAAAATAGAGTGATAACAATGATTCTATTACATCCTCAGAATCAAGAAACAAAAGTTTTGGGTTCCTCATAGCTAATTTTTAGGTTTGTAATGAATAATTTTTTTATATTCTACTTCATTATTATAGAGACCCATACTTGACATACATGGAATTTACATTACTTTTTCATAATACTTAATACATAACAAAACCCAACACTCAAGGACCGTAATAGTTTAGTGTCTTTGGAAACTCGGAACATAATCTTCTAATCATGGTGAATGATCTTCAACATCTCCCATAAAGATATTCCCCTTTAGTTTTCTTACCTAAAACCTTTATTTATATCCTGGGGAAAAGAAAACATATAAAGGGTGAGCTCAAATGCTCAGTAAGGGTAAGCATGGAGAAAATAAAACAAACCATATACATTTGAACTTAAAAAAACATGAACATAAAGTTTAAACATCAAAATCTTGAGCAATGACATAAAACATGGCAGTACATAAGGCATAGATCATAATGGAACATCAATCATAATAAAATAGCATGGGAATAAATCATGTAATTGTGGAAAACCATTAAGCACGTACTATTATTTGCATAGTATCCAAGGCATTGCTGCCAAGACTATCTTAGTGGACAAAGTCCCTTTCTGAATTGAGTTCAGTTCTCATTCCAGTCTTGTATCACTGAACCGGATTAACTTACCATTCTAGCAATTTCTATCTGATCAGATATAAATATTTACCCAATGCATTGGAGGGAGATATAGGTCCCACCCATCTCATAATGAAATCATTCTTACTTGTGCCACAACATAAACATAAATCATTCATCATAACCCAAAGAATAAAATGGGTTTCATAAACATCATCCCATCATAACATAATCCATATAAAACAAATGGATATCATTTCATCATAATAAAATTGAAACCATGTAAATCATAGAGAAATTATACTTTAAACATAATCATACTAAATAATTTCATCTTAGATGGAAAATAGTTTTGACAAAACACTTGAAATGAATTCTTGAGGAAAACATCCTTTTTTCTTCAAAAACATTTTCTTTCCAAAAAATGCCATGAAATTTTAAAATAAAAGGATTTTGTTGAAAATAATTATGAAATATTGTAGAGTAATATTCATGAAAATAAGGCAGTATGAAACTGTAAAAATCCATTCATGCCGTATAAGTTAAAAAAACATTATTCTCGTACTTTTGCTGGAAAAGTCAAAAAAGTGCCTCGTGCCATAACAAAAGAAAGATTCCTTACATACCATGTAGTAAAAGTCCAAAATGGGTAAAAAGGAATTTAAACATACATGAAACCATTTTTATAAAACAGGTACATGGATGATAAATATAACCGCGGTAAATACTTACGAATAAACAATCTCGGATAAGAATGAGATTGGAATAATTATCTCTTACCTTAGGTCCGATATGCTTCGTAGGAATCCGAACCTCCTGTATAATGATTTAAATAATGTCATTGACTTATTAAAGAATCATATTCATTTTTATGATATCATATATGGTTCACTTATGATTTTATATTACCCGTTCTTTTGTAAATTCCATGTTAAAGCAGCGTTTTGGGTAAAATCGTTTTATTTATCATACATGTTTGGAGTTGTTGTTCTTGATATTATTATTACTTATATAATGATTTAATTACTTCCAGAATGTAAATAATGATTTATATATCATATATATTCAGTATATATATATAATTATATATATATATAATAGATAGATAAATGAAATGAAATACACCGTTCATGGAGACGGTAGGCCGTACGTACGCATGAACGTTATTTTCCTTTCCTTATTTACTTGAATGGAAGTAAGTAGATGATATATATATATAAATAAATCCAGTAGCTTTATAATTTCATATATTTAATTATTATTCATTATATATACTTTATAATCATTCTTGAGTGGTTAACATGGAGAATGAATCTCATCGCGTCGTGGAGACGGTAATCTGTACGTATGCACGAGCGATGATATCGTTCCCATAATTATTGAATTGAATTGGAGTGGATGATATAATATCTCAGAATAAGTATGATGTTATATTAACTATATATATTTATTATTTACACCATTATACCGATCCAAGTAAGGTGGTGGTGAAAAAAAAGATTACACCACGGCGTGGAGACGGTATTCCGTACGTACGAACACGCGGTGATTTCGTTTTCCGTAGGATGGATAGAAGGTGAAATAGGGTTGTTTCATATTTATAATAACATATCATTATATTATTGATACTTATGTTATTAATTTATAATGAAACAACTAAATAATAAGAAGTTGAAGAAGAAAGAAACTTGAAAGAGTCGGTAGAGCAGATTACCTCTTCCTCGACGCACCTCCTTTAAAATTCTTCTTAGGGCACTAGAGTTAGTCTTTTGAGAAGACCAGAACCTCTATGATATAACACGAGAGTTTGAGAAGAGTAATTTTTAGGTTTTTTATAAGCTTCAAGGCTCAAAATGTTGTGAAGAGAATAGGGAAGGGGTTCCCTTTTTATAAGGGAGGAGAGGGGCACCATTGGTAACAAAAGAAATATTAATTTATAATAAATTCAACCTCACTTAAAAAACCTCAAAAAATGACTCAAATACTAATATTAGATGCGATAATGTTTTAATATCAACCAATAAAATTTAGACATGTTGGGAATTTATTTTAAACATTATCAACTTGATTTATCCTTATTTAATCTATTTAATTTTATTTGTGGTAATAAGATTCTAATTTTTAAATTGTTTTAAATAATTACTTATGTGTTTTTAATTATCCATAATTGGTTAAGTTATGAAATTTTAGACCATATAAATTTTAATTTATAATTTTTAAATATTTTTGTGATTTTTCAACAATTTTATAATATGTTATGTTTATAAAATAACAAAAGTGTCAATTTTAAAATTATTCATTTATTTTAATATAAATAAAATCCACACAGAGGATATATTCTAATCAAAATATTTAATAGATTCCTAAAATGTCACATATTTCTATAAAATTCTTTTATCACATTAAATATTTCATATAATATTTATTTTAATATTTTTTAAACCATTTATTAGGTATATCTCTTAATAAAATAATTACTGCAACATTTTTGTATAATTATTTAATATACTTATTTGTAGCATAAAAATTAAAAATAAAATCCTATGATGAATATAAATCTCATTGATTTAATAATAATACTTTTACTCAAATTTATCATCTTAAAATCTCAACATGTAAATTATTATATTTATTAAATTATGAAGGTGACAACTTTGGAATCATTTAAAATAAAATAATATAAGTGTCATAATATTCTTTATAAGGATAAAAATGGTCACCAATTCTGAAATTGGATGATTAGGGTTTATATATACACTACCAATAAGTCTTGGTCAGGTTTTTGGGCCTTTTGATGTGTATTATTATTTAAATAAAAACTATATTAATGATTTTTCACAAAATAAATAATTTCTGCATCACTATTGTGTCACCATTAATGACAATTATTTAATCCCAAAAAATTATAAATAAATTCACATGATGTAGATAATTTTGTTAGATTTATGGAGACTATTATTTTTTGAAGTTTCATGAAGTTTATCACTAAATTAAAATTATTATACTTATAAGATTTAAGAGAGTGACATGTTGTCACTTTCTTTGGTTTTAATAATAATTAAATTATTTTAATGGTCAAAAGTCCATAAAATGAATTTATTCCGACCCTTAGGTGATAAGGCTCTACTTTTAGTTATCCAATATAATTTTGTATGGTGTTAGGATAATTTTATAATCTTATTTTTACCCTTAATTACCTGATTTACATTTAACTACAGTAAATAAAAATTACCGTAGTTACTATTTTCATAATATCAAAAAAAATAAAAGTAACTTATTAACATAATTTGGAACCAATGAATTAAAATATGGAATCCATTTTTCAAAATTCAAAACACAGAAGTTTTAGTAATTAATTTAAAATTAATCCCGTTGTTAAGAAAATGGGTTTTAAAAGTTAAAACATTGCCAAAGATTGAAATGTTTTTACCTATGAATTCATTATAAAATTAATGATAATGACATAAGTTATATTAAATGGTAAAAATATATTCTATTTATACTTTAAAACCATTCAATATTATTATTTAACCATATAAATTATTATGATGAAAAATGTTGTTTTTAATTAAAATATAGTGTGTGTTTACTATTCATTAAAATATGAAAGTTATCAAAATAATATGAGAAATTTATCCAAAGTAAATTTTTATATCCTGATTCCAAAGAAGAATTTTATTTTGTCAAATTTAACTTCTAAACATGTCAAAAACTATATTTAAAGTGGTTTTTCCATCAAAAGGTGGCAAACTGCATTTTTCGAAAAATACTTATTTTACCCAAAAAAATTATTTTGTTCTCATACAATGTTCTAGAAAATGTGTAAGATGAATAATAATGTTATAAAATTCAAAATTTAGTCAATACTATTCATAACGGCTAGTTCATAATAATATTATAACCATGTATTGTTGTTTAGTAAAACCTGGTTCTGCATACTACACACGTTATCGAGGAAGGTCGTGATTGCATGTAATGCAAGCCAATAATAGTTTTGTGTATACTTAAAGCTAATATAGTGTTGCGTATAGTAGAAGCTAATCTTTGTGTAGCGTACAACACAAGAAATAAAAGAAATTAAAAAAATAAGTTTTCTCATAAAATCTCGGTGTGTTACATTCTACCCCCCTTAAAATGGATTTCGCCCTCGAAATTCGTTGGGGTTATAAATGGTTTACTACATGAAAGTTTATTTAATAGAAACCCACATCGTAAAAAGGAATACTAAAACTTAATTTTAAAAAGTGGAGTATAAAACATAATGGTTACCCAAATTAACTCATCACTGGGTTTCCACATAGGAGAACATAGGTGAAAATATGGATATGGAAGAGAAATCTATCCATCAAGGTCTGATAGAGAGTGGTAGAGAACATGGATATTAAAAATCCAACAATCACAAAGCCATAAATTTGTGATGATCTAAGGTATCATCTGATTCGTCGTATATGAGGACACTAGGACAACATTTTTAGTTTTCAAGATAATTTCCCTAAAGATGAAGAATTTGAATTAGAAGAAATGCTTACTTGATTTTGATAAAATCTCACTGTTTTTCATGCCTTGAACAATTTCCACTTAATCTCTTAAATAAATGAAGTTGAATTTTTCATTCTTGAAGTGTTATCAGATCATGTGATAGAATGATGGGTCATTCCATCTATCTCAAACAAAAGGGTAGAAAAAGTTATCCAATATACAAAAGTCCATCTATGGTGAGGTTAATCATATATGATTCCAAAAATGGACTTATACTTCATATATCATACCACTTAATAAAATAAAACTAGTTTCTACTAACCAGGGACTTCCTATAGGCCAGTGGTAGGTGATAATGGCATGTCGCACTTCGGTTTTGGGTTCGATTCCCACATCCTTGTCCGGCGCAATGGGTTGTCGCTCGTTCTGCAGGTTGTCCCTTTTCTTAAACTATGCTATTATAACATTCTATCAATAATATCGAAAAAAAATTCTAGCCTTAAACAATACTAACTTATGTTCAACATAATCCATTCCAATCTTTAGGCTTATCCAAAATACTTCTTTCTAAACTCATAGTATAAAGAGAACAATTACTAAAAAGTTCATATAACAAGCACGTGAATACCATCATTTATCCCTCGTATATCACAAGATATATCTTTTTTATCGCATTCCGAACATGTGAATACCTTAATCTTGCATTCTCTTGAAAATGAATACCCATTGAACCTTAGTGGAAACATAAATGCTGTCAAAAGTTAACTCTTTCCATATACCAAAATCCAAAAATTCTATATACTCAAACCATGATATAACTTTGTCCTTATATTAATCATGAGATCATTAATAATATCCAACATATTATTTTCTCCTTATCCCTTCATTATGTGCATATCATCTGCTTTCCAAAAATATCTGAATAACCTTTTATGGTTACCGGTACCATTCAATGTATACTTTCAAATACTCAAGGAAAAACAACAGTGTAACAATACTTAGATGTCTCTTTATTCCATAGTACCATTAAATTACCTATACAACATTACTCTTGATAAACATAAAATCATTCCACTACCTTCTTAAACCATTGACTGAGCTTCAAAAATTCTTTCATCTCATATATCATTTGTAGTCTCTTCATCATCATCAACATAAATACTACCCATACGACCAGGCGGATTATCATCATGAGACTGTCCCTTAGGGAATTAGTTTTCATAATGCTCGTACATTCCACATTTAAAACATTTAACCATTTTTTATGTCTTAGAAATACCATTATCCTTGTCCATGGTGTTAACTGAACCTTTTCCTTTTCAATTACTGGCTTTGTGTCCTTCTTTTCCACAACCAAAGCATCTTCCAGTTCCTTTGAAACATTCTCCTTGATTCCTCTTCCCACGTGATTTACATGAGGGAAATTGAACTTTATTTCTTCTATGATCATCATGAAACTCCATCTTTCTCTTATTAGCTGAGTCGGGAAACTTACCAAAGTTGAGATTATTGATCATATTATAATATTGCTTATTAGGAAGAATAATGATATGTGGACTTCCAGATCCAATTTCATTTGGTTTCTCATGAAGAATATCATTCCATTGTCTATTATATCATCCATTATCATGAATCATCCTGTTTCCAGCCATTTTCTAAAACCCAAGAAGAATAGTGTCAGAGGAAAAAAAAACATAATCAAGGGGGAGTACCTTCAATATCTAACATCTTAGGTTAAATTATAAGATCGTTACTGTAATTCTAGGAGTATAACCTATACTTATACGTAACCTTAGGGACATCCCTAGACATACCTTAGAAATATCTCTAGGTATCTCACCAAAATTTTTCGGATCCTAGTTTCCAAAGGTAAACTAAACCTTTCCTCTGATACCAACTGTAGAGACCCATACTTGACATACATGGACATTACATTACTTTTGTGTAATACTTAATATATAACAAAAACCAACACTCAAGTACCGTAATAGTTTAGTGTATTTGGAAACTTGGAACATAATCTTCTAATCATGGTGAAAGATCTTTAACATCTCCCATAAAGATCTTACCCTATTGTTTTCTTACCTAAAACCTTTATTTATATCCTGGGGAAAAGAAAACATATAAAGGGTGAGCTCAAATTCTCATTAAGGGTAATCATGGAGAAAATAAAACAAACCATATACATTTCATCTTAAAAAACATGAACATAAAGTTTAAACATCAAAATCTTGAGCAATAACATAAAACATGGTAGTACGTAAGGCATAGATCATAATGGAACATAAATCATCATAAAATAGCATGGGAATAAATCATGTAATTGTGGAAAACCATTAAGCACATACTATGATTTCCATAGTAGCCAAGGAATTACTGCCAAGACCATCTTAGTGGACAAAGTCCCTTTCTAAATCGAGTTCACTCCTCGTTCCAGTCTTATATCACTGAACCGGATTAACATACCATTCCAACCATGTCTATATCATGAGATATAAATCTTTACCCAATTCATTGGATGGAGATATAGGTCCCACCCATTTCATAATGAAATCATTCTTACTTGTGCCACAACATAAACATAAATAATTCATCATAACCCAAAGAATAAAATGGGTTTCATAAACATCATCCCATCATAACATAATCCATATAAAACAAATGGATAATCATTTTGTCATAATAAAATTTAAACCATGTAAATCATAGAGACATTATACTCGAAACATAATCATACTAAATAATGTCATCTTACATGGAAAATAGTTTTGACAAAACACTTGAAATGAATTCTTGGGGAAAATATCCTTTCTTCTTCAAAAACATTTTCCTTTCAAAAAATGCCATGAAATTTTAAAAGAAAAGGATTTTGTTGAAAATACTTATGAAATATTGTAGAGTAAGCTTCATGAAAATAAGGCATTATGAAACTGTAAATATTTGTTCTTGTCGTATAAGTTAAAAACCATTCTTCTCATACTTTTGAGAGAAAAGTCAAAAAAGTACCTCATAACATAACAAAAGAAAGATTCCTTACATACCATGTAGTAAAAGTAAAAAATGGGGAAAATTACTTTAAACATACATGAAACCATTTTTATAAAATAGGGACATGGATGATAAATATAACCCCAATAAATACTTACGAATAAACAATCTCAGATAAGAATGAGATTGGAATAATTATCCCTTACCTTAGGTCCGATATGCTTCGTACGTATCTGAACCTCCTGTATAATGATTTAAATAATGTCATTGACTTATTAAAGAATCATATTAATTGTTATGATATCATATATGGTTCACTTATGACTTTATATTACCCGTTCTTTTGTAAATTCCATGTTAAAGCAGCATTTTGGGTAAAATCGTTTTATTTATCATACGTGTTTGGACTTGTTGTTCTTGATATTATTATTACTTATATCATGATTTAATTACTTCCAAAATGTAAATAATGATTTATATATCATATATATTCAGTATATAAATATATAATTACATATATATATATAATAGATAGATAAATGAAATGAAATACACCGTTCATGGAGACGGTAGGCCGTACGTACGCATGAACGTTGTTTTCCTTTCCTTATTTACTTGAATGGAAGTAAGTAGATGATATATATATATATATATATATATATAAATCCAGTAGATTTTTCATATAATATATTTCATTATTATTCACTATATATACTTTATAATCATTCTTGAGTGGTTAACATGGAGAATGAATCTCATCGCAACATGGAGATGGTAATCCGTATGTACGCACGAGCGATGATATCGTTCGCATAATTATTGAATTGAATTGGAGTGGATGATATAATATATCAGAATCATTATGATGTTATATTAACCATATATAGTTATTCTTTACACCATTATACCCATCCAAGTAAGGTGGTTGTGGAAAAACAGATTACACCACGGCGTGGAGACGTAATTCTGTACGTACGCACGCGTGGTGATTTCATTTTCCGTAGGATGGATAGAAGGTGAGATAGGGTTGTTTCATATTTATAATAACATATAAGTATATTATTGATACTTATGTTAATACTTTATAATGAAACAACTAAAGAATAAGAAGTTGAAGAAGAAAGAAACTTGAAAGAGTCGGTAGAAGAGATTACCTCTTCCTCGACGCACCTCCTTTAAACTTCTTCTTAGGGCACTAGAGTTGGTCTTTTGAGAATACCAGAACCTCTATGATATAACTAGAGAGGTTGAAAAGAGTAATTTTCAGGGTTTGTCTGAGATTTAATTCTCAAAAGGGTGTGAAGAGAAGAGGGAAGGGGTTCCTTTTTTATAAGGGAGGAGAGGGGCACCTTTGGTAACATAAGAAATATTAATTTATAATAAATTCAACCTCACTTAAAAAACCTCCAAAAAACTAAAATAAAAATATTAGATTAGATAGGGTTGTAATATCATCAAAAAATAAAATTTAGACATGTTGGGAATTTATTTTAAACATTATCAACTTGATTTATCCTTCTTTAATCTATTTAATTTTATTTGTGGTAATAAGATTCTAATATTTAAATTCTTTTAAATAATTAATTATGTTTTTTGAATTGTCTATAATTGGATAAGTTATGAAATTTTAGACCATATAAATTTCATTCTATAATTTTTAAATATTTTGGATATTTGTAAACAATTTTATAATATGTTATTTTTATAAAATAACAATAGCGTCAATTTTGACAATATTCATTTATTTTAATTTAAATAAAATCCACACAGATGATATATTCTAACCAAAATATTTAATAGATTCCTTAAATTTCAAATATGTCTAGAAAAGTCATGGAGCACATTAAATAGTTCATATAATATTTATTTTAATATTTTTAAAACCATTTGTTAGGTATATCTCTTAATAAAATAATTACTACAACATTTTTGTATAATTATTTAATATACTTATTTGTTGCATAAAAATTAAAACTAAAATCCTCTGATGAAGATAAATATCATATATTTTATAATAATACCTTTACTCGAAATTATCATCTTAAAATCACAACATATAAATTATTATATTTATTAAATTATGAAGGTGACAACTTTGGAATCATTTAAAATAAAATAATATAAGTTTCATAATCTTCTTTATAAGGATCAAAATGGTCACCAATTCTGCCATTGTATGATTAGGGTTTATATATACACTACCAATAAGTCTTGGTCAGGTTTTTGGGCCTTTTATGTGTATTATTATTTCAATAAAAACTATATTATTGATTTTTCACTAAATAAATAATTTCTGCATCACTATTGTGTCACCATTAATGACAATTATTTAATCCCTAAAAATTCTAAATAAATTCACATGATGTATATACTTTTATTAGATTTATTTATACTATTCATTTCAGAAGTTTCCTAAAGTTTATCACTAAATTAAAATTTTTATACTTATAAGATTTAAGAGAGTGACATGTCGTCACTTTCTTTGGTTTTAATAATAATTAAATTATTTTAATGGTCAAAAGTCCATAAAATGAATTTATTCTGACCCTTAGGTGATAAGTGTATACTTTTAGTCATCTAATAGAATTTTGGCAGGTGTTAGGGTAATTTTATAATCTTATTTTTACCCTTAATTACCCGATTTACCTTTAACTGCAGTAAATAAAAATTACCGTAGTTACTATTCATAATATCATAAAAAATAAAAGTAACCTATTAACATAATTTGTACCCACTGAATCCAAATATGGAATCCATTTTTCAAAATTAAAAACATAGAAGTTGCAGTAATTAATTTAAAATTAATCCCATTATTAAGAAAATGGGTTTTAAAAGGTAAAACATTGTCAAAGATTGAAATGTTTTTACCTATGAATTCATAGTAAAATTAATTATAATGACATACGTTATATTAAATGGTAAAAATATATTCTATTTATACTTTAAAACCATTAAATATTATTATTTAACCATATAAATTATTATGATGAAAAAAAATTAATTAAAATATAGTGTGTTTTTACTATTCATTAAAATATAAAAGTTATCAGAATAATATGAAAAATTTATCCAAAGTAAATTTTTATTTATTTATTCCAAAGAATAATTTTATTTTGTCAAATTGAACTTATAAACATGTCAAAAACTATATTTAAATTGGGTGCACCATCAAAAGGTGGCAAACTGCATTTTTTGAAAAATACATATTTTAACCAAAAAAATTATTTTGTTCTCATACCATGTTCTAGAAAATGTTTAAGATGAATAATAATGTTATAAAATTCAAAATTTAGTTAATACTATTCATAACGGCTAGTTCATAATAATATTATAACCATATATCGTTGTTTAGTAAAACCCGGTATTGCGTACAACACACGTTATCGAGGAAGGCCGCGATTGAGTGTAATGCAAGCCAAGAATAGTGTTGTGTATACTTCAAGATAATACAGTGTTGCGTATAGTACAAGCTAATCTTTGTGTAGCATAAAACACAATACATCAATGAAATTAAAAAATATAATTTTTCTCATAAAATCTCGGGTTGTTACAATTATCTTCGACTTATTCGTACTCTTATTTAATTTATTAATATCTCATTTATGATAGATATAAACATCAAAAAAAATTTGTGAACTTAATTAAAAATTTAAGCATATTAAAAATAAATTCAGTCCAACTATTTTTGAAATTTATCAACTTTTGAAAGAAAATGATTATTTGGTTTTAAAAATTAAAGAATAACCAAACATTGAGATTATAGAATCTGAAATTAAATTTATTAAAAACACACTTAATCAATTCCCATATGTTGAAAAATATTTTAATATGATTTTGGGGTCTCAACTTGTATTTAAAATTAACTCTAGATTTTGGATTTTAAAATAATCTTTTTTTTTCAAAATTCTAAAATGACTACTTCTGTAAAGGGAACATCCCAAATAAATTGTAATTATTGCTCAAACATTTTGCATATTATCTATGAATACAATTTTCCAAGATTATAGATATGGTATAACAAAAATTATTCATATCTCATCTCGTATTTATAATGGATAATATTTTTCTAAACAAGTTTGGATTTTGATGTCTTTATTAGATAACTTAAGTGGACCCAATATATGGGTACAAAAAACATTAGTCAATTAATTTTTATTAATAAATGTCACATGAAAAAAAAACCTAAGAAGATACCTAGTATATAGATAATGGTTTATTTAGGCATATTTGTGGTGGTATTTCTGAATTAAATCACCTTGAAAAAATTAGTGGAAGACATGTCATGTTTGGAGATGATTAAAAGAGTAAAATTACTAGTATTTGTATGCTTGGTTTCTCCAACTCTAATTTAATTAAAAAAAATATTTCTTCACATATTAAAGTATAATTAAAAATTATTATTCAATTATGTGATAATAGTGTTATAACTACTTTTGGAAATGATTTTTATAGTTTTTTAAATCAAATTAAAACCAAGATTTAAAAGATGAAGAAAAAATGGAAAATGAGACCACATCTTATCCATATTCCTACAAATTGTCTATATTCATCCCATGTCAATAGGTATGCATTACAAGATTTCGTGTATACCAATCAAAATGAAAAATCAATAATGGAATGGTATATGAACATCCACCTTGAGGTATCTAGATGATTTTTTGATAGTTTTTGAAATTAATACACATAAGCATTGTAATATGTCCTTTATAAACCATTGTGAGGGTGTGTCCATGAAATACTATGGGAGGATCCTATGAGGTGTACGAGGTGAAATTTACTATAATTTCATTCCTTTTATTCCATACCCCAACCATTTAGTACCCTATATTCATGGGAAAACCGATTTTCAAGGTTTTTTGGTTCACCCACTTGGTTTGGAAAACTATGAAGAAGTTGGGTGAATGTATCTATCCAATATTTCACAGTTTCTAAGCCACCCCTTGCATGGTTTGTAAACTATGACCCATCCTAACCCATTGCAAATGGTCATGGTATACGGGTAGCACTAACCATGATCTAACCATGATCCATACATTATAAGTTCTATTTTCAACATTTTTTAAGTCAAAAACCCTCGAGATGCTCCTTAAGAATTTCCTACAATAAAGAAACATTCCACGACTCTTTGAAGGGGTTTCTAACCAAAATTTAACAAATACATATATATTAAAATTGTGGAAATATTACATGAAACTTATGAAAATTGAATTTAATAAAATGGAATCCATATATGGAATCATCATGTCCAAATTTGGTAATTAATCCACATTCATTTTTGGTCACTATGAATAGAAACTTTGGTAAAAAGTCAATTTCCATGGTAAGAGTTAAAATAAGTTAAAATTGTTAAAACTAAAATGTTAAGGGTATAAATGACTAAAACAAGTTTATAAATCAAATTTTCTAGTCAAATTTTGACCATGTATACTCATCTCTTTAAAGAGGATTCCTTTTGGATCCATTTTTCTTGCATAATACATTAATATATTTTAATCTCTTAAAAAATTCCAAGTGTTTATTCTCCCTCACTTATAAAATTACACTCCATATCCTCTATTCTCCACACATAAATAGACCCCTATCTCAAACCATCCCTACCCAAATATTTTCTTAATATCCCTCCATCCACATTGTGGAGGTTCTATTTTGATCATAATTCTATCCTAAAAAATAATTAGGTATAATCCTAAGGAGGTTTTATGAAGAAGGAGAAGTGTGGTTCTTAACCATACAAAATGGAACTTCTAAAAACATTACTACTATCACATGAATGTCATATGGTTTTTACTAGTCATACCCAATTTGGGTACCATAACCCTTATACACAAAAGTGATTGTATGATTTCTATTGAAACTCATGTGGTCTAAACTAAACCATGCATTGTCTGTCAAAACCAAACCATGCATTAAAAAAATAAACTTAGAAGGAAACTATGTAAATTTAACCATGATATCTATATAAAGGTAACCCAAAATGAATAACAAAACCATAAATAGAATGAATTTTCCATGTAAAGGTTGTTTACATGGTTCACCAAACCATGTGGTGAATAGGCACGAACTTTTCACTAATGAAAAATTCAATATTTTTTTAATCGAAGAATAAGAACTCTAAAAAAAATTAAATTACCCCAAAAAAGTAAAATACATTTGAAACTAAACCAACAGTGACATAGGGGGTTGTCACAAGCACACCATCACTTGGATCTTGATTGTTATTCTACTCATGGAAGATAGGTTTGAGTCTCCTACTACTCAATATCATCCTCTATTTTCATATGTTTTGTTACTGATGGGTTTTCTTGAACCACCTATTGTTTAGTGGTTGGTGGTATTAGTATAGTTTTTTGGTCTATAATTTAGTCTCTAATATTTTTTTGAAACATTATTTTATTTTGAATGACTTCAATCATTTAGTTCTAATGAAAGATTATATATCTTCTTTTGATTACCTTCTTCTCCTTTAGATTCAAAAATATA
The DNA here is from genome assembly GCA_963277665.1 of Viscum album. NCBI lineage: Eukaryota > Viridiplantae > Streptophyta > Magnoliopsida > Santalales > Viscaceae > Viscum > Viscum album. Next base: position 1,008,374,689 of record OY728134.1, read on the forward strand.
TATCTGAACTCATAATTTTCATAGTAGATAATGATGCATCAAATATATATCTTATAAAAAAATTGACCCTTTTGATATATAGGAAAATACTAAAAATATAAATACTTATAAAAAGGATTAAGAGGGATGTTTACTAAACCATTTATTTATTGGAATATCAAAATTCTGATGGATTTATGGTGATATATTGACAAGGAAACACAAAACTAAAATAACTTGTCCCCAAAATGTCTTTGGTAGCTTAGAAACCCTCATCATTATCCTAACATTATTTATGATGGTTATGCCAATCCTTTCTATTGTGTAATGATATTTTTTGTACATTCTATTAATTTTGGATACCCAGATTCCTGTCATTGGCTTCAAACACCCCATATGTGTAGCCTCCTATATTTTCTAAATGTAGTAACTTTAGCTTCTTTTTAGTTTCACACTCCACTATGAAGTATAACAACATGATTTAATCTATCATTTGGTACTTCATTCATAAAAATAACACCCACACCTATCAAGATACATAATTAGTAAAATTTTGAAAATATTTGTTATCTTGTTGTGAATTATATAATATTTCTATATTAAACCCCATTTACATTATTATACTATAGAAATTTGATGGGTTTTCAAGTACTAATTCCATCCCCCCATATTTGGTACTCATAACCATATAAATAATATATATATATATAATCCAACCTTATTTCTTTATTTCAATCATGATTCATTCTCTTCCATATCCATATTTTTTATTTTGAGTCAAGAATGTTCTTATCTATACTGAAATGATTGTTAAAGGTCATTTTCAATGATATTTTACCTTTTTAAAAATGTATAAAAATGAATATTTTTAGTGTATTTCATTTGTTCCACTTTTAAATCCCTTTAAAATAGTGTGAAAAGAATGATTTTTGAAATTTATCACTCAATATACTTTTCCCACTTTTATGTTCATTCTTCATTATTAGGATTCCATTATACGATTATATGGTTCTTTAAAAAATCATTTTCCATTATTCTGCTATTTTTTTATTTTATACCAAATGAAATAGATATTACTTTTTAAAATGGTATGAAATGGGATTTTATTTCACTTATGTATATTTTTTTCTTCCACCTGACATTTTATTAAGTACATCTTCATTTTCAAGATTCCATTATTATAAATTACTTTATAAAACATGTTTTAAAATTATCCTTAACAACTCATAAAACGGATTTTTGAAGTGAATTTTAACTTGCATTTTAAAACTATGTTACAAATGATTTATGAAATTTAATGTTTCACTTTAATTTTCCACTCTAGTTCTCTAAATACATTTCTCCACTAAAAAACTTTTATTTTCCACTCTAGTTCTCTAAAGACATTTATCCACTAAAAAACTTTTATTTTCCACTCTAGTTCTCTAAATAAATTTCTCTAATAAAAAACATTCATTTTCCACTCTAGTTCTCTAAAGACATTTCTCCACTAAAATACTTTCATTTTCCACTCTAGTTCTCTGAAGACATTTCTCCACTAAAAAACTTCATTTCTGATGAATTTTTTGTATTATTTCATCACTTATTGATTTATTATTTATACCTCATTTTTTCACCCAAGGATATATTCTTAGTTCAATCAATAAATTATAAATATGATATTAATCACTATTATACTCTCATTTGACTATATTTTTTCGTTTATATTCATGTTCTTTTTTATCATCGATGTATTCTAAATCATTTCTAGTATTGTCTTACCACATACCCATTACTCTTTATAGTGTAAACAAATTGTTTTCTATAATTTATATTGGGGGTGTTTACCAAGGAAGATATCTCATTTATTGATTAAGGAAATATGAACAATCCATATTCATGTTAGTTCTATATAGACATTTAATGACTGCTAGGGTAGGATGATTATGTACTGTGGAATGTACTGACATTCTGTGTGCTAGTTTTTTCAATATGGATGGTTATTTATTACTAAGGAATATTGATTATATATTTTTTATTCAATGTTTTCATATATTTAATGAATTGGACTTATTAAGTGATGGATGGGGAACAAAATAGTTTGGCAAGAAATTAGTAGGCATCATGATACAATCTAGCCTGGGTACTTTGTGTATGTCTCCCAATTATTTAGCAACCACCATGAAACTAATTTTAGTGGTCGTAGATTTCTCATTGATAAATGGAAATAGAGACTGCCAATGGTTGTTTCAATATTGGTTTGTAGATGACTATGATGGTGGTCATGGGGATAGGCTTTAGCAGCCACCTATGGTGGCTGCTAAATCTCTATATTATAGAATCCTCCATTGGCAAAAGCTAATGCTCCTAGAAAAAAAATAGATATCCCAAGAGGTGGCCTCTAGCCTGCAGATTGTTTTTATCAATTTTACATTTTAAATGCCATGTTGAATTAAAAAATGAAAAAAAACCAGTATACATGAAACTTCATACCCTTCTGATCTTATTTATTGCCCAACCTATAGATACGATACAAGAAAAAATTAAATAAAGAAATTAAAAATTAATATGTTTAATATTGAAATCAAATTAACACAACGAGAAATTGAACCATTTGTGACAGGTCAATTCTGATGAGATCCCATCACAAAAGGTCATTTATGATGGGGTCATGTGTCAATTGATTCGCTGCTAAAAACGGCATTGCAAAAACATTTTTTATGGTCCTTCACAAAAAAAAACTTTTTTAGACAGAAGTCTATCATGTCGCAACTAGTTTATCTGGGTTTTAAAAAAATCATTTCGCAACGGGCTCATCACAAAAAACTAAAAAAACTAAAAAAATTAATAAAATTAATAAATTAATAAATTAATAAAATATGTAATAATAATAATAATATATTAATAATAATAAAAACTAATAAATAATAACATTTGTAAAAATATAATTAAAATAATAAAATTATAGAAAACACAATATTCACAACAATGTAAAAAATGATAATAATAATAAAAAAATAACAAAAATAATAAATAATATAATATAATATTAAAAGTAATAAAAAATAAAAAACACAATATTCTCAATAATATAAAAACTCACTATATAGAAATGTAAATATATGGAATAATAGAAATATTACCAAAACGTTTTACGTTTATATTTTAAAAATAAAAAGTAAATAAGTCACTGATGGGGAGCATCATTTGAAGTTGCTAGAGAAGATAAAGGAGCGAGAGGAGCTGGAGGAGGGAACTTCATCCCTAAACCATGAGTTAGACATCGCATGCACTCCATTGTCTGGTTGTGCAACTGCACCTGTAATCGATGACTCTCTTCCTGCTGCTCTTGCTGTTATTGACGAAGCTCTTCATGATCCCTACACATACTCTCTATAATCTCACCATGAGCTTACAACTACTCCTCATACTATGCAGAAGATGATTATGATTGTCCATGAGCTCCTCTCGAGATGCATAAAGACATTTCAACAGTACCATAACAACTCTCAGGCGCCTATCGAGGGTCAATACCAACAAATAATCATTTCTCAGAGGATTATTGGGTCGCATGCATCCATGAAGCATCATCAAATCTTGTTTCACTAGTCTAATCCTTGGTCTCGGGATGCCTCTAAGCCTTTGTCTGAGACATCACGGCCTCATATGACTCCTTCAATTTCAATTTAAAATTAAAACAGTTAAAATATTATTTATAGTTAATTTAAAAAATAAAAAAGAAATTAAAATAACCACAATTTGATGTTGGTGATCATCTCTAATATCTCTAGAGGTAGGATCACTGTACATCCTCCTATAAATGTTGAACTCCATAATATTGGGTTATTCGATAGTCTGTATGAATATAAAATAAATAGTTTGCATTTAATGTTATATAATTTATTATAAAAAATGTGTTTACCATATGTTGCCTATATGTACTGAATGTACGACTACCAGATCGATGTGTCACCTCCTGTCACCCCCGGTTCTGTCGTCCTACTGATGATCTCCTCTTAAAAATATCACCCATATGGTGTGAACATAATCCATCCCAAAATTGATATGAAATGTAAACAGGTCCGTGAGTGCAGCAATATTGATCAAACTCTGCAACTCCCGATTTCCTCATTGTTGTCCTCCTCAAATTGTAAAAAATCTAATAGCAACGTTCATGCATACAACCCTACCATGCCTCTGAGATAGAGTCACATATGCTATCATTGATGAGATACTATAAACCCTATAAATAATTAATAATATCAAGTTATTAAATAATTATATATAAATATAAATATTATTTATTTATGTACCATCCAATGAATGAACATGTGGTGTTGAACATCAATAGGAATCTGATCCCTTATAACCCATGCTCTAGAAAAATAATTCCTCAATACAGCACTCCCTTGTCTAGCATCTCTTTTAAAAAAGCTGTGAAAAAGAGAAACAATAATCAAAAAATCAGTATATAAATAAATTAATTAAAATTAATGAAATCTATTTAAAATAGGAAATTAAACATACCTCTGCATGTGTTGATCAAATTCAAGACATTAACGACGCTTGGGGATATGGTCAGGAATCATCAATCACACAATATCATGACCCCTCTATGTTATCGATGTACCACCTAGAATATGAGGGTCAGATGATGTAACATCATGCTCTTCACCAGGTAGATCATCCCCCTCAAACTAATGAAACAAATCTGAGTCCATATGAAACACAAAATGAGTGTTGTTAGAAAATAGTTGATAACAACTATTATATATAGATATATATTATATTTTATTATAATAATCATTTATTAATATCAATATTAATATTTATCCTCATCTTCATATAATATTGTGTCAATATCTTCATATTCCTTCCCAATATCCTCAATTTCCATAGGGGTTTCAATTTCATCATATATTTCCATTTAAAATTCATTTTTTACATCAATAACATCAGTTTCACCATCAACACTTAATTGTGGGATGTCGTCATCGATATTCACATCTCTTTATGGAAAATATAGATTTGGAGTAGTTTCTCGAAAAAATTCAATTCCTTTCAATTCAGCAAAACCACATTAACTTTGAATAAAATGATTTTACTGAGATTTCATTTTTATTATGATCCAACAATGACTTAACTCTCTTGAAGTAGCACAATAATTTTCATAATAAATTTCATGTGCTTGATGAACAAATAAAAATAGTTCATTTACTGCATGAAGAATTTTATATTTAATATCAGTGATTCCTTGGCTTAGATGAACATGCAAGGCTATCTCAGTATTCAACCACTAACATTTAAACATCGTTATGTAATTCTGTCAGAGATAACACAGTTCAATTATATCTTCCAGCATACCATAAAAGTCAACTTCAATTTATCTATGATGAGATACTCTCAAGAAAACACATCTATTCGTTTTTTTATTCCATGTATAAATGTGTAGGAAATCAAAAACCAATCATCAAATATGCATTATTAGATTTAACCATTCTGGATGGTGGGTTACACAATACACACAATCGATTATCAATTTTATCATCATGTTGAGATACCTTAAATTTTTTAAAACAATTATCAATATAATAAGTAATAAATTGATTTTATATGTTAAACCAGAAAAATTTTATTTTACCTATTTTTTGAAACAAGTAGGAAAACTTATTTTTTCGACGTTCTTCAAGAGAATCTATTGTAATTTGTGTAAATTGTTCCATGATATGATTATCATATAATATAAAACTAAAATAATATTAATTTACTATAAAAAATATTATAGAAAAATTGATAGGATCACTCACATTAAAAATGGTTTTATTTCTTTATAGTTGAACTGAACATATGTATGAGCTCTATGATATTCATCATCTGAAATCCATCATTCCGGAACTCTACCAAATCAAAGTTTGGGTTGATTAAAAACTGATAATTGATTTTTTATTTCATCATCAACATTTCCCTCATTATGGCCCATGCAGTTATGTTTTGGGGGATATTCAGATTTAAAATAATGAGATCAAAAAAAAATTCCTCCCTCAAATAAGATTATGCAATTGATCCTTCAACTGATTCTTTATTACATACTTTTTTCTGCAGTGTCTGCATGCATATCTAGAATAGGTACATCCATCGGAACTATACTGGACCTCTATATTTTTCTTAATGTGTAAAATGTAATATAAAATTTTCCATTGAATAAAATAAATCCAGTGGAAATATTTTTTCTAGTTTATATAAAATTAAAACAACATCTTCTTGCAGTCTACGTAGTGCATCATAGTATATTTTCACTAAACAAATGTATCATAAAAAATATGATATGTCTATTAGAACATCCCAAATTATATAATTCAACAAAACTCTTAATCTAATAGATGTAATTATTTCCATTATAACATGAAAGACGTGACTTTTTAATCTTGTAATATGACCATTTATGACACATCTAGACAGATTGGAAACATAACCATCAGGAATCCTCAAATCTGAAATCCACTAACAAATTAATAATTGACTTTCATTGGAAATTGTATAAGTTTCTTTTTCTTCATTAACTTCTGTGATCTGACATTTTCAAACTGTTCATGTTTTGGTCGCCAGTAAATTTGGGCAAGATCTAATCGTGCCTTTATATTATCATTAGTCTTACCTGGTGTGTCCAAAGCTATATAAAATATATTATGAAAATAGTTCTTCCCAATATGAATGACATCCAACATGTGACATACCAACAAATCAGACCAATACGGAAGATCCCAAAAATGCTCCATTTTATCCAATTGTGTTCTTTCCCAAAGCTATCAATTTTCTATTGGTTTATAGTTAGTCCAAATGTAATAGTAGATAATGAAGAGACAAAATATTTTAACTTCATACTTGAGATCATTTTTGGAGGTCCATCTCTTTTAATTGTGTCTTTTCTAAAATAATATATGTTCCTTTGAAAAGGATGATCGGTTAGAAGAAACATGTGGTGATAGTAAAAAAACAAGGTTTTCTTCCATTGATGATTATAAATGATTTTTTGTCTCTCATATAGTATGGATATGATTTTAGACCATGTGTATTCCAGACAGATAAAATATCATATACTAGGAAGTCACTAATTTTCCACATCAATGTAGCTTTCAATAGGAAATTTCATTTTGTACCAAAATCATATGCACCGACACCATTACTCCATAATAAATTTAACTCATCAATCAATGGATTTAAATAAACATCAATATTCTCTTTCAGATTCTCTAGAATTAATAAGGTCAAAAATATATATGGATCCTTCATCAACATCCAAGGAGGTAAATTGTATAAAGTTATAAAGACAGGCCAATAAGAATATTGACAACTGTAAGAACCAAATGGAAAGAAACCATCTATATAAAGACCCAATCACACATTTTGGTATTTTGAAGCAAAATATGGATGTACTGGGTCAAAATGTTTCCATTAATCACCATCATTGGGGTGATTTAAACTTTTACTGATTTAAATATTGGTATTGTTACATGACATCAATAACTTTGTGTTATGAGATATAAATCAACATTGTAATCTTGGTGTAAGTAGAAAATACCTCAACTATTTTATAGGAATCAATCTAGACTCCCCTAGTAGAGCCTCTTTATACCTCGATTTTCCACATGTAGGATAACTATCCAACAAATCATTTTTACCATAATATAAGATTCAATCATTTGAACATACATGAATCTTCTGATAACCAAGATCCAGATTAAGAACCAGCCTCTTGCTCTTATAGAAATTTATAGGTCACACATTCTCTTTAGTTAACAGTGTTTTAACCAAAGAGAATATCTAATCAAAATAGCTATTTGACATTCCATTATCTGATCTAATAGCCATAAATTTTTCAACCGCTTCAAATTTTCTGATCTTGCAACCAGGATATAAGGAATACTGAGAGGGCCATAGCAACTCATACAATTGATATGGTTCTGACTCTGGAGTTAAATCAATATCATCTTGAGTTTTATTTTTCTGAAAAGACAGACCTACCACATCATATACTGCATTTTGAAAATATGATGGATCTAGAACCAAATTATTAGTATCTTATCTGGAACTACATTCACTATGTTGATACCAAAAAAATTATCTGATCAAAAACTAAAACATAATATATGGCCCCCAACGTTATCAAATGTTTCAAACTTTCTTAGATCACATTTCCTATATTTACACTTAATTGTCCCTTCAGGAAAAAAAATCTGGTTTTGATGATGTAAATGATAAAAAAGTTTCAACACCCTCAATATATACAGAATTTATATAAGAATAGTTTGGATTCCTATGATTATTTATCCAAGCACGGTCATCAAATAATTATTTTTGTCCACTTTCTTGTTCCATATTTCTCTAAAAAATATAAAATAACTAATTTTTTTATGATTAATTTGATAAAAGAAAAACACGATCCAAAAAAAGAAAAAAAAATTGTTAATTATTTCTAATTATAGCTAATTATTAGTAATTATTACTAATTATTAGTAATTATTGATAATCATTTCTAATTATTCCTAATTATTTCTAATTACAGTTGATCATTAGTAATTATTTCTAATTATTCATAATTAATATTACTTATTACTAATTATTCCTAATTATTAGTAATTATTTCTACTTATTGCTAATTATTCCTAATTATTACTAGTTATTTATAATTATTTCTATTTATTTATAATTATTAATAATTATTTCTAATTATTAGAAATTATTACTAATTCTTCCTAATTATTGCTAATTATCAGTAATTATTTCTAATTATTTCTAATTATTGATAATTATTGCTAATTACTTCTAATTATTTCTATTTATTCGTAATTATGGATAATTATTGATAAATTTTTATAATTATTAATAATTATTCCAAAATATTGCTAATTATTTCTAATTATTCCTAATTATTGCTAATTATTGGTAATTATTACTAATTATTGATAATTATTGATAATTGTTGGCAATTATTTCTACTTATTCCTAATTATTCCTAATTATTACTAATTATTCCTAATTATTCCTAACTTTTGCTAATTATTGCTAATTATTGCTAATTATTTCTAATTATTCCTAATTATTTCTAATTATTGCTAATTATTGCTAATTATTCCTAGTTATTACTAATTATTCCTACTTATTCGTAATTAATCAAATTATTCCTAATTATTCCTAATTATTCCTAATTATTCCTAATTACTACTAATTATTCCTAATTATTGCTAATTATTCTTAATTATGCGTAATTATTTCTAATTATTAGTAATTATTCCTAATTATTAGAAATTATTCATAATTATTTGTAATTATTTGTAATTAGATTAATTACTCCAAATTATTACTAATTATTCCTAATTAAAAATAATTATTACTCAAAAAGTTTAGGAGATAGGCAAGCCTACTCCTAAGAAAATTTATTAGAAAAGAAAAGTTGACAGAAGGACGAAAGAAAGATGGATGGGGTCAAACAGAGGCAATCCCTCATTCATAAGGGAAAATATCAAATCAAGAACAAGATCAAACCCCTAATCTTGGTGAGGGTCCTCATCATCATTAGTAATTTCCCACTCTGACTATGAGTTCCTCTGGTTGAAGATCACAATGTATTTCTCCTTGAGCTTTTCCTACTCCGGAATGAGCTATCGACCTCACCCTCGACCTCGACCACGTCCATGACCCCTAGTGTAATACTCAGAAGTATCTGGAACCATAACCCCTAGGAGTGCATCCTCCTTCTTAGCATCCCAGTCTGTACGACCACACCCCCATCCATGATTTTTTGGATGACGTCCCCTTCTCCAAGACATGGTTTTCTGCCAGGTCCCTTCTAGATCATCTTCCCCAACCTCCAACTTGTCATTCTTCACTAGAATCTGGTTGATCACCACCACATCCATCACATTTAGAGTATCAGACTTCGCTAGCGGCATCATGTTTTCTGATGTATGGGCATCCCGGGGTATACTTTCTATTGGACTCATGTTGGAGACAACAGGTTGTGAGTTGTGCTTATCCACCAGAGCTGTAATATCACCACCACATGTGTCCGGATCTAATGGTCTTACATCCTCAGCATTCTCATTTCCTTTCATGGTAACAATTTTCACCTGATCATACTTAGAAGAATAATCAATAATAAGAGTTGAAATATCTAACACTTCAAAAGGATTTGAGGCAGAAATTTGAGGATTCGCACATGATATGGGAGAAACAGGGGTTGTTGCACCTGATTTACCAACACTTTGTCCTCTACATTCCTCTAAGTCTTCATGTGTCACTCTCTCATCTACTTTGGGTGCACCTATCAAAGATGTTAAGCACCTAACAACTGGAGAAGTATCATCATTTATTGGAGTTTTTAAACTAGCATCTTCTGATCTTCTAGTCTTGTTCACATCATCTTTGTAATTACTAGGATCGCCATCATTCAACATTAAGGATGCAGTAGAATTCCTTATAGGTTTGGTCAAACCAGTAACAATCAACATGTCATTATAATAACCATAAGTTTATTTTTCTGTCTCATAGGCCTTATTAGATCTCATAGATGGGACCAATTGGAACCCTTCCTCATCCAGAATGATCTTAGAAGAGGAATTATTTTTATTCATCATGTCATAGCCAGCCTATTTCATATATAGGTTGTGTAGAGATATCATTCCTAAGAAAGTTCATTATCCACCTCCCTTTTTATTTTAGCCTTGAAGTCCATCATTTCATCATCAGTAAGATAACCCTCAACTTTTTACTATGTAGCTATATCATTCCAATAACATTTGGGTAGGGAAGAGTTCTCAGCATGTCTTGAAACGTCATTAGACAACTTCACACAAGCAGCATCAATATTATGGGAACTTGGTTCACCTGGTAGTCTATTAGAGATAAATTGCAGGACTACGATAGATTCAGAATTCACTCTGGGTGAATTCACTAATTGTGCATCATGCCCAGTTCCACCCATGTGTCCTCCATTTATTCTGTGTTCATTACCAGCTTGAGGTTGCAGAAAATACTAATAATAACTAATTTCAATTCCCCTATATTTTGAGAATTTATCCAAATCATGTTGATTCAATACATCCCCTTGAATATGGAAATTTATAGAATTTTTGGAGTGTCTTATCTTATTGAGTCGAACCTTCTTGTAACAAGATGTTTCTTCATTCCTACGAGCTGAGAAAAGCCACAGACCACCACACTTTTGCAGTTAGCTAAATCATGTCTAATAATTTTTCAATCCATAAAGAAGTGAGGATTTCGTTCATATTCAATTCGCAACTCAAATTCTTTTGAATCATAATAAAGAAACACATTTTCAACAAGAGTACATCTAAGATCCACCTCAACCAAGAAATGAGAAAAATTCCCAAATCAAGTTAATTCAGTTTCTTTATCCAACTTGATGGGTAATATAATTGTGAGTGCAATTTCATAACGTATCTTTGGGTTACACAAAATCCAATTTAACCAAAAAACCTAAACTCGTAATTTCTTAGAAGATTTTATGATCTTCTCTAGGTTGAAATTCCTATCCCATTCCCTAATGTGCGTTACCCCTGGCTTGAGTGACACCGATCCATACCCCCAAGTTCTTGTCTTAGGCTCATCAAAGGGTAATAAGAAGTGATAAAACACTCTACCCATCGAATCGAATTTCCACAGTTCAAAACCTCAAATTACAAAAATTTGAGCAGCTAAGTATTCCAATTTCCATGGTTTAGAACCCTTTGGTAAAATAATTCTGGCTATAGTGTAGTGCTTACCCATTTGCATCCACTCAGCAATTACATCTTCATCAACTTCGACATGAGAAACCCTTCCCTTGCAGCGAATCATACCTGTAACTGAATCCTTGTAGAGCGAGAAGGAATGTTCACTGACACTATCATGTTTATAAGTTGTCATAAAAGATATATTTTGAAACACCCTTATGTCCTCTGATCCAGTCGAAATATTCTTATATGAGTCAAAATGCCCAGCCTGAAGAATGCTTTCTACTATTGGAAGATCAAATGAAGATGCTAGGGGCTATCCACCCTCGGGTTATAGAGAGAGAAGCCCTCTAGCAACCATGTTTTCCTCATTATTCTCCAAATACTTTACCAATATAATTATTACTAATTAACACTAATTATTACTAATTAATACTATCTATTACAATTTATTATCGATTATTACTAATTTTTCCTAATTATTAATAATTTTACCTAATTATTACTAATTATTACTAATTATTACTAATTAACACTAATTATTACTAATTAACACTAATTAATACTAATCAAAACTAATTATTACTAATTAACACTAATTATTACAAATTAATACTAATTAGTAGTAGTTTATTTAAATATTACTAATTTTTTGTAATTATTACTAATTTTATGTAATTATAACAAATTATTCCTAATTATTACTATTTATTCCTAATTAATACTAATTATGACTAATTAACACTAATTATTACTATTTTTTAATAATTATTACTATTTTTTATTAATTATTATCAATTTTTTGTAATTATTATTAATTTTTGTAGATATTACTAAATTTTTTGTAATTATTAATAATATTTTGTAATTATTAATATTTATTGTAATTATTTCTATTTTTTTACTTATTACTATTTTTAACTAATTATTACTCATTATTACTAATTATTACAAATTAAAACTAATTATTACTAATTGTTGCTAATTATTACTAATTATTTCTAATTATTACTAATTATTTTTAATTATTACCAATTTTAATTAATTATTAATAACTTTTTGTAATAATTACTAATTTTTTGTAATTATTACTATTATTTTATAATCATCACTATTTTTTGTAATTATTACTAATTTTTATTAATTATTATTAATTTTCTGTAATTATTACTATTTTTTTAATTATTACGATTTTTTGTATTTATTATTATTTTTAACTAATTATTACTTATTATTAAAAATTATTACAAATTATTACAAATTATTACTTATTGTTATTAATTTTTATAATTATTACAAATTATTGCAAATTATTGCTAATTTTTATTAACTATTAGTATTTTTTGTAATTATTACTAATTTTTTTTAAATTATTACTATTTTTTAAATTATTACTATTTTTATATAATTATTACATTTTTTAACTAATTATTACTTATTATTACAAATAATTACAAATTTTTACTAATTTTTACTAATTATTACTAATCATTACTAATTTTCACTAATTATCCCTAATTATGAATAATAATTAATAATTATTACTAATTAACATTAATTTTTATTAGTTTGTAAAATTTTATTACTACTTTTTATAATTTTTCTCTAATTATTACTAATTACCACTAATTATTACTAATTTCAACTAATATTACTAATTTCTACTAATTTTTACTAATTACTATGAATTTTTACTAATTACCACTAATTATGACTAATTTTAATTACTAATTATTATTAATTATTACTAATTAGTACAAATTATCACTGATTATCACTAATTAACATTAGTTTTTATTAATGTATAACAATATATTACAAATTATTAAAAATTATAGATAATTAAAATAAAGTATTTCAAATTAAAACTATTTAATTTTATTTAAAAACATTAATTCGACGTATAACTAAATATTACAAAAAAATAATACAAAAAAAACTAATTAATTTTAATCAAATATAATTACTCCTAATCAATAATAATTATTACTAATATAAAATAAAATAAATAAAATAAAATAAAATAAATAAAAAAATTAAATACCTTGAAACTGAATATTTTAGCGGATGTAAAACTTCAAATTTGATCCCTTGTAACATTTAAAACTCTAAAAATATTAAACTAAGAAATACCAGTGTAGAGAAGGTGAGAGAAGTTTAGAGAAGTTGTGAATGAAAATAAATTGGGGGATATATAGAGGTTAGATCATTTACGATGAGATCATTTGTGATGGGACCCGTCAAAAATAGTGAGGCGGTTATTAATTGAGTCAGTGGTAAACAATAGTCTTTACGACGAGACTCATCGCAAATACTATCCCTCTGTAACATTATTTGTGACGACCTGTTGCAAATACTATGTTTTGTGACGGGTACTGTTGCAAATATTTAGATGAATATTAATTGAGGTAATGCTAAATAATAGTATTTTCAATGAGACACATCGCAAATACTATCCTGAAGACACATTATTTGAGATGGACCACTGCAAATACTATCCTACCGACATATTATTTGTGATGGGCATCCTCCCCCATTGCAAATAATAGAAACCTGAGAAGAGTATTTGTGACGGGGGTAAACCCCTATCGTAAATACTATTCCTACGCTAGGCGAGTATGGTGCGCCAAAGGTATTTGCAATGATCCATCACAAATACCACTTTTTTATGAACTATTTGTGATGGGTCAAATTTCTCATCGTAAATAGTCTATTTTGACGGCCTATTTGCGACGGGTCCTATTCCCGTCACAAATAGCCCATCGCAAAAAGTTGAAATTCATGTAGTGTAAATACGTTAATATATATATAATAATCAAATCATTTTATATAGTGTTATAAACACAAAACATCCTAAATGCATAAATGATACGAAGATAATCTGAAATGTCTGATTACACTATTTAATTATGATTTTAGCAATGAAAATTAAAGTTAAAAACCATGTTTTCCGCAAATAGACCAATTTGAGCTTCACATTGATGCACAGTGGATTTCAATAGATCGCAAATGATTTAAGGAATTATCTATTATATTTTCACATAAAATAAAATTGGTTCGATCATTTTTTACCCTCTTGAGGGAGATATGTCATTTTAATAAAACTTGACAGTGTTAACCATCGTTTTCCTTAATATCAAGTGACACGAGTATCTGATGGATGTGGTGTTCATTCATACAGATCGATAATGACTCTGTAATCCTTATCCAACAATTTCATGGAAATCCAAGTGTGTTTGATTGGTATTGGACACTTTTACATTATTTTTCACTTAACTCCAAATCTAAGGGACAAATGCCACTTTTGATCATACATATCAATTTAGATGTTTGATTGATGTTCCAATGATTCCTACATATTTTGAATGACGTAAATATCATTTTCCTAAGATTTTATGTCAATCTAATCTTGTTTGGTCAATTTTGGATCCTGTACACATGATTTTCCCCTTAGTACAAAAGGTTTAATAATGTCAAATCATACCTTAATATGTACCAATCAATCTAGGCATTGAATTGATGTGCATTTGATTCAAACATATCAAAAATATTTTGAGGATTTTTCTCCTATCTTTTCACATAAATTGGAATTTTTTTCTCATTTTTGACCCCTTGAAAGGTGATATATCAATTTTGAAAAACTAGACAACTTTACCTATCACTTTCCATTATACCATGCGACTTGAAAATATGATGGATACGGCATTGATTCCTACAAATAAAAAATTACTTGGTGATCATTCACCCATGATTTCATGTTAATCCAAGTGTGTTTGATTGGTATTGGACCCTTTTACATGATTTTCACTTAACTCCAAATATGAGGGACAAACACCACTTTTAATCATACTAATCATTTCATGTATCTGGTCGGCATGCCAATTATTCCAATAGATTTTAAATGACATAAAGATCATTGTCTAAACATTTCATGTTAATTAGAGATCATTTGGTCAGTTTTTACAACTACACACAAGATTTATCTATTATTAAAAAAATGGTAATAATGTCAAATCATACCTTAAGTCAAGACAATCAATCCGATCATTGGTTTGATGTATGGATAATTCCAATAGACCGCAAATAATTCTAGGAATATTCTCCAAGATTTTCATGTCAATCAGAAGTCATTTGGTAATTTTGGACCCCCTGGAGGGACATATATAATTTTAATAAACCTACAAAACATTACCCATTATTTTTCAATATATCAGGTGACATGAGCATCTGATGGATGTGGAATTGATTTATATAGATTAAAAAAACTCTATGATCATTATCCCATGATTTAAATTCAACCCATATATTTTTTTTCTTTGTATTATCCCCTTTTATGTGATTTTTCACTTTACTCCAAATCTGAGGGACAAATGCCAATTTCAATCATACCATGAAATTTTGGTATTTGATTGATGATAATGATTCCTAAATATTATAAATGAAAAATTATTGTTGTCTTAAAATTTTAATTCAATCTGATATTGTTTGGTTTGTTTTGACCCCTACACACATGATTTGTTCATTATTACAAAAATGGTAATAATGTCAAATCATTCCTTAATCCATACCAATCAATCTGGACATTTAATTGATTTTTGGTTGATTCCAACATATCACAAATGATTTGAGTAATATTCCCCAAAATTTTCACATCAATCATAATTTGTTTTATCTTTTTTTTACCCCTATACAGTTTATAAGTTATTTTAATAAAACTAGACAACATTACCCATAGTATTTCATCATACATGATAATCTGATGGATGTGTTATTGATTCCTACATATCAAAAATGACACATTGATTGACCTAACATGATTCCATGTTAATAATTTTTTCCAAGTATTGGACCCTTTTAGATGATTTGTCACTTAACTCCAAATTTGAGGGAAAATCCCCACATTCGATCATATCAAGAAATATAGGTATCATATTTATTTTCTAATGATTCCTAAAGATTTTAAATGAATTAAAGATCATTTTTCTAGTATTTCATGTCAATCGGAGCCCGTTTGGTTGGTTTTGAACCCTAAACACGTGATTTTTACATTATTAAAAAATGGTAATAATGTCAAATCATACCTTAATCCATATTAATCAATATGGTATTTGGATTGATGAGATATTGATTCCAAATGATCAAAAATTATTTGAGGAATATTCTCATAGATTATCACATCAATCAAAAATCATTTGTTCATTTTTTACCCCCTCGCAGCATATTTTTCATTTTAATAAAATCAAACAATGTTACCCATCATTTTCCATCAAACTGGGGGACATGATTATTTTATGGGTATAGAGTTGATTCTTGTAGATCAAAAATAACTTAATGGTCATTATCCCATGATTTCATTTCAATCCAAGTGTGTTTTCTTAGCATTGTCCCCTGTAACAATTACCTCTAAATCTGATAGAGAAATGCCACTTTCGATCATACCAAGAAATTCATGCATCCGATCAGCATGATGATGAATAATATAGATTTTAAATTACATAAATATCTTTATCACAATATTTCATGTAAATTAGATCTTGTTTGGTCAGGTTTTTAACCCAACACACATGAATTTCTGATTATTAAAAAAATAGTAATAATATCAAATCATATCATAAGACATACCGATCAATCTGGGAATTATACTGATGGACGGTTGATTCCAAAATATCATAAATTATTTGAAAAATATTATTCTATATTTTCACATTAATAAGAATTTGTTTTCTCATTTTTTAACCCCTAATGTGATATGTCATTCTAATAAAACTAGACAATGAAACCCATCATTTTCCAGCATATCAGGCGACATGAGAATTTAAATGATGCGGTGTTGATTCCTAAAGATCTAAAATTACTATGTGATCATTATACCATGATTTTATATCAGTCCAAGTGTGTTTTCTTGGTATTTTCCACCATTACATGATTTTTCACTTATCTCCAAATCGAAGGGAAAAATGTCACTTTCAATCATAACTAGAAATTTAGGTATCTAATCAATGTTTCAAAGATTAATATATATTTTAAATGTCTTAAATATCATAGTCCTAATATTTCATGTCAATGAGATCTCATTTGGTTGATTTTGACCGCTCAAAACTTGATTTTCCCATTTTTACAAAAATGGAAATAATGTTAAATCACACCTTAAACCATACCAATCAATAAACGAATTGGATTGACACACAGTTGATTATTACATATCAATAATAATTTGAGGAATTTTCTCTAAGATATTATTTTCCATAAAATGTTTTTTACTCATTTTCTACCCCTAATTGGATATATGTCATCTTAATAAAACTAGACAACATCACCCATCATTTTCCATAATGCTTGGTGAAACGAGCATCTGATGGATAAGAAACCGATTCCTACATATCAAAAAAGACTCACTGATCATTATACATGATTTCATGTCAATTTAAGTTTTTTTCATGATATTTATGAAAACCCTTCTTTTATTACAAACTTAAACAAGATTTATTACATAAACCATTAACTTGATACAACATGGATGATCGAGAGGTCTAGTGTATTTGGGGCTTAGGATCATAACATAACAACTTAAAACATTAAGTACAACATCTTTATTGAAAGCTTCCTTTACATGACCACTATATTCCCTCGTACTTAGCATTGCATGGGATAACCTGAGGACATGCATAAGAAAAGGGGTGAGCTATAAAGCCCAGTAAGGGAATAAACATGGAATACATGAGGATTACAATACATGTTAGACAATAGGAATATCAATAGATCACAGGAGAAACATGAACATAAAGGCATGATAAAGCATGATAATCATAACATGGAAATGTGGCAACAACACTTAACATGGAATTAGCATGAGCCAAGGCTCATTGCACATAGAGCATGAGTAAATCCTCATTGCACATGAATCATGAGTAAAACCTCGTTGCACTTGAATTATCATGAGTCAACACTCAATGCACATTATGTATCATGATACTATACTTTACCCAATGCATTGGAGTGCTATAAGGGTGCACCCTTCTTAAACATTTTATTTCATGCATAAGTGTGCCACATGGATCATAAAACATAGATTCATAAAACATAATCATTTATTCCACGATAAAGAAATGTGTAATTCATACATGAAACTTTATAATCAATAAGTAAATGTGCATAAAGGTGAATACCCTTTATGGAGAAATGGGCATGTTATTCACTACACAATGGCATTGGCTTAGAAAATCGGTGCGATTTCGGCAGCATGACGACGTGACATAAGAATTCATAAAAATTGTTTATGAGAGAGAAAGTGTTTCCTCATCATATTTACATGTAATGGAAAGTAATGATTTCATATAGATACATCTCCCAACAATTTTAATGGAATTTAGATTCATGATACAAAAGTATTTCTTGAATGTAAATGAGGAGAGAGGAGTTCCTTTCGGAATTTCGGCATAGTAACAGGTGTATATGGGAGGAATTTAATGAGAGAGAAATGGGTCTACCATCATTAAAACATAAATAGGGTATTTTGAGGGAGGTTTGAAACCATACCCCAACATTCATAATTGAAATTAAAAGGGAAAAACAACTTACAGAAAATTGGACAAAAATGAGAAAGGAAGAAAAAAAACCCTTACTTGGAAGTGTGCTTCCAAAGGCTTGAGAGAGGCATGAGAGAGGATTCTTGTGAGCTTGGGGCACCTTGAGATGATTCTAGATATAGTAGGTCAGAGTTTGGACGAACTCCAAAGGCTTTTAGTGAGGAGTATGTGGGGGCTTGGGTGGGTTTATATTGGAAAGGTGAGGGAATTCTTTATTATTTAGATTTGGGACCCCTTATATTAAATTAATCCAAACCACAAACCATCCCATGGTTATTTCCCATGGTTTTTGGCAATGGGAAGAGGAAAAAAATATTTTATTGGGCCAAAGTCCAAACTCTTTAAAATAATAGTGTTGCTTATGTGGAGGTGAGTCACACTCCCATGGAAAACAATTTAAAAAGACAAGGTGTTTAATAAGTCTTGAAGGGTCCATTAATGCTTTGAAAAGTAAGTCAAACAAACCCAAAATCACATTATTTTAATTTTAAAACATATATTTGACGAACATAAAGCTTATAGTATTTTATTACATCACTATTGGGTCATTATGATGTCATAAAACACATTATATATTTAAACAGTATTTAATTTTTACCCAAAAAATTGATTGTCTTGGAAAATTATGAAAAAATCACTATTGGATAATTTTGACATCCTGATTCCAGAAATAACATTTACTTTATCTAAATAATTTTCCAAATATGTTAATTTTAACTTTTAAAATAAAAACCGACATTTATCGAAAATTCACGGGTTTTGACAAAAATGGCTTTCAAACCTTAATAAAAATTACAATTGCATTCATAAAATTATATGATCCTTTATATATAATAAAATTAATTTAATAATAATAATAATAACATTTTTTTAAAATATTATTTAATTCAAAAATCCCTTAATTTAATAAAATAGAATTATTAATTAAATAATAACTAAAAACACTATTTTCACTTTAAAAACTATTTACAATGTATCAATAATGACAAGAAAGTATATTCATTATTATATACATAAAAATAATGTACATGAACATAGTACTAGTGATTTTTTACATAACCCCTTAAAACAGCCGCATAAGACCTAAGGGTAAGGTGTGCGATGGTGACAGACTCTTAGGGTGGCTCGGATAACATCGCTCGAGTGGTAATTTCTATCAACATCCACTTTTCCCATTGACGGTCATGTTCGATCTTGACATGATAAAGTTCAACTTGGGCTTGGTCAAGAGTGAAGCCCAAAGATGCCACCTCTTTTCCGCGCTCTGGAAAATGGGCTTCGTATGGAGCAATTCTACTGGATGAGGTCATCGCTTCCTTTGTCTGAGTAAATTGGGTTTGTTAAAGTCCTATATTTATACTAATCATGTGATCACTGTTCAACGTCTATAAAAGAAACGGTCACAATTCTTAACATAAAACCAAACAATTTGACATTTTATATAAACATTTTTAATAAAAATACATTTAATTAGATCAAGAGGGATTTCCATTAATGAAACTTTGGGTCATTACAATATTCCCCCCTTTAGAAATTTCGCCCTCGAAATTTCCTTTTCCAACACTAAAACAGATGTGTGTAACTTAGCTTTATCATTTCCTCTGATTCCCAAGTCACTTCTTCAAACTTTTGATTTCGCCACAACACCTTGACAAGGGGCATTGTCTTATTTTGTAGAAAGTTTTTTCTACGATCTAAGATCTTCACTGGTTTCTCCTCATAAGAAAGATCATCCTCTAACTGTACCACCTTAGAAGACAGTACATGTGAAGGGTATGGTATGTACTTCCTTAAGAGGGATACATAAAAGACATCATTTACTTTGTACATGGTAGGTGGAAGTGCTAGTCGATAGGCCACAGCCCCGAAACGATCAAGAATCTCGAAGGGGCCGATGTACCTTGGACTTAACTTCCCTTTCTTTCCAAACCTCATTACCTTCTTCCACAAAGATATGCATAGAAAAACCATGTCTCCAACTTTAAACTCAATGTCTCTTCGACGATTATCTTCATAACTCTTCTATTGACTCTGGGCTGCCTAGATATGTTGTTGAATGGTCTTCACCTTATCCACCATTTCCACAACCATTTCTGGTCCAAGCAGCTTACGTTCACCAACCTCATCCCAACATGTCAGTGTTCTGCACCTTTTCCCATACAGGGCTTCATATGGTGCCATTTGGATGCTCGAGTGGAAAATGTTATTATAAGAGAACTAAACCAGAGGAAGATGTTGATCCCATCCTCCTTTAAAGTCCATTGAGCACACTCTCAACATATCCTCAAGTATTTTGATAGTCCACTCATATTGGCCATAAGTTTGAGGATAATAGGTCGTACTGAAGTTCAGTTCAGTATTCATAGCTTTTTTAAGACTCTTCCAAAACTTAGAGGTGAATCTTGGATCTCGGTCAGACATAATAGATAGTGGCACTCCATGTTGCCTTACCATTTCCCTAATATATATTTGTGCCAGTTGATCCAAAGATAAATCCTCCTGAATAGCAATGAAGTGTGTAGTATTTGTAAGACGATCCATAACAACCCATATTGAATTGTTGCCTTTGGATGTCCTCAGAAGTCCGGTGACAAAGTCCATGGTGATGTTCTCCCATTTCCATTCTGGTATGGGCAATGGTTTCATTATCCCCTTAGACTTCTGCCTCTCTGCCTTCACTTGTTGGCACACCAGGCACTTTGATGTATATTCAGCGATCTCCTTTTTCATATTATCCCACCAAAAATTTTCTCCGTAATCTCGATACATCTTTTTTCTCCCTGGGTGAATAGAGAAATTTGAACTATGTGCATCATCCAAAAGTTCCTTATTCAGCTCCCAAAGTGATGGAACACATAGACTTTTCCTAAATCGCATAATTCCTTCTTCATTAACATTAAACTCTGAGGATTTCCCTTTTTTGATAGCTTCCACTTTTTCCTGAATTCCCACATCATCCTTTTGAGCATCCTTTAACCATTACAAAAGAGACGGTTGAGCAATAATTTGTGAAAGGATTGATTACGTTCCCTTCTTTATGATTCCCATGTCCATCTTCATCATGTCTAATAAGATTAGATCCTTCTCAATTCTCATCATTAATAGAATCATTGGGTCCTTTCTACTTAGGGCATCTGCCACCTTGTTCTCTTTCCCAGGGTGGTAATGTATTGAACAGTCATAATCCTTGATGAGCTCTATCCATATTATCTGGTGCATATTAATCTCTTTCTGTGTGAATATATATTTAAGACTCTTTTGGTCAGTATATATCTCACATTTCTCCCCATATAGATAATGCCGCCAGATTGTCAAGGCAAAGATCACCGCCACCAACTCCAAGTCATGCGTTGGATAGTTTCGCTCATGGATTTTCAACTGCCTTGAGGCATAGGATATCACTTTATCATTCTGCATTATCACACAACCTAAGCCCTTCTTCGAAGCATCACTGAATACCACAAAAAGTTCCCCACTTGTGGGTAAAGTGAGCACGGGCGCAGTGATAAGCCTTTTTTTCAACTCCTTGAAGCTTTCTTCACATTCATCACTCCAAGAAAACTTTACTCCCTTTCGAGTTAGCTTGGTAAGAGGTTTGGACAATCATGAGAAATTTCTCACAAATTGTCGATAATATCCAGCTAACCCCAAGAAGCTACGGATATTCGTTTCCGATGTTGGCCTCAGTCATCCCTAGATTGCATCTGTTTTGGAGGGATCCATAGATATCCCATTGCTTGTGATGATATGGACCAAGAATGAGACTTCCTTCAACCAGAACTAACACTTGTTGTACTTTTCATAGAGATTCTCCTTACGCAAAGTCTCCAGTACAGTTCTTAAATTCTCCCCATGATCATCCTCGGTTTTAGAGTATATTACAATATCATCTATAAAGACTACCAAAAATTTGTCTAGGTAGTCTCTAAAGACTCTATTCATCAAGTCCATGAAGATTTCTGGAGCATTGGTGAGTCCGAAAGGCATTACTATGAATTCATAGTGCCCGTATCTTGTACGAAAAGCAGTCTTGGGGACATCTTCCTTCTTCACCCTTACTTGATAATATCCTGACCGCAAATCTACCTTGGATAAGTATTGTTCTCCACGTAGCTGGTCGAACAAGTCATCGATTCATGGTAGAGGATACTTTTTCTTTATCATGATTTTGTTAAGTTCAAGATAATTAATGCAAAGCCACATTGACCCATCCTTCTTCTTGACGAAGAGGACCGGTGCACCCCATGGTGAAGCACTTGGGTGTATAAACCCTTTATCCAGATTCTCCTGTAGTTATTTCTTTAGCTCTTCAAGTTCCACGACAGCCATTATATATGGAGTCTTGGATATTGGTAGTGCCCCTGGTATAAGTTCAATTGAGAATTCAACATCTCTTCTAGGAGGAAGACCAGGCAGTTCCTCGGGAAACACTTCAGTGAATTCCCTCACAATAGGCATTTCTTCAAGGATGGTTTCTTCCTTGGACTCATTCATCTGAGCCAGATACGCATGCTCATAGGGCAGTAATATCCATGCTTGAGATGATGGAGCTAAAGGAGATTCATCGTCCTCCTTACACTTGTAAAGAATCGGGGGTCGATTCTCCATATGGAGTGTGATTTCCCTCTCCCGACAATTTATGTTGGCTCTATATAAGTAAAGCCAATCCATGCCAAGAATTGCATCAAATTATACCAGAGGGAGTATTACGAGGTTCATCGGGAAATTAAATCCACATATTATAATAGGGGAGGACTTATATTCATGGGATGCAATGATTACCCCATTTTCCGTACTCACCGACATCTTCACTTCCATGCTTTGTGGTGGTGCTGGGATTTTTCCACTAAACTTTCGAGATATAAAAGAATGCATAGAACCCGAATAAAAAAGTATGTTCACTATTCTTGAATGAATAACTAGCGTACCTATCATCACTTCATTGTCGGGGTTCACTTCGGCAGAAGTGATGGAAAAAGCTCTTCCTTGCTTCCTTGGTGGTTGTTGGTTGCCTCCGAAAGCCTTTGGATTAGGGCACCGATTTGCAAGATGCCCCGATTCTTTTCATTTGTAGCAATGAACAACGTGTTGAGGTTCGAACGGAGCATTCCTCTCCTCTGTCGCAGCTGTGGGTCTTTCTTGCCGACAGTTAATAGCTAGGTGCCCTTCTCTTCCACACCTAAAGCATTTCCTCGTCCCCTTGAGGCAATTTCCAGGGTGCTTCTTTCCGCACTTTTGGAAAGTGGGGTACTAGCTCTTCTTAGCACCATTGGATTTATCCATAGGACTGCCATAATTGAAGTCTACCTTATGCTTCTTGTCCCCATGATACCCCTATGATACCCCGATCTCCATTTCAACCTTGAGGGCACATTGGACAATGTTTTCCTAGATTTCGAAGTCACGGATCGCTAATGCTTTCTGCAGGCTAGGCTTCATCCCACCAAATAAGTGGTCAACCATGCATTCTGGGGTAACGAAAAAGCTGGAAGCATATCGTGCAAGCCTTGTGAAGTTTTCCTCGTACACTCCAACAGATTCTTCTTTTTTCTTTAAGGAAAGGAAGTCCCTTTCTATCTTAAGTCGGAGGGTGCACGTAAAATATTTATCGAAAAATATCTTCCAAAAATCCTTCCATTCCAATGCCTCGATCTCCTCCTCAAGCTTTGTATTTTTGATCAACGTCCACCATTGATCAGCTTCACCTTCCATACGATAATCCGCCAGGAGAACCTTCTCTTGTTCAGAACATTGAAGGATGGAGAAGATCTTTTCAATGGAGTTGATCTATTATTCAGTGATCGTGGGATCGGATGATCCACTAAAAGTAGGAGGCCTTTGTCTCATGAAGCTCTTGATAGCGACTTGTTCCTTCTTAGGGGGGTTTTGGACGTCCCTCTTGACCGGAGTTTCTATTCAAAGCTTGAGTTAGCTGAGAGAGAAGCATGACAAAGTTCACGATTCCTGCTCTTATTGGATTGGGCATCTCATTAGTACAGTCATCACACTGATCTTCACACTGGTTGTTAGCCCGAGTCCTCCTATTACCGACCATTGGCTGGAATAAAAGGAAAGTTAGGGGGTAACACATAAAGGGTAATCCAAATACAAAAGTTGATGACTTAAAAATAAACTTTTATTTCCTTAACTCATGAGTCTATAGGCTTCGACCTAGTCTTCTCATGATCTACTTTCTAACATATAATCTTAGGGTCATTTTTTTAATTCCCTTAATAAGGGTTCATACTAAGCTTATGAATTTATCAAAACATATCCCCTGGGAGTGTCGTAACCAAGAGTGCATCAAGGCCAGTTGTCATGCACCAGTTCCCATTCGAGTCTAGCTCAAAGCAGTGTTTTCAGGTTTTACCCCTAGGATACATCTTTGCCAGAGCCGCCTCTACCAGCTCGTATCCAGACAGGGATGTATTTGTTTGATAAACCACTTACTCAGTACCTACCAAAACTTAGGGATGTTTTTATTATACTTAGTCTTGTCTCTAAGACTTTACTAGGTATTTCTAATCCTAATCCCAAAAAATAACTAAACCTATCATCTGATACCAACTATAACAACCCTGCTTTTATTACAAACTTAAACATGATTTATTACATAAACCATTCACTTGATACAACATGGATGATGGAGAATTCTAGTGTCTTTGGGGCTTAGGATCATTACATAACAACTTAAAACATGAATTATAACGTCTTTATTGAAAACTTCCTTTACATGACTGTTGCATTCCCTCGTACTTAGCATTGCATGGGATAACCTGAGGACATGCATAAGAAAAAGGGTGATCTATAAAGCCCAGTAAGGGAATAAACATGGAATACATGAGGATTAAAATACATGTTAGACAATAGGCATATCAATAGAGCACAATATAAACATGAACATAAAGGCATGATAAATCATGTAATCATAACATGGAAATGTGGAAACAACACTTAACATGGAATTAGCATGAGCCAAGGATCATTGCACATAGAGCATGAGTAAATTCTCATTGCACATGAAGCACGAGTAAACCCTCGTTGCACTTGAATTATCATGATTCAACACTCATTTCACATGATGTATCATGGTACTATACTTTACCCAATGCATTGGAGCGCTATAAGGGTGCACCCTTCTTAAACATTTCATTTCATGCATAAGTGTGCCACATGGATCATACAACATGGATTCATAAAACATAATAATTTATTCCAAGATAAAGGAATGTGGAATTCATACATGAAACTTTATAATAAATAAGTAAATGTGCATAAAGGTGAATACCCTTGATGGAGAAATGGGCATTGTATTCACTACACAATGGCATTGGCTTAGAAAATCGGTGCGATTTCGGCAGCGTAACGGCGTGACATAAGAATTCATAAAAATGGTTGATGAGAGAGAAAGGGGTTCATCATCATATTTACATGTAATGTACAGTAAGGAGGTCATATAGATACATGTCCAACAATTGTAATGGAATTTATATTCATGATACAAAAGTATTGCTTGAATGTAAATGAGGAGAGAGAAGTTCCTTTCGGAATTTCGTTATAGTAACGGGTGTATATGGGAGGCATTTAATGAGAGAGAAAGGGATCTCCCATCATTCAAACATAAAGAGTTCAGTATGAGGGAGGTGGGAAACCATACCCCAACATTCATAATTGAAATTAAAAGGGAAAAACAACTTAAAGAAAAATGGACAAAAATGAGAAAGGAAGAAAAAACCCCTTACTTGGAAGTGTGCTTCCATAGGCTTGAGAGAAGCATGAGAGAGGCTTCTTGGGAGCTTGGGGAACCTTGATAGGATTATAGAGAGAGTAGAGAAGAGTTTGGACGAAATCCAAAGGCTATGAGTGAGGAGGAAGTGGGAGCTTGGGTGGGTTTATATAGGAAAGGTGGGGAATTCTTTATTATTTAGGTTTGGGACCCCTTATATTAAATTAATCCAAACCAAAAATCAACCCATGGTTTTTGCCCATGGTTTTTGGAAAAGGGAAGAGGAAAAAAATATTTTATATGGCCAAAGTCTGAACTTATTAAAATAATAGGGTTGCTTATGTGGAGGTGAGTCACACTCCCATAGAAAACAATTTAAAAAGACAAGGTGTTTAATAAGTCTTGAAGGGTCCATTAATGCTTTGAAAAGTAAGTCAAACAAACCCAAAATTACATTTTTTTAATGTTAAAACATATATTGTCCAAAAATAAAGCTTATAGTATTTTATTACATCACTATTGGGTCATTATGATGTCATAAAACACATTATATATTTAAACAATATTTAATTTTTACCCAAAAAATTGATTGTCTCAAAAAATTATGAAAAATTCACCGTTGGATAATTTTGACGTCCTGATTCCAGAAATAACATTTATTTTATCTAAATAATTTTATAAATATTTTAATTTTCCCTTTTAAAATAAAAACTGACATTTATCGAAAATTCACGGGTTTTGACAAAAATGGATTTCAAACCTTAATAAAAATTACAATTGCATTCATAAAATTATATGATCATTTATATATAATAAAATTAATTTAATAATAATAATAATAATATTTTATTATAATATTATTTATTTAAAAAATCCCTTAATTTAATAAAATATAATTCTTAATTAAATAATAACTAAAAACACTATTTTCACTTTAAAAACTATTTACAATGTATCAATAATGACAAGAAAGTGTATTCATTATTATATACAAAACAAATAATGTACATGAACATAGTACTAGTGATTTGTTACATAACCCTTTAAAATAGTCGCATAAGACCTAAGGGTAAGGTGTGCGATGGTGACAGACTCTTGGGGTGGCTCGGATAACATTGCTCGAGTGGTAATTTCTATCAACTTCCACTTTTCCCGTAGACGGTCACGTTCGAGATTGACATGATGAAGCTCAGCTTGGGCTTGGTCAAGAGCGAAGCCCAAAGATGCCACCTCTTTTCCGAGCTCTGGAAAATGGGATTCGTATAGAGAAATTCTACTGGATGAGGCCATCGCTTGCTTTGTATGAGTAAATTGGGTTTGTTAAAGCCCTATATTTATACTAATCATGTGATCACTGTTCAACGGCACTAAAAGCAACGGTCACAATTCTTAACATAAAACCAAAGAAGTTGAAATTTTATATAAATATTTTACATAAAGAGACATTTAATTAGATCCCAATGGATTTCCATTAATGAAACTTTGGTTCATTGCAATATTGGCCCCTTTTATCTAATTTTTCATTTAACTCCAAATGAGAGTGAGAAACACCATTTTCGATCATACTGAGCAATTCAGGTATATGATCGATGTGTTGATGATTACTACTGATTTTAAATGACATCAAGATAATTTTTTTAATATTTCATGTCAATGATAGCTTCTTTGGTTGGTTTTAACCCCTACACACCGGATTTTCATATTATTATAATAAAGTTAATAAATGTGAAAATGTACTATAAATTGTACTGATCATTCTGAGCATCTAATTGACTTGTAGCTGAAATCTAAAGATGAAAATCATTTTTTGATTTTTTTTTCCCTGTGTTTTCTCATAAATATAAATTTATTTAGCTGGTTTTTGATAACTACATGGTAACTTTTTATTTTAAATAAATTGTAAATCTGATTTGTGACTTTACTAAGAATATGAAAACAAAATGTGACATTCAATTTCAATGAGAAACCAGAAAGATAAAATGAAACACCTTATGGATATGATGCATCATGTAGGACCATGAATCTTACATGTTTATATTACTGAAGGGACCTAAAACAAATAAAAATTATGAAAATAAAAACAAATAATTTAATAAACAATTAATAAATAAATCCAGTATAAACTTACATTGTAGGATCCCCTGCACCATACCCCGGTGCATATACTCTCCTAAGGATCTGACCTCAGCTAATAGTTTTGCATTTACCTCCTTGGAAGAATGTATTCATTCCACCAAATCTTTAATCTTCTATTTCATACCAGCAAAATAAGATCCACTTCCTTAACACGTGAAACAACAGAACAAGGAATCCCCATGACATATGTCAATATGTATCCATGCCCATCACAACCAAAGATGCGATGAAATATCTCATCCTTCAGCATCACAAGCTATCTTTGGTCCTCTATAGGTTGTTCTAATTCAACTTCATATTATTAATGAGTGATATATAATTATAAATATATATTTATATACACACATAAATACATAATTATTTATAATTAGAAGAATAACATACTATAAGAGGTGCATATTTAGGATCATTTCGATCATGAGTCATCATCCACACTGACATTTTATCAGTTGGTGCACCTTTCTCCCATAATTGAATACCAGAATGATATAAAAGTGGAACACAAAACTATATTAAATAATAAATAGAAAAATTAAATTATAAATACATCATATTGAATATGGGTCATGTTCTTATCCCCAATCCTATGAGGTGGTCCCTCCAACATAAAATTCTTGTAATGATGCTCTATTAGAGCCTATATTCAATTAATTCAAATCTAAAACATTTAAAATACTAAACATACATTGAAATATGTTAAACAAAATAAATAGTCTCATTTTCGCGGCCTTAGTGAAAAAATATGCGACCAAGTCATGTCACTAAGATGGGATAACACCTTTCGGGACTTTATCCAAAATATTTGGGGCACCCACATTTTGTACCCAGTGTTACCTATTCACTCTACATTTATAATATTTCTAAATTTTAAGAAATTTTTCCATACATACTTTCCAAAAATCATTGGAGAAAACTTTTATATTATTCTATTTTTTTTAAAATATCACAAATGTAAGTGTTTTTTAAACATATCTAAGAAACTAAAATGTTCATCTTACATGAATATCCCTCCATAGATGATGTAATTTATACTGAGGGAATGAATCTCAGTCATGTTAGGTCAATGTAAATATGTATGGGTTGTTTATTATATTTCCCAATTGAAAAATAAATGAAGTGGAACCCTATCCCATGGGATTTTATGTCTCATCATATGATATATCAAGGGTTGTGTCGCAATCCCATGATGAAATCCCATGATGAGGGTGTTTCCTACAAGAGTAAGAAGTGGTTGAGCTTAATTAAGTTGAAAAAAAATCATAAATAATTATACAAATGTGCATATATATATTTAATACTTAATTAAAAAATAAAAAAGGCATTTACATTCATACATACCTAGACACGTAGATGCAGATGACTCTCAAGAATGATGTGGAACATGTGCATGTTCTCATGACATGTTTTAAATCATAGAAAGAATTAGTAATGAAACAAACATACTCTACATATCAAATAAAGATATAATAAATACAAAAAGAAAACATTTAAACAGTTCATAGAGTTAAATGGTTAAAAATAGGTTTTAAAGGTAGGTTTTAAACTATATCCCCTTACAGTGTTCATAATTTCAATAACCATGTTAAACAAAATTTAATTGATTCATAAAAAATAAATATACAAACATTGAACTATTGTATCTATATAACATCATGTTCCAATTTACCTTTGAATTTTGTTTTTGAATATTTTAATTTATTCTTATATTATCATACTATTTTTACTCTAATTAGCATAGTGTTATATTTAAAATATAGGTACACTAGTTTAAAATTTATTCCAACTATCCATAAAAAAATATTTATTTCAATAAAATTCATAAAAAACTATCATCCAATTAATTAAAGGTTTTTATAGTTGAATATACAACTTTTAATCCAAATATTAATAAATAATGAATTCGATTTTTTATATACTATTGGAATAAAAATATTATTGTATATAATGTTGAATATTTTTATATGATAGTATAATAACAATATAGGGTTAATATAGAAAGAAAAATCCTTGTAGTTAATGTATTTTTAAAATCCTCTTGTTAGTTCGTGTATTGAAATGTAGATTTTGTTAAATTATTTAATAGAAATATAAGGTTAGATGAATACACTAAATCAATAAGTGAAATAAAGTATTCCAAATGTATTTTACTTATACATTTTTTTGATTCCTAAATAATTGTATTTCATTATAAAAATTTCAATTCCAATAGCGGTCACTATTGGAACTTTTTATAGTAGTGACATATCATCATATGGAACTATTACAACATCCAAACTTGATTTAATTTGAACCTTTAAAATATTAATTGAAAAAAAACAACATTAGATACTATAAAGTAATTACCAAATGTTAGAAAAAAATAAAATTAACATAATATAGTAATTTAAATTTAAAATTTAAAACTAATGGGAAACATAGTATCATGATTCTTTTCACATCATATCTAGTTTGAATCATGCATTGTAATCTATGGGAGTATATTGTAATAGTGAAAGATCTTTCATTAGAATTTTTGTGCTATGTTGGGGCTAATGTATTGTGTGTCATGGGATTGTTACACATTATTTTTTAGTGTTGTCATGACCTCCTCCTCACAAAGATACTATAATGAGGGGAGAGATATTGTGACTGCCCTGAGTCTAGCCTCGAGTAGGCCCCAGGTTGATGACTAGAACTGAGGGTATACTAAACATGTAAATGGGAGGCATTACCCTCTAAAAGAAACATGAAAAAGAGAGAGATAATAAGGATACAATAGCCAACACCTGCCCAAACATATATAAAAGAAGTCCCAATTGACAACATGAATTGGCATACAGTACTCAAACAACTGAAAAAGAAACCAAAAGTACCAAAATATAAAGACAGAAGCGACTATGTTTCCTAAAAAGATCCTGAAATCCATAAGCTAGTAATATCCAGACCTAACTCCAACCTTCTCCAACTAACCTGAAAAAAAGTTTGTATATAGATAGTGTGAGAAAAATAGTATACTTAGTAGGATCCTCCCTATATCCTCTTGTGTAAAATATAAAGAAATCATTCTAAATCATAGTGACCAACAATGAAAGTAACCCATAACCTAAATAGGTATACTAAGTTCTCAACCTCACCATGGATAACTCTCACCATGTATTTCATAAAATATAGAATATAATATAATAATGAAACAACAGGGGTAAACCACTCTCGCTTCCACATCGGTTTGTCACTCTACCCCAACATCCCATGTCTTAAGAATCTTCCTCCAAAATAGGTCATCCTGAAAACACCTAGGCAAGGCATCACCACATGCACCTCATGCATCACATTATCACATTATCCCATACACATATCCACATATAGTGACTGAGTAGTTTCTAAAATCCACCCCAACATGTATGAAATATATCAAAAATGGGTATTGTGCCTCAAGAAATTACATCCCAAACACTAAGTAATTACCTCAAGCCATCATATCTTATACACATCATACCTATAATAAACCTTTATATACTATATCTAGTAATACATGTGTGTGAAATAACCATAATCCATCATAGACTGCTACACACCTATATGGGTAAACTAATCATCATGCATACCAGAACAAGTAACTACCAAGAGAATAGAGTGGTTCCAAAGGGGGTAGTTACTAATCCATCCTCCCACCAAAAAGTTGGGGAAAACACCCCCACCCCCAGGGCTTAGAATCCCTAGGGTTTCAGTCACCCTAGCCGATATAGGTGGGGAAGCGTATGAAATCACATAATATACATGATATAATATAGATCAAAACCACACTATGTGTATAACTTGTTCTTATAATCATCTACAACTATCTTCACTCCGACTCCTAGCTTCCACGGATTAGACCAAATATCCTATAAGCACACAATAATTTTAAGAGCTATATAAATACTTCTTTTCTTTTTTAATCATTTCCTTTCATTAATTAATCCAATATCCATTAATTAATCATTAACACTATTACACATTGCATTGAATTAGTTATCATAGTAAATTCCATGCCCTCCATGAATAATAACAAACTAAGGAATCGGTTTACCAAGATTAACATCTTTTAGCATTTTCATTAAATCATAAACTAACACCATGGGTTAAACATTTATTTAATTGTTATTAAAATAGTTAAATATCTAGGTACTCTAGGAAAACCATACTAAGATATCACCAGGAGAAACATGCAACCAATCATATCTAACTGACACAAGTAGTGGGGAAAAGGAATATAGATAAAACAAGCATCTTGACCATCAACCATTAAACAGATTCACAATGAGCATCCCAGATCTCAGCGTCACATCAATGGATAATCCCAGCTTCAAAATTTTCCACCATCTCATGTGACCTCCCTAACACCATCAAGAATATATCAAGGAATCTCGACATCATAGAAATTATTTGTTTCCACATCATCCAGTCCTCCCCATCTACATATCACATCATCCATTCTGGGCTTATCTATCCTAGGCTCACATCACATCTGGGTCTCCCCACCACACATATCACATCAACTATCCCAAGATCAACCATATTAGACTCAAATCACAAGGATCGTATCCATATCACATCAAAAAAATATAAACAAATAAATCATGTCCAGTAGGGAAACTAGGCTCTAAAAACAAGGAATTCATCCATTATATACAAACCATCTCTCACGGCTCCAAAATCAAGGCAATTGTCCTTCTTAAAAAAATAGGCAACTGAGGCCCAAAATAATTATCTTTATCACACAAATCATTATTAATCTGTATTGAATTAACCAAATCATTATTAAAGGTTACAATAATGGTAAACCTAAGGTATCAAGCTATAACAATCTAACAAAAGGAAAACATGCCCACTACATAAATTCAAGTTTCAATAAACCTAGAAAAGTATTATTCTCATTTAACATGCATTTTTATTAATTATTATCAACAAGAAATACTATGCATCAAATTATTTATTAGATTCAATTAATCACGTGAAATATCATATTTAATTGACACGCGCATTTGCATCAATTTGATCCATATCAAATTACAACATCAACTAGATATATTAAACATGAATCTTATTTAATTAAGCTAATTAATTATCAGTTGATTCCAGATTTACGTTATTTACCAATTTCCATCAAAAAACATTCTTATCCATTGAATAAACAAACATACTACCAATTAAAATCATATATATCACATTATCTAGAAAAACAAGAGGAAAACTTCTATCACATTATAATGAAACAACACCAACATTTGATCGCTATCTTATTTATTTAATCCAGATCAATAATTATTTTGTCAATTTCATTTCCATACAAAGGTCTAAATCATGATATCTTTTTTATTTCATGTAAATAAATAGAGAAGAAATGAATCTTCTACCTCAAAGGTGTCAGTGTTCTTCGCATGAGAATGGACAATGTCGTAGATCTCTGATCACCTATCCTATAAGAACTACATCCATCCATAGATGTTGTAGAAAAACGTCAATAATAAAGCACCGATAAAACTATATTATAAAAAATAAATAATGAACTCCATTTCATGGAGAAAATATACATAAGGAAAAAAGATAAAACCAGAAGAACCCACTAGAGAACTGAGGACACACGCACATTGGTTTAACACAAATCGCCATGGATCGAAGACAGAAGCTAAGAATCGATCCTCAGTTGAAGGGATCTCAAAACACGGAAGGAGGGATCTGATATCCCTTGAAAAACAAGAGAACCTGTAGGGTTTGAGGAAAAAACCAAGTGGATGAATCATTTAAAATTTCACTTCATAGGGTTATTTCATGACATGTAATCCCCTTTCATATCATGTAATCCTCAAGGTTTGGTTTCACTAAAAAATGTGTCACCTTTTTATTATTTAACCCCTATAATTCAAACATTGTGAACTAGCCTTGTACAAGTCGTAAACTCAGATTTCATGGTGTATAACCCTTACACGTCATGTATTCTCCCTGATTCCATAATTTTATTAGTTTATCCCCTCCAATCTTATTCTAAGCCTCCTCTGAGCACCACAAGCCTCAAAAACATGCAATAGGTTGGTCTATTTGGATCGGGACCCTTAAATTAGATACTTATCAAATAATTATCTTCCTAAAGAATCTAAAAAAACTAGATAGAAAACAAAATGTGGTCTTAAGAATAGACACCCCATGAAATACCTCTCAATGATCTCTCTATCTTAGGATCTCAACCACCTCATCAGATGAAACAAGAAAAAAAACTTGTAACAACAACAACCAGCTTCTAAACACTCTCCCAGAGGAGATACATCTCAATGATATTATAGAAACAACAAGAAACAAGAGTAAACCATCTCATAGACCGGAAAGGTAAAAAATCAAAAATAGAATTACAAAAAAAGTGGAGATAAAAATAAATAACTCAGGTTACATAGTACGCTTGTGTGACTCATGTTCCTAGGTAATCTTCCACACACCACTGTACCGCCATAATACATGAACCAAGGGAATAGTATACCTACGTAACACCTTCTCCTAGCAGTCTTGATTTTCTATAGGCCGCTCCTCAAATATCGCATCATTATAAACATTTATCTCTCCCCAATCGATGAAATTAGATTCATCATGAAGATAACAATGGAACTGGACCATGTGAAAAAAATCATGTATTTGGATCATCTATAGGGGAGGTTCTATCTAACACGCCATGGATCCAACATTAGCAAACACCTCAAATGGCCCAAAACCCCAAGGAGAAAGATTAATCCCATGATCAAACCTTCATTGACCACAATTAGGAGTCACCTTTAAGAACACATTATCACCAACGTCAAACTTAATAGGCCTTCTCCTATGACCAAAATTGGGTTTATGATGATTATGTGTTGCCTTTATCCTCTTAGGAAGTAACTGAACCATCTATATCATATTATGTACCCATTCTATCCCGGTAATTACTGCCTCTTTAATCCCAATCCATCATAATGGAGAATGGAAAGGTCAATTGTACAAAGTTTCAAATGGGACCATACTAATAGTAGAGTGGAAACTATTATTTTATGAAAAACAAACCAAGGGAAGGTGCCTTATCTACAAACCTCTATAATTCAAGACACAATAGCGCAAAATGTCTTCAAGAGTCTTGATGGTTAGCTCTATCTTCTCATCCATATATAGATAAAAAGTAGTGCTAAGGCATAACTAAGAACCAAAATCATATTAGAGACCTCTCCACACCCTGGAGGTAAAAAGAGGATCTCAATTAGTGATTATTCTCTTCGGGAATCCATGGAGTCACACCACATCCTCCCGATACTTCCTCAAAAAAACCTCCACAACATTCAACTACCTAATCATTATAAAGTGGACTCATTTCAAAAAATGATCCACTATCACCCATATAAAATCATATCCTCCTTGAGCTTTAGGTAAACTGGTAATGAAGTCCATAGAGGTTTCCCCCGACTTTCACCAGGGAAAATCTAACAGCTATAGAAAACTACCAGGAACATGATGCTCGACCTTTAACTTATGGAAGACCAAACATAGAGAAACAGACTCTATAATTGAATGCTTCAACCCAAGCCACCAAAACTGACCTCTCAAGTCTTGGTACATCTTTTTCACATTGGTATATACCTCTAAGAATGAATTATGGACCTCAAAAATAACCATATAATGCATAATCGAAGGAAAAAAATCCTTCCCTGGAACAACACTTGATGTTGTCCATCCTCAAACCAACTAACAGGGGAATCACCAAAAACAAATCAGTACCTTCATACCTCTACCATAGAATCCCCCAACTGGGAATCTACCACCTGTACACCAAATATGACTTCACTTTAATCTATAAAGGATAACCTCTATGCCCAACCTCTCCCATATTTATATGCATCACTAAGATTCCCTCCATCACTCTCTAGGAATCTCTAGATTCATCCATGGCATCACCACATGAGTTTCTACTCAGCACATCAGCTACAACATTTCACTTTTCTATTGTATATGAAATCTAAACATCATAATCCTGCAAGGATTCCATCCACTGATGCTGATATAAGTTCATGTCACATTGGGAGAAGATATACCACATGATCTTGTGATTAGTAAAAACCAAAAAATGCTCACTGATGAAGTAATTTACCCCAAATTCAAAGAAAACGTAACTTCCACTAACTCAAGATCATGGGTGTCATAATTTTGCTCATGGGTACGTAACTTCTTAGACCCATAAGAAACAACTAATATCTTTTGTATCAGGATGTACTCCAAACCCAGATGTGAAGTGCCTCCGAAAACCTCAACTGAACTTCTTCTACTGGAAAACAATAGAATGGAGCATTGACCAACTTCTCCTTGAGGTGATCAAAAATTTCCTGACATGGTTCAATCTGCAAGAATGATTGATCCTTTTGGGTCAAGGTTATAAAAGGATTCACAACTTGAGATAAATTGGCTATGAACCACCTATAATAGTATGCAAGACCAAAGAAACTATGAACCTCTACTGACTTCTTGGGGGATTCCCAAGAAAAACTATATATATATTTGAAGGATCCATAACTAATCTATGTTAGGACTTGACATGCCCCAAGAAATAGACTTCATGAGATGAGAACTCAAACTTGGAAATCTTCTCAAATAACTTCTCATGATGAAGAACTCCCAAAACTGCATGCAGATTCTCTGAATGATCCTCTTTAATTGTGGAGTACACAAGGATGTAGTTGATGAAAACCACCAAAAAATTATCTAGGAACTCATTGAAAACTACATTCATTGACCCCAAGAACATAACTGGAGCAATATTCACCCCGAACGACATCACAAAAAACTCATGATTCCCATGATGACAACAGAAAGGGGTCTTTTGAATATCATCATCCTTCACACATATATTATGATATCATAACCACAAATCAATCTTCAAGAACTATCATTATCCCTTTATATGATCAAATAAATCATCAATCCATGGATGTTGATAGCGATTCTTCACTTTCACCTAGTTCAAGCAATGATAATCGATACAAAGCCACAAACTAACATTAGCCTTTTTCACAAAAAAAAACTAGTGCACCCTAAGGAGAAACACTCATCTAAGAAAACTCACCACAACATTACATCAAGTTGTATTCACATCTCTCTTAACTCATAAGGTGCCATCCTATATGGAGATATCGATATAGGAGACACACCTAGTTGTATCTTGATCCCAAACTTGATCTATCATTGAGGGGATAACGGTACAACCTCCTCTATAAATATATCAAGGTAATATCCACAACCCTAAGAAACACTGACAACTGAACCTCTAAAAAAATTAGCATCAGATTTTCCATCAAATAAGAATTGAATGGAACATACCTCTGACCCATCTGAGGGTGTCACTCAACAATGAACATTGTTGCCTCTCCATCAGCATCATGGAACATAACCTACCTCCTAAAGAAATCCACAAAATTATGCATTGAATACAACCGATACATGTTGAGGGTGATGTCATATGACTATATCTATAAACATATAAAGTCTCCCCAATAGTGTTTCTCCCCCATCATTAGCTCACAGTCTCTAGAGACTTCATAAAAGTTAGTGAAACCTCCAACTAGAATAGTAATCACTAAGGGAACTAGAAGCATCTCTACCTCAAGTCCCAAAGCATGGATGAGGGTAGGTGATATAAAGGATTATTTTTCTATTGAATCAAAAAAATCATGCACCCATGTAGAAAAAAAGGGTTCCTCGAACAACACCAGGCTCACTTGAGACTGGAAACTCTAAAGCCTAAAGATGACCAAGACTTTATTCAAGGCCTCTTTGTATCTTCTAATGAATACCTCCATGGTCATTCTTTACTCTCTAAGGATGAGGATTGTCTTAGGTATATCCTTTTCTTTTACCATATCCTCTCTATTATTTCCAAAATGGAACATCCTACTGTTGCTGCCTCAGCTGTAACTACCCCAACATAGGAACATGAAGTGAAACACCTCGTGCACACTGACTGATCAAAATGGTTAGGAACTCCCACTATTGATGACCTTGTCCACTATAAGAAAAACATGAATATGATCCTTTGGAATAGGTCTGATCCCCCACACACACACACATTGAAATTAGATGATGAGGGATGGGACCTACCACCAGCTAACTGAAAACTCTTTTTTCTGATAACTGGTAACCCCAAACCATATATTTTCTTCGTGAGGAATCCTGAAGAATCCCCTCTTGTAATGATACAGTTCGATCCGGTATCTGATCAATAACCTTTTCTCTCACCAACACCTCTTCAACATAAATGGGGTGACATGGTGATGGACCTCTGGATGCAAATACTCCTAAAAATGCCTCACCATGGCCCCATCATCTGGAAATAGGTCTGAAGTATATCATAGAAGGGTCCTAAAATGGATCCCAAACTCCTGTACACTGAAGATCCCATATAGAAGGGTAAGAAAATCCTAATTACTAGCCACATTCAAGATCTAAGAAAGAAAAACTTCTCAAAACTAGTCTCATAACTGCTCCCATGATACTGCTAACTCCACATGGTCTGTGAGGAATAAGAACCACCACTACCTCATTTCTCCATGTAGCATCATCACAACAAACTAAACCTAGTGCTCCTTCCATGCACAAATAGAACTGAAAATTATCTCAACCTCATCAAACCAGTCCTCTATGACTAAATCTGAAATAGATCCCTCATACTTCTAAGTAATCTAGTATTGGAACTCTCAGAGTGTCCTCCTCTAAGTGTTTTCGTCATCAACCTAAACTCTATAGTGATTTTCTGGCACAACCTGTTGAACATATTCGGCATGAACCTAATGAGGACGTAAATTTGGATTCATTCCTAAAAAACAAATGTTTAGATCTATTAAACCTGTAATATGGAATATTTAACATTAATTAATTAATTATTTTATTATCTTGGTTATGTTTTTAACCAGTACCAAGGTCTACCCATTTCAAACACATGCGCAAAGAAGAATGATTCATGATCCTTTCCTACATCTCTACCTCACAACCAACATCACTTCGTTTAGAAGGCTCGGTAAACTTAAAGATATGTGAATCCTATCACAGTGGACCCTAAATACTCATGTCTCATCTGATCTCCCATGTTTACAACACTCACTAAACATAGTTGACATTGTTTCCCTAGAAACCCATGAAACCTCACCTATGCCAAACTACAAACTCCATCCTATCCCTCAAACCTGAACCTATGATACCACTATGTCATGAACCCTCCCCACAAAGATACCAAAATTAGGGGAGATCGATGGTGGATACTTGATTCCTGCCTCTAGTAGGCCCTTTCTTAGCGGATAGAACTGAGGGTATATTAAACATTCATATAAGGGCATTAGCCTCTAAGTGAAAC
This sequence comes from Viscum album, assembly GCA_963277665.1. NCBI lineage: Eukaryota > Viridiplantae > Streptophyta > Magnoliopsida > Santalales > Viscaceae > Viscum > Viscum album. Next base: position 1,008,415,195 of record OY728134.1, read on the forward strand.
ATGTTGAAGAGATAGATAAGAAGTATACAACAACCAAAACCTACTCAAACATATATAAAATAATTCCCAAGTGCCAACATGAAATTTCATAAATTACTGAAGTGGCTAAAAAATAAACTACAAGTACCAAAAGGTAAAGACATCAATAACCATGAATCCCAAATAGCTCCTGCAAAACCACGAGTAGGTAATGTCCATCCTGATCTCCAACCTGTTCAAACTGACCTAAAAATAGCTTGTATAACATAGGGTGACCATAACATTATACTCAATAGGATCCTCCACAAAGCCTCTCTTGAAAAAGATGAAGAAATCATGCTACAACATAGTTAATAATAGTGAAAATCACTTTTCACCTAAACATGTATACTGAGTTTCCAAACTCACCATGGCTAACTCTCAACATGTATCACATTCAAGAGAGAATATAATATAATAATGAAATATCAAGGGTACCCCGCTCCCTCTTCCCCTCCGGTTTTCCACTCTTCCCAACGTCGCATGTCCCGATCATCTCTCTCCAAAATAGGCTAGCACAAAAACATTTGGGAAAGGCATCACAACATGCACCTCATGCATCATATCATCACATCAACCCATCCACATATCCACATATAGTAGTTGACTAGTTTCCAGAATCTGCCACAGCATGTATGATGTGTATCAAAAAATGGTTATTATATCTCAATCCATTATAGCCTATACACCTAGTAAGTACATCAAGCCATCACAGCCTATACAAATCATACCTATAATAAAACTTTAAATACTATATTTAGTTACACATGTGTGTAAAATAAGTAACAATCTATTACAACCCTCTATACACATTTATTGGGAAACTAACCATCATGTATACCATCACAAGTCACTACCAAGAGAAGAGAGTGGGGCCAGAGGGGGTAGTCATCCATGCATCCTCCCACTCAGATGTTGGGGAAAACACCCCCCCCCCCAGAGATCAGAATCCATGGGGTTGTAGTTTCCCTAAAAAACATGGTTGGGAAAATGTTTGAAATCATAGAATATACATGATATAATATAGCTCACAACCTCATGATGGGCATAAACTAGTGTTAGAATCATCTGTAGATAACTTCTCTTGAACTCCAGGTTTCCACTTCTAAGACCATATATCCTATAATCACATAAGAATTTTAAGATCTACATTAATTGATTATTTAATTTTTTAATAATTTCCTTTGATTAATTAATCCATTATCCATTAATGAACCATTAAAATTATTCCATATTTCATTGAATTGGTTATCAATGTCAAGCCCATGCCCTCCATGCATAATCCTGGGCCAGGGAATTGGTTTACCAAGATTAACATTATTTAGCATTTTTATTCCATCATTAACCAACCCCATGGGATAAACATTTATCAAATTTGTATTATCATCATTACATATCCAGTTACTCTAGGAAAACCATCCTAATCTACCACCAAGAGAAACATGAAAGCAAGCACATATGGTTGCCTCAAGCAGTGGGGAAAGGAATGCAGAAAAAACAAGAAACTCAAACAACATCCATTGAATAGATTCCCAACAAAAATCCTCACTATCAGCATGACATCAACTGGTAATCCTATCTTCAACCCGTTCCATTATATATCATGTCCTCCCCAACACCGTTAGTTATATACAGATGCATCTATCCATCACAAGTTTCATATTCTTCCACATCATTTGGGCCTCCCACCAACATATCAAATCATCTATTCCAGGCTCAGCCATCCAAGGATAACATAACATTTGGGTCTCCCCACCCCACATATCACATCAGTCATACCAGGATCATCTGTATCAGTATCACATCACAAGTCTCATATCTAGATAACATCACAAAAAATAGTAGGAAACAAACAAGCATATCCAAAGGGGAAACTGGGTCCTCAAAACAAGAAATCCATCCATCACATGAAAACAATCTCTCATAGCTCCAAAAACAAGGCACTCAGCCTTCTCAAGAAAACAGGAAACTCAGCCCCCAACAATTATCTTTATCAAAAAACTAGTTCTTATCCCATCTTGAATTAAATGATTCATTATCATAGGTTCAAATAACAAGAAATCTAAGGCACCAAGATATAACAAGATAATAAAAGGAAAACATGCTCATATCATAAATTCAGGTTTTAATAATCCTAGAGAAGTGTCATTCTCATTTAACTTTCCTATTTATTTATTATTATCAACAAGAAATAATATACTTCACATTCCTTATCAGATTCCATTGATCACATGAATGATCATATTTAATTAAACATGTACATCTACATCAATTTGATCATTATCAAATTACAACATCAATCGGATTCATTAAATATGATTCTTCTTTATTTAAGACAATTAATTATAAATTAATTTCGGTTTTACATTTTCTACCAATTTCCATCAAGAAATACATGATAATCCATAGCACAAACAAACAAACTAACAAAGAAAGTCATACATATCACACTACCTAGAAAAACAAGAGGCAAACTGCTATCACAATATAAAGAAAAAACACCAACATGCGATTGTTATCTAATTTATTTAATCCAATTGAATAATTATTTGGTAAATTTCATTTCCATCCAAAGGGATAAATCATTATATATTTAGGATTTCATGTAAATAAATGGAGAAGAAAAAAATCTTCTACCTCAAATGAATATATTCATTGAATGATAATGGAACACGTCGCAGATCTTTGATTACCTCTCCTGCAAGAACTACATCTATCCAAGGATGTCATCACACAACTACAACAACAAAACACCAAGAAAAATATATTAGAAACAATGGAGATCAAACACCATTGAATGGTGATAATATATGGAAATAAAATAGATAAACCCAAGGGAACCTACTAGAGAATAGAGGAAAAAAGAACCTTAGATCACCATAGATTGAAGATGGAAGCCAAGAATCAATCCTTAGTAGAAGAGAACTCGAAAATCAAAAGGAGGGATCTTCTAGATATAGAAAAATAAGAGTAGATATAGGGTTTGAAGAAAAACCTGAGTGGCTGAATTGTTTATAATTACACTGCATAGGTGAATTAAACAATGTGCAATCCCCTTTCACGTGGTGTAATCCTTGGGGTTCAGTTTCACTAAAAATCATGTTCACCTTTTTATTATTTAAACCTAAAAACTCACACGTCATAAACTATCCTTGTAAAATTCATGAACATATATTACACAACGTGTAACCCTTACATGTCATGTATTTCCCCTGCTTCTATCCTTTTAGTAGTTGATTGCCTCCAAGATTATTCCAGACATCCTTTGAGCACTAAAATGCATGAAAAATCACAAAGGGTTGGCCTATTCGGATCTAGGCCCTTATAGGTGCAGAATCATGCATTGGTTTTCATGTATTCAATTTGAGTTAATAAATAATGCTTTTTATGATTATAACCTATATTGCATTGCAATTTTTTCTCAACACTCACCATAGACTTCATTCTATTATAACATAATGTAAGGTTTTATCACAAGGTTTCATGATACATGTCAAGTAATCTGAGGATGAGTTGTGACTTCAGTTTCACTTGATTCATAATATGCATCCTACACTAATTCTGTACACTCAACCCAAAAAAGGAAATTATAATATTTTAATTCTAATAAAATATTGAATAAAACATGGAATTGAAAATGCATCTTCATCATGAACTTAAATTTCTCCCCATGAAAATATATCATCCAATAAGTGCTACATACTTTCTTATTTCAATAGGAAGGACTATGTGTTAAAATTTCTTTAAGAATATGTGTTGTAATTGATCACGTAACACTATAAAATTTGTTAGTTCCACTAGGAAAAATATCCTAAGAGGGGGGTGAATTAGGGTGTGATGGATTAAAACTACTTCCCCTTCTGATCTTATTTCATAATTAAACAAAATAAACTTCTCTCTTTCTACTATAGAAATGTATAAACAGAAATGAAATAATGAACAGGATACAGTGATTTTACTTGGTTCACCCTCACTGGGCTATGTCCAAAGAGCATAAAAAGGTGATGTGATGATGTACCAAATCCACTAAATCTCACTTCCAATTTACAAGGTTTAGGTCAGATCACTTCTATTCTCAGGATCACTACCATTACAAGATTTAGGATTTGTTCACTAAATTCCCAAGGGTCAATCCCTATGTATCTTTCTCTAGCTCACTACTGGTGGAAAGGATCGTTTTCTTCCTCTTACTTTGCTCACTTCTCTTGGAAAGGATCCACTCATAGTTTGTGGACTTTTAGGTCCATTCATTTTCATGAAAGCATGCATCCTAAACTATAGGTAGATGAAATATTGAAGTCCCTTTTTCACCCATAGATGAAATATACTTTTCCTCATATTGTTAAGTTAGAGGAAATTTATTTAATGAACTTTTTTAGTGTTTTTGAAAGCTTCCTTGAGTCATTTATGAACCACTTTGCTGCATCTGCGATGTGCGTAGAGGGTATGCTTCGTGGATTGCCTCTCCTCTGCGAATTTCCTCTGCCTACATGAATCATCCTTTGTCCACGGACTATCTCCACTTCTGCAAACTGCTTCCCCCGTCCATGTACTACCTTCGATTCTGTGAACCATCCTTTAATTCTATAGACTGCCTTCTTCCTTTGTGGACTATAGTGCCTCACAAAATCCTTTCATGGAATTTCTTCTGCCATCTGCTTCTCCCTTTGTGGAATCACTTACCGTGAACCACTTATCCTTTATAGACTCCCCACGAACTCTTAGCAGAATTTCTTCTTGGAGTAAAGATTTTCTCTAATGAAATTATCTCTCACCTTAACAATGGTATTATCAGTCATTATATAGGTAAATAAATCCATATAATCTTCTAATTTGATATTTACTCAAATTTTAGACATGGTATAGCCTTCACTACATACATATTATCCTATCAGGAACAATAATCATCCCGCGAACTATTTTTACAATGCGGTCCACGTACCACAATTCTTCCTTCATGGCTCCTCAAATCACCATCTTGTTTTCTCCAATAAAAAGTCATCCCATGAACTATCATGCCTTCCACGTACTGCGATCCTTCCCATGAAATGTTTTTCATTCCATGACATGTTGCTGCCCCATGAACAATTTCCCATACACAATCTACGTACCGTACTTCATGGTCAACATACAATCCTTTTCCTTCCGCATACCATCCTTCTCGGTCCATGAATAGTGCTTCACTTTTCCAAAATCCTTACTTTTCCAAAACAAAACTCTTGATTTTGGGGCCTAAAAATTTGGAAAACATTAGGAAACGGTGCCACCTTAAAAACCTGCTTTGGAAAACACCAGCCATACTCATTCATGGTCATTTGGATTTCTCAAAAAACACAATCACACCCAAAACATACCGAGAGGAAACCTTGAGGGATTTTTTCCAACCCCCCCCCCCCTTAGATTTGTTACCAACACTTTCACAATTTGATACCTTGTTAAAGATTTTTCCAACTTCTACTAGTATTTGCTTCTTGCTATTAAATTAGAGATCAATGATTTACTCAACACGTTCTCTAAGCACACATGATCCATGATCGGCAAGAGAAACAATATTATAATACAAATTTCATCAATGAATCACTTCATTTCATTCCAAAACCACTCATCTTCTTTCATCATGAACCTCAACTATCATGATATATATCCTTTGATCGATCACTTATCACATCATCAGATTTAATACTCCCCCTATCTCAATGCTACCCCTATCTCGATGCTCCCCCTATCTAGTTTCTCCACCTATCAGATTCTCCTTGTGTCTTGAATACGACATTTTATCCCTTTTAAAAGCCAAAATTTCTCCCCCTTTTTCAATGAATTCAAAGCTCACTTCATGGTTGTCTGCAATAGAGTAAACAACACATACCAATACATTATAAAAAAACACCATAATTTAGGAAGAGGGGGTCCCACATCCACAATTTTTCAAGTGCGGGGAGTCGACTTAATCTCAGAGAGAGTCGATGCCTTTCAAATGCTTCTTTGGGTAAGGCCTTTGTTAGAATGTCTTCGAATTGTTTTTTTGTAGGCACATAATCCAACTTCATAAGTTCTTGATCCACCTTATCCTTGATAAAGTGATACTTTATTTAAATTTTCTTTTTCCTTGAGTGATGGACTGGATTTTTTCTTAGATTTATAACACTTGAATTGTTGTAATGGATTCTAATTGGAGATTTCACTTCAAATCCCATATCCTCAATCTCCTGCTTCATCCCCAATAATTGTGTGCATTCTTGAGTAGCCACAATATATTCATCTTCTATAGTTCTCAATGTAATAAAATCATGTTTCTTACTTATCCAAGAAATACACAATCCACCATGATAAAATTCACCACCGGGCATTGATTTTCTATCATCTTCTGAACTGAACCAATCTACATCTGTGAATCCTAATAACTTTTGCTGAGATTTTTCATTGTAAAAAAAATAAATCCACCATTACCTTGATATAAAAAATTATCATTTTTAATATAAGTATATTTCCTTAGTATTACCTTGATATCGTGCTGCTTGAAATGTGGTAAAAACAATATAGTTATTAAGTACAACAATATTCCAAGGATTTTCCTGTATTCTATGACATTGACCACTTTGACTTCATCATTTAGAGAAATATTCATCTAGGTAGCCATTGGATTCATCGTCTCCTTGTAATTTTCCATTTCAAATCTCCTTAAAACCTCCTTGGAATATTTATATTGAGAAATTAATGTGCCATTCCTTCCTTGTGTTGCCTATAAACCAAGGAAAAATGTCAGTTCACTGATCATTGACATTTCAAACTCAATTTTCATGAATACAAAAAACTATCTACACTGCACTTCATCTAATCCACCGAATATTATGTCATTTACATACACCAACACCATCATCCTTTGATTACAATCATTGTTTACCTATAGATTTTAGTCAACTCCACCATGCTCAAAACTGAGATTCTTCAGAAACTAATCTAGCCTTGAATACCATGCTCTGAGTGCTTGCTTCAAACCATATAAATACTTCTTCAACCAAAAAAATCTATTCTCATCTTCATTAATGAAAAAAACCATTTGTTTTCTCAATGTAAACTTCTTATTCAGGAACCCCATTCAGAAATGATGACTTGATGTCCATCTAGAAAACCTTGAACTTTCTGTGAACTGATATGGCCAAGAATAATCTGATTATTTCTAGCCTTGAAACATGTGAAAATGTTTCATCAACATCAATACCCTCTATATGGGAGTACACTTTGAACACTAGTCATTATTTGTTTCATATTACCGTACCATCTTCATTCATTTAGTTGAGAAAGATTCATTTAGTCCCAATGAAATTCATATTTGTTGGCCTCAAGACAATCTCCCATGTTTGATTATTCTCAAGTTGGTCAAGCTCTTCATTCATATCCTGAACCCAATTCTCATAACTAGATGCTTTATTAAAACATTTAGTCTCTACCTGTGATAAGTATGATGGTTATTATAGAGTCTTTATCCTCCTTGTTTGCACAATCACTTTCTAGTCACCAATTATGTTTTGTCTATCAATTTCTTCTCTTATTTTCTATCTTTGTATAGATACCAAAATTTTATCATCTTTTTCATCATATGAATCTTCTTCTGAATCAGAATATGGAACAGAAGTATCCCTTAATTTTATTTTCTCTTCATCATTATCCTCCTGAGGCTGATCATGTGTTTGTTGAAGATTCGTCTCATTCTCCACCATGGTTAAATCATGTATTTCAACTACCTTTCCCAGCCTCTTATTGAAACATTTATAAGCTTTTATTTTCTTTGAGCACCCAATAAATATCCCTACATCTCTGTGGGATTCAAACTTACCATGTTTCTCTTTATTGAGAATGAAACACTTACTTATGATGACTTAAAAGCACTTTAATGAAGACTTATTTCTATACCACAGCTCATATAGAGTCTTCTTTTCTATTGGACATAATGAATCTCTATTTGATGTGTATGTTGCTGTAATCACTAATTATTTCCAAAATTTCTTTGGAAGGTCTTTCTCAATGAGCATTGTTCTAGTCATCTTGTTGATAATCAGATTTCTTCTCTCAACTATTCCATTCTTCTGTAGAGTTCTTAACACTGAAAATTGATGCCTTATCCCATGTTTCTTGAGATAATCCTCCACTTGGCTATTTGTGAACTCTATTCCATTATCTGTTCGAAAATTATGGATTTTTTAACCAAGAATATTTTCAACTTCTCGTCAATAACTTGAAATGCAACTAAACACCTTAAACCCGTGGGTAATGATTGATACTCATTCCATTCTTCTAATATCATCAATTAAGAGAACATATTATCTCCTTCAATCAATATACCTTGGTGAAATTTGTCCACACACATTAATATGCATGAACTCAAGTAATTTTTTTGACCTTTTCTCTTTTGGATTATATGTCTTTCGAATGATCTTCCCTTATTGATAGGTATCACACATATGGGTACGATCACATGATAATCTTGGGAGATTTTGAGTAGCATCATATTTCACCAATTCTTCCAAGGAAGTTTGGCTTATGTGTCCAAGACGCTTATGCCATATCCTATTTTCTTCTTCCTTATAAGAAAGAACATATATTCTTCTCTACTCAAGAGTTAGAGATTCCCTTTTGTACATTTTCCCTACAATACAACACCATCTTTTTCCTTGATGAAACATCATTTCTTGGAAAATATTATGGAATGTCCTCAATTTCACAATTGAATTACACTTAATAAGTCATTACTAAGACCTTCAACAACCAAGACGTCTGCTCATCTCATGTCTTTACAACCAAACTTGGATTTTTCTGAAAGAATATTTTTTTTCCCTCATCATTCCCAAATCTTAAAATATCTTCTTTATCATACCTGATTTTGGTCACTAGATCCTTTTTTCCATGTCATATGGGATGTGTATCCACTATCAATGATCCAGATCATAGTTTGATCTGATGATTTGAATGCAATTTCTGCAACCACTGCCTGCCCAACCCTTTTCTTTTTGACCCATGATTTTGACTTCATATATGACATGGAATGATAATCTTGATCGTCATTGGTATATTATGGAATAACCTCATCTTATAGAGATGCAAATCAATTTTGCCTTTTTATCTCATTTGATGATACTTTTGGATGCTCCTTATAACTACATCCAGTCTTCTTCGGCACATTCCTCGGTATTATTGATGAGAAATATCTTTTCATATGTACGAATCCTCCACACCAAAAGTAGTGACCATCAAATGATGACCTGAATAATGGAGCTTTGTATGACTGCCTATGTTGTTTTTGTTACCTTCGGTACCTCTTTGCTATGAAACAAATACTTTTTGAGTGTCCCATATTTCTACAACAACATAATATTATGTGAGGTACATTAATATGTGGAAATATTGCAACACTGGTTATCCCTTTAGTTCTATGAATCATCTGATTCTGCTTCATACCCACATCAATCTTCAATCTCAGAGTAGGTTCTTGTGGTTTGGCTTTAACCATTACTACTTTCTGTTTGTGATCAATCCTCATATCGGCCTTATCATTCAAATTTAACTGTTTCATCTGTTTTGTAGGACCAATATACTCAACTTTCATCTTATTTGTTGCCTATATGATCCTCTTTCCTAATGTTGTACTTAGAGTTAACAATATTTCTTGATCATTAACTCTTTTTCATAGACCAAAGACTTCCTCTTCAAGTTCTTCAATACATTTTATTTGATTTTTCCAGTTTTGGTCAAACTATTGATTTCTATTTTCTGTTATTCAATTTTGAGCTTGTACTCTGCAACATTATTTGAACTCTCTATCATTGAATACATCAGTTTTTCAATTTCTTTATTCAGCTTAGACTTCTCTTCTTATTGATACTAAATATATAGTTTGGAATCCTGAACCACTTTACTGGATTTCTTCATTTTGTCTCTCAAAACATATGTTTCCTCGAGAGTATATCCAAGTTCAACCTAAAGTTCAAATATTTCTTCAACTTCTCCATCTTTATTGTTACTGACTTATTTTGTTAAGGAATTTCCAGCAACTGCCAACAAAGCATTTGTTTCATGGTCCTTTAAGTCCTCCAATTCTTATACCTCAGATTCTTCTAAACTTTCATCTTCTCTTGAAAGAAAATTATTTATTTTGAAGAAATTTCTCTTAAAATTTATCTTCCCTTTCACATAATCTGAATACTTCGTCATGGGAATTTCAGCTTCATCCTCTTCGTCTTGCTGAATCTTTTTTTGGCACTTTGCTACAAGATGTCCAATCTTTTCACATTGAAAGCATGAAAGTGGAAGTTTCCCATTGAACTTTCCTTTTCCTCTTTGAAGTTTTGAGGAAAGTAATGACATCACCTCATCTATTTCTTTATCTATCTATCTATATTTAATATAGAACTTCTTCATGGCCTTGAATTCCACTTCTTTGGATTTCCCCTTGTCCACAACAGCATTATCATCATTTCTTATTTCATATGCTACAAGGGTACTGTGAAATTTATCTAGTGTCATATCTTTCAGATCTTTATCTTCCAATACTAAAACTTTCAGATTGAATCATGGTGGAAGTTTCATCAATATTCACTTTGCAATCTTTATATCTTCAATGTCTTCTCCAAGGCCACACATGTATTCCACAAAAATATTTACGCTATCGAATAATGCATCAATAGACTCATTTGGATTCATTTTGAGATCCTCATACTTGTTTCATAGAACTTGAATCTTTTATTCTCTGAATTTTGAGTCTCCCTCATATATATTTGTAAACTTTTCCCATATTTCATTTGACAACTTTCATGAAATAACTTTTTTATAGATTTAATTTGATAGGGTTCCCATGATGAATTTATCCCTTTAGTATCAAAATCCAATTCCCTTCTATAATCTATTAATAAAGAACCATTGTTGATGTTGGATGATATTCCATGAATTTTTGTTGTGAAGACATCAATTCCTAATGATCGGAAGTAGTGCTACATCTGATTCTTCCATAGTTGAAAATTGTTTCCATCAAAGATTAGAATTCCTTTGTGATTGACCACCTCCATTTCTTCTATTGGGAGAGAACCATTGACTTTAAACCTTTAGATCTGATACTAATTGTTAGTTCCACTTGGTAAAATACCCTAAGAGGGGGGTGAATCAGGTTATGATAGATTAAACCTACTTCCCCTTCACATCTTGTTTCATCGTTAAACAAAACACAGTTCTATCTTTCTCCAGTAGCAATGTATGAACAAAAATAAAATCATACATAGGAAAAAGATTATTAGATTCACCCTCATTGGGATATGTCCAAGGAACATAAAACGACGATGTACCGATGTATTAAATCCAATAAATCTCACTTCAAATTTACAAGGTTCGAGATAGATCAATTTTATTCCCAAGATCACTTCCTTTATAAGATTTAGGTTCTGATCACTACATTACCAAGGGTCACTCCCTATGTATCTTTATCTAGATCACTACCGGCGGAAATGATCACCATATTTATCTTATTTTTTTTCACTACTATTGGAAGGGATCTACTCACGATTTATGGACATGTAGGTCCCTTCATTATCTTGAAAGCATGCATCCTCAACAATAGGTAAATTATTTGTCGAAGTCCCTTTTCACCCGTAGATGAAATCCACTTTTCCGCATACTGTTTGGTTAGTATAAATTGATTTCACGAACTATTTTAGTGTTTTTTCAAGCTTCCTTGAGTCCTTCATAAACCAACATTCTTTTTCCACGAACTGTGTAGCGGGTATGCTTTGTAGATCGCCTCTCCTCTGTGAATTGCCTCTGCCTCCGCGAACCGTCCTCTATCCGTGGACTATCTCCGCTTCCACACACTGCTTCCCTTGTCCACATACTACCTTAACTTCCGCAAACCGTACTTCGATTTTGTAGACTACCCTCTTCATTTTTGGGATTCGGTTCCTCACAAAATCATTTCACAGAATTGCTTCCATGAACTGCTTCACCCTTCGCAGAATCACTTCTCGTAAACAACTTGTCCTTTACGGACTACCTGCGAACTCTTTCGGACTTAGCTGAATTTCTTCCCGGAGAAAAGATGTTCTCTAATGAAAATCTCTATCATCTTAAATATGGGATTAGTAGTCCTTATATAGTCAAATATATCCATATAATCTTATAATTTGAGATTTACCCAAATATTATGTCACGACCCGTCCTCGGGGCCCGTGTCGTGACTACCCCAAGCCCGCCTTCCATAGGCCAGGGGCTGGCGACTAACACCAATGGTGAATACCTGATAAAAAAGGAAGGCATTGACTTTGAACATGTAATACACACAGTCTGAACACAAGCAGTAGAAGAAACAGGTACTGATATAGAAAATAAAGGTATGCTGAAAGTAAGTGGGCCAGTATACAAACCCAACTGAACAACAAGTACAAGTACAAGTAAAAAAGGGGAAACAGCTCCTAGATAGTCCACCGAAAATCCAACATGAAGGGTAGGTACAGATCTTGAACAACTCGTCCCTAAGGTACGTCCCGTCTAGTCCAGATCCGAGCAGCCTCCCGTCTGTCTCCCTCAGCCTCGATCACTACTAACCGTCTTCTGCACATAACACAACAAGGTGCGGGCAAAGCTCGTGTAGGGGTGAGTATAACAATACTCAGTAAGGGACCCCGAGACCCCCGAAGGTCTCCCATAATCAACTAAGGATAAACCACAGTAGTAATATACAATCACAAAGTATCAACCATCTCTACTTAGGTATATGCCCATACAAATACCTAAGTTACCAAACCACAGTCCGGCTCCAACACTCGAGCCCAAGCACAACCCATTCCATAAAGGAAGTAAAGTAAATCATCTCGATGATAACAACTGAAATTCAAGACTCATCTCACATAGGTATACAACTCATGTAGAGGGGTAGAGATGATTAGATGTAGCCACTGAATTATCTCCTCTGTCAAACCCACGTAGGATCCTGGAATAGTACCAGCGCTGTTGAACCCACGGAGGATCCCGGTACAGAAGTCGTCGTTGTTGAACCCACAGAGGATCCTGGTCCAGTACCATCGCTGTCGAACCCACGGAGGATCCTAGTACAGTATCGTCGCTGTCGAACCCATGGAGGATCCAGGTACAGTAGTAGGTCCACGTAGGATCCAATCATCTCAGTCGCAGCCAGCCATAGAGTTCCCGCACACAGAACGCTCGATTCCGGGAGGTTCCGCTCCTCAAGCCAAGTTTCACTACATAAACTACCAAGAAGTCTCGAGTTGATGTATCCCATAGTTCCTTCTCATAATAACGAACCCAACGTGACAGACGGTGCGTCAATCGGACGCCTGGTCTGTGAGTTATTAGCGTTTTTGCTCCAAGGGCCCAGTTGGATTTAGGTTCAATCCAACCCGGTCGTACTCCAACTCCATATGAACCTCAAGTGGGGTATTCCAAAAGAACCTTCTTGATCTAATATTTCTGTTGCCGCAGATGGTTTGTTGATCGGACACACGTTGCCCAAGATATGGGTGAAAAGGTGAAATGGGTCAAATAGGGTCCGGGTCCGGTCCGGCCTCGTCGGACCGACCCGACCCGGGTTCGGATCCAGAACGGGGTCCAACCCGGCCCTCCGGAAACCAACCCAGCCCACCGGAAACCGGCCCGGCCCACGACGGACGGCCCGGCCCGCACTGTGGCTCGGCTCGTGGGTGGCGCCGCCTGCATGGCTGGGAGGCGGACCGCCAGCAGAAGCCAGCGGTGGCCATGCCTCGCAGGGCCTGCCCTTACCGAGCGAAGTGGGGGTGGTCAGGGCACCCCCCCCCCCCCCCCGTCTCCCTGTAAGGGCCGGCGCATGGCGTCGGCCCGGTGACCGCCTGACCCGAAGGGTCCCGCCTGTGGTGCGCCGTCACCGGCCGGTTCAGTCGGCTGCCCTCCTCCATCCTCTGCGGCCTTTGGTCACAATTCTTCTTCGGCGCGGCGTGACGGTGCCGCACCCAGCTCGTCCGACCTCTGCGGCCTAAGTGGCCACGGCTCCTTCCTCCGGCATGGTGCGACGGCACCATGCCCCTCCAGCACCGCCGTGGCTCGCCAGGCCACGGCCCGGCTCTCCACGCGGTGCGACGGCGCCACGCTCCTCCGGCGGCCCTTGCACCGCCGGTTCCTCTCACGGCCGGCCCATCGCCGGCCGCTGATGCTCCACCACGGTCCTCCCTTCCAGTGGCGTCGTTGCGCCACCGCCGTCGTCAACAAACGTGATAGAACAAAGGGGGAGGGTCGCGCCGTGTTCATGTGGACCAATCCCTCCTCGTTATGGTGATATCAATCGGCAATTCTCAAACCATAAATTGAACGATGAATAATGGGAATAAATTCTACTCAAATCCCCTACCTCATATGACAATAATCATTTATGAAGTCGTAGAAAGGCGGCGTCAATTCTTAAATGTTAGAAAATGAAGAGGATATCCATCATTGGCGGATGAGCATTCGGAGGTGATGAAGTCAAGGACGGAGTTCTTCACAGTCGACTCCTTCTCTTTTGGCACGGTTGAAGATCGATGTAGGTGTTCGTCATTCTTCGGTGGAGAGCTCTTCTCCTCCTCAATTCTCCTTTCCAAGCTCTCCTAGAAAGACCAACGCCCAACAAATCAATAGATTAAGGCATCTTATTAATTTGTTGGCATGGAATTCAAAAAGGGGAGTTTAATTAATTTAGTGATTAAATTCAATTAATTAATAGAGAGGGTTGGCGTAATTAATTGGTGGGGAAAGTTCAAGGGTTTCACCACTTAATTGGGGGTTCCAAGGAGTTACAACCCCTGGGTGATCTCCACCAAGATATCCTCCCAAGGGAGGTTATGTGCGGGTGGGCCCCACCACCATAACCTCCCATGGGAGGTTAGGGTGTGGTTTCCCCCACCACTAACCACCTCTTGGTTGTTTCAACAACCTTATAAATAAAAATAAGTTACACTTATTTTTATTTAACTTATTAAAAACCCCAAATTTAACTTCCATTCTCGTTAGAACACAACTACGGTGAAGGTCTCACTAAGAAATCATCGACGCTACGAGTTCAACGGTGCCCTCGGATTTCAATTCTAAGCACCGGTTCAAAAGTTATAAAATACCGCTCGTATTTTTACTGAATGTAACTGAAAAAAACTTCAGAAATTGATTTCAGGCACACTGAGCCTCGGAATCAAGCGCTGTAAATTTTCGTGGACTCGTAAAAACCCCATGAATTTAAGAAGAAAAAAATCATGAAATTTACAGGTCTTTACATTCTCCCAACCTCAGGTATTTATGTCCCCGTAAGCTACAACTCGAACTAAGGGAACAAATGAGGTTACTGAGCACGCATCTGAGCCTCCTGCTCCCATGTGATCTCCTAGAGGTTCCCGTAATGCCAGCGAACGCGCACCAGAGGTATCGAACCTCCACGCAGGACCCAATATTTTCGATCCTCAATATTCACTGGAACCTCCGTGAAATTCGCCCCGTCATCGATATCCATCTCTCCATGGTCGATGATGTGGGAAGGGGCATGCACGTATCTCTTCAGCTGAGATACGTGGAAGATGTTGTGCACCCGGTGCAACTGAGGTAGAAGAGCTAAGTGGTAATCAGCCTCCCCTACTCTGCTGAGGACCTAGAAAGGTCCGATGAATTGCGGAGACAACTTGTCGCCTTGGCCAAATCTCCATAGACCTTGTCAAGGTGAGACCCGTAGAATGATTTGGTCGCCATCTTCAAACTCCAGAGGTCTATGTATCCTATCAGCATAGGACTTCTGCCTGCTCTGTGATGTCTTTATCAACTACTGGATGATCTGCACCTTCTCTGTTGTAGCCTACACCATCTCTGGTCCCATGAGTGCTGACTCCCCTAGGTCAGTCTAGCACAGAGGCAATCTGCAACGTCGGTTGTACAGTGCCTTGAAAGGTGTCATTCCGATGGCAGAGTGGTAGCTGTTGTTGTACGCAAACTCTACCAAGGGTAAGTGATCCTCCCGGCTATGACCGAAGTCGAGGACACATGCATAGAGCATGTCCTCGAGAGTCTTAATGGTCCTCTCATTCTGACCATCCGTCTGAGGATGGAAGGCAGTGCTCAAGCGAAGCTGCGTCCTGAAAGCCTCCTACAACCCCTTCCATAGTTGAGAAGTGAAACGATCATCTCGATCGGAGACAATCATCGATGGCACACCACGAAGTCGTACGATCTCCTGCACATAGAGGCGTCCCAAGCTCTCTATTGAGCCATGCTCTCTGATTGGTAGGAAGTGGGTTGACTTGGTGAGTCGGTCAACGATCACCCATATAGAGTCGTGACCTATGGATGTACGTGGAAGTCCCATCACAAAATCCATGGATATATCATCCCACTTCCACTCCGGGACCTCTAAGGGATGAACTAAACCTACTAGAACCTGGTGCTCTGCCTTCACTTGCTGACAAGTGAGGCATCATGAGACAAACTCTACTACTTCCTTCTTCATACCTGGACACCAGTGCTGTCGTCAGAGGTCCTGATACATCTTTTACACACCTAGATGTACCGCTAGAGGAGATGTGTGGAACTCCCTAAAAACTTCCTCCTGAAGTGCTATTGGTACCATAGTACGTCCTCTGAAGAGAATGACGTACTCCCCACCTATAGAAAATCCATCAGGTTCCTACCCTGTGGATATCTATGCACGTCGAGCCTCGCAGTCAAGGTCCCCATGCTGCGTCTCCCTCACTCTCTGAATAAGTGGAGGTGTGACTGTAAGTGACTGCATGAAGGTTGCTCCATCTCGATCCACAAAGGATAACTGCAATACGTCCAGCTGCTCCATCACCTCTCCTAGAAGTTGAATGCCTAATCTCCTGCTAAGAGCATCTACTACAACATTCCCCTTCCCAGGAGTATAGGATATCTCGAAGTCATAGTCCTAGAGGAACTCAAGCCAACGTCGTTGTCTCAGATTCAGGTCCTTCTGTGAGAAGATGTACCTGAGACTCTGGTGGTCAGAGTAGACTATAAAACGCTCACCCATAAGATAGTGCTGCCACATCTTCAAGGCGAAGACCACTGCTGCTAACTCCAGGTCATGGGTAGCATAGTTTTTCTCATGTTGTCTCAGTTGATGAGAACCATAATCTATAACTACTTGCTCCTGCATCAGGACGCATCTGATCCTAATCCCTGATTCATCGTAATAGACTACGTACTCAACACCCTCCTCCGGTAGCTTCAATATGGGCACACTAGTCAGCCTCTGCCTCTGCTCCTACAAACTCCACTGGAATCTCTCTGACCACACGAAGGGTTTCCCCTTCTTCGTCAATACTAAAAGTGGTGCTGCAACTCTGGAGAAGTCTGGCACAAATCTTCGATAGTACCCAGTCAGTCCCAAAAAACTCAGTACCTATGTCACGCTACTGGGTGGCTCCCAAGCAAGTACTGCCTCGATCTTCGCTGAATACACTACAACTCCAGCCTCTAAGATGACATGTCCCAGTAAATGTACCTCTCAGATCCAGAATTGGAACTTAGAGAGGTTACCATAAATCTGGTGCTCTCGGAGTGTGTCTGGTACTACCTGCAAATGATAGGCGTGCTCCCCCTCAGTAGCTGAGTAGATTAGAATTTCATCGATGAAGACTACCACAAAGCGATCAAGTTATGGCTAAAGATCATGTTCATGAGTCCCATGAACACTGATGGTGCGTTGGTTACACCGAATGGCATAACCAAGAACTCGTAGTGGCCATACAGGCATCTGAAGGCCGTCTTCTGCACATCCTCATCCCGTACTCTGAGCTGGTGATAGCCCGACCGAAGATCTATCTTTGATAACCAACGCACTCCCTTCAACTGATCAAAGAGGTCGTCAATCCTTAAGAGAGGGTACTTGTTCTTCACGGTCACCTGGTTCAGGTTCCGATAATCAACACACAAACGCAAGCTCCCATCTGCCTTCTTGGTGAACAAAATCGGGGATGCCCAGGGTGAAACACTGAGTCGGATAAATCCCTTCCCCTGTAAGTCCTCCAGTTGTACCCGCAGCTCATGAAGCTCCATGGGAGCCATCTGATATGCTGGAGTGGATATCGGTGTCATCTAGGGGTATAAGTAAATGTAAAATTCTACCTCTCTATGAGGAGGTAGTCTTGGAACGTCATCAGGGAAGATATTCGCGTACTGATCCACCACAATAAGAAAACTCGGACTCCGCACATCAACTGCTCTGAGAATGAGGCTAGACAACTGATGTGTGATCGGCTTCCCCCTCCTCTGGGTAAGTCTATCCTACACTGAAAAGGCTCCCTTCTTGTTGGTGAAGGTAAACCTCATCCCATCCTCGCAGACACACCACACTTTTCTCCTAATGTAGTCAATCTGAGCATGAACTGTGGATAACCAGTCCATACCCAAGATGACGTCGTAAGGCCTCGACGCCACTACAAGGAGATCTCAGCCGAATCTCTCGCCTCCTAGAGTTAGCTCACACTATCAGCACCAGTTCTTAAATGTCAAGTCTTCTCCCATAGTAGTCTCTAGCCATAAGGATCGAGCCAAAGGCTCCGTTGGAATCTCCGAGCTCCGAACAAGGTCAACGACAATAAAATATTGACTCACACCTGTGTCTATGAGTACTGCAATAAGGGTGGAGTAGACACAGATAGTACCTCGAATCATCTCAGGTGCACCATGGTCATAGGCCTCGACTGTCTGGAGCTGAGCCCGCCCCTGCCCACCAGTTCCCTGCGGTCGGGGTGGACCTTCTGGTGGTGGTGGTGGTAGGACCTCGAACCGTCGTCCACCACCTACTACTCGGCCAGCTCTTCTGCCACACCTGCCTGCTCTCGGTAGACCACTATGGTCGAACCTCTGCCTCCGCTTGGGAGGTCCCTCTACTATCTTCTACTCATCTTCATGGCGGGTCGGGCAGTCACAAGCCATGTGACCCTGACCGCCGCACAAATAGCACTGCCTTCTCCTCGTATGGATGGATCTATCTCGTGTGCCCCGCACAACCGAACCTGTATCCTAGGGTCACCCACCTGATGGCCTGGTCCTCTTGGACTTATGAGACATCTATCTACTGCCGGCTGCAGAAGACTCTACTACATGTCTCCCTGTGGTGGGTCTCACTGCTGGTGACTTCTCAGCAAGAAAACTCTCCACAAGAAGGGCTCACTCTAGCACCCTGACCTGCGTCATAATGTTGAGGGAGATCATCGAAGCCCTGATATCATGCCTGATTCCCTGCTTGAAGGTCTGAGCCCTGAATAATGGGTCTCGTACCATATCTGTTGAGTAGCGTGATAGGTCGGTGAACCTCACTGAGTATTGTGCCACTGTCATGTTGTTCTATTGCAGATGAAGTAGCTCCTGAATCCGCACCGAATGAAGGGTGGCTGGAACAAACTCTGATCGGAAGAGGCTCTCGAAGTTTGCCCAGAGTAGTGATGCCTCATCATGTACTTGGAGAATCAGGCTCCACCATCTGCCTACATCTACTTGTAGGAGACTCAAGGCAAGGATCACCATGAGGTCGGCTGGTGTCCCTACCAATATGAAAACTCTCACAACAGCCTCCAGCCAATCCTCAGCTGCCTGTGGGTCCATCTCTCCCCTGAACTTGGGTAGCCTCTGGAGATATAACTCGTGCAACGCACTCAGATGGTGTGCACTCTCTGCTACTGGAGCTAGTGGTATCGGTGGCCCAG
Organism: Viscum album; assembly: GCA_963277665.1. Taxonomy (NCBI): domain Eukaryota; kingdom Viridiplantae; phylum Streptophyta; class Magnoliopsida; order Santalales; family Viscaceae; genus Viscum; species Viscum album. The sequence goes on from OY728134.1 coordinate 1,008,434,919, forward strand.
CGGGTAGCGGTACCACTGGTACCTCCACTATGATGGGGCCCTGCACCGAGGCCTCGTTGATCAGTGGGCTACCATCTCATACAAAACTCAGAACCCTGGCTGGCTGCCTATGTGGGGCCATCCTGAAAAGAAATAGGTGAACCATGGTCAAAAAAATATACTTGTTGAGCTGACACAAAGTAATCATGAATAAAACATTTCAAAGGAAACACACATGCAATTAGTGTTTTCATGCACTGAGTCGGAAATCAGAAGTTAGAGTCCTAGTTTATGGATACATCAGCTGCCGCACCCTCACTGGTTTCCCTAAAATGATAACCACACCCAAAAAACTTAACAATATTGTCATTAAAATAATCAGAGTCCATGTTATACGGTAGAACTGACTCCTTTGATGCCAATTTGTCACAACCCGTCCTCGGGGCATGTGTCGTGACTACCCCAAGCCTGTCTTCTATAGGCCAGAGGCTGGCGACTGGCACCAAAGGTGAATCCCTGATAAAAAGGGAAGGAATTTCCTTTAAACCAGTAACCCACATAGTCTGAACACAAGCAGTAGAAGCAAAAAGTACTAATATAGAAGAAGAAAAAGGTGTGCTGGAAGTAAGTGGGCCAGTATACAAACCCAACTGAACAACAAGTACAAGTACAAGTAAAAAGGGAAAATAGCTCCTGGATCATCCACTGAAAATCCTACCTGAATGGTAGGTACAGATCTCGAACAACTCATCCCTGAGATACGTCCCATCTAGTCTAGCTCCGGGCAATCTCCCATCCGTCTCCCTCAGCCTCGATCAGTGCTGATCGTCGTCTGCACAGAACACAACAAGGTGTGGGTGAAGCCCGTGCAGGGGTCAGTATAACAATACTCAATAAGGAACCCCGAGACCCCCGAAGGTCTCACAGAATCCACTAAGGATAAACCACAGTAGTAAGATACAATCATGAAGTATCAACCATCCCTATTTAGGTATATGCCCATTCATATACCTAAGTTACCAACCATAGTCTGACTCCAACACTCGAGCCCAAGCACAACCCATTCCACAAAGGAAGTAAAGTCAATCATCTCAATGATAACAACTGAAAGTCAAGAATCATCTCACACAAGTATACAACTCATGTAGAGGGGTAGAGATGATTAGATGTAGCCACTGAATCATCTCCTCTATCGAACCCACGTAGGATCCTGGAACAGTAGCAGCGTTGTCGAACCCACGGAGGATCCCGGTACAGAAGTCATCGTTGTCGAACCCACGGAGGATCCCGGTCCAGTACCATCATTTTCGAACCCCCGGAGGATCCTAGTATAGTATCGTCACTGTGGAGCCCATGGAGGATCCTAGTACAGTAGTAGGTCCACGTAGGATCCTATCATCTCAGTCGTAGCTAGCCATAGGGTTCCCGCACACAGCACGCTCGATTTTGGGAGGGTTCGCTCCTCGAGGTATGTTTCAATACATAAACTACCACAAATTCTCGATTTGATGTATCCCATAGTTCCGTCTCATCATAAGGAACCCAACGCGACAGACGACGCGTCAATCGGACACCCGGTTTGTGAGTTATTGTTCTTTCCGCTCCAAGGGCCCGGTTGGATTTAGGTTCAATCCAACTCGGCCGTACACAAACTACGTCCAAACCTCAAGTGGGGTATCCCAAAAGAACTGTCTTTCCCTAATCCTTCTTTATCCATATACGGTTCGTCGATCAGACACCCATAGCCCAAGATATGGGAAAAAAGGTGAAATGGGTCAAACTGGGTCTGGGTCCGGTCTGGCCAAGCCGGACCGACCTGACCCGACCCGGACTCGGCCAACCCAACCCGGTTTGAGTCGACCTGACCTGGGTCCAGTTCCAGACCAAGGTCCAACCCAGCCCACGTGGCTGGGAGGTGGACCGCCAGCCAAAGCCAGCGGTGGCTGCGCCTCACGGGGCCCACCCTGACCGAGCGAAGGGGGTGGTCAGCACCCCCCCCCCCCCCCAGTCTCTCTATAACGACCGGCGCGTGGAGTCGGCCCTTTGACCACGGGACCCAAAGGGTCCCGCCTATGGTACACCTCCAGCGGCCTGCTCAGCCGGCCGGCCTCCTCCGCGGTTCTTCTCCGGCACAGCATGATGGCATCGCGCCCATCCCGTCCGACTGTCGCGGCCTAAGTGGTCGCGACTCCTTCCTCTGGTGCGGTGTGACGGCATCACACCCCTCTGGCACCACCGCAGCCCATCTGGCCATGGCCCGGATCTCTGCACGGTGTGATGGTGTCGCGCTCCTCCGGCGGCCCAGCGGCCCTTGCGTCGTCGGTTCCTCTCGTGGTCGGCCCATCGCCAGCCGCCGATGCTCCACCTCGGTCCTCCTTTCCGGTGGTGCCATTGTGCCACCGCCGTCATCAACAAACGTGATAGAACAAAGGGGGGGTTGGGCCGTGTTCGTGCGGACCGATCCCTTCTCATTATGGTGATATCAATTGGAAATTCTCAAACCATAAATTGAACGACAAAGAACCAGAATAAATTCTACTCAAATCCCCTACCTCGTATGATGATGATCGTTGAAGAAGTCGTGGAAAGGCAGTGTTGATTCATCAATGTTAGAAAAGGAAGAGGATATTCGTTGTTGGAGGATGAGCGTTCGGAGGTGACGAAGTCGAGGATGGCGTTCTTCTCGGTCTTATCCTTCTGTTTTGGCACGGTTGAAGATCAATGTAGGTGTCCGTCGTTCTTCGGTGGAGAGCTCTTTTCCTCCTCAATTATCCTTTCCAAGCACTCCCAAAAAGACCAACTCCCAAAAAATCTATAGATTAAGACATCCTATTAGTTTGATGGCATGGAATTCAAAAAGGGGAGTTTAATTATTTATGTGATCAAATTCAATTAATTAATAGAGAGGGTTGGCATAATTAATTGGTGGGGGAAGTTCAAGGGTTTCACCACTTAATTGGGGGTTCCAAGGAGTTACAACCCCCAGGTGGTCCCCACCAAGATATCCTCCCAAGGGAGGTTATGTGCGGGTGGGACCCACCACCATAACCTCCCATGGGAGGTTAGGGTGTCGTGGCCCCCACCACTAACCACCCCTTGGTGGTTTTAACCACCTTATAAATAAAAATAAGTTGCACTTATTTTTATTTACCTTATTAAAAAAACCAAATCTAACTTCCATTCTCGTTAGAACGCAACTATGGTGAAGGCCTCACTAAGTAATCACCAACGTTGTGAGTTCAACAGTGCCCTCGGATTTCAATTCTGAGAACTAGTTCAAAAGTTATAAAATCCCGCTCGTACATTTACTGAACGTACCCGAACAAAACTTCAGAAATTGATTCTGGGCATACCGGGCCTTAGAATCAAGCATCGTAAATTTTCACGGACTCATAAAAATCCCATTAATTTAAGAAAAAAAAATTCACAGAATTTCTAGGTCTTTACATCTTAGGTATGGTACAACCTTCACCATGTACCACTTCTCCTGTTGCGAACCACAATCATCCCAAAAACTATTTTTCCTATATGGTCTGAATTCCACCTATATTCCTTTTTGGATCCTCAAATCATAGTCTTGTTTTCTCCAATGAAAATCCATCCCACAATATATCATGACTTCCCCATACTACGAGCCTTCCTGCGAACCATTTTTTGTTCTGCCACCCATTGTCGCCCCATGAACCATTTCCCATATGTGGTCCATGTACCGTGCTTCGTGGTCCATGTTTTTTCATTCGTCTTCCACGTACCATACTTCTCAGTCTAAAAATAGTGCTCCCCTTTTCCAAAATCCTTCCTTTTCCAAAACCAAACTCTTGATTTTGAGGCCCAAAATTTTTCCAAGCACTGGGAAACTGTGCCACCTTAAATACCAGCTTCGGCAAACACTAACCATACTCATTCATGGTCATCTTTCTTTGTCAAAAATCACAATAACACCAAAAACATACCATGAGGAAACCTTGAGTTATTTTTACCAACAAACTTATAGCCCATATTTCCGATAAAATATTATAAAATATAGATATTTCCATCATAAAAAATTATATTTCTTCCTATGTATACAACATCATATAATCTCATGCATTCTTAAATACATGTAGATATATAAAATATTAAACGTAATTAATACAAATTTACTACACATAGAAGAAGTAGTATATAAAATAAAACACATAAATAACACAATAATTAAAATTTCTATAATTATTATGTGTATACAAAGGATTTGTTTATATAATCTATAGAAGAAAATATTGGAACCCTAAAATAGAGATTTTTTTCAACCAATAAAAAAGGCATATTGAAAATAGGTTTACCTTGAGAATCAGAAGACTAATGGGGGATATAGAAAATTGGGTTGGTCATAGTGGTGAGATTGGTCTAGATCAACAGTAGCTACATGCAGGAGTGTGATCAGTGGCGAGTGGCGAGTGGAATAGAGCGCGATCAGTAGGATTTTGGGGTGGGATATAAGAAAATATGGTGAGAGATGGCGGAGACTACAGACAGAGGGTGAGGGAGATGCTAGAGAGGGTGTGTGACTAGGGGAGGAGGGCACGATTTGTTTGGGGGGATTGACGGTGGGCTTCGAAGGAGTGGTCGATGGTGAGAGACAATGGTGGGAAGAGGGTGATCGATCCTTGGGAGAGGGTACGCATGATTAGGGGAGGGTGGTGCCAGTTTTGTGGGGCCACATAGGGTGATAGGGAAATTTATTTTTTACTTGTGGGCAGTGATTGCATAAGGATGTCTATCACTCGCCATTAATGACCTCCATAGGTTGTCACTTCTGTACATGGCCGTAAAAACTAAATTTTCTAGTAGTTATTATTATGTTAACAATGGACATATTAGAAACACATATAATTATTTATATGTAATTATTTGATTATCATTTATTACTATCATATTATTCATACCTTTTTTATTCTTTAATAACTTATAATGTACACTACACATTACTAGGAGTATGAGATCACCCATTTTATGTTTTTATTTCCCCATGTTATAAATAAGAATATGGAATATGATATGTTTATCAAAATACCATGTGCATAGAATTTTGTGGGACATGTTGAAGACTTATTATAGTACAATAAAATGTGTGTATTTTGGGAAAAATGTCTATTGGATGGGAAAAATATTTGTTTTTTTAGTTAAATGATTTTACTAACTTCTTAAAATCGTAAACATAAATGGTCTTGGGTATTTAAGGGAAATAAAATTTTTTATTGAAAGTTTAATTATAGAATATTATGTTTAGATTTCTTCAGTTGGTATCAAAGTTAGTATGTGATGAATATCTTTTTAGCATCAGGTCTAGGTGGACTAGTTTGAGTGTTCTTAGAGACAACAATTAACATTTTCTTCATGTTTTCAATTATAATAGGATAGAGATTATTTGGATTATTTTTTGTAAGTAAATTTCTAAATTATATTAAAAGGGTATTAAATTGTGAAACATGTTGTGAATAATAAATAATATATTAGTAATGTCATATAGATACTTGTCGTATAATTTTCTTTGAAATTCCATATTTAGAATAGGGAAATCACTGGTTTATGTTCATAAATTAGAGATAATCATGTAGCCTTAGGATGATTATTTCATTATAACTAATTAACATATAATCCTTTTCAATTATTACCAGTGTTTTCAAACACTCCACTCACATATGTTAATGAATTAGTGGTATTTTATGTTCACTACCATAAAAATAACTTTACACAGCGCCACCCTTTAACAGTGATAAAAAAATACTAATAAATTGGTACCTTTATTAGTGTTGATAAGAGGTTCTTTTAACACTAATAAAATAAAATTGTCAAAAGTACCCCTTTATCATTGTTTTTTTAGTGATGATAAAGGTACCACCTTTATTAGTGCTTTTTATAATGCTGTTAAAAGTACCCCCTTTATCAGTGCTTTTTTAGTAGCGCTGATAAAGGGGGACTTTATCAGTGCTATTTACTATCACTAATAATGGGTAAATTTCATAAAAACTATATATCATTAAAAATAATATATTAACATAAAAATATATTTCTATTAATATATATGTAGTATTTTATTAAAAATGATTTATATTAGGCTAAATATACATTTACACTTAATAAATGAGATATTTGGTGAAAAATGAATTATAAAATAATTAGAAAAATAATATTAATTAATAATTTGATAGTTATTATTGAGTAATGGTCATTTAATAACAATTTGAAGATATAAAAAAATCAAAAAATCAATAAAATATCTAAAATAATTTGAAAACATAACTCAAACTTCAAATGACCATAACTTTTGATTCGGGTGTTTTTTTGGGTTCTACCACATATAAAATTGAAGCATGTGATGAGATATATGCACTATTAAGTAAGGGGGACTGGTGATCACTTTTTTTGAGGAAAAAAAGGTTCATAAGGCCTCCAAAAGTGTGTTTTTGTTGAGATATCCCATTTTTTTAACATTCAATGCAATTTTCGCCCCGTCTAAGGGGGTATTTTGCCCGTTTTCAGTGGAAAATTAATTTATTCATAGGTATTACATTCATATTGATATTATGGTTTTAAAATTTTATCATTTTTTACAATGTATTTTTATTTATAATTAAATATATACACATGTATACATATTTGTATATATTCATGCATAAAATTTTAATTTTATAAATAAATATCTAAACATATTTACATATAAAATATTTTTCTATATATATAAACCATATCTAAATAATATTAATATCCATTTTATTTAAAATAAAAATCTTTGAATATTTATATACCCATACAATTGATGTGTATATAAATTTTATATTTATATATAAATATATTTGTCTGTGTATTGACAGAAAAATATATATTTATCTCTATATTGTCAAATATGTATATAAATATTAATATATATTATATGTAATTAAATATAAATATTTATAATTATATTTATAGACACACACGTATATATAAATATATATGTGTGTGTGTATTTATTTATAAACACATAAAAACATATTTTATATATGTATTTAAAAATAATTATATAAATAAATAAATATATATAGATAGATAGATAAAAAAGTAAATAAATATATATAAATAAATAGATCTATTTTGAAATAAAGAAAAAACAATATAGAGGAGTGGTAAAGATATAGATCCATCATGGGTGGGTCTCAGGTTCAAAATTCGACAGGGGCGCATATGCATGTGAGTGAACCACAAGGTCCTGATGGTGTTAAAAGAACAAGGGGGTTCGATAATTGATAAAGAGAGAAGATATAATTTTTAAAGGGGGTCTCGAGCGTTGATAAAGGTGGTGTAAGACCTCTGAGTAGAAAAAAAAATATTTTTTTATTTTTATCAGCATTTTTTAGCGCTGATAAAAAAGGTTTTTTATCATTGCTAAAAAAAGAATTGATAAATGGGGAGGGTCAAAAAAGGGGATCCCCCTTTAATATAATTGAGGAAAATGGTGCTTTTTTATCACTATAAAAGCCTTTTTTTCATACTGTTAAAGGGATGATCTGTAGTAGTGGTTGATTTAGTTCCTATTAAGAGTTCAAACAAAAACTAATATTTGAGGTGTTAAAAATAAAAAAAAATCAATGATAATGTTGTGGTAGGTTTTATCTAATAACAATTTCCTATCATATGAATCAGACCACATGATTATGATCACTTTATATTATATTGTTTTGAAAGGATAAAACATAAAATTTTCACACTGCACTAAAAAAATCGAATACATGAAAAAATTCAATAAACAGCTTTTATAATATAAAATAAGAAATAATGATAATCTGGAATAAAAGTAATATTGAATTAAAATAAAACACAATCATATAAACCAATAAAGTTTATGATTGAATATAAACAAGCATGATTGGCATAAATGAAAGAGAGATCTAATGAAAAAATTTATATGTGGGCTATTAACATAGCCTAAAATTGTATTGGATTCAACGTGGATAGAAAGAAAAAAATAGAAACCAAGATAGAATGGATGAAGAAAAACATGGAAAATTGAGATTTCACCTTATCCATATTCCTTAAAATTGTTTATATTCTACCCACATGTCTAGGTATGCATTGCAAGCTAGCATGGCTCCCAATTAGAACAAAAACTCAAGATAGTCATGGTATATGGAAAACTTCCTTGAGGCGTCTAGAGGATTGTGTGGCCTATTGTGAAATTATTACACCAGAGCACTGTAATAGGTCCTTTATACACTATTGTGATGGTGTTTCCATGCAATGCTATGGGTAGCTCATGTGATGTATAGGAGGTGAAATTTACTACAAGTGCATGTTTTTATTCCATACCCCCACCTATCATGGTGACTATAATTTTCCAATACCCATAATTCAATCAAGAATTCATCCCACACTTCCATGAAAAAATTTCCAGGGGGTTTATTTTTTTATTTTATAAGTATAGGGTTCTGATATTTGGGGAAATGGGGTATCCTTTCACTATATGAATTTACGATTTGGGATAAAACCCAAAGTTCCAATTCAATTGGATCTTTGATATTTTTTTTGAACCCATTCCCCCCCCCCCACAACCACCATTTATTATTATTTATATATATATATATATTATTAAGAATTATAAATAAATAATATATATATAATTATAATTATAATTATAAATAAATTATGTATAATTTTATATATTAATGTTAAATATATTTAGAAAGGATACTTCTATTTAATATTTCTATTAGAAACTCATAAGTCCAGGGCCTAGGATTTTAGTTTTTATAACCTAAATATGGGTATTCTGAGAATCTTGGAAGGGAATTTTAGCTTTAATCCACTTCATTAGAACCAAATAAATTCTCAGGTTTGGGTCATATTTCATGACCTAAATTCGGTCTTCTGGCACCCATAAATTTTGAAGGACATTGCCTCATGTATTGGGGCGCCTCTCAAGCTTGATGACAACACCATTGAATGATAGATTAGTTTTTTATGATAGGGTTCTGGTTGATATTGATTTCTCAATTCTTATACCATATTTTTTTTCTTATTATGAATGGTGAAAGAATTTAAATTGATATTGAATACGAATGCTTGCCCAAATTTTTCAATTTTTTTAAGCTCGTTGGGCATGATGTTTCCCATTGTAGACATATTCAGAAGCTCAAGTCCATTCAACCCAAGGGAACAACATGGGGATAGGTTGGTAAGTGAGGGGAGGCCTCATACAAGGTTATTTCTAAGGATGAAAAATCAGGTCCCTCCTTTGACCCTTGCATCCTAATGGGTATGGAAATGGTAAGTTAATTAACTTAACTGAATGAGGTAGTTTTCACCCAAATGAGTGGCAGTGCTAATTCCATTCTGGAAAAGCATGAACAGGTGAATGTAGTGAGTGATACTATTATTCATTTTTGCTATACATTGTAGGTTGATTCACACCTATAACATTTCATCAAGGACCTTATACTAGTGACTCTATCAGAGGGTCTGGTAATAAATCTTTCTTACAGGAACTTAAAGACACGAGTGATGGACATGTGCAAGTAAAATATTTTACCCCAGTGCAACATGACCAGTCTTATGAGAATGATTCTAAGAATGTGTATTTTAATAAGGAATGTACTTATTAGGTTGCATATAATATGAAATTGGATCAGGTGGAGTTATTGAATGCCTCTTTTGATCGTAAAGGGAAGAAAAAATTATTATTGAATCATATGTGCTGACTAAACTGCCTAAGGTGGTTATGGATAAGAGGTTGTATATAATTATTGAGGATGTTGTAGATGGATAGGTGGTGAAAGAGGATTCTGATGTCTAGAGTCCAAGTCCAATGAATTTTGTTAGAAACAACATTAACTTGACTGATATCTTAAATAGGTCCAAAAGAAAGGAGTTCTTCAAGGAGGAATTTGAATTTGTTCAAAAATCTCTACCTATTGATGGAAAATATTTAGGCACTGGGTCTATTAAGCTGGTTTTAGAGGGGTCTAGTTTGATGGATGGTCCACTTCCATCAAATGAAAATGATGGTGAGTATAAGAATCCCAAAACATGTAGGAGGGTCCATCATCTGAGGGAAAGGGGCAGTGGTTGATCTCATAGATTATTTTCTTTTTATTTTGTGGTGGTTTTTCACATGTTTTAAATCCCCTTCTCGTCATGTAATTTTTGACTTTTTTTAATAAATTTTGGAATCATGGGATATAGCCCATGATTTTATCTGTTTGGAGTATATATATATATATAATAATAATAAAGGGTGGTTGTGAGGGTGAGGGAATGGGGAACAAAAAAATATCAAAGTGCCAATTCATATGGTGCTAGGATACCCCACTTCTCCAAATATCCAAACCATATACCCATAAAATAAAAAATAAAAACACCAATGGAAAACATTTTCCCTTTTTCATTGTATTCCCTTCTTCCCCACCTATAGGTTGGATGAACTATATTTGAAATATCTAAACATCCCTTGGTATTCCAAAATCTACCTATGCCTCACAAAAATCTCGGATAGGATACATGGTACATAGCCATAGCATCACTAATTATAGGCATGGATACATGGAACATGACCACTACCTCAGTAAACTACTCTCATTTTACCCATCAAAGGTGGGAGTGTGGAACCTAGATATTATCCAGTGAACAGTCCCTCTGATCAAAACCCATGGTGTTATTCCATTCAATTGGATGTTCTTATGTGATATTCCCCCTATATGTCTCCACTCCCATTTATTAGAATCAAAGACATATAATGACGTGCCTTTCCAATTGTATTTCATGGAATATATTATTTTATACTAAAATCATCTTGTGTCAGTAATTTGAAAGGTAGAAAAATCACCATACTTGAACATGTCAATACTGGGTAAGGGGATAGACTACCATTATTTGGTGGTGGGATTTTAGATCCCAAGGCCATGCCAAGGATCAATGGAATAGTTTATTTATTATACCAACCCTAGATCTTGTTATTCTAATAAATATATATTGCGTGAATCGGGCTCAGAGTTCAATGAAAAAACCTCTTTATTATGTCAGGTTGTGGGAGAGATGAAGCGACGACCCATTACCCAATCTTTGTTGTACTAAACAAAAACCCCTGATAGGTTTTTGATCCTACATGAGTGGAGATTTACAAAGAAAGGATTACAGATCATGATATTCCATTCTCTACAAACAAGATAGATTTTTTATAGTTCTTGTACAGATGTTTGATTGAGGATTTAATTTATAATTTCCCATGGAATCTCTCACATGTGTTTCCATATATCACCTACTAAGATCTCCATGAACATAGATAGTGTGTGAAAATGGAGAGGGAAGTATCGGTGAACTCTTGTGTTTTGGAAACATGTAGCATTTAAACAAGGATTTTTTTTGTTTTTATAAAAAATTTAAAAAATGTTTCTAGGGTAAAAAAAATTAAAACTAAGCTTAAAAAGAGGAAGGTGCCCTAATTAATTTTGGTTTCATCAAAAGGTGGCAGAGGACCTGCCACCTTTTAGCAAAAAAATTAATTTAATTATACATATTTTTATATTAATAGATTTATAGGTTTGTATATTATGAGAGATATATGTATTTTGTTTTTTTATTTTGGTTAGATTCAAGTCATTAATATTTGAAAGTTAAAATGTTTTATTTTTAAGAAATAGATTTAATGACATGTAAATATGATTTTATTTATTATATTTATTTATTTTTCAATTATGTTTTATTTTCAGGTATCTTCCCAGATGTATTGTTACTTGAAAATCTAACTAATATAATCATTTTGTTTCCTATGATCTTGTTAAAAATCACTTATACAGGGTTTTATTCTTCATTTCATTTAGTTAAATACTAGTTTCTTGTCATTATTATGTAACTATTGTATTATTATTCATTATAAATATATATATATATATATATATATATATTTGTGTGTGTGTGTGTGTGTGTAATTTTTTATATACTTATTATACTATTTTATTCTAATCTTTAAATTCATTTATTTCAAAAAAAACTCATAAGAAATCATCATGTGACTTGAGCGAAGGACTTGTGAACTGTGAATTTTTTATACATCCACCATTTCTATGAGATTAGAAGTGTTCTTATCTTGGCAGTTTTTTTATTCTGTTCATGACTATTATTATATTATATTACTTCATTTTTTGGATTTTGTAATTCAGTCTATTCTATAGAGTTATAATATACCAGTAAAAGGTGGAGCTCAAGTAGAATGTATTCATTTTAGTAGCGTTCAATATATAAGGCTAGTTTGAATCTATAATGTTCCAAATTCATCAATATTTTATTAAAAATTAATTTTAGTATTGTTTTAAACCATTTTAATAGTATTTATAATATTTTATTACATTCCTTTCATTTTAAATTATTTATTATATTTAATAAATTCATTTTATTTTCAACAACATTTTAGACACTTAGGCTATGTTTTAAATTTTATTTATATTTTTTTATAGTTTATATTTTATAAGATTTTAAATTTTCCTACTTGAAATATGTTAAGTTTTACTATATTTCAAGTAGTTGACTTTGAAAGCTTATAAAATATAAATTGTGACTAAAAAATAAATGGAAATTGAAAAGGTGGATAAAGATGTAAAAATGGTTGATAGTAAAAAAATCATTATTTTAATAGAAATAAAACATATGCATGAATGAGTATAATCAATGCCTATGGTGAGGTTCCATCCCACATGGTGGTGTGCGAATGGGATGACCATATCAAGATTTTAGAGCTCTATTCTAGGTTTGAGTCTGATTACCTAGAGAGGGATGATCCTCAAGAACTAGAACATCAACCACTAGATGCTCTACCTGTGACTCAATGGGAGGAGGTGTCAACTGAATGTCTTCCTATGCACCCTATCCTTCTCCTAATATGGTAGTATAAGGAACATCCATAATCACAGTGGGAAATCATATAGGCTGTGAAGGATCTGGAACCCAAGATAGAGAAAGTTGTGGATATCCTGTAAAGAAAGATGGATCCCATGCCTCTGGATGTACTCTCCCAATCAACTCGGGTTGCACTGGTAGAGGGACAATATTTTCTTATGGAACATGTGAGGCCTCACATGCATCATGGCATGTTCTATGTCTTATTCATCATGGATCCTCAGCATCAGTAGCTATTGGAGGAGGTTCATAAGCATGAAACTTCACTCCCTGGGTAGGAAAGTAACCACTCTTGGGTGGATAATTAAAGATGATCTCGTGAAATGCATGATAAGATGGCATTTTTCCTAGAGCTGAAGCATGGATCACTGCTAGGATAGCAACCTTCTCTTTATCTGGATCACTCTTGTCGATAATATTAATTTCTTAAGTATGTTGTAAATATATTCAAAATGAATTAGAAAATAGTACAATAAAAAACTAATGGAATTTTATTTACTTACCATATCCTGAATCCCTCTGTCATGTTGAGTAAGACACAATATAGACATATTTATATACTATGTCTCATACTCAACCTTCTCTAAAATATGGAATCACATCATCGATACAACCTGAATATGAAGCGCTTTTTGTCTTCCCTAGAGGTCAAGATACTCAGCATATTGTTGGCACAGTCAACATCCTGCCTCCCCATCAACTTCAATCCATGAAGCTAATGTGTCTGTCTTAGAGGAAATGGAATGGGATGAACATAGCCAAACTAGCACATGACTCTATCAGGTTAGTGCCACTCAATAATATGAAAGTTAATGAGAGTCACTATAACCCTATCATTATGAAGTCCTGCAACAAAGTATGCAAGAAACTGGTTTAATAAAACCCAGTATGGCATCCATAAAATCTGAAATAACTTGTGAGATTATTAAAAAAGTTCATTACTAAAAACCAAAAATTATGATATTATTAAATTTTTTATTGAATGATATATTGTATATACTTACCTCGTCGGGTAGGAGGCTATCCAACATGAGAATTTATGTACCCAAATGGTTTGTTAGAGCCCTGAAAAAGTTGTGTGTCAGACTCCACCTATAAAATACAACATTTAAAGTGATGAATAATAAGAAATTAAATTCAATAAATCTTACTAGCCTCAGAAACCAATAGACATGAGTGATCATACCAGCATCCACATGGAGTTTCATGCAACACCTCTATAGGTAGTATATGACTAGAAACATCAGGTAAAAGTGAGTGGATGTGTTTCCATGCCCATGTATTAAGAAGGATGACGCATCCCCTGAGATCTGTGTGGTTTGCAAAACATGTCATGCATAATGCTCTATAAGTGTAAGCCAATCACGAAAATCCCCAACAGTATGTCTCGGCCCAATCAAACTCTTTTAGTATCCCCAGATATATCATGTGAACATTCTTACCTAAGTGATCAATGCAGAGTGTCCCTCCAAAGATCTGTAATATATAGGCATGGTCATGACAAATGACTGTCTTCTCATTAGCATCATTAGGAAAATGTGAAAAGTGTGTCTCAAGACAACCCAAAGATATCGATCCGCCATCTATAGAATTATCATCGGCCAAAATTTTGATTCCTAGAAATATCTGAACAAACTCAGGCTAGTTTGCACGAGTGGGTCCAATAACTGCTTCCCCCTAGATAGGATGACATAGAAGGACTACCACATCTTGGAGGGTGATGGTCACCTCTACCTCAGGCAAGTGGAATGTGTGTGTCTTTGGTCAACAACTCTCTAGGAGGGCAGCAAGTAGGTGATGATAAATGAATTTGAAATTGGATACCACAATGTCGTAGAAGCTTGAACGATGCAGTTATGGTATAATGGTGGATGGAGGTAGCCTGTGATTATGATGGTGTGCTCAATGCACTATAATCTATCAAACCAGATGACCCTCTATCACAGAGTGGGAAACATGTGTAGCCTTCTCAATGAGTAGTATAGTATCCTCCATCTATATTTAAAAAAATGAAATAAGTCTTAAGTGTAAAATGTAAATATAATGTTATGGTTAGAATAATGTTATAACTAGTAGAATGTAAGACATGACATGTTTATTCCAATTATTTTATGAAGTTTTTTACCAAAATAAATGGTCATGTCTTCATATTTCTCAAAGAATATTTCTATAGTGTTTATGAGATATGTTTTTACCCAGAAAGGGATGTTTTGTAACATATGGTTTTATAAATTTATATATATAAACATTTTGTCTTAGTTATTTAAAATTTTATTAGAAAATGGAATTATTTTTTTTAAGGTTGGGGTCGAAGCCTCAATTTATTATTTTTCAAGAAAATACCTCTTTAGTGTGGGTAGAGGGAGACCCATTACATAGCCCGAAGGACCAAGGCCAAGTGGCCTGAATACAAGGCTTGAAAGCCCATTTTTGGCCCAAAGGACCCCTCGGTGAACAGTGCTGCTATAGTACCCACGCTGCTATAGTACCCGTCGCCGCTACAATACCCTGCAATAGTGCCTTCGCCACTACAGTGTCGTCGCTGCTACAGTTCTACCGCTACTACAGTACTGATACAGTACCTGGAAATTCTTCCCTACCTGGATTTGATCCCAGGTCTTTTGGATGCCAAGTAGGAGCTTGTACCACTTAGGTATAAGCTCGGTGGCTGAAAAATGGCATTCTTTGTAATTTATGTATGATTTCTCAAATTACAGTTTGTTTCATGATTATTTTATCACATGAATGCTTTATGGTTTAGCCATGGAATGATTGATTATGCCTTCATGTCACCTTACATGCACTTTTCAAATTCCTTATAATGTGAATATGAAAGTCTTATTTTTATTTTTATAGTAAAAGTATTCAAAAATGTCAGAAGATTTTAAAAAATTAAGGATCTTATATTAACACCATATAATTAACAATATGAGAAACAATACATCATTGTGGATGAGAGTGTGAACTCGATCCAGAAATGTTAGGGAATCATTTACGGTTATGTCCTTCATGATGACATATGTTATATCTCAATATTTTCCCTTTTTCTTAAGGCCATTCCATCTCATTCTGCATCTTGCTGGACTTTTTTCTCCCTCGTTTACACAACCTATTGATGTTAGGTATAAATATCAACAAGTCTTCAGTCATTAGGAAATATTAAAACTCTCCAATAGAAATCAATGGTGCAGCATAATAGTTAGAAATGGTGTCCAGCCGGTACACTGGATCAACATATGCTTCCCATGATAGTTCACAGAGGCACATGCTACGATGGCATGTGCGCATGGAACTGTAATGCCTATATGTTTCCACATTAATATTGCCTTGATACCAGTAATAACAATATTTTGTCACTGTTTCTATTTGTGATGGGTTCTGAACACTCTTGAACATCAAATCAAGAGTCTCATCAATAGAAAAGGCAGACATGATAACCATAAACTTATTGAATAATCTTTTCAATCTCTCATTAAAAATACCTTATGTGCCTTATCCCCTACTGAATCTCATCTGAGGCTAGTTTTTATCTATCAACGAAGTATTTCACACACTGATAAAATGTAAATGTAACTAGGGTAGTTATAGGTAACTTGTGAAGCCCCTTAAAGACATCATTGATGCACTCCATAATGTTTGTGGTCATGTGTTTGTACCTCTTCCCCCCATAATATACCAATGCCCATTTTTCTTTTGGAATCTACATCATATAATCGTACACTTCTTGATTAGACTTGCAGATTTATTCAAAATGTTCTTCAAACCTTCACTGATACAACTCATATTCTATACAGAAGTCATCATATTTCATATAAATTGATTTTATCTTTACGTTGAAATAGTAAAAAAACAAATACATTGCATACCAAGCCTCGTGATTGAATTATTTATAGGTTTGTTATGGAATTTTTTTCACATGTTTCTAGAAATGTGTCTGATGCACTAATAATGATCTTCACTTGGGGGTCTCAATGTATCTAGATCCACATTGATTTCCTCATTGATTTCTCTAGGCCAATCATATATCAATCAAACACCCCAAGTGTTAGTGAAATGGTTACTGATACATGCCAAAAACAAAATCCATGATTCACTATTTTCCTTCTCCTCAATGGAAAAGGAAAGTGGAAGAGGTGAATAGTTTCCATCTTCGGTTACTGCAATCAATAATATGACTGTGTATTTTCTGTATAGAGATGTCCCATCAATCTGTATGAACTGTTTGCTAAAATGAAATGCTGAAATATAGGGGAAGAATTCCCATAAAAATCGATGAAATTGAACATAAGATGGATCAAGTTAGTTATCTTGAGACACATGTTCATTTTTATGAAGTTAGAAGAAAACTTGGTCATTGTGTCTTAGTATGGATAGAAATTGCGGTAACACCTGATATGAGTCATCTCATTCACCATAGACCTTCACAATTTCTTTTTGTTTTTCCATCCATGCCTTATTATAGGAAATCTTACAACTAAATTTTGGTTGTATCATCTCTTTCAAAAGGTATACAGGAACATCTTGTCATGTCCTAATCATCTCGACAACAATGGATGACATGAATTAATCATCCAATGAGGTATAATCTTGTGTCAGGTTTGGCTGAACGCAAGTATGTGCTACCTCAATCTTTGAAATTATCCAAACTCTGAATTCAATGCCTAGAATCTTCCTCAAGAGAAATCTACAATCATCCCCATACTAGTCACACTGCATGATATATTTTTTATGGCTTGATTCCTAAACTAAATATCTATAGTGCCTCTCAATTTGAAATCTTTTTAGCATGTTTTTCAATGCATATTTTCTTGGAAAATCCTTTCTAACATATAATATTTTATCTAACTCACTAAACCTATCCACTACAACTCTAGGAAATTAGTTGAAGGTGTGAGAAAATTGTATTCAAATTTTGGAAAATATTTCATTACTTCCGACCAAGATGTGAAGAGTGGTGGATGGTTTATTATGGGTCAAGACTACTATTCAACTAATACATTTCTAGAAACTTCCTCACCAACATGTGTGACTCCCTCATCATCATCACTATTGTCTCTATCTATTCCATCATTAACAAAATCATCATTGGAAGTCATATTTAAAAGTATATATGAGATATAATCTAGGTTTTCCTCTTCCATATAATAGGGAGGAGCCTCAATTTCTTGGGGAAAACCTTCTTCAACCACTCTTGTATGTCTATGTCTTCATGCCATTGGAGGTTGGTGTTGTATGGTAGAAACCTAAACATATAACTCAATCATGGCACCATCTGACCGCTAGGAAAATGAATTTAATTTTGGAACCCACTTCTCATCAATAATAAATGGACAATATAAATTCCATAGTGTTGTTGAGAATTGAAAATATTTATAGCTAATAGACTTGATCTATTGATCAGCTCCAAAATTTAAGCAACCATGAATTATATCTTGAATTTTAGCTAGGGTTTCACAATAAAATATCCTAACCATTATTGTTGGTTGTATGCTATATGAATCTCATTGCTCAGTTTGAATAACCTCCCCATAGTAGTAGACATAGTCCAACATGACTCTACGTTAAAAATGTTATTTGATCAAGATTATGATAGTGTATATAATATTGACAATAAGGGTTGACCATATAATCTTTATGATGCCAAAATTTTAGAATGTTTTCTTATATCCTAAATTATTATACTCAGGTTTTGTTATATAAAACTTAATTAGAAAAAAAATTCATAAATATTTTGGAAATCAAGGAAGAAAGAAGATAAAACAACAAATCAGTTATTTATCCAGGATAAAATGAAAATTATGATCACATAAAGTGAAATGGAGAATAAAAAATACATTAAATAACACATTAATGATTTACAACAGTCAAGAAATACCTTGAAATTTTTCAAAATAATATATTTTGGATGAGATGAGCCTAAAGTTGGAAGTGAGGTAAAATCTAGCTTATTTTTAAGTGGTAGCTTAATAACATCTTCCAAAGAGATGCACTTAACTTTTGAATTTTTAAAATCTTTCAACCATATAATAAAATATCTTAGATTTCATTAAAAGACCGAAAACTCTTGAAAATTAAATATTTAAGTACATGTCTTTGGAATTTTTTATTAATATACCACTTGAAAATAATTTAGATTTTAACTCACTTTTGAATTTAGTAAAATATCATCCAAAATATATTCTATTTTAAAGAATTCATGTGTTATTTAATATCTTCCTGCTTCACCATTTCACTATATAGGATCATAATTTTCATTTTATCATGGATAAATAAACTGGTTTTCTATTTTCTCTTCTTTTTATATAGTTTCCCAAAACATTATGTGAATACTTTTGACAATGAGGGTTGACTATATAATTTTTATGATAATGAAATTTGAGAACGTCTTCTTGTATCCTAAAACATGATACTAATGTATCATATTAAATTTTTTAATATTACTAAAGGTATTTTAGTAGTTTATAAAGAAAATATAAATCATATAAAGTATATCCTCCAGGAGTGTCAAACTAGGTGTGTAGAAAGGCTTGTTGTTGTGTACTAGGTTATGATGAGTCAGACCCAATGCACCTTGTCGGAGTTGTTACTCCTAGGTACATCTGCGTGAGATCCACATCCACTTGTAGTATGTATACATGGATTTGATTTCTTAGATAACCACATAATCTTTATGCTACCAAAATTTTAAAATGTTTTCTTATATCCTAAAACATGGCACTGATGTTTTTTAGTACAATTTTTTACTTTACTAAATATACATTCAATAATTTATAAAGATAATGTGAATCATCTAAATTATATCCATTGACATTAATGTTTTGTAGTAAAATTAGTTAATAATTACTTAACCATTAGTTAATCATTGGTTGATCATTAGTTAACCATTATTTGTGCATTAGTTGATCATTAGTTAATAATTCCTTAATAATTCATTGATCATTCTTAAATCATTACTTAATCATTATTTAATCATCCCTTAATCATTCTTTAATCATCCCTTAATATTTCTATAATCATTTCTTAATAATTGGTTAATATTTATTTAATGATTCTTTATTCATTACTTAATAATTAGTTAATCGTTATTTAATCACTCTTTAATCATTCCTTAATCATTCCTTAATCATTATTTGTTCAATACTTAATCATTAATTAATCATTACTTAATCAATATTTAATCGTTAGTTAACCATTACTTAACCATTAGTTAATAATTAATTAATAATTATTTATTAATTCATTAATCATACATTAATGGTAAGTTAATCATTATTTAATAATTCATTAATCATTAGTTAATCAATACTTATTCATTATTAAATCATTAATTCTTTATTAGTTTTTTATTATATCTTTATTCATTATTTAATCATATCTTAATCATAATTTAATCAATACTTAATCATTAGTTGATCATTACTAAATCATTATTTAAGCATTCTATTATCATTAGTTAAACATTACTTAATCCTTAAATAATTATTCTTTAATAATTAGGTAATCATATGATATTCATTAGTTAATTATTATTATCTAATCATTATATGTAATCATTCTTTAATTTTAAGTTATTCATTAGTTAATCTATATTTAATCATTACTCATAGTAAATATACTTTGTAAACTATATATAACTAAATAAACTACTTAATAAATAACATATTTTGAACTAACTAAAAAAATCAATTATATAAATAAATAACTTTAAAATAAATAAGAAAAAAATACCTATAAATGATGATTTGAAAAAAAAATCAGGACTTCTTTTTGGCCACCAGAACCACCACACAAAAAGAAGGATTCTTTTAGAGAGAGAGGGTATGGAACAAAGATAGATGAGGGAAATTTGAAGTAAGGAGGAGTGGGAGTGGGTTCCCTTTTATAGGAACTTAAATTAATGGTGGAAGGGGTGCCTTTTACCTTTACGTTAGGTGAAAGGTGGCCCACCACCAGCTGCCTTTCACTTTTTTTAGGCGAAAGGCGGTCACCCCCCCCCCCCCCACCTGCCTTTTCCATGTCATCTATCTAGGGAAAAGGTAGGGGTTCCACCACCTTTCAATAAATTAGAAAGGCAGAATCACTCTTACCATCCTTCTGATGCAATTTTAAAAAAAATACCTAGGCATATTTAAAAAAATCAAAAAATGTAAAAAAAATCATTTGAACAAGGGTTCAGATTAAATGGATTTCCTTTTTTCAAAAGGAAACCCAATATTCAAAAATATAAAAACGTATCTCAAGAAGACTTAAATGTGTTAAAAATATTTGGTTGGATTGTAATTTTATCATTAGATATTTATTTTACAATTGTTTTTTATTTAAATTTATGCGAATATTAGTTTTAAATATTTGGTTGGATTTTAATTCCCTTTTCAGTAATCTCATCCCTTGAATGACAAATGGTAAACCCATAATAATGAACATATAGATAATTTATGTTCTCCCATAGTAGATAATATGTTTAGACACTTTTTGTGACATAATTAATGTTCTGTCACAAATGTTATATGTGAGAGAATAGAACACTAGTAGGACACTGCCCCAAATCATGGCTTATGCAGTGTCTGCTTTTATCAGCGCTAAATATAAATCCCTTATAAAGGGTTACTTTTATCAGCACCATCTAAAAGTGATGATAAAACTTTTAATAAAAAATATTATTAATATATATATAATTATCATATTTATATAAAAATAATAATTCTTATTTATATACATTAATTAAAAAATGCATATATATATATATAATTCATATAAATATTATATGTTAATATATATTTTTTAATAATTCAAAAATATATATAGTTTTAAATAAAGTATTTATAAAATTATAAATAAATATATATATATATATATATAGTTGTAAAATTAAAATAAATATATTTAAATTCTATATACTTTTATTATATCAAAAATTATATATATTTATATATTAATAAATATATATATATACAATTATATTAATATTTATATTTATATACATATATATAATTATATTAATATATATATTTATATACATATATATAATTATATAATTATACCAAGACGGAATAAAGAATGGGTTTTAACCCATGGTCCCAAAATTTATTAAAAATAAAACACCAGCAACATATAAGAGGGAACGACAAAAGAAAGTCAAGGTAAACCACAACTCCACATGTAAAGACAGACCACAACCCATAAAGATATCATCATCTGTGGAAGTGGCCACCACCTCTACCTCGTGGATGATGGCCCCTCTTCCAGATTCTAGGATTCTGGTATGGTGCATAATCCACATGAGGATCATTACCATCCAATGTGATAGGTTCCTCAAGTGGTATGGGACTCCAATCCCCAATCAGGCTTGTACTTTCCTTTTCAGATTCGTTGCCAGAGCATTGGCCTTCAGCATAGAAACACCCATGGACATTAACAAATTCTTCAGTGAAGACCTCTATACTATTGGACCTATTTAGAATGACATGTAATCTAAGCGTAATTTTACCAGAACATGAGGCATATTTTTTGGGGCTGATCGCCCCATGGTGAGAGGCGGGCACTCCCTTCTATGGAATTGCATCAACACTTGAAGTTTGAATAAGATATTGGCTTTGGCCATGATTCAATGCCTTTGAAAGTACCCCGTCATAAGCCCTAAGAGTGACTATCACCTCCTCAGTCAGCCTTTCCAAACCTTGAAAAGGTGATTTCACCAAATTTGTTCTGAAAATTGGGATGATCTCCAATGGTATCCCATAACTTTTAGCCTTTTGGTTCTTACTGCAGTTCTAGCCTTAAAACTATTCAGTGGGAGGGGCTGATCATCTTTCAATTTTCCCCTCCTATTTTTTGAATATTTATTTTCATCACTTAGATAAGAACCAGCATGCAATTGGGCTTCAAGCTCTGAGTCAGAATCACTGATTTGTTCGTTAACAGGAATTGCAAGTCCTTCTACAAGTGCATCACGAAAAGAAGAACCAGCCTTGAAAATTTCCTTACATTTTTCAAGATCTAGGAAATGGACAACCCCATGTTCATAGCCAAATGAATAAAGAGTCTTCTCTATTTGAGATACTCCCTCATTGGGACCATTAGAAGCAGGTGCGGTATCCTCTGAGGGCTTCAGAATCAGGGAATACCATTCTTGAATCTGTCCTTATACAACATTTCTAGTGCCCTCAAAGGGCTTTTGCCTCATAATCTTTTTGAAACACTCATGTTATTTATGCCCCTTAGTAGAACAAAATGAACTTGTAACAAACCTTATACAATTAATTTTTCCATGATATATGTTTTTATAGTCAAGGAAGAACTGAGGAATATTTTCATATTCAATGTGAAGTTCATAATCAACTTCATCAGTTGATAAAACCACCTTATCAACCAAAATAGAACTCGAGTCTAATTTAACAAAATGTCAAGAAAATGCCCAAACCTGGCCAGTTCTATCTTTGTATCCATTTTTATCGAAACACCGATTGATAAAGAAATATCATGTAAAATTATGGGATGCCAAAGTACCCAGTTAAGTCCATATACATTGATCCATGCTTAGATAGAAGATTTCCAGACATCCATTGGACTGATGTTCTGATCCCACTCCTGGATATGGAGAATACCTAGTTTGTATGCGTATATATATATGTTTGTAATTCATGTAAATATTATGAATTCACTTTTTAATATTTTTCCAATTTATTTAATATAATTTATTAACTTATTATTATATATTCATTAATAATGTTAGATATTTATTTAATCATTTTGTAATATTTATATATATATATATATATATTTATTATACATGTAATATTTTCAAAATATTTGTAATTTATATGAATAATATTAATTTGTTTTTATTTATTAAGTTTTAACATTTAAAATATGTTTGAAATTTATATAATTAATCTATTTAAATTATTTTTTAATAATTTTTTAATTTAAATATTTAATTATCCAATTATAAATATATATAATTTTTTAAAAAAGTACTTATGAAAATATAAATAAATAAATATATAATTAAATAATTGTAGAATTATAGTAAATATAATTAAATAATAAATATATTTATTATATTTATAATTATATATTAATAAATATATATTTATTTATTTATTTATTTATATTTATATTTATATATAATATTTTTAAATATATTTATTTATAATTATTAATATAAGTAAATAAATACATATTTAAATAATTATAAAATTCCAATAAATATATTTAAATAAGAAATATAGTTATTATATTTTTCATTATATATATTTATATATTGATATAAATATATATAATTATATAAATATATTTATAATTATCTAGTAATATTTTTTAATATATTTATTTCTAATTATAATTATAAATAAATAAATATATTTATTTATATTTATATATATTTTTAAAAAATTATAAATATATGTAAAAAATAAATATTTCAATTTTAATTTTATAAATAGATATATTTATATATGAATAAATATATATATATATAACTATATAAATACATTTATAATTATATAAAAATATTTATTTATTTATTTATTTATAATTATAATTATAAATATATATATATATATAATTATAAAATTATAAAAAATATATTTAAATAGTAAATATACTTATTATATTTATAATTTTATAAATATATATTATTATATATTATTATATATTATTATATAAATATATTTATAAATATATAGAAATATTTTTAAATATATTTATTTATAATTAGAATTATAAGTAAATAATTATATTATTAAAATTAGATCATTATCAACGCTGATAAAGGGTAGTTTTATCATCGCTTATTATTTTAGCATGGATAAAACTACTCTTTATTAGTGGTTTTTTGAAAGCCCTGATAAAATCCTTAAGAGATCTTATAAAAAAGACCATAACAGAGTCTCCTCTCTCTCCCCTTCAAGCTCTCCTGAAACCATATTGTTGTTGCAGCTCTCACCAAATCCTACTGCTACCATCACTCGACTTTCTTGATGAATTGATCCTCTCGTAATCTAAGGTATGTGCTGATTTATTTTGTTATCACCTCTGACCACACTCAGTTCATTAGTTGTTTCACCTCACGCGTCTTCATGTCTTCTTATTACCAACGATGTAGGAGTAAAACTATATAATTTAATCATATCAAATATATTTCCATTCCTTTCATTACTTATTAATTGTTGTTTTTTAGGCATCGTTTGTTGCTCATTGTAATCAATTTGGATACTCCAAAGGTTTATTTTCTGGATTCACTGTAAGGATACCCAACAAACCAACCACACATGATACTGTTTGTAAATTTTTAATAGACTACATGCAATGTTTTAGAACTAAACTTTAAGTTTTATATTTTATATTATGTTTTAATAAGAATTATGTTATGATAGGGAAGTGTTTAAATATCATCAAAATCACGACATCAGGACAATCCATGAGCATAAGGAGCCTATCAACTTCTATAAGTCGAAAAATGTTAGGGTATCTATAATAATATTTCACTATAAAAACATATATGAAAACGAATTACTTATTTTTTCAATGTTTCTAAAGTGTATGAAACAAACCAATGGTAAATATTATTGTTATTATGTTTGAAAATTTATGAAATATATCATATACCCTCAACAAACTAGAATCCCCACAAATGTATTTTTGAAGATAATTACAATATCATTTTAAAATATTCAGTAATATTTTGTGTATTTATATTTTAAGAGTACTACCATGACTCTCGAAAGTCCACTTATTCACAAGAGGAAATAGATTTGTTTAGATATGAATGGGAAGCATCCCTAGTGTCATAATGTACACATATATCATGAAGGCGTGACTTCCTGCTACCTATTAAGTTGATTTTATCATCATTTTATCTACTTTTTTTAGTTAATTTCCATATCACTTTTATCTAATAGTTATTTTGTTAATTTTCACAGAGACCATGAATAATGACTTCGTCAACAAGGATTATTCACTCATGTACTATGTTCATGCACTCAATAAGGATGATGCACTCATGATGATGCAATTTTCTTTTTATTCTCCAATGCATTGAACATTCTGATTAGAACACTGCTACATTTTCATTTCTCTAAAAGTTACAAGTATTACAGTCACTTTGGTTAATTCAACCAATTAGATAGCTAATAACAAGTAATTGCATGACAATTACATCATCATATTAAAATGAAATTTTAATAAAAATTAAAGTGAGATACTCAAAACTTAGAAAAGTCATTTTAATTATTTTATAATTTATTAAAACAATTAATATGTCATTTGTGACCTGTAGGAATCATCCTGACCTCAATCTGATTCATGGTGCACTCGATATGACTCAAATTGTTCGTTATCAGTCTAAAATTTATGTTTTAGTTCAAAACATGTGTCACTCACTAAAATCTGAGAAAACATGCTCTTATTTTCTAGACAATTTAGGACAATGATTCATAAGTTATTTTTGTCATGTAGGAATCAATCTCACATCAAACTGACACACAATATGACTGGTATGACTCAAAGGGTGTGTTTTTAGTTTAAAATGTCATTTTATAAAAAACACAAGTGATATACTCAAAACTGAGAAAGAACATTCAAATTATTTTGATAATTTTAGAAAATGGTCCATATGTCATCTTTTACATGTAGGAATCAACCACACCTCAATCAAATTCATGGTGTGACTGGTATGACTCCAAGTGTGTCTTTTTATTTAAAATTGACAATAATTTAACTAAAAAAGGACAGGTGACATACTCAAAACAAAGAAAATCAATTTATATTGTTTTAATACTTTTTGAAAATGACGCATATGTCATTTCTGATGTGTAAGAACCAACTGGATCTCAATCTGATACACTGTGTACTCAGTATGACTCAAAGTGTCTGTTATCAGTATAAAATTGAATTTTTAGTTCAAAACATGTGTCACTCACTGAAAAATGATAAAATGAACTCCAATTGTCTTTATAATTTAAGAAAATAATTCATAAGTCATTTTTGATGTGTAGTAATTAATGTCCCATCAAACTGACACACGATGTAACCGATATGGCTCAAAGTGTGTGTTTTCTATTTAAATGACATTTTAGTAAAAAACACAAGTGACATACTCAAAACCAATAAAAATTGTTTATATTATTTTGATATATTATAAAAACTATCCAAATGTCATTTGGGACATGTAGAAAACATCCCCACCTCAATCTGACACATGGTATGATCGATATGACCCAAAGTGTGTATTTTTATTTAAAATTGACATTAATTTTAGTCAAAAGGACAAGTGACATACTCAAAACCAATAAAAATAATATTATTTTCATAATTTAGGAAAATTATTCACAAGTCAATATTTATGTGTGGTAATTTTCCTCACCTAAATCTAATACACGATGTTCTCGGTAAGACTCAAAGTGTCTGTTATTAGTCTAAAATTTTCATTTTTGTTCAAAATGTGTTCCACTCACTAAAAACTGAGAAAATGTGCTTCAACTGTCTTGATAATATATTAAAATAATTCATAAGTCATTTTTTACATGTAGGAATTATTTTCACATCAAACCAACACACAATATGACTAAGATGAATCAAAGTGCATGTTTTCACTTTAAAATGAAATTTTAGTAAAAAACACAAGTGACATACTCAAAACACATAAAATGAATTTATATTGTTTAAATATATTACAAAAATTATCCATATTTCATTTTTAACTTGTAGGAATCAACCACATCTCAATCTGATAGATGGTCTGACCATCATGACTCCAAGTGGGTATTTTTATTTAAAATTGATAATAATTTTCATAAAAAGTAGAGGTTACATACTCAAAACTGATAAAACACATTTTTATTGTTTTGATATATTAGGAAAATAATAAATAATTCATTTGTGAAGTTTAGGAATCAGTCGTACCTCAATCTAATACATGGTGTTCCTGATATGACTCAATGTGTCCGTTATCAGTCTAAAATTGACATTTTAGTTCAAAACATGTGTCACTCAATTAAAACTAAGAAAAAACTCTCTTATTGACTTGATAATTTATTAAAATGATCCATAATTTATTTTTGACATGTAGGAATCAGTCCCATGTTAAACTAACACATGATTTGACTGGTATGACTCAAAGTGTGTGTTTTTAGTTTAAAATGACATTTTAGTAAAAAAACATAAGTGAAATATTCAAAAAAAGAAAAATAATTCGAATTGTTTTGATACATTAATAAAATGATCCATATTCCATTTTTGGTGAATCCATCCCACCTCAATCCGATGCACAGTGTGACCGGTATGACTCCAAGTGTTTCTTTATATTTAAAATTAATAATAATTTTAGTAATAATGACAAGTGACATACTCAAAACTAAGAAAAAAATTGAATTGTTTTTATACTTTAGTAAAATGATCAATAAGTCATTTATGATGTTTAGGAATCATATGCACCTCAATATGATACATGGTGTTCCCAATATGACTCAAAAATTTTGTTATCAGCCTAAAATTGACATTTTAGTTCAAAACATGTGTTACTCACTAAAAAATGGGAAAATTTTATTTGATTATCTTGATAATTTAGTAAAATGATTCATAAGTCATTTGTAACATGTAGGAATTGGTCTCAACTAAAACCGACACATGATGTGATCAATATGACTCAAAGTTCATGTTTTTAGTTTAAAATGACATTTTAGTAAAAAAAAGTGACATACTCAAAACTAAGAAAAATCATTTGAATTGTTTTTTAAAATTAGTAAAATGATCCATATGCCATTTGTGATGTGTATGAATTATCCATACCACAATCTAACTCATGGTGTGACCGATATGACTCCAAGTGTCTTTTTATTAAAAATGGTATTAATTTAAGTAAAAAAAAGAACATGTGACATGCTCAAAAGTGATTAAACACATTCAGGTTTTTTTGATACTTTATAAAAATGATCCACAAGTCATTTATGATTTTTAGGAATTATCCACTCCTCAATCCAATACACAATGTGCCCGATATGACTTAAAGTGTCTCTTATTTGTCTAAAATTTTAATTTTAGTTCAAAACATGTGTCACTCACTAAAAACTAATAAAATATGCTCTTATTGTCTTGATAATTTATTACAATGATTCATAAGTCATTTGTGACATGCAGGAATCAGTCTCACATCAAACTGACACACGATGTGATCGGTATGACTCAAAGTGTGTGTTTTCAGTTTAAAATGACATTTTAGTAAAAAACACAAGTGACATACTCAAGGCTGAGAAAAAACATATGGATTGATTTGATAAATTATTGAAATTATCCATGTGTCATTTGTTACTTGTTGGAATTATCTTCACCTTAATCCGACACACGGTCTGAATTGTATGACCCCAGGTGTGTCTGTTTATTGAAAATTAAAATTTTATTCATGTATTGTTTCATATTATGTTTAATTTATTTCATTATACTATTACTAAAATATTGATGGTTTTATTATATAGGTGGACTCTTTTTATTAAGTTGGCGTGGTTTTTTTAGCAGCTGATACCATGATCAGGATTTGTTTAGAGGAGATTAGGTGCCAAAGACAATGAAACATTTATGTTTTTTATTGTTTGTGATAATAATGTAATTTTACAAAATATTATTTGAAATTTCATTAATATAGTATTTTATTAATTGTGATTTAATTTTTATTTCAATTAAATTATGAATTTTCCATATGTATTTGTTTCCATATACAGGTTCCATATGTATTTGCTACCATATAGATGTGTTATTGTAGTGTGAGATAATTCCAATAGTATACTACTACAGGTCCACCTTTATCAGCACTAGAAAAGTGCTGATAAAGGGAGACCATTATCAGTGATAAATAAAGGGATGATAAAGGGGTGCCTTTATTAGTTTTAAACTAGCATTGATAATGGTCGTCCTTTATCAACTCTTTACAAGCATTGATAAAGGGGTTATCCTTTTAATAATTCTTTTTTAGCACAATTAAATCCCTTTTTGAGTGTTGTTAAAGTCCTGATCTATGGTAGTTGGAAAAATTCCTCTAGAGATTACCAATATCCATCACTAATGACCTTCACTGGCCACACAATGATTTCCAATCTTTATTCTCAGCATCGAATAAAACTAGGTACGAGAAAGTAATAATAAAATATTTAATGGAGTAAAAAAATCACAAAAAAATATAAAAATT
Source organism: Viscum album (assembly GCA_963277665.1). Lineage (NCBI taxonomy): Eukaryota > Viridiplantae > Streptophyta > Magnoliopsida > Santalales > Viscaceae > Viscum > Viscum album. The sequence goes on from OY728134.1 coordinate 1,008,464,980, forward strand.
GAAATATAGTAGAATATTTCAATTAAAACATAACACAACAGTCCAATTTACTTCTATTACTAGTTTCTATTTATTTTTTAATTTAAAACTACATATTCGGCCATTCTAGGCAGACCGTATGTTCGTTTGATGCATCATCTGCTCTTGCACATCATAGATAATAATAACTCGATTTTCATATTATTTCACATAATTACAAGGTTTTTTTCTATATATATCACCATTAAATGAATTTTTTGATGTTTTAAAACAACAAAAGGGTGTTTTGAGTCTTACAGAGAAAATTCCACCTCAGATTGACATTCTGTATGCTAAACCATTTGAAAATTCATTGTATGGTTCTTGTCGTCTAATTTCATAGAATTAGGTGGTCATTTGGTTGGTTCTGACCCCATGATGCATGTTTTTAAAGGGAATCAATGTCAAGGTTGTTTTCCCATATCCCTAGGTCTTCTAGGCCCAACACGTAATCCCTTATAGATTTCCATCCTAAAACCCAATGGGTGATAGGAGGAATTTCCCATCCAATATTATATGTTATCCACAATTATTTTTGAAATTAGATGTGGGACATGGGTTTTCACCCAACAATACTCCCTAGAAACCAATGACCACACAATTGAGCTTCTCCTTCAACTATAATCCACTAGATCCAACCATCTTGCACCACCATTTTCTCATCACTAGGACTCTCCACCAAACCACTCCAACCAGGAAGAATTTCAACACAAGGATCCATGGATCCAAATGCTTCAAATTAGATTCCATTATCATTATTAAATTGGTTTGGAAAAAACTCTACCCTACATCACAGCTCGTGTGCACCATGACTCTCATACAGGATCATTTTCCTCCAAACTTAGGTCTTCCAGGCCCAACACATAATCCCTTATAGGGTTCCATCATAAAACCCATTGTGTGATAGGATGAATTTCCCATCCATCCTTATATGTTACCCACAATTTCTTGTGAAATCTAAAGTGGGACTTGGGTTTTCACCCAATAGCCATTCCATTAAATCTGCATATTTATTCATTTCGGGTAGACCGCATGACTGATTGACATGTTTTGTACGAGTACACGTCAAAAATAATAATAACGTGGTCTCTATATGATTATAAACCATTCCAATATATTTTTCTATGGATCTGACTACTAAACGCATGTTTTGGAATTTTAAAACAATAAAAGTTCCTTTTAGGTTATCTTGGGAGAAAAAAACCTTAGATTGAAATTTGGCCTACTCAAATATTTCAAAATTCCATTTACAATGTTTTCGTCTGGTTCCATGGGATGCAGAGGCTGTTTGGTTTGTTTCGACCCCCTGGCGCATGTTTTTAAAGGGCATCAATCCTTTAAAAACAACATATTTGGTTGTCACGGGCAGACTGCATGTCTGATTGACATGTTTTATACTTATAAAAATAATACAAATTAATAATATTATTTTCTTATACTTTCACATCACTCCAAGGTCATTTTATATGGATCTTACCATTAAACACATGTTTTGGTATTTTGTAACAAAAAAAGTGTGTTTCGGGTCATCCCAGACAAAAGGAACCTAGGATTGAAGTTTCGTTTGATTGAAAATTTTACAATTAATTGTATGGTTTCTTTGGTTTGATTTTATGACATTATAAGGTCATTTGGTTGGTTTTTACACCCTGAAATTTATTTTCAAATGGAATCAAAAGTTTAAAAACCACATATTTTTTCATTTCAGGAAGACTACATAACGGATTAACATGACATATACCTATACATGTCATGAACAATAATAGCATGTTTTTTCTATTATTTCACCTCATTATGAGGACTTTTGATATGTTTCTGACTGTTAAAAATAGGTTTTGACATTTTAAAACAAAAAAAAATGTTTTTTAGGTCATCCCAATAAAATGACACCATAGATTGGAATTACATATACATAACTATTTCACAATTCACTGAACATTTTTTGTTGTATAGTTTCAAGGTATTCAGAGGTCATTTTGTCAGTTTTGACCTCGTAACACATGTTTCTAAAGGGCGTTAACCATTAAAAAACCTTAAATTTAGTTATTCAGGGAAGACTTCCCATACGATTGACAAGTCATCTCCTCAAACACATCAAAAATATTCATAACATAATATTGATAATATTTCATTTCATACTAAGTTTTTTTGATATGGATATGATCATTAAACATACATTTTGGCATTTTAAAATAAAAAAAGTGTGTTTAGGTTCATCCAAAAAACAACACCTTGGTTTGAAATTCCTTATATTGAAACATTTCATAATTCATTATACAGTTTTTTTATTCTAATTTTATGGCACTCATAAGTCATATGATTGGTTTTGACCACATGACGCATGTTTTTAAAGGGTTCCAATCCATTAAAAACAGCATATTTAGTTGTTCTGTGATGATTGTGGGTTTTATTGATGTCTATTATACTCATACATGTCAAAAATAATAATATCATAGTTTTTCAATCATCTTTCATCATTCTGAGGTCGTTTGATATGGATCTAACCGTTAAATGCACGTTTTGGCATTTTAAAACAACAAAAGTGTATTTGGGTCATCTTGAGAAAACTACACATAAAATTGACATTTTGTTTTCTTGAACATTTCACAATTAACTATATAGTTTCTTTTGTTTGATTTCACAGTATTTGGAGGTCGTTTGGTTGGTTTTCCCCCATAAAACACATTTTAAAGGGTGTCAAACCCTTCATCACTGCATATTCAGATGTTGCGGGCATATTTCATGTCTAATTGACATGTTGTCTACTTGTACATGTAAATAATAATAATAACAAGATTTCCCTATGATTTCATGTCACTCCAAGGTCATTTTATATGGATCTAACTGTTGAAAGAACATTTTTATGTTTTAAAACAACAAAAGTTTGTTTCGGGTCATCCTAGTGAAATGGAACCTTGTATTGGTGTTTTGTATAAGTGAACATTTGAAAATTCACTGTACCATTGTTTTTTATTATTTCATTCTATTTGGAGGTTTTGACCCCCTGACCCATTTTTTAAGGGCATCAAACTTTTAAAAACCACATATTTGGTCGTTCTATGCATACAACATGTCTGGTTAATGTTTCTTCTACTCATACATATCAAAAGTAATAAAAACACTATCATTGCATTATTTTAAATCATTCTAAGGAAATTTTATATAGATCTAACTATTAAACACACATTTTAGCATTTTAAAATAATAAAAGTTTGTTTCGGGTCATCTTAGGAAAATAACACCTCCTGTTGGCATTTATTCGACTAAAAAACTTCTCAATTTATTGTATTGTTATTGTTTGACTTCTTTTAATTTAGAGTTTATTTGGATGGTTTTGACCTCCCAGGCGCATGTTCTTAAAGGGCATCAAACCATTAAAAACTACATATTTTTTCGTTCTGGGTAGACCACACATCCCATTGAAGTGTCACATAAAAATACGCAACAAAAATGATGATAACACAATTTTATTATGATTTCACATCCTTTCGAGGTCGTTTGATATAGATTTCACCATTAAATGCATATTTTGGAATTTTTTAACAATGAAAGTGTGTTTTGAGTTATCCCAGGAAAATAGAATATTGGATTAATATTTTTTCTACTTGACCATTTCCCAATTCAATGTATGGTTTTTTTCTGATTTCATGGAATTTTGAGGCTACTTGGTAGTTTTTGACCCCCTGATACATGTTTTCAAAGGGAATCAAACCATTAAAAACCAAATATTTTGTTGTTTTTGGAAGACCGCACTGAATATTGACATTTCATCTACTCATAAATGTGAAAAATAATAATAACATGTTTCCCCTATTATTTAATGTCACTATAAGGTCGTTAGATATGGATCTATCCATTAAATGCAAGTTTTGACGTTTTAAAACACTATGAGTTCATTTTGGGTCTTCTTAGGAAAGTGACACCTAATATTGATGTTCTTTATACTCACCCATTTTAAAATCCATTGTGTGATTGTTTTAATATAATATCACGGAGTCTAGAGGTTGTTAGGTTTGTTTTGACCCCAAGACACACATTTTTAAAAGTTATCAAATCTTTAAAAACAACATAATCAATCAATCCAGTAAGACCACACATTCGATTGACATTTCGTATACTCATACATATCAAAAATAATAATAAAATTTTTTCCTATGATTTCACATCATTCTAATGTTTTTTGATATGGATATGATCATTAAGCTCATGTTTTGGAATTTTAAAACAACAATAGTTCTTTTTCGATCATCGCAATCAAATGACACCTCAGATTGATGTTTCGTCTACTCTAACATTTCATAATTTATTGTATTGTTTTTTTATTCAGATTTCATGACATTCAGACATCTTTTGGGAGGTTTTTATCCTCTGGTAAACTTTTTAAAGGGGTATCAAACCTTTAAAACAAAATATTCAATCATTTCAGGCAAACCACATATCAGATTAATATGCCATCTTCTCATACAAATAAAAAGTAATAATTTCATGGTTTTTATATTATTTTACACCATTCATAGGTATTTTGATGAATATATGAGTGTTAAATGCATGTTTTGGTGTTTTAAAACAACAAAAATTATCTTCATGCAATCTTGGAAAAACAATACCTTGGATTGATGTTTTGTCAGCTAGACCAATTCAAATTTCATTTATGGTTGTATTTGACTAATTTCATAGCATTTGGGGGTCATTCAGTTGATTTTAACCCCTTAAGAACATCTATAAAGGCTATAAAAATATTAAAAACCATATATTCAGTCATTCTAGGTAGACCACACGTCTGATTGACATGCCATTTACACGTACACATCATAAATAATAATTAAGAAAACCCATGAATTTCCTCAATATAATTCAATAAATGGATAGATGTATTTTCTTGTCTTACAAGTGGACAAATCCCATCTTGGTTTCACTCCAACTGATGACATGATCGACATCATACCCAACCACCCACATATTAGCTAAGTTCATATATTGACTTCCACAAGTAGGTTATCAATGTATAAAAGTTTTCATACTAGGTATCTCACAAACCTTAGGTAAGAAGGATCGATAATAATCATACACCCCTAAGTATATCTAGGATCATATGAAATTCCATGAGATAAAATTTAATGGATAATTCCAAGTAAAAATTCTCAACTTATCACCTTAGGAATATATTCTTTAATATCTCATATACAACCCTTTATAAAGGATATAAGAATCTATTCAAGCCATCATTTATATATCATCACAACCTATTATACTCCATGATGATCATAAATTAGGTATTACTCAAAGTCTATACTTTGGAGGGGATATTTATCATTTGACCATTCATGCAAAGTAAATTTGAAAGACACGGTGATTGATGATAAATAGATATTGCCTTTATTATAATTAAATGATATTTTTACAACCATTAAAACCAATCTATTTTAGAGATATAACATGAACCTCATGTAGTTGTTGCAGTGATGGGTTCATTTTATGAATACTACATCAATATGTAGTTTCTGTTACATCCCTATATGAAAATATGATAAAATACTCCCACTAACCACTTAGTGGGTAACATTTAAAAAATGAGCTAGTTTGAATAATAGTGTGACTTAGGAATCATATTCCATAAGTTCAACTCTTTGAACTTATATTCAACCTATTTAACTTCATAACATCAAATTCTATAACTTTATTTTTCTGTTGACTATGTAGAAATAATTATAAGTGTATAATCATTATACTTGGAACCATTTACAACAAACGTTTTCTTTGAAATATTCTATAAATAATGTAAGTATTTATATTATCACTTCACAAGAACATCCTAATACTTTTTTAAATGAAGTAACATTCACTCCATTATAGTAAATATATGTTGTCCCAAACAACCTAGGGTACCCTGGTAACCCAATAACTGAGCTGTCATTGACATAGCCAGAAGGGGATTCCCGATCCCCATGGGTTGGCATGTAGCACCTGTCATCATACCATATGAAAATGGGAACAAATTTTCCACAAACATAAATGGGAGAAAGAGTAAAATCAGTATGAAAACATAAGAAACTCCACTGGAAAAATTGTACCAAAATCCAAACAGAAATAAACAACCCAAAGTACTACTATAATTACTAGAAAAACGGGATAGAAAAAGCCCAAGTCCCAGCGGACGCAACTCTCCAAGTCGATGTATCCATATCTAGAACCACCTTTGTGTGGTTATTTACCCCTACTCAAACTTGGAAGGACAAAATCTACAAACACCTGAAGGAACTTGTAGGGTGTGAACTAAAATCCTAGTAGGGTCTCACCAAGGATTCAATAATAATATTCCAATAATTAATTAACCATATAAAGAGATTTCAATTTTCAACCAACACTTTTTTCATTTCAAAATAATATTAAAAAAAATCATGATTTACATTTCAAATAATGGAAATAATTTAAATAAATGGATTAATAAAAAAATTATAAAGAAATGTTTTTATAAATTAGAAGGCATGGAAAATAATTTTTAAACATTAGAATACATTTATATCTCAAATATAAATAAGTGAGAAACATGGTCATCTGTTAAAAGGTGTGATAGTTTCAGGTTATGGGATCCTCACACACTCATGTGATAATAACCGCAATGTGTACATGCATCCCTCAGCACTGGTAAGATAGGACTCATCAACATCCTACTGAGTAATATTATGTGCTAAATAATATTCATGTTAGAGTTGTAAAATGTCAATATAGAGCTAGGGAATTCCCATCCTATCATTCCTATCCTTAATAACTCACTAACTACCTAGGATTTCATGTATTCTATTACAAGTCAATGATGGAAAAATCATTTAAAAACCATTTAAAATTCAATTCATCTCTTTATTAATTTTAATTATTCCACTTTCCATTTAAAAAACCAACATTTGGGTTTTTAATAAAAAAAATCCTTTTTCAAGATAAAACCCAAAGGTTTCTATCGAAATCATTTTAATCCATTTTCAAAAATAAGAATTTTAAATAAATTCACAACTCAATTTAACAATTCACTTTCCTAATTTTAATTCGACAATTTAAATTAAATAATTTCCATCTCTTTCATAAACATACCCCAATTCAATGGAATAGGATGTTTTCCCAAAATCATACCAAAAATACAATTTCCAAAACACCAACCCAATGAAATTGGGTTTTCAATAAACCAATTTAAATCAATTTCATTTATCTTAATCAATTTAATTTAAACCAAAAATTGAATTTAAAACATGCATTTTAGGTTTAATCAATGCATAGGTGAAGTGAACCATCATCTTTCTTAATGAGGAGAACTTGAGCCTCCCAAGGTGACACACTCAGATGAATAAATATTTCTCTAGAAGATCATCCAACTGAGTATTTAACTCTTTAATTTCATCTCGTGCTATGTGGTAAGAGGGAATAGAAACTGGTTGAGTACCATGAACTAAATCATTTGAAAACAATACCTCTCTTACTGGTGGAAACCCAGAGAAATCAGAAGGAAACATGTCAAGAAACTCTATAAAAACTGGAGGGAGATCATTGTTCAAATATTCCCACTCTAGATCAAAAGAAAACATGGAAATAACTCTCACCAAATCTAGATAATAATGTTCAAATATGCTCAATGTTGGGTCCCATTATCTTTGGAATACACAGAACACACCATCAGGTGTTGTAAAGGAGACCTGTTGAAGATAACAATCAATCCGGTCTTTATTGGAAGTGATCCAATCCATCCAAAAAATGGAGTCAAGAGGTTTCATGTCCAAAACTAGACAATTCCAAGAAAGGTCAACTTTGGATAGAGAGAAAACACAAGCGAGACTATAGAGTCCATGCACTCTCTTTGTACCAAGGGGTGTATTAATATCCATTACACAAGAAAAAAGATCTGTAGGAAGATTTAATAGATTAACACCAAGGGTTGAAATAATCAAATTATATGAAATAATATCAAATATAGTAGTAACTAATGATGAAGTTATAGTATGGTACCTCTCACAGTTGCTGAACCCATATCAGCTTCCTCTGGAGACTCTTCCACTACGTGAAGAAGCTTCGTTCCAGATTATTATTGTTGGAACCCTTTTATACATGAAGCATATGATTGTAACGCTATTTTGGTAGGTTTTAAGGATCACATTCCACTACGCATAGTAGAATAGATATCTTAGAATTTCTTTAATAGACCTAATCATCCAAAAGAACCACATACCTTGGGTACCACAGTACAAATCCTCTTAGAATTCCCAGGCATGCCACACAAGTAACAAATCAACATTCCTCTTTTAGGAACTATAGAAGGTCTAGAATGACCTTGATATCGAGAAAAAGTATAAGAATCTTCACACTTCCTCTTTCCTTTTAAGGAACTATAACCTCCACTCGGAGATAAAAAAACTCCCGATAACCCTGAATTGCCATCCAGGTCCATTTCAACCATCAGTTATATATCTAGTACATCAGTATAAAAAGGAATCTTCATAAGGAAAATATGAGAATAAATATCAGATCACATCCCTAACTTGAACTTTTGAGCCTTCAACTTTTCATTTGATACAATATGATGTGCAAACTGCACATGCTTAGCAAAACGGATTTCATACTCTGTCACAGTCCTATCAGCCTAATAAGTTTGAAAAACTATGTATCTTTAGCCAATAGAATCAATTCATGATAGAATTGGTAGGTTAAAAGAAAATTTAATTCCTTCCACTCTAACCCCTCATTCTTATTTTTTGTCACTGTCATATCCCACCATCTTCTACTCAGTTCTTCAAGAAAAAATGTGGAGCACTTTACCTTGATTTCATCAAGTGTCTCTGAGAACCAAAACAACGGTCTATCCTTCTCAACCATTCCTTAACCTCTTGAGTATCATTCTTTCCTTAGAACGCTACTGGATCCTAGTGAAGGAATTCTTGAGAATGAATTTGAATATCATCCCTTTGAGGTTCCACAACTATAGACTAAATGAGAGCTGGTGGTGATGCTTGTCCTAAAGCTTGAACAGTACCAACAATCACCTCAATTAGATTTGAGTCCATAGGAGGATTTTCTTGATGAGGTTTATAAGTATATTCCTCTTAGATCTAATTCATACATATTCTTGGAGGCATGATGCTACACAACATCAGCAGACAATAATAAAGACGCCATATTAACACTCAAAAAGAGAAATAAGGGAAAATTAATCAATACAGATATACAAAAAGGATTTGTATTTCACTCTTCCAAAATCTAAAGTAGAGAAAATATTATAAATAATCCTCAATACATATTTCCCAAACCACCCCTAGTGAATTAAGGTTCATTGGGGTGAGAGCTATCCTGGAACTCAATCACAACTACCTCCTAAGTCCTGGCAAGAATACACAACTGCATACTAACATCAAGGAAAGATGAAAAACCTTCACATTTAATACCGCATTGTCAAAAACCATCCCAAGTACCCTAGTAACTCGATAACTGAGCTGATAATAACATATCCCGAAGGGCATTCCCATTCTGCATGGGATGGTGAATAGCACCTAGAAACATACAATATGAAAGTGGGAATAAATTTTCCACAAATATGAACAGAAGAAAGAGACAAATCACTATGCATACAAAATAAACCCCACTAGGAGAAGTGTACCAAAAACCAAACAGGCATAAACAACCCAAAGTACTGTAGTAGTAACAGAAAAACAAGATAGAAACAGCTCAATTTCCAATGGACGTAACTCTCCAAGTCCACAAATCAATAGCTATAACCACCTCAAAGTGGTGCTTTACCCATGCTCGAACCTGGAAGAAGAAAATCTAAAAACACCCGAAGGAATAGATAGAGTGTGAGCTAAAATCCCAGTAGGTTCTCACCAAGGATTCCATAATAAGATGCCAATATTTAATTAACCAAATAAAGAGATTTCAATTTTAAACAAGCAATTTTGGAATTTCAAATGCATATTTGAACAAATAATGCTTTACATTTCAAATGGTGGAAATAATTTAAATATATGGATTAATAAAACATTTTATATTAAATATTTTATATAAATCAAAAGGTATAGAAAATAGTTTAAAAACATTAGAATATATTTATATCTCAAATATAAACAAGCGAGAAACATGATCATCTTCCAAAAGGTATGATAGTTCCAGGTTATGGGATCCTCACACACTCATGTGATAATAACTGCAATGTGTACACACATCCCTCAGCACTAGAAAAAGAGGACTCATTGGCATTCTACTGATGAATATGATATGATAAATAATATTCATGTTAGAGTTGTAAAACATCAATTCAGTGCTAGAAAATTCCCATCCTAGTGTGCTTGTCCCTAATAACTCACTAACTACCTAGGCCTGCATGTGCTCTAGTACAAATCAATGATGGAAAATTAATTTAAACCCCATTTAAAATTCAACTCATCCCATTATCCATTTCAAATTTTCCACATTCCATTTAAAAACCAACATCTATGTTTTTAATAAAAAACATACCCTTTTCAAGATAAAATACAAAGGTTTCAATCAAAAATGTTTCAATCCATTTTTTAAAATAATAATTTTATATCAATTAACAACTCAATTTCACAATTCACTTTCCCAATTTAAATTAAAAATTTTAAATTAAAAAAATTGCATCCATTTCATACACAGACCCCAATTCAACAGAATTGTAGGTTTTCCCAAAATAATGCTAAAAAATCTAATTTCCAAAACACAAACCCAATGGAATTGGGTTTTCAGTCAACCAATTGAAATAAATTTAATTTATCTTAATAAATTTAATTTAAATCAAAAATTTAATTTAAATAAATCTTTTTAGGTTTAATAGAAATTGGGCATCATGACAGAACCACCTACCTCGGGATAGATGAATATCAAAACGCCAAACCCTAATCAGGATTAGTCAATAGAGAACAAAAAAAATGAAACAAAGAATCAAACATTGGATTAATATCCTAAAATAGATGGTATTAGATCCAAAAATCAATATGGGGATCTACAAAACCCTAGGAAGGACAATAGAGATAGAGAGAGATAGAGAACAGAAAGAGGAAACTAGTCTAGAGAGGATCGAACATCGTTATCCAAGATTCAATCTGATTCTAGGAGGATGTTGAGGGGCCAAAAATTTATCTAGGAATCTCTCTTTAGAGGTTAAACCAATTTTGGGTTCTACGAGTCCATTGGGGACCTAAAAAGTGGGTTTTGGGAATTTTAAAAGTTAGTTTTTCAGATTAAAATCCTATACGCACAGTTTTCTTGGTAGGGCCGCACAGTTTTCCCAAACCATGCACAAGTTGTGCTCCCCTTATAAATGTGTCACATAGTTTCTCCTAAGAGGGTTCATGGTTTTTGAAACAATGTTCTATCCATGAAAAATCTCATTCTCTAGGGTTGAACGGTTTCTATTACGATGGCGCACGGTTTGGGAAAACCATATTTCAGTTGTGCACTTACCCATAAACACTTAAAATTTTCAATTTTTTTTGAAACAATTACAAACAAAATACAACCAAAGCATGATCAAAAAGAGGGTTTATGAATGCTTGAAAACAGAAATAGGATTTTATATATGTATCCATTTACATTTCTATTTACCATTATTTCCTAATCCTTTTAGGAAATCAAGTGAATTTCACATTCTCCTGATAACTAAATATAACTCTTTAAATTTATTTAGCATCACACATTGCTAAAATGTTAAGAAATTATTTGAATAATAACTTAAAAATAAACTGGAATAATCTTTTAGTTGTTAAATTTGAACTTCTATATGTTCAAACATACTCCTAGTAGCATCTTAGACATTATATTCTCTTTAGAATATCTTTATAAGACATAAAAAAACTACTTTGTGTATTGGGAAATAAAATTTATTTCATATTAGTAGGAATGTCTAAAAAATAAACTATTGTGTCCATATATGGTATCCTATGTGTGTGGAAAATTGATGGATAAAAACTTTACCCTAGATAAAACACACTTATTTGTATCTTCTTCTTTTCAAAAACATATTATAGAGTTCAATGAATCATAAACCCAATGTATTCAATTAATCATGTCATTTTGTTCATAATAACTCTTTTCTAACACCTCTTATCATATAAGAGAAGTAAGATGAAGATACACTTCCATTACTTAGATTTGTCAAAGATTGAACATCATCCTTACATTCAAATTTTTGATGTACCAACTATTTACATCATCACTAGAATGGAATCTGTAATCTTTTTTCAATTCTTCCTATAATTTTGAACTCATGTATATTGACAACACTTATAAAAAATACACTCAAAATCACATAACCTTAAAAATAGAAGAATTAATTTCAATAACATTTATACCTAAAATCGGCCTTCCATGGAGTTCCAAAACCTCTTCATGTCTTTTAGATAATCCCATCTTATAGAATTGTCACTTCTTCCTAATAATACTATCAGGTTCAAATAACCTTAATTGGATTCTTAATGAAATATTATTGGATTTTAAAACATTTCCTCTTCCAGTTTTAATGTTTTACCTCCTTGAACTATCTCTATTATCTCAGAATTTAGACATCATATGCCCAATTAATATATTCATAAAACATTAATAAAATTAGGTTTTTTTTTGGAATTCATCCATATTTTCGTAACATTAATATAGTTGAAAATAAGATAAATTCCCTATCAATAAAAATCATTATAGGAATTCTTCAGTCTCTCAAAAAATATTCAATCATATTAATCATCATGAACACACCCAATCATATTGAGTATATGAGACTAGAATTTCTCAAGGAAATTATGAATTAAATTCCTTTTAAACCTTAAATGGTTCATTATATGCATCCATAATAATCTCGATTCATTCATTGAACAATTTCATCTATAAGTTACCCAAGAAGGAACTTTTCTAACACATAGAATAATTCACTTTCTCAAGAACATTTATTAATCTTCCTTTATTAGGATTATCTTACTTTAAGCTTATAATTTCAAGGATTAATATAATTTTTAGTTTTATTTTTATGATGATTCATTTAACTATAATAGAACATTACTAAGATGAATATCATGTATCATATCATTTCATCAAAGAATAATAATGAAAGTCCTCCCACTAAAATTAATGACATCGTACATAATGTCCATTTAGTGATATAAGATCCATATTTCACCATATATTGTACCAGTTATCATGTTATCAAGCTATGATTATTTAGTTAGGGAAACATCCCAATCATAACGGTAATGTTTCTTGGATAGTTGAGTGGATGACCCTTTATCTAAATCTATCATATGGATTCACTCAATAGTACTCTTCAGGTATCCTAACCACTATGGATTCAAAACTAGTGAAACCCAAAGAAAACAAAAATTATAACCCAACTAATAACAATAAAGGTATACTCGTTTTTAGATCAATAATATCCAACATTAAAATCCTAATTTAATTATAACTTATTTTCCTTACACAAGATAATTCAGTGGTACTCGTGCTGATCTCAACAATAACTGATTGAATGATTAAGTTATTGACAAATGTTTATTTGGAAGGAATCTCACACATATTATTTAAGGGGTTTTTATTTTAAATGTTTTACTAATTTAATATACATCATATGCATATTAAATTCATAACTATTACATCCTATGTAATAATTATCATCTCATGTTTTATTCCCTTTTTTTATGCATGATTTTAATGATTTAGTTTTTGGAATATCTATTTCAACCAAAAAATTAATGTGTTCAAACCACATTAATGTGTAACTTTTATGAAACCCACATGTTTCTGTTACTCACCCAAGAATAGAATCTAAACATATTCATACATATTTGAATGCATAATATATATAAGGTAAAGGAAATCATTCTTGTAAAAGAATAAAATTATTTGAGATTGATACTCCTCACATGGGTAAGCCCAGAGTGACAGATGGACAACCCCATTCACTTATCCATAGATAAGGAATAATCCTCCAAGTAAGTGGGTGGCCTGACAGGAAGTCCTTATACCTAATGAGACTTTACTTGGGATAGAATTTAATTCATGATATCCCTAAAACCTAATATGCAGAGGTCATTTCGAACAACTAGGTTCAATCTAATATCCTCAATTTCAAACTGAGGTCAAGGTAGTTGAAAAGTAAATGTTCTGAAGTCATACCTGTAACACCTTGAAATTCTAGAGTAAGAATATTGTATTCGATATTGTGTATGACACGCAACACAAAGCATGTAAGGTAATATAATATTTGGATACTTTATAATATGTTTTCTATTTAAAATAAATTCTATATATATTGCAATGCACACAAAACTGAGTTAGCATGCATTATATGAAATAGATTCCTTCCTCGATGGCTTGTGTTACACGCAAGACCGAGTTTCACCAAACACCGATATATTATTAAAATATTATTATTTAATAAAATAAGATAAAAAATAGCTGTTATGAATAGTATTAAATAACTTATAAAAATATATGGTTTATATAAATATAAAATTAATTCATGGGTTACCAATTTATGAGAAACAAAAATAATAATCAATTGGATATAAAAAGAAATAGTATTATTTTTATGCTTCCAAAAGATTTTTATCTTAATATACATAATTAATTACAATTAGTGAATGATTTTAATAAAACATAAATGTTATATATTTAATCAAATATTTTTGATATTCATACATTGGGTTTTATATGAATAAGATGAGAACAAACCCTTTTTTACATATAAAAGCCTATATTTTTATTTAGGCAATTTTACCGCCTTTTAATGGAGAACCTATCTGAAATCTGAAATTTTAAACATTAATTGATGTCATATGTCAAAATAAACTTCTTATTTGAAATAAAAACATGATAATAAGTTTAGGGAGATTTTTTGATATTTTTTTAAGATATTTCATTTTTTAATGAATAGTTAAAAATACTGAATTTTAGTTCAAATTTTCTTTTCTGTCTAATTTATTTATAAGGTCAAATTATAATTTCAATTGGTTTTAAACATAAATTAGATAATATTTTTTATAAATTAATACATCTTATGTCATTGTGATAAATTTAAATTTGAAATTGACTATAAAATCATAGTAAACTTTATGACATTTTTACTTTAAAAACCAGCATTGTCATCCCGCCTATAGGATTAATTTTAATTTGATTTATACCACTTATGTGATTGTAATTTTTAAAAATGGATTCCATATTTTGAATCATCAAAATTTATAATGATTAATAAGACCAACTTTGTTTTTGACCAAAAAAATAGTGAATGTAATTAAAATTAATTACAATTATTAAGGTAAAATTAAGCTTAATAAAGGATAAACCTTTAACTTAAGGGCCCAAATGAACTAGCCACTTGTCCAAAACCCATTGTATTTCAGTATTTCTCCCATTATATTTCCATTCTTGATTTTGGTTGGTTTTTTATTACTTTTATTATATAGCATCATGTGCACACCAAACTTGTTTCCAAAAAATCCAAGTGAGTCCTTTTCCTTCCCAATAAAAGGCCACCACCTCTCCTCATTCCTCACACCTCTCAAACCACTTATTTTAGGCCAAGATCTACCCAAGTAGTCTCCAAACACCCCCACCCCCCGACCTAGAAGCCTCTCTTTGGTTAGGAATCCACCTAAAGAAGCATTTTGGTTCAAACCAAAAGAAGTTACCTGATTAAGAGGTAATGTCTCCTCTCAATCTTTTTAGTTTCATTTCCATTATATACTCCCTATAATATTTATATTCTATTATTACATGAAAAAACCAGTACCTACAATACACTAGGATGTTTTTATGTTATTATTTTGACCTAAAATTACACACACCTCCATCTAATGGGTAATGAATATCCTATTTCTGTGTATGGTGAACTACTACCTCACGAAACGATAATTGTTCAATGATCCCATACCACCCCTCGTGGTGGAAATTATGATTCAAACTATATTTATATATTATATATGTTATTTAAAATTTCCTATTCTATTTTAATTTTTATTTAGAATATGCCTTTATGCTTTCCAAGTTGAGTAAATATGATAATTTCATTTGAGAAAGTGTGGACTACTACCCCCTCGAAGCGATGTGACTCATTCATGCCATACATGGAATGAATAAGGAATGGTTTTAATAAACCTATGTAACATATATGGATATTATAATATCATTATAATATAAATATGTATCATTTAGTTTTAATTTTGTAACACCTAACCCCAGAAGCCTGTAGTCGGTTCATTATTTTAATACATTTTCATGATTACAAGGACTCATATCCTAAAGGAAAAATAGGTTTAGAAGTATTGGAAAATAGATTATATACATGAAAATTACATTATAATTCAAAACATAATATTCAACATATATAATTCTTTTAGAATACCATTATTCTCCTAGATTAACCCTGCATACCAATCATAAAACACTTCTTGGCATCTTGGGAAAATAAAACATAAGAAACGGGTGATCTTAGATGCTTAGTAAGGGTAAAAAATATATTCGAAGCTATCATAAATAAGAATAAAATTTTAATTCATAGTATAAAACAGAAACACAATCCTTTTAAAACATAATCTTTAGTGGAATATGGCAAGAATAAATCCAATAATTCTACTTAGACATTCACATGGATATTCTACTAGTCAAATAATCACATGCAATATCATTAACTAATCTCATAATTTGAAAATTCATAATTATGGACATTTGAAACATAGAATTTAGTCTTCATGCCAAGAATCTAATATTGTCAAGGATTCATTCCAAGAATCTAATACTTTCAAGGATTCATTCCAAGAATCTAATAAATGGGTAAGGCCTCGACCAAAACCATATTTATTTTGTTTCATGAAAACTACTGATGCATTGAGGGGCTATATAAGTCTCCTCCTGTCACTTACTAAGTCTAATACATTCCTCATATAAAAAGGGAGAAATATAACATAAACATTCATTTTAAAACTAATATACAAAATGTTAATAATTTAACTATAAACCGTGAATGGTATCAAAATAGAACATCCATAGTCAAACATATCATAAAACCTTCAATAAATCAACCTAAATTAAGCATAAAATCCAACAAAGGATGTTGACATAGATGAAAATAATCTGACAAAATCATTAAAACTCTTTGAGAGAAATATTTCTTTTTTACTTTGAAATATTTTAATAGTCGCACAATTATAAAAGAAAACATTTCTTTTGAAAATAACCTTGTAATATTATAAGGGAAGATTCAAAATTTTAAGGTGAAATAATGGTAAGGAAAAGATAATCACGTCATATAAGTTAAAAAAACATACTTTCCTTAATTTGTCGAAAATGTCAAAAAGTACCTTATTTGGAAAATGATAGAAATATTCATTTCAAAACATTTTATAAAAAGTAAAACATGGGTATAAATGACTTTAAACAATTATAGAGAAATAATAAAAATATTCTGAAATGTATTTTTATGAAACATGTACATGGATGATAAATATGTGCCAGTAAATACTTAGGCATAAACAATCTCGGATAATAATAAGATTACCAAATTAACCCTTACCTTGGACTTTCCTTTAGTTGAGGGAGAATTAACCTTCTATATAATGGTTAAATCATGTTATTAAATTATAACGGGACTATATCCATATTTATGATATTATATATGATCATTTTATATCGTTTTGTTAATAATATTTCAGTATTACCATTATTTTGGGTGTTAACTGCTTTGTTTTCATATGCATGTTTTTTCATGTAAGCCATGTTTGTTATGAATAGGATGTATTTTATTCATTTCCAGAATTATATTAAGTTAATTATTACTATTTTTACTCATCATATAAATTTTATAATCATTATTGAATGGTTAATGTGGAGAATGAATCTCACCGCGTTGTGGAGACGGTAGGCCGTAAGTACGCACGAGCGACAGTATCATTCCCGTGGTGGTTAAATGGTATGGAATTGGATGGTATATTAATTATATAGAATCATTTTCATGTTATATTCATTATTTATATCCATTTTACTCATAATAATACCCATCACAATAAATTATTGTTTAATAACAGATTACACCACGACGTGGAGATGGTAAGTTGTACGTACGCATGCATGGTGATATTGTTATTCATAGGATGGATAAAATAAAGAATATGGTTTTCCCATGATTATAATAACATATTATTATATTTATGATACTTTATTTATTACTTTGGTATGGAAACAACATAGAAAGAGAAAGTAGAATATGAAAAGAACATTGAAAGATGTGATAAAATAATTACCTCTTTTTCGGGTATCTCCTTTTTATTTGCACAAAAAGACTCTATAGGATGTCTTTATATAAATATTATAGCCTATATAATGTAGTGATGGAATTTGGGAGAGTAAATGGGTAGATTTTATCTGAGACAAAGGGATTTAGAGGTGTGAATTAAAGAGAATGAGAAGTGTCCTTTTATAAGAGAGGGGAGGATCACTTTAGGAAACTCTTAAAATATTAAATTAATATAAATTAACGTTCAATTAAAAATGGATCCAAAGTGAGTTGATTAGATTATAAGATTAGTATAGGTATAAATATCATCAACCAATGAATTTTATACATGTTTAGGTCATAAAATTAACCTTATCTTTTGGATTTAACCATTAGTTAAACAATTTAACGTATACCATGAAAACTTGTCTTTTAACACTATAGGTTTAATATAGTTACTATAAAATTCCAAAAAAACCCAATTGTATGGTTTATTACATATATAACACTATAAATTTTATTTTTCTGAACCTTATATTTTTATTACTTTTATATCATTTAATAAAATAGTATTTATTTTAAAATATCATTTATGTCAATTTTGATACTATTCAATGTTTGTATTTTTAAAAATATCAAACCAATGTGAAAACTTCTAACCAGTACTTATAATATGTAAATAAAATATATATTTTATCTATAAAATTTTTTTATGTCATTAATTATGTCAAATTATATTTATTTTTATATTTTCAATATCATTTATTTGATATTTCTATTAGTAAAATAATTTCTGCTTTACTATTGTGTCATCATTAATGGTAATTATTTAATCTCAAAAAATTAAAAATAAATTAACATGATGTATAAAATTATTTAATCTTTCTAGATACTATTTATAGTTCAACATATCAATTATATAACCTCATATTAAAAATATTTTACTTGTTAAAAACAAAAGTATAACAAAATTGGATTTTCTTTAAATATAATATTATAAATATATTAAAGTCATCCATGTGGCTCCAAGTGGTCCCAAAATTTACCCAAGGATTATTTTGGTTGAAACACACTTACCTAATGAAATTATGAAAAGTTTTAGGGTAATTATAATATTATATTTACCTTTAATTACCCAATTTACCCTTAACCGCAGTAATAAAAAAATTACTAAAGTTACTATTCATAATGCCCAAAAATAAAAGGAACCTATTTAAGTAATTTGGAACCACTAATTAAGATTATGGAATTCTTTTTCAAAAATTAAAATCATATAATTTTCAGTAATTAATTTAAAATTAATCTCTTTTTCGGAAGGAAAAACGGGTTTTTTAAAAGTTAAAACATTGCAAAAGATTGAAATGTTTTTACATACAACTTCAATGTAAAATTAATGACAATGACCTAAATTATATTCATTGATAAAAATGTATTATATTTTTAATTTAAAACCATTTAATAATATAACTTAACCACTTTAATTATCTCAATGAAAAAAGTTGTTTTCAATTAAAATCTAGTATATTTTTACTATTCATCAAAACGTCAAATTTATCAGAAAAAATATCAAAAATTCATCCAAAGTAAATTTTGTAATTATGCATTAAAAAATAAGTTTATTTTTTCAAATTGAATATATAAAAGTTTCAAATATTGAATTTAAAATGGGTTCTCCATTAAAAGGCTGCAAAACTGCATTTTTTTAAAAATACCTCTTTTATAAGAAAAATTGAATTTTTTTCTTATATAATGTATAGAAAATACGCAATATTAATTTTTAAATTGTATGGAATATATAAAATTAAAAATTTGGTTAATAATATTCATAACGGCTAATTTAACAGTTGGGTAATATATTATATTAAATAATAATATTTCATTAATATATTGTTGTTTGGTAAAACAGGGTCTTGTGTCTAACGCAAGAAAACTCATTGTTGTGTATAGAATGATCTTAAAATGGTGTTGTGTAAAAATAAATATTGAAACAAAATTAAATTTATTTATGAATGAAAATAGTGTAAAGACTCAGGGTGTTACATTCTCCCCTCCATCAATAAATTGTGTCCTCGCAATTTAAACTCGGGATTGAAAACAAGGGGTTTTACATTTAAAAATATCTTTATTGAAATCCCACATCATAAAATGATTAATGATACCCACACTTTAATATAAATTAATGTAAGTATGAAGGTCACCATAGATAACACATAAAATCGTTTCATGTAGGAAAATATGGACATGAAAGAAAAATATAACAATCATGTTCTGATTGAGAGTGATAGAGAACGTGATTCGGAGAAAGTTAAAAATCCAAAAGCTCTAAATATGTGATGATCTGAGGGACCATTTGATTCATTAGAGAAAGTATTAGTATGAAATTTTTGGTTTCATGATTCTTTCCCTAGAGTTAAAGAATTAATTTACTTTATAGACTAATAACAAAAGGAAGAATACTTACTTGACATATAGAGTTTCATCCTTTAACAAATTCCTACCACAAACTCATATTTCTCTTGAAAAGATAATAAAACTAAAAAATATTATATTTATCTTAATTGTATAAGGTTCCAAAAATAAACTTATAACATTTAAATAAAGAAAACTATGTTATACTAACTAGGTACTTCTTGTAGTCTAGTGGTAGGTGATAAATCCATGTCGCACTTTGGTTGTGGATTCGATTCCTAAATCCTTTTCTGATGCGAAGAGTTTTATCCCAACCTACGAGATGTCCTTTTTCTAAAAATATATTATTATAACATTTTATAAATGAAATTTGTATGTTCAACATTAATCAAATGTTTTATCCTCAAACAATAATATCCAATGTTCAACATACTCCATTCCAACCTTAAGAATTGGACAAAATACTTCCATTAAAATTAACTATCCAAAAAGGTCTCTAAATTTCCAAAATCAATCTTAAGATATGATTCCCCAAACAACATTATGTATCTATTATTTTCACATAAAAAATATTTGATCACCTTTAAATCCTTAATGAAAACTCTTATGCTTACAAATCCTTAAGGAAGAAGTATTATAGTACAATATTTATATATCACATGATTCTTATAACCAGAATATAATAACATAATTCTTGAATCCAGAAACATAAATACATTAATTATTCCACTTCGACCATAGTAACATCATAATATTGACCTTGATACCTTTTCTTTTTCTGAGATATATTTCTTTGACTCTAGGGGAATTCATTTCCATAGTTCCCCATATCTTTACAGTGGAAACATTTCACATTGGTAAATTCTTTCTTTTCCTTGCAATCATGAGCATGGTGTCATTTTTTTCTACACACATGAAACAAACTCCTTTTCCTTTTTAATCAGACACCAAGGTGCTTCCTTCCATAATTGTCACATGTGAAAAAATCATTCTTTCCCTTCTTCCCATTATTTGTCTCTTGCTCCACCATTCTTTTCTTCTCTTTCTTTCCCTTAAATCCATAAGATATAGAAAATTATTTCTCTATCTTGATAGCACATGAGACTATATCTTCGTATGATGAGAATTTTTGGGAGACCAATTCCTTTTGGATAAATGGATTTGACCCATCAAAGAAACGATCAATCTTACTTCTTGGGTTATGTATTTAGTCTGAAGCATGTCTTGCTAACCTTGTAAAGTTATCTTCATACATTACAACATTCTCATCCTCCTTCTGCCTCAAACTAAGAAATTTTCTCTTCATATCAGCTTGTTGTTCATAAGGAAAGTATTTTTCTAAGAAAATTTCTTTAAACTCCCTCCATTCCATATTTTATACTTCTTCATACTCCTTTTTGTTTTGAATTAATGACAACCATTGATCCACATCTCTTGAGAGATGATAAAATTCCATGAAAACTTTTTCCCTTCCGTTACTCCCAAAAGTAAGAAATATTTTCTCCAAGGAACTTATCCATTTCTCATATACAAAAGGATTTATAGTCCCATTAAATTTTGGAATTTTTCATCTCATGAATTAGTCTAACATTGTTCCTCCACATTATCAATCAAGGTTCTCCATATGGGTAGGGTTATTATTCATAACCTAAGTCAGTTGTCCTAGTACGGTAATAAGTTGTTAAGAACCAGTTGTATCAGTAGCTCCATTATCATTATATTTCATATGAGGTAAATCCCTACATGGATTATGTGAATTGATATGATTTCCATTTCTTCTACTAGGAACCATTTCTAAACAATTACATACATAAGATTAGGTTATGAATCATAATGCATAATTCCAAACTATTAAAATTCTTAACATAAATTGAAAAATCTATGCATATCTAATACATAATCATAAAAATAGTTTCATTAGGGATATATTTACTCATAAATCCTTCATAATAGTTTGTAAATAAAATTTTAATTGTCCTAAGCATATCCCTCTAGAGTGTCAAACCATGTGCGTAGTAAGGCTCATTATCGTGTATCAGGTTACCCTGATTTAAGCCAAGAACACCTTGATAGAGTTGTTACTCATAGGTACATATATTCTAGAACCATTTACACTTATAGTACACATATATAGATGTATTTCTTGAAAGAAACACATAATATCTATTTTACAAAAATTCTAGGATGTTCTTATATACTTATCCTCATAGTCTATCTTAGGGTGATGTTACCTAATCAAAGTTTTTCTAAATCTAGTTTCCAATGTTTGTACTAAAATTCCTTCGATACCAACTATAACACCCTGACCCCAAAATCTCATAGCTAGTACATTATTTTAATACATTGGCATGTTTACAAGAAATCATGTCCCAAAGGACCGATCAGTTTAGTAGTCTCGGAAAATATATTACATACATGAACTTTACATTTTAATTCAAAACATAATATGTAACATAGATAATTATTTGATAATTCCATTATAATCCAAGATTAACCCTTCATACCAATCATAAAAACACTTCTTGGAATCTTGTTAAAATAAAACATAAGGGGTGATCTTAAATGCTCAGTAAGGGAAATTAATATATCAGAAGCTATCATAAATAAGCATAAACTTTTAAGGCATGGTATAAAACTAAAACACAAGCCTTTTAAAACATAATCTTTGGGATAATATAGAAAGAATAAATAAAATAATTCCATTTAAACATTCACATGGATAATCTACTAGTAGAATAATCACATGTAATATCAATAACTAATCTCATAATGAGGGAATGCATAATGTTGGACATTTGGAACTTACCATCGAGACTCCATGCCAAGAATCTAATATTGTCAAGGCTTCATGATAATAATCTAATAATTTCAAGGATTAATTCCATGAATCTAATAAATGGGTAAGGCCTCAGCCAAAACCATATATATTTTGTTTCATGAAACCTACTGATTCATCAAGGGGTTATAGTGGGCCCTGCCCGTCACTTACTAAGTCCAATTCATTCCTCATATGAAAAGGGTGAAACATAACATAAACATTCATTTTAAAACTAGCATAAAAATGTTAACACTTTAACCATAAACCATGAATGGTATCAAAATAGCACATCCACGGTCAAACATATCATAAAAACTTTAATAAATCAACCTCAATTAAATATAAAATTCAACAAATTATGTTGACATAGATGAAAATAATCTGAAAAAATCATTAAAATTTTTTGAGAGAAATATCCATTTTTTACTTTGAAATATTTTAAAAGCCATTAAATTATAAAAGAAAACATTTCTTTTGAAAATAACCTTATAAGATTTTTAGGGAAGCTTCAAAATTTTAAGGCGATATAACGGTAGGCAAAATCCGCTCGCACCGTATAAGATAAAAAAAACATTCTTTCCTTAATTTTTCGAAAAGGTCACAAAGTACCTTATCTGGAAAATGATACAAAGATTACTTTAAAAACATTTTATAAAAATTTAAACATGAGTATAAATGACTATAAAAAAGTTTAGATAAATAGTAAAAAAAATTGAAATGTATTTTTATGAAATATGGACATGGATGATAAATATGTCCCAATAAATACTTACGTATAGACAATCTCAGATAATAATGAGATTGTGAAATTAACCCTTAACTTGTAATTTCCTTTAGTAGAGGTGTTAACCTTTTTTATAATTGTTAGATCATGTTATTAAATTATACAAGGACCATATCCATATTTATGATATCTTTTATGATCCTCTTATATCGTTTTGTTAATAATATTTTAGTATTACCATTATTTTGGGTGTTAACTACTTCATTTTCCAATGTATATTTTGTCATGTAAGTCATGTTTGTTATGAATAGGATGTATTTTATTAATATAAAGAATTATATTATGTTCAT
The DNA here is from genome assembly GCA_963277665.1 of Viscum album. Classification (NCBI taxonomy): domain Eukaryota; kingdom Viridiplantae; phylum Streptophyta; class Magnoliopsida; order Santalales; family Viscaceae; genus Viscum; species Viscum album. The sequence goes on from OY728134.1 coordinate 1,008,489,540, forward strand.
AATTATTATTTTTAATCATCATATATATTTTATAATCATTCTTGAATGGCTAACATGGAGAATGAATCTCACCGCATTGTGGAGAAGGTAGGTCATACGTAAGCACGAGCGACGGTATCATTCTCGTGATGGTTAAATGGTGTAGAATTGGGTGGTATATTAATTATACAGAATATTTATCATTTTATATTCATTATTTACATCCATTATATTCATCATAATACCCATCATAATATATTAGTGTTGAATAATAAATTACACCATGACGTGGAGACGGTAAGCCATACATACGCACGCATGGTGATATTATTATTTGTAGGATATATAAAATGAGAACTATGGTTATCCCATGATTATAATATATTATCATTATATTTATAATACTGTATTTATTACTTTGGTATGGAAACAACATAGAAAGAGGAAGTATAAGAAGAAAAGAACTTTGAAAAAAGTGATAAAACAATTACCTCTTTCTTCGGGTATCTCCCGTTGATTTGCACAAAAGGACCCCTTAAGATAGTTTTCCTACCAAAGTATGGCCTCTAGGATGTATTCAAGAATGTTGGGAGAGTAAATGGACAGGTTTTGTCTGAGAAAAATTTCTTTAGAGGTGTGAATTAAAGAGAAGGAGAAGTGCCATTTTATAAGAGAGGGGAGGGGCACTTTAGGAAACTCTTAAAATATTAAATTAATATAAATTAATTTTCAATTAAAAATTGATCCAAAGTTATTTTATTATAGGATAACATGAATATGGGTTTAAATATCATCAATTAATGAATTTTGGACATGTTTAGGTCATAAAATTAGCCTCATATTTTGAATTTTACCCTTAGTTAAACAATTTAACGTTTACCCTAAAAACTTTCCTTTTTACACTATAAGGTTAATATATTTACTATAAAATGCCAAACGAACCCCAATTGGATACTTTATTACATATTTAACACTATAAAAGTAATTTTTATAAACTGTATATTTTTATGACTTTTATATCGTTTAATAAAATAGTATTTTTTTAAAATATCATTTATGTCAATTTTGATACTGTTTAATATTTGTATTTTTTAAAATATAATAAAAACATGATAAAATCTAAAACATACTTCAAATATGTAATTACCATTTATATTTTATCTATAAAGTTCTTATATTTCATTAATTACATCAAATTATATTTATATTTATATTTTCAATATCATTTATTTGATCATTCTATTAGTAAAATAATTTCCACTTTATTATTGTGTCATTATTAATGATAATTATTTAATTTATAAAAATTATAAATAAATTAATATGATGTATATAATTATTTTAGATTTTAGATACTATTTATATTTGAAAATATCACTTATATAACCACATATTAAAAATATTTTACTTCTTAAAAACAAAAGTAAAAAAAATGGATTTTCTTTAAATATAATATTATAAATATATTAAAGTCATCCAAGTGGCTCCAAGTCGTCCCAAAATTTACCCAAGGATAATTTTGGTCGAAAATACTTATAAAAGGAAATTATTACAAGTGTTAGGTTAATTATAATATTATGTTTACCTTTAATTACCTGATTTACCCTTAACCGCAGTAATAAAAAAAATTACTAAAATTACTATTCATAATGACCAAAAATTAAAGGAACCTATTTACATAATTTGGACTCACTAATTCCAATTATAGAATAAATTTTATAAAATTAAAATCACAGAAGTTTTAGTAATTAATTTAAAATTAATACTGTTGTCAGAAAGAAAATGGGTTTTTTAAAAGTTAAAACATTGAAAAAGATTGAAATGTTTTTACATATGATTTCAATGTAAAATTAATGACAATGAACTGAATTATATTAACTGATAAAAATATATTCTATTTATACTTTAAAACCATTCAATAATATAATTTAACCACATGAATATTTTTGATGAAAAAATATTTTTTTAATTTAAATTCATTTTATTTTTACTACACATCAAAATGTCAAATTTATCAGAAAAATATAAAACATTCTTCCAAAGTAAATATTGATATTTCACTTTCGAATAAGAAGTTTATTTTGTCAAATTTAAAATATAAAATTTTCAAATATTATATTTTAAATTGGTTCTCCATTAAAAGGCGGAAAAACATCATTTTTTAAAAAATAATTCTTTTATTAGAAAAATATAATATTTTTTCTTATATCATGTCTAGAAAGTACATAATATGAATGTTAAAATTATATGGAATATATAAAATTAAAATTTGGGTTAATACTATTCATAAATGCTAATTTAACGGCTATGTAATATATTATATTAAATAATAATATTTTATTAATATATTATTGTTCGGTAAAACTCGGTCTTTCTTTCAATGCAAGCCAAATCATTGTTGTGTGTAGCATGAGCTTAACAAGGTGTTAGATAAAAAGAGATAAAGAAAAAAAATTAAATTTATTTATAAATAAAAAAATTGTAAAGACTCAGGGTTTTACAAATTCTTTCAATACAAATTAATTAATGTAGCGTTCATGCGTACGTACAGCCCACCATCTCCATGAACAGTGCACTTTATTTCTAATCTCCAAATATTATGGAATATTATAAATACATATGTATTGAATATATAATATAATTTAGTCATGGTTTATATCCTGGATATTATGAAACCATGGTATATTTAATAAGAATAACAAATAACAAGTCAAAATTTACTTGAGAAAACTAGGCAATTAACACCCGAAATTGTCAAAATAATGAAAGATTGTTAACAAATGGGTAATAAAAAATTTTAGGAAATTAATATATGATATTATAAACATTATTATGGTTCTGGTATAAACTATTAACATATTTTAAACCACTATATAGGAGTATAAAGATCACACTACAATAGGAAGGTTAAAGTAAAATATTTTCATCTCACTTTTTAAATCTGTGAGATTAATGACATATTCACTACTCACTTATTTTGTGTGATATAACTACTTCCAATTTTGATATATTATATAATTATTTACCTTTATTTCATGATAGTAAATGTTTCAATTTATGTTACTCTTTCATGGAACCCTTGACTCAAAATCTACTCAAGTAGTAAGGGATTTTCATCTCACATTTTAAATCTGTGAGATTAACATCATATTCACCACTCACTTCTTTTGTGCGCTATACCTACTTCCCATTTTGATATATTATATAATTATTTCACTTTATTTCATGATATTAAACATTTTAATTGATGTTACTCTTTCATTTAACCCTTGACTCAAAATCTACTCAAGTAGAAAGGGATTCTTGTCTTACTTTTCTTTTCGTAAGGCATACACCATATACACCACTTACTTCTTTTGTATAGTGTATCTACTCACCCTTTTAAACATTATATCATGAATCCTTTTTATTCATGGTATGAAAAACTTTCCTTCATGGTTATTATTAATTAAAATTTCCAATTGGTATGGGATACTTTGGGATGTTTAATGATTAATTTCCTTAAACAGATTCTTAATGGTTATCATTGAAATCACACTTACTTTTGGGATTGTTAACCTTCCCATGAAACAATCACTTTATTGTAATAATTTTTCATTAGAAATTTACTTGAATATCCATATTATTATACAATCTATATTAGTATTATCTAAACTGTATACCATTTTACATATGGTATCTACTTTGACAGTTATATGATTAATTGGGAAATTATTGATAAAATCATATTCCTTATTAGATATGGATATTTGATAAGGCATAGTATTCTTTTGATATGAGGAATTATTTGGAATGGTATTTAAGGTTGGATCCTAGACTCTATATATCTCTTTTATGCATCGACAAGTTCTCATAAGACAAATCAGTTGTCCAGATTAAACAAGGTTCTATCCGTAGTTTTAAATTGTCTTGTGAAAGGTCTTGATGGTAATAGGTTTTCATGTGCCTCAGACATGAAGTCTATAAAGAAATCATTTCCCTCGTTTATTTTCAGATATTATTCAACCATGATATTTTGCATCGAAATATCTATGGATATATTTTATTTTTAGTTCATTCATTAAATTGAATGTGTTTTAGTTTCTTACCTTGCCTTATTGATTTTTCCTTATCCGGTTATTTGAATGGCATGAGATAAAATTTATTTACCTTTCCATGTTAATTATTCTCACTGATTCATTATTGATTCCTATTTACTTACCCTTACTAATCATTTGAGATCACTCTTATTATGCTTCTTTCCCCAGGTTATGAAGAAGAAATATTTGAATAAGCATTCAAGGATGCAGTTTATTTCATTTTATTATATATCATGATTGTATTTCCAATTTTCCCAATATATTATGGGTATCATGTATGTAATATGGCTTTCCAAGAGTGCTAAACTGAATGGTTCTTTGGGATTTTATTCCTAGTAATTATGTCAATGTAATGTAATAATGCACCGGCTCCGAGATTCTGGGGTCGGGAAATTACAGTTGGTATCAAAGGAAGTTTAGAAACAACCTTGGAAACTAGATTTAGAAAACATATATTATGGAGCACATAACTAAAATATACATTGAGGATAAATATAGAAGAACATCCTAGAATTTTTGTAGAGTGGATATTATGTGGTAATTCCTGGAAATACATCTCTGTCGGAATACTACAATTGGATGTGGTTCTGGGATAGATGTACTTTGGAGAAAGAACTCTGAAAAGGTGTTCTGAGCTTGACTTAGGGTAACCTAGTACATGAAAAAATTCCTTACTAAGAACCTGATTTGACACTCCTATAGAATATTATTAGGATAATTCACATTTTATTTACCTACCATTATGAAGGATTTATTCCCCTGAAGTAACCAAAGTTTGTGGTTCTAGGATTTACGATGTATAAATTTATGTTATGTGTTATACCATATTTAGAGTTATAAAAAGTTCATAACATTATAAGCTCATACAGTATATTCCATTGTTTAGAAATGGTGCCTAGTAAAAGGAATGTGAACTTCACCGATTCACGTGATCCAAAGAATAAGAAGGATCAAATATTTCATGGTCTTAAGACAATATTTCAAAGGGAAATAGTCTCCCAAATATTCTCATCATATGAGTAAATAATATCATGTGTTAACAATATGAGTAAAGAATTCTACGATTCCTGTTGTTTTGAAGGGAAGAAAGAGAAGAAGAGGGTGGCAGGGAAAAAGTTGGATAAAGGGAATAAGGGAAAGAAGGATTTTACCACATGTGATAACTGTGGAATGAATCACCCTGGTAAATTCTTGAAGGGAATGGGAGTTTTTTATAAGTGTAGAGAAAAATGACATCAAGTTTTTTATTGGATGGGTAAGAAAAAGGTTTCCAAATTACAATGCTTCAACTACAAGGAGATAATAAACTATACGAATCAATGTCCCAAGCATCAAAATAGTATACCTCTAATGATTTTATTGGATAATGATCAAGTTATGATACTTCCACAAATTAAAAATAATGATTAATATGTATACTCAACAATTATATCATTTAAATATTTTATTAGCAATGTACTTTTTATAATAATTATTTAATATGTGAGGATTGTACTACAATACTTTTTTGTTAAGTATTTGAGAATCATATGTTGAATGGTACCAAGAAAAGATATTTAGTAGAAAGTTATAATTTTCAGAAAACATGTGATTGGGGGAAATAAAACCCTCAATATGTTCCTAATGTTAAGATAATGATGAAGAAATGATTTATTGGATGAGATCTAACTACCTTGGAACTGATTAATGACTTGTTGAAAAGTCGTCTATGGTATCAATGATAGATTTTGCAAAACATTCAGATTTAAGGAATATATCCAATAACATGTGTCTTACTTAAGGAACAAGAAATAATACATGTTTCCAATAAGGTTTTGTTGTGAATCGAGTGATTACCATATTTCAAGAGGATACATAATGAAGTTATTCACGTGTTTGGAATTTGAAAATTTAGGGCCACTTCATGTTGATTAAAGGCTAATGAAAAGTTCATTCTAGAAATTCAGTGACTTTAAATCATAATTGATTGGATCATAATCAGCTAGAAAAGTTAACCATTTATAAAATGGTTTAATATTATCATTGGAAGAGATTTTAGAGGGTAATGTATTACTTCACTATATGTTTTATCATGTTCTAAGAGATTAAGTAGAAATATTTTGAGGCATAATCAAAGGAAAATATTATGTTTATAGAAATGTATATTCACTTATATTCTTATACAGTGAAAGAATCCCTTAACTATAGAAAAAAATGGTTTTGAAATAAAAATTTTGTCTTATTCTCATCATTTTTATGATATCAATGATCTTTATTCACACATATGGTTTATGGTTTTGTGGTCAATAAATTCCATCTAAACATGTTCTCTACCACTCTCCATCATAACTTATGGTTAAATTTTTCTTCTGTATCCATGTTTCCATTTTCCACCTATTTTCTTCTACTAAGGAACCTAGTTATGTGACCACTGTGATTTCCTTTCTCTATTATAAATAATATGTGATATTAACCCTTTTTATGGTGTGAGACATTCAAAAATAATTTATTTTCAAACCCTCTATCTCTGATATCAAGTTTAAATTTCGAGTATGCTATTTAATTAAGGTGGGTAGAATGTAATAACCTGAAATTCTAGAGTAAGAATATTTTATTTGATAGCGTTTATGACGCACGACACGAAGCGCGTAAGGTAATATAATATCTGGATACTTTATAATATGTTTACAATTTAAAATAAATTCTATATATATTTCAATGCACACAACACCGAGTTATCTTGCATTACACACAAGAGCGACCTTCCTCGATAGCTTACGTTACACGCAAAACCGAGTTTCACCAAACAACGATATATTATTAAAATATTATTATTTAATAAAATAATATACAAACTATCCATTATGAAAATAAGAACCAATTTTATATAAAAAGAAATATTATTATTTTTATGCCTTCAAAAGAGTTTTATATTTATAAGAATAATTAATCAAAATTAGTGAAACATTTTAATAAAATATATATGTTATATATTCAATCAAATATTTTTTATATTCATCCATTAGGTTTTATATTCATAAGATAAGAACAAGCCCTTTTTTACACATAAAAACCTATATTTTTATAAAGGAAATTTACTGCCTTTTAATGGAGTACCTATTTTAATTATGAATTTTTAAAATTTAATTAATTTAATATGTAAAAATAAACTTCTTATTTTAAATTGAAACATAATAATTTGGTTAGGGAGAATTTTTGATATTTTTTTGAGACATTTCATTTTTTAATGAATAGTTAAAAATACTGAATTTTAGTTCAAAACTATTTTTTCATCTAATTTATTTATAATTTTAAATTATAAGTTTAATTGGTTTTAAAGTTTAATTATATAATATTTCTATCAATTAATAAAATTTATGTCATTGGAATAAATTTCACTTTGAAATTGAATATAAAAATATAGAAAACTTTAGGACGTTTTTACTTTAAAACCTCATATTATCGTCCCGCCTGCATGATTAATTTTAATTTTATTTCTTACACTTATATGATTAGAATTTGGAAAAATGTATTGAATATTTGTAATCATAATAATTTATAATATATAATAAGACCAAATTTTCTTTTGACCAAAAAGATTAGTGAATGTAATTAAAATTAATTACAATTATTAAGGTAAAATTAAGCTTAATAAAGGACTAAACCTTTAACTTACGGGCCCAAATGAACTATCCACTTTTACAAAAATCCTTGTATGTCCATATTTATTAAATTTAACTTCAATTATTTATTTATTTGGTTTTTTATTACTTTTTTTTAGTTAAGAAAATGTGCACACCTAACTTGTTTCCAAAAATTCCAAGTGAGTCATTTTCCTTCCCTATTAAAGGCAACCACCTCTCCCCATTACCCACACCTCTAAAACCACTTAGGTTCATAAAAAATATTCCAAAGTAGTCTACCAACATCCCTACCCTATACCTATAATCTTTCCTTTGGTTAGGAAGCCACCTAATGAATCCTTTTGGGTCAAACCAAAAGAAGTTACCCAATTAAGTAGTAACGTCTCCTCTCAAGATTTTTACTTTCATTTCCATTCTCCACTCACTATAATATCCTTATTCTATGATTACATGAAAAAAATTGAACCTTAAATATAATATTATTTTTTTATGTTATGATTTAGACCTACACTTACACACACCACCATATAATGGATAAGGAACATACAGTTTTATTTTGTACAGTGAACTATTGGCTCATGAAATGATGATTGTTCAATTTTACCCTACCACCCCTCATGGTGGCCATTATGCTGGAAACTCTATTTATATATGATATATATGTTATTTAAAATTTATTATTATTCTGTAATTTTTATTTAAAACATAATTTTATGATTTCCAAGTTGAGTAAATATGAGAATTTTGTTTGAGGAAGTGTGGACTATTGCCCCCTCAAAGCGATATGACTCATTCATACCATACATGGAACGTATAAAGTATGGTTTTAATTAACCTAAGTAAAATATATATATATATATTATACTGGAATTATAATATACCTATGTATCATTTAGTTTTAATTATTTTAATACAACAAATAAATGAAAGTATCGTTCATGCGTACGTACGACCTACCGTCTCCACGAATGGTGCACTTTATTTCTAATCTCCAAATATTATGGACTATTATAAATACCTATGTACTGAATATATAAGATAATTTAGTCATGGTTTAAATAATTTATATTATTAAACCATGGTATATTTAATAATAAAAACAAATAACAAGTCAAATTATACTTGAGAAAACTAGGCAATTAAAACCTGAAATAGTCAAAATAATGAAATATTGTTAACAAATGGGTAATAAGACATTACTAGAAATTAACATATTATATTATAAACATGATTGTGGTTATGGTATAAGTTATTAACATATTTTAAACCACTATACATTAGGATAAATATCACACAACAAAAAGAAGGTTAAGGTAAGGGATTTTCATCTCGCTTTTTAAATTTGTGAGATTAATGTCATATTCACTACTCACTTGTTTTGTGTGCTATACCTACTACCCATTTTGATATATTATATAATTATTTTCCTTTATTTCATGATATTAAATGTTTCAATTGGTTTTACTATTTCATGGAACCCTTGACTCAAAATCTACTCATGTGGTAAGGGATTTTCATCTCACTTTTTAAATCTGTGAGATTAATGTCATATTCACTAATCACTTCTTTTGTGTGCTATACCTACTACACATTTTGATATATTATATCATGATTTACCTTTATTTAATTATATTAAATATTTAAATTTATGTTACTCTTTCATGGATCCCTTGACTCAAAATCTACTCAAGTAGTAAGGGATTCTAGTCTTAATTTTCTTTTCGTAAGGCACATGCCATATACGCCACTTACTTCTTTTGTATGGTGTATCTACTCCCCATTTTATAAATTATATAATGAATCCTTTTTCCTCATGGTATTAAAAACATTCCTTCATGGGTATTATGAATTAAATTTTCCAAGTGATATGGGAAACTTTGGGATGTTTAATGATTAATTTCCTAAAACATATTCTTAATGGTTATCACTGAAATCTCACTTCCTTTTGTGATTGTTAATATTCACTTGAAACAATCACTTTCTTTTAATAATTTTTCATTGTAAATTTACTTTAATATCCATATTCTCATAAAATTGATAATATTATTTCCTAAACCATATATCATTTTACATACGGTATCTACTTTGACAGTTATTTGATTATTTGGGAAATTATTGATAAAACCATATTCTTTATTTGATACTAATATTTGATTATTCATATTATTCATTTTATATGAGGAATGATTTAGAATATTATTGAAGGTTGGATATTAGACTTTATATATATCCTCAATGCATTTCAGGTTCTCATGAGACAAATCAGTTAGACAAATTAAAAGGGTTTCTATCCGTAGTTTTAAACCGTCTTGTGAAAGGTCTTGACGGAAATAAGATTTCATGTGACTCAGACATGACGTACATAAAGAAAGCATTTACCTCATTTAGATTTAGTTATTATTCATCCATGATATTTTTCATTGATGTATCTATGGATAAATTTTATTTTTAGTTCATTTATTAAATGGAATTTGTTTTAGTTTCTTACCTTCCCGTATTGATTTTGCCTTTGTCCAGTTATTTGAATAGCATGAGTTATCAATTATTTACCTTTCCATGTTAACTATTCTCACCGATTTATTATTGATTCTGCTTTACTTACCCTTATTGATCATTTTAGATCCCCCTTATTATATTTCTTTTCCCGGGTTATGAAGAAGAAATCTTTGAATATGCATTCAAGGATGCGTTTTATTTCATTTTATTATGTATCATGATTGTATTTTCTATTTTCCCAATGTATTATGGGTATCATTTATGTAATCTAGCTTTCCAAGACTGTTAAACTGAATGTTCCTTTTAGATTTTATTCTTCGTAATTATTTCAATGTAATGTAATAATTTACCGGCTCCGGGCTTCTGGGGTCGGGGCATTACAATACCAATAATGTAATGCAAGGCTATATATTCTAGAAGTAGTTTAATAGTTAAAATAAAGTATACACATTCATAATATATACTATTTATAATAATTAATAAAGTTGGTAAAAATCTATAAATAAATGTACTATTCAAAATTTCTATATGAGATATCCATTTGTGAACAACTCATAAATAAAATCTAATTATAAACCATTTTATAATTTTAACTTTAACATTATGGAAATTCCATAATTTTGAATGTTAAACTTTTTATACTCAATCCTATATGAACTATTTGATATTATTTATTATATGGAATTACAATTTATTATTTAAAACTTCGATCAAATCAACATCAAAACGTTTTTAATGATATTTAAATAATATCTTCAAATAAAGTCCCCTTTTAATTTGAAAATTTTCAAATTAGTTAATTATGAAAAATTCATAATTGCTAATATAAACACCTTTTATATTTTGACCATACTTATGATATTTATAAACTATTTTAAAATATATATAATCCTTAATTAAACACTTTATTTGATGATTATAAATGTGCCATACAATTTTAGGTAAAAAGGTTTTAATATCCATTATTATAATTTATAAATTTTATAAATCATATCAATGTTAAAATGATATGCTTAGTATTAACTCTTTAATATTAAATAAATATTTGCAATAAATGTTTCAAAAAAATTAATCGATTGTCCATAATAATTTTACAGTTAATTAATTTATAAAACATATTTTATACATTTTAAAAACATTCCATAAAACCTTTTAATTATTTATAATAAATTTAAAAATAATATAACTCAATTAACAATAGAATTTTCTTTATAAATAAACTATTAATTTGTTTTCAAAAAACATTTTAGATTATTACTAAAAATAATTCCCCTTTTAATTTGAACAACTCTAAATTAATTATTTATGTATAATTTTTAATTTCAAATATAAACTTCTTTATTTTATTTCTGATATAAACTTTTAATTTTATTGATTATATAGGATTTACTATTAAATATATGATATTATTTTAATTATAAAGTATTACTAATTAAATTTCTATTATTTAAACATTTTACATAATCTAAATATAATATACATTATTATTTAAACCATGATCATATCAATCATCAAAACATTTTTTATGTAACTTAAATAAGATCTAATTAAGTTCCCTTTAATTTGAACAATTTCAAATTATTTAATTATGAACTAAACATGAATATTGGGGAAATTTAATAAATAGACAATTTATTTATTTTCAAAAATATGATACATTTATGAAATATTTAAAAATAAATGCTTATTATTAACATTTTATAAATTAGGAAAAATTTAAACATTTTATATTCTTTTCAATATGAACCCTTTCACATTTTATATTAGATGGATTTTATATGATATTTCATGAATTATAAACATTTTATAATTCAATATATATCCTATAAACATTTTTATATAATCTAAATATCCTATATGTTGTAATTTATAAACTCTTTATAAATCGCCTTTTAGGATTTATAAATAAACCATTTATTTCTATATCGTGAAGCATGCCATTTAATTTGGAAATATTTGTTTTTTAAAAAATATTTATCAATTAACCATTATACATTTTATAGTTAATTAAATTGTAAAAAACTTTTATAAATTTATAAAAAATTTCAAAATACCATTTTTTATTTTAAAAAAATCATAAATTATATAATTCAATTCAAAATTGAATTCTATTGAAAAAAATAAATACTTTATTTATTTTCATAAAAAATTGTAATATATATGAACTTTTAATATTTATTTATAGGATTAAAAAACATCGTTTTATAATTAAAACATGTTTTCCATAATAAACACTTTGATTAGTAATAGAAGCCTTCTCTTTGATACCACTGATAGGTTTCATATGATAATCATAATATCATTTGTAGCGGATGTCAACCCAGACACGGGTAGTTCAATCTTCAAGAATCGATGTGTAAATAAACTATAAAACAAATTATTTGGAAATAATAATGGAAATAGTCCTATTCCTCCTCGGTGAAGGAGAATGCTTGATAAAGATCATGAAGGAGTAAACAAAAGCACCCAGCCTTCATGGGGGGAATACCGACCAATGGATTCGGTATTGTATCATAAGGATACTCAAATGCTAAAGGGGTGATATTTCCTTCATCAAAGATGATGAATATAAGTATGGGAGGAAGATAGAATTGATAGACTTTCTCACAATCGGTTATTCATAATAGGAGGGATCACATCCCTTTATATAGAAATCCATGACGTGTTTCATTAAATGAAATGTGTCAGCCATATTTTTTATCCATATACATTTAATCACATTTAAATTAATTCATTGAATCCTATTTAGTGAATATTCAATCCATTTAATTTATTCCTAATATTATAATGATAAAACTGTTTTGGGAGAAATAAATATATATATTATATACATATATTAATTATTGCATCTATTTAATATATACATAATAATAACTGCATCACATGCAATTATTAAATATTCACTTATATATATATAATATCATGTTATTATATATATATATATATTGCATACTAAAAAATCCTTCTGTGACTTATCAACTAATAATATGTCATTCATGACACACCCAATGTACCCTATATCCCTCTAACATATGGTGTGATGGTTTTTTCAGTAAATCTATGTGTGTGATTCATGACATGTATTAATGATAATCTTAATGTCTAAAGACAATTACACTTTCTCACATATAGGAATATTTGATGACACCAAAACATGTGAAATCCCTACTAGGTGGTATGTTCTCATAGTCTCATGTCTTGGAGATTACCAAGTGAGAACTTCATGAGAATAAGCCTTATCCTCTTTTGAGTAATCACACCTAATAGTCTACAACTATGTTCCCTATTATAGTATATTATCCAACTATAGAACAATGTTTAAGAATATTGTTATGGAATTTCAAAGTTCTCATCATAATAGGGAAATACTTTGACCGTATCAATGAGACAAGTACCCTATGACATTATCACATTGATGTTATATAGAAGGATCGTCAATATGTGATAGGATGTTTATATTAATATTCACTTCTTTGAATATATGTGTGTGTGTGTGTGTGTGTGTGTGTGTGTGTGTAATCTAAAGTACAAACTAGTTGGTTCAAGGGAACCAACTCCAACAAACTCCCACTTGCACTAGAGTCGACCACTAATGACTGGTTAGTCCTTGCATTAAAAACATGCCTCTACATAGTATGGATATAGCTGATAGGCCTTCCATGCTTCCATGGTTTGGTTTGGTAAATCCACATTTTTGTATGACGAATCTGTTTACTGCAACATTATTTACTTGAGAAAATCCCTCAAGTAGTGATATACATGAGTATCCACCTCTTGTTTCCATGTCAAAATCATGACATCCTAACTAAATCCATAGTAAGATATTATAATAAGATGATAAATCCCTTTGTTTTGGTATTACCCATAATCGAAACATGAAATTTCTAAACCACTTCTTAAGCTGTATAAGAAGTCACAACATACTCTGATATTATAAATGTCACAACCACTGGTTGTAATAAGTTTTTCCTACATATTACATTAGAAATTTTCTATGATACTAGATCAAATTGAACTAAGTGAAGTAAAGTTTTCAATTCCCTTTACCACTAGTATTCCCATTTCTCTAGACACCAGGAACTCATCATGTTTTACTTTTTAAAATATCATTGGATAGTGCTATCTATAAGTCTATGCAATTATGTTGGATCTATTTGATATTCACCTAATATGCATTATGGATTAGTAATATTAAACATCAATACATATCATGACATATGATATTCATTCCTAGAACTTAAGCTTTTGAAATTATTTTAATTTCCATAATCTTTTTCTATATCCATGCATGTTCTACTAGAAGGATTATATGTTAACAACAATTTGGTCTTGAATTTTTTTAACTTGTATTTTTTTCAATACTTTTTTAATATATGTACTATGACTATATTTAGAAAACTCATGAATCTATTTCGTAGTTTTTATTCTTTAGAACATAGTTTCTAATTTAAGTTATACATAGAGAAACTGCTTTCCTTAGTTTTAGAAAACTGTAAGACATAATTTTTTTCATATGTTATCAACATATTTATCTTTAAAACATATAGAGTTCCCAATAACCAGATAGAGACACATGTTACTCCTTCATTTTAAAAGGAATATTCTATTATCACTGTAACGCCCCAGGTAAATAAAGAATAAGACATTTTCATATTTATTAATATTTTTGGATTAAAAATTAATTTTACTTTAAAAGGGTTGCTATGTTCGATGGCGTACCCGATACGTAACAACAGGTTTCTTTGAAATCTTACGTTGCACACTAATAACATAATATTATTATTTTAAATGGTAGTTAACATCTAGTTGTTGTATTGGCGGGAATGAATAGAAATAACTAAAATATGATTATATATGTTTGTTAAAAGTTTTTAAATTTATCCAATAAAATATAAAGTCTTAAAATAAGAAAAGAATTCAATTTTAGGCATAAACACACTAATATTCACAAAAAGTTTGATTTATCGCCTTTTGATGGAAAACCCTCTTTAAATATAGTTTTGGTCACTCTTATACATTCTATTGGACTAAATAAAATTCTTCTTTATAATCGGGACATCAAAATTTACATTGTGTATGTTTTTGTTATTTTTCCGATAAAGTTCATTTTTTAATGAATAGTGAAAATGTTGTATTTTAATTCAAAAGAACCTTTTAATCTAATTTATTTATATGGTTAGATTATATTTTTAATTGGTTTTAAAGTTCAATTAGAATATATTCTTACCATTTAATCCAATGGTGGTCATTGGAATTAATTTCACTTTGAAATTGGACATAAACAAGTGTCAATCTTTTGATATATATTGTTTCTTTAAAACACGCTATTTGATTTGACAACGAGAATTAATTATAAAATTAACTAATGCAACTTATATGTTTTGGATTTTATAAAATAGACATAATTTTTAAATTCGGAATATAAAATATATCTTAGGGTGAATTTTTGGTATTTTTCTGAAAAACTTCAATTTTTGATGAATAGTAAAACCACTAAGTGGTAGTTAAAAAACTGCTTTTTTCCTTTAAATGAAACTTTACCGCTTATGTTAATTGAATTTCAAAAATACGACATACATGGTTTTCATTAGTAAGTAAAATTTGGTTCAATGGGATTAAAATAATTTTTGGTGGATAGTAACTTTTGAGTTTTATTAACCGCGATTAGATGTAATTAGGGTAATTTAAGGTAAAAATAATGTTATAATAATATGAAATTACCTTGAAACATGTCCTAACCTTATTGGATGATTCATGGCTGACCAATACTATCCATGGGTCAATTTTTGGGACCCCATGGAGCCACTTGGGTAAGATAATGACATTAATACCTTTTATTTAAAGTAAAAATAAAAATGTCACAAACATGTATTATTTTACTAAAACATTTTATACATGGGGTTATATAAGTTATATTTTTAACTATAAATATTAATTAGAAATATAAAAAGATTTACAACATCATCGTAATTTTTTTATAATTTTTAGACAGCAAAGAAATAAAATTATTTTTGACACAATGATGATGCAGTGTTTACGTCATTAATGAATAATTTAAATAAATAAGAAGATAAAGTTTAAAATAATATTCAAAACTTTTCCAATTCTTATTGTATGATTTTATTTCGAACATGGGACACCTTATCTTCGACTTTAATGATTTTTGGACCTTTAGAAACCGAAAAGTATAATATAATAAAATAATATTTTCAAGCTTTCCAAAAGAGCCCCTCCTCTCCCTTATAAAAAGACCCCACTTACTACCCATTTCACACAATTCTCAAGCCATTTGGCTCATCCAAACTCTACTCAAATAATCTCCCAAGATCTTTGTCTTCATCCTATAAGCCTTACCTTAGGCAGAAAGCTCTTCAAGAAACCCTTTTGGTTCAAACCAAGGGGAGTTACCCGATTTAAAGGTAATGTCTTCTCTTATGTTCTTTTGTTTTATTTTTCTTCTCCAACCCCCTAAACTGTTTTTATTACTTTATTTTGTAACAACAACATTATCTTAAATATACTTTGATGTTGTTATGAGAAGTATTAGAGCTACACTTACACACACCTCCATCTAATGGGTGAAGAACATATTGTTTCTATGGATGGCGAACTACTGCCTCATGAAACGATGATTGTTCAAATATCTCCTACCGCCTCTCATGGTGGCCATTAGGATGTCACTGTATTTAAATATGATATATATTATTTTTATGTTTTTCTTATGCTTCTTTATTTTTCATTTATGGCATACCTGTATGATTTCCATAATGGATAAACACGATAATTTCATTTTAGGAAGTGCGGACTACCGCCCCCTCAAAGTGATTTGAATCGTTAATGCCATATGTGGGATGTATAAAGGATGGAGTTAATGATATTATATATGATATTATACTGTAATTATAATATACCTCTATATCATAATGTTTTCATTCCATTAAATGCGAAATAGAAATGAAAGTAGAGTTCATGCGTACGTACGGCTTACCGATTCCATGAACGGTGCATTTCATTTCTTAACTCTAAATGTTATGTAATATTATAAATCCATGTATATAATGGATATATATGATATATATGATATCTACATCATGAATATAATTTTTGAGATAATGGATATTTTACCACATGAACAACTTGTAATTATAAGATCTTTATTTTTGACTCAAGTACCAAATATCGACAAAATGACCGTTATTAACTTAAACGATTACATAATGTTCATAACATAGTAATAAGTGATATAAAATGGATAATGAACATAAAAAAGGTTCTTGAGCAATTAGAAATTAACTTTAGTTTATTATTTAGGATATTAAAGAACGATCGAGTCAAGTCGGACACGAGGTAAGGGACTCCGTCTCAATCTCCTTTCATTGAGGCATATTTTGTTTTAATTCAAGACTTTCTTTTATACGTTGTATAAACACCTTTGAATTTTCATTTCATTCAAAGGGATTATTTTTATATGAAGCGTTTTACTAAATGAAAAAAAGGAATGTTTCTTTTAATGTACGCGGTGACAATGACCTTTCCGCCGCCGCGAGTATTATTTGATCTTTGGCTTACTCAACAAGCCATAATGTTTTTAAAATAAAATAAATACCATATACTCTTTTATGTATTTTGGTATTGAAAATGGTTTTGATAATGGATTTGTTATGTCAATATATTTAAGTGATATATTTTGATTGCAATGTGGAAATTTTTTCTTTCCTATAATTGTTTTATATGTTATGATTTTATAATGGTACTTGGACAATTGACGGGTGGTTACATGATAAACCAAATGACAGGTGGTGCTGTGAATACCAGGACGGGTGGTTACATTATAACCTCCAATGCATTGAGTATGGAAGTCAGCCGTATGGCTATTCCATTTAGTGACATGTTTGGAAGTCGACTGTATGGTTATTCCATTTAAGTAGGTTTATGTTCCAAATTACCTTTATATGTTATGTGTTCTTTATATGGGTTTTATGGTGATCTTTTGGTTACAAAAGGGTAAGCAATGATATTTTTCAGTGAAGAGTATTTACTACTTCATATAGGTGAAAAGTATTACTTATGATTTGGTATTCATGGTTTACTTGTTGTTTTGAAAAAATAACAGTTCCCTTCTTTGTGTATTCCTTACTGAGATTTTTATGCTCATCCCAAGTTTTTGAAATGTTTTTCACAGGACATAAAGTGGAATAGGGTCAAGGATGGGATCAAGGAAAGTCATGTTGTCTAAAACATAGATCTGGACATGACTCTTTTTTTCAAGAGTTTTTATTTTCGAAAAAAAAAATGGAAACTGAGTAGAAGTGTCTACTTTGTAACTTTTGAGATATAATAGTTATGGCCTAATTATCTAAAACTCTAAACCTAAAAAGATCCTCAATGTAAATTATTCATTTAATTCAAGATTAAGTAATGTTTTAAGGCTGGGTCCTTATAGTTGGTATTAGAGGTTGGTTTAGATAACTTTAGGAGTTAGAACATTGTTAAATTCATGTACATAAATTAATTTATGGTATGATTGAAATTATATAGCATTTAAAGATTTCCATGTTGCTTCGCCTAAGATATTTCTGTGTTCAGAATGGTTTTCCGCAGAGGAAACAGGGCAGCTATGTTGGGACAACATCAGGAGGAAAACAATGTTCCAAATCAGCAACCTGAGACGGTCAGAATCGGAACTGAATAGTTTGTTGCAGTGATGGCACAGTTGACTCAGGCTATAAATGGTGGTGGTATCCATACACGAGATCAGCCAGATCAACCATAGAGGAACATGTCAGTAGTGGAGCATTTTATGAGGCAACATCCCCCATCATTCAGAGGATTATCTGGCCCTGTGCTAGCAGAAGGCTGGATTAAAGCACTGGAGAATATTTTTGATGTCATGGGGTGTTCATAACATCAAAAGGTTAGTCTCGCTATTTACTATTTTGAAGGTGAAGCTGATCAGTGGTGGTCGATGGCGAAAAATATTAGGGATAGTGAGGAGATTGATGATCTTGATTGGGATGAATTCAAAGGTATGTTTCTTGAGAAATATTTTCCTAAGTTGGTTCGTCTTAGGATGGAAAAACAATTCCTAGAATTGAGGCAGGAGGATGACTAAGTGGTTGCTTATGAAGAAAATGTCACTCGACTGGCAAGGTATGCTCCAAATTTCATACGAGATCTTGATAGTAAAATCAACTGTTTTTACTTAGGGTTAAATCCAAAGTATCGAAGGGCTTTAGCTTCTCATGAGTTTAAAAGTTATGAAAAACTTGTTCAGTGTGCGGAGAAGGTGGAAATGGAGTTTACTGATGATCAGGTGTTCTTTGACAAACAACAGAATTAGAGGTCAAGTTGGCAGGCAAAGGGAAAGAATTCATCAAAGAAGCCTGGAGGTAAGAAAACCAAATATCCATCCTGTGAGAAGTGTGGTAAAATGCATCTTGGAGAATGTTTATCCAATTTTGGAAAGTGCTTCTGGTGTGGTAAGTCTGGTCATATTGCTTGTAACTGTAAGGAAGATGATCAAGCAGGCAATGAAAAGCCAGCGGTAAGATGTTTTAAGTGTAATGAAATGGGTCATTATGCAAATGAGTGTCCAGCAAAGAACTCAACTGAGAGAAAACAGCCAGACTACAAGCAGAAAGGGGTGGTGAAATCCTTTGCAACTACTTTAGTAGATGTTGGGTCATCAAATGAAGTAGTATCAGGTACACGTTTTGTTTGTTCATATTATACCAAAGTGTTATTTGATTCAGGGTCTACACATTCTTTCATTTATGAGAAGTTTTCTAGTAAATTTGGAATTCCATCTCAAGATATGAATCCTGAACTTATGGTAAAAACACCCAGAGGAAATTTTGAGACAAAAAAATCATAAGAACCTTCCTGTCCTTGTGTGCGGAAAGAATCTACCTGCAAACCTTATTGTTTTGCCTCTAGTAGAGTTTGATGTTATTTTGGGAATGGATTGGCTTTCTGTTTATCATGATAAGATTGACTGTAGAGCTAAAGAGGTTTATTTTCAGAAAGATTTTTAGTTTGTGTACAAGAATGAACCCTTGCTTTTGATAACATATCAAGAAGCTAAGAAACTAGTAAACGATGGAAATGAATGTTACCTTGCACATATTGTTGAAAACAAAGGAACTGTTCAAATTAATGATGTGCTAGTGGTAAATGAGTATCTTGATGTTTTCCTGATGAGTTTCCTGGTATTAAACATTATCGGGAAGTTGAATTTACTTTTGACTTAGTTCCTGATTCTAAGCCAATTTCAAAACCCCCTTATCGAACGGCTCAAGTTGAACTTTTAGAGTTAAAGAAGCAATTGAAGGAGTTATTAGATAAAGGTTTCATTCGACCTAGCACATCACCATGGGGTGCTCTTGTCTTGTTTGTTAAAAATAAATCTGGTTCAATGTGACTTTGCATTGATTATAGAGCATTGAATAACATCACTGTTAAGAACAAGTATCCTTTGCCTCATATCGATGATTTGTTTGATCAGCTCCAGGGAGCTCAGTATTTTTCGAAGATTGACTTAAGGTCGGGGTACCATCAGTTGAAAGTAAAAGAAGAAGACGTTCTGAAGACCACATTTCATATTAGATATGGCCATTATGAATTTTTAGTTATGCTTTTTGGGTTAACCAATGCACCTGCTGTATTCATGGATCTAATGAATAGAATTTTCCATGAGTTCTTGGATAAGTTTGTGGTTGTGTTCATTGATGATATTTTGGTTTTTTTAAAAGTAAAAAGGAGCATGAAATTCATTTAAGGGTTGTCTTTCAAACCTTAAAAGAAAATAAACTGTATGGAAAATTCAGCAAGTGCGAGTTTTGGTTACAACAAATTTCTTTCTTTGGTCACATTGTTTCAAAAAATGGAATAACTGTTGATCCTACTAAAACAAAATTTGTTGAAGAATGGCCAAGACCCACAAATATAACTGAGATCTGTAGTTTTCTTGGTTTGGTGGGTCATTACCAGAGGTTTGTTGAATATTTTTCACGGTTATCTAGTCCAATGACTAAGTTAACTCAAAAAGGTGTTCGGTTCATTTGGAAAAAAGAATGTGATGATTGTTTTTAGGAATGGAAAAGAAGATTGGTGAATGATCCAGTTTTGGCATTGCCTTCCAGAAATGGTGAGTTGGTTATCTACAGTGATGCTTCATTGAAAGGACTTGGTTTTTTCCTTATATAGAATGATCAGGTAATTTCTTATGCTTCACGTCAGTTGAAAACTCATGAGTTAAATTACCCTACACAAGATTTTGAATTAACTGTTGTTGTTTTTGCTTTAAAAATTTAGAGGCATCATTTGTATGGAGTAAAGTTTGAAATATATACCGATCACAAAATTTTAAATTATATATTCACTAAGAAAGAATTGAACATGAGACAGACGAGATGGCTGGAATTAATCAAGGATTACAATTGTACAATTCATTGCCATCCGGGAAAAGAAAATAAAGTGGATGATGCTTTGAGTCGAAAAAGTAATGCTTCATTAACCATGTTGGGTTTGGAACGAGATCCTTTGGTTTTTGATTTGATGAACTTTGGCATAGAATTTGTTGGTGCAGGAATTTCTTCTATTTTGTTTCAGGTGTCACTGAGATCATCTCTAACAGACAGAATTAAGCAAGTGCAGAAGAAAGACAATGAGTTGTAGAAAAAGGTAGAGCTGGTTCAGAAGGGTAAATTACCTGAATTTAACATTGATGATGATTGTGTTTTGAGGTTTGGGAAGATATTATGTGTGCCTTGTGATTCACAGTTGAAGAATATGTTGTTATGTGAGGCACATAGTTCCCCGTTTTTAGTTCATCCTGACAGTACTAAGATGTACAGAGATCTGCGGGGGTATTACTGGTGGGATGGAATAAAAAGAGATATTACTGATTTTACTGTGAAGTGTTTGACTTGTTAGTAGGTTAAAGCAGAGCGACAGTTACCGAAAGGGATGCTTCAGTCTTTACCAGTGCCAGAGTGGAAATGGGAAAATATATCAATGGACTTCGTTGTGGGATTACCAAAGACATCTCGAGGTAATAATGCAATTTGGGTTATTGTTGATTGATTGACTAAATCTGCTCATTTTCTTCCTATTCGAGATACTTTCTCTCTAGATCAACTATCTCGGTTATATGTTAAAGAGATAGTCAAGTTGCATGGAGTTCCTCTCTCCATTGTATCTGATCATGATCTCGGGTTTACTTCTAACTTTTGGAAAGGCCTTCAGAAGTCATTGGGTACTGAATTAAATTTTAGTACAGCTTTTCATCCACAATCATATGGGTAGTCAGAACGAATAATTCAGACCTTGGAGGATATGTTACGTTCTCGCACGATGGATTACCAGGGAAGTTGGGACCAACAACTTTCTTTGGTTGAATTTTCTTATAATAACAGTTTTCATTCCAGTATACAGATGGCTCTGTTTGAGGCATTATATGGAAAACGGTGTCAAACTCCAGCTTTTTGGGATGAAGTAGGGGAAAGGGAGTTGATGGGACCAGAATTGGTATAAGATATGGTAGAAAAAGTTCAGTTGATTCAGAGGCACATGAGAACAGCTCAGAGCAGGCAGAAAAGTTATGCGGATAACCGGAGGAAGGATCTATCTTTCGAGGTAGGTGATCATGTCTTTCTCAAAGTTTCTCTATGGAAAATTGTGATGCATTTTTGTAAGAAGGGAAAGTTGAGTCTGAGGTTCATTGAACCTTATGAAATCTTGAAGAAAGTTGGATCAGTTTTGTACAGAGTGGCTTTACCTCCAATTTTGTCTCAGGTACACGATGTTTTTCATGTCTCAATGTTGAGAAAGTATATGTCAGATCCATCTCATGTTTTGAGCCCAGATGTAGTTCAGTTGGAAGAGAATCTCTCTTATGAGGAACAACTGGTTCAGATTCTTGACCATAGAGAGCAAGTGTAGTGGAATCTGGTAATTCATCAGGTGAAGGTTTTGTGGAAAAACCATATGGTTGAAGAGGCAATGTGGGAATCTGAAAATGCTATGAGGGATAAATATCCCCATTTATTTGATAAGTTAATAAAATTGCGAGGACAGAATTCCCAGAAGGGGAGAAGGATGTAACATCCTAGGTAAATAAAGAATAAGACATTTTCATATTTATTAATATTTTTGGATTAAATATTAATTTTACTTTAAAAGGGTTGCTATATTCGATGGCGTACCTAATACGCAACAACGGGTTTCTTTGAAATCTTACGTTGCACACTAATAATATAATAATATTATTTTAAATGGTAGTTAACATCTAGTCATTATATTGGTTGGAATGAATAGATTTAACTAAAATATGATTATATATGTTTGTTAAATGTTTTTACATTTATCCAATAAAAGATAAAGGCTTAAAATAAGAAAAGAATTCAATTTTAGGCATAAACACTCTAATATTCACTAAAAGGTTGATTTATCACCTTTTGATGGGGAACCTTCATTAAATATAGTTTTGGTCACTCTTATACATTCTATCAGACCAAATAAAATTCTTCTTTAGAATCGGGACATCAAAATTTACTTTGTGTATGTTTTTGTTATTTTTCTGATAAAGTTCATTTTTTAATGAATAGTGAAAATGTTGTATTTTAATTCAAAAGAACCTTTTAGTCTAATTTATTTATATGGTTCTATTATCTTTTTAATTGGTTTTCAAGTGCAATTATAAAATATTTTTACCATTAAATCCAATGGTGGTCATTGGAATTAATTTAACTTTGAAATTGGACATAAACAAGTGTCAATCTTTTGATATATATTGTTTCTTAAAAACACGCTATTTGATTTGACAATGAGAATTAATTATAAAATTAATTAATGAAACTTATATGTTTTGGATTTTGTAAAATAGACATCATTTTTGAATTCGGAATATCAAATATAGCTTAGGGTTAATTTTTTGTATTTTTTTGAAAAACGTCAATTTTTGATGAATAGTGAAACCATTAAGTGGTAGTTAAAAAAACTGAATTTTTTGTTTAAACGAAACTTTACCGCTTCTGTGAATTGAATTTCAAAAATCCGACATACATGGTTTTCATTAGTAACTAAAAAGTGGTTCAATGGGATGGAAGTAATTTTTGATGAATAGTAACTTTTGAGTTTTATTAACGGCGATTAGAGGTAATTAGGGTAATTTTAGGTAAAAATAATGTTATAATAATATGCAATTACCTTGACACATGTACTAACCTTATTATATGATTCATGGCCGACCAAGACAATCCATGGGTCAATTTTTGGGACCCCATGGAGCCACTTGGGTAAGATAATGACATTAATACCTTTTATTTAAAGTAAAAATAAAAATGTCACAAACATGTGTTGTTTTACTAAAACAATTTTTATATGGGGTTATATAAGTTATCTTTTTTACTATAAATATTCATTAGAAATCTAAAACGATTTCCTACATCATGGTAATTTTTTTATAATTTTTAGACATCAAATAAATAAAATTATTTATGACACAATGATGATGCAGTGTTTACGTCATTAATGAATAATTTAAATAAATAAGAAGATAAAGTTTAAAATAATATCCAACACTTATACAGTTATTATTGGGTGATTTTATTTTGAATATGGGACACCTTATCTTAAACTTTAATGATTTTTGGACCTTTATAAACTGAAAAGCATAATATAATATAATAATATTTTCAAGCTTTCCAAAAGAGCCCCTCCTCTCCCTTATAAAAAGAACCCACTTCCTACCCATTTCACACACTTATCAAGCCCTTTGTCTCGTCCAAACTCTACTCAAATACGCTCCCAAGATCCCTCTCTTCATCCTAGAATCCTTACCTTAGGCAGAAATCTCTTCGAGAAACCCTTTTGGTTCAAACCAAGGGGAGTTACCCGAATTAAATGTAATGTCTTCTCTTATGTTCTTTTGTTTTATTTTTCTTCTCCAACCCCCTAAACTCTTTTTATTTCTTTCTTTTGTAACAACACCAATATCTTCAATATACTAGTATGTTTTTATGAGAAGGATTAGAGCTACACTTACACACACCTCCATCTAATGGATGAAGAACATACTGTTTCTGTGGATGGCGAACTACTGCCTCACAAAACGATGATTGTTCAAATAACTCCTACCGCCTCTCATGGTGTCCATTAAGATGTCACTGTATTTAAATATGATATATATTATGTTTATGTTTTCCTTATTCTTCTGTATTTTTCATTTATGGCATACCTTTATGATTTCCATAATGAAGAAATGCGATGATTTCATTTTAGGAAGTGCGGACTACCACCCCCTCAAAGTGATTTGAATCGTTAATTCCATATGTGGGGTGTATAAAGGATGGAGTTAATGATATTATATATGATATTATACTTGAATTATAATATAACTCTATATCATAATGTTTTCATTCCATTAAATGTGAAATAGAAATGAAAGTAGAGTTCATGTGTACGTACGGCTTACCGTCTCTATGAACGGTGCATTTCATTTCTTACCTCTAAATGTTGTGAAATATTATAAATTAATGTATATATTGGATATATATTATATATATGATATCTACATCATGAATATAATTCTGGAGATAATGGTTATTTTACCACATGAACAACTTGTAATTATAAGATGTTTATTTTGGACTCAAGTACCAAATATCGACAAAATGACCGTTATTAACTTAAATGATTACATAATGTTCATAACATTGTAATAAGTGATATAAAAGCGATAATGAGCATGAAAAAGGTTCTTAAGTAAGTATAAATTAACTTTATCTTATTATTCAGAATATTAAAGAACGATCGAGTCAAGTCGGACACGAGGTAAGGGACTTCGTCTCAATCTCCTTTCATTGAGGCATATTTTGTTTTAATACAAGACTTTCTTTTATACACTGTATAAACACCTTTGACTTTTCATTTCATTCAAAGGGAATCTTTTTCTATGAAGCATTTTACTAAATGACAAAAAGGAATGTTTCTTTTAACATACGCGGTGACAACGACCTTTCCGCCACCGTGAGTATTATTTGATCTTTGGCTTCCTCAACAAGTCGTAATGTTTTTAAAAGAAAATAAATACCATATACTCTTTTATGTATTTTGGTATTGAAAATGGTTTTGATAATGGATTTGTTATGTCAATATATTTAAGTGATATATTTTTATTGCAATGTGGAAATGTTTTCTTTCCTATAATTGTTTTATGTGTTATGATTTTATAATGGTACTTGGACATTTGACGGGTGGTTACATGATAAAGCAAATGACAGGTGGTGCCGTGAATACCAGGATAGGTGGTTACTTTATAACCTCCAATGCATTGGGTATGGAAGTCGGTCGTATGGCTATTCCATTTAGTGACATGTTTGGAAGTCAACCGTATGGTCATTCCATTTAAGTATGTTTGTGTTCCAAGTTACCTTTATATGTTATGTGTTCTTTATATGGGTTTTATGGTGATCTTTTGGTTACAAAAGGGTAGGCAATGATATTTTTCAGTGAAGAGTATTTACTACTTCATATAGGTGAAAAGTATTACTTATGGTTAGGTATTCATGGTTTACTTGTTGTTTTAAAAAACTAACGGTTCCCTTCTTTGTGTATTCCTTACTGAGCTTTTTATGCTCATCCCAAGTTTTTTAAATGTTTTTCACGGGACATAAAGTGGAATAGGGTCAAGGATGGGATAAAGGAAAGTCATGTTGTCTAAAACATAGAACTGGACATGACTCTTTTTTTTCAAGAGTTTTTATTTTAGGAAAAAAATGGAAACTGAGTAGAAGTGTCTACTTTGTAACTTTTGATATGTAATAGTTATGGCCTAATTCTCTCAAACTCTAAACCTGAAAAGATCCTCAATGTGAATTATTAATTTAATTCAAGATTAAGTAATGTTTTAAGGTTGGGTCCTTATAATCACAATACATGATTTAGTACTTTTCTTTATTACAAATTATGTGAGAAATAAAAATAATTATTAAATTATTTTATCAAGTCCCAATATCCTTCACCATTGAAATAAGAATGTCTAGTTGCAAAGAAATTCTAGCGGAAAGTATCAATATTCCCCAATGCATAACGTGCACGCACACACACAATCCATATTTTTTTTATTTTCAAACACTTTTAAAGGCTGAGTGTGAACCTTAAAAAAGTTCCAACTAGTCAAAACGTCAAATAGATTCAAAACCTCCATAACCCAGCTATTTCAAAATCCAAAAAGTCCCTCCATTTCAAGAAATCAAGAACATCCATCAACATCATCTAAGGATCCATAGTTCCCCATCAACATCGAACCACCGGAAACCATCTTCACCATCGAACCACAGATCCCATCTTCATCGTAGAGAATCCAACATCGTTTCCGCCGAGAAACTGAGACTCATCAAGATCCGATCATGAGACCCTAAACAGCTAGCCCTTCTTAGGAACCATAGATCCCCAATTCATAACACCAAATATGATTTCTCAAGCTACTTGAAGGTATTTAGATAGGAAATTATTTTCGAACTATGGGATGGTAGTTCCTTAATCCATTGAGTAGACTCGTTAATCCTAAAATCCTACCATGGATTCCATCATCACTTGTCTTCAAGTAACACCAAGTATATCAAAGTATACTCATATTTATGTAAAATGGTTAAGTAAACCCAAATATTTTATAAGAAATCAACTTATAAAAGTAAGTTTCCCGACAAGGGTTGGTCAAACTCTTAGTTCTATTTGTTTTATTTCTGATTAGGTGATGGAATGCTAAGTATGACTTAATATTTAGTTGAGGTATTTTATTTTATTATTCATAAATTTATCTTGTTTTATCTTTTACATGTCTTGTTAATATTGAGTGGATTTTACTTAAGTGATTGACCATGTTTTGATAAAACATTTATGCATAATCCATTTATTTATATTCCATATTTGCACATTAGTTTATTTATTTATGTGATAGCATTCTTGCGTCCATAAAATAAATAATGCATAAGGAATAAACAAATTAATTAATAAATGACCTGATCGTGAGATTATCCAATTATTTATTTATTGAGTGGACAATAAAAAACCTATGACCTAGGGGAAAACCCCTTTATTCAGTATTGGCATGAGTTACAACATTCCTCATTTCCACCTGTGTATCATCTTGGTTGGAACCATCTTGGTTGGAACCATCTTGGTTCTATCATGAATCACCTCAATGCACCTGGGGATACTCCCATTACTATAAGTATTTAATACTCACATGAAAGTGAGTGGAAAAAAAGGATTGGTTAAGGGGAATTTCATAAATAATTGTGGACATGCAGGTCTTTCATAATAATGGAAAGAGGGATGACACATAGACCATCTAATTTAATTTAATATTAAATAATTTCAAACTCATGTAATAGATTAAATTAAATAATTCCAACAAATACATAGATCTTGGTCAAGATCATGAATTATCATACTCATGCAATGAAAATGCAAAAGGAAACTAGGTTAAAATTCATTTCTATTAGCTCTTTATTATTAAGAAAAAATTGAGTGCATTAATTAATTAATTAATTTCCTTTTATCTTAATGACCATCCAAATTTCCTTTAGAGATACCAATCATTAATGATGTTATGGAAAATAAATTGTAGAACCAATAATTATAGATAATTACAATAAATTAATTGATCATTTAATAATTCATTAAAACCAATATTAAATTTTAAAATACAATAGGTTCCAATCAATATAATAAGTTTTTAATGGTGAAATTATCAATTTAATGTAATTTAATTCCATCCTTTATTGGGAGACTATGGGGAGTTTACTTACAAGCTACAAGTCATGCACCTCAGTTTTTGTGTAACTGGGATAAATGCTTGGGGCTTTGGTGTGTTACTCAGCTGGACTACACATCATGTACAAGACTTATAAATGTTGAGTATCATGGTTTCCATGTGTTTATGTAACCCTCCAAAGGAATCACTATGTTCTTCATATGAGGGACTACAAGATGTGTATCCCAGCTACATGTCATGTGTTTCTCTTTCCATGTGTCTGATTTACTCTTTGAATGATTAATTATGTAATTCAGACATGGGAATTAATAAACTACATGCTATGTATGATAGTTACACATATTTTACTCCATTAATGATTCAAGTTTTCAGTCTCAAGCGGTTTTATCCTTGTATTTGTCCACATGTTTTGTGTGAATTGTTTTAATAAACCATGTATAATATGTTGGAGTTGGTTCCTTAGAACTAAATTTTGTGTTCTTTATGATAACCAGTATTCATAGTTTTGAATTTTAATAAACTACTTATCACATCATTATTATTATTCTATAGAACATAGTATTTGGTAATTTCCTAAGAGTAGTTGTCACACTTAAAGGTCATAGTGGTTCCCTACTATGATTAGAACGCAGAAGTGCCACTATAATATTCTTAAATATATATATTCTATAACCGAATGATATAATTTGAGGGATAAAAATTATACAAGCTATCAGGGGTGGAGACTCATAGGATTTTGAGGTACCTTCTTATGGTGTACTCCCTTTGTAATATCCAGTGTAGGATATTATGAAAACGAGACCCGTCAGTAGGAAATCCACATTTATATGTGTCATTATATGTTCCTATCTATGGACATGTTTATTGATCCTTAGAATTTAATATTATTATTAATGAGTATTATAAGTCACTTTCTTTGATGTATTGATGAAATCTATGAATACATATGTTTTCAGCGATGTAGGATGTATTTGGTACATCATGAGTACTATTACATTAATAAATAATGTGAGAAAGGATTTTTTACTCCTGTTCTTTAACAAAATTTGATATATCAGGCTCTTTGATGGAAATGATATAGCCTAAATAAATCCATTGTCATGGTGTTCGATAGAAAAGTTTGATTTCCAGAAAGACAAAGAAAGAGACATTGATCATATAGGTTTATGGCACCGGCATGCGACCTACATGATTAGAGATATTGTGATAAAGGGATTATATAACATAGTAAGCATCTTTGTGAGGTATTATATCATTACAATATTAACTTATTTCTCTATGGGTGCCATGGTGTGTTTCTAGATGTTGTCCTTGGAATTTAGGCTACTTCACCTAATGCCACTCAGAAAGAGACCTAAAGGGTCCCACGCTAAGTGTATCCAGAATCTCGATTAAATAATATATTATAGTTTATTATTTAACTTGTTGAATAAATATTTTTCCCACATGTGGTTTAATAATTATTCATGATCTCTTGATCATATATATTATGTCACTAGTAATTCGAGAGAATATTATGTGAGCAGAATATTTAATTAATGTTTATTTTTCTTTTTAGTAAAAATAATATTTATTTATTTGTTGGCAAATAATATAGTGATATTTATTTATTAAATAAATAGTCATTATTCAAGGGATGATAAATATTGCGAAGAGTATAAAGGTCTGGTGAGAAATAATATATATTTAATGTTATTTAATTAAATAATATTTAATTTAATTTGTGAGTTTATCGCATGTTAAGAAATAATTATAATATTATTATTATTATAAACATGAGGTTCTGAAAGGATTAAATAAATAATAAAGTTTACTTGTGAGATTATTTATTTCTAACCCTAGCTGTATATAAACCCTATAATATTATTTTTTTCATAAGAGACAATTCATTTTATGTTGTGCATAACGATAGTGAGAGAATCCTCTCAAGCCCTAGAGAGATCCCTCTCCCAGAATTCCCCCAAGAACAGAGATAATACTCTACTTCATTAACATAATCTAAACTAAAAGTTTGAATAATCATGAAGACAATGTCATTTTCACATGATGATTTTACCAATCCCATGGAAGAATATACTATAATGAAGTAAACCCTTTGGGGAGATGTAAAGGTAATGTTATGATATACTTTATCTATTTTACCGAAAAATTATAAAATGAAATGTTGATGTAATTTTAATTTTTCCTCACAAAGTTAATTTATTTTAGAAGATTTATGTCCATATTTCAAGCCTTTATTCACCAAAACATCCATGGACTTATTCTCCCTCAAAACCTTTTCACCCCTACAGTGTTATCATTTTTCACTTTTCTTTATGTTCCCTCCACTGCCTTTGCAGGAATAGAAATGGCGCTTCCTCTACTCAATCATAGAGGTAATCTTGATGTTTTCATAGTAAAATAATTATCCAAAGAAGTAATGGATTGTTTCATATTTATGTTTAATTTATTTCTTTTTAAAATTACTCACATAAGAATTGTTTTCTTATAAAGGTGGATTATTTTGTTCGAGTTGGGGTGGTTTGTACAAAGATGCTCAGGATCGTGAGAGATTGGACTTTGAGGTTGCAATTGAGATAATGAAAATAAGTAAATTGGTCAAGAATGTATTCAACCATTATGAAAAGGTGAATTCAGACTACTTATTTAATTAATTTTTGCATCATTTATCTACTATTTGTAAGTTAATTTCCTTACCATTTTTATCGAATACTTATTTAGTTTTTTCACAAAGCTTTTGAGAAGTCATATTTTTCTTTCAACTATATTCAACAAACCACAAAAGAGATAATATGTTACTTTATGCCAATGTTACCACGCTTTCCATTTCATTTCTTTGTCGAACTTCCAACAGTGAAAATTGATTTAATGTTCTTAACTGAAAACATTTCTTGTTATTGAAAACAAAAAGAGCATAGGAAGGTTTTTCAACTAAGAAAATCTACTCTATATACAGTGTTGGCAATTTGACGAAATAGAATTCAGGTTACATTGGTAGTTCGTATTATTTTGATACCTTGGTAAAATGATCCAGAAGTCATTTGGGACATATAGGAATCATCCACACATCAATCTGATACATGATGTACCAGTATGACTCTAAGTGCATCGTTTTATTTAAAATTTACATTAATTTTAGTAAAAAATACTACTGAAATACTCAAAACTAAGAAAAAACATTCGGATTATTTTGATATTTTAGGAAAACGATCCATGAGTCATTAATGATGTGTAGGAATCAATTGTACTTCAATCTAACACACTGTGTGACCAATATGACTCCAAGTGTGTCTTTTTATTTAAAATTGAAATTAATTTTAGTAAAAATAACAAGTGAAAGACTCAAAATTGAGAAAAAAATGTCCAAATTATTTTGATATATTAGGAAAATGTTCCATAAGTCATTTGTGACATGTAGGAATCTACTGCACCTCAATCTGACACACAGTGTGACCGATATGACTCTAAGTGTGTCTTTTTATTTAAAATTGAAATTAATTTTAGTAAAAAGAACAAGTGACATACTGAAATCCAAGAAAACAAATTTTTATTATTTTGATACTTTAGTAAAATGATCCATATGTTATTTTTGATGAGTAGGAATCAACCACATCACAATTTGATGCACGGTGTGACCGGTATGACTCAAAGTGTCTGTTATCAGTATAAAATTTTCATTTTAGTTCAAAACATGTGTCACTCACTGAAAATAAATAAAACACACTCTGATTGTCTTGATAATTTAGGACAATGATTCATTGGTTATTTCTGATGTGTTGGAAGGAGTCTCACATCAAATCGAAATACGACGTGACCGGTATGACTCAAAGTGTGTGTTTTCAGTTTCAAATGACATTTTAGTAAAAAGAACAAGTGACATGATAAAAACTAAGAAAAAATATTTAGACTATTTTGATACTTTAGGATAATTATCCATAAGTCATTTATGACATGTAGGAATCAACCACATCTCAATCTAATGCACGGTGTGACCAGAATAACTCCAAGTGTGTATTTTTATTTAAAATTGACATTAATTTTAGTAAAAAGAACATGTGACATGCTGAAAAACAAGAAAACACATTCTAATTGTTTTAATACTTTATTAAAAAGATAAAAAATTCATTTATAATGTGTAGGAATCAACTGAACCTAAATCCAATGCACGGTGTGACCGGTATGACTCAAAATGTCTGTTATCATTTTAAAATTGATATTTTAGTTCAAAATGCTTCACTCATTAAAAAACAAGAAAATGTTCTCTCATTGTTTTTAAAATATAGGAAAATGATTCATATTTCAATTTTGACATGTAGGAATCAGTCTCACATCAAACTAACACATGATGCGATCGGTATGACTCGAAGTACATATTTCCAGTTTCAAATGACATTTTAATAAAAAATAAAAGTGAAATAATCAAAACCAAGAAAACACATTTGGATTTTTTTGATACATTAGGAAAAAAATCTATAAGTCATTTTTGATGTGTAGGAATCAATCACACCTCAATCTGATGCATGGTGTGACCATTATAATTCCATGTGTTTCTATATATTTAAAATTGACTTTAATTTTAGTAAATCGAAAAGTGACATACTGAAAACCAATAAAACACATTTGTATTGTTTTGATACTTTAAGAAAATGATCTATAAATCATTTTTGATGTGTATTAATCAACTGCGCATAAATATGATGCATGGTATGACCAGTATAACTCCAAGTGTGTCTTTCTATTTAAAATTGAAATTAATTTTAGTAAAAAGAACAAGTGGCGTACTAAAAACTAGTCAAACATATTTGGATTGTTTTGATACATTAGAAAAATGATCCATAAGTTATTTTTGAAGTGTAGGAATCAACCACACCTCAATATGATACACAGTGTGACCAATATGACTCCAAGTGTGTCTTTTTATTTAAAATTGAAATTGATTTTTTTAACAAGAATAAGTGACATACTAAAAATTGAGAAAACACATTTGGATTGTTTTGATACTTTAGGAAAATGATCCATAATTCATTTTTGATGTGTAGGAATCAACTTCGCCTCAATCTAATGCACGATATGACTGGTATGACTCAAAGTGTCTGTTATCAGTTTAAAATTGATATTTTAGTTAAAAACATGTGTCACTGATTGAAAACCAATCCAACACACTCTGATTGTTATGATAATTTAGAAAAGTGATTCATAAGTCATTTGTGACATGTAGGAAGTAGTATCATGTCAAATTGACACATGATGTGACTAGTATGACTCAAAGTGTGTGTTTCCAGATTGAAATGACATTTTAGTAAAAAAAATAGAAGTGACATACTCAAAAACCAAGAAAATGCATTCAGATTTTTTTGATACTTTAGGAAAAAGATAAAAAGGTAATTTTTGACATGTAGTAATCAATGTCACCTCAATACGATGCATAGTGTGACCGGTATAACTCCAAGTGTATATTTTTGTTTAAAATTGACATTAATTTTAGTAAAAAGAATAAGTAACATTCTCAAAACTGAGAAAATGTGTTTAGATTATTTTGATACTTTAGGACAATGACCCAAAAATCATTTATGATGTGTAAGAATCAATTGCACATCAATATGGAACACGATGTGACCAGAGTAACTCCAATTGTATCTTTTAATTTAAAATTGACTGTTTATTAATGTATTCTTTCATATTAATGTTTAATTTATTTCATTATAGTATTACTAACATAATATATTTTTTCTTATATAGGTGGATTCTTTTTCTTGGGTTGAGGTGATTTGTTTGGAAACTGATACCAGTTGTGGACTTTTTTTAGAGGGGATCATGGGTGCCAAAGACAATGAAATATTAATATTTTTAAATGTTCGTGGATAGTAATCATAAATGTAATTATAGAAAACACTATTTGAAATGTATATAGTAGTGTTTTTTTGTATTCGTGATGTATAATTTATTTCAATTAAATTATATATTTGCATACAGTTTACAAGTATTTGTTGCAGTGTGTTGTTATTCAAGTAGCAGACTGCAATAGGTTGCACTTTTATCAATGTTATTCAAAGCATTGATAAAAGGATACCTTTATCAGTGCTAATAAAGAGGTTTCATTATTAGTGCTAAACTATCACTGATAAAGTGTACCCCCTTTAACGATGCTGAGTACAATAGTTCTTTTTTAGCGCTGTTAAAGTCTTTTTTGTGTGTTATTAAAGGGAATATTTGTAGTAGTTTATGTCAATGAATTAGTGTTATTTTTGGTATATTTAGTTCTTGTGAAGAGTTTAAACAAAAAATAATAATTGAGGTGTTAAAAATAAAAAAAAAGTCAATGATAATGTTGTAGTAGGTTTTGTCGAATAACAATTTCCTACCATATGAATCTGCATGATTATGATTATTTTATATTGTATTGTTTTGAAAAGATAAAACATAAAATTTTCACACTACACAAAAAGAAATTAGAATACCTGAAAAAATTTAATAAAAAATCATGACCAGCATAAAGAAAAGAGAGATCTAGCAAACAAATTTAAATTTGGGCTATTAACATAATCTAAAATCAGATTGGATTCAAGGTGTATAGAAAGAAAATATAGAAATCAAGATAGCATAGATGGAGAAAAAAATGGAAAATTGAGATTGCATCGTATCCATCTTCCTTCAAAAAATCTGTATTCTTTCCATATGGATATGTATGCATTGCAAGCTGGCATAGCTCCCAATCAAAACGAAAGCTCAAGACTGTCGTGGTACATGAACATCTTCCTTAAGGGTTCCAGAAGATTGTCTGACCTATTGTGAAATTTATACACAAGAGCGTTGTAATATGTCCTCTATACACCATTGTGAGGGTGTTTCCATGCAATGCTATAGGAGGCTCCACTGAGGTGGAGGAGGTGGAATTCGAAAAAATTTGAGAAGGGGGTATTTTTTAAAATTTTATGGGTCTAGGTTTAGAATATTTAGGGAAATGGGTTAGCATAGCGCTAAATCAATTGGCATTTTGGTCCCACGCCCCCCACTCACCACCCTTTGCCCCTATATATATAATGATAAATAATTAAATAATTATATAAATATGTTTATAATTAAATCATAAATATAATATGATAAATAATTAAATAATTATATTTATAATTAAATATATAAATATAATAAATATAATAACTATATTTATTATATTTAGAAGTATATATTTATAATTATATAAATATGTTTTTAGCTTTATAAATAAATATATAATCAATATATATTTTATAATAAATAAATATTTAATAAATATATTATATATAAATAATGATAAATAAAAAAATTATTATAATTATCTAAATTTATAATTCTACATTAAAAATTATAAATAATTATATATAAATATGTTTTTATTTATAATTTATATAATGATAAATATAATAAATATATATATATAAATAATAAATATATAATCATAAATATAATAAATATACATATAATAAATATAAAAAATCTATTTATTATATTTAGAATTATATATTTAGAATTATGTAAATGTTTTTTATTTATCATAAATATAATAAATATATAAATATAATAACTATATTTATTATATTTAGAATTATATATATTATGTGCTTGGGGGTACAATTACATTAAACACACACACAACACACACAAGCCGAAAAGGCAAGCCATAGCCCCCCAGGGATAGCCCATCCCTCGAGCCTTATTTATTCAGTACATGGATTGAAGGCCCTCTGGACATAAAGCCCATAACATTGCCCAAAGGCCCAATGTAGAGTCATGCCTTTATCATCATGCATGCGTCATCGCATGCCTACATCATGCCTATGTCACTGTCTGCCTGTGAAAATTTGCTCCCACCTAAATTTGAACCCGGTCTGATGCAGGATTACAAGGAGCCTTTACCACTTGGGTAATCCCCCGACTGCATATTTAGAATTATATATTTATAATTATATAAATATGTTTCTATTTATATAAATAAATATAATAAACATATACTTCTCAATATAATAAATATATAATCATAAATATAATAAATATACATATAATAAATATATTTATTATATTTTGAATTGTATGTTTATAATTATATACTAAAAAATTTTGGGGTCAAGCCCCATATTATTAAAATGAACAAAAAAGAAACAAGCAAATAAAAGATGGATGAAATCAAAAAAGGGAAAGGCACACATCCATAAGGAAAAACACCAACTCAAGCATCACCATAATCATGATCAGAGATATGACCATAATCTTCAACATCATCAGTAGAATCCCACTCAGATTTGGAATTCCTCTCATTAAAAAGCATAATATACTGCTCATTAATCTTCTCCAGCTCTGGAGTGAGCTGAGATGATCTAGAAGACATGATTCACCCATGCCCTTGATTTGAATCATCATGGCCACCCCGGTCTAGACCTTTTGGATTCCTACCCCGTATCCAAGTTTTCTAATGCATCATTACATCATGCTCACCCCTTTCATCAAACTTATCTTTAGAAAAATGGATGACATCATCATTAAGAGAATCAAGTTCCTAAAAACAGTTATACTCTGTGACATTCTTTGAATTATCATATTTCTGATCAGAAACTTTAGATGATTTAGGATGAAAGCTAGTTATCCTTGGAAGCATTCATTATCCACATTCTGCTTACTTTTACTGTTTCCCGAGATCATTTCCATATCGTCTGTGGCTTGCATAGCCGCTTCCCTCTCGATAGACTCCAATCTATCTGAAAAAGAAGAAGCATCCATAATCTCACTGGTCTTTTGTTTACCTTTAATGGTTTTCTCATACATAATTTGGTCATCATCCGCAGCTTGCACAGCAATCTCTCGAATGTGCCACTAGTATAAAATGGGTATTCAACGTCGGTATTTTTAGTTTTTGGCATCGGTTTTCGATCGACATTTATAAAGGTGGTGTTAAAAATAACTTTTCAGCATCAACTTTATGAAACTGATGTTGATATCCATCTGCAAAATCTTTTTGGCATTGGTTTATACAATAACAGATGCCAAATAATTTTTTGGTGCGGTCTTCACCATCGGTTATCAAGGTAATCGACGCTAAAAGCTCAATATTTTCATACTTCGGCGTCAGTTTTAATAAAAGCTGACACTGAAGATCTCGTTTGAGGAAGCTTTTGGCATTAGTTAATGATGAAACTAAGGCCGAATGGTTTTCATGTGGGATCTTCGGCGTCGGTTTTATAAGATAACCGACACCGAAAATGATATATATTTAGTTCGGCATCGGTTTTATAAGATAACCGACACCAAAAAACAATAGTGGCACATTTGAGAAGATAAATAAAGACAGTTGGTGTGTCAAACATTCCTTAAAAAGAAAATTATCACAAATGTCATGTTAAAAATGTATTTTTTATTTTCAACCAAATCAATAAGTTTCCATCAACTTCATGAATTTTAAAATCATTTTCATTTTAAATCCAATTTTCTGAAGAATCAATGTCAAATAATAATATGAAATCCATTTACAATTCAACCAATCATTTTTCTCAAAATTTATAAAAACAATCATAATTTAACAAAATAATCAGAATAAAAATATTTATATAATTATATTTTAAACTAGAATCAAAAATCACATACCTGCTAATTTATAAAATAATCAGTCATGAACGTTGAAGCATTTTGGTGAGATCATTTGGATCAAACACCTATTATAATAAAAGAATTAGTTTTTAAACACTATATTAGGAAAATATAAGATTAATCATAAACATTAAAAGATGCATACCTGGTAATTTAATATGCAACCAAACATATCAAATAGTTCGCAAACAAATATCGATGATGGGTCATCTCACCATTTGTATATGGATCAGCATCATTGAACATCTACAATAGCATTGAAATTAAAATACAGAATACTATGACATAAAATATAAAATAATTAATATAACTAACCTTATCTAATTCAGTCAAAACACCATTTGTGATTATCTCATACATGAATTGTAAAACATATGTTGACGCCGAAAAAAGACCGTAACTCTCGGAGGAAGTTTTGGAATGACGAAGAGAAGTCATATTCGGAATCAGAGGTCCGATCCGGAGGCCCGGGATGTGGTGCGTGAAATAAAAGAGGCTTCGCGCGAAAAATTGTTCTACATACGTAGAATCACCGGGTTTCGCGGAATTGAGCCGATGAGGCTCGCAATCTTTGCGCGCCCCGGTTCTGCACGGTGAGTTTTTGCGCGCCGCCTGGATTCCGCGCCGGAGGTCGCCTATAAATAGAAGGTGACCCCGAACGGTTTGGGGGTTGAGGAATCTGAAGCGACTCCCGTGCGTGCAATTCGGCTCCCCCCACGCGCAAGATGACTTCCAGGTAAAACCCTCATTTCGCGCAACGTTTCCCCAGAGTTCGTCTTTGCGCGCAACTCCACCGGCTTCAGTGAATTTGCCCCCTCCCCAGGGTTCCAACCTTGCGTGAAATCCGTGTCTCGTGCGTGCAATACCCTGCCATGCGCGCAAAACCCTGCATGTAGTTCCCTCTCCATGCGCAATTCCCTTGCTCCAATTGCGCGTCGTCCTGGTGTTTTGCGTGCAAACCTTCCCTTTTGCGCGCAAAGCCCAGGACCCCTCACCTTGACGCCCCTTGGCTGCCCCCTGCACCAGCACCTGATGTCTCCCCTGTCGGGCATGCGTGCAATGCGTTTTTTTCCTGTGCGGCCTTCCAGGCTCGTGCGAAGTAACCTCAAGGTCCCTTGGGCCGTGTTTCCCGTTGTGTTGCTTTGCCTTATGCTTCTCTGCATAGGCACGCTAACGGCTATTGCTTCTTCGCATAGCCACGCTAACGTGGACCCCCCGGTGGTTCGCCCTGCGGCCCCCCTTCGCTATGGCCTTGCCGATGCCTTCCCTCCCACAAGGGGTAGAGGGCGTTGGGCATGTAAGCCCTAGGGGTGTGGAGCAAACCCACCTCGTCCAAGCTGCAGGACGTTAAACTGCTAAGCACCTTGTCCTTAACACAAGACGTTAAACTATGGTCTGACCCCGTGCTTCACACGTAGGGTCCCCCCAGCTCGGACATTTTTTACGCCCACTCGTCTCCATGGGAATGGAATCTTCCTCACATGGAATGAGATCCTCCTTGTCGGAGCGGCGTTTGTCCGCGGGGGAAGGGCTGCCTCAGAGCGTAATCCCCTAGCCTCTCTTATGGAAGATTGCACCCATGCATCTCCGTACTTCCCCCCTGCCAAGGCCAGTGGAGTCCTTTTCCCATTGCGCTTCGTCGCACCACGAGCCTCCACCCTGGAGTAAGCCCCGACACCAAGGGCCGCTAACCACGTGTAAGCCCCTGTTTCCTATTTGGGCCGCTCAACGCGTAAGCCCCATTCCGCTTCTCACGGACGCACCCTTCGTGACGTGATCGTCTGGTCTCTGCTGCCTCTTGTTTCTCATACCGAGCATGACTCACGTGGGCTTAGAGTGCGCATCGACCATGACATCCTCCTATGGGCCACCCCAGAGCGTAAGCCCCATCCCAGCGAACTACGTGGACTTTGATCCGTGCTAACGCACGGTACGTAGGAAGCCTCCACGAGGTTCAAGCCCACCACCCGGTCGTCCTGACCTCTCCATGTCGGTTCCCTGACCACCTTGGTCCGCCTCAGAGCGTAAGCCCCAAACCCCTCATCCCGCATGATGTTAAACTATATTTCGTCTCGCATGACGTTAAACTGTATTTCGTCTCGCATGACGTTAAACTGTATTCCGTCCCGCATGATGTTAAATTGTATCGCGTCCCGCATGACGTTAAACTGTATCCCCCTTCTTGGGTCGCCTTAGAACGTAAGCCCCATGTCTCACTCCACCATCCATCCTGATCATTACCCGGTCCGCCACATCCCGATGAGGTCATGCCACCCCATCCCACTCCATGACATCCGGGAAGCCGCCCACGTGCTGGCCCCAACATCGGTGTTCCCCCCTAGGGGTCCTTAAACCTGATCCGTCTCCGCAAGACGTTAAACTCGTGACATACCCCAGCGAAAGCGTCGGAAACAAAAATGGTGAACCCGACGTGAATGCTCTTATCCTCAATACGGGGAATGGTATCCGTCGGGGCGTCGGAAGAACAGCATGTCACCAGGTCCGTGTAACCCTCACCGGGACATGAACCCGCCAGGGGTCGAGGCCGTTAGGACGTTGACTACTCTGTTCTGCGACGTCGTCAGCGTGGATCCCTCTCGTCGACCATGGAAGACGGAATGACGATGGGCCTTGGTTGTTGATCTCCTTTCTTGTTGATACTAATGGGTTCATCTCCCTGCTTCCAGGAATCAGATCACTGCATTCGGAGCTCGATCGCCACCTGCCCACCGGCGCAGGGGCAGGGGCAGTACCGACACGGCTACCCCGCGCGGTCCCACCTATTCCACGGTCGCTCCGACTTCGACCACCATAGCATCCGGGCGCTTGCTCCCCCTCTCCCCGTCAGAAATCATCCAGCAGAGGGTGATCAATGACCTGGTTCGTAGGTATGACGAGGAAGGGGTCATCCCCACCAGGGGCATGGCCCGCTTGGATCTAGAGGCGGTCGCGCCTCCCCACCATCGCCGCCCTCGAGGGCCGCGCAGGGAGCCGCCGCTCCCCATGCCGACGTTCAACCGCTTCGGGAGCCTATCCCCGGAGTGCTTTGACACATCCCTCCCCTACGCCAATGAGGTGGGGGATGTCCGGGTCCACCCGATCGGCGATCCATCCCAGGGGTTAATGGAAAGAACCCCCATCAGGCTGCGTCGATGCCGCCGCCCGACTCCCCGAGCCGAGGAGCAGACAATCTTCATGCCCACACTACCGGTTCCGGCCCATCTGACTCGACGCCAGCGTTGGCCGCGAGCGGGAGAGAATGCACATCCTGGGGAACCAATATCAGCAACCACTGTGGCCCGAGCCACTGCTAACTCCTGTTACTA
Organism: Viscum album; assembly: GCA_963277665.1. Classification (NCBI taxonomy): domain Eukaryota; kingdom Viridiplantae; phylum Streptophyta; class Magnoliopsida; order Santalales; family Viscaceae; genus Viscum; species Viscum album. The sequence continues at coordinate 1,008,531,439 of OY728134.1, forward strand.
GATCCCCGCGCATGTTGAGCAGGGGAAGCCACGTGCCCGACTGGGATCGAAACCCCGACCGCCCTGCAGGAAAGTTGGGTCGAATCTCCCGGTCGCGGACGCTGGCAATGGCCACTGCGGACCAATCCGCGGTAGTGCCGCTCACCATGAGGGCTCATTTCGTGCCACCGATCTGGTAAGCCGAAAGCTTCTTCGTGACGGCTATGCTCCGGGTATGACTCCTTCCAGCACCCACTGCATGGGGTATGAGGTCACTCCCCCTACTGCCAGCCACGAGCATAGAGCCGTTGTGTATTCAGTCGCTCACTCACATGGAGTTCCTCCCCATGTCCCTTTCGACATCTGTCCCGGTGCTTCTCGCACTCCGGCCTTCAGTCCCCTCTGCCCCAGCTCTATTGTGGCCGGGGGACCCCATGACGGAAATCGTCCTTACCCTGAGGAGCTACCCAGGGGCAGGAAGGCCGGGCGTCGTCGCCGTAGGAGGAATGTCAGGGGAGTCCGGACAGAAATCAGAACAGTCCGTTTCTCAGATTCTGAGGCAGAGTACGACTCGACGATGGAACCTCCCCCCCCCCAACCCTTTGAGTTGAGGGCAGGGGTGTGGATACGGCGCGTTAGTCTCGTACTCCCAGAATGTGAGATCTGTATGATTCCCTCCTCCCTTCGAAGGTATATCCAGGAGGACGAGGACTTGGCGTACCGCCAGGGATCAAGCCTGCAGTTGCCGCTGGCCTCCTCGGAAGCACCTCCCGCCCCTGTTAGGGAGGGTGAGGAACTTTTCTGGGGACCGATAGAAGAATCGCGAGGAGACACACCCTCGACGAGCACCGACGCTGTGATAGGAGGCCCATTTGTCGGCCCATCCTATCGCGATGTGGCAGCCAGGGCACTGCAACCCCTGGAGGATGACCTAAGGATCGGCGGCCAATCGGTCTGTTCTCCATATTCCCCGCCGGCCAGCCCACCGCCCCGACGGCCTGCCTCGGCGCCATTGCCAATTCCCTGACTTTCCTCGGTGGACGAGCAGGGGCAGCAAGTTCCGGACCCCGAACCGGAGCTGTGGAGCTTCTGGACCATTCTGGCAGCAGGCCACTTCCCTGAGAAGTTTTGGCCAATCGCAGAATCGGGTTTTGATGTGCCAGAGTCACTCACCCCGGGAGAGTTTGAATGCTTCCGCCAGATTCTTCGGGTGACTCACTCCCGCCTCCGCCATCAGCTAGCGCCTTATCCCGAGAGCCAAACGCATCTCGAGGATATTGGTGAGCAGTGTCGCCGGGTCGACCTAGCAGCACTCCCCGCGGTCCGGCACCCTGAGTCGCTGGACCACCACGAGGCCCTTCAGCAACAATGCGTCCAGAGTTTTCAAGTACTCCGCAGAGTTATTGAGGAGGCCACCCCCCATGCGCACGTCCGTGGGTGGGGGTAGTACGCTGCTCTCCTCTTCTGTGCGATCCGCCGACATCCCGATCCACTGGGTGGCCCTGAGGGAATGTCGCCAAGGGCAGTCGCAGTCAACATGGCTGACCTTTCACATGAGGGAAACATTTTGGAGCCCCTCGACGGGGACTCACCCCCCGAGGACAGGCCGCTACTGGACCCATCTGGGAGGATTACTCGCTGACAGAGGAGCCTCCCAGGTCTTCCTGTACCCACGGAGGCACCGGCGCTGGGCCGAAATATCAGCAAGGGTAAAGAGCCCGTCGGGTCTGTCAAACTCGCCGACCCATCTGCCTCAGTGCGGAAGGTAGAGGAAGATCTCGAGAAGGCCATGCTGCGCCAACAGCTAGCCGAGAAAAAGAGGCTGGTTGATGAGCTCCTGGACGAACGCATTGCAGAGCGGCGGCTTGACTACAGCGACCCTAGACCAGGACAGCAGGGGTAGGAGCATCTACCCCTTGCTGAGATCCCCCCGGTCAACCGTGATCATGTCGTGTTCGCCGACAGGGGAGACACTGGAACCCATGGCAAGAGGGCATGATATGTTTCGCCGAACCCTCCCGAGCGGCGAGACAACCTGGGGGACCCTGCTAGGTTTCCTCCCGCCGCTCTGAGAGTCACTCCGCCAGCTGCCCCACGAGCCGCTGAGCGCGACTATCGTATTGAAGAGCCTGGCAACGCGCTTGTGGTTAGAGATCCCTGTCAGGACAGGAATCCACATTCGGATGATCTGATGGAAGTACTCATCACCCGATTGGAGGCCCTGGAAACTCGGCAGGTGGCAATCCCACCGGATGGAAAGTCATACCCCGCATGGGTGGATGACATGCCGGCCCCTCCGGGATTTGGGAACCCCACTTTTCCCCCTTTAACGGGACCAGAGACCCACCGCAACACTTGGCCCACTTCAACTCAAGATGCGGGCCTATGTTAGGGACTCCGGCGCAGCAGGAGGCTACCAAGATCCGGTGCTTCGTTCAGACACTGGAAGGACCAGCATTCGTCTGGTACAGCCAGCTCCCTGTTGGATCGGTGACTAGCTGGGAGGACCTTCATCGGCAATTCCTCTACCAGTTCAGTTCCACAACCCGGAAGACGAACATTGCAGACCTCTTCAGGTGCAAGCAAAGGCCCGATGAGCGAGTCGCAGACTTCGTCGCCCGGTGGAAGGGGCTCACGTACTCCCTTGACATGCCGCTGACTCAGGAGCAATTACTGACGATGTGCGTAGGGAGCGTCAAGGTGGAGTTGGTTCCTTCTCTGATCACGCAGAATTACCCTGGAGGGTTCTGGGACTTCTCGGACAAGGCTCATCGCCTCGAAGAAGCCTTGCAACAGGCCAGTCAGGCACGCCCGCTACCTCCTGTAATCTCTGCAAGGAGAGCCGCCAGAGCCGAGCCCGCTGTTGTGGCACAGATAGAGGCCCCCAGACAGCTGGAGTTGCTGCTAGTGAGGCCAGCTCAGCAGGCTCATAGGGGTCCACCCCCACAGCCTCTGGCCCAGCAGCGACCGCCTCAAAATCGGCAGGCGCCTCCGCGTAACGCACCGCCACCACCTAGGCGAGGTAATCCGGCTCCGCCTCCTCGGCCTTCTCCTCCGGCCCCTAGCCATGGTTCGCCCCCAAGAGTCCCCTTTTCAGACAGAAGGAATTGGGCTTACTCGTTTGGCGAGGCCCAGGTCCCCGGTTATTTCCGTAGCGCCTTGGAGCAGAGGATCGTGCGACTGCCTGAGTGCCGAAAGCCAGAAGAGGCGTGTCTCACGGATCACCCTAACTACTGCCCTTATCATCGGATCCTGGGACACACCATCCAGCAATGATATGTGTTCAAGGACTGGCTCCAAGACCAGATTGACAACAACATTGTCAGGTTGGGCCCAACCCCGGCACAGGTGGCAGGTGTCTTCGTGGGATCAGATGGCAGTAGTGACGACGGGGATGGGTGGGAACAGGTTTCCGACCGTGGGTCCCTGAAGTATAATGACTGGATGGTCGGCAGGACGGTCGCACGTGCCCATGGCATCATCCGTGCCCGCCTAGATCAACCAGAGCCCTCGGAGTCTGCGAGCGCCGCTTTGGCATCGTCGTCCCAGCCTACTTCTTCCCAGAAGAGCAGGTGGCGGCGCAAGAAGAAAGAACGCGCCCTGCCATTGTCGTCATCTTCTCACACGCTTGGCGATTTCATGCCCCCGGAAATGGGGATCCCTCCGAGACCCCGTCCGGTAGTGGATGACTCCTCGAGTGAGAGCTCGGGGTACGCTTCGGTTAACACCGTAGAGTTGGTAAATCCATTTTTGGCTCCCGACGGTGAGGAGCGCCAGGTGGACCTCCTCAAGAGCCCGGGGTACGCTTCGGTTAACACCGTAGAGTTGGTAAATCCCTTTTTGGCTCCTGACGGTGAGGAGCGCCAGGTGGACCTCCCCGAGAGCCCGGGGTATGCTTTGGTTAACACCGTAGAGTTAGTAAATACCTTTTTGGCTCCCGACGGTGAGGAGCGCCAGGTGGACCTCCCCGAGAGCCTGGGGTATGCTTCAGTTAACACCGTAGAGTTGGTAAATCCCTTTTTGGCTCCCGACGGTGAGGAGCGCCAGGTGGACCTCCCCGAGAGCCCGAGGTATGCTTCGGTTAACACCGTAGAGTTGGTAAATCCCTTTTTGGCTCCTAACGGTGAGGAGTGTCAGGTGGACCTCCCCGAGAGCCTGGGGTACGCTTCGGTTAACACCGTAGAGTTGGTAAATCCCTTTGTGCCTCCCGACGATGAGGAGCGCCAGGTGGACCTCCCCAATGTCCCCAGCCGTCGCCAACGTCGACGGAGACGTGGCTACGTGAATCGTCGGGGCACGGAAGTCGTCACCTCCAGTCAGGTCGTGCACGCTACCGAGACCAGGCAGCAGGCCCGGTACAGAGAGCAGCACTCGCGGCTCCCTCACCCGATGACAACAGGTTCGCTTCCACCACCGTTTGTGTTGCTGGATCGGGCGGAACCGCCTTGCCCGCGTCGCAACCAGCCCAGCCCTGCCACTGGCCGACTACGGCCTTCCGGTCCTAGCACGAAAGCCACCTCACGGGCTTCAGCTGGTGAACAGCGGGACGTGCCTAGTACCAGTCAGTCACTGGTCCCGCCAGCAGGGCCCGTCATGCCCCCAATCGTAGAGCGACCTCCTGTAAGCAGAAGCTCGCGTTTGGCACGAAAGTATGATGTCCTGAAGCATCTGGCCAGCATTCCGGCAAGGCTTTCCATCCTTGAGGCCCTTCTCCTGTCGTCCAAAATGCGTGAGGCGCTCGCCGAGGCTCTAAGGAGCCACCTCCAATTTGAAACGGAGGTCGCGGCCGCAGAAGCCTTCCACACCAAGGTGATTGAGGACGCTGAATGTCAGGCGGTTATCTCATTCTCCGGTGAAGATGAAGACCCTCCCCTACAGGGGAACATCCGCCCGCTGTACATCACCGGCCAGTTCAATGATGTGGAAGTCCGCCGTTGTCTTGTCGACACGGGTTCTGGGATTAACTTGATCCCAACCCGGACACTGCGAAAACTGGGGTTGTCCGAGGATGATTTAACTCCCTCCGACCTCAGAATCCAGGGGTATGACAGGACCGAGCAAACTCCACTCGACAAGATTCGTCTGAAGACCCAGTTCGGCGGCTTAATTGCCAATACTGAATTCATGGTTGTCTCTCAGGACACTGCCTACAATGCATTGATGGGCAGTCTGTGGCTCCATCTTCACGCAGCAGTTCCCTCATCATACCATCAGTGCCTCAAATACTCCCTTAAGGGTCGAGTGGGTGTGATCCAAGGAGATGCGTCTCTGTTTGCCTCTTGTGAAGCTCGTTACCTGGACGCTGACTATTATAAGAGCAAGGACAAGTAAATTCTGGCAGGTGAGGTTGAGCCTGCCGCTGTCGCGAGTGATCCCTGGGTAGGTTTGGATGACGCATATGTCTTCCCAATCCATCGGTTGGAGGCCACGACTCCCGATATGGGAGAGTGCTTTGTTGTCTCGGGTACCAGAGGAATGCATATTTCTGGGTCTAAGCGACGGCAGGAAATCACCTCGTACTCTTACACCAACCAGGCTCAGGTGATCCCCGAGCCTCCTACCCCTGTACGATATCGGTACGTTGGGCTCATGGCAACAGCAGTACGTCATACGTGTCTATTTCGCCAACCCGGAATCGACCGGATCAAGCCAACGCGTCACCACTGCTTTAATGTCATAAAGCGTGGCCCCCTAGGACGAAGGCCGGATGGGATTGGATCAACCGCCTTTGTCACTATGGTATTCGCGGTGTATGAGTCTCCCGTCGTGACGACCTCTGCCACCCAAGCCGGTGCCAGCTCCCCATCAGGGTCGAGCAGCCCCGAAACGGCTGCCCCTGTGGACGATCCTTCCACAAGAGGAGAAGAAGACATGGAAGATGCTCCTCCTGCCTTTGAGGAGGGCGTCTCCACCACGGTCGACGAGCTAGTACAGGTGAACCTCGGTAGTGAGGCGGACCCGAGACCCACCTTGGTCAGCGCCGCTATGCCTCCCGAGGAATGGCAACAGTACATAGACTTCCTCATACAGCACCGTGATGTGTTTTCCTGGAGTTATGAAGAGATACCGGGACTAGATCCCCAGGTAGCCATCCACCGCCTTGGCCTCCCAGCAAACCATCGCGGGTTCAAGCAGCCTCCCAGAAAAATGCACCCCTTTCATGGTGTCATGGTTGAGGCCAAAGTTGATAAGCTCATTAAGGCCAGCTTCGTCAAGGAAGTCTAGTACCCCAGGTGGCTAGCCAACATTGCGCCCGTCAGGAAGAAGAACCGGCAGATCAGGGTATGCATCGACTTCCGCGATCTTAATCGCCACTGTACGAATGATGATTTTCCCCTTCCCGTGACAGAGCTGTTGATCGATGAAACGGTCGGGTTCCAAGCCCTCTCCTTCATGGACGGGTACTCCAGGTACAACCAGATCTGGATGGCCCCCGAGGATGAAGAGTTCACTGCCTTCAGGGCCCCCCAGGGCACTTTCTGCTATCGGGTTATGCCCTTCGGCCTGAAGAACGCGGGTGCCACCTATCAACGGGCTATGCACCGCATATTCAAGCCGATCCTCGGGACACTGGTGGAGTGCTACGTAGATGACCTGGTGGTTAAATCTTGTCAGCGCCGGGACCATCTCAAAGACCTTGAGAAAGTGTTCGGTTCGCTCTGTTCTCACCACTTGAAGATGAACCCGTTGAAGTGTGCCTTCGGGGTCACCTCCGGAAAGTTTCTTGGATTCATCGTTAGGTATAGAGGTATTGAGATCGACCCCGAGAAGATCAAGTCCATCAGTCAGATGACTCCCCCGAATAATATTCGGGAGTTTCGAGGCCTCCAAGGCCACTTAGCCTATATACGCCGATTCATTGCGAATCTGGCCGGCAAGTGTAAGCCCTTTTCTCGACTCATGAAGAAAGGCGCTGCCTATGGGTGGGATGAAGAGTGTCAGACCGCTTTTGAGGAAATCAAGCAGTATCTGCTTCAACCTCCGGTCCTGATGCCACCCGTTCCCGGAAATCCGCTGGTCCTTTACGTGACCGCCCTAGAGTGATCCCTTGGCTCCCTTCTCGCCCATAAGAACAACGAGGGAACAGAGAATATCCTCTACTACCTCAGTCGCATGCTCCTCGACGCGGAAATTAGATATTCTCCCATCGAGAAGAGCTTCCTGGCGCTCGTATTCGCCGTACAGAAATTGCAGCACTACTTGCAGCACCACAAGGTACAGATGGTCTCTCGGGTAGACCCGTTGAAATACATCCTGAGCCGGCCTATGTTGACCGGCCGATTGACACGCTGGGCGGTGATCCTCCAGCAGTTTGACATTAGGTTTGTACCTCAGAAGGCCGTCAAAGGACAGGCATTAGCAGACTTCTTAGCTGCCCACCCAACCTCTGCGGACCAGCCACTGGATTTGGGCTTTCCTGATGAGGCAATCCTCTCAGTCAATCACGCCACCCCATGCCGACAGATGCACTTTGATGGCACCTCTCGAAGCCCTACCGGTAGAAGGCTCAACGATCCTAGGCTTAACATAGTGGGCCTGGGTATCGTCTTCATCACCCTGGAGCAAGCCGTTCTGCCATATTCTTTTTTGTTGTCAGAAGGCTGCACCAACAATGAGGCAGAATATCATTCCCTCATCACTGGCCTCGAGTTGGCTCTAGAGGTTAACGTACCCCACCTGTATGTAAAAGGGGACTCTGAGCTAGTCATCAAGAAGGTTAATGGTGACTATGCTGTCAGGAAGCCAGAACTCATGTCGTTGCTGGAGTGCACCCTCCATCTAATGGCTAAGTTCCCCTCCCGACCAGATGTCGTTCACGTTCCCCGATCGCAGAACAGTCGAGCAGATGCTTTGGCCAGCCTGGCCGCATCACTCGCGGAGCCCGAACAGGATGACCTAATCATCCACGTGGCGCACCGAAGAGTCATTGATCCTGTTATCCCGGAGGGCAATCGTGGCCCGCGAGTGAACCATCTCACCGCTGGTGCCCCCGCGTCAGGACCACCCGGGGCTTCAGGCGTGGTGATCGAGACAGTTCCTGACTGGAGGACACCCTTGGTTGAATATCTCCGGCACGGCAATCTTCTGATGGACCGAGTAGAGCGGGAACGAATCTGGCGCCGCGCGCCGCAGTTCACCCTTCAGAGTGGTCCCAGCCGTGAGCAGCTCCTTTACAAAAATGGGTTTGACGGTGTTCTCCTCCATTGTCTTCAAGGAGTGGAGATCCCACAGGTCATGCAGGAAGTGCACGCTGGTTCTTGTGGCACCCACCAGGCTGGGTCGAAGTTGTCCCACCATATTCAGAGGCTGGGATACTTCTGGCCCTCCATGATCCACGGCTGCATCGAGTACGCCAAGAGGTGTCATGCGTGCCAAGTTCATGCTAACTTTGTGCATCGGCCACCGGAGCCTCTCCATACTACTAAGTATTTTTGGCCCTTTGCAGTCTGGGGGTTGGATGTCGTAGGGCCTTACCCGCCGGCGATGGCCCGCCAGTGTCGGTTCATCTTAACCGCCACGGATTTCTTCTCAAAGTGGGCAGAGGCAGCCCCGCTCAGGGAAGTCAAGGCTGGTTCTATCGCCGACTTCGTGAGCTCCAATATCATTCACCGGTTTAGAATACCTCACGCTATCCTCACGGATAACGGAACCAACTTCCGAGCGGCCAAGCTGAAGAGATTTTATGCCAAGTACAACATTCACTCTAACCACACCTCCCGCTATCATGCGCAGGCGAATGGACAGATTGAGGCGTTTAACAAAACTCTCTCTAACATTCTGCAAAAAATGGTTGGTCAGAACAAGAAAATTTGGCCGAACAAGCTCCCCAACGCCCTCTGGGCTTATAGGACGACGACTCGCAATTCCACCCAGGTGACTCCGTATTCCCTGGTATACGGAGCTGAGGTCGTCCTTCCCATCGAGGTCCAGCTGCCCTCATTGTGCACGGCAGTCTACAACCAGCAAGCGCCGGATAGAGTTACCGAGATCCGTCTAGCCGAATTGGAAGTGCTGGACGGAAGTAGGCTTCGCGCTTTACATAACTTGGAAAGGCATCAGAGCAGGATGGCTCGAGCTTTCGATAAGAAGGTTCTCCTCTGCTCCTTCCTGAAAGGTGACTTGGTTTTGGCTCTTAGAGCGCCAATGATTCCCGGGAGGAAACCACCCAAGTTGGAGCCCAAGTGGGAGGGGCCTTTTATTGTCCACAAGGTCTATCTCAATGGCGCGTATTCCCTGGTGACTATGGATGGTGAGTGTATCACTCCTCCCACCAACGCCAGGTTCCTCAAGAAGTACTTTGCCTAACCAGTATGGTCCTGCATGACCTTAAACTGTATGGTCCGGCACGACCCTAACTGCGCTTTGGTCCGAGTTCTAAGACCTAAAGCTAAGATCCTCTTGGTCCGAGCTCTAAGACCTAAAACTAAGATCCATATTTCATCCAACATGACGTTAAACTGTATTTCCAGAACTACGTCTAGCTTGATTCCCATCCTAATGGGATACGTAGGAACGCCCAGACCTTTCATCTTTGGGTCCAGCTTGAGGTCCGATGTCGCGTCTGTTTCGCCTTTGGGACCTTGACCATAGGATCGCGTGGCATGGTGTGAGATTATGTCCCCATTCATGTCGGGTTTGCAATAGTTGCACCACGCGCACCCTGTCCTCAGGATTTATCCCTCCTTTGTCCAATGGCATTTAAAGACGCACGCTTTCAAGAACTACGTGTGGCTTGATTCCCATCCTTATGGGATACGTAGGACCGCCTGAACACCTAGATGCCAGGTCCAGCCCCATCTCTTAGGAGATCCCACGATTTCCCGGTTCCCAGGGTGTTTGGCATTACGCCCCCTCTTTTTCCCGGGGATCCGCCATCTTTTGGCCACTCTGGGACTGAGCCCTCTGACCCTTTCCAGTGGTCTGCTGATGTGTTTAGGGTACTCTGGTCTAGAACTTGGAGTGCCAGATTCGACTTAGGCAAGTTCCATCCACTTTCCAAGCTTCGTGTTCCCCTTCATTCGGGCCCCCGTCATCCTTCACACCCGGAGGGACCCCCAAGAACGGCCTGGATACAATGCCTAAGGGCTCTCCTACCGTCATGGGCCAACGCCCCCGAGGGTTTCAGACAACAAATTGATACGAATCCCGCGTTGCGAACATGGTCAGCGGTTGATGCTCATTTGTTTGTCCTCGTGGATAACACGATAGGATGCTGCGTTGCGAACATGGTCAGCAGTAATCCTCAGTCGTCACGCCGACTTCCCCGGGCCCTGAATGTTGGTGGCATGGTTCATGTCATGTTCCGCCCCAGTGTGTCAAGGTGGAATCTCGACACTCCTTGTAATAACCCTCAGTACACCCCGGCACATCAGACAGACCGAGCTGCGTAACGGTGTCTCTCAGGGCTCCCGCGATCTGAGCGCTAGAGTATGTGCTTGGGTCTCTTCTTTACGGGTTGCGTGCAGCTTGACCCTCATCCCCATGGGGAACGAGGAGTCGCCCAGACATTGCGTTTTGGGCCCAGCATAGCTGGGAGCTAGCATCTCCTGCCCCTCCCTGATTGTTGAACCCTCGTAGGTCCCTTTGGCCCGAGGCTCCTCTCTCGGATGGTCCAAACCATACGACCTTAAACTGTGTGTCGGTCCAAACCATACGACCCTAAACTATGTTGTTGGTCCAAACCATACGACCTTAAACTGTGTTGTTGGTCCAAACCATACGACCTTAAACTATGTTGCTGGTCCAAACCTTATGACTTTAAACTGTGTTGTTGGTCCAAACCTTATGACCATAAACTATGTTGTTGGTCCAAACCTTATGACCTTAAACTGTGTTGTTGGTCCAAACCTTATGACCTTAAACTGTGTTGTCGGTCCAAACCTTATGACCTTAAACGGTGTTGTCGGTCCAAACCTTATGACCTTAAACTATGTGTTGGTCCAAACCATACGACCTTAAACTGTGTTGTTGGTCCTATCACACGACCCTAAACTGTGCCATTATCATCCTGGCCGCAAGACGAAAAACGGCACCGCATTGTGACGACCTCGTTGTAGAGGACATCACATTGGGTATTGGTCTTGTGCCATGCCATTTGTCAACACCTATCATGGCTTGATGCTTGTGGAAACACCATGGACTACTACTCTAGGTCTGTCGCTTCACAAAAAAAACCACTCACCTTAAAGGACAAACATGATTTATCAAATTCCGCTTCTTTTAGTGCAAGGGTCATGCCCGCACTCCCCTTTTTCCCCTGGCACTGGTATCTTACCATGTCACCTTCCAGAACTACGTATGGTTTGATTCTCATCCTTATGAGATACGTAGGAACGCCTGGGGCACTTCCCCGCGGGTCCAGCCTACCTTCGTGTTCGGTCCCTTGACTCGAGCATTTCCCCGGAGAGCACATGGTAAGTAGGGCATAGGTCCTCATTCACGTTGGGTTTTGTAACTGCCTTTACATGTGTCCGTTTCTCCCCTTTCCCACTCACGGTCCGAGCTCTAAGACCTAAAACTAAGATCCTCTCGGTCCGAGCTCTAAGACCTAAAACTAAGATCCTCTCAGTCCGAGCTCTAAGACCTAAAACTAAGATCCATATCTCGTCCCGCATGACGTTAAACTGTATTTCGACCAACATGACGTTAAACTGTATTTCATCCCGCATGACGTTAAACTGTATTCCGTCCCGCATGACGTTAAACTGTATTCCGTCCCGCATGACGTTAAACTGTATTTCGTCCAACATGACGTTAAACTGTGTTTCAAGAACTACGTGTGTCTTGATTCTCATCCTAATGAGATACGTAGGACCTCCTGGACATTTCGTCTTGGGTCCGGCCCCAGGGATTACTGAACCCCGTCCTTCCTTATTGTCGGCCCCTCGGCCCGACTTCATGGGAAGTGGTGTAATCGGTATATCTACCCCGAGCAGGTGCGGGATGCCCCATGGTAATAATGGGAAGCGGCAGTTCTCTCGCCAAAGAGGTCTTGCCTGGAAATTGGGATGACCCGCGATCAGGTCGGTACGTCCGCCTAATGCGCCTTCGCCATGGTGGCACAATTTCGGGAATGTTGGACTCTGTTCGAAAAAACCACCACTCCACCTTCCACGCCTTGCGTCCCCCCTTATTCGGATCCTCATTTCCTTTCATGTTTGACAGGACCCCCTAACAGTATGGATGATCGACCTATGGTCCGCCTACTGTCCTGGGCCAACGTTCCGAAGGACTGGTCATGTTTGGCGGGACCCCCTAACAGTATGGATGCTCGACCTATGGTCTGCCTACTGTCTTGGGCCAACGTTCCGGAGAACTGGTCATGTTTGACGGGACCCCCTAACAGTATGGATGACAGACCTATGGTCCGCCTATTGTCCTGGGCCAACGTTCCGGAAAACTGACCGATGATATTTGAGTTAGGCCCCGTGTTGCGAACATGGTCAGCGGTCAGCCCTCATTTATTGCCCCCCCATTCCAGGCCAACATGATATGGATGTTGTGTTTCCACCACGGTTGACAGTTATCCTCCATGGTTGCGCCCCATTGGGTTCCGAATTTGGGGAGCGTGATTCACCCTTCCTCTCCATCCCCCTGTGTTCGGATGGATTTCAATGCCCCCGGCATTGCCCCGCTTGTGTGTTAGAGCACATTGAGAAGTCAACACATCAATCGGCCCGGGGTCTCCTCAGAAGTCCAGGCCCAATTTTGGACGCCTGAAGCTTGGTCAATGCCCCACAGTTGAACGAAATGATGGTACGATCATCTTCTGCTTCTTGCGTTGGGCACGACCCACAGGAGCCTAGGGATGAGTTGTTATTAGTTTCGAAACTATGGTTGAGCGCATTAAACCAAGAGTAAAAATGAGTGGATTTGGCCATATATTGGATTGAGACGATGAGCAGTACAAGAAGAAAGTTCATGAGATGGAAAAAACAAAGCCCTTAGGGATCAGCGTGCTGAAGCGATCTTTCCAGCACTGCTACCCTCTGGCTGGTAGCCTCCAGGACCGCTTCTTGCTCTTTGAAGACTCTCTCCTCATCGGCCACCATAGAGCGCACCTCGCCAGCCCTGGCTAGTGTCTGCGCCCGCTCGGTTTGAAGTACGGTCATCTGGTGACTCGCCTCCACCAGTTGTTCCTACACATCAGCTAGCTGGGCCGTCAGTTGCTCCACGAGCTCAGAGCATGTTGCGATGAAGGCCTCATTATCTGTCGCCTGCCCTTCGAGGTTCCAGACTTCCTGCTCCGCCCTCAGCAGCGCTTGAGTTCTCTTTGATCCTTCCCGGCACTGGGAAATGTCAGTGCGCCGGCTGCTCTCACGTATCTTCTCGGCCATGTAATCACGGACCGTTAGATGAAGGCGCTGAGCGTCAGCCCCTCCGGGGCACAGGAAGCGCAGCCAAGTCTGAAGTGATCTCATCTGCCTCAGCCAATCCGACTGGGGCTGCCTGAGGAAGCGCTGGATACACTTCCACCCATTGCGCCGTGTCATCCGGCTCTCCTCGGCTGCCTCTGAGTCTGAGTCATCTATCTCCTCAGGGTCAGCAGGTCGGTATATGGGGAAGGCTGCCAGCAGATTGGCAGCAGGATCCGCCCTAGGGATGTCTTCGTGAGGAATAGAATCCTCGACGTCCGGGCGACCTTCTTCTCTCGCCCCAGCAGCAATGATGCCTCCACCAACTTCCGACCTCGTTTCAGGAACAGCGCCGCTGATGTCCGCCGCCCCCTGTTCATCAATTGTCGGGGCCGACTCAGTGCAGAGAGAATGTTCCGAGCGAGGTGGTATGTCCGTCGCTGGTCCACTCGCGGATGGCCCGGGCTCCGCAGCCTGACGTGCCTCCAGTGTTGAGATCACTGTGCAAGGAATACGCTGGTCAGATGGGATCTTTTGACACCAAGCACCAGTAGTGAAGCGTGAGACTTATAGGAATCCAGAGCGTCGGTCCCCAGTGTTTCGGCCGCTGCAGGAGCCGCCGTAAGGGGAGACCCCTCTGCGCTTGTTAATTCAATGATGGGTGTCGGATCCCCATCATGTCCCACTGGTTCCTCTCCTCCCTCCTCTGGTGGGGACGCCCGTCCAATGCTCAACTGCTCCTGAGTAGGATGGGGAAGTGAGTTAGAAGTTGGAAAGTAGAATGGATGAATGAGGGAAATGAATGAAGACAGAGACAAACCTCAAGAAGCTTGGTTATGTCGAGATCAGAGACGGCAATCTCTCCGCTCTCTCGGAGACTCCCTTGGTAGGTCTCCCCTTGAGACCCCTCACCTTCGGGCTCCTCTTCTTCGTCTTCTCCCTCTCCTTCGTCCTCTCAAGTTTCCTCCTCCCCCTCCGGCTCCTCGTCACTGTCGCCTTCTCCCGGTGGCATCGCTTCCGGATCATGCTCCTGGCCGAGCATCACTTTCACTAGGAAAGGTGGCTCCGCACGCCGCCCCCTTTGGCGTGCGTATGCATCCATGGCCGTCAGATAAGCATGCCAGCGATGGAAGTTTACTCGGACGGTAATTCGAACGAGCCCGACCTCTGGCAGTTGGATCCCGTTTTTCATTATCTTTTGTCAGATGGCTTCGACGCTCAGCGATTGCCGCAGGGTCATCTAGGCCGACCACAATGCCGGTAGAATTGCGTCTTGGGAAGGTTCGAGTATATATCTTATCTGCTTCCCGGGAAGTTCCCTGGCCGCCTCATGTGACCCCCCTACGGGTAACGAGGACATGGCAGCACCATGTGATGTTCCCGCTGCCGAAGTCCCGGCCTGCACAGGCCTCGCTGCCTGACGCGTCCTTGGTTCCCCCCTTCCGACGGCACCGTGCCTTCTTTCCCGTCGCCTGGTTTCCGCGCGAGTAACCTCGAGTTGCCGGACGCTCTTGCGTAATATCCCCTCAGGGTACGCAATGGTCCAGTGTTCGGCGTATTTGGTTGCTAGGCTGGCATCGACCCCAGTGGGAGGAAAAGTAACGACGTCGCCAGAGCCGAAAGTGGTAAACATCAACCACATCTGGCGCAGGATGCATGGATTCTTCTCCTGCCAGACAGCCATGAATACCTTCTTCGGCATTCGTTGGAGGCACCTGAACTGCCTGGCAAATCGGGATGGCACGTAAGGCTCACAGATCACCTTCCCGTCGATTCGAGCCACAAGCACCCCGCCCCGAATGCTCTGGAAGTATTCCTGCTATTCTAGAGAGCCTCGCCCGTTGTCCACCAGCTGGATGACTGGGGTGGGGAATGATATGAAGTTGAAGTTGGCATGGTTACCGATGCGAATCCTCACGCCCTCCTCATTGAGCATCGTCGGTGCCACCCCTGCGATGTTTAGCAAGGACGGTCGCAGACCGTTGCCCAGAGGACGGACGGCGTTTGGGAAAGTACACCCACCGAGATGAGCCGCCACCCAGCCATAGAAGATCTGGAAGGGACCACATACTCTCCGAGGCGACCCCCCTCGTGAGATGCGCCCCAGGATGGTATACAGCTTGGACAGTATGGGGATGCCCAAGTTGAAACATTTTTTGGCAGCCATGGAGCCCTCCATCACCAAAGTTGTTGGACGGACGCCCATCCTCGCATCCCGCACTCGCAGGAGCCACCCGCTCAGGAAGGCGGCAAGGAACCCGGCATACCGAACGTTCGGGTACTGGGCCTCAATGACGCGGTAGCCCCATGATTGGTGTTGCCCCGCCTCCAGGGTCTTCCAGTATGACCCGTCCTTGCTCCTCTGAGTCACGGTTGGGCACCATTTCCCCCGTCCCGGCATCTTAACGGCCAAGTCCTTCTCAAGGAACAGGTTGAACCAGCCCTTGTAGGCGATGTCCTTCAGGAAGTCCTTGACCCCCAGCCTCTTTTTGGCTAGCTGCAGCAGGTGCCACGTCAGTATAGGCATCCACGACCTGTCTCCCCAGGTGTTCTTTGGAGGAACGAACTCGTCGTATTGGTAACCCTCCAGTGGGATACCTCCGATGCAGTGAACGTCCCAGAGACTGATGCCGACTTCCCCATGATGAAGGTGGAACATGTTGGTGTCAGGAGACCACCGGGTGAATAGCTCTGGTCTGAGTTCAGGCTGGCAGTGGAAATGGAACTGCGATGTCCATACCGCCTCGAACAGGCCGATATACTGCAGTTCGTCCCCGAACTGGTCACAGGTATGGTGAACCCAGAACGCCCAGGCCCATTCGCTGGTGAAGTTGCCCCCGGACCGCAGGTCCCAATCCTTCAGTCAGCCCTTCGTGTCATCTGTGATGCTTTGACGAAACGTGCTCGCGTAGAGGGTCGGAGAATCCTCTGCCACAGGCTCGTCCCCGGTAATGGTCCTAGTCCTTGGGTTCAGGACATAAACTTCCATATGTCTAGTTTCCCTGGCAGGATGGTCGTTGTTGGTGATGTTGTAGCGAGGATGTTCGTCCTCCCGAGTCACCCAAGACCGCAGCGTGTCCACCTCGAAGCCTGGCAGTGGCACCTCCTCTAGGATGCCAAAATTCCAGAGCGGGAGGTTTTCCGACAAGGGATATGTCTTCTGGGCCGAGAGTCAGCAGGTTGAACAAGGTCAGATTGTTAGAGACAATCACCTTGGCGCCATAAACCTCCTCGTTTGCCGCCATTTCTGTCCTACGGGCAGCGGCTTCCCCCTCATCAACTCAGTTTGTAGCCATCTCGAATCTGTCGGGAGTTGGGAAAAATCAGGATGCAGGGCATGGAATCGGAGTGTTCTGCGCGAAATCTGAATGAGTTGCGCGAAATCCTGGAGATGAGCGCGCAATCGGCACGTGAAGCGCGGAAAAGCCCGAATAGGTGCGAAATCACGGCCGAATTTCGGATGGAATCTCGTGCTGCCAGAGCGTTAATATGTGCAGCCATGGAAGCGATTTCGCGCACGAGAGCGATGAGCTTATCACGCGGAAAAAGCGGAAGTACAGATTTGGGACCCAGCACCCCTTTTTTAGGCGAGGCCAGGGTTCCGCGCCACGCGGAAAGAGGATATCGCGCGCGTCCATAGGTTTTGCGCGCCCCATCGAAATTTTTCGCGCAACTTGACCAGGGGACTTAGCATTTCGGCGTTTCGGCGTTTCCCTTGGAATCTGATCGTTGTGACCTCTCGCCGATCCAATTCCAAGGGGGGGCATTTGTTGATGCTGAAAAAAGACCGTAACTCTCGGAGGAAGTTTCAGAATGACGAAGCGAAGTCATATTCGGAATCAGAGGCCCGATCCGGAGGCCCGGGATGTGGTGCGCGAAATAAAGGAGGCTCCGCACGAAAAAATGTTCTGCGCGCGTAGAATCACCGGGTTTTGCGGAATTGAGCCGATGAGGCGCGCAATCTTTGCGCGCCTCGGTTTTGCACGGCGAGTTTTTGTGCGCAGGCTGCGCTCGGCGCGAAGAATTTCGCGCGCCGCCTGGATTCCACACCGGAGGTCGCCTATAAATAGAAGGTGACCCCGAACGGTTTGGGGGTTGAGGAATCCGAAGCGACTCCCGTGCACGCAATTCGTCTCCCCCACGCGCAAGATGACTTCCAGGTAAAACCCTCATTTCGTGCAACCTTGCCCCGGAGTTCGCCTTTGCGCGCAACTCCACCGGCTTCAGTGAATTTGCCCCCTCTCCAGGGTTCCAGCCTTGCGCGAAATCAGTGTCTCGTGCACACAATACCCTGCCGTGCGCACAAAACCCTGCGCGTAGTTCCCTCTCCGCGCGCAATTCCCTTGCTCCAATTGCGCGTCGTCCCGGTGTTTTGCGCGCAAACCTTCCCTTTTGTGCGCAAATCCCAGGACCCCTCACCTTGATGCCCCTTGGTTTCCCCCTGCACCGGCACCTGATGTCTCCCCTACCGGGCATGCGCGCCATGCGTTGTTTTCCCGTGCGGCCTTCCAGGCTCGTGCGAAGTAACCTCAAGGTCCCTTGGGTCGTGTTTCCCATTGCGTTGCTTTGCCTTATGATTCTCCTCATAGGCACGCTAACGGCTATTGCTTCTTCGCATAGCCACGCTAACGTGGACCCCCCGGTGGTTCGCCCTGCGGCCCCCCTTCGCTATGGCCTTACCGATGCCTTCCCTCCCACAAGGGGTAGAGGGAATTGGGCATGTAAGCCCTAGGGGTGTGGAGCAAACCCACCTCGTCCAAGCTGCAGGATGTTAAACTGCTAAGCACCTCGTCCTTAACACAAGACATTAAACTGTGGTCTGACCCCGTGCTTCGCACGCAGGGTCCCCCCAGCTCAGACATTTTTTACGCCCACTCGTCTCCACGGGAATGGACTCTTCCTCACATGGAATGAGATCCTCCTTGTCGGAGTGGCATTTGTCCGCGGGGGAAGGGCTGCCTCAGAGCGTAAGCCCCTAGCCTCTCTTATGGAAGATTGCACCCATGCATCTCCGTACTTCCCCCCTGCCAAGGCCAGTGGAGTCCTTTTCCCACTGCGCTTTGTCGCACCATGGGCCTCCACCCTGGAGTAAGCCCCGACACCAAGGGCCACTAACCACGCGTAAGCCCCATTCCGCTTCTCACGGACACACCCTTCGCGACGTGATCATCTGGTCCCTGCTGCCTCTTGTTTCTCATACCGAGCATGACTCACGTGGGCTTAGAGTGCGCATCGACCATGACATCCTCCTATGGGTCTCCCCAGAGCGTAAGCCCCATCCCAGCGAACTATGTGGACTTTGATCCGTGCTAACGCACGGTACGTAGGAAGCCTCCACGAGGTTCAATCCCACCACCCAGTCGTCCCAACCTCTCCATGTCGGTTCCCTGACCACCTTGGTCCGCCTCAGAGCGTAAGCCCCAAACCCCTCATCCCGCATGACGTTAAACTGTATTTCGTCCCGCATGACGTTAAACTGTATTCCATCCCGCATGACGTTAAACTGTATTCCGTCCCGCATGACGTTAAACTTGTTGAGTCAATAAGGTTTTCCTTATGACTTTTCCATTCCTTCTTGTTTTGAAAATCACAAACACCTTATCTTTAAGAAAATTGCTTTTTTAAGGAAAATTGCTTTTATAAGGAAATTGCTTTTACATGGAAAATTGCTTTTATAAGGAAAATCGCTTTTATAAGGAAAATCACTTTTGTAAGAAAAATTACCCTTATCATATTTTCATTCATAATTTTCCTAAGTATAAAATTTGGATTCATTTCTATTTTCTCGGAATTGTTTAAAACTTTGATATGAGGTATTCTGTTTTTAGGATCCAAATTCTGGACAAGAACTGTAATAAAGCTTCACTCCGAAATACAGATGAGAACTGTAATAAAGTTTCATTCCGAACTCCGGATACGAACTCTAATTAAGTTCTACATCAGATTCAGGATGCGAATCCTTATGAAGTTCGACAACGAATTCTCATTACGAATTCTGATGATGAATTCTCATTACAAATTCTAATGACGAATTCTCATTACGAATTCTTAAGATGAAATCTCATTACGAATTCTGATGACAAATTCTCATTAAGAATTCTAATGATGAATTCTCATCACAAATTCTGATGATGAATTCTCATTACGAATTCTAATGATGAATTCTCATTACGAATTCTGATGAATAATTCTCATTCCGAATTCGCATTCTGAATTCATCTATTAAACAGAATCTGATCATCTTTGTTTTATACAATCTGAATTTATTCAGACTCCGAATGTTCACTCCGAACTTTCATTTTGCTTATGCCTTTATATTTTGTCTACTCTTTATTATTTTCCTTACACTCCGAACTTTAACTCTGAACCTTCACTCCGAATTTTTTAGTTAAGATTTAAAACAGTGTTGTATATTATGTTACACTTGTTTTGTTATAAAACGATGTCGTGTATTCTGTTATGAACTAATCGTTGGTTAAGTTACACGTGTACAGGTCCCTCCGATTTTTAAGGAAAATATGACCGTTGGAAATGAGGCTGACCTTACCTATAAATAGAAGCTCATTTGAAAGAGCTCAGGGCTGGTTGGCTGGTGTGCTGAAAGGCTGACTGATCTTTGACTTATGTGATTACATGCTTGAAGTGATTTCTAGAGATAGAGGCTCTTATTAACTCTCAAATCTTTGTGCGACTCCGAATGTTAGTGATTACATTCGAGGACTTCCGGGTATAGGAAGACAGAGGTGCCAACTACCTTGAAGTTCGAGGGCTTCCTTGCTGAGGAAGACAGAGTTTGCCAACTACCTTGAAGTTGAGGGCTTGCGGGGATAGCAAGACAGAGACACTCCGATCTTCGTATTGAGGGATTACCCTGGTGTGGGTAAGACAGACTTGCTTGAAAGTATAAATCAAGGGACCTTTATCCAAGGTTGTTGGATACCCTTCTCTTTGGGTTAAAAGACTTATATCTTGTTACTTATAGTTTTACTACCTATTTATTTCCGCTGTATTTTGTATTATAAGGAAAGTATAACTTTCTTATACTTCCTTACTTGTACTCTGTTTCATTTAGATTCTATACGCTTTAAGGTAGAATCTCATATTGTAATCTTTTGTTAAGTTTCAATTTCCAGAACCATATTTCTGGAACCTACTTTTGGAATCTCTTTCCAAGTTTTCATTTGATATTAGAGGTGTTGTGAATTTGCTTAAAATTTAACTTTGTTAAAATTAGCTCTTTCCTTTACTTAAGGAAAACATAGTTAATCGTAACTAACTTTAAAGGTTCCAAAGGAATTTTTAAAGTATACAATTCACCCCCCCCCCTCTTGTAAATTGAGCATCTACATCATTATTTCGATCCTACAATTGGTATCCGAGCAAGGTCTCTGAAATACTTGTACTCACGTATAAGTTTTTCTTGCTCACTTTTCCATTCCGAACTTTCTTATTCCGAACTTTGTTATTACGAATCTTTTCTACTAACAAGTTTGTGTGCAGAAGGTTATTTTTAGTATGGCAGGAATTAATGTTGGTTCTATTGATAATCTAAATCCTACAAGACCACCAATATTTGATGGTAATGATTATGAGTACTGGAGAGATCGAATGAAGACTTTTTTTATCAATACTGGAGTAGACAACTTTGTTATGCTTACTGGTGATTAAAAAATTCCTGACAAGGAAGTTAGAACTTTTACTAACCAGGAAAAGAAAAAATATCAACTCAACTATAAGGTACGCAATACTTTACTGTGTTCAATGACTAGAAATATATATAGCCAAATTTCTTCTTGTGAAGCATCTAACTGTATCTGGAAGAAGTTAGAGGTTACACACTTTGGAACTTCTAAGGTGATTGAGACTAGGAGAGCTATGCTTAGAGCTGAATATCATGGCTTCAACTTTCCTTATGGTGAACCAATCTGTAAAGTACAACAGAGATTTATGACTATCGTCAACAGCCTACGATCTATGGGAGAGAAAGGTTTAGATGATGAATCTCTTGTGGATAAGATAATTAATATCATGCCCAATGAGTGGGAATCCAAAAGAACAGCTATAGATGAGAACAGGAAAGTGACTCAAATTTCTCTTGATGAGTTATTTGTAACTCTTCTCCAACATGAAACCAGAATGAAGAGAGATGCTGAAAACATCAAAAAGAAAAATGGAAATGGTACTGTTGCTTTTACAACAACATCGAATCATATGGAAGATAAGACTCCTGATAGAGAAACCAGATCCAAGTCTAAGAAGATGATAGTTCAATCAGATTCTAGTGAGAGTGAAATATCAAAAAATGAATTAGCAAATCTTTCTCATAGGATGAACAAGATAGCTGGCCAGAGAAATTTCCAATCCAAGTATAAGAAAAAGGAAAGGGAAGATAAGAAAGATGGAGAAGTTACTTGTTATGAATGCAAGAGAGCTGGACATATTAGACCAGATTTCCCTTTGCTCAAAAAGAAAGAAAGGAAAGAAATACATTCAGACAGGAATAGAAAGAAGTATTATACAGCAAAAGCTAAGAAAGTTCTGAAAGCTAATGACACATGGAGTGCCAGTGGTGGTGACTCTTCAGATGAATCTTCTGATTATGAATCTTCAGGACAGAAGAATCTTGGTCTTATAGCCAGATTACCTATTGATAATCATTGTTTTATGGCTAAGATATGAAATGTTGAATCACTAACCAATGTTTCTTTAAATTCTAATGATAGTAAGTATTATAACTCTTCTGATGAAGAATCTTCTTCTGATGAAGAAAATACTTTACCTACTTATGAAGAAGTCCGTAGGTTTTCTGAACTTCTTGAGATTGAGAATTCCAAACTCAATAAAAAACTTGATAAGACAAACTCTAGGAATTATATTCTTACAAAAGAGATATCAGATCTTTCTAAAGATCTTGATAAGAAAAATGTTGATTTTTAAAATATTTCAAAAAATATTGAGGAAGAAAGTTCTGAGAAGAACAAACTTTCTAAAGAATTAGAAAAAGTAATTTCTAAGAAAAATGTTTTCGAGCCCAACTCTAGTTCTAAAACTAATGATTTTGAGGATAAAAAGTTGGTTGTAAAACTCAAGTCCGAAATTTTTTCCTTAAAGAAGTGTTTATCAAACTTTACCCATGGTAAGGAAAATTTTGATAAAATGTATTCCCAAATACGACCTTTAAGAAATAAATCCGGATTTGGTTATACCCATGCAAAACCAATTTTCAGTAACAATTATTTTGTTCCTCAAAGTGCCCCATTTTGCATACGACCTTTAAGAAATAAATCCGGATTTGGTTATACCCATGCAAAACCAATTTTCAGTAACAATTATTTTGTTCCTCAAAGTGCCCCATTTTGCACTAAGTGTCAATGTGGTGGTCACTGGTCAAAGGATTGTTCCTTAAACAAAACCCAATCCTTAGGATTTCACAAAGCTTACTTCTCTAAGAAAATGTGGGTTCCTAAAATTTTGTTATCTAGAAATCTCAGATCCAAACAAGTTTAGATACCGAAAGTCTAATTTTCTTCTTGATTTCAGGAAAATAAAGAGATTATCAGCAACAATACAGGGTACATGGATAGTGGATGTTCCCGGCACATGACTGGTAACAAAAGCTATTTTGAAAAGATTGTCAAAACGAAAGGAGGAAAGGTAACTTTCAGAGATAATGCTAAGGGTGAGATTGTTGGTATTGGTAATATTTTTTTTCTTGGTAAAACGTTAATTTCAAATGTTATTTTTGTTAAGGGTCTTAAGCACAACCTCATTAGCATAAGTCAGTTATGTGATGAAGGTTACCTTGTGAATTTTAGGAATGATAAGTGCTTAGTTCACAATTCTAAGGAAGAATTTATTCTCTCAGCCAATAGGCAAGAGAATGTTTACACCTTAAACTTAGAAGATCTTAGAAGCCAAGATTTACCTTGCCTAAGTGAAATGGAAGATCATTCCTGGTTATGGCATAGAAGACTAGGTCACTGTAATCTTAGGAATCTATGTAAACTCTCTAAGAAGAAACTAGTTAAGGATCTACCGGAGCATAGACTTGATTCTTCTAAAGTTTGTGATCCTTGTCAATATGGAAAGCAACATAAATCTAGTTTTAAATCAATTGGTGAAGTCTCAACAACTGATGTATTATAGTTAGTGCACATGGACCTTTTTGGACCAACACAAACTGGAAGTATTGGAGGCAAATACTATGTGTTTGTTGTAGTTGATGATTACACTAGATTTACTTGGGTTTATTTTCTAGAAAAGAAATCGAAGCCTTTTCTTATTTCAAAAGTTTTAGAGCTCAAGTTAAAAATGAGAAAAACCTTCCATTGAAAACTATTCATCGTGATCATGGTGGAGAATTTCAAAATTCTGATTTTGAAACTTTTTGTAGTAAAAAAGGTATTACTCACAATTTTTCAGCACCTAGAACTCCTCAACAAAATGGTGTAGTTGAAAGAAGAAATAGAATTCTTCAAGAAATAACTAGAACCATGTTGAGGGAATATTCTATAGCTAGACATTTCTGGGCTGAAGTTGTAAGTACTGCTTGCTATACTATAAATTGAGTTTTGATTAGACCTTTTCTTAATAAAACCCCTTATGAGTTATGGAATGGTAGAAAACCAAGACTATCCTACTTCAAGGTTTTTGGTTGCAAAGTATTCATTCTAAATACTAAAGATAACTTACATAAATTCGCACTAAAATCTGATGAAGGAATTTTCTTAGGTTATTCCACAACATCTAAGGCTTATAGAGTTTTCAATAAAAACACTTGTACTGTTGAAGAAACAGTACATGTAAAATTTGATGAATCAGATCCTTTTGTTTTTAAACCATCCCAACCTACATCCTCAGATGTGTTTTCAAAAACTGATTATCAACCTTTGATAGAAGAACCTTCTGATAAGGATAATGTTCAAGAAGATATTCCTGAAACATTTACCCCAGAAGACTTTCTACCCTATGTTGATGAACAGGCTTTTCAAAACCCAAATCAGGCATTTCTTAAGAATCATCCTAGTGATAGTATCATTGGCGATGTAAATCAAGCTGTAAGGACTAGAAGTTCCTTAAGAAATGAAGTAGAATATCTAGCATTTCTTTCCCAATTAGAACCTAAAAGCACTGAAGAAGATTTAGGTGATGATGATTGGATCAAAGCCATGCAAGATGAACTAAATGAATTCGAAAGGAATAAAGTCTGGACTTTGGTTGAAAGACCTAAGGAAACTTTTGTAATTGGAGTCAAATGGGTTTTCAGAAATAAATGTGATGAAAATGGATTCATAGTAAGAAATAAAGCTAGACTTGTTGCTAAAGGCTATAATCAGCAAGAGGGAATAGACTATGAAGAAACCTATGCTCCAGTAGCTAGACTTGAATCTAACCGTATTCTACTTGCCTTTGCAGCTTTCTTTAATTTCAAACTTTTCCAAATGGATGAGAAATGTTCTTTTCTTAACGGTTATGTTCAAGAGGAAGTTTTTGTTGAACAACCTCCTGGCTTTGAAGATACAAAACATCCTGATTATGTTTTTAGACTTACCAAAGCTCTATATGGCCTTAAACAAGCCCCACGAGCATGGTATGATAGACTTACTGGATTTTTGCTTCAAAATAACTATGTTAAGGGAAATGCATATCCAACCCTTTTTATAAAGAAAGATAAGAAAAATGTTTTTATTGTTCAAATTTATGTTGATGACATCATATTTGGTTCAACTCAGCAATCTTTGACCGACTCTTTTGCAAGTCTAATGAAATCTGAGTTTGAAATGAGTATGATGGGTGAGTTAACATTTTTCCTTGATTTTCAAATTTCTCAAAAACCAGAAGGAACCTACATATCTCAACATAAGTATATTAAAGATCTTCTTAAAAAGTATGGTTATGACAACACTAAGAGTATAAGTACTCCCATTGGTACCTCAAACTCTTTAGATCTTGATGAAGTTGGGAAACCAGTAGATCAAACATATTTTAGAGGTATGATAGGAAGTTTACTTTACTTAACAGCTAGTCGACCAGACTTAATGTTTTCAGTATGCTTATGTGCAAGATATCAATCAAATCCTAAGGAATCTCACTTAAAGGCAGTAAAAAGAATTTTTTGCTACCTTAAGGGAACCATGGATCTAGGATTATTTTATACTTCTGGAAATGATTTTATCCTAAAAAGCTTTTCTGATGCTGACTTTGGTGGATGTAGGATGGATATAAAAAGTACATCCGGAACTTATCATTTCTTAGGAGATTCATTAGTTTCTTGGTCTTGCAAGAAGCAACATTCTGTAGCACTCTCCACTGCTGAAGCTGAATATGTACCAACTGGAAGTTGTTGTGCTCAAGTGTTGTGGATGCAACACACACTCACAGAATATGGCTTGAGTTTTACTAAAACTCAAATTTTGTGTGATAACACAAGTGCCATTGCCCTCAGTAAGAACCCTGCACATCACTCCCGTGAAAAACACATAGATATTAGGCATCACTTTCTTAGGGATCACACACTTAAAGGAGATATTATTCTTCAATTTATCGGAACACAAGATCAACTTGCTGATATTTTCACAAAATCTTTGCCTTCTGATAGATTTGAATACATTAAATAGAAGTTAGGAATGATAACCGTAAGGTAATCTTTCCCAATTAACTTTTTGTTGGAAGAATCTCCTTACAGCAATAAACTCCTTTTCATAGGGGGAGTACATTTGATTGTTATATTTACAAAGTTTTTCAAAATTTGTTTTCAAACTTTTCGAAATAATAATTCCGGAATAGAATATCTGGAACTAAAATTTTCCAGAATGGATATTTTCATATAACAAAACTTCTGGAATGAAAATATTCGTATTGAAAACATCCGAAATGGAAACTTTCGTACTGGTATTTTCATAACAGGATTTTCGTACCGAATCTTTCATAATGAGTTTTTTTTTTTAATTCTGGAATGAAATTTTCGTACTAAGCATTTTCTTACTAAGTTTGTCTTTCGTACTGAGTTTATTTTCGTAATAAGTTTTGCGAACTATTTCGTAGTAAAGATTTTTTTTTGTAGTTTTCGTAAAAATGTTACCAATTACGAATAATCCTCATAAGCCAATCCGAAAGGTATGATTTCCTTACTCAAGTTTTCGTAGTCATACTTTACTTGCTGGCATTTACTTATATTTTGTTTTCAGTTTTCTTAATTCTTTGTTTTAATAAAAAAACCTCAAAAGATCGGATTCAAGAGAATTGGTTTTTAACCATCAGATCTGATCTCAGCTCATCACAACCGTTCGATCAACCGTGGAAGTTGAACCGTTTTTTCGTTGCCTATATAAAGGGGACCTCAAACGTTGTCCCACATCGGTTTTCAAGCTCCAGTGTCTCGAAGCTCTGCCTCTCTGTTTTAAGGCCATTCCGAACTTCAGATTTCTCAGTTCTGAACTTCTCAGAGGTCTTCAAATCCGAATGTTTGTGGAAGCAGCTTCTCAAGACATGTCTTCTTCTAAGCCGATTTCAAAGTGGTTAGTATATAGAGAGAGGTTGGTTCATCCGGATTTATTCAACAAGTACGACTCTCTTATTTCCAAAAATATCAAGCTTAATGGTTGGGAAGATGTTGCGGTGTCAAAACCCGGGAACCAAGATGAAGTGTATTCAGACTTACTTGTTGAATTCTATGAAACAGTTTCTTTTCTTAATGAAGATGGAAAGGAGAAATTGTCTTTTAAGTCTTATGGTAAGACTTATAAGATTTAATATGCCAAGGCAGCCAGCTTGGTAGGGCTAAATAATGAAGGTGAAGGTGAGTTTATTTCTCATGTGTTGCCGGATTCTAAAGGTAGCTTCGACAAGGAAAAGGCTTTAGAAACTCTCGGACTGTCAGATAACAAGGCTCCGAAGATTGCTAGTTTATCTACAAATTTCCAGATTCTAGAGTTATGGGTACAGGGTCTTATCGTACCGAGGAAAGGTGACAAAGATAGCTTGAAGAAGAGTGAGATCTACATCCTAGATTTTCTGATAAATCTGAGGAAGTTTAACTTGATGAAGCACATTCTTATCACTCTTGAGAATTTGAAGAAAGGAAATCTGAGAGCTCAGATTATTATGTATCCAGCAATCCTCTCGAAGTTGATAGTTCGGTGCCTTCAGTCTTTCAAGGAGGCTTGCAAGTCTAAGCCAAGAGTTTGCAAGATTATGCTGGTGAGTGATGGTACACTCAAAAGGATGGATGTAGCTTTTGACAAGGAGTCTGGACAGTTTATTGATCTACCTGCTCAAGAAGAAACAGTTTCGAAAGTTGCTGATCTGGAATCCTCTAAGCCAGTAAGGAAGAGAAAGCTGAAAGAAGTGGAAGTAGAATCCGAGGATCCCAAGTCTAAGGAAGTTCATCCCGCACCTCCAAAACCAAAGAAGAAGAAATCTTACCCAGATGAGGTTGTTGCTAAATGGAGGGAGATGAAAGAAAAGAGAGTGCAAGGAGAGCCTCAGTTTGGCTTGGACCCTGAGGAGGCTAAGGCCTTGAAGGAAAAAACTGTGGACGAGCTAGAAAAACAAGCAAAAGAAAAGAAGCTCAAGAAGAATATGTCTGAGGCTGAGGTAGATCAGGCTTTGTTAAAATTCAATGAGATGGTGTCTGCGAACATTCCTGTTCCGAGATCTTTTTCATTGGAATCTCTACCTGAGACTCCAGGAAGAGAGTTTGTTGCTCCGGATGAGGCAGTAGCTAAGCCTGTTGAGCAAGGTGAGCGAGTTGAGAAAGTGGAAGAAGAAGAAGATGTTGCTGAAGGAAGTGGTGAAACCGGAGATGTGTTAAAACAAGTAGATGATTATAAGGGGACACCTTCGGAACACTTATCGCTCCGAACTTCAGAAGCTAAATCTTTGAAGCTAGTTACTCCAGCAATGGAAGAAGAGAAAGGAGAAGATGAAGTAGCTTATCATGGAGAAGAAGAACAACTTTTACATGATATTGCTCAGATGGAAAACGTAGAGGTTGGTGTTCAGGAAGTTGCTGATGAGGAAGATAATGTTGTCCAGGTCTCTGATAGTAAAAAGAAAACTCCGGAACAGGATTCTATTCCGAAAAAAGACAAGGGAAAGCAAATTCTTGCTGATACTCCGAGTTCAGTAGTGGTGAAGAGAAAAGAAGTTGGTAGTTCTTCAAAGAGAAAGCTTGACCTTGTTGAAGAAGAAAAATCTCCAAGCAGAGTTTCGGATTTGGAGTCATCTTTGTTGGGGCATGACTTTGTTGTTCAGTCTTTAAAAAAGTTGGTGGGAACTATTCCAACTTTCTCAAGTATTGACTTAAGATGCCAAATGATCCAACATGCCTTGAATTAGAAAACAGACTCTGTGTCTATGGTTATGGACAAGTGCGTTGAGATTGAGGCTCAGTTCAAAACTTTTTTTGTTGGCTACGAAGCTCATAGAAAATCTTGCAAGAGGATGACAAACTGGTCAAAGAAGACTGTAGAAGAGATGAGGCTATTCGACGAATTTCAAGACAATGTAAAAGATGCTTTTGAGACTGAGGACAGGAAGATAAATGAGCTGACTTCTTCCTTTGAAGAGAAGCTGACAGATGAAAAGAACTTCCGGATTCAAGAAGTCAGAGATCTGAATGGGAAGCTAAATTCTGTCTCTCAAAACTGGAAGT
The DNA here is from genome assembly GCA_963277665.1 of Viscum album. NCBI lineage: Eukaryota > Viridiplantae > Streptophyta > Magnoliopsida > Santalales > Viscaceae > Viscum > Viscum album. Next base: position 1,008,560,428 of record OY728134.1, read on the forward strand.
TTGAAAGAGATCATCGGATTGAGTTTCAATAGAAATTGAAGGCTCAGGAAAAAAAGATCAAATCTCAGGAATAAAAGCTTCAAGCCCAGGAAGAAAAGATTGAAGCTCAATCTGCAAGAATAGTGGTCTTAGAGAAGCAAGCTGAAGAAGATCATAAAGACTTAAAGAAGATAAAGACTATTCTAAAGGGTCTCATGGCGAAGGAGAAAGATCCCAAATAGACAGATCCGATCTTTTGTTGTACTTTAACTCTTTTGTTGTTGAAATTTTTCAAACTTAATGAAAAATTTCTGCTTGCTCATTTCTTTTTGTTGTTACTACTAATCTTTCAGGTACTTTGCTATATTTTCCATTCCCTTGTATTCTTTTTGAAAATCACAAAGGGGGAGAAGGAAAAGAACTCTAATGAAAGGGAAAAAGAATCCTAACAAAGGGTGAGAAAGAAAACAAACTCTAATAAGAGTTTATCTAAGGGGGAGTTTTTCATTAAAGAATACTTTCGTAATGAAGTGTCACTCCGGAAATCTAGAATACGATCCTTAGAGTTTCAAAGCCTAAGGGGGAGTTAGTCGTATTCATCAATATCCTTAAAGTAAAGGGAGATAAGCCTTAATGTTTTTCTTTCTTCTTAGAATTTATTTTTCGTAAGGATGTTTGTGCTTTCCAAAAAGGGGGACATTGTTGAGTCAATAAGGTTTTCCTTATGACTTTTCCATTCCTTCTTGTTTTGAAAATCACAAACACCTTATCTTTAAGAAAATTTCTTTTTTAAGGAAAATTGCTTTTATAAGGAAAATTGCTTTTATAAGGAAAATTGCTTTTATAAGGAAAATCACTTTTATAAGGAAAATCACTTTTGTAAGAAAAATTACCCTTATCATATTTTCATTCATAATTTTCCTAAGTATAAAATTCAGATTCATTTCTGTTTTCTCGGAATTTTTTAAAACTTTGATATGAGGTATTCTGTTTTTAGGATCCAAATTCTGGACAAGAACTGTAATAAAGTTTCACTCCAAAATCCAGATGAGAACTGTAATAAAGTTTCATTCCGAACTCCGGATACGAACTCTAATTAAGTTCTACATTAGATTCAGGATGCGAATCTTTATGAAGTTCGACAACGACTTCTCATTACGAATTCTGATGATGAATTCTCATTACGAATTCTAATGATGAATTCTCATTACGAATTCTTAAGATGAAATCTCATTATGAATTCTGATGACAAATTCTCATTATGAATTCTAATGATGAATTCTCATCACGAATTCTGATGACGAATTCTCATTACGAATTCTAATGATAAATTCTCATTACGAATTCTGATGACGAATTCTCATTCCGAATTCACATTATGAATTCATCTATTAAACAGAATCTGATCATCTTTGTTTTATACACTCTGAATTTATTCAGACTCCGAATGTTCACTCTGAACTTTCATTTTGCTTATGCCTTTATATTTTGTCTACTCTTTATTATTTTCCTTACACTCCGAACTTTAACTCCAAACCTTCACTTCGAATTTTTTAGTTAAGATTTAAAACGGTGTCGTATATTATGTTACACTTGCTTTGTTATAAAACGATGTCGTGTATTCTGTTATGAACTAACTGTTGGTTAAGTTACACGTGTACAGGTCCCTCCTATTTTTAAGGAAAATATGACCATTGGAAAGGAGGCCGACCTTACCTATAAATAGAAGCTCATTTGAAAGATCTCAGGGCTGGCTGGCTGGTGTGCTGAAAGGCTGACTGATCTTCGACTTATGTGATTACATGCTTGAAGTGATTTTTAGAGAGAGGCTCTTATTAACTCTCAAAGCTTCGTGCGACTCCGAATGTTGGTGATTAAATTCTAGGACTTCCGGGGATAGGAAGACAGAGGTGTTGACTACCTTGAAGTTCGAGGGCTTCCTTGCTGAGGAAGACAGAGGTTGCCAACTACCTTGAAGTTGAGGGCTTGCGGGGATAACAAGACAGAGACACTCCGATCTTCGTATCGAGGGCTTACCCTGGTGTGGGTAAGACAGACTTGCTTGAAAGTATAAATCAAGGGACCTTTATCCAAGGTTGTTGGATACCCTTCTCTTTGGGTTAAAAGACTTATATCTTGTTACTTGTAGTTTTACTACTTGTTTATTTCCGCTGTATTTTGTATTATAAGGAATGTATAACTTTCTTATACTTCCTTACTTGTACTCTGTTTCATTTAGATTCTATATGCTTTAAGGTAGAATCTCATGTTGTAATCTTTTGTTAAGTTTCAATTTCTGGAACCATATTTCCGGAACCTACTTTTGGAATCTCTTTCCAAGTTTTCATTTGATATTAGAGGTGTTGTGAATTTGCTTAAAGTTTAACTTTGTTAAACTTAGCTCTTTCCTTTACTTAAGGAAAACATAGTTAATCGTAACTAACTTTAAAGGTTCCAAAGGAATTTTTAAAGTATACAATTCACCCCCCCCCCTCTTGTAAATTGAGTATCTACATCATTATTTCGATCCTACAAAACTGTATCGTGTCCCCCATGACGTTAAACTGTATCCCCCCTCTTGGGCCGTCTCAGAACGTATGCCCCATGTCTCACTCCACCATCCATCCTGATCCTTACCTGGGCCGCCACATCCCGGTAAGGTCATGTCACCCCATCCCACTCCATGACATCTGGGAAGCCGCCCACATGCTGGCCTCAACATCGGTGTTCCCCCCTAGGGGTCCTTCAACCCGATCCGTCTCCGCAAGACGTTAAACTCACGACATACCCCGTGTTAAACATGGGAAGCTGAGGAAAACCTCAGATGGTACATATTCCCCGCGTTCGATGTGGGATGCCTCGGGCTTCCGCGCCCTCGAGAAGCCCTGCGATGAGGGACCAAAGACAGACGTGCCAATGACGCCCCAACGTGACCATTCTCCTCATCGAAGGTTGCTGCCCCGATAGGACCCCTTGTAGCGTCTTGACGGAAGCAACGTAATTAACTGGCGTCCATGTAGATATGGCACCGGGAATGAGCTTCACGAACCCGTCTTAAATCTATGAGGGACACCCGGACTAGGTAATGAGCTCTGAGGAAGAATCCACAGAAGGAAGAACCGACATCCCATCATCCCGGTTTCGATCAAGGAGCAGACGTCCCTGAACAAGGAACGGATGTCACCCGCCTTTGGAAAGCGGGAATGCGGGGTAACAAGCAGCGCATCCTCCCCACAGACGGATACGCGCGCCCCGGCGAAAGCGTCGGAAACAACATAATAACCACATTCCATGCATCCTTTTTAAAGATGAAACTGAGGTTATAAAACATTAACATGATATTAAAAACCAACATATATAAATATCAAAAATCTAAATATTATGAAAAAATTAAAATATTTACTGTTACTTTCACATATTTGATTAGATTTGGCTTCTTTATCTTCAACTTGTTTTTGCTAAACCTTTTCCATTACTGGTATTTTCATTTATATCAAGTAATAAAACATGTAAAACAATAAAAATTATAAGTAATGAAATTATAAAAAGGAATAAAACTTACTCGTTTAACAAGGTGATAAAATCTTTACGAACACCACTTAATAAAGAGAAAAACCAGTATAGTGTTCCTTCCATTGGGAATAATACGCCTAAAATCCAATTCCCTCTACAATATATAATGTCAACAATTAATGACATTATAATAAATATTAGTTCATAATTATATTAATGTTCTTACCCATCAAGGAATGGAAAAAACCAACATATAATCTCTGTCTTTGATAATCTCTCGGATGTATATTTAATTTTACCAGGATGTGTCAGATATTTCAAATCCGTTGAAATGAATGCTGGATTTATAAGACCATAAACATCAGTGGTCTCATTCTATCACATAAGCATGTGTAGATACCTAATTAAATTCATAATATAGTAGGTCTCTTAAAATCATATTTACTTACATAATTAAAAACATAAACTTAAATTTACTTACATAGAAAACAACTACAACATAGTCAAGCTGAGCTCTTCAAATTGAATCAGATCAGTGATATCTTTTTTGAACATTCTCATCGGATAGTCTCTTACACATATTTCATCTGTCATCTAAAACTCATACAAATTATCCAATGAAGAAACAACCTGGTATAATCTATTTATCCCATCATAAATAGAAGTATTTGTAGCTGTTACTTCTGAAACCATCTGTTTTTATTTCCATTGTATCATTTCTTTTGATTTTACATAAAAAATTAAATGTCAGAAAACATTATAAGTAATTTTCAATTAAATGTAATTAATATTTAAAAATAACGCATACCTCGTATGATAGATAACGTACACAGTTAGTCGGCCAAACTAAAAAGTGACCTACACAATCCAAAACTCGGGTAGCCTCCTCGGTAGGAAATGGTAATAGAAAATTAGGATCAATAATATCAGTCACCGACACTCTAAAATAACCCAACTTAAAAGGCTGGTGATATATAGAATCCCCAAAAATATGTATGAATTCGTACACTACAATACGTACATGAGTATCTCCAGCATACAACTCACAATATAATGTTGGGTCTGAACGAGGAGGTGGGGGATGTGAGGAGGCTGGCTGGGTGGGCTGGGCTAGTTAAGTAGTCTGTACATGCTGCACATTGAACTATAAAGGCTGAAAATACTGGGTAGGCTAGGTGGTTTGGGCTAATTAGGCAGTCTGTACATGTTGCACATCCGACTGTGAAGGCTGAAAAGACTAAGCAGGCTGAGCAAGCTATAATTGTCTCATCAATTGTTCAAACATAGCTTGCACAACTGATTGAATTTGATCACCCATGGACTGTTTCATTTCTTTCGTATCACCTTTTAAGGAATCCACTAATGGATCTCTTGACTGGTTACTTTTTTTACCAAAAACTTTACCAATACTAACACATGACTGATATCCTCTTACTCGGCCTGGGTGTTCTTGCTTTCCTAAATCTGTAGCTAGAATCTCCATTATACCCTTAGGGATAAAAGTGTCTTGGCTCTCTTTATCCTAAAGATCAGCCTAAAATATAAAATGAAATTAATATATCAATGTTTTTAATTTAAAAATTAAAAACATCAATGAAAGATAAAAAAATATTTACTTACAATTATTTCAGATACTTCCTTAGCTTGCTATGTAAGATACATTTTATTTTTCCTTCTTCTCACTCATTTACACTTTTCATGGAAAGTGGGAGGAGATGGAGGACCAAACTAGACCTCTTCTGAACCACTACTAGATCGAGCTCTTAATGTATCAAATTTCTCTTTAATCATTTCTACTCCAATAACGAATACCCTTCGTATGATATAGTATAAGGGTATACATTTCTCAACTGGATCTCTTGATGAGATCTACTGGAGGCATGTTATATAAAAATAAAATAATAAGTAATTAGATAAATATATAATAAATTTTACAAAAAAAAATAATTATCATACCTGCAATTTTTCTTCATGTCGGCTATTAAAAAATTTCTTTCATGTATCTACATCTATGAACTGATTCTTAAGGCATGGGTTTTCATAATTTTTCTTTCTAGAAAAATATTTTTTGTTAGTTTTGTTTTAAAATCTCTCCATCAAACCATCTTTAAAGAGAGATGTTTTTTTCCTAATTTCTTTTGTTTCCTAAAAATTGAATGTCATCTATAATTGAATAAATTAAATGTCATTTAAAATATTTAATATTCAAAAAATGAGATAAAATAAATCAATTGAGATATTTTACCATCACGGCCTCCCAAATATGTTGTTTCGTTATCCTGTCAATGGACTTCCAATCAGGATATAAAATACTAATCCTGCAATGGATCTGCATTGATATATAACTGATAAACTAAACTGCATTTGGGCCAGTTGCATTATTATTATCATCAAAAAAAATATCTAATCTCTCATATCTATGAGCAAGTTACAATTTTGGTAAATGTGTAATACCATTCTTACCAACTTGAGAACTTGGTTTCTCTATAGTAACATGAGAAGTCTCCTCCACTGAGGATGCATTAGTAGTCCTGCAAAAAAAATTATAAATTAAAATTTTTCTTTCATTAAATAAGTATATTACTGAATATTTAATAATATGAAAAAATAGATATACCTCGGTAATTGATCCTCTTTGTCTATATCTAATATTGACATAAGCAAGTGTAATGAAATTTTGTGTACCTGCATATCATTAAAAAACTAAATATTTAGAATCAAGGATGACAAAAATAAGTAAAAAATAGGAACATATTTGTAAGTTTCAAAAAAAGAAACAAAATATAAATAATTACCAAAAAAATAAGAGACTAATTTAGTGTTTTCCCATATTGCTTCATCATGATCATTACGTACTGCATGCACTATGTATGCCTTATAGTCATTGTAATCATTCGTAAATCGTGTAATAAATGAATAAGACTCATGTAAATCAATAGCATCATCAACATCATCCTCATCACCCAAATGGTATCTTTTTCCTTGAAAAATGATGGACCTGATCATTCGATGGATCAATGACATAAAATATCTACTCTTCATGTGTTGCCATGATAAATGGTTCCTCGTTGTAATTAAATATTTTCAAATAAACTAGTGTAAATCCACAATCATCATGTTTCACACCTATATTGCTATCAACCCAATTACACTTAAACACAGTGACTCAAAAAAATTTATAATCAATTTCTCATATATCCTAAATAACTCCAAAATGTGTTGACGAAGCAAAAAAATTGGGTTTTATCTTTTGCACTTGAAAAATGCACTGCTTCAGTGATAACCATCACACCACTATTTTGAATGGTACTCTTATCATCCAGATTTTTTGTGTAAAATGTGTACCCATTAATATCAAAACTAGTCCATGTTATCACATTAAGATATGGTCCCCCTACAAACCATTTCAACGTTTCTGATGCAGATATATTTGTTCTCACTTTCTCTTTAAACCATGAAACATGTCTTTTTATGCTCAATCATCAACCAATTTTCATTTCTTTTTGGATATCATCTCTTTAATTCAGGAATATGTGATGATATATATGATTGAGAATCATCTATGTTGTTCAAAATGTATAAATGTGTCTACATCACTTCATCGTGTGGAATGAACTTTACTTTTAAGCCTCAAATCCCTCTACCTTCACTATCAACTGTCAAATGTCGAGATATAGGGACCAATATGCTCCAATTCATACAAATAATTAGTACAAAACTCAATCGCCTCTTCTGATTCATATTTTTTAACATTAGAGGCCTCCAGTCGATAAGGATTTTTAACATATCCCGTTAAAATTTTCATATACCTTTCAAAATGATATATCCAACGTAAATAAATAGGCCCACATATTCTTATCTCACACACCAGATGAATCACCTGATGAACCATTATATCAAAAAATGTAGGTGGAAAATACATTTATAGTTGAAAAAGTATAAGATAAGCTTCATTCTCTAGATCATCTAACAAATTTGGATTAACAACTTTCATACAAATGTATTTGAAAAAATTACATAACCTGATGATAGTCTTTCTGACAGCTGACGATAATATACCACGCAGTGTGGCTGGTAGCAGTTGTTGCATCAATACATGACAGTCATGAGATTTCATACCTATTAATTTTCAATACTTCACTAAAACAAAATTCTTCACATTTGAAGAATATCTGCTGGGTACTTTTATACCATACAAACTCTAACAAAAATTCCAACTTCTCACTCTTGCTTAATGTGTGAAAAGCCATAGGTAAATATATTCTATTTCCTTTCATTGTGGGAGCTAACTCCAAATGTATTCTCATTGCTATCAAATCCAATCTAGAATTCAATCCATCATTTTTATTTCCTTTTATGTTTAACAAAGTTCCAATAAAATTGTCACATATATTTTCCTCAACATGCATAACATCAATGTTATGTTTTATCTCTAAAAATCTCCAATAAGGTAGTTCAAAAAAATAGACTTTTTCTTCCAGATATTTTTTTGAAGACCAGAACTACTTTTCTTTCCAAATGTTGAATCAATATTTTTCACCTTGTCGTAATATTATTAAAATGACAATGGTTTTTTGGGGAAGATTGTATTCCTGTAAAATGTTAAATGCCTTTCTCGATCTACAATAAGGATGATCAATTCACAAAAATATTCAATGTCCCGTGTACACTGCATTTCTTCCATTTTTCAATTGATAATATGAAGTCTCTTATTTACAAATTCACTAGTACAGAAAATGTTTTTTACGACGGTTATTTTTTAGTTTTTACGTCGGATTTTGGCCGACGTTATTACAGGAGACGTTATAAAAATTGTTTTTTACATCGGTTATTTTACAGCCAATGTAAAAAACACAAATCCGAAGCGTTTTTCACGTCGGTTGATAAAAACCCAATGTGGAAAATGCTTCAAAGTAGTGGTTTATTATGTCGGTTATTTAATAACCGACCTGGTATATACCCTTTCACGTCAGTTATTATATAACCGACGACATAAATCACTCCTCTGAAGCATTTATCACGTTGGTTATTTTTATAACCGACGTGATAAACCTGTCTGCCAAGCGGTTTCCAACGTCAGTTATATAATAACTGATGTGAAAACATATCTACTACGTTGGTTATTTTATAACCGATGTAAAAAACTATCCATTTCCATTTATTACATCGGTTATGAAATAACAGATGTAAAAAACCATTTCCCATGCATTTATTACGTCGGTTTCCAAATAATCGACGTTAAAACTAATCCCAATGCATTTTTTACGTTGGTTATGAAATACCAACGTAAAAAACAATTTTTTTTTAATAAAACTGATCAACCACTGCTATGCCCTGCCAAAATACCTGAAACAGACCAAAAAAGTTACCAAAAACAGACCAGAACCCCCCCCCCACCCCACCGGACAGCCCCCACCATCGATCAACCACCGCTATACCCTGCCAAAAGACCTGAAACAGACCAAAAACAGACCAAAACCTGACCAAAAACAGACCAGAACCCCCCCACCCCACTGTACAGCCCCCACCACACCCCTGGACACCCACCCCACTGGACACCCCCAAACCAAAAATAGACCAAAACCCGACCAGAACCCCCCCCCCCCCCCCCACACACACACACACCTATACTGCCCCCTCACCCCCTGGACAACCCCCCCCCCCCCCCCCACACCCCTGGACTGCCCCCCCCCACACCCCCGGGACAGCCCCCCACACCCCTGGATACCCCCCCCCCCACACCCTCGGGACAACCCCCCACACCCCTGGATACCCCCCCCCCACCCCCTGGACAGCACTCCCACACCCCTAGAGATCCCTCCCACACCCCTAGAACCCCCCCCCCCCACCCCCCACCCTCCTGGACACCCCCCCCCCCCCCCACCCCACTGGATAGCCCTCCCACACCCCACTGGACTCTCCCCCCCACACACACACACCCCTAGACACCCCCTGAACATCCCCCCACTCACCTAGACATCCCTCCCACCATCCTGGACACCCTCCCACCCCACTGGATAGCCCCCACCACACCCCTGGACACCCCCACCCCACCTCACTGGACACCCCCACACCAAAAACTGACCAAAAATAGACGAAAACCCGACCAGAACCCCCCACCCCACTAGACAGCCCCCCACCACACCCCTGGACACCCCCCCCCCCCACACACACACACCCCTACACTGCCCCCCCACTCCCTGGATAGCCCCCCACACCCCTGGACAACACCCCCCACCCTCCTGGACACCCCCCCCCCACCCTCCTGGACACCCCCACCCTCCTGGACACCCCCACCCCTAGACAGCACTCCCACACCCCTGGACAGCCCTCCCACACCCCTAGAACCCCCCCCCCCCACCCACCCCCCCCCCCACTGGATAGTACTCCCCTGGACAGCCCTCTCACACCCCTATAAATGCCCCACCCCACCCCACTGGACTCCCCCCCCCCACACACACACACACCCGTAGACACCCCCTGGACATCCCCCCACTCGCTTGGACATCCCTCCCACCCTCCTGGACACCCCCCCCCCCACCCCCCTGGACCCCCCCCCCCCACCACACTGGACACCCCCAGACCAAAAATAGACCAAAACCCGACCAAAACCATACCAGAACCCCCCCCCCCACTGGACAGCCCCCACCACACCCATGGACACCCCCCCCCCCCCACACACACACACACCCACACCCCTGGACTGCCCCACCCCCAACCTCCTGGACACCCCCCACCCCCTAGACAACACTCCCACACCCATGGGTAGCCCTCCCACACCCCTAGACCCCCCCCACACACACACACACACACCCACCCACCCACCCTCCCTCCAGGACACCCCCCCCCCCTCACCCCCCCCCCCTACTGGATAGCACTCCCCTGGACTGTAACACCCCAGGTAAATAAAGAATATGAAATTTTCATATTTATCCATATTTGTGAATAAAATATTAATATGACTTTAAAGTGGACGCTATGCTTGATGGCGTACCCAACACGCAACAACGAGTTTCTTGGGAATCTTACCTTGCACTCTAATAATAAAATAATATTATTTTAAATGGTAGTTAACATGTAGTCGTTGTATTGGCAGGAATGGTTAGAAATAAATAAAATATGATTATATATGTTTTTAAATGTTTTTACATCTATCCAATAAAAGATAAAGGCTTAAGATACAGAAAGAATTCAATTTTAGGCGTATATGCCCTAGTTTTCACTAAAGGTTCACTTATCGCCTTTTGATGGTGAACCATCATTAAATATAGTTTTGTTCACTCTTATACATTCTATTGGACCAAATAAAACTTTTCTTAAGAATTGGGACATCAAAATTTACTTTGTGTAAATTTTTGGTATCTTTCCGATAAAGTTCATTTTTTTATGAATAGTGTAAAATGTTGTATTTTAATTCAAAACCTCTTTTTAATCTATTTTATTTATATGATTAGATTATCTTTTGAATTGTTTTTAGAGTGAAATTAGAATATATTTTTACCATTAAATCCAATAGTGGTCGTTGGAATTAATTTCACTTTGAAATCAGACTTAAACTAGTGTCAATCTTTTGATACTTATTGTTTCATAAAAACACGCTATTTGCTCTGACAGCGGGAATTAATTATTAAATTAATTAATGTGACTTATATGTTTTGAATTTTGTAAAATAGACTTTATTTTTGAATTCGGAATATCAAATATATCTTAGGGTGAATTTTTGGGATTTTTCTGAAAAACTTCAATTTTGATGAATAGTGAAACTACTAAGTGGTACTTATAAAAACTGATTTTTCCGTTTAAATGAAATTTTGCCATCTTTGTGTTTTGAATTTCAAAAATCTGACATACATTGTTGTCATTAAGAAGTAAAATGTGGTTCAATGGGATAAAAATAATTTTTTGGTGAATAGTAACTTATTAAGTTTTTAATCGCGAATAGAGGTAATTAGTGTAGTTTATGGTAAGAATAATGTTTTAATAAAATTAAATGACCTAGACATATGTCCTACCCTCATTTTATGTGTCATGGCCAACCAAGACAATCTATGGGTCAACTTGGCGACCCCATGGATCCACTTTGGTTGGGAAATGACATAAATATCTTTTTATTTAATGTTAAAGTAAAAATGACACAAACATGAGATGTTTTACTAAAAAAAATTTACATGGGGTTATACAAGTCATATGCTTTACTATAAATAGTCATTGGAAAGATAAAAGGATTTCCTACATCATAGTATTTTTTTTATAATTTTTAGACATTAAATAAATTAAATTATTTATGACATCATGATGATGCAGTGATGACCTCATTATTTAACGATTTAAATAAAATGGAAAGATAATGTAATATCTAAGACCTACACATGTCCAAAACCTATTGGATGAGTGGATTTAGAACCCTTATCACCTTATCCTCGAAATAAAACAATGTGGGGCCTTTAAAATCCGAAACTCTTTTGAAAATAAAGTAACATTTTGTAACTTTACAAGAGTGTCCCTCCTCTCCTCTTATAAAAGGCCCTCACCTCTACCTCCTTACACACACTTCAAAAGCCTTTGGCTCGGCCAAAACATGCCCATTTTGTCTCTCCACATCCCTATCTGACTCCTTGAAGCCTCACTTTGGGCAGAATCCTTTCCAAGGAAGCCTTTGAGCTCAAATCAAAGGAAGTTACCCGATTTTAAGGTAATGTCTTCACTTGAGTCCTTTTGTTTTATTTTACTTCTCCAACCCCCTAAACTCATTTTATTCTTTTCTTTTGTAACAACTCCAGTATCTTCAATATACTAGGATATTTTTATAAGAATTATTCGAGCTACACTTACACACACCTTCATCTAATGGTTAAAGAACATATTGTTTCCGTGGATGGCAAATTTCTGCCTCCCAAAACGATGATTGTTCAACATTATTCTAACACCTTCAAAGGTGGCCATTAAGATGACACTATATTTATATATGATATCTAATATGTTTATCTTTTACTTAATCTTCTGTATTTTTCATTTATGGCATACCTTTATGGTTTCCATTATGGGTAAACGTGATATCTTCATTTAAGGAAGCGCGGACTATCGCCCCCTCAAAGTGATTTGATTCGTTAATACCATATGTGGTACGTATAAAGGATATATTTAATGATATTATATATGATACCATACTGGAATTAAAATACTATTATGTATCATTATGTTTTAATTCCATTAAATATGAAATAGAAATGGAAGTAGCGTTTATGCGTACGTACGGCTTACCGTCTCCATGAACGGTGCATTTCATTTCTTAACTCTAAATGTTATGTAATATTATAAATACATGAATATACTGGATATATATGATATATATGATATCTACATCATGAATACAATTCTGGATATAATGAACATTTGGCCACACGAACAACATGTAATTGTAAGAAGTCCACTTTCGACTTAAGAACCAAATATCGGCAAAACAAATATTATTAACTTAAATGATTACATAATGTTAATGACATGGTAATAAGTGATATAAAAGGAATAATGAACTTTAAAAAGGTTCTTAAGGAAGTAGAAATTAACTCAAGTTTATTATTCAGGAGATTAAAGAACGATCGAGTCAAGTCGGACCCGAGGTAAGGGATCCCACTCCTCTCTTTCTTTTTAAGTACAATCTTTTATGTCAGTCCTTTTAAAGCTCATCTTTCTTGTTATTGGGATGTTCTTTTATATTACTCATACTGTAATTTTTATGTTCAAATGATGAGAGACCCTATTCTCTCCATTTTGGAAGTTTTGAGTGGCGTCGTTAGGCTGCCGAATTTTCATAAGAGATATAATCTCTCTCTTTCTTTTTAAGTACTCTCCTTTATGTCACTTCTTTTAAGCTCCTCTTTGTTATGATGGGGGATGTTCTTTTATATTACTCTCTCTGTAAATTTTATGGTAATATGATGAGATACCCTATTTCCTCTCATCAATACATTTTGGAAGTTTTAAGTGGCGCCGTTAGGCTGCCGAGTTTTCGTAAGGGATTTTTCATCTCACTTTTATTCCCGTGAAATTTATGCTACATTTGCCACAATTTCCTTTTAGTGGTGTATGTACTGCCCATTATTATACACTCTGTGTAGTATAATTTCATTTATGGGTATTCACATCTTCATTGTATGACCCTTCTTCCATGGGGTGTACGTTTCGAAAGTTACCCAACTCGGTAAGGGGACCTTTCACCCTCCTCTTTTTAAAAGACTTCTTTTGTTATGTCTTTTAATTCACATACTATTATGTTGGGATATGTTATTTTATATCCTTATTGATGTAAATTTTATGCCCAAGTGATGATATGCCCTTTTTATCTCTCATCAACTCATTTTCTGAATTTTGAAGTGATGACATTAGGCTGTCGAATTTTACCAAGGGAACTTTTTAACCCAATTTCGATTTCTTTGGGTTCAACATGTAGTTATTGAATATGTCATCTTTTGAATATGTGTGAATGACCTTTTATTGTTTTACACTTAATATCAACTTATATTGGGTGTATTTATATTTGTCACACATAATTTTGATATTGAATTATCCTTAATTTAAGGATACCTTCTTTATAAGAGAATTCATCACATTTGACATTTCTACTGAGACTTCATTGTTGTTATGCACCAATTCACTCTTATATGGTATATATACTGTCCTTTGAAATCTTATATCATGAATAGATTTATTCTCATGATATTATAAAGTTTTGACTAAATGTTATTCCTCAATTATTGTATTCAAGTGTCTCTAATTTTGGTAGAACCCCTTTAACCAAAATATCGCTTTAAATGTTTTAATTATTTGTTCTTATTAATATCCATGTTTTCAAAGTGGTTTTAAGGATTTATTTATATGTATATTAATGGTTTAAAATTTTAAAAAGCTTCAAGGTGGTATGGGACACTTTGATTCAAAAATATCTTTATTAAATGTTTTAAATGGTTTTGGAAATGCTTTATTTTTGAATGGATTCATTATTTCAATATCCTAAAATGATATATTGTGATTGAAATGTGGAAATGTTATGTTTACTTTATGCATGTTTTATGTGATACGTTTATGTTATGGTTCTTGGGCATTGTTATGAAAACGGGTGGTTCCGTGATAAACTAAGGGCGGGTGAGCCCGATATAGCTCTCCAATGCATTGGTTAACGCGAAGGAGTGAAACGTTAAGGTTTCTCCGAAGAGATTTAGGGACTATACTGTGGTGGGTATTCCAAACGTAACCAAGAGGGTTACTCCCTACGTAAGAATGTTATGAATGCCTCAAGAACTCTTTTATGTCTTATGATTTCTATGATTTATTCATGATTTGATATGCCTATGTTTTATGGGTAAAGTATGATTTCATTCTAATGTATATATGAACTCATGTTTCCTTTCCATATTTTTTTATAACTCTTACTGAGCTTTTTATGCTCATCCCAAGTTTTTGAAATGTTTTTCACAGGTCAAGGGAAAGGTACATGATGTGATGATAGTGTCAAGGATGTGTCAAGAAGGAATTCGTGTTTTATTTTTAATATGTTTTCGTTGATGGGAAGAATGAATATTGTCTTTTATGTAACCACTTTGTTTAAATGTGGAATGTAATTCAAGTTTCATGATCTAATTCTCTAAAACTCTAAACCTGAAAAGATCCTCAATGTGTAATCTTGTAATAACTCAAGATTAAGTAAGGTTTAAGGCTGGGGCCTTATATGGACAGCCCTCCCCCATCCCTAGAACCCCCCCCCACACACACACACACACACCCCTGGACATCCCCCACTCTCCTGGACATCCCTCCCACCCTCCTGGACACCCTCCCACCCTCCCACCCCACTATATAGCCCCCATCACACACCTGGACACCCCCCCCCCCCGACCAAAACCAGACCAGAACCCCCCACCCCCTAGACAGCCCCTGGACAGCTTGTGTTGGGAGAGGAGGTGCCGCCATCCCTCGACGGGATGAACGCCGCTGGAAGGTACTCATCACTCTCACATGCAAAGCTTGAGCTCTCAAAATGTTTCACCAATGCTTTCTTCCCCTATAAACATCATTCATTCTATCACTTTGATGCCAGTATAACCAGGAAATGCCATCATCTGTGACTAAAATACCTGGATCTTGGCGGTGGCAATCTCTCAGATCTTGTGGGACTAGAAATGATGCTCCCAAGGCTACCCATGAGACTCCTAAAATGACGTTAACAAAAAAACTCGACGGTGGGAAGAGGGTGTCGGTTCAGTTGGTGGAGAGGGACGCAGAGAAGACGACTACGATGATCCGAAATATACCCAACAAGTACACGTAAGTGACTGTTTATTTCCCAAATTAGATGATTGAACAAATATAGGGTTGTTTGTGTGTGTTTTTGGTGATAGAAGGGATATGCTGGTAATGTTCCTGGACCAACATTGCATGGAGGAGACCAAAAAACACACAAACAACCCTATATTTGTTCAAGCATATAAGTTGGGAAACTAAACAGTCACTAACGTGTACTTGTTGACTATATTTCGGATCATCGCAGTCATATTCTCCGTGTCCCTCTCCACCAACTGAACTGGCGCCCACTTCCCACCGTCGGGCTTTTTGTTAACATCATTTCATGCGTCTCATGGGCAGCCTTGGGAGCATCATTTCCAGTCCTGTAAGATCTGGCAGATTGCCACCACCAAGATCCAGGTAATTTACTCACACATGACGGTGTTTCCCCCTGGTTATACTGGCATCAAAGTGATAGAACGAATAATGTTTACAGGGGAAGAAAGCATTGGTGAAACATTTTGAGAGCTCGAGCTTCGCATGTGAGAGTGATGAGTACCTTCCAGCGGCGTTCGACCCCCCGAGGGACGGCGGCGCCTCCGCTCCCACCCCCCTGGACTGCCCCCCCCCCATCCCCATGGACACCCTGGACACCCCCCACCCCACTGGACAGCCCTCCCACACCCCTGGAAACCCCCCTCACCCCACAGGACACTCCCACACCCATGGACACCCCCACCCCCTTGGACACCCCCACCCCCTTGGACACCACCACCCCCCCCCCCACCCCCTTGGACACCCCCTGGACACCACCACCCACTTGGACAGCCCCCCACCCCCTGGACACCACCCCCACCCCCTTGGACACCCCCTGGACACCACCACCCCCTTAGATAGCCCCCCCACCCCTCTGGACAGCCCCCCACCCCCTGGACAGCCCCCCACCCCTCTGGACACCCCCACCCCCACCCCTCTGGACCCCCCCCCCCCCCCACCCCCTTGGACACCCCCCCCCCCCACCCCCTTGGACACCCCCACCCCTCCTGGACACCACCCCCCACCCCCTACCCCCTTAGACACCCCCAACCCTCTGGATAGCCCCCCCCCCCACCCCCTTGGACACCCCCACCCCCTTGGACCCCCCCCCCCCACACACACACACACGCACACCCCTGTACATCCCCCCCCCCCACCTCCATGGACACCCTAGACACCCCCAACCCTCTAGGCAGCCCCCCAAACCCTCTAAACAGCGCCCCACCCCTCTGGACACCCCCCCCCCTCCAACCCCTGGACAGCCCCCCACCCCTCTAAACACCCCCCACCCCCCACCCCCTACCCCCTTAGAAGGCCCACTCACCTCCCTGGACACCACCCCCCTGGACACCCCTATCCCCTTGGACACCCCCCTAGACACCCCCCACCCCCTTGGACAGCCCCTGCACCCCCTGGACACCCCCCCCCCACACACACACACCCCTAGACTGCCCCCTCACCCCATGGACAGCCCCCCACACCCCTGGACAACCCCCCCCCCCACCCTCCTGGACACCCCCCCCCCCTCCCCTCACCCCCTGGACAGCACTCCCACATCCCTGGACAACCCTCCCACACCCCTAGAACCCCCCCCCCCACCCACCCACCCACCCACTAGACAGCCCCCACCACACCCCTGGACACCCCCCACACCCCTGGACTGCCCCCCCACCCCACCCCCAGGATAGCCCCCCACACCCCTGGACACCCCCCCCCACCCCCGGGACAGCCCCCCACACCCCTGGAGACCCCCACCCCCACCCCCACCCTCCTGGACACCCCCCCACACACCCTCCTGGACACCCCCCACCCCCTGGACAGCACTCCCACACCCCTGGAGAGCCCTCTCACACCCCTAGAACCCCCCCCCCCCCACCCTCCAGGACCCCCCCCCCCCCACCCCACCCCACTGGACACCCCCCCCCCACCCCACTGGACAGCCCTCCCACACCCTTAACCCCCCCCCCCCACCCACCCCCACCCCACTGGACTGCCCCCCCCCCACACACACACACCCCTAGACACCCCTGGACATCCCCCCACTCGTCTGGACATCCCTCTCACCCTCCTGGACGCCCTCCCACCCCACTGGACAGCCCCCACCGCACCCCTGGACACCCCCCCCCCCCCCCACCTCACTGGACACCTCCACACCAAAAACAGACCAAAAACAGACCAAAACCCGACCAGAACCCCCCACCCCATTGGACAGCCCCCACCACACCCCTGGACACCCCCCCCCCAACACCCCTGCACTGCCCCCACTCCCTGGACAGCCCTCCACACCCCTAGACAACCCCCCCCCCCACCCTTCTGGACACCCCCCCCCCCCCCACCCACCCCACTGGACACCCCCCACCCCCTGGACAGCACTCCCACACCCCTGGACAGCCCTCCCACACCCCTAGAACACCCCCCCCCCACCCACCCCATTGGATAGTACTCCCCTGGACAGCCCTCCCACACCCCTAGAAACCCCCCACCTCACCCCACCCCACCGGACTCCCCCCCCACACACACACACTCGTAGACACCCCCTGAACATCCCCCCACTCACTTGGACATCCCTCCCACCCTCCTGGACACCCTCCCACCCTCCCACCCCACTGGACCCCCCCCCCCACCTCACTAGACACCCCCAAACCAAAAACAGACCAAAACCCGACCAAAACCATACCAAACCCCCCCCCCCCCCACCACCACCACCACCACCACCACTGGACAGCCCCCACCACACCCATGGACACCCCCCACCCCACCCCACCCCACTGGACTCCCCCCCCCCCCCCACACACACACACACCCGTAGACACCCCCTGAACATCCCTCCACTCGCCTGGACAGCCCTCCCACCCTCTTGGACACCCTCCCACCCTCCCACCCCACTGGACCCCCCCCCCACCTCACTGGACACCCCCAGACCAAAAACAGACCAAAACCCGACCAAAACTAGACCAGAACCCCCCCCCCCCCCCACTGGACAACCCCCACCACACCCATGGACACCCCCCCACACACACACACCCCTGGACTCCCCCCCCCCCCCCCCAACCTCCTGGACACCCCCCACCCCCTAGACAACACTCCCACACCCCCGGACAGCCCTCCCACACCCCTAGAACCCCCCCCCCCCCCACACACACACACACACACCCTCCATGACACCCCCACCCCACACACACACACACACCCTCCATGACACCCCCCACCCACCCACCCACCCCCCACTGGATAGCACTCCCCTAGACAGCCCTCCCCCATCCCTAGAACCCCCCCCCCCACTGGATTGCCCCCCCCCCCCCCCACACCCTTGTACATCCCCCCACTCTCCTGGACATCCCTCCCACCCTCCTGGACACCCTCCCTGTAACGACCCAATTTTTTTTTTGAGTAGTATATTAACTTACTCTTATTGATTTAATAAGATGTTAATGGTTAATGCAGAAAGAGGAGTCGATGGCTTCATCCAGTAGACTCAACCCTTATGAAGCCCACTTATCAGAGCTTGGGAAGGAGGTAGCATCTGTGGGCTTCGCTTTGGACCAAGCCCAAGCCGAACTCCAGCGTGTCAAGCTTGAACCGAAATGCCTGTGGGAGAAGTTCAAGTTAGTAGAGATTACTACTAGGGCAATGTTATCTGAGCCTCCCTCAGATTCTCTCACCATAGCACACCTTACACTCAGGTCTTATGCCGGTGTTATAAGGGGCTATGTGACGAGACCCTAGCTTCCTTGTGTAGTCCTTTCGGGTGAATAAATTGAGATTTCTTCCTTTAGTGATGTTTGTGAAATTTCAAATGTCCGGATAATTTTAGAATGTATTTTATTGATGAATTTTGAAAAAGGGATATTTTGAAATATTTATGTAAACCCTAAATAACTAATGATGTGTAATGATTTTCAAAAAATGGTCTTCTACAAAAGTGTTCATTAAGGAATTTGGAGTCTAATAAGATCAACTTAATTTTTGATGAATAGTAAATAGTGAATAGTGATTTTACGCTTAGGATTAGTAATGTGACCAAATGGATTAGTAATCTCACTTAAAGAAAGTTTTAAAATAATCTAGGCACCTTGATTAAGTAATGTGATTCAATAAAATGGGTAAATAACAGTTTCATAAATTATTATTCAAGTATTTGTTTTTTCGGATGAATAGTGTTTTTTAATTAAAAATTTAATTAAAAATAATTAGAAAATTATTTTTATAAAAATGACTTTATTTTTGAACTCAGAGCATCGATATTATGTTATGGTAATTTTTGGGGATTTTTCTGAAAAAATGAATTTTCGATGAATAGTGTATTTATTTAAAAATAAAATTAAAAATATTTTGAAAATTATTTTTATAAAATGGAGTTCATTTTTGAAATCATAGCATTGATATTTGGTTAAGGTGAAATTTTGGGATTATTCTGAGAAAGTTGAATTTTCGGTGAATAGTGAAAGTATAGTTTTTAAGTTACGGGTGTTTAATGACATCAGTAAATGATGTATTAAGTATATATTCAATATGGTCGAATTATGAATAGTAAGATAAGTTGTGAGGTGTCCCAAGTGGCCAATACCATGGGCAAATACCATGGGCAAGCCCATGGTTTTGCCAAAACCACTAGTGAGGTGTCCCTTGGCCATTAATGCTTTGTCCCCTCACTTTCCCTATAAATACCCACCCTTTCCTCCTTTAGTTTTCACTTCCAACTCTCCCCCAACAAAGTTCTGGTCTTCTTACCTTCCAAGGAGTCCTCCCAAGGTGCCCCCAAGCCCTCAAGGTCCAATCCTTTGAGTTTCAAGAGTCACGTTTTAAGGTAAGGGATCCGACCCCTCTCTTTGTTTTCATGTAATCTCTTTTATGTCATTCCTTTTCTGCTCCATGTTTTTATGTGAGAGGATGTTCTTTTATATTCCTCTTACTGACCTTTCATGTTTATATGATGAGAGATCCCCTCTTACTCTCATCATTTCGTTTTATGAAAGTTTAAGTGACGCCGTTAGGCTGCCGAATTTTTAAGGGATTTTTTCACCCTTCTCATTTTTCAAGTTCGATTTTCATATCAAGTATTTCAAGTTCCTTTTTATTATGTTGGGGTATGATCTCTATATCTATCATACTGATCTCTTATGATCATATGATGAGGGACCCTATTTGATCTTGTCAAATCATTTTCTTTTGAAGTTAAGTGACGCCGTAAGGCTGCCGAATTTTCATAAGAGAAATCTAATCTTTTTTTCCTTCCATGTTTTTCATTTCAAATGGTATGTCCCTAAAATTTCATTACCATGTCCATATGTCCTTCTTATTCTTTCACCCTACTGTTTTATGGATCATTTATGAGTGGGTGACCCATGTCCCCTCTCATTTCAATATTTTCTAAAACCCCGAAACTTAGCTGTTATGCTGCAGAATTTTCCCCTCAAAATGCCTCTCTCTTTTCTCAAAAATTATTTTATGTTATAAAGTGAATACTCAAAGCTCTTATTTATACAAGGGTATTCACATATATATCAAAATGTTCCATTTTAAATTTTGGGATTTACATACATGAGACCCGCTTTCCCTTTCTGTGGGTTTAAAGTGACGTAAAGATCATGTCTTTAAAGCAGTTTTTAAAACGTTATGATTATGAAATGAAACCCATTTATTTTATGCTATGTGGGTTATTTATGAAATTTTTGATGATGATATATGTGGCTCACATGATAATAAAGTCAAATTTAAGGGTGCCCCTGATAGCGCTCCAATGCATTGGGTAATGATGTAACCACTAGAGATTACAATTTTCATGATACCTTGGTGAATAACCTTGGTAATTTTCAAATGACACCTTGGGGATGGACCTTGGTGATATGTTCATGATTGTCTATGTTAAATGATGTAGCCACATATTCAAGTTATGGAAAATGTTATTTTTATTATGAAATGCCTCATGATTTTCTTTCTCATGCCTTAAAGTTCTTTTCATGTCCTTATTGAAGTATACCAAGTTCACATGTAAAATGTTCCTCTTGTTTCCCTTACTGGGTCTTCTGCTCACCCTTTCTTTTGATGTATGTCCCCAGGTTATGAGATGCAGTAATGAACCTAGAATGAACTTAAGGAGACGCCTTTCAAGTGTTTAAGAAGAATGTTTTATGTTGTTTTCATGTATTATGTTCCTGGTTTCCAAGACACTAGACCTTAAAGATCCTCAGTTTTGTGTAATGTAATGAAAGTTTATGTTATAAAATGGCGGGATGCCATACTCCCACCCCACTATACAGCCTCCATCACACCCCTGAACCCCCCCCCCCCCACCTCACTAGACACCCCCAGACCAAAAACAGACCAAAACCCGACCAAAACCAGACCAGAACCCCCCACCACCTAGACAACCCCTGGACAGCTTGTGTTGGGAGAGGCGTCGCCATCCCTCGGGGGCTGAACGCCGCTGGAAGGTACTCATCACTCTCACATGTGAAGTTTGAACTCTCAAAATGTTTCACCAATGCTTTCTTCCCCTATAAACATCATTCATTCTATCACTTTGATGCCAGTATAACCAGGGGAAACGCCATCATCTGTGACTAAAATACCTAGATCTTGGCAGGTGGCAATCTCCTGGATCTTGCGGGACTAGAAATGATGCTCCCAAGGCTACCCATGAGACGCCTAAAATGACGTTAACAAAAAAACTCGGTGGTGGGAAGAGGGCGTCGGTTCAGTTGGTGGAGAGGGACGTGGAGAAGATGACTGCGATGATCCGAAATATACCCAACAAGTACACGTAAGTGACTGTTTAGTTTCCCAAATTAGATGATTGAACAAATATAGGGTTGTTTGTGTGTTTTTTTTGTGACAGACAGGATATGCTAGTAATGTTCCTGAACCAACATTGCATGGAGGAGACCAAAAACACACAAACAACCCTATATCTGTTCAAGCATATAATTTGGAAAACTAAATAGTCACTTACGTGTACTTGTTGGCTATATTTTGGATCATCGCAGTCGTATTCTCCGTGTCCCTCTCCACCAACTGAATCGGTGCCCACTTCCCACCGTCGGGCTTTTTGTTAACGTCGTTTCATGCGTCTCATGGGCAGCCTTGGGAGCATCATTTCCAGCCCCGTAAGATCTGGGAGATTGCCACTGCCAAGATCCAGGTATTTTAGTCACACATGACGGTGTTTCCCCCTGGTTATACTGGCATCAAAGTGATAGAATGAATGATGTTTACAGGGGAAGAAAGCATTGGTGAAACATTTTGAGAGCTCAAGCTTCGCATGTGAGAGTGATGAGTACCTTCCAGCGGCGTTAGGCCCCCCCGAGGGATGGCGGCGCCTCCTCTCCCACCCCCCCTGGACTGCCCCCCCCCCCCCCCATCCCCATGGACACCCTGGACAACCCATACCCCACTAGACAGCCCTCCCAAACCCCTAGAAACCACCCTCACCCCACAGGACACTCCCACGCCTCTGGACACCCCCGCCCTCGTGGACACCCCCACCCCCTTGGACACCCCCACCCCCTTGGACATCCCCCCCCCCCACCCCCTTGGACACCCCCTGGACACCAACACCCACTTGGACAGCCCCCCCCCCCACCCCCTTGGACACCCCCTGGACACCACCACCCCCCTTAGACAGCCCCCCCCCCCACCCCTATGGACAGCCTCCCCACCCCCTGGACAGCCCCCCACCCCTCTAGACACCCCCACCCCCTTGGACACCCCCACCCCTCCTGGACACCACCCCCCCACCCCCTTAGACACCCCCCAACCCTCTGGACAGCCCCCCCCCCCCCCCCGAACAACCCCCCAAACCCTCTGGACCCCCACCACCCACCCCCCACCCCCCTTGGACACCCCCCCACCCCCTTGGACCCCCCCCCCCCACACACACACACACCCCGGGATTGCCCCCCCCCCCCACCACCTCCATGGACACCCTCAACCCTCTGGAAAACCCCCCGAACCCTCTGAACAGCCCCCCACCCCTCTGGACACCCCCCCCCCCACCCCCTACCCCCCTTAGACGGCCCACTCACCTCCCTGGACACCACCCCCCTGGACACCCCTATCCCCCTGGACAACCCCCTCACCCCCCCTGGACACCCCCCACCCTCACCCCCTTGGACACCCC